>CM057833.1:15326546-16526546 GCA_030068075.1 Paguma larvata | reverse complement strand
GAGTCTAATAATTTGTGTCTACTTAATTTCTGAGAAAGCTATGCTACAATATCTTACTAAGAATGTGAATTCGACAACTGCTTCTTGCAAGTATATCATTTTGTGTGTTTTTTAAAAACTGTTTTGAAACTGGGGCGCCTGGGTGGCTCGGTTGGTTAAGCCTCCGACTCTTGATTCAGCTCAGGTCGTGATCTCATGGTTCATGAGTTTGAGCCATGCATCAGGCTCTGTGCTGACAGCGTGGAGCCTGCTTGGGATTCTCTCTCTGCCCTCCCCTGCTCATGCTCTCTCTCTCTCTCTCTCTAAATAAATAAACATTAAAAAATATATATTAAAAACTGTTTTAAAACTATGTTGGGAGGGGCGCCTGCCTGCGTGGCTCAGTCGGTTAAGCATCCGACTTTGGCTCAGGTCATGATCTTATGGTCCGCGAGTTCGAGCCCCACGTCCGGCTCTGTGCTGACAGCTCAGAGCCTGGAGCCTGCTCCGGATTCTGTGTCTCCCTCTCTCTCTGCTGTTCCTCCACTCACGCTCTGTCTCAGTCTCTCAAAAATAAATAAATGTTAAAAGACATTAAAAAAATAAATAAAACTATGTTGGGAGTACATGCAAATTCAAGATTATTATATCTTCTAGCGAATTATTCATTTTGTCATTAGTAATAACCCTCTCTGTTCCAATAATGCTTCATAAAGTCTTTTTATTCCCTAATATTTATCTTGCTACCAGTTTTATTACAGAGAAAATTTTCTGATATGTTGTTTTATATCCCTTTACGTATACCCTGTGTGCATCATTATCTTTTAGGTGTATCTCTTATAAACAGAGATAGAATTTTTCTCCATCTAAACTAAGAATCTCATTTTTTAAACGATTGCGTTGAATCTGTTTTTATTTATTGTGATTACAAACACACAGTTGACCCTTGAACAACACAGGTTTGAACATGCGGGGCCACTTATATGTATATTTGTTTTAAATAGAGTGCAGTGTTTTAAATGAATTTTCTCTTACGATTTTCTTAATAATATTGTAAGAATACCGTATATACAGTATATATTTACTTACTTTATTGTAAGAATATAGTATATATTATACATAGTATACACGTATAACATATAAAATATGTGTTAATCGACTATACTATAGGTGAGGTTTCTGGTCAACAGCAGGCTAGTAGTAGTTAAGCTTTGGGAGAGTCAAAGTTATACGCAGATTTTTGACTGTGTCAGGGGGTAGGGTCAGTGCCCCTAACCCCGGTATTGTTCAAGGGCCAACTGTATTTGACCATATTTATACTATCTTATGTGTTTTATTTATCATCAGTTTAAATCTTTTTAAAAAATATTTTATTTATTCATTTTTAGCGGTGGGGGGCAGGGTGAGAATCCCAAGAAGGCTCCGTGCTGTCAGCGCAGAGCCCAAAGCGGGGCTCAATCCCATGAACCGTGAGATCATGATCTGAGGTGAAATCAAGAGTTAGATGTTTAACCAACTGAATCACCCAGATGCCCCTATGCATTATCGGTTTAAAACTTTTTTTTTCCTTTCTTGCTTTCTGTGGAATTGGTTGAATTTCCTTAAGGTCTTTTAATTTCCCCTACTGGTTCAGAAGTTACATATTCTGGTCCTTTATGGCTACCCTGACATTTTTAACACGCACATTTATCTCAACAAAGTCAAAAGTTACTTGAGAGCCCTGTCTACTTCCCAAACAATCTTGGCATGTTTTTAATTCCAATCTTATTCCTATCTTCCATTTTATGGTCGCATTTTTGTTCTACCTATTAATTAAAAAAAAACCCACCTAAATTAAAAAAAGTCACCCAAGGATTTTCCTTTTTTTCCCGAGCTTGTGTCCAATATCGTCTCTAGTATTGTTGTATGTTTGTACGCATGTGGGGAGAGGGGAAGCGTCCACGTCACTCAATCTACCACATTCCAGAAAGTTCGCCTTTCATCTGTGCACATGTGTGCTCACCAACCCACACGTACACAACTGCGTACATGCAGGACCGAAGAGTTATCGTGACTCTGCATAGACCTGTGTGCCCCTCTGTGTGGGAGCAGCTGGAGTCATTAACAAAATATTTATCGCAGCCCCTCCCCTTCTATAAAAAGCATGGGCTGGGCCCTCAAGAGTCTTAGGTGAGAGTACCTAACAACGGTGACCATGTCTGATAAATGCTCTAATAGCCGAAGTCTGGAAGTCTGTAAGAGAAGAGGCGTACTGAACCAGCTGTGCAGTCAAGGAAGGCTTCCTGAAGGGAGAGGCACCTGACCTCACTCCCGAGAGGAAGAGACTGAAGAGGAGTGGCCTGGCGGGGGCGGCCCACTCCATGAACATCACTGGGCGGCATTCCAGCCCAAGGTCAGAAACTACGTGGTTCTGAGCAAGCCCCTTAACTTCTCTGATTAGAATCCCTAGACGCCTTGAAGAAATACTGTGACTCCAGTGAGGAAATGGGCTCACGTGAATGTGGCAGGGGAGCTGAGAAGAGCTGTCCTGGGGTCAAATTTTAAAGTCGCGGCAATGGTAATGGCCGCCGTTTCTTGAGTACCTACTATGTGTCTGGCACGGGGTGCTGCTTCTGTCCAGCATGAAGAGGCGACACTGGTTTGCCCTTACTACGAAGGAAGTACCTAAAGATCAGAGAGGTGAGGTGACTTAGCCAAGGCTGCCCAGGAGGCGGGACAGGCACGGCGAAAGCCGGGGGGCCCCTGCCCCCGCTACTGTACCCTAGCCTAGATTCTCTTATCCCTAATTTCTAGCTCTTCAACCCTCTCCCAACTCTCTGCTCCCCACTCTCTGCTTAAAGAGCCAGGGGCCTCGAGAAGGTCCTCCCGGACTGCAAGAGAGGAAACCGATGCCATTGGCTGCCTCATTCGGGGCCTAGGGAAGCCCAATTCTTCCCCTCCCCAGCTCCCCACCCTCCCGGGGCTCCCTCTGCAGGTTTATGTGGGGCAGAGAATCAGGTTAATGGAACCTGGCCGCCTCTGGCTAGAGGGGGTGTATCGTCCCCCTCCGGAGCCCGTCATGGTCAGCCCGGAGTCTTCGGCGCAGACGAACGCAGCTCCTCCTGAGCCCCTGAAGAGCCCCGGGGACGGTGTCAACATTTCACACCTTCCCGGGGGAGCCCAGACCCGTGTCCCCCATCAACAGCTACCATGGGGATTTGACGTCAGTGTTCATTTTGGACATTCCCTTCAAACCTCTCCGTGAGCAATTCTTGGTATCTATGCCGGCACGGCATGGTGTAGGGTTAAGGCTCTGGATTCGGAAAGCCCTGGGTTCCGCCGGCCTTGCTTTTTGTGACCTCAGGCAAAACCCTCCCCGAACCTCAGTTTCTTCATCTGTAAAGTGGAAATAATAGCGGACTTGTTCATAAGAGTTGCTGGGTTTAAATGAGATGATTCATGCCGAAGCCCCAGCAGCTTGCCTGGCACATGGTAGGAACTCGGTAACTATTTGGTGAATAGATAAATGTCATTACTCTAAGGAGTGTGAAGTGTCTCCGGCTGAGTTTTTGTGCAGAATGCGGCCATTTTGACGGGCTGGGGTCAGCAGGGGGCAGTCACGCCCATCTCAGCTTGTGTTTGGAACTAGAGCTCACTTACCCTGACGATAATCCCTCCCGGGGCCTGAACACCTACCATGTGCGAGACATTCTGGGAGGCGCTGTACAGAAATTGGCTCACTTAATGCCCCTCACTGGCCCTGCAGCGCCCCCCCTTCGGCCGTCCCGTGGAACTGTTGGACGGAACGGAGATGCTGACACTGTGGACATGTAAAGGCATAGCCCAGTGTCTGCTGAGTCCATCGGGGGAGCCGTGGGGTTTATTGCTTGTCTAGGTTCAGATTTTGGGCTCACACTACCCCCTTCCACTCACCTGGCTCCCCTGCTCTGGGCAACCAAATGACCGGCCATTCTAGCTCTGAGATGCCTGCTACAGTCTTCCAACCCGTGAAATGGGGCGGTTGGACTAAACGTGTCTTGCCGATCCTAGGGCTGCTGGCCTAAAGGGAACAAACGTGAATGACGAGCTTTTGGGGCCCAGGCATCCATTCCCTCCAGGTAGCCCTGGGAGGGAGGTTCGGTCTTCAGCCCTGCTTTACAGTCTGGGAAACTGAGGCTTGGGAAAGTAGCCTCACCTGCTCAACTAACTCAGCAACGCGAGGCCAGTCCGGGACTTGAGCACAGGGCTGTCTGCCCCTGATCCGTGTGCGTGTGGCCTCCTGCTCTGAGAAAACAACCGCAGAGACTGCCAAGAACTGGAGGAAATCGTGCGGTCCCCGAGCGGGACCCTCTCGAAGCCTGAGCGCCTCTCCCCCCCCCCCCCCAGAGCACGGTGTCTGTGGCCGGCCTCCGAGGACAAAAGCTGCGGAGCCAGCACCCCTCAGCACGGCCCTGGAATTCCCGCTAAAGCCCTTTCTCTAGGTTTTTGGAGCCCAGCCCAGGGTTGGCCCACCAGTCCTGGGAAGGAATTTGTAGTTTCTCATTTCTAAAGAAAGAAAAAGCAAACTAGGTTCTAGTCCTCCTTCCCACCGGCCAAACTCAAGCACCGTCATGAGCCTGCACGGCCGTTCACCGTCTACGAATCCAACCTCCTAGCCCAGCACTCGAAGCTTCCACCCCGTGCCTCAGCCTCCTTCTGCTCCGTGCCCATCCCCTGGCACCTCTCACACTGCCTGAGCAGAAGCTCCCTGATGGTTCTTGAACACAGCCCACACACAGCTGTCTCTGGGCCTCTGGTCCTTCTGTTTTCTCTTCTTGGAATGCCCTCACCACCATCCCTATATATCCAAATTCTGCCTACTTCTAAGACCCAGCCCCGCCCCCAGGAAGGCCTCCGCGATGCCCTGGCCATTTCTCGAGCTTCTGACCCTGTAGCACTTTCTCTGTTTTCCTAAACAGCCTCCGCCACTCTGTTTCTTAGGGCAAGGGGCTACTCGGATCCAACTCCCCAGTGTCCCAAAATAGGGCCTGGCCATTAGAAGGTTATTGGGAAAAGGTTATTCGAACGGATGAACGACGGAGGCAGGGTGTCGGGTGAAGGTCAGTGCGATCATCTGTGCACCAGACGGGAAGGTGAGGGGCAGGCCTTTGGGAATCACGCACCCATGGCCCCTCACACCCTGGCGAGGAATCTGGGCGGGGCCTGCAGAGCCGACCCCATGAGGCTTCAGGCTTCCTGCCCACACATGGGAAGCGGGCCCAGCAGGCCCCTAAGACTCTTTTTTTTTTTTTTTAAAGAGAGACAGACAGAGTGCAAGCAGGGGAGAGGCAGAGAGAGAGGGAGACACAGAATCCGAAGCAGGCTCCAGGCTCTGAGCTGTCAGCACAGAGCCTGAGGCGGGGTTCCAACTCACGAACCATCCATGAGATCATGACCTGAGCTGAAGTCGGCGCCCCGGCCCCTAAGACTCTTAAGCAAAAGGAGAAACGCCGTCCCGTGCTTCCCTGCTCTGGGCTGCGAGGGAACAAACACAGGCCCAGGCAGCTGCCTCCGCCTTCCCTGCCGAGACTCCGCGCCCAGGAGGCTGGCCCACGGCTCCCGCCTCCCAGCCGTGCCCCCTCCACCCCCGACCTGTCCCGAAGCAGCCGCTTCATGGCTGCCGTCAGGGGTACGGAGTTAGTGGGTGTCGTGTGCTCCGCGTGGGGTCTGGCGCAATGCACGTACGATGCTCCCCCAGCTCTCCCATCCCCTGACTCTTGCTCTTGAGCGTGACATCAGAACACCTGAAGGTCGACCTGGTCTGCGATTCTCGACTGTGCCTTTCCACCGCCACGGCATCCGAGAACTCCTAGGACGACAAGTGAGTGTCCCCCGTGGACGCGCGTGTGTTTACCGCAGCAGGCCGCAGTTCCGTGACTGTAACATTCTGAAAACTCCTGCATTTTTCATGTTCTACGGTCGTGAAATTCTATAATTCTAGGAGTATGACCTTTCGGGGCCTACGACGTTCTAAAACTCTTGCTCCGTAGTCTTTCATGTGCTTAGTCTTCTCAGTGCCTCTATGAGGACATGATGGTAACATTCTACAAGGCTATGATTATGACCTTTCCAGGCCCGTAACGTTCTAAAAGTCTTGCTAGACTGTGATCTTAAGGCTGCACAGTTCTGCGGCTGTAGCGGGCAGGGACCGTACCGTCCTGGGAGCTGGCCGCCCTGGGTAGCCTTAGCCTGACCTCTAACCCTCCCCGACTGCCAGCCCTCGGCTGTTTGCATTTCCAGCAGGGCTCACGGTCCCTCCGAAAGGTCCCCTGCTTTATTCCAGAGACTGGACCCTCTGGCCTCTTCCTGTCTGAACAAGGATCAGGTCAACTAAAAGTTCATCGGTGCAGATGTGAAAGAGGTCTCAGGGGCTCCCGAGGTGGGGTGGGCAGGGGCGTGGAGGGTTCTGGAGGAGGCCTGGACGCCTGGGCTGTTTCCCTGTCCCTAGTGTTGGGGGGGTCTTGGGGTAGCCCAGGCCCTGCTGTTATGTCCCCCCAGGGGGCTCGTGTACCCCTACAAGCCCCAAGTCAGAAACAGCCGAGCTACCATGCAGACCCCCAAATCCCTGCGGAGCTGAAAGCCTGGTGGCATCTCTACTCCGGGTACTGAGACGAGACCTCAACAGCCATGCCCCCCCCCCCGGGGGCCGGCTCGGCCGCGAGAGAACTGAGCAGGTGTGGCTGAAACCCAACCGGGGGAGCCGGGGCCAACAGCACGATGGAGCTGTCGGCCCCACAGCTGCTGCTCGGAAATGCTGGTCCTCGCCTGGCGGTCACCCGAAGTGGCCTCCTTCTCCTTCTCCTGAGTGTGTGTGCACGTGGGTGCTTACGTGGGCAGCTCTGGCCCACCTCTGTGGGTATCTCTGTGCATGTCCCTGGCATGGAGGTCTCATGCTAAAGCCCCACGGGCCAAGGCCAACGGTCTGGTCACCTTTCGGTCGGTTATCCCCACAGTAGCCTGAGCCCTGGCCCAGCTGTTTCCTGGTAGTGAGAGAGGAAACACCAGGGTAGCAGGTCTCACCCAGGGCCAGCCCCTGAACTGAGAACTGGGCTTCTTTTAACTCCGCACTGGGTCTGTGTGAACCACGGGGCCCCCAGATGTGGGGGTGCCGGGGCTCTGGCTTGGCCACATGCCATCACGTCACGGCTGGTTTTATTGAGCACTTACGACGTCCCAGGCACTTTATGTGGATTTCCTCCATGAAGTCCTCACAGAGACCCCAGGATGTAAGTGTTATCATTACCCATGTTCCGGATGAGAAAATGGAGACTTCAAGAGATGCAGCCCAAACTTGCCAGCACGCCGGGGGGAGAGCTGCAGTTGAAACCCGGGCCTGATGGACGGCGAAGCCACCGCCGTGGCCGCCATGCTCCCAGCCAGGCTTGGCCACCGGTCCCCCTGCCAAGAATACGGTTCACAGAGCACGCCTGTCCGCCAGCCTCGGGGTGAGGGATAAGTCTTCCACCTGCTCTGCAGGGCCCTCGCTGTGAGCCAGGTACTAGGTGGGGGAGGGGCGGGGGTCAGGAGGGAGTGAGGGACACAGAGACGTGACAATTGCATTCCTGGACGTGAATGCAGACAACACAGGGCAGGACAGGACTGGGGGCCCAGGGAGTAGCACACGCTCCAAGGAGCTCTAAGATCTGACCCACAGCTCTGTCTGGGGAAACCAGGGAGGGCTCTCTGGAGGTGGCACGGTCTGAACGGGACCTGGAGAAAAGTACAGGGTGGCCGTGGGCAGGGGGCAGAGGTAGAGAAAGGTGAGGTTATTTGCTCCTTTCATGGGAGTTTTGGGCACCAGCGTGTAGGTGGGGGTGGGTGCGGGAACTCTGAATTCCACACTAATTCACTGAGAATTTCAGGAAAAACTGGTTTAGCTCCACTGGACTGAAAACAACTGGAGGTCAACGGCAGGGGGAGGGGCCTGTGGGGCATCCGGAGAGAGAATTCACCTCAATTCACAGCCCCTCCCTGGGTTCAGACCCGTGTCGGGCCGCGGGGGCCGCGGAGCTAAGCCAGAAATAGATTCGGCATTGGAAGGGCTCGCTGTCCTGAGGGACGGCAGGTCTGAGAGCGTTTCTCAGAGCCAGACGAGGCTCAGGCCCTCTGGAAAGCGGAATGTTCTTCTGCGGAGCCTGGAGACCAGCTCTCCAGACCTCAGATGCCAGGCTGGGACGCAAGGATGCCTTCTCATTGTGCGAGACCCCGTAAATTATCGCTGCTCTACAGGTGGTCAAAACGGAAAAAATTTCTTTGGAGCAGCACTGAAATCTAAACGCAAATTTTAAATTCTCTTACAATTGCTAGGCCCCTGAAAATACAAGTGGGGCGCCCCGTCCCGGGCTCTGCACACCCAGTCTGAGAAAGCGTGAGATCCAGCCTCTGCCGCAAAGAAACTCCGAACATATTCATCAAGCCCAAGGCCATAGGGAGAGGGAGGTGCACCCCTCCTTCTCTAAAGAGCACAGACTGACACACATTAGCTAGCTGCTTCTGGAAGTCTGGTGGATGGAGCCTGCTGGGCCCCCGCAAGACTGCGCTGCGTGAAGTAAGACGGCAGTCCCATTGCAGCCCTCTCTGCCTCCTGTCCCCTTATTCCCTTCACTCGCCCCCTGCCAGCGGCTAATCTCCTGATCCTGCCACACTCCCGCTCAAAACCCCGCCATGGCTCCCCAGTACCCTCGGGGTTACAGCTAAATTCCTTAGCTGGCATCCCTGCCTCAGAGAGAGCCTCCTCACTCGTTGAGCCTCAGCCCCCGCTTCCTGCCCTGCACGCCTAGCTCCTTACGCAAGGTGGACGAGGGATCCTGACCCAGCGTCTCACCCTCCCCCACATCCTCTGCCACCTGCCAGCCTCCCCTCAGACGACCCTCATTTGTCTAACTATCTTGGCAGAAGCTTCTCTGGCTCCCATGGCCCCGTGTGGATTTGTTTCCCACCTGCAGCAGGGCCTCGTAACCAAGGCGGCCAGATCCCCCCTGGCGGTGCCTGTTTTGCAAGGCAAAGTTCAGAGGCCTCGCCCGACCCCCAGGCTGGCCCGAGCACCCGGTCCCACCTAGACCTCCTGCTCCAGATTCGGGTTCTCCGAGCCAGCCGCATGGCCGTTCTTCAGTCCTGGTCAGAGCACTGGGGCTCAGAGCATCTTCTTCTCCCCTCCCCTGTCTCTTCCAACCATGGATGGGAGCAGGGCAGAAGCCCGTAGCAGCGCTGGGACTGGGCTCTGGACCTCCTGACTCCTGCTCCGTTGCTCTCTTCCCTGATGTGGGCTCTCTCTAAGTCCCCTCCGTTCCTGCTCGCAGGTGGCTTTGCCTGGACCTCGAGGGTGTTAGGCGGGCCCCTCGCCCCTGAAAAACCGCAACCTTGGCGGGCACAGGGTGCGACACCTAGGTGATCGGCTCAATTTCGCAGGGGCTCAGAGAGGTCAGGGGCTTTTCCGAAGGCCACACAGCTAAAAAGTACCAGAACTAAGAATCCAGGTCTTTCTGAACGCAGGGCCCGTGTCCGGAAGTGTGGTCAGTTTGTGGAGCCGGCTTGAGACCGAGGCATGGTCACCTATGGATGTTCTAGGAGCGACTGGTGGTCTGAGAACACTCCCTTGGGATGGGGAGGAAGTGTCCGGTCCCCAGGTTCTCTGCCCCCAGTGCCAGGGAGGAGCCAGGCTCTGTCTGTTCCCAGCTTAGCCCAACCCTGGGCCACTTAGCAATGCCCCCGGGAACCCGGCTTTGGCCAGCCCACCCTGCCCTGGCCAGAGGGGCCCTGGGACAGAATGCTCACCAGGCCGGGCTGCCATCCTGGGCAGGAGCTGAAAATTAAATTAAAACCACGACAGGGACAGTTAATTAAAGCAGATTAGCGCGAGACTAATTAGGGACACTGACACTGGAACTATCGCACTCCAAGATGTTAATTAGCTGTTCATTAATGTCAGCTCCCCGTTCAAGAGAGAAATATGAACAGCCCTTCTCCGGGGCTTCATTCCGGAGCTGAGGAAATGGGCGGCTGCCCATTGGCCGCCCAAGCCCCAACCCGTGCTCCCTCCCTCCCTCCCTCTGGGCCTGGTGTCTGCCCGCTCCTTTGTCTCCCTCCTGACATCGGCGTGAGGATTGGCACTGCCGGAGACCCTGGACCCAAGGGATGGAAGAGCTCGGCTGGGGCCCAACACAGAGGCTTTGGAAGAAAGGTGGCGTGTGTGTTTCGCAAGCCAGCCTTGAGCACAGGGAGCCCCCGTCCCTGCCTTATCACTCTCTGGTCTCAGTTATGTGGAGGCCATTCTCCCTCCTTCCCTCCCTTCCTTCCTTCTACACATCCCTCCACCCTATAGTCCCTCCATCCAAACAGTACCTCCCAGACACACAAATGCACACACATATTCTGTGTACAGTTTCCGTCCATCTGTCCATTAGTTCTTCCAGTCTTCAGTCTGTCCATCCAACTATCCATCAGTTCTCCCATAATCCCCTATTTGCACACACCAAAATTTGGTTACGATTTCCATCCATCCATATGTAAATCCACTCAGCTGTCCAGTGGTCTACCATCCATCCGTCCGTCCTTCCATCCATCCATGCACAAATGCATCTGTGAGCCACTGAGTCACGGATTCATCCCTTCCCCCCATGCACTGACCCATTCATCTAGACATCGGTCCATCCGCTCACTCGGTTAACCCACCTACCAGCCGACCTCCCAACCGTCGATTCGGCCACCCGTCCAACAAACTTACCGGGACGCCTGCTGAAGGTTCACCTATAGCAGCCACTGCCTCATCCGCTCACTCGCCGCAGTTCGTATATCTAAATACCGATGCCTCCACCCGCCTACCAGTCACCCACCTGTCCATTCCTCTTGTATATGTCCGCTGAACACCTACTGTGTGCCAGGCCCTACGCCACATAGTAGGACAAGAGAAGGAATACAGAAATGAGGAAAAGCTGAAGCAGTGGGATCCCTGCCCTCAGCCCCACTTTACAGATGAGAAAACCAAGGCGGAGAGAGGCCATCCATCAAACTATTCATCCACCTAGCAACTACTGTGTGGTCTGCCTGTTACCTGGCCCTTCAGGACACAGTGACAGACACAGTTCCTAACTGCAAGAGCACACGGTCTAGAGCAGTCATTCCCCAGAGAACACGGTGAAAGCTGTTACTTCTGCTCCCCAAAATGCACATAGGCGCACCCAGAAAACATTCTGTGGACAATTCTGGCGAGTCTCCAAGCCTCCTGAAAACCCATCCACACTCCTCGGGGTCAAAGTCCACGGTGCCGGGTGGGGTCGGGGGTGTCGCACAATAGAAAAATCCACGTATAACTTTTGACTCCCCAGAAACTACCAATAGCCTACTGTTGACTGGAAGACTTACTGACAACATAAACAGCTGAATAACGCATATCTTGTATGTTCTATGTATCATAGACTGTATTCTTCCAATGAAGTAAGCTAGAGAAAAGCAAATGTTCTTAGGAAACCACGAGGAGCAGAAGGCATATGTAGAGTACTGTACTGCATTTATCAGGAAAAATCTGCATATATGTGGCGCCTGCACGGTTCAAGCCCGTGTTGTTTAAGGGTCAACTATAATACAGGAGTGAGGAGGGGTCGTTGAGGGCTTCCTGGAGGAGGTGATATCCACGTTGAGCTGGGACGGATGGGCAGGGTTAGCTGAGTGGGGGCTAGCCCAACTCCGTTCGCATGTTCCGTGCACGTGCCAAGCCCGAAGGAGTGAGGCAGCGGAGGGTGCTGTCCAGGACCGGTGGGGGTGCCGCCTGGGGTGGTGACCGCACCCTGTCCTGTGCAAGGATGTGGCAGAGTTAAGACTTGAACCCAGGTGCCCAGTTCTTCCCAGGAAACACTGACAGTGAGGACCTGCCTCTGGCCCCACTTTCAGCCTTGCTCTGGGCCTGGCCGGACTACACGCGGGGCTCAGGGGCTTTCTTCTTGGGGATGAGCCCTGACGGCTCCCAGACTGTCTCTCGGAGGCCCCCGGGCCGGCTGTCCTCTGCCGGGCAGAGGGAGCTCCGTGCTAGGCATGAACCTCAGCCATGAGGCTCTGGGGGCCGCATCCGCCCTCATCCCTGCCTCCCTCTGAGGGTAGGGATTGGGAAGCAGGGGTGGAGTCTCTGTGGGCCTGGAGCTGTGCTGGAGCCAGCTGAGAGCGGGCCAGAGCAGGCATGGCGGGCGCTCCGGAGTCAGTCCGGGCTCTGGCCCCGAGGCCGCTGCGTGTTCCGCTCAGGGCTGGTCCCTCCGGGCCAGCTCGGCCTTCCCTTCACTCTTGCCTGCTCCAGCCTTGCTCTGTGATGGCAGGCACTTCCAGGTCAGTATCCCATCAGATCAAGGCCACGACACTGGTCGACTTCACTGGAGACAACTAGACATTCCCAAAGAAGTAGGAATTTAGGAGACAGAAAGACCCAAGTTCAGTTCACACCTCTGCCACGTAGGGGAGACCTGACCCGAAGTGAGTCACCTCACTGTTCTGGGCCTCCACTGTGAAAGAGGGATGATAACGACATTGCCACTCCCGCTTTCGTTTCCTGTCTTGGTTTTTAAAATGTTTTTTAAGTTGACTTGTTTTTGAGAGAGAGAGAGAGAGACAGCGAGCAGGGGAGGGGCAGAGAGAGAGGGAGACACAGAATCTGAGGGAGGCTCCAGGCTCTGAGCTGTCAGCACAGAGCCTGTCACGGAGCTCAAACCCACGAACTGCGAGATCATGACCTGAGCCGGAGTCGGACGCTCAACCGACTGAGCCACCCAGGCGCCCCCATCTTGATTTTTAATTTGTTTTTGCCATTTGTTTTTGCTTGGGAGGGCTTTTTCCATCCCTTCACTTTCGATCCTTCATCATTTTGCTTTAGACGGGTCTTTCAAAGAGAACATGTAGCTGGATTTATTCTATTTTTAGCCCTATGTAAGAGTCACTGTCTATTATTACGAGATATAACCTATTTACATTTATTGCAGCACTGTCTTGGTGTCTAGTAAGTGCCTAACAAAGATTATTCCTTCCTCCCAGCATCATCCGAGGACCTCGTCCATTACCCTTCATCCCTTATCTTCCATGAGTGCCCCCCACCCCAAATACTGCCTCTGGAGCCTCATATGCTGAGGACTATATAACTCTACTGTCACTAGGTTTACATTTGCTAAGCAAAAGCTACCGTTAGCTTCTGAGTATCTCCTAAACTGACTGGCAGAGCAGAAAAGACTTTCAAGGTCCTCCGACCAGAATACCAAGGGTCAAGGTCAGCCATTTTTGGTACAGATGTTGGGAATAAAGTTCTTTGTTACTCAGTCCAGAGGTTAAAAGAGTCCCCAAAGTGCCACAGACCAAAGGCCCCAGAAAGGGAGAGGGGAAAATGGGAAAATGAGAGGGACAATCCAAGAACTCAAAGAAAGGTCCCAGAATGTTGGACAGACAGAAGGTGCTGTGCCAAGAGCTTGGCTTTTGTTACTAGGACAGGCTTCCGAATTTGCCTCTGCCACAACTTTCTGCTCAATCTTGGGCAAGTCACACCCCCTCTCTGGGCTTAGATTCCTCTTTTGGGCTACCAAGAAGTGGGCTTTGGTGACTTTCCAGACTGTACTATAAAATTCTGTTTATACATCTGAGGGGCAGTTAGAGTGATGCTAATGGATGTCACTAACAATTGTCCCAAATCTTATCTCCTCTCATTCGTTAATAACAACCCCTGGGCTGGGCACATGGTCTCCTGGGGTCAAGTTTACATTTCCTGCCGGGCTTGCACCTGAGAATGGCTAGTGCTGGCCAATGAGACGGAACAAAAATGGTAGATGCAATTTCTGGGGAAGCGTCCTTAAAAGAAATATGAATGTCTGTCATTACTGTCTCCTCTTTCTTGCTGCCTGGGATGTGGATGTGATGGCTGGAGCTCTCGCAGCCAACTCAGATCATGAGACCAAGACAGAGGGAGCAAGGGACCTTCATGATGGTGGAGCGGCCATTCTAGCTTTGAACTACTTACCCGGGACTTCATTTAGTAGAGACAGGAATGAACACCTATCTTGTTGAAGCCACTGTTATTTTGCTTTCTGTCACTCGCAATCCAAACTGAAACGGTTGGTTAAAAGCACACGTTGTAGGTTCCAACATATCTAGTCTGAATCCTAGTTCTAACACCAACAATCTGAACAATCTGATGCAAGTCACTTAACCTCTGAGCCTCCTCTGAGCCTCAGTTTCCCTCTCTGAAAGGGTTACAACGAAGCATACTTCTCGGGAGGAAATGAAATACAGATGCTTAGTCTCTGCTTCATAATTAGGGGCTCGGTAAGTAACAGCTGTTTGTGTCCTTGCCAGGATTATTCTCCTCAGCCCGTCTCTTCCATAGGAATTCCACGGGAACCATAACTTCTGTATCTCTCTGGCTTTCAGGGGAATCCTCATCACTGTATATGTGACAAGATGGGAAAGTCCAAGTAAGAATGGCAAGATGAGGGCTTTGATTCCAGAAAGAGCTGGACTCAAATCTCAACTTTACCATTAGTAGCTGTGTGCTCCCAGCCGAGCCTCAGCTGTTCCTGGGGACGGTGAGGCGAATCACGGTAGCATCGTGGTGAGGTCCCCAGCTGGCAACCTCAGAAGGGCCTGTGGTGGGGTCACTCCCAGAGAAGTGGGACCTGAGGCTGAGGCTTTAGGAAGTGCTGAATGGACGAGACACCAGCAGGGTGGATATGACCAGCCTTGAGCTTGGCTCTTCTGGAGAGTAAAGTCATACCATTACTCATCTTTTGGCCTAACTAGCCCTGAGGGGGTGGTTAGGATGCAGGGAGAAAAACCAAAGCTCCATAAAAAAAAAAAAAACAATCAATTTGCAGCAATCCAAATAAAAGCCATTAGGATGCAGCGTCCCCACCGGAGACACCCAGGGACCTCTTCCCACCAGGATCCCAGGAAATTGATTGCCAATCACTGACACTAATGGGGGCCGGAGAGGCCTGGTGACTTCCCCATCACTCTCTGGGGACAGCGATGGCACGTGAAGATCTGTCAGGCTGAGTCCATCCCAGGGCGTTCGGGACCCCAGATCCGGCCAGGGACAGGGCGGCCAGCTGGGCTCGAGCCCCCTTGGGACCTTCACCCCTTTACTTATTTATGGCTTCGTTTGACTCCTAGCGAGTTAATGGCCCTACTTGGGCCGTGCAGATGGCAGATCCCCCGACGGGAGGCTGGCAGGGGGATCGGGGAGGATTCCGGGCCTGCCCTTCGACCCGGCTCCGGGCTCGCATAAAGGAGGCCTCAGTGCTCACAGGAAGTCTGGGGGCAGGAAGGGAGAGAAAGGGTCGCCAGAGAGGCCGAAACGGAAGTCGTGAGAGGCGGTGGCCGGAGACCAAATGAAAAGGCGCACGGAGCAGTGGAGCGAGGCGCATCGCGGGAGGCCACGGCGCGGACCCGCAGGGTGGGCGGGGCCCCGAGTGGCCGGATGGTCGAGCCCCCCCCCTTTTACAGTTCCCCAGCGGCGGACAGGGGACAGCACTGGCCCCAGGTCTCACGGCGCAGCCCCGGAGGAGCTGGGGGCGAGATCTGCCCTGGGACGGGGCACTTGGGGGTGAGGAGGACACGCTTCCCGGGGCCATCTCTGAGCCTGGAGACAGGGGTCCTGCCTAGCGGACAGGGAGACGTGTCAATTCGGAGGGACAGCGGCTGTGGTGGGGCTGGGGGGAGCTCGGGACGGCCCGCTAGCCCAGTCTCGGGGAGCAGAGGTTAAGGAAGGGTCCTGGAGGAGGTGAGGATAAGCGGGCGTCAAACAAGCGGGGAGCAGGAGGGAGGAAAAAGAAGACAATTCTTGGCTGAGAGAACAGCACATGCGTGCAAAGGCCCAGGGGCAGACCGAAGCACAGCCGGCCGCCCAGCGTGGCCGGAGGCAGAGGGGCGCTAAGAGGTCGAGGCGGGGGCTGGGGCCGTGACGGTGATGGGCCTTCCCTCTAGGATGGGAAGGAGGCTGAGCTTTATTCTGTGTGCAGTCAGGATGCGTTAGGTAGACACATAACACAACCGGCTTTCCATTTTAAGAAGATGGTTCTGGAACTGCCGGAGGGGCGGTGGGGGGAGGCAGGGAGCAGTTAGAAGGCTGCGAGCTGCTGCACGAAGCCAGGAGAAGGGACAGCCCGGCCGGGACCGTGGCAGGGAGGTAGAGGGGTCTGAAGGGGAGGCAGCTACTCCAGTATTCAGCAGGGAAAACACACAGGATTCGGCCTCTGACTGTGTGGCGGGCATAGTGGTGACGGAGGGGGGGGGGCTGGAGGAGGACTCGGGTGAGACTGAGGGAGGAGGCAGTGGGGGGCCGGCCAAGGGCACGGGGCCTGAGGGATAGAAGGGACGAGCCCAGTGACCCTGAATGAGGAGGAGCCACGCGGTCTGGGGGAAAGCTGGAAGGGGAGTGACGGACTGAGGCTCAGAGAGGTTAAGTGTCTTATCCAAGGTCACACAGCCAGGAGGCACCCAGCTGGTTTAACTCCAGAGCCTACAACGCTTCCTACCACCTGGGGAGAAGACTGAAGGGCCAGGCCCTTTCCACTCAGCGGCTCCACACCTTGTGCCCTGACCGTCTATCTGTCCCCACTCCCTGCCCCAGGAAGCCTAGGGCTGCACTTTCTCCTGCTTCCCCTGGGCGGTGCGGAGCTGGCAAACCTCAGGCTGGTCCCTCCTGGGCTACAGGCATGCCCTCCTGTGGCAGACGAGCAGCGAGGCTGAGGCCACTGCAGTTCAAGGGGCGAGGCCCCTGAGGATTCAGGCCGGCCGCAGGGCCTTCCAGGTCCAGAGTGACCGTGGGGGCCAGGCCTACCTTTAACCAGACCACTGTGGGCTCTGACAGCATGAGGCTGAGCATGGGCGCCCGCTGGGTGGGCAGGTGCCTCCCTCACCCTGTCAAGGAGAACCTGGCCAAAGCACATTCCGAGCCTTGAGGATGTAGCTCAGGCCCCTAAGTCCCCGTGCCCGGAGTACAGAGGGGGCTGGAGGTGAGGCCCCAAGCGGGCACTCTGAGTGAGCAGGAGCCTGCTTGGGAGGGGAGGGGAGCGGTGGCCACAGAGGGCTCTGTATGACCAAAGAGGCAGAATACCCTTGCCACACTATGGGCTTTGAGCCAAGCAGGTGTGGGTTCTGATCCTGACTGGGATACTTCCTAGCTGTGTGACCCTGGGTAAGTCACTCAACCTTTCTGTGCCACATTATATCTCTCAACTAGGGAGATCAGTACCTGCCTCCGAGGGTGGTCGTGAGGACTCGACGAGTTAACACGTGTTCAACACAAAGTTAGAACACCGCGTGGCCCAGTCACTTGCTTGGTACGGTGACGCTGGCGATGCCACAGGTAGCATCCACGTCACCCCAGCCTGGCCTGGGCTGACCCTGTGGAGGCAGAAGGCCTGGCTATTCGTGGCCCATTCTCCCCCGCGGGGGCTGGCCGTGGCATCGAGCGAGGCCGCCCGTCCTCCGCGCTATCCATCCTCCGTCTCCCAGGAAGGCACGAGGCAGCTCGTGCGGCCGTGAGCCGCGGGCGGATGGCCCCAGCTGGGAGCCGGCCCGTCCGCTCGCAGCTCCGCAAGTGGGTCAGGGAGCTGGGGACGAGGAAAACGTCTCAGAGGGGCCCCGAGGGCCGTCCGGGGCTCCGGCGGGTAGAAGCCCTTGTCCATGTCCTGACGGGAGCCCAGGCCGCGGCTCTGTCTGGCACCCACCCCCCCAGGGTGACCTTGGGCACATCGCTCAGCCACCGCCAGCCACGTCACTTCTGAGTTTATAAACCCCATCCCTAGCCATCACCTCGAGTGACCCTCATAACGACCCTGGGAGTTGAGCAGGGCACGATTTATCATTCCCACTTTACGGAGGGGGAACCTGAGGCTCAGCAGGGCTCGGCCACCAGCTCGCCCAAGGTCACACTGCAGGCGAGAGGCCTACTCAGGCCGTGGGCCTGTCTGACTCCACACCGGGCCTACCCCACACAGGTACAATGGGGAGTCACCGGCAGTAAGGATTTTAGCCCAAGGAGGTGACGGACTCGGAGAGTGGACTGCACCACTCTGGTCGGCGACATGAGAGAGGCAGCGGGTGCGAGTGGGGGAGGGGCCCAGGGGACCCAGGAAGGCTCTGGGGGGTGTGTGTGTGCACGCGCGTGCCACGCGTGTCAGCGTGGAAACAGGCATTCTGGGCAGAGGAAACGGCATGAACGAAGCCCTGGGGGAAGACGGAAGCCTATCTGAGACATTGGGCCCAGGTGGGTGGGGACGGGGGCCTTGGGCCAATGGTAACAACTGGAAGGAAGGGAGCGCCTGGGTGGCTCAGCGGTTGAGCCTCCAACTCCAGCTCAGGTCATGATCTCACGGTTCGTGGGTTCGAGCCCCGCATCGGGCTCTGTGCTGACAGCTGGGAGCCTGAAGCCTTCTTCGGATTCTGTGTCTCCCTCTCTCTCTCTGCCCCTCCCTGCTTGTGCTCTGTGTCTGCCTCTCTCTCTCTCAAAAATAAATAAACATTAAAAAAAAAAAAAAAGGAGGACCACCAAGGACGGTTGTGTGGTATGGGGAGGCCAAGAAGCAGGACAGGGGCCGTGACCAGAGAGAGCCTTCCGTGGGGACATGGCAGGTAGGAGCATCCTGGTCAACCACGGCCTTCAGCTCAGCCCACGGCCCCTCCTCCGTGACAGGACATGGCTGGGCTGGACCTCAGGGTCAGGACGGCCTGTTTGAGGAGGGCTGGTAGTCCAACTACCATAGGCCAGGCTTCCGCCCCGGACAGGGACCAGCGAAGCCACGTCCAGCAGCCAGTGTTAACCAGCCCCGGAGGGGGCTGTTCTCTGCCTGCTCCCACAAATGCCTGAGACGGGATGGGAGGGGGAGAGTTGGGCCTGCGGAACCAGCGGTATGACCCCCCATTTTACAGATGAGAGAAAGGGGTGCCCAGAGAGGGTAAGTAGTCGGCCCCGGGTTGCACAGCCTGTGAGTGGCGACGCTGGATTTGAAACGCTGTCTCCCTGCCGCCACCGCCCACGCTCCTTCTGCTCCTCAGAACAGCAGATGCTCCGGTGGACTCGGGCTGGGTCCCGGGGGAGAAGGCGGGGCGGGGGGGTGGCTCGTGCTGCCAGAAGCCCTACCTCCGGTGCCCGCCAGGCCCCCCCCCCCGCCCCCGTGTCGGGGACTTTCGCCCAGGACCTCGAACCGCACTGCAAACCATGAACAACAGCCTTTGTAAACACAACAGATCCTGGAAACTTTAAATAGTCTTTGGAGCCTCCGCACAGCTTCCAGGACTGACAAATTGCTTCCAGAATGTTCGAATGCCTTTGGAATCTTTGAA
Source organism: Paguma larvata (assembly GCA_030068075.1). Taxonomy (NCBI): domain Eukaryota; kingdom Metazoa; phylum Chordata; class Mammalia; order Carnivora; family Viverridae; genus Paguma; species Paguma larvata. The sequence goes on along the minus strand of CM057833.1, from coordinate 16,507,241 downwards.
CAGCCCCTGAGGCCTGGACCCAAACTGAGAGCCAAGCAGGGCCCAGGGCCAAGGTGGGGCTCAGGCCGTCTTCCCGGCCATCAAGCCCTCCTCCAAGTGCGAGCTGGCTGCACCCTGGCCTTGGCCCGCAGCAGCGGGGCCCGGCCACACCTTAGGTCTGACTGCGCGGCTTCATGGTGGCCCGGAACGAGCCCTGGACTTGGAGGAGGGGAACACAAGGCCTCACGCGGCTTCTACCTTGCTGGGTGACCTCGATCAAATCACTTCTCTCTGGGCCTTGGTGTCCGTACTTACAGAACGGGGGTGCTGTGGGAGCGTTTTAGGGTGTGCAGGAGTGCAGGCCGTCTTTGGGGTTCAAACTCAGTCCCCAGCCCTGCCCCCACCCCCCCCCAGGGCTCTACCGCCAATGGAGGGGACTCTACCCTTCACTCTTCGTGGGAGCTGGGTTCAAACACCTACCCCGGGCCCTCAACAAGTGTGTCTCAGGAAAGGGCTCTGGGGGTGCCCCGCCCGCGTGGCGCCGACCCCAGCACCTGGCAGCCCTTACGCGTGGCCGCAGAGGGCGGCCAGTTTCAGCCACCCACAGCCGTCTCCATGGTGACGGGCACGGAGCCGAGCCGGGCTTTTGCAGAACACTCATAAAGACGCAAACGTACCCCAGATGAGCCACTGTCCCGAATCTGCGAGGCAACACGTCTCAGGCCGGCCCTGTGCCTTGTGAACCGTGGCTGCCCAGTGGCCTTGGCCGGCCTGGCGAGGACACGGGTTCTCGTCTGCCAGGCCGGGGAGCCCCTGCTTCCTCACGGTGTCCTTGGGTCCTATTTTGGGCCCGCCCGCCCCACCGCGGTAGCTTTGGAGGCAGATACACCTCAGCTGCAGTCAGCTTCTTGGCTGTGTGACTTGGAGCAACTGCCTTCACCTCTCTGAGCCTCCGTGCCCTCATGTGAAAAACGGGCGTGAGGAGGCTAGCATGATGCACCGTAAGGAGGACTGACTGAGGGACGGACAGAACAGGCATAGCAGGGTACAAGCAGGTGCTGGCTTCCCTCCATTGCCCACTGCCTTCTCAGCGTCACCACCGCGTGGGTGCGCAGGGCCCCCTCCTCCTGCTCCGGCGGCGCTCCACGTGTCTGCCTGCATTGGGGCGCTCAGGACACTGACCTGCGACAGACCATCGACTTGTGTCCCAGATGAGCCAGAGGTGCCCTGCTCTCTTCACCGGGCCAAGCTCGAGGCTGGCACTCAACGGGTCTTCGCTTGATATATAGGAGCGAATGAACAAACACGGCGACTATGGTTTCTGAAGTGCAGACCTAGGGGTGTGGTCTGGGGAGGGCCCAGGGGGCATATTTTAGGGCAGAGGCGGTGGCCGATGGGGATACAGCCACGGTGCCCTGCGTGCTTCTGTGCGAAGGACCCTTGGGTGCTAAGCTCCCTGACTTCTCCTGTAGCTTCCATCCCGCAAAAAAAGAAGCCACATTTCAGAGAGGCGGAGGCGCTTGCTGTGGTCACACGGCCCGTGGACAGTGACGTTGGCGCCCACGTACTTCGTCCAGGAAAATCTGGGCAGGCCCACCCATCTCCTGAGGCCCATGGTGTCTGCTGCTGGCCCACCGCCACACTTGCCCCCCCCCCACCAACATGCCCTCGAAGCCACTCTCAAGTCAACCTCCGGCACGGCCCCTCTTACCCTCACAGAGACAGATCGCACCCTTGAGCTGCCCCCATCCCCTCGGCCTCTGACCTGTGTCACCTGACTTCGCCCCTCTCTTCTTGACCCTGCTCCCCCGTGTCTCTGTCTCCTCCCTTCACTCCTTCATGTCAGATCCAAACTGCCTGGAAGGTCCCATCCAGAACGACCCACTCCAGGAGACAGCGCCCATGAAGACAAAAGACCCAGAGTTTGAATTCTGGCCCTGCCACTTGTGAGCTGTGTGAACTTTGACAAGTTACCAGACCTCTCTGAGCCTGGATTTCTCTCCTGGAAAACAGGTGGAGAGGAACACCTGCCGGGCAGGTTGTTGGGAGGGTAAGGTGAGTTCATGGGTGTGGACGTGTTTTATAAGCAGAAAGTACTAGGTGGGTGGTGGACTTTAACTAAAGAACTACAACGGATTATAAGATTGAACCAAGACATAAATACCTAATATGCCTAATTATAATTAATTACAAATGATCATTTAAAAGGGTGGTCGGTGGCAGCAGCTGGCTGGGGGGTTGTGGGAGAAACAAGAGAAACATACGCTGCAGATTTCAGCTCCCATGCCCGCCCAGGGAGCATGATCTGCAGTCATTCCTTCTCTCTTTTGTCTGTCCATCGGCCTGTCCACCCACCGATCCACCATCCAACAATCTGGCCATTCTAACACTCACGAACCGCGAGAGCTTGACCTGAGCTGAAGTCGGATACTCAACTGCCTGAGCCCCCCGGGCGCCCCATGGTGCACGTGGTCCTCACCCTCCACCCCCAGGGCGCGGCGGGGCTATCTTTAGCTCCCATCTACTCCGGAGGACAGACTGGTTGGGGGCCGGCCATACTGAGGGGGGAAGTGGGGGAAAAGATGGCATTGCACGTCGGACATCCGGAGTGTGGCGGGGCCGACCCACCTTCTCTGTGGTCCCGGTCACCGGGGTGCGAGGGGTCAAAGCCGGGTCGAACGGAGAAGCAGAGTTCACAAGTGGCAGATCTCGATTCGGCCCTGGGGGACGTCCTGGGGCAGCAGTGCACAGAGCACAGGACAGCGGGGCCCTCCCTCAGGCCGGGAGCATCGGAGATAGGCTTGGGGCCTGGGGGATTCTCACACTCACTTGGGGCTACGGACCATTTATTGATCCGACCCCATCAGATGAAAAAGTGGACGCTCAGAGAGGGAAAGGAACTCACTCAGAGTCACACAGCACGTGGGCTCTCAAGCGGAGACTCCCCACTCTAGGCCCTTGGCCCCTCACCCCAAAGACAGGGACTAGGGCATTATAAAACAGAGGCCACTCGGGGGCTGCCAGTGGGCCAGGTGGGACTGGGGAGGGGGACTTGAGGCTGCCAAGCCCCTGTCCAAACATAAACCCTCTTTGGTGCGTCAGGATGTCTGAAAGTCTCTCATCTGAGCTTATCCAGCCTTGGGACGGGATGACAGCGGCTAAGTGACACCTCAGGGGAGATTAGGTGACAAGGAATAAGATGGACCCGGATGGGGTGGGTCAGGGAGGCAGACAGGTTGGAGGACGAACTTCCTGCTTTGACAGGTCTGCCGGAGGCGGTCGTCACGGGAAGCCCCTAAACTCCCTGCCCCCTTCTCCACCCGCTGGGAAACTCCCAAGAGGCAGAGTTTTCTACTCATTTTCTCCGAGAGCTCTGGGAGGCAGAGGTATGAGGGCCTCTGGAGACCTCTGGGTCCGTTCCTTCTTTGACTTTTGGGGTGACTATGGGCCAGAGAGAAGTGACTTGTCTGGGGTCAGAATGAGTTAGTAATGGCCTGACTGGGGAGTGAGGGAGGACAGGCGGATTGGTAGCTCCTGGAAGACAGCAAGGAGGAGGTGGCTCAATGGCCAAGCAGGCAGCTTGTTCCTCCCCTTGGCACCATGAGGCCCGGGGAACCGGAGGAAGGCCAGCAGCCTGGGGAAGCAGCTGTGTGGTGCCGAGCGGGGAGGCGGGCCCCTCCTGTTGTGGGGTGCATCAGCAGCAACGGGGATCCTACTCCCAGCCCTGCGCCTCTTCTCTTAGCTAGTGCCAGTTCAACCTGCTCAGCCAGGCCTTCGAGGTCCTTAGCCATCCGTCCCACTGTCCTCTCTGCGCTCTCTCCCTTCCCACCCCCCCACTCCCACCCAGTGACCTCACCGGACACCAGACTGAACTGGGCGCCAACCTCCCAGCACGCGGCACTGGAGAGTGCACGCCGAACCCCGCGCCTGGATGGAACGTCCTCTGGCCACTCATCCCTGGCAGGTTTCTGTTCAGCCTTCTCGAAACCACGGTTTCCTCAGTGAGGCCCTGCCCACGTCGGGATCCCGTTTGAACTAACCAGACCTCCCTGGGCTCCTGTGTCCTATAGCATATACCGTACTTCGAACACGGCACTTCCCGGGGCAGAGAAGCTGTCTCCCATGCATAGTCTTCTCTGTGCCTGGCGCCCAGCACACACTGGGCCTTTTCTTGCTAGTGGCTCATCATGGGTGCCTAACACGGTGCTCCATACACCCAAAGACTGGGAAGGAGACCCACTCTACAGTAAGAAGCAGAACCCAGGGGTCAGATGGACCTGGGCTCGAATTCCGGCTCCCCTGTGTGACCTGAGAGATGTCTCCTAACTTTGCTGGGCCTCAATTTTCTCATCTGTAAAATGGGAACAACATCCGCCTTGTGGAAAACAGGCGAGGACTGAACAAAGTAGGCCAGGTTAGGAGCCTAGCACACAGAGAATGCTGGACGAATGAACGCATGTGCGTATATGAGCGTGCACACACACATGCGCGCACACACACACACCCATATACACACATGCACACGCACACGCGCGCACACACCCACGCGCACGCACACACCCATATACACACGCGCACACGCACGTGTGCACATGCACACACGCACACACACCCATATACACACATGCACACACACACGCGCGCGCACACCCACACACACGCACACACCCACATACACACACGCACGTGTGCACATGCGCACACGCACACACCCATATACACACATGCACGCACGTGCACACACCCATATACATACATGCACACAGAGCACGTGCACGCACATGCGCACACATATACACACGCGCGCGCGCACACCCCCGTATACACACATGCACACACACGCACCTGCACACGCACACACATATACACACACATATAAAATATATGTTATACGTATTAATATATCATACACTAGGAAGAATGAATGAAGACCCCAGTTCCCTGGAAACTTGTTTTCAGGCACTGATCCCTTGGAAAAACATCTTAGGAGGGTTTCCATCTGATCTGTAGACATCTCTGCACCCCAGCCTAAGCTCCACTTAATTGTCTTGCTCTGAGGGTGCCGAGTAAATACTCCAGGCCAGCTGGTGCCTGGAAACCGCCAACAGCCGGGGAGCAGCTCGTTAATTTTCCCGTCTCTGCATACAGACCCTGCCGCTTCTGCAACTCATCTTGGGAAATTGAGTGAAGCGGGTCAGGCCGGGGCCAGGGGTCGCAGGAAGTGGGGCTGGGGGTGCCAGGGGACTTGAAAGTGCCTGCAGAGGCACCGCCGGGAAGCTGTCCAGGCTGGAGGAAGTGGGCCTGGAGCTGCCGAAAGGCAGATGGGTCCCAGGCCCGGCCTGGCTCTGCCGGCTCTCACTCAGCTTTCGGGTCTCGACGTGGAGGGGCGGGAAGCCGGGGGCTCACAGCGAGGCTGGACGCGCACCGGCCCTCGGGGAGGCCAGCTCTGGGGCCAGGAGGTCCCGTGCCGATAGAGGAGAGGCAGCGAGGCGTAGTGGTTGAGAGGGGGGCTCTGCAGCAAAGGCTCCTCGGGTTTGAATCCTGGCCCTGCAAATTAGTGACGTGGACTCTTGGGTCGGTCATTCAAGGCCTTTGTGGCTCAGTTTCCCCCTCCCCTGCAAAATGAGGAGGAGGACGAGGAGGAGGAAGACGACCCCATCATAGGTTGCTGTGGGAATCAAATACACCCTAGGAGCTTAGAACTGTGTCCGGCATGTGGGACTCGCTCTGTAACTGTTAAGCTCTTAGTATTATCATCATCATCGTCTCTTCCTCCCCATTTGCAACCATCCTACTTGGAAGTTCTCCTCTGCAGACCGTAAGCCTGGACTCGACTCGGCGGTAACACGGGCATGTCATCACTTGCGCCAGCTCTGAGGGGCCCGCCTGCAGCCCTTCCGGACAGGGTGGGGGAGTGAGGTGATGGATTTGTGATGTGTGTCCTGGGCCCCGGGGGGAGAGCCGAAGCCCACAGGCCCGTCACAGGCCTTCTCTGGGGCGTCGCATTCATTCGGCAGGTGCCGACGGAGCTCCTGCTCGGTACCAGGACTGGGCTAAGCCCTAGGATCCAAAGGTGAGCAAGACCAGACGTGGTTTCCCACCGGCATCAAAAGCCTCGTGGGGAAGACCCTCATTACATAGTCTCAAAGGTACATGTCAGTTTAGAACTTGGGAAAGAGCCGAGAAAGAGGGTGGGTGCGGTATTGCATGGGGGCGGGGACAGGGTCCCCTTCTAGTTTTCTGTGTGACCTCAGACCAGTCACGACCAGTCACTCAGCCCCACCTGGGCCTCCCCCCCATCATCTGCAATGGGCACAGTGACCCCTTTCCTGCCCGAATGGCTCATCTTTCTGGAAACTTGCTTTTCTTCGAAGGCCCCGCCCTTTGCCTAGGATGCTTTGCCCATTGTCCTCTTTGTTTCTGGGGGGGGGGGGCGGATAACTATTTATCACTGAGCATTTATCCCTGAGTTCAAATATTCCCCCCCTCTCCCTGCAAACAGCCAGTCCTACCACTGTGCTGCCAGAGAATTCTGCGGAGTCCTCTGCTCTCACAGGGCAACACCTGGCATGGGTCCGTCCGTGGCATCTCTGAGTACGAGCTCCTGGAGGGGCAGCTATGTCTGCGCTGGCTTCGATACCGGGAAAAACCAGAGACTGCCCGGCACAACTCAGACTCAGTCCATGGGGGTTGGAGCAGGCGGGGGGCAGGACCAGATGACCCCTTGACTCCTCAGAGGTTGGGCCTCTAAGTATGCTTAGATCCAACTAGTACACTCGGGTCAGAAGGCCTGGCCTTGCATCCCTGGTTCTGCTACTTCCCGCCTGCTGTGGCCGAGCTCCTGAGGTATTCGGAGCCTTGGCGTCTCCGCCTCTAAAATGGGGACACCTCGGAATCCCGCCGGGCTGGCTCAGAGTCCGAGCACACAGAAGCCACTTCTCCCTCGTCCTTCCTTCTTTGGGTAGCGCTCAGGGCCAGCATTTGTGCCCTGCAGTGCCCAGATCCAAGACAAGGTTCTGGAAGAAACCACGGGGGTAGCTTGTATTCTAAGAAGCAGGGCCCAGAGGACCAAGGAGACTGCGGGGGACAAAGGAAGGTGGCAGTTCCCTCGAAGGCGCCCGGCTGGAGTTGACGCCCATAGGCTGGTCCTCACAGAGTAGGACCCATGGCCCACGTGTGACAGGCCACCCCGGGATCCTCAGCATTCCTGCTGCCCAGCCTCTCTAGAAAGTGCTCCCCGCCTTCCCTTGCGTGAGGCGCCCGCCGCTTGGTGCTGCAGCCCGAGTGCTGATAATAAAGGCACCTCTGTGTGTCTCTGGGGAAGCGGGGCGGTGGGGGGGGGCACAAAGCTCCCGCAGCTGTGTGTTTGCAAACAGGGGAGCTGAGCTGTGCAGAGGGGCTGAAAGCACTGATTGTCTTTAATTAAAGGAGGTTGGAGGCAGTGCGGGCTTTGACAAAAGAGGTTTCCAGCCTGTTAGCAGCTTCAGCCTACGCGGAGGCTGGGCCGCCCAGGCGCGCCCCCGGCTTTGTCCCCATGGGGCCTGGCCCCGCGGAGGGCACAGCCGACACCTGCCTGGTGGGGGTGGAGGTGGGGGTGGGGGTGGGAGCCAAGCACACGCAGTAGGGCCATGATGAGAGGGCTGGGCTCCGGGGCCTGGGAACATGTCCTTGTGGCAAAGCCGGCGCCCCCTCATTCATTCATTCATTCTTTCATTCATTCACTCCCTCACTTGACAAGCATCGCCCAGTACTTGCCATGTGCCGGGCCGCTGCTCAGAACTGGGGGCACAGAGATGGACAGGGCTTCACGCTCTAAGAGGCTGTGTGCTACAGGCACTGCAAAGAACAGACTCTGGCACCAGCCGGCCTGGCTTTGAACCCTAGCTCTGCCACCTACGAGCTGTATGATATTGAGCAAGTCACTTATCTCTTTTTGCCTCAGTTTTCCCATCTGTAGAAGGGGGGGTGATAAAAACCGCATACTCTACAGGTGGTGCGAGGACCACCGAGGTATCGTTCAATGTCTGCCTACCAGCGTGCTTTCCAAACAGCAACTGTCGTCATTCACCCCTTCCTTTATCCAACTCTTTGGAGGCGGTCCGTTAATGAGGCGGTCCGTTAATGAAAAGAACCGTGGTCTAGGAGACTGGCTGGGTTCTAGTCCCAGCTCTGTCAGTCACTTGCTGTGTGGCTTCCCTGCCTCGGTTTCCCCGCCTGTACAATCGCGGCTGGGCAGGATGGGGTATGAGGGAGGCTCTGCAGACATAGATGTCTCGGCGATCCCTCCGGAGCCCTGGGAATCTAGACTCCTCTGAAGAGCCCGCCTCGCTGGGCTCCTGCTTCTGCTGCATACAAATGGGTTCAGCTTCCCACCCTAGCGGCTTCTTCAGCTCACTCCGTTCTTTTGTCTTCTCTCTCCCAGGCTTGCCTTTCCAGGTCCTCAGACACATCTGCAGCCCCCTCCCCAGCAGGCACCCGTGCACTGGCGATCTCTTGCTTGCACACACGCACACACACACTCATGCACACGCACGCACCTGCCCGATTCTCGCCCTCCCCCTCCCCCCACCTGATACAATCACAGTCTCCATCCTCCTCCCACGCCCCAAGGCCTGCTGATTCCCTGGGTCCAGGGTGGGTGGGAGGGGGGAGGTTGCTCACAGCCTCTGATGGCCTCCAGCCCAGCTGGCTGGGCTGGGTGGTCGCGGGGAGGTGGAGGGAGGGGGCGGAGGGCGGCGGCGTCCTGGGGCTGGGCTCTTCGGGCAGTGGGAGGGGAGGTCAGTTCCTGAAAAGAGGGGGCCCAAGTCGGGCCACAGGGGGAGGGCAGGTCTGGAATCTGCACACGACGGGCTCTGCGGGGGGTTGGGGGTTTACCCAACACCCACTCTGGGCCCACAGCCCCTTGTTGTATCTACTCAAAGGCCCTGGTGAGGAAACCAAGAGTCAGGGAGGACGGATGGGACTCGAGGACCCACGAATGGGGGGTCACGCCGAACCAGGACACCACTCTGACCCTTCAGAACCCATTTTCTGAAGCACCCTCAGAACAAACAGGCCGGCTCCCCGACAGATGTCAGGTGGATGACGTGGTCTCTACGGGCAGAGCGACGCATCCCATACCTGCAGGGGACGCCGAGCCAAACCTGCGGGAACCCAGCCCTGGTGGGAAGGAGTAGAGCAGCCGGGCAGACAAGCTCCACGCTGGCCCGGCCTTAGTCTGCGTCCTCAACAATGGCTCCCACGGAAGCCCCCACCTCGTGACGGAGGCTGACCTCTTCCCGGTGACCTCTGACCCCCACCCTTTGACCTGCTCTCCCGTATCGACCTCAGGGGCAAAGGGCTGTCCCAGCGTCTCAGAGCCCGAAGGGGTGAGTTCTCCCGGTGACCTGCCTTCCCACTGGGCTGGGAGAGCCCGGAACTCCTCTCCTGTCTTCCAAGGCCACCCTGGAGCACCTACTGAGTGCGCCTACTGTGTGTCAGGCAGAGACACTGCGTGCTCTGAGCTTCACACGGCCCTTCTAGGCTGACTCTCTGGTCTTTATTTTAACAGATGAGAAAACTGAGATTCAGAGGTGGAGGCACCTGCTCGGGGCAGGGAGGAGATCTGAACCAGGGCTTCTGAATGCCGGGGAGGCTTCCTCGGCTTCCTCCCGGGCCCCACCTGGGCCGGGCATGGGGCCGGGGCTGCTCGGTAAGTGTGTAAGGAGGGTACGCTCAGCCTGCCAGATTGATTCCACCAGTTGGCAGGTGAGGAGACGGAGGCAACCAGGCTCTCCTCCCCCAACCTATACGTGTGCGCCGTGCCCCTTCCCTAAGGGAGAAGGTGGGGGGCCGTTTGACCCCCGAGGGTCTCTCCAGCCTGCAGCTCGCCAGGCCCCTGGTGTCCAGGCCAGGGCGCTGGTCCCCTTGTGGCTTGAGGGAAGAAGTGAGGAAGGGCGATGAGAAGGGGGTAGGTCGGGTTGAGAGGAGGCGAGATGGAGAGACCGAGGATGGTCAGATGCGGCAGCGGGAAGGGCAGACAGAGGACTAGGCCAGAAGGTGGATCGAGGCCGACCCCAAGAGAGGAGAGAAGAAAGGAGGAAAACACAGGAGTAGGGGAAGGAGGGACAAAAGGGAGGGAGGAGGGAAGAAGGAGGCGGGCAGGGGAGGAGTCAAGTTCAGAGGGAGGGGAGGGGCGGGTGTGCTGCTGCAGGGAAGGGCTGGCAGGCCTGGGCTGAGCCCAGTGAGGCCCGCTCAGAGCTGGGGCTGGGGGTGGGGTGAGGTCCCCAGAGGGGCTGTCACTGGAGCTGCTGTCCCAGCCCGAGGCACCAGCTGTGAGCGGGTCTGTGCGGCTGCACGTGTGTGTTTCAGGGTGTGCGTGTGCATTTCAGGCCCGGGCAGGTGTGGGAAGCAGACCGGGGTGTCTTTTCTGGCCCTCTTGAGTCCGCGTGCCCTTCTCACTTTGTATTCACCAGAACTCAGCTGAAAGATTAATTCATATTTAATACGGCCTTCCCCGGCAGGGTGGGGGTTGGTGTCGTTTGTGATTAAAAAAAGAAGGCACCAGGTAGGGAAGAATTGATCGACTGATTGATATGTTTTATCCATCCATCCATCCATCCATCCATCCATCCACGCAACCACCCAGCACTCACTCACTGAGCACCGGCCACATGCCGGCCACTGTACAGGAGTGAACCACAATCACAAACCCGATAAACTCATATCCGCACCGACGGCTGCAGCCTGGAGGGTCTATGGGTGTTGGTTCCACAAATTAACATGCTCTGTGCGTTTGGGCACGCCCCTTTGCCTCTCTGAACCCATTTTCTCCCTTGTAAAATGGCATGGCGATTCCTCCTCCCTGGGGTAGGTGTGGGCTGAGGAGCTGGTGCGTGTGAGGGGCTTGGCTGAAGAAATGTTGGTTCTCCAAGAGTGAGCTCGCAGGCACGTGGCCTTCTAACCACGTCGGCCGGCCACGGACCGCCTTGGGACTCCCCTAGCTCCCCGGTCTCACCCTGCAGTGATTCTGACTGAAGGTGCTGAGCATCCAGAAACTGCCAAGTCTGTCAGGCCAGGGAGGCAGCGGTGCAGTCCCACTGGGGCGCTGGGGGCGGGGAGGCAGGTCAGCCCTGCCCAGCCCAGGCAGCTGTGGAATGAGGCTGGGGCCAGGGGTGGGCAGGTGCCCTACTCTGGGAAGCTTCACACCTTCCCTGCCTCTCGGGCCTGTGATATCCAGGGCGTCCTCAAGCTATTTCTGCTTGTCCTCCAGGTCTCAGCTCCAGTGTCCCTTCCTCCAGGAAGCCCTCTAGGACTCCCAGACTGAGTGCGGTCTCATACCCACCCTCTGGGCCATCTCACGGCTTCTCACGGTCCTCAGCTCCCCCCTTCACACACTCCGTCATCTGGGCACCAGAGTCTCATCTCTCCTGGTCTCTCTCCACTATGAGCTCCTGGGCACAGAGGCCATGTCAGGTCCCCTCTTGTGTTCAGGCCTGGCACACTATAGGCTCTGGTCATTTCCAGGGCATTTGCTGGTCATGGGCAGAAGGTCACACCATATCCTGTCTCGTGTTCCTGGGGACAGGGATGAGGCTGCTGCATCCACTTCCTCCGATACCATGTCCCTCCTTGGGGAGGGGACATAGGGACTCAGCTCGATCAAGAGGTGGGGGTGGGGTCAGGGGGACATGAGGGTCGGGGTAGGGAAAGAGGAGTGCCAGCTCTGCCCCGCCGGCTTCATCTTCCTCAGCTGTGAAGCAGGAGGCTAACTCCGTGGTGGCGGGTGGGGAAGGGCGGGCTCTGGATCGTAGCCTGGTAGCCGCGCCCAGCCGCTTATGGCGGCTGTTTCTTTAGATACCATGTCCCATTGGCTGGCCCCTCCCCATGACTTGGGATCCCCCTGCCAATCCCATGCGAAAGAAACTTTAAGACAATGGCCCATCCTTGCAATCACACTGACCCCCGAATCCCCTCCTTAGGTGGACATTCTGGTATCATCCCCCACCGCAGGCAGATCCAAGCTCGGTGGCCAGCTCTACTCACTCTAGCTTCAGGCCTCGACCCTCCAGGCCCCAAGTGGGGAACCGAATGACCCAACTGGACCACAGGTCAGGGTGGCCACTCCTTACCAAGCCAGCCCGCCTCCCACCTCCCTTCTCCCCCAACTGGATTCTGCACTGAGCGCTGGGGCCTCCCCCGACTCTCCCCTGGGACGTGACATTCACCGGTGTCACTTCTGGTCCCATCTGCAGAGCGCCCCCCACCCCCACCCCGGCAGCTAATCCCCACAAAGCCCAGCGCAGGGCCGGCATGACAAGCAGGCCCCGCGCTGCCTGCAGCTCCACCGGGCGTGCTCGGAGGGGCCGAGGCGGGATTCGGCGCGGCTGTCACTCTCTCTGTCCGCTCCTCTAATTGGATTCCCAACACGCAGAGGTCAGCAGAAACGCTGGAGAGAAGAGAATCAAAGGGAAGGGGCATTGGGGAGATAAAGAGAGGCATTCTTCCTGGGCCACAAAGACTGCAGCTCCAGGGGTGGGAGGGGACCCCATCTGGAGGGGGAAGGGGCAGGGAGGGCCCCGGCAGACAGCGGAGACCAGAGACCGCAGGGCCTGCCTTCCTCCAGCCTGGTGCTCCCTCACCTCGCTCCCACGGGGCCTTGGGCTCGTGTGCCATCTTCCCCTCTGCAGGCATCTGGGCATCCTTCAAGGCCTGGCCTCTTACCCCCGCCTGGACGTGTCTTGGAATGTGGCAGGAAGACTCGGGAGACGGACAGACCTGGGTCCCGACTCTGGCTGGTCTGGCTACCCAAAGTGGGGTTCAGGCACGTCCTTGCAATTTTCTGGCCTCAGTTTCCTCCTTTGTGGGATAAAGATAACACCAGCTGCCACAGAGGGCAGCGGCTGGTGGCATCGGTGACACAGAGGTGACATTAGCCAAGTCCGTGGAGCGCGGGGCCAGCGCGCAGCAGGGATGCACAGTCCACGCATGCCCTTCCCTCTCTCACAGAAGAACCGTGGCTCCTCCATCGGCCTGTCCGTGACCCTGGCTTTGGGGTAGCGTGTAGACACAGCCTCTCTCCCAGGAAGAAAGAGAAAGTGCTGCATAAACATTACACCCGAGACAGATGGGAGAGGAGCCACGAGCCCCAGCCTGGGGGGGGAACTCGGTCATCAAGCCTCTTCCCCGCTCTCTGGCAGACCAGAAGCTCGAGGCTCCAGGAAGCGCAGGGAAATGCCGGAAGCCATCCGGCTGGAAAACAGCAGAGCCTGGATGAGGACCCTGACCCCAGCCCGGCACCCGCACCGAATCCCCCCAAGGTCCCCCGTGCTCTTCCCATGAACGAAAAGCAGCGTCTGCACGTCCGTGTTGTCTGCACAGCCAGCGGGGGAGGCGGGCAGGCCAGGCGTGCTACAAAACGGGCCCTATTTGCTTTAAGAACATGGCAACTGCTGACTTTGGTTCATGAAAGAGATATGAAGGGAACCTCAAAGGGAATTTCTAAGAGACAGAAAATCAATGGCCCTGACATCCGGCCCCCAGAAACCGTGTGGAACACACACACACACACACACACACACACGTGCACGGTCCGCTCTTTTCCAGAGCGCGTACACACACACGCTCACAAATACCCATTTTCAAGTGCACGCATGAATGTATACGCTCTGGCTGGATCTCCTGTGGACGGATGTGCCCCAAAGCACACGTACGTACCTGACCCAGGATGCACACACACAGACAGGGACCCTCACCTGCGAGGATGCACGCACACACCGGTGTCATGCGGCACACGCATCCCTTTACATGTCCTGGTCCAGCGGACCCAGCACGTGCGTGAGTCTGCTCCCTGCTGCACACGTGTATGCTGACGCGCGTCAGAGAGACGGAGGAACACACAAGTACGGGGACAATAATCGCTTGCAGTGGGCTCCGGGGTGACCTGCTCGGACAAGGGCACGTACGTGTCTCACCCCTGAAATGGACGCATTTGGTCATACGTCCAGGAACGTTCCAGGCACACCCGTGGGGGTTGGGGCAGTGGGCATACCTGTGCACGTGCAGACACGAACGCAATCCCAGCAGGCCCAGCAAACACTCATGCCTAATGGAGCCGGCGCGCACAAGCACGCACGCACGCACGCACGCACGCACGCAAGCCGGGCTGTTCTGCCCTGATGCATGGACCCAGCACGTGTGTGCATGCACAATCGTCTCAGGCCTCCAGGGAGCTCCCGCAGACAGACAGCTCCGACAGCGGCGTGTGGGGGGGAGGGCAGCCCAGGGCTAGGGTTGCCAGGGATACGGATGCGGGGCTCCCAAAGCTGCACGGCCGCCCAGGCAGCGCAAAAAGGCCAGCAACCACTCTTAGGTCTTTAAAATGTTGCTAAACAGATGGCAACACCTTTAAGGGGAGAGACTTGAGTCTGCTCTCCTGGAAGGAGCCAGGGTAACATGAGGCTCTGGGCCCCGGATTTGCTGGGGACAGAGGGATAGAGGTGGGCAGAGCTCTGACTGGCCCCCAAATCCCACCCAGCCCACTAGTCATGCCCTACTGCACAGTAAGTTTATGGGGCCTTACTTGCTGTATGGCCTGGAGCAAACCACCTGCCCTCTCTGAACCCCGCTTTCCTCCTCTATAGAAGGGGATGGTGACAACCCCGAGCATTTATTTCATTTTTATTTTTTTATTTTTTTTATAAGTTTTCATCAAATTGGTATCCATCCAACACCCAGGTCCCTGAGCATTTATTTAGATAGTAAGTTCCAGGCTAGGATCGGCACTGACCACACGCCACCTGCTGGGTGCTGTGCCCAGTGCCCTACTTTCATTATCTCATCGGCTCCTCACAGCTCGCCTGGAACACTCCACTTATTGTTATACCCACTTCATTGTTTATTATTTATTTATTAAACAAATCTATACCCATTTTATAGATGAGGAGATTAAGGCTCTGTGCGGTGAGTCACCTGTTCCAGGTCACACGGGTAGTAAGCGTTGGAGCCAGTATCTGCACAGAGGCAGCTGGCTCTTCCCCGATGTCGCTCACCCTTCCTGGCAGGCCAGCCAGGGGTCATTATTCTCATGTCACGGTCACGGCTGTCCTGCTGGTCTCACCGGGGGCACCGTGAGGACCAGGCTTATAGAATCAGAGGCTGTTAGTGCAGAAGAGTCGCTCTTCAGGCGGTGACTCTGAGCCCCACAGGCAGGAGGGGAGCGGCTGCTGTGCCAGGATCCCAGGGTAAGTGGGGGCAGAGCCCAAATTCGGACCCAGGCACCCTGACTCTGTGAGCCGCTCCTGTGCTGCCCGGTAAACGTGCCCTATCTGGTTAAAATGATGCCATGCCACAAGCACGTATTAGGCGCCTGCTGTTTGCCCAGACTTGCTTGTAACTGAGGGGATTACTGACCAAGTCTCGCCCCCGGAGACACGTACACACAGCCTTGCTCTCCAGGAGCTCTGCCAGGGCACTGACGGGGCCCGCCTGAGAATCATTTCTTTCTGGAGCAGCAGGACCCCCTCCACTCCCTGTCTTCTCCTGCCTGCTGAGCCCCCTTAACTCCTCTGAACCTCTCCCAAACCCCGCGAAGGGGGACCTCGGGCCCCGTATAACAATGAGGAGACCGTGCCTCTGACCCAGCGAGGCGGGCAGCAGGGTCAGGATCTGAACCCGAGGCCAGGAAACTCGTGAGCACACTGTAGACTCCTACTGGCTCCTGGAGTGAGATGGGCACCCCAGCAGGCCCTGTGCAAACACCGTCAGGCTGGCGCAGGCCAGGGAGCAGGGGCTGGAGTGACGATTGGTAACGTGTGAACACGAGGGAGACGGGAAGATGCTCTCTGAGGCCCCCAGCTCCAAGAAGGATGTGGGATCGTATGGGAAATGCTGAGTATCAAGCATAAGGACTCTCCATCCACGTCTAGAAGTATCTGTCCCAACAACAGACACACCTGCTGGGCGCCCTGGCCACGTGGGTCCCCGCAGAGCCCACCGGGCGTGGTGGGGAGAAGCCCGGCCTCACTAAGGGCCTTTGTCAGTATCATCACAAACGCCAGGGTTGGCAGGGTTTGGTCTCTGAGACGGGTGAGCGGGCTCTGCGATAAATCTTTATTGAACGGATGCTAGGACTAGTGGTACTCAGAGACCGCAAACGGCGGTGGAGAAGACGGAAACGTCGGTCCTCAGGGGGCACACGTTCCAGCCGGGAGAGACACGTAGTAAAGGAAGGAGCAAGTGAACACACGGCATGTCAGACTCATGGAGGCTCATGGAGAGAAATAAAGCAAGGAGGGGGGTGGGATGTCTCTTTCCACGCGTGTGCACACATGTGCACTCTTTTCAAAACTGGGGCAAGGCGGGGGGGCCTGGTGAGAAGGTGACTTTGGGGCAGAGACCTGAAGAAGGTGGGAGGGATACCTGGCAAAAGAACATTCTAGGCAGAAGAAACCACCAAGGACACCAGTGTGTCTGGAGCGGAGGAGGCTGGGAAGAATGACTGGTCGGGGGGAGAGAAGGGAGTGACAGGTCTGTAGGGCCTTTTGGGCCATTTTTGGGACCTTGGCTTTTGTTCGGTGTAAGATGAGGGGCCTCAGGGGGTTCTGAGCAGAGGAGAGGTGTGGTGCCCCTACTGCCCCGAAATTTTAGAGGGACCCCTGGCCGCAGGGTGGAGAGCACACTGTAGGGGGCGAGGAGGAAGCGGGGGGGAGGGGTCCAGGAGGTCGTTAGGTTTGTGAGTCCAGACTCCAGAGAAGGAGTCCAGGCTGGAGACAACCCCAGAGAGGGCATCTGAAGCCACGGGCCTGGACGGAATCACCCAGACGGAAGAGAGAGGTAAGGAGGCCAAGGACTCAACGCTGGGCCCTTTGAGGTGACGACGAGCCAGAACTGGCTACGAAGCAGCAGGGACGCCAGGAGGCAGCGTGGGGCCAGGAGACGCAGTGGTCACTTCATCAAAGCCTCAGGGACGCTGAGGCCTGGGAGCTGCCCGTGGGACTGGTGACGTGGACGTCACTGGCGGCCTTGATTCTGAGCAGCTGGAATGGGATGATGGGGCAGAGGTGTGGCGTGAGCAGGTTCAGAGGAAGGCCTGCCACAGGTCAGAGCAGCAGGGCCGGGGCCTGGGGGGGCAAGAGCCTGGGCACCGGGGTCCAATGGGCCCGGCAGCCTGGCTGTGGTCCCAGTTCTGACTCTCGCCAGCTGTGAGTCTCGGGCAGCTCACTCCACTCATCTGAAGAGTGGGGGTAACCTCCTCTTACTTCCTAGTTTGTGGAGAACCAAATGAAATAAGAACCGGGGGGAAATTTTACTAACAATGAAACACTGTACAAATATTCCAGGGGGCAGAGGAAAGCTTTGGACCTCATTTCTGGCTCACTGTCCGTTAGCTGTGTGATCCCGGGCTGATGCTTTAACCTCTCTGAGCCCTCACTTCCTCCTCTCTAAAACGAGAATATCAACTGTAGCCAACTTCTGGGACCTGCAGGAAGCAGTAAAGCTGGAGCGTGTGGGTGGCTCAGTTGGTTGAGTGTGTGACTCTTGATTTCGGCTCAGGTCATGATCCTGGGGTGTGGGATTGAGTCCCACATGGGGCTCTGCACTCTGGCGTGGAGCCTGCTTAAGATCCCCCCCCACCCCCACCTTCTCCCTGCTTGCTCTCTCTTTCAAGGAAGGAGGGAGGGAAGGAAGGAAGAAAGGAAGGAAAGGAGGGAGGGAGGGGAAAGAAAGGAAGGAAGGAAGGAAGGAAGGAAGGAAGGAAGGAAGGAAGGGAGGGAGGGAGGGAGGGAGGGAGGGAGGGAGGGAGAGGGGCGCCTGCGTGGCTCAGTCAGTTGGACGGCCAACTTCACCTCAGGTCATGATCTCGAGCCCCGTGTCGGGCTCTGTGCTGACGGCCCAGAGCCTGGAGCCTGCTTCCGATTCTGTGTCTCCCTCTCTCTCTGCCCTTCCCCTGTTCATGCTGTGCCTCTATGTCTCTCAAAAATAAATAAACATTAAAAAAATTTTAAAAAAAAAAGAAAGAAAGAAAGAAAAAAAAGAAAGAAAAGGAAGAAAGAAAAAATGCTGTGAAAACCAAAAATGTTAAAAAAAAAAAGGGGGGGATTCAGTAAAGTATTAGGTACGAAGACGAGGGCACAAGGCCTGGTGACTAGCAGGCCCTCAACCCGCCAGTGTGTGTCCCTTCCTCCTTGGGCTTTTGTGCTTGTTACATACAACTGGGGTCTGGCGCGAGTTACAGGGAGCTGGGGCAGAACCCTGACTCAGTGCTGTGTCCCTGCACGGACCGTTTTGTCTGACATCTTTGGGCCTCAGTTTTTCGTCACCGCGAAGGTGCTGGCCGGTCATCTTGGACCCTTCTTCTGAGGGAGCAGAGAGGACAGGAGACAAAGCGAGTGTGCCACCTGGACGCCAGTGAGTGTGCGTTTGCGGGCCGGCCGGCTGGCTGGGCACACGAGTTACCCTGAGCAGGACATAAACCCGCGTGACCAAAGCAATGGCATCATGCGACCTCCACGGGACTTCGCGGGAAAAGATTGGAAAGGCCTGGGGAAGAAGCAAAGGGCCCCAGATTCCAGACAGGGGAGGAGTCCCAAGCCCGACTGACCCTCAGGGGGACGCTGGTCGGTCCCGGCCTTGGGTTGGTTCACCCGCAGTGTTATCAGGAGCCAGTTCACACCTACCACACTCACCCCGACTTTCCTCTCCTCACAAGCCTTGCGTCCGAGCTGCGAGCGACTCATCCCGGGAGTTGGACCACCTCTTCCCACCCAGATGGAGACTAAGATCCCCTGTGGTGTTTCAGGGTTGGGGGGGGCCCTGGGGTCTCATCCCTGCAGAGATGGAGGCCAAGGGTGGAGGCTGTCTGTCTCTCCAGAGGGAGCCCGTGTCATCTAGTCCCGGTTCTGCCCCAAAGTGTAACGAGACCCTGGGGAAGTCAGGTCCTCTCTTGGCTGGAATTTTCCTCGTCTCCAAAATGCCGATAATAACCTTGGCCGGGCTTCTCTCATGTGGGTATCATGCAGATCAAAGTATCTCATAGGGTGAGACCAAATGCTATACAAAAGCTCTAATCTTTTCTGGAACGAGGTGGGGTGTAAGTAAATAAATACCGTACATATGTAAGACGTTATAATTACAAATGGCATTTCTCCCCCAAGCTATGGAAAAAACCCCACCAGTGTGAAGAATTCTCATTAGGATTTCAGGAGGCCCGAGTTCCGATTCTAGCTCTGTACCTGCCAAGGTGAGTGAGCCTGGGCAAGTCACCCCACCCCCTCTCTACACAAAGCCTTGGTAGGGATCGAACTCACGGTGGACTCGGCGGGGCTCTGTCGGCTCTGCCGGTGAGGAATTAACCATGCGATGTTCCCCATCTCCCCGAGGAAAGCAGTCTGGGGTGAGGGAAAGGACCCGGGCTTTTCCAGACGGGTCAGTTCAAGCCTCTTCCCTGCTGTGTGGCCCCGGCCAACGTGCCTGGAATTCCCCTCTCTGGGCCTGTTCCTCCCCTGAGGTCAAAGTTCATCCCTAAAGGTTCGGAGTAGGGGGGGAGCAGGGAGAAGCCAGCAGGATGGGGGCTGAGGACAAAGGGCCCCGGGGAGGGGGTGCCCCCGCAGGGTGGGGTGGAGGCCAGAGCGGGGCCTGAGCCAGCTGCCGCAGAGCAATGAAAATCTCTTAACCACACGGAATTGTTAACGGCTCCCAAATCCTGTTGTACCGCAGGCTTAGAAAGGCTTAAACTGTTAAATGCATAAACTTCCTCAATAAACGGGCCCCTCTCGCCAGATTCTGAAGCCCAGCCAGATGTGAAGGCAGCGGCTGGAGGGAGGGGAGCTTCCCCAGCTGTTAACGGTCCTGCCAGCACGCTGCGGAGGCAGCCTGGGGCCGAAGCGTCGGCCTTGGGGCCTTCAGGGTCCCACGCCAGTCTGGGGCCGAGAGAGGACAGCACGGGGGCTCCAGAGCCAGACGGCCCGCGCTCCCGTCCTATCCCTTCCTACCCGTGTTACCTCAGACAAGCTGCTTGCTCTCTCGGGGCCTCAGTTTGCTCTTCTGTAAAACAGAAATGACGATACCGAACTCCAGGGGGGGACTGATGTCATCGAGACCCAGAGTGAGAGCCGCCTGGCCCACGGGAAGCTCCGGACAAACGTGCCCACCACAAAGCCTTTTCGCCACCTCCAAGAAGCAGGAGACATCAGAAGTGGGGGGTGTGAGAACGCGCACCCACCCCTGCCACCTCCAAGGAGAGTGACCGTGGGCCCCAGTCTGCTTCCTAGTCTGTTGGGGGCATTCAACGAGGTTACCGTGCTGTTCGAGGGGCGAGGTGAGCATTCGGTCAGTGCTGGGTGGGGCCGGACAGACTCGTCAGTTTGGCCAGAGGTTAGACAGGGGTGGGTGCGTGTCCCTCCTGGAGGCCTTCTGTCCCTCGAGCATGAGGAGAAGAGACCCACGGGGGCTTCTCTGCCCCTGAGTCTTTGCTCTGGGACAGCGTGCCATTGTGACCGGCATCTCGATACAAAAGCAACTCGTCCTTCAAGGCTCGCCACAAGGCTCCCTCTCCTGCCAGGAGGCCCTTCTGATTGTCCCACCAGGGCGGCCCCACAGCCCTGAACGGAAGCCCCTCCGCCGCCCCCGGGGCCCCATCGGCGATCTGGGCGGCGGGCAGGACAGAGGGCCCCGCCCCGTTCTGTTCATCAGTTGTCCAGCGGTCGCAGAAAGCCAAGTTCGCCTTCTGCCTCCACTGCTTACTGGCCGTGTGGTCTTGGGCCACTTGCTGACCCTCCCTGGACCCCGGTCTCATCATTTGTAAAACGGAGCTAATAGTACCAACAGAAGATTCCAAAGAAAATGGAGCACGTAACACAGCACTGGGCACACAGCAGGGACGGGCCAGCCGTGGCCCTCAGGCTCCTCGCAGCCTCTGCCTCACTCAGCCCTTTGACAGCATAGAGCTAAAAAGCCTGGCAGTCCGTCTACCCTTCTCCTCTGGCCTCCGTTTCCCCTCTCCCCACCCCCATCCCCATCCCCAGAAGGCTGTACCTTGTCAGGGGCTGGGGGGGGTGCGGTGTTCAGCAACAGGCTGACCTTTAAGAGGGTTAAAAAAGTCAGTATCATTTCTGACCATCGTTTTCTGGACTAATTCCTGCCTTTGGTTCCTTCCAATCTCCAAAGCCCCGGGAAAATGACTCCTCCTCCAGGGGCCCTCCCCAGCTTTCCCCTGACTCCTTCCTAAGTGCCCCAAGGCTATAGTTACAGAAGGCGCCATATCCTCCACCCCAGCCTGGAAACTCGAGGAAGGCAAGAAGGGCCTTCCTCTTCTCTGCAGTCCCCACATCTGGCCCAGAGTCTGGGGCACAGTAGGTGCCCGGGGAGCTCTTACGAGTATTGGAAGTCAAAACTGTTCAGTATTTCCTGCCCAGACACTCACGGGAATACGAAGACCATCCCATCCCATGCCCCGATACTCAGATCCTTCCATTGAGTTGACTCAGAGAGGAAATTGGGCTGATTTCCTTTCTAGGAATATACACTCTGGCTGCCTCAGGGCATTTGCGCCTCCTCCTCCTCACCTGGCTAACTCCTGCTCCTCACTCAGCTTCTATGTTAACAGCTCCACTTTCCAGAAGCCTTCCTCTGACCACCAAGACCCTGGCTGATGCTTCCCTAGGTAGGTTGGGTGCCTTTGTCTGATTCCACCTTCCCTACCTAAAGCATCTCTAGACTGAGTGGTCCGTGAGGGCAGGGCCCATAACTGATCTTTCCAAAAACCCCAGTGGCCGGTGCAGCCCCTGGTACATGACAGGCACTCGATACGCGCTAGCCTCCTGGTCTTCTGTGGAGACATCGCTGGCCTCTCCAAGAAGCAAAAAAATCCGAAGCTGGTGTTCAGTGAGCCTCTGATGGCTGGCTGGCTGGCTGGACAGAGGGACCAATGAATGGACAGATGGATGGAGAGTTGTAAACAAAGATGCTTTGAGAGCGTAGGGGGAAGGGGCACTTCAGTTTTTAAGAGCAAAGAACTGAACAGCCCGAGTGCGCTGGCCAAGGTCCCCTCCAATCCCAAGGCTGGCCTGTGTGGTCTCGGGCCTGGCCCGAGCCTGGGGGTTTGGAGGGGAGGCCTGTTATCCCTCCCGCTCCCCCAGCTGGGCGCCTCCACCCTGCCCTTGAAGGGACGTAGCAGAACTTTCTGTGTGGGGGTCTGGGCCTCTCCTCCCACCCAGCATTCCAACCCTCACACCCTCTCCCCAGCCAGCACGGGCCCTGCCAGCTGGAGGCCTCCCTCCTCCTCACCCCAAGACTGACCGCGCCCTGCCCCACAGACTCGCCAGACGCATCTGGGCCACTGGTCCAGCCTCTATGGGAAGGGCTGGAACTGAAAGCAGGGTAGGAAGGAGGCCAGCCCGAGGGAAGCCTGACGGACTGCCAGGCTTTTTAGCTCCTGAGTCCTGAGTGATAACCCCCGGCCCCTCCCTACCTTGGCCGAGGGAGCACAGGATTCTGGGAGAAAAACAAAATAGAGCAACAGGCATAATACCTTCTACTGGTGAGCACGTGGGAAAACAGGCACTCTGGAAGTCTGCTCCCGGGCGGGCACCTGGGCAGTGCCTTTCTGGAGGGTGACTCGGCAGTGCGGGCCAACGCTCCGAAAAGCATTTGAACCCACAATTCCACATCCGGAAACATATCTACCCAAACACCAGTAATAGTGTGCAAGGAGAGAGGGACAATGACACGCATCCCAGCACTCATTAAGAGAGCGAAAAACGGCCAGCAATCTACCTTACGTGTCGATCAACAGAGGGCTGGGAAATAAATGATGACACATCTTTCCTACGGAGTTCTCAGAGCCTTCCAAAATGGCGTCGGAGATCTAACATGACATGGGCAAGGGTCCATAAAACACCAATCAGTCAAAAATCCTCATGTAGTTTTAGCGAGAGTCCATTTTTTCTTTAAAAATAATCAACACGGGGGCGCCTGGGTGGCTCGGACGCTCAGTGGCTCAGCGTCTGACGTCAGCTCAAGCCATGATCTCGGCAGTTCACAAGTTCGAGCCCCATGTCGGGCTCTGTGCTGACGGCTCTGAGCCTTCTTCGAATTCTGTGTCTCCCTCTCTCTCTGCCCCTCCCCTGCTCACATTCCATCTGTCTCTCTCTCAAAAATAAATAAACATTAAAAAAAACAATCAATTAATATGTGTAAATCCACCTAGAAGGGTCTCCACCAGCAGCTTGTTAGCAGTGACTATCTCTGGATGATTTTAATTTTCTCCTTTTTGCTTATCAGTAATTTCTAAAGATTCTACAAATGACCCATGTTGCTTTTGTGATAAGGAAAAGTTTTTTTTTCCTCAAAATCAAAAGCTCATCAGAGGAGGGGAAAAACATTCACAGCGGAAGACAGTGTTCATAGAAGTCCCTGTTTTTATTTTTATAAGACTTTTCTAGGTATTTTCTCATTTACTCTGCAGAGCAGCCTTTTGTTTATCCTGTTTTGCAGATAAGAAAACAAAGGCTGGGAGAGGGTCAGTTGCTTGCCCAAGGTCACACACACAGTCAGGCAGAGCTGGGGTTTGAAACCGGGTCTCCAAGGCCAAGGTCAAGGAGGGGCCATGGCTGGGGAGGTGGGAGTGGGGTAGGTGGGTAGCAGGGCTGGAAGCTGCCAAGCAGGGCAGGGCGGAGGAGAGGGAGAGGCTGGGAGAAGCCCAGCAGCTGGGAACTGGGAGTCTAAGCTGGAGCCAGAGGACCAACATGAACGTGCAACCGCCCCCCACCGCCACTCCCCTCCCCACTGGCTCGCAGCCCCTCTCCCTGTCCAAGCTAAATATTAAAAATCCCATTACACCCGACAGCACTCAGCAATCATGATCGCTGTGGAGCTGCCTCTGGATCCCGTATCGAGGCGAGCCTGCTGTTGGGAGAGAGGAGGGCAGGGTCCCCACCAGTGGTTAAGCTGGGGGTCTGATGGGCAGGGGCAAGTGGGAGCCGAGGTAGGGAAGGAGAGACCAAAAGACACTGGGATACAGAGACAAACTTGGAGAAACTGAGGCAGGAGCACGGTCACAAGGAAGGCCATGAACATCTGGAAAGAGTCAAGAAACAGACTTGGGGGTTTGGGGGGAGCACCCTCCTGCCCTCCCTGCCCCCCCAACCCCGCCCCCGCCAGCAGATCTGCTGGTGGCAAGCCCCAGCGGGGACCATGACACTGAGGACCCCGGGGACTTGGGTAGGAGAAGGGGGCAGAGTTCTTCTGAAGGAAGTCCCCAGAGTCCCTTGCCTGCCAGCTGTGTGGCCAGTGCAGGTCCTGGTCAGGTACCCAATGAAAGGCGCACAGAGGACTGAACAGGGAGAAGTCATACCCTGGCACCCGCACCCAGGAGGGCACAGGACACGCACCAAATACACCCCACACTGTCATACCTCGGGGCCTTTATTCATGCAGGGGGCTCCCTGACCTACAATGACCTCCTTCCCTTCGCCCATCCAAATCCTACTCACTCTGCAGGGCCCAATTCGAATGTCACCTCCTCCTTGAAGCCTTCTTCAGAAAAGCTGCTTTCTTTCTCATTTCTCAAAGTGCTTTGATTGGATGGACCTCATTTCTGGAAAGACGGTACTCTGCCTTATTCTCCATGTGTCTGAGTCCCCTGCTCACCCAGGAGCCAGCGAGCCAAATCCTGTGTCTCAGGTGCTCTCTCTCCTCCAGCCTTCCCAGGGCGACCCCTGTCGGCTCAAGCGACACCTCTTCCAAGAAGCCTTCCCTGGCCCGCCTGGCTAACGCGAGTCTTCTTTGGTCTCTATTGCTTCAGCTTTCTTCCCCTTTCGTTCCTCACAGCCTATAACGATTTTATGTATTTGCTCACTAACGTTTCCATCTTCTCCCGTCCACCCACTCAGACTAAAAGCTCATTCACTTCTGTGTTCCCCGGCCCCGACATGGGCTTGGTACTCAATACGCACAGATCTGCCTCGGCCGACGTGCGGTTACATCCTGATAAACCCGCCGTAAGTCAAAACTATTGTAAGTGGAAAACTCATTTAATACACCCAACCTCCCGCACAACCCTGCCTACCCGCACTTCCCTGAACGTGCTCAGCTGAGCAGCATCCCCGGACACGAAGCCTGTTGTGTCTCATGCAACTTATTGAACGCTGTACTGGAAGCGGGAAAAAGGATGGTTGCGTGGGAACAGAGTGGTTTCGCGTATCACTTGCTTACGCTCATGGTCGCGTGGCTGACTGCCCGGCATAAGGAGAGAGTAGCAAACCGGCTCTCGCCAGCCCAGAAAAAGATCAAAATTCAAAATGCGAACTACGGTTTCTGCCGACTGTGTCTCACGAGAGCACCGCCGTGAAACTGAGAACTTTGAAGTTGGACCATGGGAAGTCGAACCTCTGTATTCGCCGGAGGGCTACGTGGCACACAGAGGGTGCCTAATACATGCTTGTTGAGTGGCTGACTGGCTTCTCCGGGCCCCCCCGCTTCCCGACTATGCCCTGCACACAGTAGGCGCCAGAGGAGGTTGGTCAGATTGAGTCAGTTTGGCCTGCGGTTCTGTGAAACGCTCAGTGCCCTGGGAACTCCCGACCTTCCGTGAGCCACCACCGTCCCCCTCGCGGATAGCTGTCACTCCCATGAGGACTCGCCTCCTTGGCATCTGCCAAGGAGAGTTTATGCGGCTTTATCTTCTCCAACTGTATTAACAAAGCAATAGATTTTTTTCCAATCAAGTTATGCTTCGATATTAAATGGGTCTTTCCAAACCGCACTCTCCCATAGATCCTGCTAATGACCCCTTCCGTCCCTGAGGGTAGATGCTCTCTGGGATGGGCCCGTGGTCATCCATCCGGCTTGAAGGCCTGTTTGCCTGACCAAGGGTATGTCACCACGCCATGCGTCTGAGCTAACGGTCCTGTTATAGAAACACGAGGGCTGCTTGTTTAAAAGTGCTGAATCTTGGGGCGCCTGCATGGCTCAATTGGTTGAGTGTCTGACTCTTGATTTGGGCTCAGGTCACGGTCCCAGGGCTGGGGGATGGAGCCCTGCATCAGGCTCTGCATTGAGCATGGACCCTGCTTAAGATTCTCTTTCTCTCTCCCTCTGCCCCTCTCCCCTGCTCGTGCTCTCTCTCTCTCTTTTCCCCCAAATAAAAAAAATAATCAAGTAAAAACGCTGATTCTTGGCCCTTCAGAGACACAGAATCAGACCTGGGGGAGAGGTCTGCACCAGAGCCAGGAATCCGCATTTGAATGAACTTTCCAGTGGCTTCTGAGGCAGAGTCGAGGCCGAGAATCCCTGAACTGGAGACCGAGACAGCATGCTGCCAACCACTCGGATGTGAGCTGTGGCCGCCATTCCTACACATCCCGGGCCAGCGGGACCAGTGCCTTGGGGACTCGGGCTGGAGGTGCCCACACCTGGGTGGCCACGGCACAGGCTTACAGCATCAGCTGGTGTCTTTCTGGCTTCCCGAGCTCATTAGTCACACCCTGACTAGCCTCCACTCATACCCAGTGGCGGGCTGGGCTGGGCTGGGGCAGGCAGGCCGGCCTGTGGGTCCAAGGAGGCGGGATGGAGGGGGCCGGGGCCTACTTGCATGGAGAAGCTCGGACTTGCAGAACCCGCCCGTGCCAGGCAGCCTCTGTGACGGCCTCAGCGACCCCACCTCCTGGCACTCACGCCCCACGTAATTCCCTCTCCTGGAGTGTGGGCTGAACTGGGTGACCGGCTTTTAGCAAAGAGAAAACGGCAGAAGCGAGGAGATGTCCCTTCTGAGAGGAGGTCATACAAAGACTGTGCTTCCGTCGCGGGAGCTCTCTCGAACTCTTTCCGGTCAGTCGCTCTGGGGGAAGCCACTGCCCACGTGCATCTCTGTGGCGAGGGACCAAAGCCTACTATCGACCGTGTGGGTGAACGTGGAAGCAGACCCCTCCCCAGCGACGCCATCCGATGGTACTGCGGCCCCCGGCCAAGAGCCTGACTGCCGCCCCTGGAGAGACCGTGCACCAGAGGAACCCCCCTCAGCCATACCTGGATCCCTGACCCCAAGAAACTGAGACCACGAATGCTTTTGTTTTCAGCTGCGACCTTCTGGGGTGACTTGTTACGCAATGATGGGTAACTGGTGTACCTCTTCACCTGGGAACCTTCCAGCGACAGTTCTTCCTCCATCCCTCCCCGAACCCTAGCCACAGCCACGCCGGACGCTGTACCGGTCCCCCCTAACGGGACGTGGTGCTTCGTGTGCCCAGATCCTTGCAGAAGGCCCGGGCCACCCGGTCAACATATGCCTCTCCTAAGAGTCAGCCCCAGTGTCACCTCCTCCGTGAAGCCCTTCTCTTCCTGTGCCCACCGCAGCCCAAGCGGTTCCAACCAAGGCAAGTCAGAGGCATTCCCTCTCTTATTCATTTCATGCGTCCCCTGCTAGACCGCGAGCTCCCAGACGGCAGGACCACAGCCGCGTTCTTGTCCATCTTACCCGACGCTCAGCAGGCGCGGCCGAGGTTTGATGAGTGAATAAACAATGAGCGAGGAGTGGCTGATTCTGCCCTGCGCCCCTCGCGGCCCGCCGCCTCCCGAGGCTGTGCACTTTCACGCTCAAGTACAGAAGACCAGGTCTGTTATCTTCCCCCAGAAACCAGCCTTTTCTCCCAGGGTCCTTGGTTCTTTTCCAGGACCGTCACCTCCCTGCAAGCCGGACTTCACTGTTCCCACCTTTCCAGCCCGCCGGCACACGCCACACTTCGCGCTCGCCCTCCTCACACCCCTGCGTTCCAGCCCCTACTCGTCCCCTGCACGGTGGATGCCCGCTCCAGACGGCCACCATCCCTTGAGAACACGGCCGCGGCTTCCCCACAGGCTCTTGCTCTTGTCTCTCGCACCCCACGTGCCCTCCTGGGCACCTTTAAAATGCCACTTCTGAGCTCGGAGGGTAGGAAGAGGGACAGTGGATGTGACAGCATTTATAATGGGGAGGGTCACCGCGGCTACCTCAGGCCACACCTTCAGCGGTGCTGCAGGGACCCTGGAGTCGGGTCCGGACTCTGCCTGGGATGTGGGGGCTCCTGGGATCCGATGCCATTGAGAAAGGCAAGAGGAAGTGGCACAAATAGGGCTTTCGATCATCATCACAGCTCACAGTGCAGAGTGCCTGCACCAGGCCGGGCTTTGCACACATCCCGTCTCATTCAGTTAACACTTATTAAGCTCCTACTGTATACTACAAACCATTATAGATGTTTTACAGCCTTGACGTGTCGAGTCTTCAGAAGTGCCCTGTGAAGGAGGGTTTCCTACTCAGCCAGGGACACACAGCTAACACAGGCAGGGCTGGTATTCGAACGCAGGTCTAACTTCACAGCCTTCTACCACCGTGCGTGGCCTCTTACCACCTTCTTAGGTTTGCAGACCACCTCCGTGATTCGTCACCATAATCAGCTTACTCAGGACGTTTCCTTAAGTTAACCGAAGTGGCACGGTGGCTAGGGGAGGGCTCGGATCACACTGCCTGGTTAAGACTCCTGGCTCCCCCACTTACTCCCGGAGCCTCGATTTCTGTATGCAAAATGGCACTTTCTCTCGTCGGGCTCTTGTGAGGATTAAATGAGTTGGACCTACTAAGTGCTCAGCCCCCAGTAAAAGCAGTGGTCAGGGGGCCTGGCTCACTTCCCCGCCTCCTCGAATCGGAAGTCAGCACGTGGCTTGCCTGGGCCACCGGAGCGCACAGAGGAGAGTGCAGAGCCATTGCAGGCAGAACGCTAGAGCCAGCACACAGTCCGGCTCCCGCCGCTTCCTGCTGTCCTCATGATCACGACATTCCAAATGACGGCTCTCCCTCTTGGCTCCCAGAGGGAGGAGTCCCGGAGCCGGCCCACGAGGGACAGACAGCGCTGGGCAAGAAATAAACTTCTACCGTTTGGTCCCTTCCGTCTAGCCTGGCCTCTACTGACCGATTCAGCCGAAGTCCGGTAAGTGCGGACTTACAAACGTTATTTACTATGACTTATTTCCGGAAAAGCGAAACCACATCGCTTCTGCAGATGAAGACACACAGCACCACCCGCCGCTGTTAACAGTCGCGTGATAATTCAAACGAGAAACGTTCATCCTCGCACCAACTAAAAGCACCTGGCATGCTCTTGGCATTCGAGACGCTCTCTTCAAACGCTCCGCACTAAGACACCGAACGGCGCCTGCAGAATCGGGAACCCGGCCAAAGAGGGCCTCGCGGTCGGCCCCAGGCCGCTGCCCTCGCCAGCCCGAGGCCCCGGGGCCCAAGTCCGCGGCCAATACCGCCCCCACGCACTTGCGGGGGCGCCCGCCCCGCGGCGGCGGTCCTTACCTCTGCAGACCGTGCCATTCTCCACGGCCTCGAAGCCGGCTTTGCACATGCAGCGTCCGATGGGCACCAGCCACTCGCCGTCCCCGTTACAGTAGAGCTTGATGGGCACGTCCACCTCCTCGGCATTGGCGATACAGCTGCCCCGGGCGGCCACCAGCGACGTGCTCTCAGCCCCCGACAGCGTCTCCTGGAAGATGGCGCCATTCTGGATGACCCGGGGGCACTTGCGGTAGAAGACACGCACGGCGATGAGGGACATGCAGCCGCCGTAGTCCTGGAAGGCCAGGTAGAAGCCGCTGCGGGACACCGGCCCGAAGCTCCGCACCTCCGTGTTGATCTTCATGACGCGGCCGCCCAGGTCCACCTGGGAGAAGCTCTCGTCGGCCGCGATGGTGTCCACCTTCACCCATGGGTTCTCCATCCAGTTGGGGAAGGTCTTGGTGGCCGAGTCGAAGTCGGCCTCGTAGTAATAGAGGTTGAAGGTCTCCTTGCAGGAGCCGGGCACGCTGGGGATGCTGCTGCAGTCGCGCACGGAGAACTTCATCTCCACGTGGACGCGGTGGGCGCCACGGCGCCGGATGAACTTGGTCCGCAGCCAGTTGTTCTGGCTCGACTCAAACACGTTGCACACCTGGTACGTGCGGATCGTGTTCATGTTCTCGTCGTAGCCACTCACCTCTTCCCACTGCGGGCGAGACGCTAGTCAGTGGGGGGAGGCGGCGGAGCCCCGGGGAGCGTCTGTCTACGGGCGAGACGCAGACCCCGCTTTAGGGGAGCCCTCGGTCTGCTGGGCGTAAAGAGGACTCCTACCCCTGGGGGCCTCCCAGGCTAATGCGGGAGGCGCAGACTCTACCTTGGGCATCTTCTCGTCTGATGAAGCTGAGGCAGAGACACGGCCTTGGCCCCTAGGAATTCCCCAGACTGTGAGGGAGACATGCCAATCTGATGGGAAGGGCACACACACGCTGCTTTTGGTTCTCCCTTGATTAATACGGGAGATATGAGCCTCACTCCAGGGCCATAAAGGAGACACGGCCCCTGCTCCTGGGAAGCTCCCACCCGGAAGGAAAATTAGGGAGAGGCCCACCCTGAGGGAATTCCCTCTGCTGAGAGCTGCATAGCTTTGTGTCTGGGGAGTACTAGTCTGATGGGGGAGACAGAACTTCTGCCTACTGGGAGCTCGTATTCCGATCTGGGAGACACAGTCCTTGCCCTAGGGGATTCCCAGTCTGACGGAAGAAGAGCTCTCACCCCCACGATGGGGAACACAGGCAGCCTGTTCTGGAGTCTTAAGATGGTACCTGGACGAAGACTCACTCCCTTCCTGCCTGCGGCAGGTGCTTCGGCACCCTCCCCGGGCCCCAGCCTGGCTCTCGCGCCCCCAGCTGAGGGTTCCCGGGCCCCGCTGCTGGATGGGGCCGGGCAGGGCCCTGGAAAGCTGCGGATGAAGAGTGCGGGGCCCACGCCATCTCCTCACAGACCCTCCCGGGCCAACCCTCACATGCTCACACCCTCACTTCCGTGTCCTCCTCGAGCACCCTCTCATCTTCTCTGTCCATCCTTCCAGAACCTCTCTGCAGGCTCTCTCTGGCTGCAGTCTGCGTTCACTGGCTCTCCCTTGGGGACAAGCGACCTGGGCCTGCTCTCCCCCGCGGGGCCGAAAGCTTACTGAGGGTAGCTACGCACCCCCTCCTTTGGCACTGGGCTGCCTTTCCCTGGGGTGGACCCGAACAGCAGAGCGCCCCCTCCCACCACGCCGGCCTGGGGTGGGGGCTGTGAGAGGGACCTCATTTCTTTGTCATTACTGACACACGTGGTGCATATTATCATCTCCATCTCACAGATGAGACCGGGGAAGTGAGGATATTTGACCCAAGTCACACAGACCTAGACCCATGCCCGCGCTCGTGCACACGGCCTGCAACACGAGGACCCGCACGTGCCCCCGGGAGTCCTGGGTTTTGTCGCTGCTCTGCTAACTTGATGCATGGCCTCGGGCAAGTCTCTTCCCCCTTGCCGGGCCTCTATTTCCCCAGCTGTGTGGAGGAGGGGGAGGCAGGTGGTGGTAGAGATGTCACCCTCAAGTAGGTGTTCCTTGTCCTTTGGCCTCCCTCCGATATCTGGGCCAAATCTGTGTGGGGCGGTGTCGTGGCTGCCGGCCTGGGGAGGGGGTTGATGTCGTGAAGGGCCGGTGCTTGTGGGGAAGGGGGAAGGCCGGGCTGGAGCCTGCTGGCCCAGCCCCTACGTCAGTGGTGGCTCCGAAGCTCCCTCCGTTGCTTTTTTTTTTTTTTTTGGTGGCACCATGTGACAAAGTCAGCCCCTTGTTACAACCACTGCTCTTCTTCAGAACTTAATTAGAGCACTTAATTAGAGCACTCTGCCTTTCTCCCCTCTCTCTAATTAACATGCGGAGGCCCTGCAGCCTAAACACCCCAAATAATTGCGTCCGGGGGCCCTGCAGCCCAGCCTGGCCTCATTACTGATAGGGTGGGGCTGTGGGCCCAGCCGCCTTCGCAGATGGAAAATTGGTGACAAGAAAGAGCCACAGAAAGAGGCTTGACCCTAGGGCCCTGCCTATTGAGAACATAGGCCTGGGGTGGGGGGACGGAGCTCCTTGGGGCGGCAGCCGAGTCCCAGTGGAGGAACTGGGGTGGCGGGGAGGGAAGGGACGGGCCTTGGGGGCCCAAGGGGATGAGGAGGGGATGATACGAACACCGAGGTGAGGACAATGATGATGGTGGTACTAATATAGCTACTTATCACCGGGAGCCCCGCTCCGTGCCGGGCACGGTGCTAGACGCTGTGCGGGAGAACCTGTGCAGAGGACGTGGCCGACGTCATTTTTTGGAGGAGGAAACTGACGCTCGGACGGGTTAGGGAACTGGCCCGAAGCCACACAGCCGGTGAGTGGCAGCTCCGGGAATTTCAGGCACGTCTGACCCCACGGCCTGTATGTAAGCGCTGGGTTGGTTGGTGCGGGAAGAAAGAGGAATCTCAAATTGTGCCTGCTCTTGCTCCTGAGGGGCTCACGGCTTACATGGGCTCGAACCACTGGCCCCGGGAAAGCAGGGGGCCCATGGAAGTGGTCAGAGAGCTTTGTGGGGGAGCCTTGTGTGTCCCCAGAAGGCTCAGTCACAGCCCTGGGTGCAAACCGGAGCCCCATCACTAACTAGACGTAACGTCCCTGGCAGGCGGCTACAGCTCTCTGAGCCTCAGTTTCCTAACCTGTAAACTGAGGCGTTTCCTCCCGTTATGATTGGAGATGACGTGTGATACATTATATGATAAGTAGGTGCTCAGAAAATGACCGTTTACTTTCCTCATCTGTAAAATGGGGGCAATACGAGTTCCTGCTCCTCAGCCTTGCCCTGAGGATGCCATGGGATAAAGGCTGAAAGCATCCCACGTGTTGTCATGGTAACCGGCCCTCCAAATAGTAGGGGACCAAGAGGGGGACCAGGAGGGAGAGGCCGGCCCTGGGCCCTGAAAGAGGGAAAGGGGAAGGAATTTAGGGGGCATCCAGGCCCTGCAGCACAACCCAAGGTCTCCTGAGGGACTGGGCAGGGCTTGGGGACCACCGACTCACCCCTGACGGAGGATGCACGATCCAGCCCAGCTCTGCCGTCGCTGTGGTGGAGTCCATCAGCGTTTCTGTGAGGAAAGCAAAGAGTCAC
This sequence comes from Paguma larvata, assembly GCA_030068075.1. Taxonomy (NCBI): domain Eukaryota; kingdom Metazoa; phylum Chordata; class Mammalia; order Carnivora; family Viverridae; genus Paguma; species Paguma larvata. Next base: position 16,474,274 of record CM057833.1, on the reverse strand, counting down.
TGCCGCCCACCTACTGAGTGCTGTCAATCACCGCCAGACCCCCACCCCTCAAGGGCCTTCCCTACAGAGCACCACCTACTTCCATCGCAGCAATCAATCAGCTGGCTGTCCCACGCCTTAGTCCCACCCACTCCCATGTTCCAGCCAATCGTCCGATGCTGCTCCTCCAGGCTCCGCCCCCTTAAAGACCAGCCCCAGCCCGTCTTTACTCCGCGTCATGCCCTTTCTCAGTCCATCACGTCGTCGCACCAACCTAGCGACTGCCACTTGCCTCTCTAACTGGTGGATTAGGGTCTTAACCTGGAGTCTCCTGGGTGGGCTTCACAGACTCCCCCAGGCAACCCTTGAAATTCTATGTAAAACTTAGGGTGTCTGTTTGCTTTTCAGCTTGTATCAAATTCTCAAAAACGGACACGTGGGCCTTACAAAGGCCCCCCCCTTGGTCCCAGCTGAGCCCCATGAGTCACCGTATGTTACTCTCTGGACCGCACTTCCAATCAGGGACACCTTCCCCCTTCTCCTGGCACCTGGAGTCCTCTTCAGTGCCCCCATACTGGGGCTCCCTTCCCTAGGCCTGGGTCTACTGTGCCCCTAAGACAGGGCAGGAGTGGGGAGGTGTGGAGGGTGAGCACTGTGCTAAGTGGGTCTAGTCTATCACCTGCCCTCTGGTGATTCAGGAAATCCAAATCAGCTTTGGAACCAGCCGGGGCCCCACTTGCCCACCCTCCTCTCTCCAGCAGCTGGAAGGAAGGAGCCACACAGCCTGTGACGAAGGAGACTCCTGGGCCAGAAAGAGCCCTATTCGCCTCCAGATAAGGCTTAGGACCCCTTCCCACCACCCCTTCCCCACCACAAGGAATTCAAGATACTTTTTGAGCTGAACTGCAACGCACTGAGCAGATTTAAATTGGCCCCTTTCAAGCATTCATTCAACAAATACATCCTGATGCCCCTTACGTGCCGGGCAGCGGGTACCCTGGGAGAGAAAACGGTGAAGGGCAAGACCTTACTCTGGAGTTGTTCACGGTCTAGTAGTGGTGGTGAGGCTATTTGTATAGACAGCCATGAGAGAGTAGGCACAGAGACCTAGAAGTCACCGCTGGACCTTCCTTACCACCTCGCTCTGCAGGAGCCGGTATGGCGTGCTTGTTGTTCTGCTCCATTTCTGCGCCCAAGCAGACATCACTAATCAATCCCCACACTCTGGCTGCACGACGCTTCTCAGCACAGCGTGCCAGGAAGCTAACGCCCGCCATTCGAGATGCTGTCTCTGGCCCAGCCCAACTGCTTCATTTTGGACACAAGGCAACTGAGGCACAGAGAGGGGAAGAGACTTCTTAAAAATCACATAGGAGCTGGTGGCAGAGTGGGAGGGGCAGTTCCCCTGCCTCCGACCCTATAAACTTCTAGAGACTCGGTTGGATAACCCGGGCTGGATGAGCTAGGGGAGGATAGCGGGGGCAGGGTACACAGTGCCCAGGCCACTGTGAAGGTCAAAATGGGAGTGACGAAGTCTTGAACTAGGGTAGGGGTGGTGTGGATGGGAGGAAGCACTTAGCCAGAGGTGACCCCAGTCAGACTCATGAGCTGACCACAGAGGATGCGGCAGTGTCCCCGTGACTGCCCGCGGCTTACGTTTGCGGTCGCTATGTCCCTTTGCACTGGGGGCTGGTGAGGGGAGGGGGGGGTGCCAGGGACGGTGGAAGTCTAGTGCCAAGGGCATCTTTTTGATGGCAAATTGGAGGGAAGTTCTATTGTGCTGCTTTGGAGCTGAAAAAAGGGTTCCTTTTCACACTCCGAATGCTACAGATTTTTCTTCCTGGAGAGAACAAGGGCTGAACTTTTAACCTGTTTTCTCTCATCGGCCTCAGCCAGAGACGCGCCAAGCCGGGCTCTCTGCCTGGGCCTGAGGAACAGCTGCTGGGAGCCGCACGGAACAAGGGAGAGGAGACTGCTTGGGACCAGAAAGGGGTCGGGTGGGGGAGGCACGCCCGCCAAGCAGGTGGCCCCACCCCTTGGCTGGATTCTTGGGCTGACCCGGAGGCCAAGCACTAGAGGATTCCACAGCCCAGGGGAGGGGCTAGAAGCTGACATCCTCATTGTATGGGGGTGGGGGGGGTGGGGGGGGTGGAGGGTGGGGGGGACTCAAGCCCAGAGAGGGCAAACGACTTGCCAAAAGTCAGGGGTAAAGGCTGGTGTTCAAACTCCGGGCTCCCGGGGAGCTCGGTCTGGGGTGGGTTTTCTACTGCTCTCCTCTGCCCCTCCCCCCCCCCGCACCTAGAACCAGCAAGGGGAGGACCCCGGAAGGAGCTGCTTGGTTCACAGACAGGAAGGGGCGGAGAGGGAGTGTGAAGTTTGCAGCTCTCCCGGGAGGGAGGCAGGCAGGGGACTCTCCTCTCTCCACGCCTGTCCCCGCTTTGCCTGGAAGCCTGCCTCTGGGAGAGCCGTCGCCCCTCGGGGCTCTGACAGATCCCCAGCTTCTCCTCTGCCTTTGGCTTTCCAGTGGTGACATCTCCCCCTGCCCTCTGCACAAAAGGCAGGGAGGCAGAGCAGATAAACTAAGGGTCAGGAGGCCAGAGGGACTTCAATTCCAACGCCTGCTCTGCCACCCACTTGCCTTGTAACCTTGGACCTGTAACCTTCCTAAGCCTCAGTGTCCACACCTGGAAAATGGCCACAGTACCTTCTTGGTGCAGCCGAGGACCGAAGGACAGGGGAGCATGTTGACTTGGAACCCGGCCCCAAGCAGAGCCTCAGTCAGTGCCAGTTATTCTGACCGAGTGTGGTGCTTTTGGGCTGACCCAGAGCCTGCATGCACGCCGTTTCCTCTGGGCTCATTAGGTGGCCCCTGAAACCGAAGGCGGGTCCGAGGGGCTCCCCCCGCACTCCAGACCGTGCTTGCCAACATCTGACAAACATCAGCCTCTGGCTCCAGCGCCTTGGCCTCTGGGGAGCCCTTCCTGGTCCGTCTGCTGCTGCTTTCCTGGGACGCCCTGAGTGTGCTCTTGGTTCCGCTCAAACCAAGCACAAAAGTCACGTTCAGCTTCCCGGGGAATCTGGAGTTAGTAGTTCCTGCCTCAGGAACCTAGGTGGGTTTAGGAAGCCGGGCCTATTTCTTCCGCCAGCGCTTCCTTCCGCCTCCCCATAACACCCCGGACGGCTCCCCATCTAATTCAAAAATCTGCAAAGGGAGGGAGGGAACTTGTATTTACTGAGACAGAGACCTACCTGTTAGGAGCCGGAGACCCTCACCAATGTTCTTCCAACAATGCCAAGACACAGTTGATACCACCCCATTTCACATATGGGAAAACTGAGGCTCACGAAAGCTTAGGAACTTGCCCCAGGTCACACAACTTTCATTCACAAGCTGTGCTTCGGATGCACAGACTGGTGCCCCTCTCTCACCCCCGGACCCCAAACATGCAGTTCCTTCTGATCATCCCCCCCCCACACCTTCCTTGCCTGTCCCCAAGAGTCAGCACGAGGCTCGGCACATAGTAGGTCGACGGTCAAAGGCTGAAATCACACCCCACGCCCAGGCTAGCGTTCCGCTCCAGCAGAACGACCTTCATGATATCGTCCATTTCCACCTATAACCCGTACTGTTATTTAGTTACTCTTCTTCCAGCTGACTCTTTTTTTCCTACGGCATTTTAAAGAGGAAAAAGTTATCATCATTATAAACGGGAAACCAATATCACTCGCCATCAAAAGAAGGAAAATAAACACAGGACGATCACAATTAAAAACGTTTATCCGCAAACCACCTAACATCATTTCACTTCCCACACTTCGGGGACCGCGAGACTGCACCGAGCTGCCTCTACAGTGCTGGAAACGTCCCCAGCCCATCCCCGCTGTGACAATGACAATCCCTCATGCAAGGGGAAGCTGTTTTCGCTGTACACAGATAATTAATCACCACGCGATGTGACAGAGATTGCCACGGGGACGTGCCTGGGGTAGTGCGGGTAGGGGACTGGGTGTGGAAGGAGAGGAAGAGAACGCTCGATTTCGGGATGGTTTCCTGGAGGCAGTGACTCTGGATGGAGGCTTGAAGCGTGAGTTGGAAGGAGTTAGAAGGGAGGCAGGAGAGGCTGAGGGGCGGGGCACGGGACATGGAGGGGCCAGCGGAGGCAAAGGAGGTGAACCAGAAAGCATGGTCGGTGAGAACGAACGAGAACGAAGGGTGGACAGCAACCGTCCGCAGCTCTCCGAGGCCCCCCGGCCAGACCACGTCCCCTGGCCACGTCCTTGCCGGCCTCTCGGGTGCCACCCTCTCCCCACCCTGCCTAACTCGTCTCCGGGCACTCCACCCCAGCCAGCCCCATTGAAATGTCTGCCTTTCCAAGCCCTGAACGCGCTTGGTGACCAGTTTTTAAACATCCCAATGGATGGATGAGAAGACTGAGGCTGTGCGGACAGACACTTAGCGCCCAGGAGAAAGCTGGAACCAGGGCCGGCAACCGCCTCCTCAGAGAGCCTTCCTCGGTGGGAAAACGGGGTTCGAGCCATGGCAGCGGCTTTGGCCCTGGCCCCACCGCGCCCACGCCCCCTTCCTGGAGACTGCACAGAAGAAAGCAATCAAGAGGCCCGGCCTGCACAGGCTGGGGAGGCCCGTTGGCCCCTCTGGCTATGTGTGAACCAGCAGTGTGCATTTCAGAAATATTTGAGCTAAAAGGGGAGACACACTGAAGTCGTTAGTCTTGAGCCGAGGGGAGGGTGGCGGCACGAGGCCCCGGCGGACGCTACCACCGCCTCGTTTCAGGCTGGGGCAGGTGGTCGCCCTCTGCTCCCCAACCCAACCCTGGTCAGCTCTGTCTGACCCCCTCTTGGACTGTAATTCTCTAGGGTCACAGACACTGTTTGCGCTAATGACAACGTGTGACAGTTCCAAAGACATGAGGAGGAACTTTCACTAGGCACCTACTGTGTGCCGGGCATGGAGACGGGCACTCTAAATACGGCTTCGGGCTCATGACGCCTGCGGGGTATGTGCTATTAACCCCGTTTTATTGATGCAGAAACTGAGGTCAGAGAGGTGAAGCGGGCTTCACGAGGGCACACAGGCAAGGCTGGCATGCGAAACCACATCTGTCTCATTCTACATCTGCATGATTTTTAAGAATGCTGCAAACAAAGCCTTAGAAAAACAGACAACACACACACACATACAATCACGGGGGCTCTCTGCATGTGTTTATTCTCGCCCTCTGTGTGGGCCCGAGTGAGGATGGGAGGGGAAAAAGAAAATTAGGGTGGGGCTCAAACTGGCCCGGCTAGAACCTTGGCTCTGGCACTCTCTGGGGTATGACTGCAGGCAAGCCTGTGCTGCTCTCTGGCCCTCAGGCTCCCCATCTGTGAAATGGGTCGTGTGCACACCCGATGACATCATGTAGGTCAATTCTGCTGATCTGATCCCAGGGCCCCCGTTCTCATGGGAGCTCTGTGCCCGCCTCCTTCACCACCGTATCCCTGGCACTGAGAACTGTTCTGGTTCGAAGTAGATGTATTTGACCTTCACGTGGCAGCTGGGTGATGCTTCTTTTATTTTTTAATTTTTTTTTTAATGTTTATTTATCTTTGAGACAGAGAGAGACAGAGCGTGAGTAGGGGAGGGGCAGAGAGAGAGGGAGACACAGAATCCGAAGCAGGCTCCAGGCTCTGAGCTGTCAGCACAGAGCCCGATGCGGGGCTCGAACTCATAGACCGCAAGATCATGACCTGAGCCGAAGTCAGACGCTCAACCGACTGAGCCACCCAGGCGCCCCTGGGTGATGCTTCTAAAGTCCGTGTCTGATCACGTCTTAACTGAGCTTACTGCCCTTCAGAGCTCCCGCCTGTGGGCAAGAGAAAGTCCTGGCTTCTAGCTCCTTGCCCTAAGGCCCCCACTGACCCGGCCAGTTAAATACCTTCCAGCCATGCTTTCCTAGGTCTCTAGCGTCCAGCCAGCCAGCCAGCAGAAGGCACTGTTTCCGTGGTCCTGGTGCCTTCTCCAATCTAGGTTTTTCTGCCCGGAACGACTGACCCTTCCAGCTTGCTTAGCCTGGCTAACTTCTCTTCCAAAACTTAGCTCAAATGCTCTTTCTTCCTGTCCCTGAATTCTCCTGGGTTAGGTCACAAGATCATGGTCATTCCATGAGCATCTACTCTAACTACTGAGTGCCAGGCCCTGTGCCGGGCCCTGGGGATGTCGAAATGGATCAGCGACTCCTTCCCTCAAGGAGATTCCAGATTAGTGCCTGGCACGTGACCCTTCTACAAGAGGCAGGTGAGGATGCTGGTCCTGGTTGGGGGCTAGGAAACCCAGAGGAAGAAGGTGTTAGCTTTGATCACAGGATTACCAAAGGCATCCCCAGGAAGGTGGCATTTGAGTCGGGAGAAGAGGGCAAGGCGTGCCACGTAGAGGGCACGGAAGCAAAGGGACAGAGGCAGGGTGTGTCCGGATAATAGTAGGACTGTTATCAGTAGGACTGGTTCTCCACGGTGAGCTCTGGGCTAAGGGTTTAGTATTCATCGCCTCATTTCGTTGTAACTATTTGTAAAGTAGGTACTTTATTTTCTCCCTTTACAGATGGGAAAATTGAAGTTAGGAGAGATCGTTCAAGTTTGCATGGCCAGGAAGTGCTGCATCTGTGTCTGGGCCCAAGTACTTAACCCTGAACCACGCTAGGGTGTCTGTCCCATGTGGTAGGAGCAAAATGCTTCATGGAAGGATATGGTAGCTCAGGATGGGGCCAGAACTCACAGGGCCTTGAATGTGGGGCTAAGGAGTTTGGATCTTGTCCGATAGGCAATGGGGAGCTACGGAAGATTCCTGAGTAAGGTAGTGACGCCGTCCTGAGAAATGGACATGAGAACACGGTCTATCCTGAAAATGGACAGACACCTGGTAGTCGTTCCCTGGGGTGTTCGCTCCAGACTGGTGGGGAGAACGTAGCCCAGGCAACGAGTCAGCGAGGTGCCTGACCCGAACCCCAGGTGCTGCTCTGGATCCCTTCTGGAAGCTCCAACCGCTCCCTGTCGAGGGCTAACAGGGCCCCGGTGACCCGGACGCAGGCCCGTCTGCCCTACCATGGCTGGACCCAGGCAACCCGTGGCCGGAGCACTCTTCCCATGGGCCACATCCATGGTAGAAATTCCAAGAGGAGGCAACGGGCAGGAACCGGGAGATAAAATTCAAGGACTTCGACAAACTGGGTGACTTGGGAAAGTCGCTTCACCTCTCCGAGCCTCAGTTTCCTCATCTGTAAAACGGGATCACAAAGTCCTCGCTCTGTGTACCTCGCAGTGTCGCTTCGAAGATTCAAGGAGGCGCTGGGTGCACAGGTTTTTCTAACTCGCCAAGGCCCGGCCACACAAAGGCGACGGTGAAAATCGCTGACGCTCGTGGAGGTGGATGGCGGACAGGTGCTTCGTCAGTACTGTCTGCCACCCCGGAGCAACCTTACGGGGAAACCAAGGCTTGGAGAGACCAGGAACGCCCCCACGGACACGCATAGGGCTGGTGAGGGGCGGGGCGGGATCGGACCCCTTTGGGGTGACCCAGAAACCACCAGGCTACGCTGCCTCCCAGAAGGGAGGGAAAAAAAATCACGGTTTCGTGTATGATGCCCTCGGTGCCAGACCCTGAGCCGGGCACTCTGTATGCCCCTGCAAAGCTAGTGCCGTGGTGCCCATTGGATGGGTGAGGAGACCGAGCTCAGGAAGGCTGAGAGACCCGCCCGAAGTCACATGGCCAGAAAGCAGAGCTGGATTTGAACCCAGAGCAGCCCGACCGGACGCCCCAAGACTTCTCCTCTGAAAAGCCAACGAGGATGAGCAGCGAAGAGAGTCTCGGCCCAAAGCAAGGCAAGAGGGGGGGTGGCAATGCCACAGAAGCCTTGAGCCGGCTCCAGGAAGACCATGGGCTTTCCCAGGTGAAACCTGCCAACAGGCAGCGTGTTGTTTTTCCAGCTCGCCGCCCACCCCCCTCCGCCCCGCTCCGCCCTCAGGCGCACGGAAGGGGACCTAGTTAATGTAAAATCCTTCTGCCCCCGGACTCTCGCAGCACGTACCCCTCCTCGTCCTCCTGCCGCTCGGAGGCCCTTCTCTGCCTCGGTTGCCTGCCTGGAGTCTGCTCTTGTTTTCTCAGGCTCGGGCGGAGGGGTCCCCGCGACGCCGGCTCCTCCGCCCTGTCCCCCGCCTGCCCGCTGCTGGCCTGGGCATCCGCCAGCGCCGGCCGCCCGGCTGAAACCCAATCCTCCGGGCCAGCCGGGTTGCTCGCTAACAGCGGGCTGCATTGTGCGGCAGGGGCTTCGGGAGAGTTTGGATTCGCTGCTCGGGGACCCACTTAACCTCCGCAAAGGACAGGATGATGGATGGAGGTCTGGGAAGGGGTGGCTGGGGGTGGGGCGGGCGGTAAGTGAACACCGGGGCTTGCCGGGGAAGGGGAAGAAGGGAGGCAGGGACGGGAACAGCCCTGCGCACATAAGAGTTTCATTAGTCCTCACGACAACCCTGAGGATGCCTGTCACTGGTCCCACTGAGTGCAGAAGGAAACCGAAGCTCTGACAGGTTAGGTGACTCGGCCAAGGCCACACAGAGAAGCAGAAACTGAATCCGAGCCTATTGCCCCTGAGCTGTCCTGACACGCCGAGCTGCCTCCGCATCTGTCCAATGATTTATTATCTTTAAAACAAGCCCTTTTACTTAAATGAATCCACAGACCCTTCCCACCTAATCGGTAGGTAATTAAAATAGAGTGATGGCAGCGGCATTACTGAGCAACAACTGTGTGCCAGGTGCCGAGCTGAGTGCTTTTTGACTTCACGAGGTCCTCACCGTCACCAATTAGTTGAGAACAACTGTCATGGCCACTTAAAAGAAGAGGAGAGGATGTCAGCTATACTTCAGTAACAAAAATTAAGGAAAATAAATAAAAGGAGAGGAAACTTGTCACCCTGCCCTGCGACCTTTACTCATCAGCCCAACTGGACCGTGAGCACCTCGTGGGCAAGGCTGGGTCTGGCTTGTTATTAAAACCCGTCAAACCCTCCACCTCGTCCCTAACCCCGGCCTACCCAGACGTCAAACGCTCTTTCCTGCTTACACCATGAGTCTGGGTGTCTAGATTTTTCCTCTGGGGACTAGTCTCTGGTATCAAGATGACTTCATCTACTAGATCATTCTAAGTGCTTACTTAGTGCCAGCCACTGTGCTGTCCCACCTTGGATGCTCACAACAGCCCATGAGATAGAATTATTATTGTTCCCATTTCCTTGTCCACCCATCATCCATCTATCCACTCATCCATCCACCCTCTCACTTACCCTCTCCGTTTGTCTTCCATTCCACTGGCCCGATAACCCGCCCCCCCTTCCCCCACCCCGCTCGCATCTAGCATCCCACCTCGGTATCTGTTCATCATTCACACATTCCTCCATGACACCAACTTCCCTCCCTTCCTTCACCTCTTCCTACAGAGATGGGGACACGAGCTTCAGAGAGGTGAAGCAACTTGTCCAGTGTCACACAGCCAGGAAGCAGCAGATCTAGCAGCTGAACGCAGGTATGCTTTTAACCACTCTGCTAGGCAGCCTCCCACCTTCTCACCTAATTTTGAACTGTCCTGTTGCCTGCAGTTTCAATATTACGTCACCTCAAACCCTTTTGGATGTGTGTGGAGTGTGAATTACAAATCAATACGATGCAGGCCACTGTAAGTCCAAGCCAGGGGCTGTCAGGTTGGAGTCAATTAGCAGGCCTGCCGCAGGACCTGCTGGGACTGGCTCTATTTGCCTAATTGGCACTGGTTTCTCCCGGTGAAGGACAATTAGCTCAAATCCCAGAATCCAGACCACCCCTCTGCTTCTGGGCAAGATGTCAGGCGTTTAGCCACATGAAATTTCACTGTTCATTCATCTACCCACTGACCTACACACCCACCCATCCATCTTTCCAACCATCCAAGCCTTGCAATCATCCATAAACTACCTTGCCATCTACTCACCCATCCACCTACCTAATTACCCACTGCACACCCTTCTCCTTCCACCCATCCATCTACCCACTCACTCACCCAACAATCCACCCACCCATCCATCTATCTACCCACCCATTCTCATACCCATCCAACCACAGAACCACCAAGTCCAAGCAAATACTCATTCTGCCTTCTTGCCATCCACACACTATTTGCCCATCCACCCATCAATCTTCCCAATGAGCCGGCCTCCCTCCCCCTCTGCCTTTCTCTTCATTTGTCTGTCCACCGGACCCTTCACTTACCAGTCCTTCCATTCACACCACTTGTATCTCTAAAAATCTGCTCCCACCTCTCTATCCACGCTTCCCTGCATTTGTTGACCACCTACTCTGTGTTCAGCCCGTGCCGAGTCCTAGAGAATTAAAAGCAGACACCGTCACTGACCTCAAGAAACGCTCTGGTGTGGGACAAACTCAGAGGAGACTTCCCAAGCAGGTAACACCTGGCCCGGACCCCGAATACCGGGTAGGAGACAGCCAGGCTGGAAGGAAGGGAAGAGAGGAGAGAGGGCGTTCCAGGCAGAGTGTGTGCAAAAGTTGGGAGGAGAGAATGTGCACGGCCCCTATGGGAGCCACAAGAGGGAGTAGGCAGGCCTGGGAGAAAGAGCCCTCCGGACACCACAACGAGCCTTGAACGCCAGGCGGAGGTCCTCCTACGGGCAGCCACGGTGGCCTGATTCAGTCATCACCGCATTCTCTGGAGTAACCGATCCATTTTATAGATGAGGAAATTGCAGCCCGGGGGCCAGAGACACGCAGAGGACTGTCCCAGGCCACCCAGCTGGTCGGGGGCAGAGCACAAATTCCATCCCGCTTTTGACAGCTCCAGAGCCCCTTGCTCATTCTGAGAGCAGCTGCCGTCTCGGAGGAGCTGTTTCCAGAATGCCTGTGTCCCTCCCATGCTGGCGCTCCCCTCCAGCTCCGCCGCTGTGGCCCTCCGCAGCCCGGGTGCAGTGACAGGACCCCCAGGGCACCATCTCGGCTCGGCGTGACGCCACTGCTGCCTCTCGGTCCCTGGGCTCGCTTGCCAACCGCGCCTGGCATCTCGGGCGGGTAAGCAGACGGGGCTCTGCTGGGGCTTTTTCTCATGTGTCAGTGTTTCACAGGAGAGCCACCCAGCAAGTTCCTGTCCTTGTCTCTGTGATCAGAGCCTCTGCGTCTTCGCCATCAGTTACTGTTCATGCCCCACGGCCTCTGACACCCTGAGAGATGATGCCAGACAGAGAGCCAGGCCTGGGAGCTTCTGGCATGAGCTGCTGGGGCTCATGACATGGCTGCGCACAGAAGGGGTGATGACAGAGGAAGGACCTGGAAAGGAACAGGACTTGAAATGAGGGGGTTCTTAGGGTGGAGAAGACGCTAGAGGAGGGGCACCCCGAGCCAGATACAGGGAATACCGCCTTCACCACCAGCATCCCCATCACCATGGAGACTGTTTACTGAGCATCTACTCCATGCCAGGCACTGTGATAAGCAATGGATGTCCGGGATCGTATCCGAGTTCATCCAGGCTTCCCTGAAACCTTCGAGAAAGAGACCATGTCCCCATTTTGCACCGAGGCTCACTGAGGTCGAGTTAGGGGGCCAACATCTCCTGCAAGTCGTGGAGGAAGTGGACTGATCTCTGAGCTGTGTGGCCCGCACGCCTTTCATGACTCCAGGGAAACTCGGGGGACTCTACAGTCTCAGGTGAGGGCTGAAGCAGGAGGCGGGGTCAGGAGGCGGGGACTCCCAGGCCTGAGGGCGGCGGCAAGGAATCAGGAGGTAGGCATCCTCTGACCCAGAAGGGGGAGGCTTTTGTCGGGGAGGGTGAGTGGGCGGGGGACAAGGCCGCCTGACGCCGAGTCGTGTGCCCTTCCTACTACAGCTTGTGGGTGCCTTTGCGGCCCGCAGAGTGTGAGGAGGAGGGCACTGCCCGCTCCAGGAGGTACCCGAGGTGGGCCGTGACAGGCACGTCCCCTGCAATGAATGGGCTTTTCTGGGCTTCTGAGAGTGGGTGGTGGCAAAGGAGACTTCTTGTCCATGTGAGAGACCGTTTCACTTCCGGAAGTCATGGAAGGCTTCCAGGAAGAGCTGGCCACAATGCTGGGAGGGCAGGGTCCCTCCTCCTCACCTATGATTTCACAGGCCTCCAGGCCCGCGCTGCCCTGGAAACTGACCAGGCACTGAGGAGCCAGGCAGAGATGCTTCCAGCAATCACCCTGAGGGGAGGATCCAGACCAGGTGACGTTCAAGGCCGAAGGGCTGGCCCTGGCCTCTGACCGCAACGGCACCTCCCTCCACCCTGCAAGGCCGGTCTGCTCGCTGTTGGACTCCAAGCCTTCAGGGCTCCCACTGCTGAGTCTTCGCTCTTGGTCAGACCCCTGTCTGGAACACCCTCTCTGAAAAGACGGGGGGCAGGCAGGCAGGCAGGCAGGCAGGCAGACAGACCGACAGCAGGAGTGAGGCCCAGGGCAGGAGAGAGGAGTTCCTTAAACCTGCTAGACACTCCTTTTCCTCCTTCCCCCACCTAAGCCACTTCCTCTGCCGAGGGTGCCCGCCTCCTTCACCTGGAAAATTCTCTTTACCCTTTACGATTTCTCAGGCATCCCTTCTTCCAGGAAGGCTTCCCCAGCTGGGGTTCCGCAGCCTTTCTCTGGGCGACAACTCACCAGAGTTTGTCTGAGGCCCTTTCCCAGCTGGTTTATCTGGACGGGGCAGGGGTCCTGCAGGTGGCTGCTGAGTGGAACCTGGCGGTCTTCGGTGTCCAGCGTAACCAGGAGATAGCTGCCCCCGGGCCCACGGAGAGGCCATGTCAGACAGGGAGCAGGTGGCCGGGGCCACGCTCACAGACACGACAGGCCGAGCCTGTCAGAGCCGAGCCAAGGAAGAGCCTTCCCAAGCTGCTGGCCGAGCCGCCTGGCTTGTCCGTCTGGGAGCGAGAAGCCACAGGCCTGCTGGCCCCCTCAGGCCAGCTCCCTGCCCTGATCGGCTCCAGCCCCCCAGGCCCACGCGGGCCTCCTCCTCACTGGGAATTTCGTGGTGGCGGCAGCTCGGGGCAGCCCTGGCGGACGCGCCAACGCTGGGAGCAGGCCTAGGACTTCCTGCTCTAACTGACACACTGGAGGTGGAACCTCGCGCGTCTCCCCACACTGGGGTGCGCGCGCGGCTGGGACGGGATGCTTCTCTGACACGGCGAAGGCGTGTGGGGGGTGCTCCTGTCCCCTCGTGCTGACCGGAGCTCCCGATCCCCTCCCTGCTGGCGCTCTCCTCCCCACGCCCACCCCAGGTCTGCAGCCTCAGTGACCTCATCTGGGAAATGGGAGCATGAAACAAGACTTACTCGCAGGCGTGGATGCCGAGCTCTTAGCACCAGACCTGATACAGTCGCCCCGGCTCGGGAGGGGTTAGGTGCAGTTTTTATGACTCCTCCTTGCCCAAGAGGCCGATGGGACCGAGGACAGCTCCCAGAGAAGCTCTGGGGAGGGTGGGAGGGGCGGCTGCATTTGAACTGGGATAATCTTCATAATCCGGACTCCCAGCTATTGAGTACCTACTATGTGTCACTAGCTCCTCTCCACAGGTGATGCCGCTTGGTCCCCATTCAACAGGTGAGGAAACTGAGGCTCAGAGAAGGGCGGTGACTCACCCGTGGTCACTAGGGAGCTGGTGGCAGCGTGGGGATTCTGAGTGCTGTCTGGGACTTCCCGCCGCCTGCCATCAGCGCTCCGAGAGTCCCCCGTGCTGGGCCTGGCAGGGAGCTTTAACTTGGCCTTATTTAAAGTTGCAATTATCTGTCCCATTTCCCGCTGGTTACAGCTGAGCTCTCCAGGGAGGCGGGAAGACCCTGATGAAGGAAGCCACGAACACGGAGTTTCTCAGGAAGGCTCCCCTGAGCCTGCGACTAAATGAGCATGCAGGCCACGTGTTCTCTTCCTGCTCCTGGGCTTCTCTCCCTCTGTCCCTGCCTCAGGACGCTGACCAGGCTAGCACGGGGCTGGGAGGACGGACAGGTGCGTCTTCTCAGTCCTGCAGAGGCTGCAAAAGGCTCACACCACGGGCTGAGGCACAAGACAGCGCCCAATGTAGAGACGGGAAGACTGAGGCTGCAGTGTGCCAGGGGCACAGACCTAGCGAAGGGCCTCAGAAAGCCCACTGAGAGGCAGAAAGATGGAGCTGGGGAGGGGCCCTGAGGACTGAGGACAGGGCTCACGGCATGGATTCCGGCTTTTCAATGGGCTGGAGCCTCCTGCAGGCCTTCCAGCGGACAGAGTCCCTCGGCGGCCCCATTCCGCAGATAAAAAGCCTCAGAAAGAAAGGTCTGGGCCAAGGCTGCATGTTAGCCACTCAATGGTGTGGCCAGAATCGAGTTCAGTGAGGACAAGTCAGTCTGTGGGCCAAGGCGCCCTAAAAGCTGGTGAGGAAGGCAGGCTTTGATTTCTGGCCTCTGTGACCCAAACTCCTTTCGTGACCCCAATCCTAGATAGCCTGGCTCCCAGTCCCCCACCTCCCGCTTGGCACACAATTATCTAGGGGCGCCTGGGTGGCTCAGTCGGTTAAACGTCCGACTTCGGCTCAGGTCATGATCTCCCAGTCCGCGAGTTCAAGCCCCACATCTGGCTCTGTGCTGACGGCTCAGAGCCTGGAGCCTGCTTACGATACTGTATCTCCCTCTCTCCCTCTGCTCCTCCCATGCTCATGCTCTGTCGGTCTCTCTCTCAAAACTAAATATTAAAAAAAAAAAAAGAATCATCAGGCACACAGCCACGCCCCTTCCCCAATACCCCACCCACCCTCTCTCCTCCCATTTCAACTCGCTCCCTCCCTGAGCACCTGCTGGAGTCGCGCAGACGCAGACGGGCTAGAGGGGCACCAGGGCACGCAGTCCTGGTGCCTGTCATCGGGCGGAGCACACGCTGGGACGTGGGACCGGAGGAGCAGCAGAGCAGGCGTCTGGCGCAGAACCCGGGGGTCCGGTCCCAACCCAGGGAGCTGACAGCACAGACTCGGCAGTCAGAGCTACATTTGAACCCCTCTTCCTAACCCGGCGACCTCGGGCGAGCCACTTCCTTCCCTCTCTGAGCTGTGGAGTGGGAATAGCGTTAACACCTTGCAGGTGGCGGCGACGATTAGTGGGACCATGCCTCACATGGGGAATGTTTAGCCCAGTGCCTGGCTATAGTAAGTGCTCAGTGAAATATGGGCTGTCGTTACTCTAACTCCAATTTCCACGCAACTTGGCACAAAGCGCTTGCTCAGTAAAGGAGATTTTGGTATTGTGATTGTCACCGACGTTAGCCGGGCCCCTCCGGTCAAGGCTGAGGCAGATTCCAGCTTTCCTGTCTGTGGTACCCAGAACCGTGGACCCCCCAAAGGTGTCTACGTCCTAATCCCCAGGACCTGTGACGGTTAACCTTACGTAGCAAAAAGGACTTTGCAAACAAGAACAAATTGAGGATTTTGAGATGAGAGAGTTCCCTGCACTGTCCAGGTGCCCAAGGACCCCTGTGAGGGAGGCAGGAGGGCCGTAGTCGGAGAGATGGGGGGGTATGAGCAGAGGGCGCGGTGATGCACTTTGAAGATGGAGACAGGGGCTGTAAGCCAAAGAAGGAAGCGGCTTCTAGAAGCAGGAAAAGGCAACGAAATGGATTCGCCCCCAGAACCCCTGGGGAAATGCAGCCCCACCGACGCCTTGATTTCAGCCCAGTGAAGCCTTCTGACGTCTGATCTCCGGTTCCGTAAGCCACCAAGGTGTGGTTATTTGTTCCAGGGGCAATCAGAAACTGTTTTCCCATCCTGAGAAAGTGCTCATTTCCTACACACCGACAACGGCTGCATCCTCACTCCCACCACTGGGGAAAGGCCCAGCCCCTCTGCTGAGAGGGGGCAGGGACGGGGTGGGGGTTCCCGGCTGGTGGAGACAGCCCTCCCTCCAGCATTCCCAGTCCTGCTTGCCGGCAGCACGGGGCACCCAGGAGAGGCCTGAGGTGTGGCAGGGCGAATGCTGGCCCCACGTGCCTGGGCACTGGCGGGCCGGCAAGTCTCTTGTTCTGGACTGATAGGAGAGCAGGTAGGGGTGGGCTATTCTCCCGGCTACTGCCTTTCTAGTACTTACCATGCGCCAAGCCCTGCCCACGACCCAATCTTCCCAAAGCCTGGGAACTATCACCTAGCCCCATTTTACGGATGAAGAAACTGAGGCCCGGAGCATGAAGCAACTTGCCCGAGGCCATCTGGCTTCCGCAAGTGGGCAGCACCGGCCTTCTCTGGATTCCCTGGTCTGCACCCAGGCCACACAGATCTGACGGTCCCACCAGGCAGTGGCCCTCTGTCGCAAGCCAGGCTGTGGGACCGGGGGCTACTCCCTGCCCCAGCACCCTCTGGGCCTCCGGGGTACGAACCGTGCTTCCTTGTCTGCCTCACAGAGCTCCGCACAGTAGCTGAGGTCACAGGTGCAGGAGGACCCTCCGAGAGCGGGGCCCCTCTGGGGAGGAAGAGGCGCTCTGAGAATCACGGCACCAGCGCTCCTGGATGGGTGCCAGCCCTCCTCGTGGTGCGCAGCTGTGGCTCTGTGCAGAGCCCTCTCCCGTATGACCTCACTCAGGCTTCCTACAGCTCGCCACTGCATTCCCATTTCACAGAAGCTAACAAGCACGAGAACGATAGCGGGAACGGTCATTCGTCGAGCCCCCGTCCAAAGCAGGCACCAAGCTGAGAGCTGTCCTCTTACTCTGTCCTCTGACACGTCCCCTCGGAGGACACTGCCGAATCAGGCTCACTCCCGACCAGTACACTGGGCCTCAGAGGCCCGCTCCTGCACCCTCCCAGGCCTCTGTTAGTACCCTTGCTGTACAGAGGACAGGACGGGCCCAGAGAGGTTCCTGGCTTGCTCCAGGCCGGGCGAATCAGTGCATGGTCGGGGGGAGGGCTGTGAACCCAGGTCTCCATGCCTCAGGGGGGTCCACCTCCCTTTCAGCCATGGGACATCCTTGGGAGGCTGGGGGTTCCGGCTGAATACCCTGGGGAGCTGGGGGCAGAAGGATCCAGAGGCTGCCCAGGGGGGTGGCGTACGGCTCTAAATGCACCCTCTGCCTCCGGCGGGGGCCCCACGACTGTGGACGCCAGCGGCTGAGAGCCGGGAAGCTGGAACCGGGGGTCCCCAGGGACCCTCGGTACTCGCGGGGACTCTGCCTGCACCCCAGCCCCTCCTAGGAGACGTTCGCCTCAGATGACTTCCCGGCGCTGTCGGTGCCAGGCTGGGCGTCTCTGCCACAGCAGGCCTCAGAGCCCCGCTCGGAATCCCAATTGAGCTATTTTTAATGTGCTTCAATTTTCATTTTCTTTTATTGGAAAACACAGATGGTGACTTGCTGCCCCTCACACACGGAGCGAGGCGCCGGCAGGGAGAGAGATGTGCAGCGAACACACGCGCCCGCCTCCCGTCGCGAGGGAGCCGGAGCCCGCAGCCAGGTTCTGCAGCTGCTCCGGGCCTCAGTTTCCCCAGCCGCAAAGTGGGGATGGCTGAGGCGGCCCCCAGAGCCCCTGCCGGCCCCACAGTCTCCGAAGGTCTGGGCTAGAGCAGGGGAGGAGGCGCCGGTCGGACACCGGCCGCCAAGGGTGCCCGGCGTGGCGCCATCGCCAGGGAAAGAGAGGTGTAACTGACGGGGGCAGGACAGACAATTGCGGGCCGTGGAGAATCACCCTGGCGAACACTCCAGCCACACGTTGAGGGTTTCCCATTCCCACTTTACAGATGAGGAAATGGAGGCCTAGAAGATCCGGTGCCCCGCCCAAGAGCCCAGGAGCGGGGGAAGGGCAGAGCCGGCCCCCGACCCGGGTCCGTGTGGGCACGGCTCCGGCGCTCATTCTTGCCCCTCTCCGAAGTGCTCCTGTCCAGACGCCGTTATTTGTTTTTCTCATTATAAAAGCAACATGTGCTCATTACACAGACTATTTGGGAAATGCAGAAAAGTCAGACGGAAATCTAAAGCACCAGATCACAGTCTCCCCCGTACGGTCTCCCCGCCCCACCCCCACATGACCTACTGCTAACATCCGGGTACGTTCTTTCCACTCTCTGTTTTTTAATTCACAGAATTTGTGATGCTTGTAACATCGCCGGGTGGTGGCACAAGGTAGCGGCTGGCTGTGCATCACAATGGACTCAGGTGCCTTTTAAAAACACCAATCCCGGCTGTCCCCGACCCCGTAAGACGGAACGAATTAGGATCTTGGGAGAGGCTGGCAGTCGGCGGCCGGGAATCTGTATTTTCGACCAGCTTCTCAGGGAACGCTGAGGCGGCCAGCTGGACGAGCCCACAGACCTGCCGTAGGAAGACGGTGGCTTCAGCTCCAGCCGTCCCCTGGAAGGCTTTGGGAAGGATGGGACGCTGTTCCCTGAGGACAGGGGTCGAGCCACCTGGAGCCAGGGAAGAGGGGCACGGGTGGGGCGGGGACCTAGGAGAAGGAAAACCACACTAGATGTTGATAAAGACCCTGCCTCTGCCTCCTCGGAGCGTCTCTTTCCACGACACAACTCAGACCCCATCACTCAAGGACTTTCGGTGGCTCCCCAGTACGACAGACAGAGGCCCGAATAAGACTGGCAGTCTCTGCCACTCCCTTCCCTGCGCCTACCTGCCCCGCTTGTCCGTACACCAACCACTCCTGTCCTTAAAAACCAGGCCCGCACTGCCATGCGTGGAATTGACCTTAGCTCAGCCCACCCTACCTGATCACTCTTCAGGACCTGGCTCGGAGACCACCTCCCGGGCTCCCTCAGCCCCCTTTCTGTGTGCCCCCCCCTGCACTCATGCTGGGATACAATGGTTTCTCAGTGCCCCACCCCCACCAAACTGTGGGGTCTGGGAGAGCAGGGTTGGGTCAGGTTCCGTTCTGTCTGAATAAACCAAGCGTGAGCTTCTTCGGGTCTCAGTTTTCCCAGCTGCAAAACGGGTGAATCACGCTATTTCTCTCACTTGCCTCGATCTGTCATCTACAGCAAATCAGAGGATGCGGATGCATTTTGAAAACTGTAAATAAAGCACAGAAGCCTGAGGTCGATGGGCCAAGCGAATGTTGCACGGGTGGGACTTGGGGCAGGTCCTGGAGGTCCCCCTGCCGCATACGCACAGGCCCGGGCCTGCCGTCCGCCGGGCCCAAAGGCTGGCGTCACAGGCCATGGGCTGCAGGAGCCGTCGGGCTGTGTGGTTGTGGTGAGGGGGCCCCTCCAGAGGGTGCTACTGTCATCAGGGGAGGTGAGCGGCTAATTACTCCATGTGAGAACGGCATCCCCACACCTCCTCCACGGCGCAGTCACAGAACACGGCGGCGGTGCGGGTGGAAAATGCTTTGCCTTCCCCGCCCAAATGCTCAGAGACACATGGAAGGGTAGCCCTTAGAGGCGGAGCCGCGGAGGGTGTGCGGTTGGTGTGGCCATGGGCCCAGACAAGCCTGCTTACGGACGAAGGCACAGCACTTCACAGTTTGCAAGGCCCTTGCCCCTTCACAGTCTTGTGCTTTTCCCACAACAATCCCGCAACTCGGACGCTCGTTCATTCATCGGGTCTTCACTGAGCGTCTCTTATATGCCTGCCTCCTGCCGGAGGAATGGGTGCCAGCCCCCGGGGCAGTGCAGATTCCGAGGAGGTGGGGACCGGAGGGGCGGGGGGGCGGACGGACCTCCATTAAGCGCAATAAAGGATAACCGGTACCACGACCGAGGGGTGCACACAGGAAACAGGCCTGCGTGTCCTCATCCTACAGGTGACATAACTGTGGTTCAGTGAGGCCAAGGGTTTTGCTCAAGGTCCGTGGGGATTAGTGGCTGTGCTATGCCTTTGGAGGATGCCTTGTGGCAGGTGAGGGAGCGAGCCGGGGAAATAAGCAGGGGAAAAATGTTCTGAGCAGAAGCAAGAGGAAGTGCAAAGGCCCTGAGGAGGGAATATTCATTATCTGATTCAATTTTCTGGTGTGTTCATTGGCTACCTAGTAGACACCTGTGCATGTCACGGATACCCCCCCCCCTCA
Organism: Paguma larvata; assembly: GCA_030068075.1. Lineage (NCBI taxonomy): Eukaryota > Metazoa > Chordata > Mammalia > Carnivora > Viverridae > Paguma > Paguma larvata. Next base: position 16,454,237 of record CM057833.1, on the reverse strand, counting down.
CTCCCCCCGCCCCATTCGGGAGGCAGCACCCATGCAAATGAGCGCCAGCTGCCGGTGGACACCTGGACCTGCAGGGCTCTGGTCCAAGGACCGACTGCCCGGTGCTCTCACCAGGTGCGGCCAATCTCTGCCCTCGCCCAGCTGCCGAAGGAAGCCCCTCTTGGGAGGAACGGCCTCCCCTCCACGTTGCTTCGCACAATCCTCCCTGACCCTCTCGCGTTTCTAGGTTGAGGTGCTTTCAAGCTCTGCAAGGTCATCCCCAGCTTACCTAAAAATAACAGCTTACCGGGGCGCCTGGTTGGCTCAGGAAGTTAAGCGTCTGACTCTGGCTCAGGTCATGATCTCGTGGCTTGTGGGTTCGAGCCCCACGTCAGGCTCTGTGCTTCCGAGTCTGTGCCTCCCGCTCTCGCTGCTCCTCCCCCACTCATGCTCTGTCTCTCGCTTTCTCTCTCACACACAAATATAAACATTAAAAGAATTAAAAATTATGATAGCTTCCACAGCATGGGCACAGTCTTATTCTAGTAACATTTAGGATCCCCGTCACACGGATGAGAAAACTGAGGCTCAGAGAGAGGAGAAGCTTTACTCAGGGTCCCCCAGCGGGTAAGCCGAAGAGCAAGGGTTTGCATTCACGCCTGACTCCAGACGCCCCTCTGCTCCAGTCCTTCGAGAACGCCCTCGCTCTCTTTTCCATCTTGTCAAATCTTACCTTACTTCAAGGGCCACTGCCTTTGGGAGAGCCTCCTCGCCAGGTCACCTCGGTGCTGCCTACCGCCCGTCTGCGTGGGGGTCAGGGGCCCGGGGCCCGGGGGCAGGCTCTCAGCGGAGACAGAATGACCCAGACCCGAGCACCCCCGGGCCTGGCAACAGCAGCCCGCCCCTCACCCGGAGCCCGGAGAAGGTCCTTCCTCCTCTCTGACACCACACCCTGCCATTACTCTGAATTTAAAAACAGTTTTTAAGTGAAAGACGTATATGCTTATTGTAAGACACTGAAACATTACCGAAGAGTATAAAATGGAAAGTCAAAGCTCTTTCTCCGGAGGGAGTCACGATTAGGTACCATTTAGACATTTCCTGTGCACCAAACGTATAAAGAGAGGCATAAATGCATACTTAGTCCTCTGAAAGTCACAAATGAAATCGTACTCAAACATACTGTTTGTAACCTGCTCTCACCGTTTCACTGACATCTTTTGGCCCCGGTACAGAAGGTTCCAGCACATTCTTTCTACTGGCGACTGGTAATCTAGTGCGGGAACGGCTTCCTCATACCTAAGATTTGCCTCTGCAGCCCTTCTCTACCCACCTCTCGGGGTGTCTGGGAGGAGAAACTGAGAGGACAGGGGCCGGGGGGCAGTGGAACGGCATGGGGTGGTGCCCCGTGCTGGGCGGCTGGGCTCAGAGGTAGAAGTGGGGTCAGAACACGTCCACGACTGGAGAACATCCTTCCCCTCGCCCCTCTTCCAACAGGCCTGTCTCGAGCGCCCACCACCCCCGCCCGCCCCGGCCCGCTTCCCCCACACCTCATAAATCTGCAGCCAGCGGGGACGCCCTCCGGAGACTCCCAGATAAAGCCGCGGACTGGCGAAGGGAAGGAGGGTTGGGTCTCTAGGGCCCGTCGGGCACCTCGGGGCCCAGGCCCTGACCCGGCCTTGCTCCGGGCCTTGTCCCGGGCGTCCCAGGGGTCGCTCTGACTAACGGCTGCCTGTGCGAGTCTCAGAGGGCCTTTCCAGGCCGGCTGCCCAGCTGAGCTTCCTGCCTCCCCTCTGGACCTTCCCACCACCCATCCATCCTGAAACCGCAGCCACGCCGACCTTCCCCGAACACCCCTTTTATCATGTCACTCCCTGCTCACGGCCGGCTGGTGGCTCCCCAGCGCCTGTGGGAGAAAGTGCAAACTTCTTCCCCCAGAATTCCTGAGCCAGCCCCGGGGGCCCTTCCGTCCTGCTGTCTCCCCACCCCCCCACCCCAGGGCCCCTGGATCCTGAGCTGGAGCCCCTCCACCCCCTTTCACGCGTCTTCTCACCTCCCCATTCTGCCTAAGGCCGCATAGTGACTACCTGTGTGCCCAGAGACGGGTGTGGGCTGCACCCCACAACGACGGGACCGCAGGCACATCACTTACGAGGCTGGAGCCCCAACTTCTTACGGGACCAAGGGCTGCCTTTCCAGAGTTGTTGTGTGGATGAAGTATGCAATGTCAGAGGCATGGCACTTGGCCCTTCGGAAGGACTAGACGAAGGTTAGTCTCCTTCCTGTCCTCCCTGTGCTGCACCAGCATCAGCAACACATCAACAAGCACACACACCACACAGTGCTTGTGCCGGGACAGCTGGGAACAGCCGCACGCATCCCTTACTTTAATCTTAACGCTCCTGTGAGACAGGCGCCAGCTTCTCCCCATTTTACAGACGAGAAAACCGAGGCACGGCATAGTGGAGTCATTGTCCAAGGTCATGTGACCGATCGGGGGCAGAATGAAAACTTGAACCCAGGGCACCTAGCTCCCCCAGGAAGCCCCTCCTCCAGAAAGCCTTCTGGAAACTTAGTGAGATGGCCCCCCACTCTGTCTCGTGTCCTTTCTCTAAGAGCAAGAATGCAGTCACCCTGAGGGCACTAAGCCTGAGGGGGGGGGGGGGGCCGGGGACAGATGAGCCTTTCTTTCTGAGGTTCTGTCCTTTCCACAGACCACAGCTTTGCCGAAGGCAGCCTCCTGCCTGCCTGGGGATCTCCTCTCCTGCATCCATCTAAAAATACTTCCTGGTCTTGGTATTTCAAAAAACCGTAAAAGTGAGCGAACGAGGCGGGCAGGTCAGCGTAGCGAGAGGAGAACCAAGCTCCTCCGGCTCCCACTGACGGGGACAAGCCCCTTTTGCTCCCCCGGACCCGCTTCTCACAGGCGCAGTCTGGGAGAGGCTTCAGTGGGAGCCGACGCTGCCTCCTGGAACGCTGCACGGTGAGAACGGATCTCCCCGTCGGGCTCTCTGCAATCCCCTGACCTCAACGAGGAAGTCTCCACTGGGGGCGGCCGAGACTCGGGCATCTCCCGCACACACTGCTGGGCTTTGCAACAGCGAGTAGCTAGCGGGCCTCGGACTCGGCACCCTTGCCCTTCGCCTCACCTGCAGACACCCCCCTCCCACCCTAGTGCCGGAGGGGCCTCTACCCTCTCTCATTTAGCTAACGGGGAAGTGCAGAGCAAAGCAAGTCCCCGGTTGCGGAGAGGTCTGGGAATCCGAGGTCAGTCTCCGGGGCTCTACACGACCTCCCGGAGAGATGGAGCCCCAGGTGCCGACGGCTGTGACCAGCTCTGGGCCATGCCCTTGCGTGGCCTTTGTCTGCTTCCCAGTGCCCGTCTGGTCCCCTCACCCCCGCCTCAGGCTCCCCTCCTTTCTAAGAGAGTGAGCACCAGGCTGGAGCTGGCCCGTCATCGCTTGTCCCGCCTCTGCCGTATTGAGAGCTACCTTCCGTTTGTGTCTCGAGATCCTGGAGTTTCATTTATCGCAGGGCTGTGGGCTTTCCTTCCAACACATTTACTCCAGTAAACAGAGAAGCGAGTCATTTCAAGAACAGCGGTGAGAACATGGCTCGAGCGGGTAGAAATTGGGACTGACAACTGGGAACCGCAGGTCCAAAAGGGTTTCGGAGCCCCTTCGAGCCGTCGCATTCTGGTTTGGTCTGGGGACATTCCTGCTACTTCCGTGGGTGGCACGAGCTTCCTAGCTGCCCCCTCTCTCTCCTGGGGTGGCCACAGCGGGCCCGACATCTCGGATGCTCCAGTTCCCACCTGGAGCCCTCACCCGGACCCAAGTGTCCTAGGCCCGTGGAAGGATGAAACCAGGGTCGGGGGGCAGACTAAGTCCTTCCCTTGTCCCCCCAATCCCAGCACCCTCTGGGCTCGAGGCAGAGATTTTGGGAAGGCCTCCTCGCCACATCTGGAGCTCATTATGCCGAGAAGCTGGAGAGTCTGAGGATATAAATGGGTCCAGCAAGGGTTTAGATAAATACAGGGATGATAGATCCGCACCAGGTTACTGAGGGGAAGTAAAAGGATGTTCGAGGAAGATCCTTAACCTTGTCAAGCTCCTCGACAAACTGTCCCCGGGGGGGCATCTACTCAGCAGCCCCATCTCCTGCCTCTCCCCCACACGCAGCCTAAGCGCGGCCCAAGGCAGAGGCGGCTCCCCCTCCGACGCCCGGTGCCCACCCCTCCACCTGGCGTGCTCTCTCCTTCCCGCTTCACCGGGCTCGGCCTCCGGGAAGCCTTCCCTGGCCACCCAGGCTGGGTGTGGCACCTGGCCTTCCTCCGCCGGCGCATGGGCCTGGCTGACTTGTACGTCTGCCGAACCACTTGGCTCGGCCGCCGAGTCTCGTGGAGGCCCAGCGTGTAGTAATCGTACGACAGCGAGAACTGCCACCGTCGAGCGAGCGCCCGCCACGGGCCAGGACGTCCACCGCGCTTCCCACACGCGTTGACTCCTCCGATCCCCACAGCGACCTGGTGAGGCGGGTCCTCTGATCTTCCCCATCTTACGGACGAGGAACCCGAAGCTCAGAGAGGCAAAGCGATGTGCCCAGGGTCACGCAGCCAGAACGTGGGCCAGCCGGGACGCAAACCCAGGACTGCCGGACTTTGGAGCTCAGGCTCCTGCTTCCCCACCACCAGGCCTCACCTGAGCTGCGGCTGAACGGTGACTATGGACTCGAAAAATGGATGGGAAACCGAGTCTCGGCCCGGATCCAACAACACTGGGCCCTTTCCGGAGCCCCTTACCGAAAAGGGGGTTTTAATTCCCTTGTATGTCCTGTCTACACGGTGGGCTCGTTGTGCAGTGATTTTTTTTGTCCACACGAGGCATGCCGATGGTCACGAATGACACTGCAGAGTGCCTTGGACATTACGGAGAACGTTCATCGCATGAGTCTCAAAATAGTCCTGCGTAGTCAGTGTCATTTGACAGATGAGGAAACCGAGGCCAAGGAGGAGAAATGACCCCCCCAAGGCCACAGGAACTAGTGTCAGCCAGGGTCCAAAGCCTGTGAGTGGGGCCTCTGCCCTCAGGGGGGCATCCGGACCCCTGCCTGATTTGGGGACGAGCTGGCCTCCACTTGGGGCCTCGGTTTTCTCGGCTCTGTGATGGGGACAGTGACCCTAATTCATTCTCTTCAATGGAGCCTCATTTCCCTCCAGGACAGAGGTGGCCCTGTGGCTCAGTGACTCTGAAAGAGCCGAGCAGCGACAGCCGCTCCTGCCTTTCTGTGTGGCAGGCACACTTCGCCTAACACCCTCTCCCAGCTCACATCACGGATGAGGGCTGCAAAGCCCAGGGGGGGGGGCTAAGCGGCTGCTAGAGGTGGGTCCACGGCGGGACCACGACTGGAACCCAGGGCAGCTATGCCCCTGCCAGGCAGAGGCTGTGGAACCTTCTGGAAAGGTATGCAGGTGGGAAGGTGAGCGCTGACATGTAGCTGAGGACAGAGCTCCGCACTCGGGCTGCACCGAGTTCTGGGAAAGAAGGCGGAGGACGTGATGAAAGTCAGCTCAGAGGCGGCCAAGACGCTGACGGGGCGAGAGCCCGTCCGTGCCGGGAACGGCAGCCACGGGGATTGTGTTACCAGGACACTTCCGGGCAGGTGAGTACACCTGGGCACTCCCACCGCCGGGTGCCCCGTCGGCCCCTCGCGGGGAGCGGACAGGCATGAGCGGCAGGGGAGAACCCAACCCCCTCCGCGTCTGCGCGGCTAGCCTACGACTCACCTGCCGTGCGACCTCGGGCAGGTCCCGTCCCCTCTCTGGGCTTCGGCTTCCCCGTCCTGGCAGGTGAGGGGCTCGGGCTAGACCAGAGTTCCTCAAACTTCGGTCATTCCCGAATTATCTTTAGGACCTCGGCCACATCCGCGTAACCACTTGCACCACGCTTTATTTTTCAACGGATTCACCCATTTTTCACCGAAAGACGCTCATTAGTAAAGGAAAAGTCGGGCTGTTCCCGGCACTGGAAGAAAGCAGCGCCGATGCCTCCGACCACGAGCAGCTTGACGAGGAGCTCGAAGACGCGGCCTCGGCCTCCTCGTCTGTAGGAGGCAGATATTAACAATGCTGATGTCATAAAGTTGTGATGGGGATAAAAGGAGTTTACATTTGCAAAGCACTGGCATTTAGTAAGTGCTGGATGTGTGTCTGTTAAACAGAAATAAGAACACAAACTATACGCGGTGGAAACGAGACGACGCCCTAGCATTCCAGCCACCCCCGCCCCCCCGTGGGGTCTGAGCCCGAGGCCTGCTTTTCCCTCTTGAAAAGGGAGATTAGGGGCTGTCAGAGAGGTGTGAGAGACACGTTGGCAGGAAACAGAGACTTTCTCCCTGAGTAATCAGCAGGCGCAGAGGAGAAAGGAAGGGGAACCTTCTTACGAGTGACTCAGTGTCATTTAATGCCATTTCCGTGTCCCCCCCACCCCCCCGGAGTCTGCACTGTTGGACGTCCTGGTAAACGCAGGACTAAAGCGTTATCTGTCCCAGGTCTGGCTCTGATGAAGAGAAGGGCGCAAACCTCTGACACCACACGGGGGTCCGGGCCGCGGCATCCCTCCACCCCTCACCCCTCCTTGTCCAGCCCGCCGAAGACCTTCCCACCGCTCCCGCCACCGTCCGCCCTGGCTTTCCTTGGTCAGCCCCATTGAAACTGTCCACTCCGTGTCTTTTCACGGGGAGGTGGGACCCCAGGAGGAGTTACGGAGTCAGGATGCTGGGCTGCGAACCGCATTCCTGACTTGCCGCAGGCAAGTCGCATCTCTGGCTCGATTGCCTTTCTTCATCTGCCCAATAAGGATCAAACTAGCTGAGAGGGTGAGTGCAGGGCGCCGCGCCATACCGCAGGTCGGGGGCGTAGCACAGCTCCGGGCACGTGAAGAGCACACAGCGAATGGTAGTGGCCACTGTTGTGAATAAACCCGAAATTTGAGAAGGAAGCCCTCGGTCCAACCAAGTGTCTCAATGACAGTGATTATACTACTCCGTGCGTCCCCTCCTCATACCCATCCTTCTGTCTCTGTACGCTTCATGAGGGCAGGGACCCAGCTGGCTGACTGAATGTTTGCTGAATGAATGAATGAATGAAGCAAGGGCTCCAGCGGACCTAAGAGCCCCTGAGGACAGGGAGGAGGTGGTGTCCTTCCCTTCTCCACCCTGGGCCCCGCGCCTTCCTTTCCCCTTCCCGGAACAAAGAACCACAGGGACAACTTTCCTCGGTGGGAGCAGAAGACATGCCAGGATCCGTGATGTCAGACAATCAAAAATACCTCCTGTGTCACCCCCGGAATGAACACCTTGGTTCACGCCCACATCTCTGCTGGAGGCTTAGGACACGCCCAGCCCTGGGCGGGGAAGTGCGAGGAGACAGAACTCCAAAGAAAACGCACGTCCCAGGCTCGGCCCTCCGTTCCTCTCTTTTTCCAGGGCACCAGTATGTGCTGGTAACCAGCGGTCAGAGGCCCCAACAATAAAGAACTCACGGACAAGAGGCTCCATGACACGTGTCGCCTAACCTCTTAGCTTCTATAAAATACTATATACTCGACTCTTTCTAGAAAGAATTTGAGGGAAGTTTATAATTGAAAAAAAAAGCTATATAGGGCAGCTAAATTACATTGACATAAAAACAAAGGCATCCCCAAACCCTTAGAGGTAAGGTCAAAAGAACGGTTCCATGAATCTGGGATGAGACAGTGACTGTAATCAGGAAACAATGTTTGTCCTGAGCTTCCTGGCAGCCAAAGTGAGAAAGGAAGCAGGTTGAGAGGAGAAGAGGAAGGAAAATAAGAACAATAGTCAAAACTTACTGAGTGCTTACTCTGTGCCAGGCATTAAGAGCTTTAGGTGTGGAAACGATATAATACTATGACAAAGTAACCCAGTGAAAGAGATAAGATTATCTGCCTCATTTGACAGACGGGAGACTGAGGCAAGAAAGGATTAAGTCGGGGCGCCTGGGTGGCTCAGTCGGTTAAGCATCTGACTTCGGCTCGGGTCATGATCTCGCGGTCTGTGGGTTCAAGCCCCACGTCAGGCTCTGTGCTGACAGCTCAAAGCCCGGAGCCTGCTTCAGATTCTGTGTCCCCTCCTCTCTCTCTGCTCCTCCCCCGCTCACACTCTGTCTCTCTCTCAAAAGTAAAATAAAAACATTTAAAAAAATTAAAAAAAAAAAAAGAAAGGATTAAGTCACTTGCTCAAGTGGCTAGCAAATTCTGGAGCAAGGATATGAACTAGGAAATTTAGCTCGAAAGTCACTCCTGCCGTCAGCCGCCGGGCTGCTCCCCCAGGCCTCTCACTCACGCTTTTTCACTGGCTTTGCTCCCGTCCACCGGGCAGTGTGATTATCTTCGTCTGCCGAATGATGTAACTGAAGCACAGAGAGGTGAAGCGATTTGCCCAAAGTCACACAGCATGCCGGTGGCACAGTGGGCCCTGGCCAACCTCCCTGTCCTTCCCCTCCGGAATCCTGGCTCGGCTGCACAGCACGACAGGTTTAGAGCTCACGCCGCTGCCAAGAGGAAGCAAAGGGGTTCATTCCTGGTGATGAAACAGGTCACATCCGAGTCCCCTGATGGCACGGAATCCTGGCAGCTCACCCACTGCTCACCCACGCGCCGCCCCCACGGCGGTGCCAGTTCAGGGGCCACACGTCACTCGGAGGCGTTCGCTTGGCTCCCCTGGGTGGGCGGGTGTTCTCAGGACCCCTGCCCCTTGCCCGTGGCTGTGAGGGGGTGTCTGCAATGTGGGCGGATCCCAAGCCCCTCTCAATGTGCCCTGACAGGACCACAGAGCCCGTGGAACAGCCCGTGTCAGTCCAGAGTCCACAGACCTTGATGGAGTTTGACCTTGGCCAAGTCACTTCATTGCTAGGGGGTGACAGCTGACTCCAGTAACGCAGTAAAAGGAATTCGCACAGTGCCTGGCACACGGAAGGTGGTTAGCACATTTCGGCTATTACTAATGAAGTTGACCTGGCCTGGGCCTGTCTGTGGTCCACAGCTGCTCTGACCATGGCGGACAGACACCAGCCTGCCCCAGCCCAGTGACCCAGGTCAGAGCAAAAGACAGTTCTTTCCTGCCAGCTGCTCCACCTGGCTTCCTGGTAGAAAGCAGCTGGGGCAGAAACCTGAGTTTCAATCCCAGCCCCGCCTCTAGCTGGCTATGTGACTTGGGGTCAGCCCATCCCCCTCTCTGGGCTTCGGTGCCCCTTCTATAAAATAAGAGGCTTGGGCCGAGGGGCTCACCCACCCTGACTGTCTGTCACTTCATCCTTTAGTTCATCTGACTTAACAACACCCCCTGAGGAGGGGGTCGGTCCTGGCCCCCCTGCAGAGAGGGGGAAAGCAAGACTGAGTGAGAAGGGAGGGGACTTACACGCCGAGGCTGTTGGAGATTCGAAGGACGCAGTGGGAAGTGTGCGGACACAGCCTCGGACAGGGCCGGGGTTGGAGCCCAGCCCCTCCACTCCCTAGCTGGAAGGTGGTGATGGAAACACTTAAAGCCCTCCTGACCTGACTTCTCCACCTTGAAGGTAGGGGTGAGACCCCCTTGCAAGAGGGGGTCAGGAATAGGAGTGTAACCAGAGGGTCTAGCGTGGTGCACGGCCCATACTACGTGGTCAGTCAGGAGGCCAAAGTCACCAACTCCTCTCTCTCCTGCAGAAAAGTCTGGAACGGCTTCCTATTGCTCCAAGTATGAGGACGCACAGGGTGGGGCTTGACCAAGGGCTACGAGTCTCCTTGCTTCATCCCTTCCACTCCCTCTCCGCCCTCCCCCCAAGATCCTCCCAACCACCAATAACCGCACCCCCACTGGGGCTTTGCTTAAGCTGTGTCCCCCGCTTGGCGCACTCTCCCCTCCCCCTGAGCCGGGTCAGCTCCCACGCATCTTTCTGGCTGCACGTGTATGTCACTTCCTCCAGGAAGCCTTCCGTGGCCTCCCTACCGGATCTAATCTTCCCTTACAACCTCTTCTGGAGTGGCTGTTTACTAGGTGGCTGTCCCAGGTCTGTGAGGTTGTTTGAGGACTGTCCGCTCTGCCACCAGGCTCTAAGTGGACAGGCCTCTTGCAGGGACTTCCCACCGCGGTAACTCAGCCCCTGGCTCTAGGCCTGGCCCACAGCCGATGCTCAGGCATTACTGGATCCCGATTAGTGCAGAACCGATCACTGGACCGGAGGCCCTGTTCACCAAGCCTTGGCGGCACACCGAGAGGTCAAACTGACCCCACTGCGCCCCCGCTTTGTAGGTGATTGCAGGGGTATGGGAGCGCACGGAGGGGGGCACACGCTTGGAAAGATAAGCTGCGTATTGTCACAGAGACCAGACGAGCACCAGCTAGTCACACCAGTCACATCCGTGGGCAGACGCTGGGCCCCTCCTGGGCTCACGGCCGCTGACCCGCCCTGGCCCAGCCTGGGCCCTGCAGGACAACATCGACAAAGGCCCCGCCGCTGAGCACCACCGTGGGTTGGGCCCCTGCACGGACTGTCGTTATTATCTCATTAAATCCTCGCAACCCTGTGAAGTAGGGATTGTCACCCTCTTTTATTTTTTTAAATGTTTTTATTTATTTTTGAGAGAGAGAGAGCATGAGCAGGAGAAGGGCGGGGGGTGGGGGGGCAGGGGACAAAGGATTCGAAGCAAGCTCTGTGCCAACAGCAGACAGCCAGACCCGGGGCTGGAACTCACGAACCTCGAGATCGTGACCTGAGCCGAAGTCGGACACCCAACTGACTGAGCCACCCAGGCGCCCCTGTCACCCTCTTTTAGAGACGAAGGGAACGGAGGCTCAGAGGGGTGGAGTCACTTGCACAAAGTCACAATATCAGAAATTAGAGAGGAGCATTGTTTGGATTTTTTATTTTTTAATCGAAGTATAATTTGTATAAAGCGCCCAGATTTTATACCTACAGCTCGATGAATTTTTCAAATGTCTATACCCACATTATTGCTACCTAGAACCTTCCTCACGCCCCCCTCCCCGTACTGACCCCTGTGAACAGTCGCTATCCTGACTTCTAGTGCCATCGGTTAGTTCTGCCTGTTTTTGAAGTTCCTGTAAAGGAGTCACTCGGATTGTACTCTTCGGTGCCTCTTTGGCTGGGCGCAAAGATTTTAAGGTTTATCCACAATCCTGCGTGTTACCAGCAGTTTACTGTTTTCTGATTGCTGGGTGGTGTCCTCTTGTGTGGATATGCTGCAACTTATTTACCCAGGCTTTGCCGACGGTCGCTTGGGTCTCTTCCAGTTTGGGGCTATTACAGGCAAAAGCTTCGGCGGACACTCTGGTCCAGCACCTGTCCCGGGGAACACGTGCTCTCCTTTCCTCTAGGTGTGCGCCAGCCAGGGGACGGGGCTGCGAGGCCGCAGGGGAGGCCATGCGTCTAGCTGTATTAGAAACCGCTGCACTATTTTCCAAAAGTATTTTGTGACTGGCTTTATTCACGCCGTTGCCCCGATCTGTTTCTTGGGGGAATCGCGGTGGGGGGTGATGTTATTATTCTGGATAAAAGTGATCGCGTGTGTTAATAATCACATGTGATTTGACTCTTCTCACTACTGCCGGTGATTTCCATAGAAATAAACTTATGGGGCACCTGGGTGGCTCAGTCGGTTAAGCGGCCGACTTCAGCTCAGGTCATGATCTCGCGGGCTGTGAGTTCGAGCCCCGCCTTGGGCTCTGTGCTGCCAGCTCAGAGCCTGGAGCCTGCTTCGGATTCTGTGTCTCCCTCTCTCTCTGCTCCTCCCCCACTCATGCTCTGTCTCTCTCTGTCTCAAAAATTAAAAAACATTAAAAAATTAAAAAAAAAAGAAATAAACTTACAAATCAATTATAAACCTTTTGTCAGACCTCCTGCGTGCACTTTGGGGGTTCAGATAAACATGGCTGCATTGAGAGCTGACCCGGACACCAGGTCAGGCTTTCTGACTCAGAGCCGGGGCGCCCGGTCCAGAAGCAGATGAAATGACCATTTTCAGGGGCGTAGGAAAAGGCCTCCTACATCAGCACTGTACGCGGGGCTTTGATTCATTTCGTCTAATCCCCCTCAATGTATTGTGAGGCAGGAAGGATTACCCTATTTTACAGAGGAAGAAACTGAGGCTCAGGGAGCTGAAACGGCTCAGCCTGCGTCTCGCGGGAGACAAATGTGTGGAAAGGGTGGCCTGCTGGTGTTGCAAGTCTGCAGACATGAGGAACAGCCCGGGCACTCGGAGCCCCGGGTTAATGTGGTCACTAACAGCCACTGCCTCCTCAAGCTCGCAGTGCCTGCCAGAGTCTGAGCTCCGTAGAGGCTTCCTGGTAGCTGAACGAGCCCATGACTGTTGCCGATGTCAAGACGGAAACAGAACAAGGACTCTGGATAAAGTTGGGGGTTAACTTCGCTGCCCAGACAAACAATATCAAAGCCCTAGGAACAGAGGGTCAATAAACACTGTTCCCCTTCTGCCCTGGGGGAGGCCCGGAGCTGGGGCCGCCGTGCAGAGCTCCAGCTCCCCGCGCTGCCCCCGCCCCAGCCCTTCCCGCTGACCTTCCATCCATTACCCGCGACCGGCCCTTCGCCTGCCCTGAAGGCAGAGACGGCCGTCTGTCTCCAGCGCGTCTCGCTCCGGGCGCCGTCCTCTATCGGACAAGCGGTCTCGCTGTCAGGGACTCTGGGACACGGCTGTGCCATGAGCCCGGCGCTGTGCAGGGTCAGTAGAGCCTCTGGGCTCACCCAGGCCGGGAGGGTGACACGCTCGGACCCCAGCAGCAGGGGCCCCGGGTCTGGCCCCGGCGTGGCCCCCAGCAGCCACTGCCCCGAGGGCTTTTGGCAAGTCCTCCCCTCTGAGCCCGATTTCCCATCTGCCACAGGAGTTTTCGAGCAAAGACAGTGACGGTGTGCCTGGGCCGTGGAGGCCCACCCTGGGCTTAAACCCCGACTCTACCACTTCCCTCCTGGGGCAGGTGCCTCACCCACCCGGAGCTTCAACCTCCTCGTCTCTAAAACCGGCAGAAAAATAGAGCCCAGCTCACAGATGGGCAAGAAAGAGCCCCGTGCACGACACGTTGGAAGCACTCGCGCGGGCTAACTGTTCCTGCCGCCTTGTCACGCCGTCAGTACGCCGACTGGGGCCGACGCGAGAAACTGACGGGGGTTTTCGCTGGGAAGAAAACCAGGCTGTCAGAGCAAATACATCCTGCCTTCCCTGAGGCTTTCCGATTTCATTCCAGATCCCCAAACAGGAGGAACAGATGGGCCGCACGGTCCATTCGCTCACTCAACAAGTATCGAAGCGCCTACTGTGTGCCAGGGGCTATTCCAAGGGTCAGGCGGTGAGTGCCTAGCATGGCCCTGCGGGGTGGGGGTGGGGAAGGGGGGCAGGGAGAGGGAATCCCCTTATCTCCCAGGGAGAGACAAGACGGCTTGGGATTTAGATAAGAGGGAGACTGGGGGGCGAGAAGCCAGGTGTCAGGAAGGGAGGGAAGACAGACGACTCTAGGAACTCAGTTTTAAGGAGTTTTACTTAGAGAGAGGATAAAAGTAGAGGGGACAGACTCTCCCGGTGTCAGTTTAGGGACACGTGCCCCAGCAGCCCCAGGGCGAGTGAGGAGATGTCTCCCAAGGCTGCCGCTGGAGGGAGAGCCTGTGGCAGGGCGGGGGCAGGGGGGGTGGGGCACGACTGGACAGAATAAGAGGGTCGGCAGGTGGGGGCCTCGGAAGCCATCGCCAGTTCCACTGACCACCGCTAGCCCACACCCGCTGGTCCACGTAGCACCCCACGTTGGCAGGCTGTTGTCGCTGGGCAGGAGTAAGCCCTGGAGGGGGGACGGCCCCCTCCACCACCCCAGGGCAGGCAGGCCGAAGTGAGCAGGTCCCCGAGCCGGGGTACCAGTCCCCGCCTTCAGTGAGGGAAGGCCCGGCCGTGACGGGGTGGCTCACCCTCACCAGCTGCTTACTTGACCCGGCACCAAATTAAGAGCTTTGCACAAACCCCACCCCACAAGCAAGGAAGAAAGTTCTATTCTGCTCCTCGTCAGTAAGATGAGGCTCCGAGAGCCGAAGACAAAGTCCCAGACCACACATCAGGAACGGTGGAGGAGCCAGGGCGCAGCTGAGTGCTCGAACAGGGGCTTCTGGGGCTAGGGAGGTGGGGCTCTGGAAGGGCCCGGAGTGGGCGGGGAAGGGCATTCCAGGGGAGGGAACAGCAGCAGCAAAGGGGCAAGGCAGTGTGAAAAGGAGGGCGGAGTGAAAGGAACAGTGAGACACTGAGGGTGGCAGGACGGGAGGCCGTGGCGAGGGCAGTGGGTCTCAGTTGGGCCCCATGCCCCCCGGTTGGCATTTAGAGATGAGGAGAGGCCGTTTTAGTTTCAGTTGTTCTAAGAACGAGAGGCAGGGCGCCCTTGCTCACCGGTGACTCCATAGCAGGGCCACTGGCTACCGGCTAGCTGGCAGGACCCCAGGGCCATGGGTCCACCATTTAAGAACTGTTGAGGCACAAAGGGGGCTGCTCTTGGCATTTACGGGGTGGAGCCTGGGGTACTAACTATTCTGCAGTGGGCGGAACAGTCCCATCAAAGAAATGTCCTGACCAAAATATGAATAGCAACCTTATTTAAAAACTAAAAATAAATGGGATGATCGTGACACCTCCCTCCGCCCCCCCAAAAAAACCCATACCCCGTTTGAAGACCCATTCGAAGAGAATTACAGCAGGGACATCACCCCGACAGAAGGGACCTGGAAGCCTTGGTACCACTGAAAAGGATCTCGGGGTCCCTGGGGACCTCAAGCCGAGTACAAGGAAACAACAGAAGGCTCAGGCAAATCGTTTGGGCCCGAAGCTTCAAAAACGGGGTTTATTTAGATAATCCCTCCCCCAGGCCTCCCTGCCTCAGCGCCTGGTTTCTCCAAGGATTTATTTTGTGAAAATGTCTCTCTCAACAAGTAAGTTATCCGACCCTGAGCCGATGAGGGAATTCTTCTCCGCGTTCAAAACCACAAACCCCGGGCAGCCCTCCTGCGGCCCGGCAAACTTTCTGCAGCGTCAGGTTATGAATCACTCGGCAAATCCAAGTCTGATTCGAGGCCAGGCTGGGCGTGGGGGCAGGGAGCCTGCGCTCCGCTCCCGGCTCCGGGGCCCGGCGGGCTCCCGCCGGTCTCTCTGATTCTGACTCCCCAGGGGCCATCTGTAGGTGACAGCGCGACTGCCCAGGCTGGCGTGGGCGTGACCGACGGTCAGGCCCTCCATCCAGATGGGGTCTGTGGAGGCTCCGGAGAGCCAGGTGAGCCGGGCAGGTCACGGAGGGGGGTGACGTGGTGGAAAGGAAAAGGTGACAGCTGAGGCTAGAAGCCCTGGGGGCCGAGTCCAAAAACCTGAACGCGCTTCGGTGTGCCGACTGAGACTCCCACACATGCTCTCTCACTCCTGACACCCCGGGGGGGCATGATCCCCAAACTGTCAGCTGTGGGGACACCTCAGGCCTAGGGGTTCCTCCATCATGGCTTGAGACCCCTCTCCTCTCTGCCAGTCTCCAGGCCTCGCTCTAACCTCCTCCCCGCCGGAAACCTCTGCAACCCAGCCTCGGCACACAGTAGGTCCTCAGGGACATCTGTGGGATGCAAGGCATGAATAAATGATCAAAGTGACTGATAACGGGGGGCACCTGGGCGGCGCCCTTCATTAAGCACCGACTTTGGCTCAGGTCATCTCACGGTTCGTGAGTTCGAGACCTGTATGGGGGGGGGGGCTCAAGCCCCCGCCCCATCAGGCTCCGTGCTCTCCCTCTCTCTCTGTCTCTCCCTCTCCCTCTCCCTCTGCCCCTTGTGGGATTCTCTCTCTCTCTCTCTCCTTCTCTGTCCCTTGCTCGCTCATGCTCTCTTTCAAAACAACAAACAGAAAATCTCCGAAGTGACTGATGATGGCACACTCCCTCAAAGAGCTACCGAATGAATAAATAAAGGGGTCGGTCGATGGCTACGGTGTGGTCCCCGAACAGGAAAGAGCAAGGAACTCGTGCGGAGACTGGAACCCTGGCTCTGCCACTTACTCGCCGGGCAACTTCGGGAAAACGACTTTCCTTCTGTGAGCCCTGGTTTTCCCATCTGCAACATGGGGATGACGGCAGCCCCTGCTCCGAGGAGCCGGGAGGGAGAGCAATGGGCTGAGGCCCCCCCGCGGAGCTCAGCCCAGCACCTGGTACCCAGGCACGCTCGGAGATGGAAACTATTACTCTAGTGACCATTACCATTATTTACCACTGATGCTTGAGGGCTTGAGACCAAGAACATTCGAGGTTTCCTGCCTTCGGAGAGTTCGTCGACACAGACATGGATAGAGCCAGGCAAATTTAGGAACAAGAAAACGATAAAGGGAAGAGAGAAAGGAAAGCTAGGGCCAGACTCCCAAGTGAATAAAGCCATCTGTGCTTCTGTGAAAACCATCCCCAAAGAGGGCGCTGGGCCAGGGTGGGCTCCCAAAAATCCCTCCAGCCCCAAAGTAGGGATTTCTCGTCTCCGAGACGAGTGTTTGTCACCTGTAAACGGCTTCCTTAGGTCCTGCGGAAGGCAGGGCGCGGACTCAAAGAGCTTTGGAAGGGCTGGGCTGATCAAAGAGCCACCTTGGTCTGGCCCGAGACCCAGCGCTGGGACCGCTCTGGGTTCCTGCCCAGCGTTCGACGAGTCGGGAACAGCCTGTGCGTTACGATCACTTCCTCCCACTCGCAAGGTCCCGAGAGGGCGTCACGCTGAGTTGTAAGAGCTTCGAGGATAGAGGAGGAAGTTATTTTTATGGGCAGACAGTGTCTTCGTTCATTCCCTCATTCACAAAGCATTGGTTTAAGAGCCCACTAGCAACAGACCCTGTGCTGGGCACTGGCAGCCCAACGACGAATAAGATCAGAAGGGGTCTACCTTCCAGTCTAACGGGGGAGGCCGATGTGGACACAACTGACTACACTTGGGTGTTATAAGGTCACCAATAAAGGAACTGTGAATAAAGAACCGAGGGCAGGTGCAAAGCAGGATACGGTAAGGAGGGGACATTTGAGTTGGGCCTTGAAGGATGACTAGGAGTTTGCTAGGCAGAGAAAGGCATTCGTTCTAGGCAACAGCCGGGGCCTGAACAAAGGTCTCGGGCCACAGGAGTTTATGACGTGTACGTATGAAACCTGGAGCTTACGGATGGGAATGACGTAGGTCAGCAGGAGCCAGGTCACCAAGCAGCTGGGTCAGGAAAATCGGGAGAACGTGTTTGACTTGGATTGTTCAGACACAGAAGGACGCAAGGTCTGAGCAGGGGAGCGAACGGTCTGAGCTGCAGTTTCGGAGACTCAGCGGACGCTCCGTGGGGCCCAGAGGTCACCGACACGGTCCGGGAGAGGAAGGCTGCGCTCAGGTGGTGGCTGGAGGGACGGAGTGTCGGCGAGTATTTGGAATGGCCAGGAAGAAAGGGAAGCACAGAGGAAAAGGACTGGCTGGTTCTGGCCCGGGTTCTCTCCCAAGATCCAGAAGCCAGCCAAATAAGGACACTGAGGCTTGGACGACTGGCCCCAGATTCCTGGTCAGGCCAATGGCTGGATTCACAGATACTCGGCGGCCTCTAGGGGGAGTCTCCCTTCGGAAAGAGCCATTGCCAAGGTGGCAGCTGACATTTCTAAGCCAACCAGACGTCCCCAGCCCCCCCCTTTCCCAGTTCTGATGAGGGGCAGTGAGGGGGCAGGCTGGGTCCTGTGTCTCCATCAACGAAGCCCCATTATCCTCTGAGGCTGGGTGACCCCCTGCGGCCGCCCCACAGTGCGCCGGGAAGAAAAGCCCCTCTCTGACAAGAAAGCCCCATTCCAGGCTGGGCCCGGGGTCTGGGCAGCGCCTTTATCCACGGTGACCCTGCCACAGTGTCAGCGGCACAGACGTGTCGGGCTGCAGAGGCTGCCCCCACCCCCAAAGGGCCTTGTGCTGAAGCTGTGAAGGGGCCTCCTATGGGAACCAGACCGCGGCCCGCAGGGCCCCCCCTGACGCTCCCAGGCCCCATCCCACCCCCCGGGGAATCACGCTGCGGCCAGCACGGTGACCTAGGCGGGTTGGTGGGGTGGGGGCTGGGGGGGGCAGCTAAACAGAGCCCGTGCTTATGCACTGGGAAGGGGGGCCCGAGGAACTCTTTGTCCAGCCTCCAGAATTATTTGGGAGGGAAGTTGAAGGGAAGAGTCTTTTGTGCCTCTGGGCCCGGCCGCTGGGCCTCACTCCCCACACCGACCAGGCCAGAGGGGCCTCCTCGTCCCCAGTCCTCCGCCCTCCCCACTGGCCTTCTTGCTCCTCACTCAGCCCCTCTCAGGTACAATCTTGCCAAGGAGGAAAGAGGGGCCTGGCCCTGACCAGCCCCCTGCAGACCCCGATCGGGCCAGGACGATCCCTGATACACACGCGCACCCGTGGCTTTCGACAGCAACGATGACCAACTCCTCAGCCTTATGGTGCCAGGCGCCTCTCTGTGCGATATGCCCGTCCTCGCTTTGCTGCCGGGGGACCGAGGCTCAGAGAGGCACAGCAGCCTCTCTAAGGTAACAGAGCATGCAAGTGGCCGAGGCGGGATTCGATCCCAGACCCACCAGACTCCAGCGTCCACGCTCTCAACCACCGCACGAGACTCCCGGGGCTGCTCTGCTGACGAGGGGCTCTGCTCGGAGTCCAGTGACCTTATCATCTCCCCCCAGCCTTCGGGCAGATTCCTTTCCGGAAGAGCGCTGAGCACCCGGGGAGATTGAGTAGACTGTGCCGGGGCGGGAGGGGCAGCTTCAGGGAAGACAGGCTTCCCGAACTAGCTACACTTGGAGTCTGGATAACTCCAAGTGAGTTCAGCTTAAACTGTAGATTTTCCAGTCCTGTAGAACCGAGAGCGGGGCCATCCCCAAATCAGACCCCTTGGAAGCGGAGGAAGAGACACCATGTCGGGCGCTCCTGGGAGTTAGAGGAGCCGGGTCCCTGCCCTTGGGCCCCGGCGGAAGCCAGCACTCCTTCGGCGAAGGCAGAAGAAACTAACCGTGAACTTTGAACTTCCTCAGCGCCTCCGGTTCTTGCCAAGAGCCTCGGGAGGATGCGGTAGCCCCGCACCCCCCCCACCCCAGGCCAGAGGTAAGAGAGCACAACCCGCAGGATGGGGCGCGGCTGGTTCAAACCCCTGCTGTGCGGGCTCAGCGAGCGCTGCCCTCTCTGAGCCTCAGTTTCCCCATCTTGCAGGGCCGTTATGAGGATCCAATGAACAGATGCGTAGATGGCATCAAACACCCTGCCAGCCGCAAAGCTGTCATCGTTATCATCAGCACCACACGGCGACGCAACAGAAGCCTCGCGCCTGAGCTCCCGAAAACTGTGCACAGAAGCTCGTGTGCGTGCGGCTCCGGTTTTCTGGGAGGCGGGAAGGTCACAGCCTCTCAAGGTGCCTCGGGACCCCAAGAAGTTAAGGACTGCGGTCAGACAACGCCGACGTTTCCATCCCACCCTCCCGGGGTGTACACACACCTCTGGGCCTCGGTTTCTCTGTCTGGAGGCTGGGACGCTGGTCTCAAGAGGAGGTTGGGAGGGGGCGCCTGGGAGGTTCAGTCAGTTAAGTAGCCAATTTCGGCTCAGGTCATGATCTCACAGTTCCTGAGTTCAAGCCCCACATCGGGCTCTCTGCCGTCAGCACAGAGCCCGCTTCGGTTCCTCTGTCCCCCTCTCCCTCTCTCTCTGCCCCTCCTCCGCTTGCGCACTCTCTCTCTCAGAAATAAATAAACATTTAAAAAATCTTAAAAAAAAAAAAAAAAAGAGGATGTTAGGAGGCCCTGTTCAGACTGGAAGTGGAAGGACCCTGCGAACTGTTGGGGCTGCTCCCAAGCCCCACGCAAAGAGGCCTGGGAGAGACACCGGCCCCCTGCGTCCCCGCAGGGCTCGCCTCCCCGTGGGGGGCCCAGGGCACAGCTCTGTCCTTCCTACGCAGGAGCTGCCGACGGGGGTCACCTCTTGGGTGGAGTTTTGTTTCTGGAAACCAGGAGGCCAAGAGTCCCAAGTCCTGAGTTCAGCTTCTGGCTCTGTCCCCACAAGTCCCACCAGCCTGATACAGTAGCTTTGACCATGGGCTGTGGAGCCAGAAGATCGTGGGTTCGAATCCCAGCTCTGTCACTTACTGGCGCGTGGCCTTGGGCAAGGTACCGAAGTTCCCAGAGATTCAGTTTTCCTATCTTGAGGTAAAATAGTCCTGCTCGCCGCTGATTCAGTGCGGCACAGCGCTGAGCACAGAGTAGGGCTGCAGCGTCTGCCCAAGACTGCCACGCGAACCTCCTCTGGGAAGTCCACACCGCGTTAATACTTGCTGTCATTCCCATCTCTACTCCTCTCTCCGTGACCTCGCACGACAAGCCCTTTGTCCTCGCTGGGTCTCGCTCTCCCCATCTGAAAACGAAGGGGCTAACTAGAAAGGGGGCTGGGGAGGGGGGGCGGCGCACAGAGGAGGTGGACAGTCCTGGGTTCGAGTCTGAGCAAAACTCCACTGGGGCAAGGGCTTGCACCTCTGCGCCTCGGTTTCCCCGCCTGTACCGTGGGCTTCATTCTGCATCTGTATGCCACAGACCCTGGCTGAGTCTGAGTGTGGGACGTGCCAGGGCCAGGGACGGACGCTGATGGCAAAAAAGATGAAGACGTGGTGTCCCCTCCCGTTGTGGGTCACAGTGACACCTCCCTCCCAGGACCGCACGCAGGAAGCCGCTCAGACAGGACCCGTGAGCGCCCCTTTTAAACTGCAGAGAGCTGCAGTGTCAGCTCTGGGTAAAGACCCCTCAAGGCTGTTTTCTGACTGTAAATCAGAAAACAGAGAGGAAGTCCCCTAAATGTTTACCTGCTAGGCGAAAAAGGAAAAAAAAAAAAAAAAAGAACACTCTAGCAAAGGCACAAAAGGCAGCTTTAACTTCTGGTCCTCTGTGTGCGTGTGTGTGCATGTGTGTTCGTGTGTGTGTGTGTGTGTGGTGGGGGGCGTGGAATGAAATGAGGTCATATGGAAATGGACTATTTTTGTTTCAACACAGCATTTTAAAAATACTCTTAATTATATGAAGATGAGGGAAAGGTTTTCTCGAAAATTAAAGAGAACCTTTAGAGCCACCCTCTGGCTGCCCCCGAGCCCTCCCCGAGCCCTCCCGCCTCTCGTCTCCAGGCATCTGTCCACCACCTTCCCCGTGCCCCCCTCACCTTTCCCAGGGCCCTGCAGCCCGCGGCTCCCACTCCTGGGAGGCCATGGGCCCACACATCTGGGCAGAAGGGAGCCGGAATGCACTGAGCCCCACCCTCTGAGCCCTTTCCAGCTTTCGACCTCACACCAACCCTGGGAGGCAGCTCCTCCTACTAGCCCCACGGCGCAGATGGGGACACTCATGCCCCCTGGAGCTCAGAGAGGCTCTGTTCCCAGCCTGGGGTTACACAGCTGGCCTACAGTCTCCGGGGCCCTGAAACGGAGCCCTTTCCTCTAGAGGGCGCTGGCTCCCGGGCCCCCGCTGCTGGGCTGAGACCCAAGGGCGAACCCTAAGCCTACGGGCCTGAGGATGAGGCGAAATCTCCTTGGATGTGGACTGGGTGAGGGCCCAGCCTGGACAGAGGCGTTCCCACCTCTGGTTTCTGTGTCCTGCCCTACGCAGTGATGACAATCATTTATTGAGCACTTACTATATGTCACAACTGAATAAGGTAAGTATGGACTCTTCTTATCCCCCTTCCTCAGGCAAGGAGAGTGGGGTTCTGAGAGGCAAAGCAGCGTGTCTCGGGTCACATCTGACAGGAACTGGGACCCCCCCAGGCAGCTGCCCTCCACTGCAGCACACAGTCGGCTTTCTTTAACCATCCAGGACCTAGGTCTATTGTTTAACCCAGGCTTCTGGCTGAGCCTGACCTCCTGGGGGCGGCGCCGAGGCTCAGCCCTCTATGTATTGCTCCGAGGATCTCAGCGCAGGGCAGGTGCTTAATGTGGGCGTGTCGCGGGATGCGGGCGGGCGGTCATGCTGGCCGGGGCGGAAGGTACCCAGTCACATCCCCTCATCCTAGATAGACGAGCCACGGCCCAAAGAGGGAAAGGCACCGGGCGGTCACCCTGCGGGTCCTGGCCAAGGCTGGGCCGGCACCCGCGCCAGGCCTGTCCCTGCCCCCTGCCCTCCAGCCCCCCGCGACAGCCCAGCACGTGCTGGAGTCGCCAGCGCGGCCGCCAGGGGATCGAGTTGTCAATAAATTATTAATTTGTGTTACAAACCAGAAGGCAGATACTTCTGCATCACAAATGCCAATAGAGCCTCCTGGGGCGGGTGGAGGGGGGGGAAGGGTCAGGGCGAGAAGAAACGTACTGTGCTTCCTCTCCTCCCCTCCCTCACCCCAAATTGAATGAAGCAACTCAGGGAGCAAAACCAGGGCGGTCTATGGAAAAATCCCCACTCCCGCCACCTGACAGTGGCCCCTGTCCCCTCTCATGTCATCTCCTCCTGCTCTCCTCCTCTGGCCCTCCCCAGCCTTCCTGCACCAGGGCACCAGCCTCTTCCCATGTTCCTGCCTCAGGGCCTTTGCACGCACTCTCCCTTTGCCCGGAACACCCTCCTCCAGGTCTCCACAAAGCTCCGTCCCTTGCTTCCTTCAGGCCTCTGCTCAAACATCGCCTCCTCTGAAAGACCTCCGCCGACCCCTCTCCTCTGCCCTAGTTTTCTTCTCAGCATCCTTACCACCCATCCTGCTCACTGGATACCATTTCCAACGGGACAGTCCATGTTGCCTACAGGCGCACGATAAGGGGCTTAGATGTTAAGACACCAGGCTGCAGACCCCCAGAGGCCAGGGACCCATTGGCCGCACCCACCTGAGTGCCAGGGAGAAGCGAGGGAAGGGTCAGCAGGCTTGATATCCGCTGTATCTGCACGTACATCTGTCCCCACCTACCCACTGTCGGCGCCACCAAGTGACTTCCCCTCTCTGAGTGGCCGAAGCCTCCTCCATCCATCTGGAACAATCCCAGTGGGCTCTTCCTCCTAGGGGGCTGTGCACATCCAGTGTGTGAGCTCGCGAAAGCGAGGCCCATGATGCCTGATTCACTCTGGGTCCCCCACCCCCACCCCGGGGCCTGGCCCTGTGCCAAGCCCCTGCAGACTTCAATACCAGTCTGTTCAATTAAAGAGAGATGACGGATGTCACAGCACTCTGCCAACTGTCACCCAAAAGAACAAACAGAAGCGTATCCTCCTTTCGTTTAACCCAAGGACTGTTCGTTCGTTTGTTCATTCATTCGTTCGTTCGTTCATTCATTCTCCCAATCAATACGTATTTACTGAGCACCTACTATGGACCAGGCACTAGGCTGGGCCTGGGGAATCTGGTGATAAAGCAATTCGACAATGGTCCCTCTTTTATAGAATTTACAGTCCGGCAGGAGAGGCAGATGAGCAAAGAAACACACTAATTATTTGAAACTAATGACTTTGACACATGCTCCAAAACATCAGCTTGCAGAGCTATCAGGAAACTCAGGGAAGCTTCCCCGGAAAAGGGGAGGATGGGTGAGAACCAGCCAGGTGATGAGTGAAGGGAACAGCCTCCCAGACAGAGGGACCAGCCACTGCGAAGGAAATGGTGGAGGGGAGTCTCAGGAATCAAAAAGCTAGAGTGGCTGGAGCTCCTAGATGAGTGAGTGACAGAGACAAGCCAGAGAAAGGGCAGCGGGCGGGCCGAGCAGGGCCTCTGGACCCTGGCGATGGTGGGCCTTTATCCTGAAAGAAATAGGAAGTCACAGGAAGGCTTTAGAGAAACATGCTGGGATTCAAAATCCAATTCCCAGGTGATACTCTCTTAACACAGGCCGTTTCTGTGTCTGCGTCCCAGTGTGGCTGGGGCTGGGGAGGGGGGACCAGCCGCAGGCCCCCCAATCTGGAGCCTTCAAGGCCAAAGATTCTCTCCTCCCCGCATCTCAGGCGAAGGTGAGAATTCCCACCACCCTGAGGCCTGAGCGTTCCAAAGCTATCCAGGCGTCTGCCGCCTGAGGTCTCCTCGCCGACCAAGGTCTGCCCCACCGAACGGTTGTCACAGAGAATTGAAATCCGCCCAGAAACTCAGGAAACTCGGCGCGGCTCCCCCTGTGATCCTAACTGGGAGGCATTACCCCGAGTGAGCAGATTATCAGGATGTGTAATTTCTGGAATAAACACAGCTGTGTTTGTTTCTCCGCGCGGTGCTCCAGACAGAGCGGCAGCCCGGCCGCCGCGTGCAGCTGGAGCCTCGCACCTTGGGACGGACGCCATCAGGGAGAAGGCCCCTCCCGAAGGCCACCGGGTGCTGCCATCCAGGTGGAGCTGTCCGGAGGCCAGTTGGGGGCCCCGCAGGAAGCCAGCAGTGAGCCCGCAGACCTGCCAGCGTCCCGGGAGGGCAAGTGAGGGTTGAACGGCCTCCGGAGGCCTTTTCCCTTTGCAAGGGGAGTGGGTCCCGGTCAGCAGGACGACTGGTCAGAGAGGTGTCAGCTGGCGGGGGGGGGCGGGGCGCGGACGGAAGGGGAAGTCCCCGCTTAGTGCGAGAGGTCCCTGTGGAAGGACCCCGAGAAGGCCAGAGTCCAGCCTTCCCGAAGGGGCACTGAGGTCCAGGGAAGGGTAACGAGGCAGAAGAGGGCAAGGGACACCATACACGCACCCAGCTCTGCTTCGGGCCAGGCCCTGAGACGGGTGCAGGGACGCTGTGGCGTCTGCTTGGCTCTCTAGCCGCGCAGGCCCGCAGCCGGCAGGGTCGCGCAGAGCAGGGTTTCGATCCAGGCAGTAGCACCCGGAGCCCTGTGACCACAGGCAAGCCATACACAACCCCTCTGAGCCTCAGTTTCCTCACCTGGAAAGTGGAGATAATTGTACCCACTCCGCGGGGTTCTTCTGAGATTAAGCAGGAGCCTGCGGTAAAAGGCTCTGTCGGGGCCCGGCGCACTGTGAGGAGTCCATAAGGATGGCTGGTCCTCACTCACTCATTCATTAGCTGATGACTGACGCTACGTCCCAGGAGCCATGCTGGACACTTACAAATAAGACACAAAAGTCCCTGCTTTGGTGAAGCCGACAATCTCACAGGGAGAAGAATGACCAACCCATGCTTCCTTGTTATGGTTCTCATTTAAAAAAATTTTTTTTAATGTTTATTTATTTTTGAGAGAGAGAGAGAGCAGGGTTAGGTGCAGAGAGAGAGAGGGAGGGAGACACAGAACCCAAAGCAGGCTCCAGGCTCCGACCTGTTAGCACGAAGCCCGACGCGGGGCTCGAACTCACGAACTGCGAGATCCTGACCTGAGCCAAAGTCGGATGTTTAACCGATTGAGCCACCCAGGCGCCCCTGTTATTCCCATTTTACAGAAGGGGAAACTGAAGGTCAAAACGGTTAAGTCATTTTTAAAATCTGTCTCCACTATTTGTTTTTGTTCTACCTCATTCTCGAAAGGGTTAGAGGCAGATATTAAATAATTTATTTACCCAAGTCTTTACGGATAAGAAGGGGCTTAATGACTTTAAAGGTCTAAATCTCCCTCATAAAGAGTTTTAGGGCTACGGACCTAGCCCCAAGTTCAGGCCTACAGCTGGCTTTCTGTGACCTCGGGCAGGTGCCGTCTCTTTCTGTGCCTCAGTTTCCCAGCTGTAGTATTTTGAATGCTGGATGGTTCCCGGTGAGCCACTTGGGTTGTCTGGGCTCTATGGAAGGGCTGAGCCCCGGCGGAATGCACACAACCCTTCCCTGGCGTGGAGGGGTGAAGTGGGGGGAGGTGGGGCAGGGGAAGGACAGGACCCCAAAGAGCACTCTGGGAGCCAGAGGGCTCCGCTGAAGGAAGAAAGGGCCGGGTAGCTGCCCTCCTCTGACGTGCTCACTCTGTCAGGGTCCCCGCCACCCTGGCCCACCTTCCCAGGACGTTCTGGGCCCTCCCACAGCCAGAGTGACCGGCTGCGCAGGAATGCCCCGCCCCCAGGGTCTGGCTTGTTGGAGGCCAGACCCATGCGGCCCCTCTCCGCTTTGAGCCTGCCTCTCTGCTCTGGATCCTTCCCCTGACGCCAGCCTCCACAGCCGTCTTCTCGAACCCTTCCCCGCTTTTGCTTTCTTTTAGTGGCTCCCTATGGCCTCCAGCGCCAAATCCAAATGCCCTCGCTCGTCACTCGAGGCCTCTCTTCCCTGGCGCAGACCTCCCCTGCCAGCCTCGCCTCCCATTTCTCTCACGCACTTACGCTCACCGTGGCCCCCGCAGACCTGCTGCTCTCCAGCCCCTAGGTCTGTGCTCGGGCTGTGCTCTCTGCGAAGAATGCCCTTCATTCCATTCCTCGTGTGTCGAAAATTCTACGTAGCCAAACATCCCTTCCCTGACAGCCCAGGCTAGAAGACACTACCCCTTAGCGCTCCATGTATTCCATCCTCTCGGAACCTGCTTTTTCATCTGCAAAGCAAATGTTAGTCACTATTCTGCACAGTTGTTGAGGGGACTCAGTGAGAACATGTCCAAAAAGCAGCCGGTATGGTGCCTGGCATGTAATAGGGACCCGGTAGGGGAGTCTGCTATGATGAGGCTGTCGAAGGAAGAGAAGAAAGAGAGCGAGGAAGGGAAGAGAAAGAAGAGACAGAAAAGGAAGAGGGAGGAGACCTGTCCTAACCTTCTACTGGGATATAACTCAAGGACATCACAGTGTCGTTTCTGTTTAATTCCTTTCTGTGTCTTTTAGGCATCCCACAGGCTTTCATAAATAACTGTTAAATGGATAGATGATTGATGGATGGATGGATGGATGGATGGACGGATGGATGGATGGAGGGATGGATGGACGGATGGATGGATGGAGGGAGGGATGGATGGAAGGATGGATGCAGGGAGGGATGGATGGAGGGAGGGATGGAGGGAGGGATGGATGGAGGGATGGATGGAGGGATGGATGCAGGGATGGATGGATGGAGGGAGGGCAGGAGGGAGGGATGGATGGAGGGATGGATGGATGGAGGGAGGGATGGAGGGATGGATGGAGGGATGGATGCAGGGATGGATGCAGGGATGGATGGATGGAGGGAGGGCGGGAGGGAGGGATGGATGGAGGGATGGATGCAGGGATGGATGGAGAGAGGGATGGAGGGATGGATGGATAGAAGGAAGGTGGAACATGGAAAGGAAGGAAGTTTGTATGGATGGATGAACAGAAACAGATAAGTCTGGAGGAGACTGGGTTTGCTATCCCAGAAGTCTAGCAGCAGAGCATCCCCCTGGCAGATGAGGCTTCTGGGACCAGATGCCAAATCTGTTCCCCCTGGCTCCGGGCTCCTGTGCTCCTGGCCAGCATCAGTCTGCTCTCAAGGTTGAGTGAGTGGAAGCTCAGGGCAGCGGATGCCCAGGGGAGTTCCAGCTCTTCCTCCACCTGTCACAAGCCTCTGAGAGCACCGGCCCCTGACAGCAGGAACAGATCTCCAAAAATATGAGCCAAGTCAATGGGAAAATAGGATTTACTTTACAGAAATTCAGTTTGGGGGCCAACTTCTCCGGGACTCCTCTGTGCAGAAAGTTTGGCAAATCCACAGTCAATGAATGGCTCAGAAGGTTTCTTCAAACCTGGGGATTTATGCTCTTTGCCAGCTCTTTCCAGGGCCAGAAACTGGAGAATAAGGGAATCATAGTCCAGATACCAAAGGGCATCTAGAGAGGTGGAGAACTGAGTTCTGCTTTTGGTTCTCCCAGCCATTTATCCATTCAACTATCTAAAACACGCAACTATCCACACATTATCCGTCCAGCCATCCAGCTGTCCAGCCATCCAGTCATCCAACCAACCAGTCTTCATGAAACCATCTTATCCACAATCCGTCCATTTATCCATCCATCCATCCATCCATCCATCCATTGAATCATCCAACCAACCTTCAAATTGCCCATTATTCATCCAACCATCCAATCCATGCAACTATCCATTCATTCATCCCCTATGTGTCCAGCCACTCACCCATGCAACTGTCAATCACTCAAGCAACTCCTCCAACTGTTCAGCTGCTATTCATTCATCCAACTGTACACTATTCAACCAAAATGGTTGAGGGCCTCGCAGTATGGTTGGGGGGAAGCCAGACATGTTGATATAATATACAGTATGGTCTAATGTATGTATTATAAAATAGGTAATACGTACAAGTTACCACCGGGGCGCCTGAGTGGCTTAGTTAGTTGGGCATCTGACTTCGGCTTAGGTCATGACTTCACAGTTCATGAGTTGTCTCTCTCAAAAATAAATAAATCTTTAAAAAAAATTTTTTTAAAAAAGGGTATCACCAAGAACACAGAGGCCACCAAGGATAGAAGGCTGAACACTGTCCACAGAAGCAGGGGGGACCAGAGAGAGAGGTCAGGGCAAGCTTCGAACAGGAGGAGATGCTCAAACTTGGCCTTTATAAGCAGCAGACATTAGCCAGAGAGAGGTAAGGAGGGTGCCCAGGCAAGGGAGCAACATGAAATAGCGTGGAGGATTCCAGAAGTCCAAAGGCCTGAGACCTCACAACCACCTGGTTAACTGTGGGCTATGGGCCAGTCCCCAGTTTTTCCAAGCCCACTGGACTCTACAATTTCCCCTTGATTCCTACAAAGAAAGGACTGTGTCCTACTGCTGGGAGCCAAACTACTATCTGGTGGCCTGGGCTGTGTTCTGGTGGTTATAATAGGGGTACATCCGGAAGGGTAAAAAATGCCCCCCCCCAAGTTTTGCGGGACAGGTTTTGCTGTCAAGCAGACACAGGTATAAACCCAAACCTCAAATTCTGCTGCACGTTACTTCACCTCTGAGTCTTTCCTCCCTCTTTTGGAAATGATAAAGACACCGGTAGCTCCCTCCTAGGCCAGGGAGCACTAGGACTGAATGCGGCAATCCAGGAGCAAGTATTCTTCCCAATCGCTGCCAATGTTCCACGTGTGATCTAAGCTAGCGGCTAACAGCGTGGGCTTTAGACATGCCTGGATCGATTCTCAGTAAACACTGGTTCTTTGTCCACATCTGTCACTTACGGTCAAAGACACATGGATGGGCACACGTGCCCGTACAGAAAGATGCCGATGTGGCAAAATGTTCACAACGGTTGAATCTAGGGGAAGGACGCACAGGTGTTTATTTTACTGTACTTTCAACTTTCCTGTATGTTCGAAATACTGAAGAGAACGAGAAGAGAAATCCTTTCTTTGTTGCTCTGTCTTGAAGTCAGGCTCGCTGGGTTTGGATTCTAGCTCCATGAGGGACCGAATTCCTGGAGGCAGATTATTTAACATCTCTGAGCCTTGACCTTTTCATCTGTGGGATGCAGGCGATAATAACACCTAAACACAGCGCCTGGTCTCTAGCAAGCCCTCCAGAGAGGTTAGCTGCTGTTTTTATTATTATTACTATTCTCATGGGAACAGCTGAGAAACTGAGGCTAGAAAACGTTCAGTAAACACCTTCTTTTCGTACATTATCTCCCTTAATTCCCCTGTGTGACACCCCAGGGTGGGTGCTGTTACCCTCATTTTACAGATGAGGAACCAAGGCTGAGGAGGATGAAGTGACTCACCCAAGGCGTCACAGCTGGCGAGTGAGGAAGCCAGGGTTTGAACAGTCCGCCTATTTCCCAAGTCCGGGATCTGCCCCCTGCGCCTCCTGCCTCTTCTACGTCCCTGGACCCAGGCCAAAGGGGATATCAGAACCCTTTCAGCTCCAGAAGGGAGTCCCAAGCTTTGCTGGCAAGGCTGGGCTTCCGGGCCAGCTCGGGGACACCCAGCGTCAGGGCCTCCTTGGCAGCTCAGGAGCCCTTTCGGCTGTCCTCCCGAGAGCCACAGGAGCTGCCATCCGAGGCCGTGGGGAATGACAGCTGACGCCGATGGGGTAGGCAAGGGGACGTACCGGCCGGGGCCCTGACTCAAACAGACTCCCTGGGCCACGGTCTTTCGTGGGTTCCAGAAAGGCCCTGCGGGCTCTGGCCCGGGCTGTTCCCAGGCTCTGCCTCCCCGTGAGAGGCGGAGAAGCCCCATTCAAGCGGGATGCATCCCACTGTGCGCTAAGCCGCTTTCTCCCCACTTACACGTTTCAGATGCTTTTTGTCCTTCCGGCTTCCCATGGACTCAGGCCAAGTGACAAGTTGGTGCTGTGGACATATGTCGTCGCCATAATGGAAATATTGACCCCACGCTCTCTCCCTGCGGCGGCCAGGCAGCTTGCACCCCGCCCCGGGGCTTGGCATGCCCTGTTCTCAGCCGCACGGGACTCCCTCCAGCTCC
The DNA here is from genome assembly GCA_030068075.1 of Paguma larvata. NCBI lineage: Eukaryota > Metazoa > Chordata > Mammalia > Carnivora > Viverridae > Paguma > Paguma larvata. Next base: position 16,423,947 of record CM057833.1, on the reverse strand, counting down.
CCAGAGCATCACACACTCAGAGGCCTCCCACCCGGACCTTTGCAGGTGCCGTCCCATTGCCTGGAATGCCTGCCTGGCCACCTCTTTCCTGGCTGGTCCTTAAGCATCACCTAAGAACTTTCTTCCTAGGAAGGCTTTCCTAGCCCCATTTCACAGAGGAAGAAACAGAGGCTCAAAGAGGTAAGTTAAAAGGGGCATGGGCATGCCGGGAGTCAGAGCCAAAGGACCAACGTGGCATGGTTCTGTTGTCAGACCGTGTACGTTCATTCCAGCGACTCCGCCCCAGAGAAGAAGCCTAACGGATGACATGCCCTCTGCCTTCAAACACGGCAGATACCTGCAAGAAGGAGCTTCTGCTTCTGGATTATTCTGGAAGGCAGGAAACAGGAACTGTGGAGGGAGTGACAGGAAAAGAAATTCTCCCAATTCAAGGTTAAGAGGCATTTCCAACAACCTCACGACCCACCAGCTGTGTGACCTTGGGTAAGTCACCTCGGCTCTGAGAAACCCAGTTTCCCCATCTATAGAAGGGAGGTGGCAAGGCCCTTGCTATCCCACTCTCTCCAACACACCGAACCTAGAGCTTGTGAACCGCCAGCCAGGGAACCAGATCCAGCCAGCAAACATGATTCGGTTTGGCCAGGACTATATTCTAGGATAAACTGAGCAGACATGTAAAAACTCCTTCTTCCATAAACATCAAAACTTTGAAAACCAGAAGATCTGGCAAAACTGAGCCCCAATTCCAGCATGGCCACACGGTCAGGAGTGGGTAGCACCTGGCTTCTTTCGCGAGGCCACGTGCTGTCTCTGGGGTGCCGCCGTCTGACACCCAGCTCGCCTCACTCATTCACGACCAGGGCCAGCCTGTGAGCCTGGGGTCTCCGGCCGGCATTCCCGGAACTGATTATCTGTGTCATGTTGGGCTTGATTCTCTCTGTTCAGTCAGCAAAGGGAAGCCCCATTTCTTTCTTTCTTTCTTTTTTAAATTTATCCATTTATTTTGAGACAGAGAGAGACAGAGAGGGAACGTGCACACAAGAGCCCGTGAGTGGGGGAGGGGCAGAGAGCGAGGGAGAGAGAGAATCCCAAGCGGGCTCCGTGCTCAGCGCAGAGCCCTACGCAGGGCTCGGTCTCACGAACCATGAGATCATGAGCTGAGTTAGAATCAAGAGTCGGATGGGTAACCGACTGAGCTGCCCTGGTGCCCCCGGGAAGCGGCATTTCTTGCTCAGTGGTTTCACACATAAAATTTGACTCTGTGTTGCCTGTAATCTTGAGCAGGTCTTTGGAAGGGATGCTCCACTTCTCACCAGAGCACAGAGCTCCGTGTGCTCTGAGCCGACCTGTGGTCCAAACTCAGATTTGCTAGCAACAGGCCAATGCCTCCAGACTGTTTAGTTTCCTCCGGTGCTCCCCGACTCCTACGGTGGCCCCGGGCCAGGGTGGAGCGACAAACCACAGTCACGCCATCACGGGTTTTTGGACAGCTGAATGGAGAACACAGTAGCTTCTTGCGACGGCCGTCTGAGGTGGGTGAAATCAGGATCCTCAATTTATTGATGAGGGAACCGAGGCCTCAAGGGGCGATGTGTCCTGCCCCAGGCCACATGGGGACACCTCGGCCCCCATCTCCAGATTTGGTCCCACCGGACCAGGGGCTCCTTCTCTGGCCTCTAGCCTCACGCCAGATCTTAAAGCTCTACTATTCTGGCTGCTGTGTCCAATTATTTGTAATTTACTGCATAAGTATCTATTTCGTGCCTATCATGAGCTTTGTGCTGGGCGTGGGATCAGGTGAACTGGAGAATCCCTCGCCCTCTCAGGGGAGACAGGGAATACTGGAAGCCGATGCAGGGAGGCGGTGCTGGGGGTGGAGAGGGAGGGAACGGAAGGGAGGCAACGAGGTTTCTGGCTTCCGGTCACCCGCGCCCCTCACCACACTACAAACGCCGTGTGGCGGATGGTCTCCAAACACGGCCACCAACGATGCCTTCCGCTGCTGAACGCCAGGCCGCTTCCCCCATTCAGGGGGGTCTAAACCCAAGTCTGGCCCCCAGGTTGGCTTGGAGCACGTGGAGATGCATGCCGTGGTGAAGTAGGTGGGCGGGTGACACCGAGCCCTGAGCGTCGACTCCAAAGACATGTTGAAGACCAAGAGCAATGCAGTTAAATTGTATGTGTCCAACCACTGGCCAAGAAACGGGGCCTTCCTGGGGGTGCCCAGCTGGCTTAGGCAGTATAGCACGGGACTGTTGGTCTCCGAGCAGGGAGTCCAAGCCCCACGTTGGCCACAGAGCTAAAAGGAAGGAAGAAGGGAAGAAGGAAGGAAGGAAGGGAAGGAGGGAGGGGGTGGGGAGGAAGGAAGGAACGGGGCTTTCCTTTAATGATTGAGCAGAAAATCAAGCCTGATGTATTTCCCCGTACGTTGAACCTGATGAGGAAGCCTGGGATGAATCTGAGATGCTTTGTGACTTTTTTTGGCGGTGAGGTCGTGATTTTTTGCGACGTTAGAGCCTGAGTCTTTAGAAGTCTGGGCGGTTTCTGCTTCTCCGTCCTGGAAGCCAGCCACCATGGGAAGCAAGTCAGTCCGAACTCCTAACAGTGAGAGATTCCCAGGAATGGGGAGTGAGTCCAGCCTCCGCCATCCCTGCCGGGGCCACGGGGAGGGTATGCGAGGCCAGGAGGGACCTTCCGGCACGGCCTAGCTGAGTGTGGCCGATGAGCCATCTCAGCTGACCCCACGTGGAGCAGGATGAACGCCCAGCTGAGCCCGGCCGACCCACCGAGTCAGGAGAAATAATAAATCTCTGTGTTAAGCCAGTAAGTTTTGGGGTGACTTGTTATCAGCAAAAGGTAACTTTCCAGGAGCAAAGCCCTGTTTTTACAGGTCTCCCCTCCATCTCCTGGAGCCTGGCACCGGACGCTGAATCCTGGAGCTGGAAGGGCCCCCCAAACCACCGAGTCCCACGCCCTCTTTATGGAAGAGGCAGCTGGGGCCCAGAGAGAAGAAGGAACTTACTCCAGGTCACACAGAGAGATGGGGGCAGATCTAGCGGGAAAACCCGCACCTATGGGGGTAAGAAGAGTCACACGAATGTGTGATGCGAGTTGGTAGCAAGGTACCCCTAGCACTTACATGTTGCCTGAAGAGGCAGCCACTATGCGGCTCCAGCCAACGGTGGCCATGCGGGATGTGGGCCCGGCGAAGCCAGATTGTCTGACTCTTCACAGAAGCCAGAAAGAGGATTTCTCTCTACAATCTCATGATTTTTAAATGTTGGCCAGGAATTCAAATTGGATTGACAGTCTCTGGGCCATCGAGACTGGCCTTGGGCTTCAAGCCTGGCCTGGCTGCTAACCTTGGGCAAGTAGCGTTATCCCCTCAGGCCTCAGTTTCCTCATCTCTAAAATGGGCCCCACGGCTCCTACCCACTTAGCCGGTTGCCGTGAAAACCCGGTGAGCTAATGGATATAGAAGAACAAGTTACAAATGGCCCTGCCGCCATTCCATGGCCTCGGTTCTCTGCGGAGGCGCCCCTTACGATGTAACGAGTTAACACCCGATTTGTCTAAGTTAGAACAACATTATTCTGGCCGTTATGACAGAGATTGCATTTTTATGGCAGGTTTGTGCGTTCCAGAACCCTCCCGCTTGCATTATCTCAGGATGTTGATAGAGTCAGGGGCTGGACGGCTGCCCTGGAGACCCTCGCCAGAGCCAAGCCCTTCCTCTGAGCTGGGAGGCACATTCCAGAAGCGGCTTGAGGGGCAGTGCGGAGCAAGAGCTTTGGAGTCACCCAGACCTGGGTTTGAATCCCTGACTCCCACGGCCTGGTTTTGTGTCCTTGGGTGAAAACTCTGAGCTTCGGTTTTCCTCATCTGTAAAATGGGTATAATCACAAAACCACCTGGTAGGGGCTCTTGGGACAGTTGTATCAGACGCCATATACAATGCCCTTAATAGAGAGTCTGGCTCCAGAACTGACGGCTGATATTAACACGATATGGAAGCTGGTGCCCGGCAGGCAAAGGGCCAAGAAGGGGAGCCGAGCTATGGGAGATTCTGCCCCTTTCCCAAGATTAGGGAGGCAGGCCTGGGCCAGGGATGGGGCCTCTGAGGAAAACCTGGGTGGGCCCCAGACAGAGCGGCCGGAGGGGAGGAAGGGTCAGACCCTTGCCCTGTGAGGCTCGGAACTTAATTCTGTATCTCTGGTCTTTGCCCACGGTTGAGCGGAGAGGGGTGAGGGCGAGCTGGAGACGGCGTCCCCTAGTAAAACGGCACCCGCCTTCCCTGCTCCGAACCCGGTTTCTGGTTGGGATCAAGTAACACCGACCAGTTCGTACTTACTGGGTGCTCACCACACCTGAGGCCTGGACTCGGCTTTCTCTTTTCACGGATTAACACATTCATTCCTCACAACCGTCTCAAGAGCTGGAAACTACTGTTACCCCCGTTTTAGAGACGAGGGAACCGGGACTCAGACAGGTTAAGTAACCAGCCAGAGGACACACAGTAAAGGGTGGACTGACTCCAGAAGGCCTTCTTGTAGCCCCTAGGCTATGCTGTTTATGGAACAAGAGAAAAAGGGGTCAGGGCTAAGCTAGAGGATTGCGGGATTTCAGAGAAAGGGGCGAGTGCTCAGGGGGGGAGTGAAGGCACTGACCTTCCAAGGCGATGACAACTAAGGGGTATCAGTCCGGCCGAGGGTCAGGTTGCACTGCTGGTCATTGTATATAGCATCTCATTTAATCCTGACCAGGAGCTTCTGACCAGCAGATGTATTTACATCTCCAGTTTACAGATAAGGAAGTTAAGGCTCTACACATCAGTTGTTCAAGGCCACGGAGCAGGGAGGGTGTCCTCCCTGAGGACACCCCCACCTCCAGGGGGCTGCAGCAGGGTGACAGATGGTTCCAAGAAGCTCGCCTCGCATGGCCCAGACTAAGGTGGGCTGGGCAAGCTCCCCAGGTGACACAGGGGCGCCAAAGAGACAGGTGTCTCTTCTCCCACCCTCCAGGAGGCAGCTGCCTTAAGAGGCCCTAAAGGGCTTTCAAGCAGCCTTATCAGACGGCACTGATCCCAATCAGGAAGCTTCCAGGTGCTGTCGCACCAACGGTCGCCCCACCCCTGGGAGCTGTGCAAACATTCTTCCCCGCCCTCCCCCAGCCCAGGCTCTCTGTTCACCAGCAGGCAGGCGGCCCGGGCAGGTGGCACTAACTCTGATTGATTTCACCTCATTTCAGTCTTTTCCAGTCGGCCCCCGAGGTTTCTCTTCCTCTGTCCCAGGAGTCCCGTGTTTTATCTTGGGCCTCTGGGGGGCAAATCTGCCCACGCAGTGGAAAAGGCCAGGGGAGTGTGCTGAAGACGTGGATTCCCTGGCCTCGTTCCTGATCTATCGGCCCTCCAGCTAAGTCAGGCAAGCAGGCCCGGTCCACCTCCGCCAGGACGTCCTGATCCCACCCCTCCGCCCAGGGAGGGAGCAGGGCTCCCCTGCCTGGCCCAGTCCAGACCTCCTATGGAGCCAGCTCCTTCTGCAAGGGGCTCTCTGTGTGCAGGGCACCTGTAGCCTCAGCCCAGCCTCACCACACCCCTGCTCTGAGGCTGATGCAAAACCTTGATGAAGGGGTGGGGTGAGGGCACAAAAGCCCCAGGAAGGACAACCCCTGGGAGGGCCTGGGGCCACAGCAGGGCAGAAGCGCTGGCCAGGGTGGGAGCAAACCTGGAACTCCAGAGTTCGGGGAAGCCAGCCGCCCCCCCCTCCCCCGCAACTGTGTCCCCAGGCGCAGGCTGGTGTTCTTACCATTACTGAGAAATTTCTGAAACTAAGGCTCTGCTCCCTAGGAAAATCTGTGTTACCATCCAGGATTCAATGACAATTTCAGGGTGATCACAGATCCTCAGACCTAAGGAGGGCTGTGGACCCCTGTGGGGGGCCTCCCTGGCATAAGAACCTAAGTGTTTGCCCGCAGCGAGGCCCTGGAGGAGGAGGGAGAGACGGAGCTCTGGGCCCACCCACACTTGTGGGCTTGCCATCCCACGACCGGAGGACTTTGGGAGCCTGAGTGATGGCTTGAGAGAGACACGGAGGGTTGAGCTGTTGCCTGGACAATCCAAATCCCATAAACGGGGCCACGTTAGGACACGGCCATCGCCGACTCCGCCTACGGGGGCTCCAAGGGAGGGGAACTCAAAAGGGCCAAGAAGAGCGTCTAACGTTCATGGCCACGAGCTTGAGTGCCTGACACTCTACGGGGCGCCCACAGAAACCCCCGGGGAAACACGAGTCCGGGGAATCGGGGTTCTTCGCCCAGGGCGCACAGCATGCTGGGATGTAAACCCAGTTCTGACCGCCCTCAAACGTTGTCTTTCTTCTCCACGCCCGCCCCCCTGCTATCTGCGAGGCCGGCTGGCCCTGCTCCCCACCAAAGCTAGAATTCCTTCCCCCTGCCCAGCCCCTGACAGGGACTAGGTGCCCGCGGACGGACGGGGGAATGAATGAATAAGTCAACTTGCTTCTGACTTCTACCACATTCGGGGTTTAAATCTAAGCCCAGATTTCCTGGCTAAGACGGATACATGAAAGCAGCCTCCTTGAAAAATGAAAAGCAGAAGAAACAAGCATAAAAGGAAAACCAATTCCGAATTAATCCTACTGAAGGTTGCTGGGCCTCGGATAGGTAATGCCCAGGAGGTGGGCCCAGGAGAGGGCTGGGGTGGGGGAGGGGAGACGAGAAGTATAGGGGGGAGGGGGGAGAGGGCAGGCTCCCTCAACCCTCACGAGAACGGGACGTGTCCAGCATATAGCTGCTGCTCACCCATCTGCATCCTCAGCTCCGGCGGAACTACATCCTGTATCCCTGTTCAAGCCAGCCCGTCTGCCTCTCCCTCCGGGAAGACTTCCTTCATCTCCCTGGCCAGGCAGACATGCTCCTCCATCTCTGTATCATCCTCCTGATAATCATCGCAGAACACAATGTGATATACGCGTTCATGCGTTCACTTAGCATACACTCATTCAACGTTCCTCAGCTGACAGTGTCATTCAGTTACTGGGGACCCATGGGACTGGACACAGTTCTAGGCGCTGGGGATGCTGTAGCAAACACCGCTAACAAAACCCTCTTCCCTCCCGGAGTGGACGGTCTAGCGGGGAAGGTGGACACAAAACAAGGAAACTAACAAAGCTCTGATACTTTTTGGGGGGCCATGGGTGCTATGAAGCAAAACAAAGAAGGTGGGTTAGACAGTGGCTGAACTAAGCCTGTCTTAGAAGACGTAATCAGAGAAGGCCTCTGGGGAGGTGGCATTTGAATTGAGCTCTTTTTACCACAACTGTGGACATAAAAAGAAGCCAGGTGGGCTCCCTCAGAGAGCTCACAGTCTAGTAGGGAACAGACAGGTTGGCCTTCTCTTAACTGTGCGGGACCAGATTTGGCTCATCTGAACATCCCACACGCTGGAAATCAGTGATTTTTCCAAAAGACAAATCTAGCCAGGTCCCTCAATGGCTCAAGGACCTCCAATGGCTCCCCACTGCCCTCAGCATCAAGTTCAAATTCCTCAGCCTTCCATCCCAGCCTTTCAGGACTTGCTCTGCCCTCCGTTTTCAGCCTCGACCCCATTGCTGCCCTCAACACCCATCCCCCTAAGATGCCCCCAAGCGAGTCCCCAGTCATCACGCGTCCATGTCCCTACGCATGCTGCTTCTCTCTCCAGGTAAAACTCTCCCCATCCTCTGAAGTCCCAAAGGCAACCTCCTCATCTTTCGCGAACACAGTTCCTTAGTGTGACGGGTGGCTGCGAAAGCTTCACGGCAGGGAGAGCACAGCAGTGAGAAAATGAAGCAAAGAATAAAGCCATAAAAGACGAAATAGCCTCTTCCGTCCCAAACTGCCTCTGCGGCCCCAGGTGGCACACGACTTCCTCCTGGCAGCACTCTGGGACACACTTACCACATTCTATAGTGCCAACTGTTTTCTCTCTCGGCCTGTCCCCTATCTCCTGCCGGCCCCAGCGGCCAGCGCCGCACCAGCCAAAGAGGAAGCTCCAGAAATATCTGGAGATCGAGTGAGCAAACGCGTGGAGACCGATTTTCTCTAGACTTCAACCTTTGGATTCCATCTAGTGGCGGGTCTGTCACCGGCCTCTTCTCTTGGTGGATGTGTCCCCAGGGCACTTCCCTCAGTCTCGGAGCCCCCATTTCAGATGCTCCAGACTCCCGTTTCTTTCTGAGGGGTGGGGGGGGGGTCCCAGGGTTTAGCAGGGAGATACTAAGCTACCATGCTAAGCTAGGACCCCTGCACCCCCCATTCACCTCCCCTCCCCTCCCCTCCTCGTTCCAAAGGCTAGGAGTTCCTAGGATCTTGATGCTTGGGGTAGCCTTGTTACTGCTACAGGCTATGGGGGGGGGGGAGGGTGCGCCGGCCACGTGACTCAGGGATTTGGGTACCGCAGGGGCAGCCCTCCCACCGCCCCAAGCTTCAGACCTGTCTCCGCAGACCGTGCTGCTCCCAGGCGGACCCCGTCTCTTCTGCGCTGTGCCACAGGTAGCCCTGCCTGTGCTCATCTCCTACCCCCCCCACCCCACCCCCGCCAAAGGCCACACGCAGTTCAAGGTGGGCTTTTCTCATCGGTTATGTCATCTGAATCTCACAAACAACCTTGTGAGACGGGCAGGAGGGGCACTGTGCTAACCTTCATCTAACGACAGAGAAACTGAGGCTCGGAGACAGGAAGTGGGTGCACGTCATGGAATCCCAAGAGATCACCTAGACCATTTGCCGCCCAGAGAACCTGAGGCCCCTCTAAGGGAAGGAGCGGGCCCAGGGTCCAAGAGTCAATTAAAATAAGGGCCCTAGACCTCCACCTCACACCACATCCTCGTCCACTGGCCAGCTCCTTGTTAACCCCTAATAGACTAGATTCCTTAGTGTTGGGGGGAGGGGCAAAGAAAGAGCCTGAAGCAAGGCTTGGGGTGCCCTCCTCCCACCCTGCCCCCAAGTGGCAGCCCCAGCTGCCATCTCCTCCCGTGACGTCAGCAGCTGGTGAGCCCCATGTCCGGAGCCCCCAGTGCAGCCGGGCCACAGCTCACCCGCTCCCAACCGTCCCCAGCCTGGGCCATGGCCGGACAGACATGGGCCTTCCATCTACCCCGCGGTAATTAAAAACACACCCAGGCCTCTTCCAACGTGAAGAGGGGCCAATTTTCTTCCCCTCCAGCACCGCTGACTGCAACCTAAATAGCAATATTTATGCCAAGCTCCCCATAATACTGTAAACATCCCAATGTATAGCAGGCCAACACATGAGTCATTCCCCAAAGCCACAGTTAATAAGTGGTACCTCAGCCATATTCCAGGGAGCTCCCGCCAGCAGCCAGGCCCCAGGGCTGCCCTCCACACCCAGGGCCCGTGGCACCCTTGCTGCCCCGGCGGCCCCACTCTGGGAAACCACAGGCAGCCGCCAAACCCTCCGGGAGCCGGAGGACAGCTGCCTCCGTTCAAGAAACTGGCTGCCTTCTAGGGACACCCCTCCACTCCCAAACCGCGGTCACTAAAGCACTCATTTACGGAAAGAAGAACTAAAGTTGCAACACGGGGTCCCCCGTCACACCGTTTGCAGAGCCCCGTGCCTGGTCTGATCCGATTTTTGTTTTAGGTTTTGTGTTTTTTTTGAGCTGCCGGAGAACGGGCTTCCCAGCAGCCCGAGGCGGCCTGAAGCGAGGGAACAGACGATTCCCTCCTCGGCCCGTGGTGGCAGAATCCTAGAAGGGGTCACCCCGTGGAGGGGCAAGAAAACCCAGCAACGGGAACAGAGCGCAGGCTTCAGAGAGACCTCACAGCTGGGTTCATCGCCCAATGACCATGGGCGGGCCACTGACTTCCCTGAGCCTTGATTTTCCTTTCTGTTCAAAAGGAGTAAGAATCGTACCCACCTGGCTTCGGTGGAAGACTTATTTCGGGGAATCTCACAAAATTGTGGGTGGGAAAGCACTTTGTAAAGCTTAAAGTACCTTGTCAACTGTGCAGCACGTTGTAAACCACAGAGAGCTGCGTATAGTGCGAAGTACTTCATAAACTGTAAAGCGGTTTGGAAACTGTAGAGTGCAGGACACATGAGAACCATTCTTCACATTCGTCTCTTGCCCTACAAGCTGGGCCATTTCTGGTGGACACACCCCGACCCCTCTAACTTTCCCTTCAGAGCAAGCCGGCTCCGGAGACCTGGCGGCCACCCTGACCCCTCGGGGGTCGGGTGGTACCAACACACGAAGCCGTGGGGAGAGGGACCAGCGACCCTGGCCAAGGCCAACACATGGCAAGAGCATCTGGTCCGGCCCTGGCGGCAGCTGGAGAGTTCCCGGGGCTCCAGCGGCCACGCTGAGCTCTGCCGCCAGCGGGGCGGTGGCCGGCAGGGCTGCCCGGAGACCCCGCGCAGCGGAGCGATGCCCACGGAACCCCCCGCCCCCGGTAGTCCTCCCGGGCGGGGATCCCATTGTACGCCGCGGGCGATGGGCAGGCACCGGCGTGGGGGGGGGCGCCGGCACGTTCACTTCCACACTCTGCCAGTCGTCCGCTCTTCGGGGCGCCGGCCGCATCCCGGGGGCGCAGACCGCGCGGGCCCCCACCCCGGCCAGCCGCGGTGCCTCCCTCCCTCTGCTCCCTGCCAAACTTTCCAGCCCCGGCTGCGCGCCGGGCCCCCGGGCCGGCGCCCCTCCACCCCGTGCCGAGCAGGGCCGGGCCCGCGCGAAGGGGGGCGCCCGGGCCGGGGGCGGCGAACGCGCCTGGGCAGCCCCCGGCCCTGGGCGGCGCTCGCCGGGCTGGCTACAAAGCCTCGGCAAGATGGTCCCTTCGCCTCCTCCTGGCACAGTCAATCAGCGCCCGCCGCTCCCCGGGCGCCCGCGGGGCCCGCGCCTCCCGGCGCCGCCGGACACACCTCCCCGCGGCCACCTGCGCCGGGCGCGAGCCCCCGGGCAAACTTCGCGGGCCGCGGGCCGCGGGGCGGAGGTGGGCGCCGGCGGCCGCCCGTGCCCGGCCGCTCCCCGCCCCCATCGCCCGCCCGCCCGCCCGCTCACCTTCCACCGCGGCGAGCAGCGGCAGCAGCAGCAGCGCGGCCCCCAGCCTCCGCAGGGCCATGGCTGCGCTTCCCGGGGCCTCGGGCCGCGGCGCCGCGGGGCCCGGGCGGCAGCGCGCGCCCCGGGCTCGGGGGGCCGGGGGGAGCGGCGAGGCGCGGCGCACACACAGCCGCCGCCACCGCGCAGCCAGCAGAATGAGCCATCCAGCCCGGGCAGAACGGGGACCCGGGCTCCGCCAGCGCTGGGCACGGCCCACCTGAGCCGCGGGCGCGGGGGGAGCCCGGCCGGGCCGCCGCCCCCCGCGCGCGCCCAGGACCCCGGCTGACCGCGCGCGACCCCCGAGCCCCAGCCCCCCTGCGTCCGCGGGGCCACCCGGGGAGGGCGGCGCGGGCGCCGATGCGTCGAGACCCCGCGCGCCGGGGCGACGGAGACCCCGGGCTCCCCCCGCGCAGCAGTGGTCTCTCCCGGCGCTGTGGCTCCTCCAGATAAAGCAGCGATTTCAGCCCAAATGTTTCTGAATTTTTATTGAATGCTGCAAAGCCGGAGAGCGTCTGGCGCGGCTGACAGGGGCAGGGAGAGGGGACTCGGGGGGGAGGGCGGGGAGGGGGCTGCCCAAAGCGGGGGGCTGGCCCTACCTGTCAGGGCCTGGAGTGCCACCCCCTTGCCTCAGCCCTGCCACCCAGGTCTCTGCGGCTCCGAAAGGGACCGAACTGCAATGAATGAAAAAAAAAGAGAAAGAGAGAGAGAGAAGGGGGGGTGGAGATGGGAACAAAACAGGCGGTTTTCCCAGGCGCTGGGGCTGGGCTGGGGCCTCTGCCTGGGAGCGGGGGCCTTGGCGCTAACACGAGGGCGGGGGGGGGGGGGTGGTGCTGGGGGGGGGTCACTCTGGCAGGGATGGGCCGGGCCTGGCAGACAGACCCCAGGCCTACCCTCCCCGCCTCGTTCTGAGCGAGACCATGAGCCCCTCCCTGCAGGCCCTTCTATCTGTACATTAGGTTTCTCTTTCTCTGTACATCTTGTTCCTAACGCGGTTTGGGGGTGGAAAAGGCAGATGGGGGGGCGGTATCTGGGGAAGCCTTCTTCCCCCCATGGAATGGACCTCTTCGTGCAGCCATGGTTTTGTGCATGGCTGTCCCTTCAGGGAGAACCCAACCCCTTTTCCATCCCTGTGGGCCCTGCCTGCTCTGACAGCCTTCATCACCATCATCATTAACGGGCTTTGCGGAGGCCGGATGGGGCGCAGGCTGCAGGGGGCCTGCGGGACTCACCCAGGCAGGGCCCCTGGCCTTCGCTAGCTGCCTCCTAACAAACCAGGAGCTTCCGGCTCTGTGGAGTGGGTGTAAGGGCCCAGTAGAGGTACAGACCGTTTAAATTCAGTCTATACCACCCGGACCTCGCCTGTCCCTTTGTCCCACAAAACGTCCCAGCAGTCCCTTCCCTTCGGAGCCCGTCCCACCGTCCATACCAAGAGAAGGGCTCCGCAGACTCTGAGACCCCGTCTAAGGTTTGGACAATTGGGTCATCTTTCGAAGCCGCGGGAGTCTAACTGAAAAGGGCACCGCCCTGGAAGGTCAGCAGGAGGAAGTGGGCCCTGAAGGCTGCTCGTGCAGGAGACAGAAGAGAAGAGTTTGGGGGGTGGGCGATTTCCTCCTCCCAAGCCTGTAGACTCCTCCTTGACCAGGGTCAAGATCCGATGGGGGAGGGCTGGCCTTTATTTTCAGTTCTTGCTTGGCAGACTTTCCAGGGGACCCAGGGTTTGAGGGACCCTGAGCTTGGCCCATCCTGGGGCAAGACTCCCTCTCCCGGGCAGAGGGGCCCCGAGCTACTGCACTCACCCTGCCAACACCCAGGTGCCCTGTCCCTTCCCCATTCAACAAAGGTTTCTTGAGCACCTGTTACCACGTGCTGGGTGGATGCAGTTCTGCTCGGTTTCTATCCCCTGGGGGCCCTTGTCACCACCTACCCACCCCAGCGGTACCTCCCTCTTTGACCCAAAATAGGAACGGCTGTGACACTAATTACGAATCTGGTACCAGGCACTAGGCTAAGCTTTGTTTATACATTGTTCCCTTAATCTCTCACCCTGATGAGCTAGGTGCTGACCTTTTCGGAGGATGAAACTGAGGACCAGATCACTCGTCCAAGTTCACACAGCAAGTCAGAGCGAGGACTCGACTCCAGGCTTTCTGGCCCCAGCGCCGTTCCCTCTTGCGCCTCTGATGGATGCATAGAATTCGGGGAGGCATTTATCAACTTCCCCCCTCCCCTCTGCACAGATAAGGAGACCGAGGCGTGAAGAGAGAAGTGACCTCTTCACCATTATGTAATTACATACGCATCAGTCCTGGGGCTTTAACTGACTAAAAAGAAAACCAGTCACAATAAGAAAATAAAGCCCCCTTCTCACTCATCTTTTTTCCCCTAAACATCAGCTTATTCCCCATTTGGGATCGCGTCTGGCCTGGCCTCTCCTCACTGGTCTCCGGCAGCTGCCTTCGGTGGCACCTTTGTCCCAGCTGTGCAGCCCCTCCACTCTAATGGCTGAGATTTGACCCCACCCCACCCCACCCCACTCACCAAGAGCCTCCACCCCCATCACTGAGCAGTTCTCTCTTTTCTGTTTCCTGAAGGGTGACGGTCAGTCCCACGCAACCCTGTGGTGTGGCCGGTGTCTCGGATTGTTTGTTTCCGATTTGCAATCTTCTCTCTTGTAACCCCTGCAGACGGTGAGCTGCCTGCAGGCAGTGCCCGGACTCAGAACAAACACTCAAACACTCGCAGGGCAGGAGGCCCCAGAGGGCCTCTGACCCAATCCCCTCAGCGGCAAAGGAAGAGACGGCTTAACTTCATTTGTCTAATGACAACAGCACTCACATTTGCAATCACGGCTTTAACAGTTTACAAAGCAGCGTTCACACCCATCAGCTCGACTGATGCTAATTCAACCAGCCTACCCTGCCAGCCAGCCTGGCAGCAGTGGGAGCTCCATTCTTCCGAAGGGGAAACTGGGGCCCAGAGAGGGAAGAAAGCACGTACCCAAGGACACACAGCAGACTTTAGGGGTGGGGGGTGCCGCTGGAACGAGCCTTCAGTCACCTGGTTTGTCCATGCGTCTTTCAATCAAATTTGAGTCATAAGCATTAATTGGGCACTTCCTGCATGCCAGACATTGAGGTAGGGACAGCCATGGACTTCTAGAACCTACCTTCTGATGTGTAAGACCTCCATATGAGCTAGAGAATCAAGACAATGATACATGCCAGGAAGACGTTGAACCAGGAAGACGGGCCCTCAGGTGACCGAGGGGAGAGGGGCGTCCTCTAGCCAGGAATCAGAGAACATGACAGCTGACACCCGGATGATGAGGGGTCTACCAGGTGGCAGCTGCAAATGCAAAGGCCCCTGAGGTGAGAATATACGGGGTACCTTCTAGAAGAGTAGCTGAAGCAAGGCAAGTGACTGGAGCGTGGAGGAGATGAGGTCAGGGAGAGAGAATACGGGTTGTATTTTAAGCACGATGGGGCACCATTGAGGATTATAAGGAAAGAATCGCTGTGTGACCTTGGGCAATGCACTTGCCCTCTCTGGGCCCCAAGTGCCAAGAACGCAGAATGAGGGCATTGGCTGAGGTGGTTTTTCTGAGGCCACTTTCAGCTCTGATTCTCCACTGCGGTGGGTTCAGTGGGGAGAGCAAGACCTGTGTCCTTTCTCGCGTACCAGGGGATGCCAATGAGTTCAGGGCCCCTCGGCCCTCCCTGAGGCCTTCTTCCTGAGGGCTTTCTGGAAAGAAAATGTGTTACGCTGAGTGACAGAGATAGAGGTCACCTCCTGACTCCCATCCTAATGCCCCTTCTCTGCCCAGATGCAGGACCGATGGGAGACATGGCCAGTGGTGGGTCAGACCGCAGCTGGAGCGAGTACCAGGCCGCGGGCAGTGGGAGGGGTGGGGGTGGCGTTCAAGTTTTGGTTCTGCCCGTAGCTGGCACTCTCTGGGCCTGAGCCTGCAAAGTCACGGATCTTTCCTCACGAAGCTCATAGGCCAGCAGAGTCCAACGGGGTATTATACAAGCCCCATATGTCATTTCTTTATTTGCTAAAGAATGACAAAATTCTTTAAATGGAAAGAAAAAAATGAAAAGAAACAGGTGAAGTTTATTTTAATATATTTATTTAACCCAGTATGTCCAAAATAGTATCGTTTCAACATGCAATTGACGAACTCTTTTACTTTTTTTTCATACTAAGTCTTTGAAGTGGGTGCGTATTTTATATTGCAGTATCTCTCGGTTTGCACCAGCCACGGTTCAAGTGCCCTGCTCTTAGCCACAGGTGGCTAGTGGCTCGTGGTTACCATATTGAACAGCATAGATTGAGACACCAACGTTAGTCATAACACTACGGAGTTAAAAGTGCTCCTTAATCTGTCCAAACTCGAGGGGCATAGAGGGGGACGTACTACCTCTTCCCAGAGAAGGAAGGTTTCCTTTAGGAGGCTCCAATTGAAAGACAAAAATAATCTTACTGATGGCTAATGTCTTTCCTCTCTCTTTTAAGAACACTTTTTCTACCTCCTGATAAAAGCGGAACATACCCATTGGTAAAAATATAAAGAAGATATAGAAGGGTTAAGTGGAAAACTAAGAACCACCCATAATTTTCCCAACCTGAGAGCCGCTGATAATGTTTTCAGGCATTTTTCGAGACAAGTATTTTGCACATAACTATAATCTTACTGTATGCACAGTGCCGCGTCCTGATTTTTACCCCCCTGGTGCTGTGCAGCAGGCATTTCCCTGGGATTTAGAAAGGCTCAGGCAACAGTATTGCTATCAGCTGTGTACTATTCCAGGGAAGGGATTGGCCACAAACCTGGCAACCTTTTGTGTCTTCCCACATCGCCTAAAGGTACCTGCAAATCCAGTCCTGCTTTGGATGTGCCTCTGAGCACAGAGGCTGCAGGAATTGTGGCGAAGAGCAAGCAGGAGGGGAGGGTCCCTGAGAGTCTCCCCGTGTTTCACTCCTCACTGCCTGCCCAGGGTCTTTGTGACTTGGAGCCGGAGGAGGCTGGGCTGGGCTGAGGCTCCCAGCAGCCAGGCTCCCCACTGCCACCTGGTGGCCTTGGAAGTTAATGTACCTTCCAGGAGCACCAGCAGAAGTTAGGGCCCAGGCAGGAGGTGCAGGGGTCCTGGGGGTCCTCTTTTGACTCCTCGGTCTCCCCCAGACTTTGTGACCACAGTGGAGGTCATCTAAGTATCTATTCTGGAGAAGAAAATCTCTCTTGCTCTCATTCTGAAGGGCCATAGGTTTGGAAGAGGATCAGCCTGGGTTCAAACCCGCCTCCATCTTTTATGAGCCCTGTGACCTTGGGCTAGCCACTCCACTTTTCTGTGCCTCAGTTTCCTCATCTGCAGCATACGCTAATAATAGTGTCTATCTCCTAGAGTTGTGAAATGAGACATCACACGAAATACTTACCATGGAGCCTGCGCCACAGAAAGGGCTTGGTGTTTTAAATTATTAGACATCGGGGGCACCTGGGTGGCTCAGTCGTGAAGTGTCCGATCCTAGATTTCGGTTCGAGTCATGATCTCATGGTTCATGAGTCTGAGTCCTGCAGTGGGCTCTGTGCTGGCAGCATGGAGCCTACTTGGGATTCTCTCTCTCCGTCTCTCTGCCCCTCCCTCCCTCTTTCTCTGTCTCTCTGTCTCTCTCTCAAAGTAAATAAATAAACTCTAAAAAAATAAACTACTTGACAGCAGAGGGAAGTTAAATGCAAAGTATAGGGGATGGAGCTTATTTGGTCTCATCCTTTCTCTAGGCCTCTGTTCATAGGCCTCCAGCCCCTGGAAGGTTTTCCTAAAACTATAAACCTTCTGTTGAGTCACTTTCCTGCTCAAGAATCCTCCAAGGTTCCCCATTGCCCCCTGAAATAAATACGAACTCTGTGGCTTGATACGTAAGGTCCCCGAGAGACAGGAACCAGCCCATCTTCCCCGTCTTGTCTCCCACCGTTCACCCCTAGGTCGGCTTTGCTTCCCGATCACCCTCTATCCCTCCCCTCCCCTCCCCTACAGCTTCACCCTGGACCACGTTCTCTCCATCCTGTCTTCTGGAATCTTACTTGTCTGCCAAGTGCCTGGTCACACACCACCTCTTCCAGGAACCCTTCCAGCAGACCAGCTCCCCCACCTCCAGGTCCCCGGCCTGCTGATCGCACACACCCCAATTCGCATTCATCTCGCATTCCTGCAGCCTCGCAGACTAGAAAGAGTCTGGACTTTGGAGTTGGGGGAGGTAGGTGTTCAAACACCGTGTGATCTTAACCCCTTTGAGCCTCAGTTTCTTTACTTGCAAAATGGGCCTAATCCCTCCTGGGCTGTAATGAATACAGAATGAAAGGGTAATGCAAAATGCTTGCCGCTGGCAGATACCCGTGGGACGTTACTTTCCTGCCCCTGCTGATTCGCACTACCTCTAGACAGGAAGCCCCTTTGGGGTGGACTGCATTCTGTTCACCTTTGAACCCTAGAGGGCGAGGCACATGGATACTGAGTAATTGCTTGCTGTCGTGAGTTGAAACTTCTCTCCCAGCAGCAGGAAGACCCTGCTCGGCTTTGGGAACAGGTGGTGAAATGCTACTCAGTATCCATGAGCCTGCAGAGTTATTACTTAGAGCCAGAGCCACTCCATCCTGGGGGCTGGGAGGGCGGGGATTGCCCGGTTCGCCCAGTTCATAGCCCGGGATCCTGGTAAGGATGGGAGGCCATGGTTTGCTGTGGTCAGCCGGTCCCAGCAGGCCTGTTCCCACCCATCATCTGCTTTGATCCCCACAACAATGTGGTGAGCTTGGCAGCCTTCCCCACTTTACGGGGGAGGAAAACAGCAGCCGGGAGAGGAAGTGACTTAGCTAAGGTCACTCAACAGACTCATGAATGCTGGGCCAGGAGCCAGGTCTCCTGACCGCAAGATTAAGGCCCTTTTGAAGCCCTTTTGAAAAGGCATCCTGTTAAATGTTAGGAGACCTGAGTTCAAATCCTGATGCCGCCGTTTACTTTCTGCAGGACTTTGGGTGGTTGTCACATCCTGAGCCTCAGTGTCCTTGCGACAGGGGCCCTGTTGGGACATAAAAGGCTCCAGGGGATGGGAGCCGCCTTTACCTGGATGCCATATCTAGGCAAAAGGTTGTTACGATTGCCCACCGCGCCTGATAGTAGGATGCTTTGATCTTTGTGCCGCTCAAGACTACACAGGGTTTTTATCACTGCTCACCTGGCCGGCCGTTTCCCAGTTTACCTTTCTATTGGAGTTTGAAAGAGCTGTTTGGGTGGGTGCCTGGAAACAGGGGTGCAGCAGGGTGGGGTTGCTGGGCGTGGAGCCACCGAAGGCCAGGAGAGCTGCCCTCCTCAGGTGGAATCAGAAAAAGACCCAGACTGGGCTGTGCGCTAAGGGTTGAGGGAGCACAGAGAAAGGTCAGGCATTCTTTAAGAACCACTGTGCATGAACAGAAAAAGTCATAGAACCAGGTGTAGCTCAGCTCTCTGGAAAGGTTCCTGGGTAAGAGTGGAGACCCAGCAGGGCAAAGATTCTACTTGGTTCACAGTGAAACAAGCCCAAGCCCAAGGAGGTGTTCTAGAAGTATTTACCAACCAAGAGAGTGAATGGATGGATGGATGGCTGGATGAGTGGATGGATGGGTGGATGGATGGATGGATGGCTGGATGGGTGGACGGATCGGTGGATGGATGGATGGATGAGTGGATGGATGGATGGGTGGATGGATGGATGGATGGATGGGTAGATGGATGGATGAGTAGATGGATGGATGGGTGGACGGATGGATGGATGGATGGATGAGTGGATGGATGGGTGGATGGCTGGATGGGTGGACAGATGGATGAGTGGATGGATGGATGGATGGATGGCTGGATGAGTGGATGGATGGGTGGATGGATGGATGAGTAGATGGATGGGTGGATGGATGGCTGGCTGGATGAGTGGATGGATGGGTGGATGGCTGGATGGGTGGACGGATGGATGAGTGGATGGATGGATGGATGGATGGCTGGGTGAGTGGATGGATGGGTGGATGGATGGATGAGTAGATGGATGGGTGGATGGATGGCTGGCTGGATGAGTGGATGGATGGGTGGATGGATGGATGGATAGTAGGTAGATGGATGGATGGGTAGATGGATGGGTGGATGGGTGGATGGATGGATGGGTGGATGGATGGATGGATGATGGATGGATAGATGGATGGATGAGTAGATGGATGGATGGGTAGACGGATGGATGGATGGATGGGTGGATGAATGGATGGATGGATGGATGGATGGATAGTAGGTAGATGGATGGATGGGTAGATGGATGGGTGGATGGGTGGATGGGTGGATGGATGGACGGGTGGATGAGTGGATGGATGGATGGATGGATGAGTACATGGATGGATGGGTGGATGGGTGGATGGCTGAAGAGGAGGGAGGATGATGACAAGCAGGTATGCTTCCAGGAGGTGGTGACATATGAGCTGTGACAATTCTGTGGATTGCAAGAAATTGACTCAGTACACGTCTGGCAATCAAAAACCAGAATCTCTCTGATCGGGACTTAATAGAACCTAGCAAAATCTCAGGAGGCCTGAACATGATCTGTGATTATTCAGAATATAAGGCATCTCTAACCACGGAGATAATGAGAGTGATAACACTAGTTGCCGAGGGCTGTGCTGAGCATTTCACAAACGTTATCTTATTCGCCCCTTAAAAACTTCTCTCAGGGTGCTCGCCTGAGGCTTCTGTGCCCTTCCTTCTCTCTGCAGGTTGTTCCCCTCTGCACCCACCCTGACTGCCTGACGCTACGCTTCTTGGGAGAGTCTGAGATCGGCCTAGCCAGCTCTCCAAGCCAGCATGGGCAGAGCATCTGTGCCGCCTCACAGGCCCCTGGCCAGTCCAAAGTCCTGCTGCCCTTGGGTCTCATGCTATCCGGGGTCTCAGATGGGTGCAGCAGTGTCAGGACCAGAACTCAGATCTCCCGGTGCTTCTCTCTGAGCTCAAAACAGGAACAGGCATCTGGCGGCCAGTAGAGGTTCTGAGAAGAGGAAAGGAGAAGGGGCTTTGAGGAAGTGGGCCCAAACTTCTCAGCCTTCCCAGACTTCCCTTGGACAGACACTAAGAAGTGAGCCTCAAGATGTGTCTCAGTACGAGTGAGGATGAGGATAGAACCGGAGGACTTTTTTAATTTTTTTTTAATTGTGTTTGATTTATTTTTTGAGAGAGAGACAGAGAGTGGGCCGGGGAGGGGTAGAGAGAGAGAGAGAGAGAGACACGACTCTAAAACAGGCTCCAGGCTCCGAGCTATCAGCACGGAGTCCCACGTGGGGCTTGGATCTACGAGCCATGAGATCATGACCTGAGCTGAAGTCAGACGCTGCACCGACTGAGCCCCCCAGGCGCCCCTCCAACTGGAGAATTTCTAAATTCAGGAGAGCCTGGCATCAGCGTCTCCACCTCTCTCCTTTTATAAACGAAGGAACTGAAGCTCAGAGAAGGAAAGTGGTTCACTCAAGGTCACGCAGCAAGGTAGTGATACAATGTTCCCTGGGTTGTGGAATAGAATTAGCAATTGGCTTCAGACCGCCAGCTGTGGGGCTGGGACAAGGAGCTCAAGGGGAGTCCAAGGAGACCAGGCAGGCGGTTCTCATCTTTCTAGGACCCTCGCGAGGGCTGAGGAAAGTTCAGCACGGTAACTGCCCGAGACGGCGTTGGAAGGCGGCCAGCGTGTCAGTTCTACCTATTAACTAATAGTCTATTATTTTCTTCTGGGATTAATTTTTAAATGCAAACGGTATGTTTTATCACACATTTGAACAGTTAACATCCACCGATCGCTGATCTTTGAACGGGGGCCAGGCCTGCCTTCCTGCAGTGGTTCCGGAGGCCCAGGCGGCCCCAGGGGAACCCGCACATGAAGGGACACTCGGCTGAAGGTTCCAACCCCTTGTTCCCGAGTTCCGATTCTGCACCATACCCGTGACCTATTCGGGAGGGGCGAGCCGGGAAGGATAGCATGAGGGGACAACGGTTGACAATCAGGAGCCAGTACTCCCTGCCCAGGACATTTTCCTCCACGTAATTAATATCACAAAGAGAAGCTGAGTCTGCATTGGATTGTGGGGATTATGCAAATGAGACCAGAGAAAGGGCGATTGCTGAGCTCCTGGTGGTTCTGGCTGCAGTCAAGTCCTGTCCAGAAAACACCCAACGCAGCCACAGCTGGGACTGGGCCCAGGGGGAGGCAGCTGGAGGGACCTTGACTTCCCAGGCCCCAGCCAAGGGCCAGAAATTCTAGAAGGAATCTGGAGGCAGGGCTTCCCGGCAGAGAGGAGTTTGGGCGGATCATCCTTAGAGGAGCTCAGCCGGAGAACTCGGAGCTTAGTTCTTCCAGCAGAGGAGAAACGGTGAAGCCCTTGGAGGCAGAACTGGGTTCGAATCCCTGCTCTGCCGTTTGCTGGCTGCGTGGCCCTGGCTGTGCCATTTCACTCCTCAAAGTCTTGAGTCATCTATGCCACGGGGGCAGTGACGGCACTCTCACGGAGTCGATGTCCCCGTCGAAAGATACAAAGTGCATTCGCCAGTGCCGGTCCTGCCTCTCCTCTTCCACCTGCTTCGAGTGGAGTGAATGCAGCAACCACTCACGTCGTAGAATGATAGTATAGATAATACGATAACACATCACACATATACACATACGTGTATATGACCCACATACACACGTCTCACAGGGAACAGTAATGTAACGGTGAACCTTGAGGAGTACCCAAAGGAGCTAGAGGCTGTTCTGAGCTCTTTACATACGTTAGCTCATTTAAGGGTCCTGGCAGCCCAACGAGGTAAGTATTCATGCACCATCAATGCATTAATGCACCCATTTTGTGGATAAGGAAGCTGAGGCAAGTTAAGAAACTTGCTAAAAGTCACATCGCCGGTGAGTTGCCGAACCGAGATGACCAGCAGATTCCTGAGTACGGGCCGTGCGATCACGTTTCCCTCACCCTCCTCAGTCAAGGGAGGGAGTGGCAGATACCACGAGGTCAGGAGACCTGGGGTCTGGGCCTGGCTTTCCCTCGGAGGGCAGGGACTGGGTGTCCTGGCATCCCCAGGAGTGTGTATGTAAGGAGGGACCCAGCCGGTGTGCTCTCGCCTCTGAGCAGAGCCTGGCTGGTCAGGAGTCCTCATCGCCGGCCCTTTAGACGCCACAGGAGGGCCCTAACGTTCATCAGCCTCGAACCGCCCATTTTACAGTCGGGAAACTGAGGCCCGGGGAGAGAAAATAACCCATCTGAGGTAGCAGCTGGAGTCACCAGCAGGTCTCCGGTCTGCCAGCCCAGAGCTTTCTTCCCTCCCAGCCCCCACTCACACAGGGGAGCAGATTTCTGAACCACCAACTGCCTCACGGGCTGAGAATGTTTGCCGAGCTTGAGTCATGAGCTCCGAGCTAGACCGTGGGGTGGGGACTGGCATGAAAGCTGAACGGCCTTCACACTTGTCTGACCACAGAGAGGGGCCCAGACAGAGAGGGGAGCTCCGGCTCAGGTGCCGGGACAAGGGGTAGGCTGGGGGGGGGGTGCGGGTAGGGAGGGGGGAGGCCGGTGGAGACGAACAGACCCTGGGTCCTGCCCTCCAGGAACACATAGCCTGGTGGGACAGCCAGAACCATGACAGCATCACCCGCCGCCAACAGCAGTGGCATTTGTCACAAGCTAACCTGGAGCACGCATCGTGCTGCAGCCTTGGAGCCGTCCTCTTCAACCGGCTTCCCAACAATCGCTGGCTGGCGTAATAATAATATATAAAATAACGATAGTATAATAATATAATCGTATTCCATATAGAATCTAATGATATCACCTATATAATAATATCACGTATAGAATATCACAGCCATTTTACCGATAAAGGCACTGAGGCTCAGAGAGACTGAATTACTTGCCCAAGGTCACACAGCACTGCAGCAGGTGCTTCTGCAGGTCCCCAGGGCCTGTGCACTCCTACTACTCAGTCTGATGTGATGGCGACAGGCCACGTGAACTATTATTTTTAATGTTTATTTTTGAGAGAGAGAGAGTGCACGCACGCATGAGTGGTGGAGGGGCAGAGAGAAGGAGACACAGAATCCGAAGCAGCCTCCAGGCTCTGAGCCGTCAGCAGGGAGCCCGACGCGGGGCTCAAACCCACAAACCGTGAGGTCCTGACCTGAGCCGAAGTCGCACGCTTACCCGGCTGAGCCACCCAGGCGCCCCGAGCTACTGAGCAGTTGAAACGTGGCTGGTGCAAATTGAGATACGCCATAAATGTAAATATACACCGAACCTCGAAGAGTTGGTAGGAAAGAAAAAAAAGAATGGAAGGTATCTCATTAATATTTTTTTGTTTGTGTTTTCATTAATAGTTTTTTAAAGTTTTGATTACGTGCTGAAATAATAGTCAAGACATATTGGGTTAAATAAAACGTTATTAGAATGGTTTCACCTGTTTGACTTTTTTTTAACATGGCTACCGGAATATTTAAAATCCCACCCGTGGCGCGCAGTTGGTTCCCGTCGTGTCTAAACCTGTCCCGAGAGAACTTCCTGCCGTGGGAAAACGCCCCCTTCCGCGTGGCCCAGGCTGCTACTACTAAGTCACATCTGGCTCTTGAGCGCTTGAAATAGGACGATTGCAACTGAGAAACTAAGTTTTTAATTTTATTTCACCTAATTATTTATATTTGAATTTGAGTAGCCGCACGTGGCTAGTAGCTACCTCCAGGCAGCACGGCTCCAGACGGCGATGCTTTTCTGCCCCATGAAGACTCAGACACACCACGGCGTGTCACGGGCTTCCCGATAGGTGTTTATTCGGGGCCTGGGGACACCAGGAGGGGCTCGGTGAGTATCGCCGTCTCGGCGTAGTTGTGGAAATGGAGGCTCGGGGAGGTTTAGAGATTGCCCAAGGGCACACAGCTCTGGCGAGCCTCACTCCAAGCCCCAGGCTCGTCCTCGACGTCTGTCCCCTGCTTTGCTGGGAGGACTGTCTCTTAGGACCCTGGCCTGGACCACCCCACCCCCGGAGCCCGCCCAGCCTCCCATCGGCCTGCCGCAAACCCTCCGTGTGATCACTTGCAGCCGTCTGCCCACAGGAACTGCTGACACCTGCCACGGACGTCTCTTGGTCACCCCCTCCCACCCTCGTCCCTCGGCACCTCAGGCTCTAACGGTGCCTCCTCTGCACCAGCCGCGCCCCGGCTCGTCCCGTTCCTCCAGACTTTTCCCGGCCCGAGCCATCCTCCTCTCCCGGGAGGAGCCGTTGCCTCGCCCGCAGCCGGCCAGATTTCTGGGGCTCCTCAAACGTCCCCATGGGCTTCGGGATGCAGACCTCGAGCTCCGTCCTGAGGGGAAGCGGGAACAGAAGCAGCAGCCGGGCTTGCCGCTGTCCTGCCAGGTCCCCCTGCCAGCCTGGCTCTGACCCCAGCTCTGCCACCCGTCTGTGTGACTCCAGGCAAACCACGCCTCTCTGGGCCTCAGTTTCCTCATCTGTAAAATGGACACAATGACACCAAAGGTTCTTCTGAGCATTAAATATCACGAGGGATGCGAAGAAGCCTGTTACCTGTAAAATGAAATACAAACACGGCCAAGGATCACGGCAGTCACGGCGAACCAAGCTCATGGATCCTCCGCTGAGCATCTTATGCTGATGTGGTTTAGAAATATGTCCCCAGAGTCTTAGGTCCTCCTCCCTTCAGGAGGGGGAGGCTTATTCCCTCCCCTTGAGGGTGGTTTGGTCTCAGTGACCTGCTTCTAACTCCTAGAACAAAGCTGAAGAGATGCTGGGTGACCCTGGAGACGGGGTGATTGGCTTTCTCCTCCTGCTTGGATCGCTCACCTGGGGGAAGTTAGCTCCCATGTCTGAGGACCCTCAGGGACACATCGGGGGGCCCGGCTGGTGAGGAACTGAGGGCCCTGCCGCCGGCCACCTGAGGGAGGCATCTGGTGACGCCACCCGCACTGCCAATGTTCTGACCTTGACCTGGGAGACCCTGAGACGGAGCCACGCGGCAAAGCCGCCCCTGAATTCCTGACCCACAGACACTGCCGTGTAATAACTGTCTGTTTTTTTAAGCCGTGAAGATGGGGGGATAATTCGTGACACGGTAATAATGAAAACACACGTAGAATCTCATCCAACTTCCGTAACTTAATGATGTAGGTGTTATTATCCCCATCGCACAGAGGAGAGAACCGAAGCTCAGAGAGGAGGAGACGCCACTCAGCAAGGAGGTGATGGACTTGACCTCAATCCTGTTCTGTTGGGAAGAGAATCTGCTGGGTGTGGAACCATGTGCCATCTGTCTCCTAGAGGTGCTTCGATGACTGGATACGGGTCTTCCTGGGTTCCTTGAGAAGCCACAGGGGCTGTAAACTGCACACCTTGGCCTAATCCCCATACCTAGCAACCAGTAGGTGCTCATTAAATGCACGTCTGAATGAGAGACAAGGCATTTGGCTCATGTGTGGCCCCAGACACTCCCCTTGGCTGAACTCACCCAGACATTTGTGGGGTGGAGGGCAAGATACCAGTGGAGTTCCTCATCCCATGTATCTGAATATTTAAAAGCTAGAAATCAAATCGATCAACAGTAAACGAGTTATGACAAACATACCTTCATTAGAGTGAAATATAGGGTATGTGTGAAGCTATGGTTTCTATCTGACTGAAAGTCAGCAAAATCTCAAAGATTACTGGACCGATGTCCTACCCTAGATGTCATGTCTGGGCTGTCTCTCGAGGGGCTGATGATATTTGAATGAGTAATAAAATAAAAAAGTCTGTGATTCATAAATTATATATTTACTCTACCAATTTTGCTTTTCTTGCCTTTATTTCCGCAAAGTCAACCACGGTGTTGTTACCATCGAGATTTTCACATAACTTCTGTTCTGCCGATAGCCCTGTGAAATGAGACGACCTTTCTCAAGTCATGGTCTTTCTTAGATGGTTTTTAATTCATTTCGGTTGGGAAACACTTGCTCCATTGAGAAGGGGGCAGCTAATTGTCGTTGTCAATAATAGTCTTAAAGCAATATTTAGATTAGGAACTGAGCCTCGAGTTTTATGTGGCAAGCTGAAATGTCGTAATGGGGTTGCCCAAGTTATGCTTATTGTGGAAAATATTACAAACGGTTGAAGTGCTTCATATAAATCCTATCACGCGTCTCTAGATTTTTACCGTCCGTCGAAGCAGTATCTAGACCCAATAGTCACGTAAAGTAATGGATGTCCTGTGTTACGTTGCATCTATCCAGATTGAAGAGTATTATGAATCACTTAATACGGTGATGCTGTAAAATGTTCTTCAGCCGCCCGTGCGGCTCTCGCAGATCCCGGGCCCGTCTTAGACGACCTCCGGAACCACAACGGGAGCGCGAAGAGAAGCGAGGAAGTCATGCCTGGTTCCACTGAGAGTCGACAGCATTTGTGCTAAGAGGAAGGACTTAACAAGTTAATTGTTTGGTCTTTTCTCTTCCCTGAGAGCAGAGGCTTTCCGCGGGCTGCCAAAAGCCTCCCTGCGCTCCACGGCAGTGTCCCCCCTGCGACGTCGGCCGCCCCTTGCCCCAGAGGCGTTGGTGGCATCTGGACACAGCCATCCTTTGTGTCCAGGACACAGAGCGAGAGATGAGCAGAGAGCGTTTCTCTCGCCTCCCTGGGGCCTGAGCAGCGTCGGTCACCAGAGCGGATGCTGACGGCGATGGGGGGCGCCGAGTGCCAAGTGACCCAGGTTCTGCCTGCGCCTTAATCAATTGTTTGCATTTGTGACATGGGGGACTCTGTGCTGCTCCCGCGTGGTCTGGTAGACTGTGGCCGGTGCCGCGCGGGGCAGAAACCCAGAGGGTTTCAAAACTTCCACAGCCGTGCAGCAGGAGCGTTCCCTCCTAGGTCACATTCATCGTTCTACTAGCCCCTCTTTTTATAATTCTTTTATAAAATGTTCTCAGATATGTTTCGTTCATTTCTGCCTAATTTTAGTGCCATTGCTTTGTGAAGCATCGACTGTCATTTCTTTTTTTTTAATTTTTTAAAATGTTTATTTGTTTTTGAGAGACAGAGAGGCAGAGCGTGAGCAGGGAAGGGGCAGAGAGAGAGGGAGGCAAAGAATCTGAAACAGGTTCCAGGCTCTGAGCTGTCAGCACAGAGCCCGACGTGGGACTCAAGCTCACGAACCACGAGATCGTGACCTGGGCCGAAGTCAGACGCTTAACTGACTGAGCCCCCCAGGCGCCCCTTGTCACTTCAAAAGAGCACTTTACATATCGGCATCCATATCATTGCGAATTATAAAACACTTTTCACTGTGGTACAGAGCACATAACATAAAATCGACCATCTTGGGGGCGCCTGGGTGGCTCAGTCGGTTACGCATCTGGCTTTGATCTCGGCTCAGGTCATGACCTCATGGTGAGTTCGAACCCCACATCAGACTCTGCGCTGACAGTGCGGAGCCTGCTTCGGATCCTCTCTCTCCCTCTCTCTCTGCCCCTCCCCCACCCTGGTTTGCACACTCTCTCTCTCTCTCTCAAAATAAATAAAATTTAAAAACATATTAAAAGAATCATCAAAAAACAAAATGGTCCTTCGAAATAGTAGTTTGAGAAGCACCGCTCACAAGGGCTTGCCCAGACAGGTCTAAAACTGTCTCCGACTTACTGTGCTGTGCCTCAGTTTCCCGAGTGCAAAAAGGGGTGATTGAGCGGCGGTGCTCAGAAGCCCTTGCAGCCAAAACACCCCAGGATGCCCCGAGCGTTGGAATTCCCCGGGTCAGGACCAGCCGCCTGGCTGGGCGGCCACCCTCCGGCCCCTCCCGGTGGGCCCTGCTCCAAGTCCCATTTCATGCACTGAGGACTCTTTTGTCTCCACCGACACCTGGTTTCCTGCCTCTGGCGTCACAGAAGGGCCTTCTCACGGATGACACACGTGGCGACTTCCGCCGCTCACGTCCTGGCCGAAGGTTCACAGCGCTCCCCCCACCAGACACACATTCCTCTCCGGTTGACTCTTACTCCCGTCGGCACGATTCGCATGAGGCCTGGGAGGGAGGAGTGGAGGTTACCGAGGGTGCAGCCAAGGAGGGCCACGCACCCCCCCCAACCCCCCGTCCTAGAAGTTCAGAGGTGAAACAGACTTGATTCTACTTTTCCTCTTATCTCACAAGCAACACACTATCACTGCAGGACAACTCCGAAAGGCAGTATACGTAGATGTATATATTTTTTTGAATAATTATTTATTTATTTGAGTGCGTGTGTGAGAGGGAGGGGGCAGAGAGAGGGAGAGAGAGAGAGAATCCCAAGCAGGCTCTGACCTGTCAGCGCAGAGCCTGATGTGGGGCTCGAACTCACGAACCAAGAGATCGTGACTTGAGCCAAAATCAAGAGCAGACGCTTAACTGGCTGAGCCCCCAGCTGCCCCCCAGTATATATATTTTAGTTTATGTATATTTTTAAAAACCACCTGTACTCCCAGAATCCAACAATAAGCACCTTTAACATTTTAGTGAATATTTTTGCCTGTTTTTTTCAAACATAAGTTTTAAAACAACAGTATTAACAGGAATGTGTTACCTGTGTTGTTTATAATCTGCTTTTTCCATTCGACATTTTTTTCTATGTCCGTATACGCATTCCTACGGCACGTATCCCATGGTGTATGTGTTCGGCCACTGACGGGGCCAATGTCTTTTGATTGGACACATTCTTTCTCTCTCTTATTTGCCCCCTCACTGTTATAAACAATAAACAACAGTCTTGAAGTCAATTTTTTCATTATTTCCTCAGAATTACCTTCTAGAAGTGGAGTCTTGAGGCCAAAGGATATGGATGCCGTATATTAAAGACTGTGGCTACAGGATTCGACAGTACCGACGACGCCACCTTCAAAATGTCGAGAGTGCCAATTTCAGCCCATGCCTGCCAACACTGGGTATTACTGCTTTTTGTTTCATTGTTGTTTTAGTTTGTATTTCTTTGTAGAATGTTGGACATGTTACTATGCTTATTGGTCAGTTATACTAGAAAATATTTTGGAGCTTTTCTATCCAGCCCTTGATTGGGCCAGCCGTGAAAACAGGCACAGAGGTGAGGAACAAGCTAGGGACAGCCCAGAATGGACGCCGAGTTTTCTCACGTTTGAGTGAGGACGTTTTCCCATGGTCTGGGGTCCCTTGAGTCGACAGAGGGAGATGCAGGGTTAGGAGTCAAGAATCAAAAAGGTTCCTTGTGTTTCATGTCTGAGCCTCAGTTTCTCACCCGAAAATGGGGAGACTG
This sequence comes from Paguma larvata, assembly GCA_030068075.1. NCBI lineage: Eukaryota > Metazoa > Chordata > Mammalia > Carnivora > Viverridae > Paguma > Paguma larvata. The sequence goes on along the minus strand of CM057833.1, from coordinate 16,394,511 downwards.
GATGAGTCCGCCATGCAGCTCTTTCTCAGCTCAAAGATTAAGGCTATGACACCAGCTGCACGTTCCTGCCCATTGCGAATAGTTGTAATGATTTTACAGGTTTAGAACATCTGAATCCACCGGTATCTATCCACCGGGCACCAATGTTCATTCGGCTACAGAATTCACTGAGCGCCCCCTGGGTGCCAGGCTCTGTCCCGGGGGTGGGGGTACAGAGATGAGCAAGGTGCTTGCAATCTGGGGAGCGAGACTGTGCCCAAACAGATCCTGTCTTCTTTTTTTAAATGTTTATCGATTTATTTTAAGAGAGAGAGAGAGAGAGAGAGAAAACACACACACACACACACACACACACACACGCACGTATGAGTGGGGGCGGGGCAGAGAGCGAGGGAGAGAGAGAATTCCAAGCAGGCTCTACAGTCAGCACAGAGCCCGATGCGGGGCTTGATCCCACCACCGTGAGATCACAACCTGAGCCAAAACCAAGAGCTAGAGGGCACTCAACAGACCGAGCCACCCAGGTGCCCCCAAAACAGACCCTTTCAATAAAGGGTGACAGGTTCTTTGAAAGAGGTAGCCTGAGGGTCGTGGAAGCCCGCGTGTGGAGATGAGAGACATCAGGGCAGCCTTCCTGGAGGAAGTGATGCCTGACTCTAACCTTGAAGAGGGAGTAGGTGATAGGTGAAAGACAAAGACGGTACCGGGGGGCAGAGAGAATAGTGTGGGCAGAGATCTAAAGACCAAAGAGGGAATGTGGCACCTCTGAGGAATTTCGAAAAGGTCAGGGGGCTTGGATCAATCCAGTAACTGAAAAAACTTAGAAATATTTATTTATTAATCTGCTCCAAAGTAACAATAACAAACCCATCACGCACTAAAATATATTATATGTATATATTTAAAGTTTATTTATTTGAGGGGGTGGGCAGAGAGAAAGGGAGAGAGAGAATCCCAAGCAGGCTCTGTGCTCAGAGCCTTGACGTGGGGCTTGAATTCATGAACCATGAGATCATGACCTGAGCCAAAACCATGAGTCGGACTCTTAACTGACTGAGCCATCCAGGGGCCCCAATAATGTATATTCTTATTAAAAGGTAACTGTCCTTCCCAATATAAAAGTACTTAGTGGGTGGATGGCATTGTTTTACATTGTTGCCACCTCTTTCATGTGGCTGATTATCATGAAAAGCCTTTGATCTCACAAACGCCCTGAGGGGGTCTTGGGGAGCCGCACTCTGAGCGATGAGGACATCCTGGAGGCAGAGGGGTCAGTGAGGAGGCGGCTTTTGTATCCCATCCCCCACCGGGAGCTGAGGCGGAGCAGTGACTGAGAGACCCCCGGGAGGAGGAGGCGGGGCTGACAGGTGCTCCTGGGGCTGGGATGCAGAGTCTGCGCCCTGCTTGTGCTGGGGTGCTGGCTGCTGAGCGGGGCCCTGGTGGACGGGCGAGTTTGGGGAGGAGATGATAAATCGTGTTTGGAACTTTTGGGGCTCAGAGTGTCTGTGGTTCTTCTTTTTTTTCAGTGTTTATTTATTTTTGAGCGAGAGAGAGAGTGTGAGTGGGGCAGGGGCAGAGAGAGAGGGAGACACAGAATCCGAAGCAGGCTCCAGGCTCCGACCTGTCAGCACAGAGCCTGATGCCGGACTCGAACTCATGAACCACGAGATCCTGACCTGAGTTGAAGTCGGACGCTTAACCGACTGAGCCACCCAGGCGTCCCCAAAGTGTCTGTGGTTCTTGCAAACGCAGTACCCAGAGACTGGCACCTGGGCCTTGGAGGGGGATGGGTTTGTGTGGGAGCGAAAGCGTCACTGAGGACCAGGGGGACGGTCCCCAAGCTGGGACGCACCCACTGCTGTTGTGGGACTGAGGGGAAGGGGTGGCAAGGGGCATGCGGCCTGGATCCAGCTCGCCAGCTAGCCGGCCCCACCACAGGGGGGTGGCCGTGGGCGTCTGTCTCCTCCCAACCTCGCTGAGCAAACACTGCATAATCCAAGCCAAGGGGAGGCTTAGTGAGGGCTCGGCCCAGAGGGGAGGTGGAGGCACAGCGAGGGGTGAGCTGGGGGCCCAGAAGCTGGGTGCGGGTTCTGGGAGGTGCACGATGCGTCCGGGGGTAGGGGAGATTCAGGAGAGAGTAGCACGTTCAGGCCTTCGGTGATGAAGAGACTAGAGAGGGGTTCACCTCATCTTTGAGTCTTGGACCCCTTTGCCAGCGGGAGGCAGAGGCTGGGCCAGAGCGCCCCGGCCTGGGCCCTTCCGGCACGAAGCCGTGCGCCTGACCTCGGCTCTCTGCTCCGACGCTGGTCCGTGGGGTGTCTTACGGTTGAGCTGGGTCATAAGAATGCCAACCCCAGGCTGTGCTGGTCCTTCTCAGGCGAACGGGCGAGCTCTGCCCATGTGCCGGCCCCACACTGACGCGGTTGAACCCAGGCCCCCACGTGACGTCAGCGGTCACCTTGCCTCAGTTTCCCTCCCCAAGGGCTTCGTGCTCACGCATCGTCTTCCCACGTGTCGGCAAGACGGCTTCCTCGCGGTAAGCCAAGTAAAAACGGGACTCCCTTTCCTCAATATTTGAGCACAAAACTCCTGGACAGACTGTCGTTTCCTTGACGGGAGTCACAGGCCCATTTTTGAACAGGTCGGCATGGCCCGAGAATCACGGGCTCTGCTGATCGGCCAGGCCCGATGGGAGGTGCGCTCAGGCGGGGAGCCGGAGGGGGGATGAGCGGGGGCAGCCGTGTCAGCGCTGCCAGTGAGGACAGGAGTTCCCCCGAGGAAAACCGGGAGGCTGCTGCCAGGAGGAGGGGCTAGACCCCAGGCGGTGACGGCCATTCCCTCAGGCTGAAGCCCGTGCAGCCGAAGGCCTTCCTTGCCTGGACGTGACAAGTGTCCAGCCTCCCTTACATGTCGGGTAGAGCCAGGGTACTTGCACAGCATTTGGGGATCAGTCGGGCTTGGCTTCCACCTTGGCCCCAATCTCCTGGCTGTGTGACATGGAGTGAGGCATTTCTTCTCTCTGAGCCTCAGTTTCCTCCTTTGTGAAAGGGAGTGAGTCTTTACAAGAAGAGGAGAGGCCGTGTGGAGACAGAGGTGGAGGCTGGAGGGATGGCTTGCAGGGAGACGGAGGGATTGGCTGTCACGAGTCAAGAAATGCCAGGAGGCTTCACAAGCTGGAAGGGGCAAGGAGGGGTTCCTCCCTGGTCTTCAGAGGGAGCACGGCCCCGCCACACTTGGGTTCCAGACTCCACGCCTTGGCGACTGTGAGTTGATACGCTTTGGCCGTTTGAAGTCACCAGTCGGCGGCCCTTTGCTGCGGCAGCCCTAGAAGATCAATACAGTATCTGAAATGATTTGACTTATTTTTGTGTTCATTCCCCGTGCTTCTCCCCAGGGGGTCAGCGCCGCGAGGCCAGGCGTCGTCTGTTTTTGTCACTGCCGTGTCCCTCGTATCTGGAACGGTGCCTGTCGTATTGTAGATGCTCAAGAAACATTCGGTCGCATCAAAGAATGGGTGAATGCCCGAGTTCCCACATTCTCGGAGAACACTTTCTCAGCCCGGCTCCAGCCTCCCATTCCAGCCAGGCCCCTCCCAGGCATTTTGCTGTGACAACTTGCTGGGGGGACAGGCCATGTTCCCAACCCCTTCTCATCCCTAGACGCACCCTTATCTCTACCAGGGCAGCGCAGTCTAGTCGCGACAAGCTCAGAAGTGTGGGGGACGCCAGACGTGGTTTAACCTCCGGCCCCGGGCGGCCCCGTGACGTCACTCAGACTGATCCCTCGGTTCTCAGTGTTTTCCTCTGGAGACGCGGGTTAGATCCACACCCTGTCAGTGCCTAGGGCCCAGTAGGTGCTCAATAAACGGTAGCTCTAGTCGCCTCTTCTCGGACATCCTATTTTCCCCATGAGGTGGGCCTGAGTCTTTTCCTCCTGCAGGAAGCCCTCCCAGACCACCCCTGCCCCGACCCTGGCTCTCCACAGCTCAGACTCTCTGCATGGCTCCCTTGCCGCCCAGCACAGGCTGCCTGGGATCATTAATTCTCTTTTTGCGCATACGTGGCCCGTCTCCCTGGCTGCCTCAGCCGTTGGCCATGTTTTAATGAGGATTTCTCTTTGTGAATAAAGAAGTAGGCCTTTGATCTCCCTTCTGGAATTGGCTGCCTTTGATAGGCTGCACTGAGCAACTGCAGAGAGCCAGGCCAGAATTCAAGTCTGGGCACTGTTGCCGCTCGCTGCTGGACCCTTGGCAGGTGGCCTTCCTTCTCCCAGCCTCAGTTTCTCCATAAGTATAAAGGGTTCACGCTGAGCAGACACTCCGTTGTATGTAAATTAGATTATCCATGCATTCAGTGAAACGTCACCTCAGCGCCAGCTTCTTTCACAGTATCTGCTTCTTAAATTTCAACTCCGAGTCAGCAATCATGCCCAGCTTACTGATGAGGAACAATGAGGCCAGGATCTTGTCCAACCCCCTCAACCAGGAATAGAGGTGGGATCTGAACCTTGGTTGCCTAATTCCTAGTCTCCCTTATTCCCAGGACTCCCAAAGGCCAAGGGTAACGGGGAATATTGTGGTCAGCTGGTTACATCTTGGGGCGAATCATAGTGAGGACCCATGGGTTCCCCGTGCCCTGGGAAGGGGAAGTCTGAGAGCTCTGGGCAGGAGGTCAGGTTGGGTGAGTAAGCTGGACGTTCCTGGGGGCACAGGGCTGGCGGGTTCATCCAGAGAGGGCTGGAAGAGACACCAGGATTTGAAGGAGGAACCGTTGCCAAAGATCCTTACATAACTTCCGAAATTGCTCAGTGGCCCTGGTGGTTGGGGACGGAATGTTTGTGAGGCCACGCACCCCGGATGGGCGTGCAGAGGAAGAGGGCCCACGAGAAGAGCAAAGAGCTGCCTGGGGTTGGCGGCAGGCCAGAACTGGCCCCAGACCATGACCCAGAGGGACAGGACCGGTCCGGGGAGCTCCTGGAAGAGCCCCAGGTGCCGGGAAAGGGACACATAGCCGGGTTCCCTGGGGAAAGTGTGCCATGGGTGGGCATGGGGCAGGGCTAGCCGGAGAGAGGACAGACCGCGTGAGAGACAGGAGAGACGGCGTGAGAGAGGAGAGAGAGACAAGTGGAAACCAAGCCGAGACATGATAGAAAAGAAGGCAGGAGGGGAGGCAGAGAGGAGAGAGAGAGGAGGGCACCATCACTCACTTCGGTTCTCTGGGCAGAGCCCACTTCCGGAGCGGGAGCGGACGGGCTGGGACAGCTTATTCAGCCAGTTTCGGCCAGTTTCAACCGGAGCACGAAGACGCTGTGTGGCTCCCCGGTGGGCAGGGTGTTGGCGGGGGGGCTCGTGGATGCAGAGCGGGTTCCCCTTTGGGAGGGGAGAGGCTGGCCGGAGGCTGGGCTGTGCTCAGGAGCTGGGTGATCTTCCAAGGGGCATGGCCCCTTCCCTGAGCCTCAGTTTTGGCATCTGTAAAATGGTCAGAGTGGGGCCGGGAGGTGTGTTTGTGTAGAGGACGGCACCCTGCCTCTGAAATCCTGGAGTCCACCGCTCCTGGGCTCAGGGCCTCACACCGGCGGGAAGTGGGACGTGGGGCATCTGGTCCCCAGGCCCTCCCGGGAAGGGATTCAGTCTGGGCCTCAGCGGCTGCCTCCGTCCCCCTTGCCTGACCCCTCTCTCCCCCCACCAGACAGATCCCAACCACGGGAAACACGAATGTTTGGGGCCAGCCATCCACAGGCAGAAACTCGTTTTCTTTACTTCCCGTTCTGGGATCCATCCCGCTCTGGGCCGTTTCATACCGACAGCAGCTGCCATTATTGAGTGCCTACTGTGTGCCAGGCCCGGAACTAAAGCTTGAATATACCATCTCATCAAACCCGCAGAAGGGCCCTCTCCACAGATGCCCACTTTGCGATGCAGAGACGAGGCCGGGGGAGCGCCATGACCAACCTGCAGATGTGAGCCGGAGACAGCAGAGCGGGGCCCGGGGGCCGCAGCAGGCGGAGTCTGAGGCCGGGGCTCCCCCCTCCGCCGGGCACCACCCCAACTCCGGGACTACAGGGGTGCTGGACAAGCAGCCAGAGAGGTGACCTCGGGTCCCGTTTCTGTCCCTGCCCTCGAGTTCGTCACCCTCCCCCACAACTTCTTCATCAACAAAACGGGACAAATAATATTACCTGTCCACCCCTCAAGACTGTTGTGAACCATTCCGCAACCAGTATCAGCTAACGCTGTGGGACCCTTAAACGTGGGCTAGGCACCATTCTAAGCGACTGTAACCAATGATTTAATTAAGGTAATGCTCGAAATGGCCCCGTGAGGTGGATAATCTTATCCCCATTTTACCGGTGAGGCTCCAAGATGCCAACTTGTCCAAGGCTGCACGCGGCGTTATGGGGGCCGAGACCAGAGAGCAGGGTAGAAAGAGCCAGGACTTCATCAGGTCTGCGATGTTGGGCAAATCACCTTCCTTCCCCCTCAGTTTCCCCATCTGCCCAAGGGTTGCTGTGAGAACCGGGGGTGGTTGGAGGGCCCTGGCTGAGCCCCGCTGCCACGTGGATGAGCGAACTGAGATGCAGCCTCGAGCTGAGATCCCAGCTCTGCCAGGCAGCATCCGGGTGACTCTGCGCAAGTGCGGCCTGGCTGAGGCCGTTTGCAAAACAGGGTGCTGCAAGGAAAACTGGAGGGATGCGTTTAAAGGGCCCCCCCCCCGGGAGCCTGGCACTTGAGGGGGGACCTCAGGTCCCAGCCCCTCCCCCCGCCGCCGCCGTCCCTTGCCCCAGCCTGGTGCGCGGGTGTGGGAAGGGAAGGCACAGGGCAGGCGGGGATTAGCCCGGGGTCCCCCTCCTGGGGCGGCGCTTTTAAGCACGTTCTCCTCTCAGCTCAGCCCTGCCCCCTCCCAGGCCCCGGGCCAGGCCTGTGTTTGCCGTGGGGATCTGGGCCGGCCAGGCCCGGCTTTCATTCCTGGGCAGCTTTTGCTTGCTCTCCTGCCGTGGGGCCGGCGGGCTGTGCCCGGCGCCCCGGGAGCAGATGGGCCGCAGTGGGAAAGCCCAGCGCCGGCCTTAAGAGGATTGGCGTCTTTCTTCCCACCCTTTGTGCGGCTCCCTGCGACCGCCCGCGCCCGGACCACAAAGGCCGCTTGTTTGACTGCCTCTCGGGGCGCAGGGGTCACAGCTGACAGCGGCGCCCTTGGAGACGGCGGCACCCCATGTGCGCTGGAGCACCCAGTCTCCGGGAAGGACCAGAAGTCCTGCTCTACTCCCCAGAGGTGGCGGAAGCACCCTCCCACGCAGGGAGCAGGGGATGCCTAGGGCAGGTCCAGGGAGGATGTGGTCCCCTCTCATCACCTCCCTGAGAGCTTGAGACCCAAGGCAGTTAGGACTGAGCCAAGTCACACAGCAAGTCGGCGCCCTACCAGTTCCTGCTCCCAGGGCCCCCAACACCCAGCAAAGCTCTCTTCTGTCTTAGAAGCATGCTCTCCCTTCTCTGCGGGTCCATTCCTCATGGAAAAGAAAGGTTGGGGCCAGCAGATGCTGGAGGCACTCGGGGAGCTGAAGCCTTGGGACCAGGGAGTCGCCCCAGAAGGGGCATCTGACAACCGCGTTTGAGACCCGGGCTCCGCGCGAGAGGCGGCAGCTGGGGAGAGGAAAGGGCCGGAAGTATCTCACTGATGAGAGAATTTATTTAAAATTTTTGTCGAAAACAATTGTTGAGCCCCGACTTTCTGGTGGATGCCGAGGAAACAGAGAAATAAGATCAGATTGCCCCCTCCACAGCCCTCGGTGTGCAAGGGGGACAGATTTGAACGTAACAGGCTCCAGACTAGGGTTTCGCAGCCTTGGCACTACTGACTCTTTGGGGCAGATCACGCCTTGTCGTGGGGGCTCTCCTGTGCGTTGTAGGCCTTGGCCTCTCCCCTCTGGATCGCAGCAGCAACCTCCACCTCCAACTGCTGTGACCAGAGTGTCCCCAGACATTGCCAAATGTCCCCTGGGGGGCGGGGAGGGGGGCAAAATCCCTCAGTTGAAAACCATTGGTCTAGACTATAATTCTGTCATTTGTCTGTTCATTTATTTGACATGAGTTTTCCGAGCCCCGAGTGTGTGCCGGGCACTGTTCCGGGGCCTGGGGCTGCAGCCGTGGAGTTACGGGTGTCGAGTTCATGCCTATCGCCTTTGCCTACTGGAGGAGGGAGTGAAATGTTCCGTGCAGGGATAAAATCGGGGACCATGGCTACCAGAAGACTCCGGAAGGTAACGCTCAGCCAGGCCGGGAAGGATGAACAGAAGGTACTGGACAGAGAAAATGGGAAAGAGGATATTTTAGGTTGAGCAGGATGGAATGGCCTCCTGGATTTGTCACCCAGAGGTTCACGGAAGGCCCGAGGGTACAGATGGACTAAGGTAGGCCCTTTCTGGCATGCGGACAGGTCAGGGCATGCAAAGAAGGGGCTTCACCTTGTCTGGAGGCTGCAGAGGGATCCGGAGAGACTTCCCAGAGAAGGGGAGAGAGGAACCGAGTCTTGAAGCTGAGCAAGCAGGGGAGAGAGAGAGGACACAGGGCAAGAAGGAACAGTCCCTGCATAGGCTGCAGAACCGGAGAGAGAGCCTGAGGGTTGGGGAGACTGCGAGGAGGCTGTTGGAGCAGGAGCACAGCATTCCCACAGCAAAGGTGAGGCTGGCATGGGATCGGAGGCAGAGTGGGACTCAGCTAGAGAGCCTGGACTTTTATCCTTGAGGTGCTGGGGAGCCATGCAGGGTATCTGAGCACAGTACTTTTATTTTAGAAAAATCGCGATGGCTACAGTGAAGAGGTAGGGGCTGCACGGAGCAGGGCGAGAGGCAGGGGGTGGTGGCAGAGGTTCAGGAGTGAGATTAGGGTGTCCGTGAGTCTGGAGTGGAGGGGGCGGGTCCCACAGACACTTAGGAGGTGAAAGCATTAGGCGACAGGCTTGAAGGTGGGGCTCAGCGAGCCGGAGGCTGCATCTGGGCCGATCGTGGGCGCCCGGGAGTGCGGCCCCGCAACCAATCACCAGATAAAAGACCGAAGAGAGGAAGATATGCCTGCGAATCTCAGAATACAAATTATTTGTGAAACTTTGCTCTCATGCATCATCTTTAAATATTAATACCCAACATTTTTAAAGAGTTTAATGCTGTGCCAGGCACCGTTCTAAGCACTTCATGCGTTAACTTGTTAAGTCCTCCAACAACCCTACGAGGGAGATACTTTTTATCATCTGCATTTTGCAGAGAAAGGCACCGAGGCGCAGAGAGAGTAAGTAACTGGCCCGAGTACACAGCCAGCAAGTGGCTGAGCCAGGATTTGAAGTCAGGCAGTCTGGTTCCTGAGTCTGTGCTATCAGCTGTTAAATGCCAAAATGTGGTTTGTTTGAAGTCTGCTTAACTTCGGCTGTTTATTAAGTCCTGTGACCTTAATATAAAAGTAAAAAAAAAAAAAAAAAGCAATGGCATTCTATTTTATAGGTTGCCGTGGAGGAGCATAAACCGGAAAATCACCTTCTGGAATCCCAGGGAAACCCTACACGTTGGCAGTGACTACTGCCCCCTGGTGGCAGTGTACCCCAAATCGAGGCGCCATGATAAAGGCCAAAGTCTGATTTATTTGGGTGTCGAATGTATGAAACCCTAAGCCGGGGTGTTGAGAACTATTATGAAAACATGTCTTCTGTTGGACAGGAAGAAAGAGGTGAGGCTCGCAATGCCCAGGCTGCAGGGTGTGTGCTCTAAGGGACTATGATTGTGGCACTTGGGATGGGGTTGCCAGGCTCCATCCACACCCCTCCAGCAGTTCCCTAGACAACCAGCCTCAGGCATTTCTGAAACAGCTGGTGGGAGCCAGGGGTGGGGTGGGGTGTTACTCTGCAAACATGGGCTGTACCCGTGACCCCGACCTTCTAATCCCAGGGCTTAACTGACTTCATTAACTCCAGGGGGCTCGAAGGAGACCCCCCAAATCATTCTCTGTCAAACCACATTCGTAAAAGTCCCATTGCTGAGGGCCGTGCAGGAAAACCTCCCACCTAAAGGCAAAGGACTGGAGGTGGCGACCTTTCGCTGTGAACCCTCTGTAGGCTGGTGACAGGGCAGGATTGACCCCACCCCCCCTGCCTGCAGAAGGGCAGTGAGGGAGAAAACTGGGTGAGAGCAGAGCATGCTGGGTAGCCTGGCCAGGAGCTGAGCGGTCCAGCCTCCCACCCCCCACTGTGGTTGCCGTGACAACCGAGTGGGGGAGGGAGGAGGAGAGGAGAGACCACTTGCCCCTCAGACAATGGGAACCTATTCCAGGTCACCCTTGGCCTTGCCTTGAGGGACTTGGGGTGGTCAGGAGCTCTGGGTTCTTCACACCCTGCAGGATCAGGATTTCGGGGAGCAGCCTCCGTTCAGGCCAAGCCTGGGGAACCCAGAATGAGGGTCACAGTTGGGATTCGAGCCCCTGAAAATTCCAAACTCTACCAGAGCCTCTTCCCTCCTGGACTCCCCGATTTCCCTGACATAGGCTAAGTCCACATGAAGTTCATAAGCTGAGCCTCCTCCCCACACTGAAGGACTTGACCTGGTAGTGGGGGGTGAGCGGCAGGCCCAGGGAGGAGGCGGCAGCCACTTTGGGGACAGGCCAAATATTTTATGAGTAATTTAATATCTGGAGCGCGAACCACTGAGCAGAGAACCCATCAGCTGCGGGAGCAAGGGGCTGGTCTGGTCCTCATAATGCAGGGGAGAGGACGGGTCTGATGACCCGAGGGCTGTAGGGAAGTTAACCCTTCGAGGGCCCTGGGAGAGAGCCAGAAGGGGGCAGGATGGCCACGCACCAGGCACCATGAGCTTTCGATGGGTTGAACACTTGAACTTGGGAGGGAAGTTTTGCCCTGTTGAAACACACTGGATTTGTGACCCAAGGACCTGAGTGTGCCTCCTGTTCACCCTGGACTAATGTGTGTGTGACCCTGGACCAACGACTCTGCCTAAGCCTCACTTTCCTTGCCCATGAAATGGGGGTGATGCTAATGGCGCCTACATCACAGATAAGACCTCAGCGACAGCAAATACAAAGAATTTAGTCCGACTCCAGGACACAGCAGGCACTCAGTAAAGACACCTGCCCTCGTGACCCTGATGTTTCGTGAACCCCACAGCGGCTCTTCAGAGTTCCCAGACTCCTTCGTGGGGGTCTCCCCGTCACCTAGCCATGTCCTGGGCCCCTCCTCTCTGGCCCTGGGGCAGGGCCTGATGGGCTTTCATCACATTCTGCACAGCCGTGGCTCTGTCTCCCCTGACACCTGCCTTAGCACCCCCTCAGGGTTTCTGGGGAGGGATCCTGTCCAGCCTGGTGGCAGAGAAGGGGCAGGCCCTGGGCACAAACAGATCTGGGTCAGAATCTCGGTTCAGCCACATTCCGGCTTCATCACTCTGGCCCCTCATTTCCTTGTCTGCAAAATATGATTAATGGAACGCCTTCTTCGTAAGGATGCTCTCACAATCACAATGACTGGAGATCATTCTATAAAGATGAATATTTAGAGCCTGTTACACAGTAGGTGCTCATTAAATGATTCGTCACCAATACTTCAGGAGAGCAGCTTAGGGGCCACACTGTTTCAGTCCATGTCCCAGCTCGGCCATGTACTAACAGTGAGGTCTTGGCCAAGTTGCATAGCCTCCCTCTACTTCAGTTTCCAACTCTGCGAAATGGACGTAACATCAGTAAGTGCCTCACGGGAATTAAATAAGTGAAGATACACAAAGTGTTGAAAACAGAGCCTGAAACAGAGAAGGAGCCTAGTCACGGTTAGCCGTTATTAGTCTCTCCTTCCGAAATCGAGAACCCGTTTGTGAATGGAATCTTCTCTCCCCTCCCCTGCCCTCACTCCGCCATTCCTGGATCTGGGATACAGGTTTCCTCTTTTATCCGGGGCTTTTTCTCCCGTTTATCTGGGGCTTGGGCTTCTAGCCCAGTGAGCTCACTCCTCGCTCTGCGTGTATCTTTCAGCCCTGCCGGGGAACTCCAATCGCGATCAGGAGCTTCTCCCACCACACAGTTCTGCCCTTCTGTTCAGTCGGGAAGCTGCCTCTTCCCCAAAGCCCAATCTCAACCATAATTTCACCTGGAGGAAATTCGATGTGCCCAGGGTGAGGTGACCCAGGGACCGTCTCGTCTCGCCCCCTTGTGCTGGAGCTAGGGAAACTGGGGCTCAGGAGGGGAGGGTGGTTCGCAAAGCCACACGGCAAGAAGATGCTCAGGCTGGAACTTGAACCCAGGTCTCCGGCTGCCAGTCCAGTGCTCTTTTTCTACACCAGGCTGCCTCTGGGGGCCCGGCAGTATCCGATGCCCCATCCTGCTGAGGCGCGTACGGAGGCCCAGCGATGCGAGGGGACCGGCTCACTGTCCCACGGCCCATGGCAGGAGTCGCGATTCAAACCCGGACCTGGGGAGCACCGAAATCCGAGCATGCCCACAGACGGGCCTGCCGCACGGCGCAGCCCGCCCTCCCCAGCCACCGGCCGACATAGGACCTTTCCACTTGCAAAGCTGTTTGTCTCCTGCAGCTCACCCAGAGGACCCTCACAAAAACCACTAGTCTCACTTTATAGGTGACAGTGCTGACGTTGGTTGAGGACCCACTACGTATTAGGTGTGGCACAGGTTCTCTGTCCCAGCCTCTCTTGGCTGTGTGCCTACTGCGCTCCAGGTAGCGCTCTACAACACTGGCTCCATTAGTGTTCACACCGACACTAGCTGCTACGGCTCCATTTCACAGCGGAGGAAACAACAGCTCAGAGCTGGGGTAACGTCCGTGCCCGAGGTCCCTCCGCAAAGCTGGGCTCGAACCTGGCGGGGCCCTTGTGAGGAGCCGGTGAGGGAAGGAGCGCAGAGCACAGGGCCCGGGGCCCCGCACACGGCAGGTGCTCTGTGCTCCGTGTTTTGTTTCTCTTGCCTTCGTTCTGCCGTCAGCTTGTTTCTGTCCTTCCTGCTCCCCAGAGGCTGCGAGAGCTCACAGGGACAAACGCATGCTGGGAGGGGGCAGAGGAGACTCTGGGACAGACCACAGGCGAGCAAGGTGGGGGAGGCAGGAAGGTCAGGAACGGAAGCGAGGAAGGGGGCTCTCAGGAAACCGTGGTCTGCACAGACTTCACAGTCGCGGCTGGCGCGTCCCTCTGGAGGTTTCTCAAGCCTCGGGTTTCTGCAGCGGGGTTGGGGAATAAGCCAGTCGTCTCCTTGTCTCCAAACGGGGGCAACGGCACCCATGTCGGGGTGTTGTGAGACTTTAATGGGCCTGTTCGAAACCTCGTCACTTTTCTCCCTGCCTGCCGTTGTTTCCCCTGGAGATGCTAAGCCTTCCCGTCCAAATTGTGCCAAGGGCCCATGAAACATTATTACACGGCCTCGCCTTCCAGGCAGGACACAATTTTGACTTTCCTTCCATCTTGCCTTTCTTCTTCCACAGACGTATTTACTGAGCATATACTATGTATATCTGTCTCCAAGCCCTGTACGCTCTGGAGTAAGAAAGATTCATCAATCAATTAATGAATCCATACACCCATGCTTTTCCTTCATCCATCCGATAAACATGAATCTTCTGGGCTCTCTGGGCTGTGACATGTCCCTGTCTGGCCTCCTTTGTTCCCTCCTGTGTCCTCGCCGAGTTCTGGGTAGGTGGGGCTGCCAGTAAGTGAGGTGTGATGTGCCCAGGGTAGTCACTACGGTGCCAGCTGTAGTCCCTGGCTTCCTCCCTGGGGGCGACCCTGTCAGAGTTCTTCCCCCTTTACCTGAGGGTATCACAAGCACCCCTAGTTTCTAATCAATAGGCTTGGGGTGGGCCTGAGAAGCTGTGTTGTCCCAAGCCAGCCTAATGCCGTTGATCTAGTTCAACCTCCTCTTTCTGTGGGGAAGTCTGAGCCTCAGAGAGGGGTAGCAACTCATCCGAGGTCACACAGTAAGTCAGGTTCCGAGGCCAGCCTAGAACCGGAAGCTCATGACTTGCCATCCAGGCTGCTTCCTGCTCTACCAGGTCCCCTCGCTGTGGGTGTCCCTCCCTGGGTGGGCCCTGCTGGGTTTCTTGAACAAACACCCCCCCTTTCTTCTTGCATCTGGCCAACAGGGTTGTGTCTGAGAATGCCTCCTGGCTACGTGCAAAAATAAACGCAGCTTTTGCAGCTCGCTCTGTAAGGAGGGCGTGTGTTTGTGTGTGCGCTGGGTGAGGGCTGGTTTAAGGCAGGGCACCTGGTGCCCTGCTGCCAGCAGGAGACCAGAGAGGCGAGGACGTGGAGGAGAAACGGGGTGAGGCCCGCAGTGCTCAGTGGCGGGAAACCGACTGCCCGCCCTTTGTCCTTTCCTTTGTCTGCCCGTGAACCCTGCTCGCTAGCACCATCAGAACGTAATCACAACGGCCGCAGTGGCAGCAATAACAGTAAGAGTCAGTCACCGAGTGCTCGCCCGCGTATGGAAGGGTTCCGGTTCATAGCTCTCAGCAAGCTGAGCCGGCGCGCCGAGCCCCGGGCACTTCCGGAGTGCTCCCAGCCCTCCTGAATTAGGATATGCATTTTACCGACCCCAGGTGCACATTAAAGTTTGAGGAACCCTGCCCCTTCCAGGACCTCAGTTCCCATCACAGCCCACCAGGAGCTAATACTTGTGCAGGACTTCCTGTGTGCCATGGGCTTCGCGCATAGAATCTCACGTCAACCCTTAGCAGCTTTTTGGGGTGGATACGAAGATCACCCCCATGTTACAGATGAGGAAACCGTGACCCGGAGAGGTTAAGTAATGAGCCGGAGAGCAGGGGTTTGTAACGTGCCTTTTACAGTCAAGGGCAAGGAGACCAGAGAGTTTTTCTGTCCATGTCCCAAGGTGGGACTTCTGAAGCCCAGCCTCATGGAAGGTGCACCAGCTTGGAGTCAGGGAGTTGTGGGTTTGAGTTCCTGCTCCGCTTCTTCTAAGCCTAGAACCATTCCTGGGCCTAGAGCAGGTCGGCAAATCTGGCCCACAGATTGTGTGCAATTTGCTACCTGAGAATGGCCTTTGCATCTCTAAACGGATGAAGAGAAATCAAAAGGAAACTATTTTGTGACATGTGAAAATAACGCGAACTGCTAATGCCAGTGTCTGTGACGACCTATTGGAACGTAGCCGTCCCCATTGGTTCATGTATTTGTTTATATATTATCTGTGGCCGTTTCTGGGCATCAGAAGCAGGGCTGAGTAGTTGCAACAGAGACCGTACGGCCCATGAAGCTTGGAATAGCGCCCGCGTGACGCTTCACAGAAAAAGTTTGGTGACCTCTGGTCTATGGCAGTAATTCTCACGCTTTAGCTCCATCAAGACCACCTGGAGGGCTGTGGAAACACAGACTGCAAGGCTCGATCCCAGAGTTTCTGAGTCGGCCGGCTTGGGGCTCGGAATCCGCATTTCTCACAAGCTCCTGGCTGCCACTGCTGCTGGAACCACGTTGAGGACACTGGGTCTTCAGAGCTGACCTTCCGCCCCACCTCGGAAACCCGGAGCCCAGGCTGAGCGTGGCAGGAGCTCCACCGTCTGGGTCCCACGTCACCCACCCGTCCTCCAGCCCCTCCTCCAGGCTGCCCCTCTCCCGGCGTCTGCTCCCCTCTGGTGGCGGCAGGCCTGAAGCTGGCCCGGCGTGTTCCGCCTTCACTGCCTGCCCATCCCTCCATTCGGAAACACATTTCAAAGCTTTCAAAGCTGCACATCCTTGCCCTTAGGGAGTCCACTTCTAGGAATTTAATCTGAGAAAAGAATCAAGGATGCGTGTGAGGATGCTCTTGGCTACCCTGATTGTTTGTAAGAGCGTAAAAAAGGAAACTGGGGCATTCGCTTGACAGGGTCACCCAGCTGGTAAGCCCAGGCAGGACTTGAACTTGCGTCCATCTGATTCAGGAGCTGGTGCTCTTAACTGCTACACTCCACAACCCATCAGGATGCTTCCCACCTGCTTTGGCAGAGCGGTGACCAAGACCCTGGCCTCTGGAGCCGAACTGCCTTGCGTTGAACCCTGGTTCTATCACTTACTAGCTGCGAATGTGGGGCAAGTCACTTAGCTGCTCCGTGTGCCAGTGTCTTATTGGCGAAAGGGGAACATAACTGTAAAGTTTACAAGAATTAACGCGAGAGCCCAGAGCTGTGTGCCCTGCGGGCTGTTATCATTGCTACGCACAAAGCCCCCACCTTCCTTCGTCTTTGCTCTTCACCCCCCGCCCCCTTTCCTCTTCTTTGCTGGCTCAGGGCATTGTGGGTCACTGGGAGAGGCGCACCGGTCCTGATTGACTGCAGCAGAGGTGTCACCATAGCCAGGAGGACGCAGACTTTCAGCAGGGCCTCAGGCCCGTGCAGCTCTGAGATCTGCCCCCACCCGCCCAGGCCTGGGCCCCTGAAGTCTGGGCGACAGGGGGACAGAGCTGAACACACGGACCGCTGGGTTAAAGAGGCCTGGATTTAAATCCCAGATCCTCTGTGTGACGTGGGGAGGTAACATGCCCTCCGTGAGCCTCGATATTCTTATCTATAGAACGGGAGCAGAAGGTTAGAACAGCGGTTCCTCAAGGTGGTCCTGAGCAGCTATAGCAGCGACACGACGCGGGAGCTCTGAGAAAATGCTAATTCCAGCAAGCCCCCTGGGGACTGCGAGGCCTGAGGAGAACCGCTGGACTAGAACAGCTGCTCCTCAGTCTCGCTGTGACTCTTACGGGGGAAGATACCTGCGGGGGGTCTAGCTCGGCCACTACGAGCTGCTGTTACTGCTCCAGGCTTGCTCCTTCTAGGCCTCGGCTGACTGGACGGGAAGTACCCCTGTTCCGACCCGGACCAGTTGGGGCCCCTCTCCTGGGATCTGGGAATCGGAGCTGTCAGGCTCCGAGTCACTCCCATGAGGCCTAGGGACTAATTTCGTGGGCAAGGTTGTCACCTGGAGACATCCATTTCTCCCTCTTGCCTTAACAGTCGAGAGGGCCAATCTGCAGAGAGAAGCCCAGAGCTGAGATGTCTCAAAGGGACGCACGACGGTGCTGGGCTGGGGCCACCCACGTACGTGTGGGTCCCATGTCCCACCTGCGCCCGGGTCCTGTAGGACACCTCTGGGCTCTCCTGATTAGGTTCCTCCTTTGCTCCTAAGTCAGTTCCAGAATTTTCCGTCACTTGTAACTAAAAGGGCTCTGGCATGTTGTGGGCTGGGAGTCAGGGTCAAGGGGGTACGCAAAGGTCAAGGGTCGTAGGCCTTCCCATCCTTTCTCTCTGCCCACCTGCCAGCCCAGCCAGGAGAGCTGAGTTTCACCCCCATCCCCATTCCGTAGGAGAAGCGGGCCTAGGGGGAAAGGAGGCGTCTCGCAATGATGAGATAGACAATGTCCTGAAAGCTGTCAGGGGTCACCTCAGGTGTGGAGTGGAGATTGTCCAGCAGAGGAGGGAGTGAGACTGGAAGGCCAGCCCAGGGAGAGCCTTGAAGGCCAGGCTCAAGGGCTGGGACTCTGTCCAGTTGGCAGTGGGGGACCACTGAACGTTACTGGGCAGGTTCTCAAAAGTTAGAGCATCTGTTCTGACCGGAGGGCTGAGCTTGTGCCAGGCTGGGAAGGTTTTGGGGGGCAGGGTGCATGTAAGGAGAATCAAGAGGGGCCTTGGTTTCAGGATGAGTTAAGATCTTGGAGGAAGACCCCTGGATCCCTTGGGGGGAGGGCATGTGACATTATAAGCAGGAAACCCCGTAGTGGCTGGCCTCCATATGTTGTCTTGAAAGAGGACTCAGGTCGTCAGTGGCCAGAGCCAGGGCTGCTGTGGGATCGAGGACGGTCCCTTCACCCCTCCATTGCTCATCCTCCTCTGCAACCGGGGCGCAATGCAACCTGTCTCCCAAGATGAGCGTGAGGATTCAGGAGAGAATGAAAAGGTCTAGCCCAGGGCTCAGAGCATAGAAGTTGCTCACTAGCCTGTGTCCCCTCCCCAGCTTCCCACTCTGTGGCTGTCACAGAGCCGGACACAGAATCTGGCTCTCCAGTCACGTCCAATCAGATACAGTTTCTGTTTTCAGAGGTCATTCATTCATTCATTCATTCATTCGTTTGTTCATTCATTTGTTGGTCAGTCAGCCGGCCAGCATTGCAGCAGCATTCCTGAGCACCTACTACGCGCCAGCTGCTGGGACACAGAGCCGAATGAGACCACCGTTCCTTGGCCTTTGAAAAATTTATTGACTCACTCATTCGGCAACATCCACGGAGCCCTTCTGTGTGTTTTGGTTGGGTGGGGGAGCGTTGGGGGTAACGTGAGCGCTGCTGGTGGGGGCAGGGTTGGGGGCGGGGAGGCAGCCGGCCCCCACGGCTCATGCATCCGCATCCGGGAAGAGCAGGAACCCGGAGAAGATGCTGTTGGCGCCCTCCATGCCCACCAGGGAGTTCTTGTCAGTGGCCTGCAGGAAGACACTCTCCCCCTGCTTCAGCTGGAGGACCATGCTGCCCGTAGTGACCTGGAAGGTGTTCTGGACGTAGTCGCAGAAGGTAGCCACCTTCTGCATCTGCTCCCGGCCCCGCATGAGGTTCACGCAGAGGTTTCCTCGAGAGCTGGCGTGGTAGGTGAAGTAGTAGATGCCGGGCACCCTGCAGACGAACTTGCCGCTCCGAGGTTCGTAGTTGTTGTTGGCGTTGGTAATCACCTGGTCGAAGCGGATGGCCTGGTCCCGCCGCAGCGCGCTGTTGACGGTCCTCTTGGCGGAGAAGGCGATCTTCTGCGTGGCCTTGTAGTCTCCCGACTCGCCCTTGGGGCCCCGGGCTCCGGGGGGCCCCGGGGAGCCTTTGGGGCCAACGGGGCCCTTGGGCCCGACTTTGCCTGGTTTCCCAGGAATCCCTGGGTCTCCCTTCTCCCCAAACTCGCCATGGTCTCCAGCCAGCCCTGGCAGCCCTGGAAAAGGAGAAACGAGAGACACGATGGGCCAGAGATCACCGGGAACCATGGGAAGGCGCCCCGGGCCGGGAGGCAGGGGGCCACGTCCCTGCCTCTCTCTGGGCCTCAGCTTCCCCGGTGTGGAAAAGGGGGTGGGGGTTTTCCTCCCAGCCCAGTCTTCCGAGTCGGCCATGTGCCTGACGGCGGTGGGAGCTGACGCCCGAGGTGCAGAGAGTGGGGTAGGGTGCCGGGCCTGCCCTCCTCACCCGCCCATACAGGCTCCCTGGTTCGGGCCTGACGCCCGGAGCAGGGATAAGGAATTCTTGACTCGACCCCCCCCAGGGCAGACATCTTTAATCAATCCCGGCATTCCTTCCCGCGGAGTGGGCCAGAAGCGGGCCTCGGAGGCCTTCTCCCGGCCACTCCCGGAGCCGCTGCCCCTGTGTCCCGCACAGCGCGAGATAAGACCTCTTTTCCAGTAAAGTGGCAGAGCCTAGTGGCTGAGAGCACAGGCCCAGGGCACAGACGGGTGTCCTTCTCCTGCCACATCTGCCACTATTAGTTGTGTCACCTTGACGGAGTCACATTTTCTGGGACTCGGCGTTCTCCTCTGTATGATGGGGATAAAGATAGTTTGCGAGAACATGAGGGCTACCTGTGGTTACGTGAGGACGGCGGTTGGTTTTGGTTAAATGAACGAAGGAGCCGTGTTTTCTGGGAGCGGGGGCAGGAGTTCATGGCGGGAAGTCTCCTCTGAACCCTGTGACAAGCCCACAAAGTATCTGCCTGCATCGTGTGGGTGAGGAAATAGTTCAGAGCGGGGAAGCCACTTCCCCGGGAGGCAGCCCAGGGCTGTGTGCCTGCCTGCAGTGGTTTTCTCTCTCTCTACCCGGAGTCAGGGGTACGAGAGCTATGGCCTGGCCTCAGCCTCCATGTTTCCTGGGCCCCCTTGGGCAAGTCGGTAGCCTTTCCGGGCATCAGTTTTTCCATCTGTGAAATGGGAATCAGAATCCCATCTTTGCAGAGTGATGGCACGGGTTGGGGTGGGGGTGGGCCTTGGCAGGCTAATGGATTTGCGAGCATTTTTGCGATCTCTCAGGCAGGCAGCCGTGACCGGGGAGGCCGGAGATGGGGCCTGGCTTGATGACACGAGTGCAACCCCGAAGCCTACAGTACCTTTCTCTCCTTTTATCCCTGGGGTCCCAGGTTTGCCGTCAGATCCCGGCGCTCCGGGAATGCCCGGGATGCCGGGGATGCCGGGGTGTCCGGTGCAGCTGCTCTGGGCCCAGGAGACCTCAAGCAGAACGAGCAGCAGCAGCAGGGACGCAGGAACGCCCTCCCTCAGGGACTTCATCGCTGCCCCGGCTCAGCTCCTCCTGCGGGGGACAAGGGGATGGAGAAGGTTACCGCCGTGGAGGTGCCTTTCTTCTTCACTCTTTCATTCACTCGTTCATGTGTTCACTCGGTGTGTCCCAGCTGTCAGGCCAGACCCCGCGCTGGGTGCTGGGGTAAGACGGATGTGGCGCGTGCCTTCACGGGGCTGGCCTTCTAGGGGAAGGCAGGCAAGGAACGGGTCAGCATGCAAGTAAGTGGGAATAGAGACCGTGCAGAATGCTCTGTAAGAAACGTAGGGGTGCTGGAGGGAGAGTAACCGGGCTTCGGGGGTAGGTGGATGGTTTTCTGAAAGAAGTCTTCCCATTAGGAAAGTTTTTTTTTTTAAATATTTTTTTTAAATTTTTATTTTTGAGAGACATAGAGACAGAGTGTGAGCAAGGGAAGGGCAGAGAGAGAGAGAGATACAGAATCTGAAGCAGGCTCCAGGCTCTGAGCCGTCAGCACAGAGCCCCTTGCGGGGCTCGAACTCACAGAGTGTGAGATCATGACCTGAGCCGAAGTCAGCCGCTTAACCGACTGAGCCACCCAGGCGCCCCCCCCCCATTAGGAAAGTTTTATAGATGGGGGCAGCATCTCTGGCCCAGCCCCAGAGGTTCAGAAAGTGCTGGGGCCAGAATGTTCTGGGAGGAGAGGAAGTGGGGGCAAGGGCCTAGAGGGAAGGACAAAGAGCCTGGAGTGTCCAGGACCAGCAGGGAGGCCAGTGTGGCTGGAGGGGAGTGAGGGGTCAGAGGGACGGGAGGTCGAGGCTGTGATCCGCGGGCTAAGGGTCACTCGACATCCTCGGAGGAGCCCTACCTGGAAGAGGCTATTATTTTTATACCGAAGAGGCCCCTGAAGTTGAAGGAGGCGGAGACACTGGCTCGCGGTCACACAGGAAGGACTGTAGCCAGCATTCCAACCCAAGCCTGTCAGGCTCTGAAGCCAGTATTCCCTGCCGGCACCCCGGGCCATCTCTGCCGATGGGGGCCCTCCACAGGCCCTGGCGAGAGGGCAGTGCTGGCCCCATCTGAATACCAGAGAACCAGGAAGAAGTCAGCTGGTCGGCACAGCCAGCGCCCCTTAGCATTGGTTCTCAAACCAGAAGAGCCCTTAAGATTCATCTAGTCCAAAGTTTTTTGAAAAATGGAGGTGACATTCACATAATATAAATTTAACCTAAAACGGTTATCTTTGCATAAGTACCAGTTCCTGGAGGTTTTACAAAGTGACAGATTTGACAGCTTCAGTAATCCATGCATCGGGCACTTAGCCAGGCTCCGGGCCAAAGACTTTACATGCCTCTAGTTCATTTAATGTGGTCCTTACCACAGCCCCCCACCCCCACCCCCACCCCCAAAGCACCCGGCTCGCTCCTTCTGCAGACGGGGAAACTGGGTACTGGAGAGGGCAGGAACCTCCATCAAGGTCACACAGCTGCCTTGTGGCTGGGATTCCAAGCCACGTCCGCTGGACACAGGGTGTTCCGTCAGGAGGCTGTGAAGCCTGGTGGTTTAAAACGTGGGCATTGGAGCCACACAGCCTGACAGGGGCTAGTGAGTGGCCGCGTTCCGAGCAGCACTAGGTATGGGGCTGGCGGTCGGTGAAGGAGGCTTTATCGTTACTGTTCCTGCTGCTGCTGAGACCTGGCGAGCAGGGTTTGTCGGAAGCAGCGATGAGAGGTCTCTGGTGTTGCAAGGATAGCCGTGCCACCAGGGTCCAAACCAGGCCTCTGCCACTCCCCGGGGAGGGCCTCGGGCGAGTCTCCCCTTCCATGAAATGGGGATAAGGCTAATGCCTGCTGCACAGGGTTGGTGGGAGGAGGGATGGGCCCGGCATGCTGGAAATGCTAAAGGAATATTCGCTATTTTTGTATTATCCCTGTCGTCCAAGAATCCCCAAGCGCTGGGATATGACGGAGGGTGGTTGGAAGAGTGAAGCAGGAGCCAGCCCCCGTGGGAGAGAGGGCTCAGGGAGAGGAGGGCTCAGGTGGATACAGCCCAGGGATGGAGGGCAGCAAGCAAGGGGTCGGGGAACAGGGACAGCAGGTCCAGACCCACGGTGAGACTCAGGCTTCCTGGGGAAGCAGAAGGTGGCGGGTAGGGGTGGTGGTGAGAAGATCCATCTCAGGGGCCACTGAGTCCCAGCTCCGGGCATCTGGTCTGACCCCGGCCCTCAGCGTCCATCACAACCCTTCACATCTTTCCCATGTCACCAACACCCCCCCCCACCCCCGTCTCCTTCCAGCCCCAACAGTTCCTTTTCCCTGACTTGGAGTCAGACCGATGGCACTTCAAACTGCCACCTCACTGTATGACCTCAGACAAGCGCCTTAACCTCTCTGGGCCTCTTTGGCAAAGTTGACTGCTACCCAGCAGGGCTGCCGGAGGATGGAAGGAGACGGAGGCTAAGAGAAATGAGGTCTCTAGTGTGGTGTCGGATCCCACGCCCTCCTTTGCAAACATGCAATTAGTTTAGTGCCAACTAATCACTAACTGCGACTCCACCTATGAGGCAAATTAGTTCCTTGAAAGAGTCAGTCTGAGCTTTCTCAGCAGACCGAGAGGAAGTGAGAGAAGGCAGGTGTTGGAGAAGTGCTGGGCCAGGTGAAGGGGACCTGGGTTCTAATCCCGCCTCTGCCTCTGGCATATGTTGAACCAGGTAGTTCGCTAGGCACCGGGTGAACTTAATCCCTTTCAGAGCATCCAAGGGCCCCTAGAAGCTTCCATTATTCCCAGAGAGGGTCCAGGCCGACACAGGTTATGTGACTTGCCCCAGGTCACCAGCGTCTAAGAGACAGAAGCAGGACTCAGTTTGAGTCCAGGTGCTTCCAAAGCCCTTGTGTTGGGGGCTCCCATTTTAGGCTGCTCCCGCCACCTGGGGCCCCGGGTAGTAGTAGACTCCCAAACGCACCCACCGGAAGTTTGGTTCCCCAGGTCTGCGATTGGGCCTGGGGGTCCACACTGTTAATGGCCCCAGGTGACTCCGAAGCAGGGATACGAAGGCTACACTTTGGGCCTCGTCACCCTCCGCCACGTTGTCCTGCTGGCCAGTCCCCCCAGCTACTGAGCCCCATCCTCACCTGGGAACCTGGTGTCCTGTGCGGCCGCTCGGCTGGGCAGCAGCGGGACCAGGAGCCGGGAGCCTGCTGCTCTCCGTCCAAAGCAGAAGTTCCATTCCCCAGAGACAGGAAGGGCCTTCCCCGGAGGGCCCCCTCCCATGGGCCCAGCAGGAGGGCCCCCTCCGCTCTCAGCCCTTCCGGCACTTTCGGGCCCATTTCTGCAATCTGGAAGAGTTTACCGTAAGTGGGGCGGGTGGGTGGCCAGTTTGGTTTCGCCGGCTCAGCAGCTGCGGGGGGAACAGGCTGTCCGGGGAGAGTGTCCACAACCGGTGGCTTGCGTGCCAAGGCCCCTGACCCTGTGACCCCCTACAGCAGACATAGCCGTTCCTCATTGAAACGAGAACATGGCTGGCCTGGTGCCTGAGCACTGGATTTGGAGTCGGAAACCTGCATTCACGTCCCGCCTCTGCCGCTCACCAGAGTTTGGTTCCCGAGGTCTCCAACGGGCGTCTGAATGTTCTCAGCAGAGAGAACCCAAGGGAGCCCCGATTTCCTCTGCTCTGCGCTGGGGCTATAGCTGTGCGGCAGACAGCGTGGGGCACCGGGCAGCTCGTTCGGGGTGGTGGAGGGCGAACTAGAAAGCGCAGTGGACGCGGCAACCGTTACTATCACGCCATGTCTCAGGCTTCCCTTTTCTGGGTCCATCTTTTCTGCCTTCTTCCCATTCTGTACTTCTGCTCTTGCCCTGTTCTCAGAAAATTATCTAATAATGAATGTTAAACGCGGTCATTATTTATTTATAGCCCTTCCTCTGCTTCCAGCAGCGCTTGAGGCCGGTGACGGTAACGGGCACAGGCAGGGGCTTCTTGCTTGTTGATTCTGGAACCACACCAAGTCAGGGCTGGAGAGGGGCTCGGAGGTCACCCAGCTCCTTCCTCTCACCTTATGTATGGGAAACTGAGGCCCAGAGGGGAGGAAAGAAATATTTATCACGAGCCACCCTGGGCTAGGTGCCGGAGACAGAGTCACCAGCACGTCGGCCGTGGTTCCTGTCCCCATGGGGAATTCCTTCTATCGGGGGAGACTGGTGTTTGACATTGAATGACACGGTGGATGGGTGGCTTCTGTGATAGCTGTCAGAAGAAAGAGGGGACTGCAGGAGCCCGCACCTCATACGAGGGGCAGGTGCAGGACTCAGAGCAAGGCCTCCCTGGCGCTGGAGTATCGGCCTGTTTGCTGAGGCTGCACGGAAGGCCCTGCGATGCTCCTCACAGGGACGGTTGTTCAGCTGGCACCAGCAGCTGCCATAGGTCAGGAGGGCCCTACCTGACACCTGTGCTTAGAGACAGAGTGTCTGACTGATGGGAATTAAGTGTTACTTGCGGTGGGTGTTAGGGAAAGAAGAGACCTATTTGACAAAACCAAAGGGTGTCTGGGCTCAGCCAATGACAGACGCGAAGGGACTTGGCCTGGATGAGGAGGGAAAGGAGTGTGTTCTGAGCAGGCGGAAGGCCGGGGCCCTGTACCAGCTGGTCTCTGTACCGAGAAAATTGTAGACCTGTAGGTTGCGGGTCCAGGGTCCTTCTGTGGGTTCCCAAGGGCCACCGAGGCCTGGGTTTCTGACTCTTTGATGGCGGATGGCAATGGGAATAGGTGAGCTTGAGCTTGGGGGAGAAGTTTGAGACTAAGAACAGAAAGAAGCATGCGGGGAGCGTGGGCATGGGCTTTGGAACCAGCCTCTCTCAAGCTCAAATCCCAGCTTTGCCTTTTTCTAGCGAGGTGGCCTCCAGCGAGGTGGCCTCAGGTGCATTAATGGGCCTCCGTTTCCCCATTTATGAATGGGGCACATGGATTGGGGGGGATCAGTGAGGTAACCTGGCAGGTCCAGGGTCCAGCTTTTGGTAGGTCCCCGGTGCAAACCGGGGGACAGTGAGATATATACGAAGAGAAGGCCAAGTTCTTGGAGCCTGGGTGCGTGGGGAGCCACACCTGGGTCAGGGACCAGGAGCAGAGAGGCCTGTGGACCTTGGCCCCGGAGTAGGAGCCAGCTGGTCTCTGTAGCTGTAAAATCATTGCCTCGCGTCCCCGATACGGAGGGGACGATCCCGACCGAGGGCGGGAGAAGAAACGTATAAGCCCTCCGCACCTCGTGGTCCCAAAGGCATTCCTCGCGGCTCGGCGTGTCTTATTCTTGTGCCTGGCCCGCCCCCCCTCTTAGAAACCCTCGCCGGGTTTCCCTCTGCCCCGCAGACAAGCTGGCATTTTCAAAGTCCTGTCGCTCCTGACAAAGAGAGAACAACAAGGAAACAATTATGGAAAATAAAAATGGCACAAAAATTGTCGCTTCCAGAGTACAGGTTTCTGATCTGACACTGTGGCCTACCTAAACGGTGCATTGATTTTTTAAACAAAAGAGAAAGGAGAAGAAAGATGTATCACTTTGGGGCACCGCTGGGCGGACTGCTAAGTGGTTGATGGAGGAGAGACATGAAGAGAGTGGCCCCGTGACCCGACCAGAGGCACCCCATGAACCAGGCTGGCTTCCTAGGCCCTTGCCTCTGTCCCCACTGTGTGTGTGTGTGTGTGTGCGTGTGTGTCTACTATGTGTCAGGCGTGGATCGAAGCGGCCCCGCCCTCAGGAATGTTCACCGTCCAGGAACGGGACAGGAAGGCAGACGTGTCAATGAGTAAGCGCATGCAAGCCAGTTAGGGGACCGTGTGCTTTATTTTTTTTTAATTTATTTATTTTTGAGAGCATGCACGCGCGACTGGGGGCGGGGCAGAGACAGGGGGACGGAGGATCCAAGGGGGGCTCTGTGCTGACCGCAGAGAGCCGCTGCGGGCTCGAACTCCCGAACCCAGAGATCGCGACCTGAGCCGAAGTCGGATGCTTAACCGACTGAGCCACCCAGCCGCCCCAAAGACCATGTGCTTGGACTTCACCCCGCCAACTACCTACTCACCCACAGCCCCGTCCTCCCCAAACTTTTATGAAAAAAGCCTTGATTCCAGAAATCTTTTTTCTTTTCTTTTTTTTTTTTTCTGTAAACAAATCTGCAGATGATTTTGTTGTGCCCCCAGATTTGGGAGCCTGGGCTCTGGAGGGCACTGTGGGACACAAAAGGGAGAATCAGGGAAGGCTCTGTGGAGGAGGGGTGATCTTTGTGTCGAACGCTGACAGCAGAGTGTGTATTACCCAGGTGGGTGAGGATCAGCGTGAGCGGGACAGGGGCTGTGCAGGACCCTGGCAGGCGTGCAGCCAAAGTGGACGGAGGTAGCGGCGGACTCGGGCTGCAGCCGCCTCTCCGATGGCCCACCTCAGTGGGCTGGTGCCTCCGTGAGCTCCGTGGGGCCTTGGGGAACCAAGCTGAGACCCTGGCGAGGCCGGGGCGGGTTCTCCTAGGTCTGAGCAAACTGTGGGTCTCCCTGCACTGAAACGTTATACTTTTTATCATTTTTGAACTTGAACTCTCACCCCTTCTCATGATCACCACAGTGAAAGTGCTGTGGTTAGTGTCTGGCCTCCTGGTCCTCCAGCAAGGCTCATACCAGCCGGGCCCAACCGTCAGGAACCTTGCAGGGGAAGCCTGAGGGCTTGTGGGCGGCAATGGTTTTAGTCCATCTCCCGGAGGCTCCCGGAGTCTGCCAGTGTGCGCGACGAATCAGACAACTGCGGGACAGAGTCTCCCTCTCTCACCAGTTCGTGCCCATCTCAGAGCATGGCGATGAAGATTAATGACTTAGTAGATGGGTTAGCGTAATGCCTGGGGCATAGCAAGTGCTCAATAAATACAAGCTATTAAGATTTTTTAATTCACTCTTTCATTGACTCTGTTTTTAGTCACTCATTTACTCACTATTCATCCATTCGCCCCAATTAACTCATTAATTGGGCACAAATTCATCACAGATGTGTTCTTTGTCTACATCGGGCTGACCTGAGCCCACAGGTGTTCCGAAATTCAATGTAGGTCAACACAGGCCTGAGGATTCAAACGCTCCTTTCTACCTGTGAGCATGGGGACCTTTAATGACACTTCCACCCAAACAGGCGACAGCAGATGGCCCACTGGGGACCTCTCGCAGCCTTTAATCCCACTTGAGCATCGCTCTCTGAAATGGCCACAGGACACTGAGTGTCTTAACATTGGCACCAGCCTTTAGCTGAGCACCTACTAGATGCTGAGTCCAGAGCCCATGGATGGCGGTGACGGGTGCAAAGCCGAGCATGAAGGGCCCACTTCTTTGAGGACTTGGCAGTGAGAAGCCGGAGCCGTGCAGTATATTTATCAATGTATTTATTTATTTATATATCACCTTGCCTTTCCTGAGACTTGGGAAAAAAACCAAACCATCGACAGCATTAGAGGGTGCTGGTTAAGTCTCAAAGCAGTGACTCCTGACAGAGCTCAGAGGAGGGGGAGAAGTTGGGGCGGGGAGGTCCAGGTGGGCTTCCTGGAGGAGGAGTCCATCGGGTGGGGAGAACGGCCCCCGGGCACAGCGGTTCTTGCGGGGGGCAGCTGAGGGAAGCAGGGCGGCCCCGGCCTGGAGCGGGCCCGGCTGCCCTAGTCAGGAAAGAGCAGGAAGCCCGAGAAGACGCTGTCGGAGCCTTCGGTGCCCACCATGCCGTTGTAGTCGTTCACGGCCAGCCACACCTGCTCGCCCGCCTGCAGCTTCAAGAGCACCCCGCCCGAGCTGACCTGCTTGCTGTTGGACAGGTGGTCACAGAAGGTGGTCACCCTGACCTCGTTTCGGTACAGCTGCACGCACAGGTTGGCCGTCTGCGACGTGTGGTGCACGAAGTAGTACAGACCTGGGACTTTGCAGGTGAACTTGCCGGTGCTCAGGTCGTAGTCCCCCTGCGGGTTGGTGACGGCCGTGTTGAACTTGACCAGGCCGTTGGCCGCGGGGAACTGGGATGTCTGCCGCGTGACGGTGAATACGGACTGATGCTTCTGCTTGTACCTGCCCTCCTCGCCCGGCTCCCCGGGGGGGCCCGTGAGGCCGGGGACCCCTGGACTGCCGGCGGTTCCCATGGGACCGTTTTTCCCGGGGTGACCAGGTGTGCCGGGCTCTCCCTTCTGACCCTTGGGTCCTCGAGTTCCAGAGACGGCCGGGATCCCTGGGGGGAGAGAGCAGGTGGGAGGAAAGTGAGGGGGCAGGGCACAGGACCGGGGACCCTGGGGGCATCCTCCAGGGGACATTCCACCAGAGTTTAGCCTCTGGAACCTTCTCCAGATGGACTCTCACCTGCGGGCAGTGTGCAGGGACTCAGGGGGGAGG
Organism: Paguma larvata; assembly: GCA_030068075.1. NCBI lineage: Eukaryota > Metazoa > Chordata > Mammalia > Carnivora > Viverridae > Paguma > Paguma larvata. Next base: position 16,365,891 of record CM057833.1, on the reverse strand, counting down.
CAGGCCCTGTCTGGGGTCCCGCCTCCCCGTGGACTTGCTCTCCGCGCGCTAAGGCGCTCCCCTGTCTCTTGGCCTCAGTTTCCACACTCACGGTGGGGAGGGTAGGACGAGCCAGCCTCAGGAGGTGTCAGAGCCGGGCAGGGTCTCAGAGAGCACGTCAGAGGCCATGACCGTCAACCCCCAGAGAGCACGTGGCCTCCGACAGCTTCCGTGTGGCCTGCGCAGCGGTTTTTAAAACTTTTTTATTTGGAGCCCGACATTAACAAATCCAGGCCTCACCTGCAAGTTTTGCTTCTTAATGTTTCTTGCTAAAAATCAGAAGTTCGGTCGGAAGCCCTTTCCTGAAAGCTCAGGAACCTTACGCTTCAGGCCCCTTCGAGGCCCTTTGCCTAGTGTTATGCTCAAAATGTTTTCAACTTTTTAATGTTGAGGTAATTAGAGATTCACAGGAAGTTGCCAAAAAAAAAAAAAAAAAAGGACAAGAAGAGCCCGTGTAGGCTTCGCCGGGTTTTCCCCAGGGGCCCACCTTGCGGAACTCAAGTACAGTATCGACACGGGGAACCGGCCCTCGGATAACCCACCAGCTCCACCTCCCATGTGCATTCGTGCGTGCGTGTGTGTGGTTCCAACACAGTCTCGTAGCCTGTGCAGATCTGTGTAACCGCCCCCTTCCCCGCAGCCAGATGTACCTATAACTTTGTATTATTATTATTATTTTAAAATTTTTTTAATGTTTTTTTTTTTTTGAGAGAGATAGAGACAGAGCATGAGCAGGGGAGGGGCAGAGAGAGTGGGAGACACAGAATCCGAAGCAGGCTCCAGGCTCTGAGCCGTCAGCACAGAGCCCGCCAGGGGGCTCGAACTCACAGACCGTGAGATCATGACCTGAGCCGAAGTCAGACGCTTAACTGACTGAGCCACCCAGGCACCCCTGTATTATTTTTTAAAGAGGGCCCTCAATATTTCATAAGGCTCAGAGCCCCACAAAACTTGTATCCCTTCCTGAGATGGAACCACCCCCGACTGGCTTAGCACATGGGAGTCACTAGATGGAGCCAAACAGACACTCCCCCACCAAAGGGGGTTGGTTTTTCCAGCTCCCCTGGCCCCAGGCAGCCCCAGGAGCCCCTGTGACACCTGGGGTCATTCAACTTCTCTCATATTACAGATGAGGAAACTGAGGCCAGAGACTTGCTCAAGGCCATGCGGCCAACAGGAGGCGGAGTCAGGATGGAAAAATCCAGCCTGGCTGAGTCCCAGGCAGAGCGTAGGATTCAGTGACGGCCCTGATTATCTGAGCTTCGGTGAGACTTCCCCCACCCTGTCCAAACTGTACTCATCTCTTAGGGCCTGGCTCTAGTCTCCTCTTCCAGGAAGCTCTCCCTGGCCAACTCTGGCAGCCCTCATGGCCGCTTCCTACTTCCTCAGGATTGGGTGTCTGTGCAGACCTGTTTGTGACCGAGCCTCTGTGGCTCATGTGCCTTTTAGGTCCTGGGGTTAGGAGAGGGTGATTAGGATCTGGCAGACCTAGGCTAAAGCTGTGTGACCCTGGACAGGTGACCTCCCCTCACCACGCCTCTGCTTGCCTAACTGAGAAAAGGGTGTAATAGAACAGATCCCAGAGAGCTTCCAGAAGCTTAGAGTGGGAGAACGCATGTGCTGGGCCCCTCATCGGAGGTGCTCCCGGAGGTCAGCCCCTGGCGATGGCCGTCAGTGACGCAGGGCCGCGTCTCACCCTTCCTGAGGTCTTCCGGAAACTGATTGGGAGGGGGAGGACGTGCGGTGGGGAGGGGGCTGAGAGGCAGGGGAAGGTGGGGACTAAAGGCCCTTGGGAGCTGGACAGGATTCCACTGGTGACTTCAGGCAAGTCGCTCCGTCTCTCTGAACCTCAGCTTTGACATTTGTAAAACGGTAGTCGGGCACTTTTAAATAAAGGCTTTCGGCCTCAGCTTTCTTCCATTCTATTGCCAGGAGAGAAGATGACAGTGGGGAAATTCCTGAAGACCTTCCCTGCTGCTGGGCGCCCCCCCTCCCACTGCCTCTGCTACCCCCTATCACTTCTGCCCAGCCTCAGCCCAGCCTCACCCACGCTGGCTCCAGACACACCTGCGTCCCAGAGACGCGCCTCCTGACAAAGAAGGTGCCCCCAGCCTCTGGCGCTCGCTCAGCCCCGGTGCCCCTCCGTGTTCTCGGCCCCCGTGGCTCATGCTAGGCTTGCAGTCCGTCCATCTGCAGTCCTGACTTCTCACTCCCCATGCCGCCACTACCCAGGATCCCAAGGAGACAGGTGAGCACAGATCTCCCATAGAAACAATGACGACAACAGCCGTAACACGCGTAGCCACCACTTACCTGAGACCTACTGTGTGCTGGATGCTGTCTTAGTCTCAACTGACTTAATCATCCCAGCGCCCCGTGCAGTAGGTGCTACTATCTCCCCGTTTTACAGGTGAGGAGACCGAGGCACTCTGCACAGGGAAGTGGCAGGGCTGGACGTTCCCTACATGGGCCCCTCCCCCTCCCCAGGGGTCCAGCCAGAGGCTGGACTCTGTCCCGGGAGCAGGTGCGACCGGAGAGACTGTACTTCTTGCCAACAAGTCGCTGTCCTTCCCCCCCAACCCCTGCCGTTAGCCCCAGAGGGACATGTGCCTGCTGCCCCCGGGCCTTAGGTGACCCCTCCCCAGCAGCCCAGTGGACTCACCTGGCTCACCCTTGGGCCCCGGCAGGCCATCGTGTCCGTCCTTCCCTGGGGCCCCCGGCAGGCCCGGCATCCCGGGGATCCCGTAGCAGCTTGTGCTGGCCTGGCCCCCACGTGGCATCACCAGCAAGAGCAGCAGCAGGTGTGGTCCAAGGAGGGGCCGGGAGCTGGACACCGAGTCCATCCTGGGGAAGGATCTGGGCGGGGAGAGAGCTGAGTTGGCCCCCCAGCCCCTCACTCACCCTCCTCACTGGTCCTTTGATGGCCCTCAGGAGCCTATACATCCCTGCTCCAGCCCCCTTGCCCCTTGGGCCCCGGGACCGCAGGATGGAAGGAGGATGGGCCCTCAGCTCAGCGGCAACGGGGACCCTCCTTCCTCTCACAAATCGAGCTGTCCCCATGTTTCAGGGAGGCAGCAGGGAGAAACTGCCATTTGCCCTCTCCCCGGCAGGGGTCCTGGACTCACCTGGGGGTGGCAGGATTCTGGCCTGGCCACAGAGATATCCTCAAATCTGCCTCCCCTCTCCCCGGCCGGAGGACACGGTGTCAGAGCGGACACAGCAGGGAGGGCCCGGAACAGGCTGGGCGGCCCCCTCCCCTCTGCTCACCCTGCCCCCAGGCCTACATCCCCTTTCCCATCATTTTTCCTGACTCGACACTTTCCTTCCGGTACTGAGCCAGGCTGACCCTGCGTCCCCCTCCCCCCCCCCAATCATGAGCGTCTGAAATGAGGAAATGTCCCCTGGCCCGGATCTGCTGAAGGATATGCGCGCGTGTGTGTGTGCGCGCGCGCGCGCGGGTGTGTGTGTGTGTGTGTGTACTCGTGTGTGCGCGCGCGTGTGTACGTGTGTGTACGCGTGCGCTTGTGTGTACGTGTGCGCGCGCGTGTGTGCGTGTGCGTGTGTGTGTGTGTGTGTGCACGCGTGTCCAGTTCAGCCCATCCCTATATGTTGGCATTTACCGTGCCTGAGACTCAGCTGTTTCGCAACATTCCTAGGAGGAAGTTATAACTCCCCCTTTACAGATGAGGAAACTGAGGCCCAGGGAGGTGAAAGCCCTTACCGAAAGTTACACAGTGAATGCATTCTTGGGGTCCAAAATCTTGCTTTGCTCAGCCTCTGCTGAGCCTCACATGCACTTGTCAAGTGCCAGGCCTTATTCTAGAAACTTCCATTTGCCCCTCCCACCGGTTATACTTGGGAGTGGACACACGGATGGGCAAGCTTTGACAGCAAGCAGCCTGCTGTGGTGGGCAGACTCTGGCCGCAGAGTCAGTGGCCTCAGATCTTCCAGCCCTGCCACTCCCTTGCTCTGAGGTCCTCAGCAAACCGCTGGCTCTTCTAGGCCTTAGTCTTCCCATCTGTACACTGGGTGGTAGGGGAGGCCCAGGATTTGCATGTCGGTGCCTCTTCCTTTGCCGGGGACCTTGATGGTCCCAGTCTCCCTGCCGGCACCGCCTCTGGCACCCCTGCTTCTGGTCTGGGAGCCTGCGGCGGCTGGTGAGGCGTTGCTGGTTGGGGCCAGCCTGGCAGAGCCGAGAGAGGCTCCTCTCCTCTCTTCCTCGTCTCCTCCTAAGAGATTCTAAGGAGGAAGGGGCTGCTGAGCCGTAGAGGGTTCCAGCCTGACCCCACACTTGCCACCTGGGTCACTCGGGGTGAGGGGTTTGACCTTCCTATCATGTCCTTGTCTGTGAATGAGGGGTTCCAATAGCTCCCTCGCGGGGCAGGGGTGAGGACCCAGTGTATGACACACAGACAGGGCTTAGCCTAGTGCCGGGCATGAGCAGGAGTTCAGAGCTCTGTCCCCACCCCACCAACTGATCCTTAGGGCCTCAGTCTCCCAGGCTGCCCCTCCACCCTGTGGCACAGGGCTGCACGGCGTGGGATGAGCACACGGACGTGAATGTCCTTGACCCTGGAAGTGCCCAGCAGGGGGAGGGCTGGGAAGAGCAGAAATGATAGACACAGCATTGGCGGGGTGGGGGTGGGGCCCAGATGGCACCTGGGGCTCCCAGCTTTCATTCTCGGCTCATTTGCGCTTGGGTCTGCCTCGTCCAGCAGGTGGCAGCCTCGGCCCATGCTCAGCCCGCCCTGGCCCCGGCAGCCAGCTCCAGCCTGGTTCTGCCAGTGCCTCCTCCCAGCCAGGCCAGTGCTTTGCCCTGTGAGATGGGGTGTGTGTGTGTGTGTGTGTGTGTGTGTGTGTGTGTGTGTGTGTGGAGTGCGTTTGGGTGGGATTTAGAATAAGGAGCATCCAGACGCTCTCTGCACTCACACATCTGGTCTCTCCCACCTCCTACGGGGCCCGCACTCCTGGCATCTTTGAGTCCCATTTGCAAAGAAAGGAACTCTCTCTCCACTTTGGGGTCAGGCAGAGCTGGTTCAAGTCTAGGGCCTGCCGCTTCCTGGCAGGGTGACCTCGGGTAGGGATCTCCTTTCTCTGAGCCTCGGCGAAGAGGGATTGCCGAGACGAAAGGCATGGATGGCTAGGAAATGTCGGCGAACCGTAGGTGCACAGAGATGGGTTTCTTTCCCAGTCCGTGGGAGAGAGTGTTCTCGGCAGGGAGGCTGAGAGCGGGGGCAGAGTGGAGGCAGAGAGGCCAGAGGAGTCCAGCACCGTGCTGGGGCTGCAGCGGGGTCACTGTCTTCTTCCTGCCCCCCAGACGCTATCGGTGGGGGCATGGCAGGGCAGCCCCAGGAGAGGGTCTGGGGTGTATGTCAGAGGCTGGGGAGGGGGTTGGTATGCGAGGGCTCTTAGGCTGCTTGTGTGTCAGTGTCCCCATGGCTCAGAGGACAGCCTGGTGTGAGAGGGAGGGTGGGAGAGGGTCGGCAGGTGGGAGAGCCGGGGCCTTTCTAAGGCATGTGCTTGTTGGAGGGTCAGGAGACGTGGACACCCACATGTCCCCCGTATCCCAAGTACATCTGTGGGTTCGAAGGCGTAACAAGTGTGCACGTCCAGGGGTGTGTGCGGTGCGGCTAAGGGCCTGGGTTGGGTGTGCGCTGAGGAAGGAGTTCCCTGTGCCCGTGTTTCAGTGGTAAGCAGACAGGTCTCCGTCCGGGAACGTGTGTCCACATGCCTCTTGAGGAAGATGGGTGTGCATGCGTGGTGTGCGGGTGCGTGGTGTGCGCACAGCACAAACCACAGATGGCTTCCTTTGGGAAAATGGGCAGGCAGTCTCAGGACCGAACCCCCGGTCTCTTGATTGTCTTCACACGCGAGGCTTCTGGCTTCTGAGCAGCCCCCAGACAGGCCAACTGGGACCCTGGGAACGCACCGTGAGAACTCCAGACCCTCTCGGCTGCCGCCCGGGAGGGATGCCCAGCAGCAGCCCCCGCCTCCTAGCCTGCCTGAGTGGAAGCCCAGGGCCGGACTCAGGAAACCTGGCTTTGGGGAGGACTGCCGGCTGCCCTAGGGCCAATTGCCCCCCCTCTCCGAGTCTTGCCCGTGTTTTTCTCGTCCAAGGTTGGAAGGCAAGTGTCAGGCTGTGGCCGTGGAGGCTGGCAAGGGTCGCAGTTAAACACGCAGGCTTGGGTACTAGTAAGATTCAGGTTCGAGCCCCAGCTCCTCTCCTCAAACACTGCCCTGGGGCTTTATACCCACCCCCACGCTCCCACCTGCTTCGGTATCTCCAAAATAGGGCCGTGATACACACCTCACCCCTCCGCTGTATGGAGTAAACAAAATGCAACAATGCCTAAGACTTACACAGCCCTTACTCGGAATCAGAAACTGCTCTGCAATTTCATAGATTAAGTCACTCGATCCTCTCAACAACCCTTTGAAGCAGATGCCATTGTTATGCCCATTTTACAGCTAAGGAGCCTGAGTTGGCTCCAGTTATATAATATGCACACGGTTGGACAACAGACAAGTGGTGGCGTAGGTCCTGGGACTTCTGGGACCCACTATAAATACAAAATATGCACTCCGTAACCATCCTCCTTATCCTCCCTCCCAGTGCCCAGCGTAGCGACTGACCCTCGAACTCAAGACACGGACTCAGGTATTTATTCCGGGAAGAGTTCTAAGAACTCCGTCTTCTTACAGTGCGCAGCGAGCGGCAGGTTCCGGGGGCTCCGGCAGCCAGCCCTCTCCCCTCAGGCAGCTCAAGCAGCGGCACCCGTGCAGAGCAGACCATAGAAGCCAGAGAGGTAGAGTGAGCGGGCCAGAGTCACACAGCAAGGAAGCACGTGAGGCCAGGGTCGGGAGGGCCCTTCCCGGCTCAGATGGACGGGAAGATGAGGAAGCCACTGAAGACGCTGTCCACCTCGGGCCCCAGGTAAATACGGCCCTTGGCGGGGTCTCTTTCAATCCAGACCCGGTCCCCACGCTGTAGGTTGAGAACCGTGCCCCCCGACACCGTCTGGAAGATTCCCTTGCTGTTGGCGTCACAGAAGCCCAAGGAGCGCCGGGCCTGGTCCCTCCCGGAGGACACGATGGACAGGCAGATGTCCCACTTGGACACCACCTGGAAAGTGAAGTAGTAGTAGCCGGCCACGGCGCAGATGAACTGGCCCGTGTTGTTCTGGTATGGGCCTTCCTGGTTGGTGACCACCGTGTCGAAGATGACCACGTTGCCGCTCATCGGCGGGTTCCGCCTGATGGCCGAGAAGGCCGGCCGCGGCTGGTCCTTGATGTTTCCTGGGTTGCCCTTGATGCCTTTCACTCCCGGGAAGCCGGGGAGACCCAGGGGGCCGCTGGGCCCGGGGAAGCCCATGTTGCCGGGGTGGCCAGGGGGCCCAGGGTCTCCCTGGTCACCTTTCAGGCCCCGGATGCCCGTGCGGATGCCAGGTGCCCCTGTGGGGTAGAAAGGTGAGGTCTGAATGAGAGTCCAGTGTCCACCAGTCCTCAGGGAGATGGCTGGTACCCCCTGCCGCTGGGCGACGGAGGATGGGGGACTGCCTGGGCCTTTAAGACCTCGATTCTGGCCGGCTGTGTGACCTTGGGTGAATGTTCCAACCTCCGAGCTGCAGCTTCTTTATCGAGCAGAGAGAATTGAGAACAGACACTCGGGAAGCTGTCAGGTTCTGGCAAAAGCAGGACGCTGGCCGGTCCACTGTGCTTCTGCCCAGCAGCTGTGTACCCCACACCCCACCGGGCCACTGACATGGACCCCTTTGGGTCGGGACCACATATGGGATGCCCAGATGTGAATGACTGCAAATGTATCTGCGGATCTTTCTGGTCTGCTGTGGACTGGGGGGCTCGAGGGGGTTACCCGAGACTTCCTCTCCCACTCTGGGCATGTCCTTCACCCCCAACCTGTTTTCTAGAATGTGAGTTTCTGAAGCCAAAAGGGGCTGGGAATGGGGAAGCAAGGACAAAGTTGGGTGTGGGGGGTTGGAAGGAAGCCAGAAGGATAGTTGCTATTAATAGAACTTCTCTATGTGCCAGGTGGGGTTACTTCTTCAGTCTACAGATGAGGAAACTGAGGCTCAGAGAGGGTCAGTAACTTGCTCGAGGTCACACAGCAAGAAAAGTCTCCTGAGTCTAAAGGCTAGCACCATATTCACTCTGGTAACTTAACAACAGCCCGGACTGTACGCTGCTCCAAGACCTTTCTCATTCCTCGCGTGTAGTGGTCCATCCTCTAGAGAAGGAAGGAGAGGCCAAGGAAAGAGGACTCGGGCGGTAAGGGGGGTGTGGAGGGGCCTGGCAGCCTGGGGACATGTCCAGAGAGAAGGCGAGGTCCACCTCAGCCCCTGGGACCAAGGGCAGAGTGCGCGGACATCGCTCGGGGCCCCAGGGGGACTCCTGCTTCTTGGTGTCGCCTCCAAGCCTCCACCCTGGAGGCGGGGCCAGGCCAAGGGATGAGGGGCTGGGGTCCAGAGGGAGGCACTCACCCGGCTCCCCTTGCTGCCCCTTGAGGCCTGGCCTGCCAGGCCGGCCCGGCGTTCCTGGGGCCCCAGGTGTGCCATTTGGTGCTCGGCACACGTCCTGGGTCACCGTGAAGGTCAGGGATGTGGCCAGCACGCAGACCACCAGCCAGCCCCGGGGGGCCTCCATCATGCCGCTGGGGAGACAGGGGGCAGAGCCGGGCGTCACACCCTCACACACGCCCAACTCATACACTTGAATCCCCCCCATGATGATCTATACACACCACTCCCCCCACCGTCGCACACACGCTCCCCCGAGGGCCTCCGAAGTCTGCCTCCCACCCAGCTCCGGCGACCCCGCACGTACAGAAATTTGCCCAGACACACACACACGCGCGGCCGAGCACACCCACAGGGTCACGCACTCAGACACACAAACACAGCCTCTCACCCCACACCTACACAACGCGGCGAGCAAACTCAAAATCCACCGTGCCTTCCGGAAGCACAGAACGACACCCAAGTAGACTCCGTCTCTCACGCACCCAGACACACGCGCTCATAGACTCCTACGGGTGGTCCATCCCGTTGAACAAATATTTATTGAGCGCCCACGCCTTATTTAGTTAACACTCGCTCGCCCAGATGGCGGAGCTGTGCGGCCACACGGGAATTCGAAACCCCCTGACACAACCCCTGTGCTCACTCCCCTATGCACTCCGCCCCTTTCAGCACCCACCGTACCCTCTACGGGATCCCTCTGTTGGCTCCGACGCCCCCAGCCTCTCCCCAGCTTCCTGTGTTTTGGGGGGGCCGAAACCAACCTAGGAACTCCGGCTAGAGCTCATGCCACCTTCCACCGTCTCCCAAACCCAGGGAATAAAGGTCCCCCCACTCACTTACTCCGGGTCTTGGATCGGTGCCCCCTGCAACCCCGTCCTGGCACAGAAGTGGCTGGCAGTGTTCTCCCTCCCGCCTCAGTTGTCCAGCCTCCTGGGGCAGCTCCACGGGCCCCCTCCCCCTCGGGCGCCGGCCTCACCTGCCTCAGCCGGCAGTCCTGTCGGTTCAACTGGATGCTCCTGTCCTCCGCCCAGGGACCCCTGTGGGACACCCAGCAGGGGTGGCGCCTGCCCGGCTGCGGCCAAGTTTCACATCCCTTCCTACTTCCCCTTCTCCTTCCCCGGACCTGCCCCCAGCATTGCCCCAGGGGCCAGAAGCCTACCAGGGACATTTCCAGCAGACCTCAGCAAGACTGGGACACCGGCTGTCCTACCCCAACCGCAGCTGGCGTGGGGGCAGGGCCAGCAAGGCAGGAATCTAGAAGGCTGGAGGTAGTGGCGAGGCGGGGGGAGGGGTGCGGTACTGGGCGGGATGGGAGAGCCAGAGAAGCATAGAACATCGGGGCAGGAGGAATTTTTTTAAAAGTCAGGAACTTGTCAGCCTTTTTCGTGATTATGAAAGGTACGTGTATTCATCGTCAAAAGCTTGGAAAATACAGAAAAGGACTGGGTGGTAGTGACGAGAGGCTGAGTAATCAGCTTTCTAGACCCACCGCTTCCCAGCTGCCCTTGGGAAGTCACTCAACCTCCCGGGGCCTCAGTTTTCTTATCCATAAACTGGGAACAAGAGATTCTACCTCATCAGATTCTTATAACATTTTAATGACATAATATACCTACACAACTTGCCACATGACGAACATTTAACAATTAGCTTTTATCGACGTTTAAAAAACAGCAACAGGGGCGCCTGGGTGGCTCAGTCAGTTAAGCATCTGATCTCGTGGTCCATGAGTTCGAGCTCTGCATTGGGTTCTGTGCTGACAGCTCGGAGCCTGGGAGCCTGCTTCAGGTTCTGTGTGTCCCTCTCTGCCCCTCCTCCCCCCCTCAAAAATAAATAAACATTAAAAAAAATTTTTAGGGGCACCTGGGTGGCTCAGTTGGTCGGGCATCTGACTTCAGTTCAGGTTATGATCTCACAGTTCATGAGTTTGAGCTCCGCGTCGGGCTCTGTGCTGAAAGCTCAGAGCCTGGAGCCTGCTTCCGATTCTGTGTCTCCTGTTCTCTGTCCCTCCCCCACTCGAGATCTGTCTCCCACTCTCTCTCTCTTTCAGGAATAAAAGAACATTGAAATAATTAATATTTATATAATTTTTTATATAAAAAAGAAATAAAAAGAAAAGAAGTAACACATGTCACATAAAGACCAGAGACAGCAACACTTGCCCAAGGTCACAAAGAAAATGCGGGAGTTGGCATGAGGAAAAACAAACAAACAAAAAAACCCCAAATACTGTGAAAGGCTTCTCGAAGCATAGTTTTCAGAACTTTAAATACACCCTTCTTAGAGAAATGTATCGTGCGCACATGTGAGCGGGGTGTTTTGCAGCTTATTAACGAAGGAGGCGGCAGATGACAAAGCTAGTTCAATGAAGGAAGTGAGAAGAAAATATTTATATGCACCTACATGTGGAGAGAGAGAAAAGAGAGATTCAGTAAAAACAAAAACAAGAATAACCCCCCAACTAGGATTCTGGAATATTCATAAGCTCGCGAAGTTAGATGCCAGGCAGGTGAATGTTTATAGGGCAATAAAATCATAGCGTGGGGGGTTATCTTCTCTCTTGGAAAGAGATCGTTGGCATGATTTCTCCGCCGGCCCGAAATGATCCGTAACTTATCAGTTTTCCACCAGCCAACGGCGGTCGTTACGGAGCCGGGGCCTGATCAATAGCAAACAGTAAGTCAGGCGAAGTGACATTCCCCCGGAGTGTCAGATGACCCTCGGGAGGGCTTGTTAGACAATGTTTTAATTCGACTTTGAAAGGACGCTGGTTATCTGTTTGCCTTGTTTCCAAGGGTGGGATGATTTCACTTATCAGGCTGTTGCAAGAGTATAAACCCCGCCAAAGAAAGAAAAGTCATCGATGAATGCATCATTAGCGCGAAAGTAAATGGGGCGGCGATAGCCCTGAGAATGTCACACCGGGGACACCTTCCATCACTGGGGAGGGACGGGATTCTTCCTCTTTTCTTGGAACTCGGACTCCTGGAGGGGAGGCAGGACACGGAGGGCTGAGAGCCCAGGCCCTGTAATGCCTGTCGAGTCACGATCCACAGAGCCCGGGTGTAGTTAGGAGTCCGGGCAAGAGCCAAAAACTCGAATTCTTTCTGCTGGAGTTACATCTCACCCAAGGGTTGGTTGGGTTCCAAAACTCAGCATATCAGGCAAAAATTGTAAATGGTCGATATTACCACTGGAGAAAAACATCTTAGGAATGCCCCATGTTGGAGATCATACGATCACTTCTCTACGGTCTCATGCTGTCCATTTTGGCTTTGACCTTAGAACAGAGTTTTCTTTCTTCGGTTGGGTACCAGGTGGCTCATGTATGTCCCCCTCACCCTCCCAAAACAGGAATCGAATCTTTGAAGACTGGGAATCACACAGCGCTGAGGTGTTTCGACCATGGGGGGCTTATGGGATCCGAGACACACTTGGGGACAGCAGGTCCATTCGGGTCCCCCTGTCCGCGCTCACTCCAGAAACAGGCTCCTTGCATCCCCCTACCTTATTTAAATTAGTAGTTGTAACTCTGAATCTTATTAGGCAAAATGCAGACAGTAACTGTTATATAACGTGGCTCTGAGGTTCTTGTATTTCTTTCTTTTTTTTTTTTTATTAAAAAAAATCGAGGTATAATTTACACACAGTAAAATGCAGAAATCTTAAGCGCCCCGTTCAGTGGCTTTGTGTGTGCGTGCGCGTGAACACACACCCTTTCCCACCGCCCAGATCAAGATGCGAACATGTCCTTCACCCCAGCAGGTGGCCGAGGGCTCCCTCTACCGCCAAAGTGAAGGGTATCCTGACTTCTGTCGCCTCCGGTCCCTGCTGCCTGTTCTTGAACTTGGTGCAGATAGAAATCTTTGAGTGCGTGTTCTTTCGTGCCTGGCTCCTCTCACCTCACCTGCTCGTGAGACTCAGCCGTGGTCGCTTCTTATTGCTGAGTAGTATTTCATCGTGTGCATCTATCACACCTTATGTAGCCCTTCCCCGTTGGTGGGTATTTTTGGTTCGAGAGAGCCCGCTGGGACGAGTCCCTCCGCCTGGCCAGCTCCTGCGCCTACAAGCAGGCATTCTCTGCTGTGCCGTTTGAGCTAAGCCGAAGGAGGCTTAGCGTTTACGCCCATACCCTGTTCTTCCCCATCCCCCGACACGCACCTCTCTCTTCAACACCCCCCACCTCAAACAAACAAACAAACAAACAAAAAACGCAAACCTCCTGGACCCTCTCTGCCTGAGCTTCTTTTACTCCTTCTCCCGCCTCCTGCTCCCGATTATGGAGATTGTCTTAATCACATCTTTTTTGGGGGCTAAATCCTTCTGCTCCTCCTGGGCCTTCCGGGGTCTCTCCTTGTGTTCTCCCTCTTCATCACCCAATACGATCAGGGTTCTCCTTGGCAAGCGGGGGGGCGGATTGGGAATTGGGGACGGAGAGCTGTCAGAGCCGGACACTCGCCTTCGGCTCACACTCTTTATTCTTTGCCTCTCTCGGCAGATAAAAGCGCTTTGGGGGATTGTCTTATGAAAAACGGAGGGGATTGTAAGCAACCAGTAATTTGTTGGTGGGGGGAATGAGAGGCAGCACGGGTTCGAATTCCACATCCGCCCTCCTTTTGCTGTGTGCTCTTGCACGAGAGAACTCCCGTGTCTGCGGTGGCAATTGACCCCTCAAACTGTGACAAGCGTAGCTTGTCCCCGAGGTGGGGCAGGCACTTAGTAAAAGTCCTGTCTCCTCCTTCTTCCCCTGCCTGCCAGTCAGAGGGCCTGGGCGCTGTTGAGAAGCTTGGGAAAGAAAAGGAGAAAGGAAGACGGAATGGGCAAAAGCAATTTCGTTGGGGAAGGGCAAAGAAAAACAGGGAGAAAACAAGCCCCCTCTGACACTGGGGCCGGGGGGAGCCGGGGAGAAGCTCCCAACCACAGGCAGATCCCGTGGGGACCGGCAGGAAGCCATCGAGCGTGCGGGTAGGTGAGGAAAACAGATTACGGGGATCAAGAGAGTGTGGGACGCGAACAGAGTGGGCTGTGGGTGACTGCGAGGACATGGTGCCTCTGCCTCGGGGTGGCCCGGCCCTGGGTTCTGAGGGCCATCGGGACCCACAGCAGGGGGTGTGGCACCCAGAAGGCCAGAGGGACGCCCACCTCCAAGGAGCTCACGTAGATGCAGGGGTTGCAGGAGACCGGCCAAGGAAAGTGCCCCCCTGCCCCCCAACCGTGCAGAAAGGATCTCCTCCATCTGCCCATCGCCTGCCTGAAATTCCAACGTTACCCATCCTGTCCGTGGGGTGCGCATCGCCGTCTTGGGGGTGTTTCGAAATTGGAGCTGCATCTTGGTGCATTTCCAACATGTTAACCGTCACTCCACAGTAAGCCCAGCCCCGAGGCTGGCTACCAGTACTTACTACGCTGCCTCATTTCACTGTCACGGCTCCAGAGACTCAGCCCTAGGACAAGCCCCTTTTATAGACAAGGTGACTGCAGCTCAGAAAGGGTAAGTGATTCCCATAAGGTCACCCAGCCAGTAGGTGGAGAGTTATTTCTACCATGTCAGAAACCTTTCTGAAGACATTCCACTGGCACCCTGGGGACCGGGGCTCTGAAAGAGGGGGGCGTGGAGGGGGTAAAGGGTGGGGTGGGGGCGCTCCAAAGGCAAGGTTTACCAGCCTCACAATCTTACCTCTCCTGGGTATTTTACATATATCATCCCACTTCATTTACACAGCATCCTAACAGGGTAGCATTTCGACCCATTTTCAAAGGTAAAGAAACTGAGGCTCAGAGAAGTGAAGTGACTTGCTCATGAGCCTAGGGTGCCAGATTTTAACAAATAAAAATACCGGATGTTCAGTTAAATTTGAATCCAGATAAACATCGGTGTGCGTGGGATGTACCTGTACTGAAAACTATTTGTCCTCTATTTTCTCTGGCAGCCCATGGAGGTCCCCAGCCTGGTGGCCATTGTCCCGCACCTCCCGGAATCACTAGGAAGCCAGTCTTGGGAAAGAGGTGTGGGCTGAAAGCATGCCTCTGCCTCCCAGGTGAACGTGAGCCTTTGTCCCCACCCAGGGTCCCCGTTACTGCCGTTGCGGGCTAGCCAGGGACCACAGCCGGGTTTCTCCACCGTGACCCCTACACCATTGCTGTGGCAGGCTGTCCTCTGGGGCATCTCTCTCTGCCCCAGACTTTCACCAGGAGAGGCCACTGCGGGCTGGAGGCAGCGGTCTTGGGTTCTATTTCCAGCTGGGTGTCGTTGGACCAGTCACCCATTTGGGTCTCAGTCTTTCCATCTGTAAAAAAGAGGAAGGAGTTGAACCAAAGCAGTGGTTCCCTTGGGTCAGCGTCATCTGGGGGAGCCGGTTAAGAACACCGTTGCCTGAGCTGCAACCCCCCTACTGCTCCAGAACCTCTGGCTTCTGCGTTTATCATAGGTACCCCGGGGGACCTCAGGCAGGTAGTTCGGCACCTTTCTGGAGCTCTGACTACAACTGAGAATCTTTCCAACCTTGACACATCGGCTGGGTCCACCTCTGGACATGACCTTTCTGATTTTGACAAGTAGAGATCAAATCTTGATCTCCTTGCAGGAGAGGGGGGCAAGTCCAGATAGACTGGGTGGGGGTAGGAGGGAGGCAAGGTCACTAAGTCTCCTCTGGGGATGAGACTTTTCCAACCCGGGAATCCAGAAACCTTTCTTACATTCGAGAGAGATTTGTGTTTTTCGCAGCCCCTGCCTGCTCCTATGAGTCCCCACCAGGTTGTTAGCCCCAGTGATGGGAAGACCGAGGCTCAGAGAGGGCAGTGGGTTCCCCGTGTCACACAGTAGAGCTAGGCTAGTGTTCCAGTCTCTGGGGCCAGGACTCCATCCACGAACCCCACCTGAGGGTCGTCCTGGAAGGTGTCTGGGATATGCAGTGTCCTGTTCCGGTTCCTCCCCTCCCCAGGCTCCTGGGTTCTGGGCACTGCTTTCTTCATTGTGATGATCTGAGGCCCGACTCTGTCCCTCTAGCAGCTCACTGTGTCCCACACCCCCCACCCCGAGGTCAGGTCCAACCACCAATCACCTCTCCTCCTTCCCCTGAGCTGGCGCATGCCCAGGGTCGCATGGCGAGTGCCCATGCAGAGCCGGGAGCGGGTTCAGGTCTGGGCTGCTCCAGCTCACGCTCATTCTCCACCTGCGGAGCTGCTCCGGCATTGAGGCTAACGCCAGCTGCTTCTGCCCTGTTTCCTCCCCCTCTTCCAGCTCTCTGCTGATTACAAATAAACACCCGGTCTACGCGGGAGAGTAATTAACTCTCCAATGTGGGGAGAACTAATCAGCCTGGAGTTTGCTGCAGGTGGGAAAAGCGAAGGCTTTTCCTAAGTAGTATGCAAATGACATGCGTAGTATGCAAACCAGCCTCTCTGGGCTCCTGGGAAAGGCTGCCAAGAGCCTCAAGCCCTGGCTGCGGAGGAGGGGGCCTCTGGGAACAGTGGCCCGGGCTGCTGGGGACCTCATCGCTCAGGTTTAGGGGGGCTGAAGACAACAGAGCAGGAGTGGGGGTTCCCCAGCACACCTGTATTCCCTGTGTCTGGAGCGCGGGGGGAGGAGGAGATAGGCTCGGAGCTCAGAGAGGACTGGCTTCAACCTGGGTCCCGCTGGTCCTCACCTATGTGACTTAGCCAAGTCACTTCCACATTCCCGAGCCTCAGTTTCCTTGTCAAAAGATGGGGATAACAATACATACTTTTTAGGCTTGTACTGACAACTGGACAATGCATAAAATGACTCACATGATTGGTACTTAGTAGGTGTTCAATAAATAGGAACTCTTTTCAGAAAGCATCAGGCTAGGCTCATAGCATCCCTGTGGCCATGTGCTGCCTAGTCAAGGCCCAGTCCTCCCCAGGGGCTCGTCCTCACCTGGCCAGCCTTTCGGGGGTACAGTTGGCCTTGTGATACATGATTTGAAAGGCTTCGGGAATGGCCCTCTTTCTCCCAGGCACATATGTCTCCTGTCTTGCCTGAGATTCGGCACTGGGCCTACGGTCAGAGAGTGAAGCTCCCTGAGAGCAAAATTCCCACAGGCATTCTCTCTCAGGACCGTGCAAGTGCAGAATCAACCCCGGGAGGGAGCGTCTGCATAAAATGCTGTGCCCCAGGCGTCTCCCTCACTCCCTGCTTGTCCAGATCTGCCGAAGCCCCATCACCTCTCGGCATTAAGCATCGTCCTTTAACATTGCAGAGATGGGGGCGTGATGACATTTTCCGGGCCATGGAAATATTTTAAATCCTAACCGAAGTGTCAGGTGCATGGATGCACACCTTTGTCAAAATTCATCAAATGGTTCATTTAAGTTATATGCATTTCAATGTATGTAAATTTTACCTCAATAAAACATAATTTAGAAGCAAGTAAAATGTAGGTATCTTCTGGGAGATACCACACATTAGTGTACAATGATGATGTTGATGACCAAAGTGGTCATCCAGCTTCTGCTCGTGTACCTCTTGTGATGGGGAGCTCACCACCTATGGAGCCAGGACATTGCTTGTTTGGCAGTGTGATTGGGATCCTAACCCGGATCTGACTCCAGGGTCCAAAGCCTTGGGGTCTTATCTACTGACCCTCCCAGGATTGTGTGTGCTCAGGAATCGTCATAGGTGTGATGTCTGAAATGGCTGTCACTTGTGGAGAGATATTAAGAGCTCTGGCACACCTGGAGACACAGGTGAATCGCACTTCCCAAGCGCATCCTAGCAGCTGGGTGGGGGCTGGGCTAGTTCTGTGCAATGACAGCGAGCAGAGTGACATCCATGACACAAATCCTCCGACATGCTCTTGCCCCGCCACTATTGGAGAGCCCTCGCGTTGCAACGGCAGAGCCACAGGACCCAAGTGTCCTGGCTTGCTGAGTGTCTTCATGGAGGACAACTGTCCCAAAGAGTCATCTGGTTGTCTGGGTCACCACAGGCTTTGAAGGAGAGATGAGTAAACCTTGGCGGTGTCCAGCCACTGAATGCGGGTTGTCACTACAGCGTAACTTACTTATGCTGACCGATGGGCCCAACGTAGAAGGACATGACATGGATATTGTTGAAACCTCATAGTCTTAGTCATTGCCTTCCTCTTCTTTGTTTTTAGGACTGTCATTGTCATAACAACACCCTCACAGAATGCTTCAGGTGGCTGATCTCTGCTGAGCTGTCCAGGGTCCTGCCCTTGGCCTGAGCCCCCACCACTGCCTAGACTTTCATCCGTTCTGTGCCATCCAGGCTGGGCACCCAGGATTCTACTATGAAAAATACCTAGACCCACCTTTGGAGAGCTTACATTCTGTTGGGGGAGGCATACATGAATAACTCCCAAAGCGAGGAGGTCATGGGGTCCCGAGGCACGTAGAAACCAGAGGTGGGAGCTCCCGATGGGTAAGACAAGAGTCACCCCGGTGCAGGAATCTTGGGAAACTCCTTGGAGGAGGAGGAGGGGTTGGAGGAAGAAGGTGGCAGCAGGGATTCCCTTCCTGGGTATTCATAGGATCTCGTCATGACTCAGGTCTGAGTCCTTCCATTTCCCATCGTATAATGCCAAGCAGGCATTTTCCCTCCGAAAGCCTTGGTTTTCTCATCTGTAAAATGGGGACAATAGAAACGCATCTCATAGGGTTGTCATGAGAGTTGAACAAGTTAATACACGTAGAGTGCTTTACCCAGTGCCTGGCACATAGCAGTTGCTCCATAAACAACTGTTATTACAACCTCGTTTGGCCCTTGCAACAACCCTGAAAAAGAATAGAAATCACTAGGAGTATCTCTGCTTTACAGATGGGAAAAAGGAGGCTCAGAGAGGGAAAGTGACTTGTCTAAGACCCACAGCTAAGAAGTGCCTCAGCACGGACTGGGTGTTCGGGCAGCCTTAACCAGAGCCTGTCTGGGGTTGGAATTTGTATCTTCAGACCTGGAGCCTCACTCCTCCCTCCCTCCCAAACTGAGACTCCGTCCTCATTAAACACTAACGCCATTCCTCCCCTCCCCCAGCCCCTGGCAACCACTGTTGTACTTCCCGTCTCTTATGAATCTGACTCCTCTGGGGACCTCATATAAGCGAAATCATACAATATTTGTCCTTTTTTGTCAGGCTTATCTCACTTAATGTCCTCAAGTTTCCTCCATGTTAGAGCCGGTGCTGGAATTTCCTTCCTTTTTAAAGGTGAATAATGTTCCTTTGTGTGTGTATTTCATATTTTATCTATCCCTTCATTCACTGATAGACACTTGGGTTGCTTCCGCCTTTCGGCTATTGAATGATACTGCCACGAACGTGGCTGTGCCTACTAGAGTGTCCGTCACGTGCGATCCCACTGCAGCCACCAGCTCAGGGGCCTCTCCAAGGGCTCTGCCAGGGTCCGCGGTTCCCAGTGACCCTGGAACCAGACCCCCACCCCCCTGCCAGCCCACCGCATACCCGCTGTCCTGTTGCCACGCCTTTGCTGACACGGCTGCTCTCTGCCTGGCCTGCACTCCTATACCATCTCCACGGTCCAAATTCACCCATTCCCCAAGGCTCATCTCAACTTAACCACCCCTCCAGGAAGCATTCTCTGCCCTCCGTTGCCCTCTCTTGCCCCTATAGTACCCAACTATATCCGTCCGTTGCTCGAGTCTCTGATTACTTTAAACCTTAGGTGGTTGTTACCTGTGCCTGACCTCACCTACAGCCTCCCTTCCAGAATTGGGGATTCCCTTTAAATATTGTCGAGATGATTTCCCCTTGAAGAAAAGCAAAAATGAGAGTTCCCCCCTCCCCCACCAAAACGTGTCCAGCTGAGGTGACCAAAGAATCTTTGGTTTATTGCGCCAGTGTGACAAATTAGAAGTCACGTGGTTTCCTGGGTCTTGCCACACTCTGCCTTTTCAAGCTAGAAAAGGCAACAGAGCCAAGAGTTAAGTACTCCTCTTCTGAATGGGGCTTAGAACCGAACGAGCCCTGGGGAGGTGAAAGGGGGGAGCCCCCCGGGAGTGGGCCCGCGCAGAAGGCCAGAGCGAGGGGAGGTGAGCAGGGAGGAGATGGCAGGCGAGGGCTCCAGTGACCTCCTCATCTTGCTTTATGGGTGGGGATCTGAGCCCTGGCTCCACCCCAGGAGCTGGTCCAAGCTCGGTGCTGGAGCACCAAGGCACGGCTGTGACAGGTCCCGGACCTAAGCGGCCAGGGGCGGCCCTAAAGCACTTCCTGCTCCAAAAGACTAGGAAGTAGAAGATGGACTGACCAATCAGGTTCCATCCCGCACCAGACCAGCTGGGACCAATCCTTAGAGCACCCGTACCCCCCAAATAGAGACACCTGTTTCCCGCCTTGGAAGCAGAGGACACCTGTTTCAGGCTTGGAATTTGCGCCTAAGCGTGCTTAAAAGGAACCTGCGCGCTCCTCTCGTGGTCGCCGTTTTACGGAGTGGCTGACCCCAGCATGCTGGAATCTCAATAAACGCTCTTGCCTTTGCATACGTGTCTCGTGGTCTTTGGGGGACAATCGAGGACCCCAACAATTGCAGATGGGGCCCAGGCATAACCAAGTTCCCAGCCAGAGAGCCTGTTGGCTATGTCCTCCCAAAGAGAAAAAGTGAGGGAGAGCAGGGGTAGCGGGAGAGGGGATACAGACTCTCCTTTTTCTCTGGCGTAGCCCATGGTCCCCAGGTAAGAGACCTCTTATTTTGTTTGAATGCCTGGAAAGGAGGGTCCTTGTGACTGAACCCCACAACAGTTCAGGAGGGGTCACAATGGACATTGAGTTCCTTGAGCCACACAGAAACCCAGCCGACTGTGAATCCTGGAGCGGAGGGGAGGTCAGAGTCCTTCCCCTCTCCCCCCCCATGCAATGCATAGCATGTAAATAGCGCCTCCCCCACCATTTCTTCCCTCTCACTTCCTCACCCCCACCCACTTGCCAGAGAAGCAGCCTAGACACCGGGATGCAAATCCTGCCCCTGCCCCTCCCTAGCCGTGTGACGCCAGGTAAGTTACTTTATTCTTCGCTCTCCTGACCTCAGTAACTCCGTCTCTAAAATGGGGAGAGTAACAGAAGCACTTCGCATGATTGTGGTGAGGAGGGACGGAGTCAACATGGTAATGTCTTTAGAATCGCGCCAAGCACACAGCAAGTGCTTACAAAATACCAGATATTATTTATTCAAGAGATACATAGCGCTTGCTCAGGGAACCGAGGCCAAATGAACGGCAAGGCTGAGCCTGCCGGAGGAGCTAGCGTTCAAAGTCAGCAGGCCCCCCGGGTTGCCTGGAGAGAGCTGCTTCTTCCCTGGGAGACTCACTGTCTCCTCCACAACATGGACAACATGACTCCTGTCGCCTATGCTGCAAGGCCGTCGTGGGCTTTAGTGGCGGGCTCGAGGTGCAGGCGCAGGTAGGGGGAGAGAGGGCGAGCAGCCCCTGGCTCAGCCATTGCCTCCCCTGCAAAAGGGGGTCCTGAGGAGCCCTCTCTCTGGCCCCTGCTCGATTTCTCCAGCTCCGTGACTCCTGGCAGATAGGCCGTTGCTGGGACACCCTGGGGGGAGTTGGCACATACTGGGGAAGGGGCTGGTGGGACAAGTACCCCTCGCTTCTTTCCCACGCCTCCTAGAGGCTGCAGGGGGCTCTCCAGAGGCTGGCCTGGCCTGGTGGGGAGGAGAGGAAGCAGAGCTCCTGGGTCGGCCTCTGGGGTCAGCCTGGGCCATGGGGTCAGCTGTTAGCCAGGCCAGGGTAGCAGCCTCGGCCAGAGAGGGCCCCCAGCTTGGGAGCTCGGAGGCCAGGCGCCCCGCGTGGCTCTGTGTGTGCTCGGCCTCCTCCTCGCCTTCTCGCAGTGCTGGCGCCTTCATCTCTAACATGGTCTGTCCCGCCTGCCTCGCGGAGCTCCGTGGGAGGATGCTGATCAAGGAGCGTCCCCAAGCAGAGAGACCCAAGGGCATCTGAGTCCGGCCAGCATGTAACCTGCTCAGGGTCCCCCACAGACGTCAGCCAAAGGCAGAGTCGGGTCTGAACTTAGACATGTTTGTGGCGCAGGAAGAGGGCTGGCTGGCAACCCTCTGTTCCCGCCACAGCCCTCGTGCGGCTCTGGAGGCGGCGACTGTCTCGGCCTCAGTTTCCCTGTTCTTGATGGCAATGGCAGCTGGCCAGGCCGCCGAGCAGGCAGGTGTTTTGTTCATTTGTTTTTCCCTTACTCTTTGTTTTTAAAGTTCATTTATTTATTTTGAGAGGGAGTGGGAGTGTGCTGGGGAGGAGCAGAGAGAAAGAGAGAGGGGCAGGGAGAGAGAGATTCCTGAGCAGGCTTCAGGCCATCATCACAGAGCCCGACTCGGGGTTCAAACTCACGAACCATGAGCCGAAATTAAGAGTTGGACGCTTAACTGATGGAGCCACCCAGGTTCCCTGTTTGTTTGTTTTTGCAGTATCTAAGTGATCACAACTTCTCTGCACGGTAGATATAATCGCTCCCAGGTTACAGACAAGAAAACGAGGGCTCTGGGAGATGGTGTCACTTGCCCCAGACCACACGCTAAAAGACTAAGCGAGCAGAGCTTCAAGCCGGGCTTGAGCACACACAGCTGTATGGCCTTGAGCAAGCAACCTGCTGCTCGGAGCTTCGGCTTCTGTATCTGTAAAATGGGAGAGGCAGTCTCTCGAGGGCAGACGCTAAATAGTGGCAGGCAGTAAAAATCCCAGGAGGCCTGGCTGAGGTTTGAACCAGGGGCTGCGGGATCCCTGGGCACTTGCACACCAGGCTGCCTCTGTCGCCGGAGAGGTGGGACTGGGTGGGCTCCCAGAGCCTTCACAGCTTGATCCGGACCTTCCCAAGCCCCATCCGAGCCTCGGGGTTCCTTGAAGGCCGCTCCCCGATTTCACGTGGCCTGCTGACTGATTTTGCTCAGAACCCAGCCCGCAGACCTTGGGCTGGTTGCGGGGCCGTGACAGCCCCTCTCTTGCGGCTGCTTCCCAGGGCCCCGGCTGCGCGGAGTCTTCCGCGACAGTGAGGTGGTCACAGCTTCCTAGCACTTTCCGCATCCGCGAGAGGCTAACTGGGGGTGCCGCTCCAGAGCACCCCCGCTTTGCTTCTCGGCAGGAGGGGGCGGCTCGGTTATTTTTGTGATAAAAGTTTAATAAATTGAAAGGCACGGTTTTCATTCCGCGGGTAATTAGCCGCCGCGGCTGCGCCCCGTCCTAATTGTCTCTCTCACTCCAGACGGGCGGAGATCAATAGGAAGCGGCCGCTGCACGGCGAAAGCCACGATTAATTAATTGTCGGGCGTGTGCGTGTCTCCATCTCTGTCACATCAAAGGCCCAGGGGCAGCAGCTGCCCACGTTTCTGGCTCTGCTGGGCCAGCCCCGCCCAGAATCCCCAGATGCACGTGCCCCAGACCCACGGTGCCCGCTTCTTCTCTCCCTCAGGCAGCAGGAGGCGCCCTGGAGAAGGGGTCCCCTGAGACCCCAGGCTGAGGGGCCTTCTCTGACAGCCAGCATTCTCCTGCCACCTCGAATGTAATCTCCGCTACGTCTCTGCTCGCACGACTGCTCCCTGGTCCCTTCTCCCCCACCCCGCCCCGCCCCCTGCCCTGCCCCCACCTCGCCCCGCCCCCTCCCCCGCCCCCGCCTCCTCCCCCGCCCCCGCCTCACCTGTCCCCGCCTCACCTGTCCCCATCCAATCCATTCTCCTGTGTGCCGTCTGACCGGCAGATTTTCTAGACTAAAACTCGGGCTGTATCCAGAACAGCGTGTACCTCCGGTGGTAGGGGAGGGATTGACCGCGAGACAGAACATTCTGGGATTCTGGGAATGCTCTACATTTTTCTGTTGAGTGGTGTTTGCACGGGTGTATGTAATAAGCCGTTTTGCAGTACACTTAAGATCAGGGCAAACCCTTACACACGCACACAGACACGCAGACCAATGCCCCTCTCCCGCTCGGTGACAACGACTCACCTTGTGGCCCAGTATTAAGACATTAGGGCGCCGAGGAACGCAGCCCCTGCTGCTGCACTTTTCCTAATCTTCCCTGCAAGGCTTGCAGATAGGGAGCGTTATCCCTGTTTTACAGAGGGGGAAACAGAGGCACAGAGAGGCCTTGGGAGGGGACCAAGGAGAGAGGAGGAGAGGAGAGGGTGGAGGGCGGAGGGGAAGGGCCTGCGGACACCAGGAGCTTGTGCGTACCGGCGGGAGCTCCGCGCTTCGCTCATCTCCGGGGCCGTCGCGAAGGCGGAGCGATGTGTGTCCCATTTCACAGACGGGAAGCTGAGGCTTGGAGAGATGGGGCCCCTTGTTGGAGGTCGCTTGACCTGGGGCCGAGGGGCTGGGATGGATGGGAGGGGGACAGAGGGAAGAGAAGGGGAAAGGGGCCCAGGGGTGCGACGAGCAATGGGGCGACACCAGCAAGGTGTGATATGAAAGTGTTGGTGCTAAAGACCTGTGTGTGAGAGCGTGCACGCACACGCACGCGCACGCACGCACGCACACGCACATACATGTGCCCACGCACGCACCTGTGCCCCCTCCGCCCCCCCCCTTTCTAGCGGGGCTTCCTGCTGCCTCACTGGTGTCGGTGAATCCGGCTTCCCCTTCTCTGCAAAGCGAGAGAGGAGCCGCGGGGCCTCCAGCTTCGCCGGGGCCGGCCTGCTCCACGTGGCGGGGGGGTGGGGGGCGCGGCATGTGGGCCGGGTCTCTCCTCCCCCGCGGGGCTCCCAGGCGCCCACCCTCCGCCTGAGACCCACGGCTCCGCAGGCGAAGCTTGGCTCTCGGCGGGGTCCGGCCCCCCTGTGCCCGACGCCGGCCCGAGCTCTATTCTCCCCGGTCCCCCAGCAGGGCGCATCCGCCCCCTGGAACTCGGGGGTTGACAAATATTGTGAGAGCTTCCTCGCTGGTGGGGAGAGGTGGTGCCTGTCCTTCTGTTGGCTGTTTCTCGGTGCCTCCCCTTCACGGCTGGTCGTCAGGGGAGGCCACCTCCATGCTCCTACCTCCGCTGCCGCCTGTCATTGAGCCTTTGAAGTGGCGCCTGATTTTCCAGTCTGTCTGAAGTCGCTAGCTGCTTATGCAGCAGCTGGTCCAGAAGTCCCCCCGCCGGGCCTTTCCGTGACGGTGCCAGCCACCAGGGACTCCGAGAGACAGCCACCCGGTCTCGGGGGGAAGAGGGGGGAGCAAGAGGAAGCCCACGGCCCATTTCTGTCTTCAGGATCTTCCAGACTAAGTTTGCTTATTTTTTGTTTAAAAGGATGAAAAAAAATAAAAAAAGAGTTTTCAAGAACCCCAATGTTTTATTCTCTTCAAAGATAAAGGAATAAAGATTTTTAAAAAGAAAAAAAAAAAAAACTAAGGGCCAAAGGTAAAACTTTTAAATTTCTTTGAACATTTTTACTGCTGTGGCAGCTGTGCGGGGGGAGATGCTGGCCTGGGAATCGGTTCCTGGTTGCTAATGTGCGGTGTGACCTTGGGCAAGTCACTTCTCTCCGGCCCTCAGATCCCTAATGAGGCTTTGACTGGTTCTGTCCCACTCCCCAGTTTGGGACCTTCTCACCGACTGTGCTGTTTGTTTTCCCTGAGACTCACTGCCACAGGCCACCTCCCACTTCTCAATATAAAAGTCTTCCTCAGCCCGGGAAGTCAGCGGGGCAGGCGGCGGGGCCTCCGGGGATCAGGCGAGCGGGATGATCCTTCAGACGCGGGTGTACGGATCTCCATTTTGACGATGCCGTAGCTGGGTATCAGAGGGGTTAAGTGGCTTGCCCAAGGTCACACAGCGAGGGAGCCCATGGTAGAAGCAGGAATGAATCTGTGTCTTCTAACTCCCCAATCTCATTAAGCTGCAAAAGAAGGTTTCCAGAGACCAGAGGCCATGTTTATGTGACTTACGTTTTTCAACGGAGGCTCTGGAGAGTGGAGTGTAAGGGCGGGCGAGAGCTCAGGAGTCAAGCAGAACTTGGTCTTGCAGCCACTGTTCTGTTTGCGTGAACTCGGTCAGTCGATTCTGCATCTCCGAGTCTCGGTTTCCCTAACTGGAAAATGGGGCTATTCCTCGTGCCTCCTTTAGGCGAAGCTGTGAGGCCACAGGACAGGAGGCACGCGAAGGGCCCAGCACGCTGCCTGGCACGCACGCGCCCGACACGCCGGCAGCTACTCTTGTGAGCCCTTAGCGTGGGCCGGGAGCTGCGTCTGTTTTCTTCGTCAAGCACTTGGAGAAGGAGGGCACGCCGGGACCGGTCTCCGGGGCCTGCCTGTCATGCCTGCCTTTCACGCCACACCCCCTCCCCCCAGAGCCCCCTGCCTGAGAGAGACAGGCAGCCGGTGGCAGGCTGTGCAGGAAACGTCAACCTCGTCTCACGGAGAGGCCTCTGCTGGCACTGATGAGACCCCAGGCAGGCGGCGTGGGCAGGGAGCGGCCCGGGGCCTCGCCTCGCTCCCCCCCGGGTCTGCCCTATCCTGGCCTCCCTGTCATAGCTCTGGCTCCAGCCCCAGGAGGCCACCCCGAAGGTTGCCTGGGGCCGGGGAGCCGTCATTCCAGGAGCCGGCCTCCACCGGAGCCGGTGAGTGGGCAGCTGGGTGGGCTCGGCTTCAAGCAAGCGGTGCAGACGGCGGGTGGCCAGTGGGTACGGGCTCAGGGCTCAGACACAGAAGGCACCTGGCTGGGAGTCCTGGCCTTGACTCTACCGCTCACTAGCTGTGCGACTTGGCACAAGCCGAGTCACCGCTCTAGACTTAGGTTCTTTGAGAACGAGGACAGGATTCGCGCTCTCCCCACAGGACTGGTGGAAGGCTGGAGCAATGCCAGTGTCTAACACATACAGTAGGAACATTGTAAGTGGGAGGTGCTATGAACGTTGTTATGCTCTTGCCCTCACGGGTGGGCGTGGGGCTCGCCATTCACCCGTTATTCATATCCACCATTCACTCTTTATTGCACACGGACTAGAACTCGCTCACCCAGCGCCAGGCACGGGGCAGACATCACTGAACACAGAAAGGACTCCTGCCCGCATTCAGCTGACGTGCTGGTAGGGGAGGGTGTGGAAGGTCATGGGTGCAGAGAGGACAAGGGGTGAGCCTGGGAGCAGCAGGAAGCAGAGGAAAGAACACAGAAGACCCGTGCTCAAATTCTGACTCAGCCGCTAACTTGCTGAGTGACTTTGGAAAAAGCCCTTGCCCTCTCTGGGCTTTAGTGTTCGCATTTGCACAAATGAGAATAATCGCCTAGCCCTGCATCACCAAGAGAAAAGTTTCCAGCAAGAGCAGTCTTGGGAAGGCACTAGGGAGCCAGGTTTCTCTCTCTGTGCAACGTCCCCTCCCTGAGAGCCAGGGCTGGGCATCTAACTGAGAATGGGCAGGTGTCACCTGCAACACTTCTGCTCGGCCTGGACGCCCCAGCCCAGCAAACCCTGAAGCTATGAACCTGGCCGTGGCTGCTCCACTTTCTGAAGTCTGGCCCTAGGGAAGGAACAGGACCTCCGCATGTCTTCTCCAGCCCTAGACCCTCCGTACCAGGAACGCCCCCCTCCTTGAAATCCTGTTTCTTCTAGTTACTCTCAGGGTGGGATTCTGGGAATCTAGGCAGTCATGCTGCTGGAAAAGACCAGGCATTCATTCATTCAATCATTCATTATCAGTCAGTTGGTCAGTCAGCAAACATTCATCCAGCGTGTACCGCGTGGCCACCCCATGTTAGGCGCAGGAGATCAGGGGCGTATCAATGTCTTTAGCTAACATTAAGCACCTCTTTTGTTCTAGGCTCTATGCCTGGCCCCGGGGACAAAGTGATTAATTGATTTATTTAATGTTTAGGGATGACTGCCATGTGCTCTGGGCTGAGTGCCAAACAAATATTGAGGGCCTATGCCGTGCCAAGGACTATGATGGGTACAGGGAACAAAGCCCCACTTGCTCCCTGAACACCAGCTCTGAGCCAGGCACCACAAGCCTGGGAGAACAGCGGCTGGCGTTTTGTATGCGGACGTGAAACCCAGCACCTCCCTGTGGCTAATGAATCATCGGGCTCACAAGAGAAACGCAAACGGACCCCCTTGTCCATGAATTTGCTAATTGAGCTCCTCGAACTCAGACATTAACCCGCATTA
The DNA here is from genome assembly GCA_030068075.1 of Paguma larvata. Classification (NCBI taxonomy): domain Eukaryota; kingdom Metazoa; phylum Chordata; class Mammalia; order Carnivora; family Viverridae; genus Paguma; species Paguma larvata. Next base: position 16,338,236 of record CM057833.1, on the reverse strand, counting down.
CCATAAATACTGCAGAGAACAGCCATTCTGAATTGGTGCTCAAAGATAATGGAGAAAATCAGGAGAGGAATAAAGCCGAAATGGAATCATAAAACCTTATTTTCACCATTAATTTGAACCTCGTCTTCCCCAAATACCTTTCAATAAATCTTTCTGTTAACACTCCAGGGGTGGAGAGAGGAGGGTGGGGCTGAAGGAAGGGAGAGGCTGTGGCAGGAGGCTGGGGGTGGGGTGAGCCGAGGCTGGAGGGCTGGAGGGGGCTCCCGGCATGCCGGCCTGCCTGTTCTGCTTTGCTGGGGACAGCCAGCCCTGGTTTGCGACCAGGCGAGGTGGCCGCACGTGGAGAGAAATGGGGGCGGGGAGAACAAGGTGGACATAGGCAGACAGATAGGAAGACAAGACACACTATCTGCTAGACAGGGGAAAACACACAAACGGAAAGGCAGATGGGCAGCCAGGCTGGCCAATAAAAGAATAGCCAACAAACAGACTGACTAACAGTTGTGATGACAGACTATGGGTAGACTGAGAAATGGGAGGCCAGTCCGACCATCGACAGGACAGACAGACTTCACGGGAAAACAGAGAGGAAGACCACCAGAAAGGCAGTCTGACAGTCAGTCTGACCCACAAGAAGCCTGACAACCAACAGGCAGACTGAGAGAGTCACAGGCAGACCGACAGGTGCAGTGCAGTCTAGGAAGCAGAGCAAAGGAGAAGCAGGCAGGCAGTCTACCCATTGAGAGGACAGATGGACAGATGGACCGACAGGAAAGAGAGGCTGGAGTTGGAGCAGAGGCTGGGGTCACTGAGCTTCCCTAGGTGTGCTCAGGGGAAGGGGGCAGAGGGAGGAAGAGGCCTGGTAGATGCCTTCGTATTGCGTGTCAAGCCCCTTGTGTGAGGGAGACTGGCGTGCGGGGCGCTCCCCTGGGCCCCAGGCTTCCCGGCTTCCTCCTCCTCCTCCGCCTTCTCACAGCCACATGCATTGTCTGGCACGCAATGGAGGGAGGTTCAGAGTCACTGCTGAGGGCTGCTCCATGGTTGGGGAGTGGGGGCAACTCCTGGACCCCTCTGTGGGTCATCTGTACCCAGGTGTCTGCGGGGGGCTCAGGCCCAGTGAAAGCTCCTACCCCTGGGAAGGTGGGAGTCAGGAAGACTTGGAGGGAGCCGTCAGTCCTGCTACTCCCCTGCCTCATCTGCACCCCATCACCTCGGACACAGCTCTAGGTGGTAGGTTCTGTTATTGTCCCCATTTCACAGGGGCTCAGAGAGGGGAAGTGCTCAGGCCAAGGGCTTTCAGCATGAGGGTGGCAGGATCTTTTCTTCTAGCCAGCCTGCACACAGGAAGCCCATATATGCCTGCTCCTCTGTGGTTGGTAGGGCTGCTAGGGTCAGTGTCCTTGAGTCTGTGGGACCCTGGGGTTCACCATAGGAAACCTACTAGTCCTAAGATGTAAACCCTATCGTCCCGCATCAGCTTTTCCAGTGATCAAGATGCCTTTGGTCTCCATCTGAGGGACTCCCACTTGTCTCAGTTGCAAGGTCAGGCCAATAATGGGGCAGTTTTCCAGTAACTGGGGTCTGGTCCATCAGGATCTCTGTTGCTTGTCCCCTGCTACTCCTGGTGAACATGGTTGGTGGAGAGAAACTGGGGGCTTCCCTTAGGAGTACTGTTCTCCTCTATAGTTGGGCCTCAATTCCAACCACCTTGATTTTCATCCATGTCTTGTTTTGGTCATCAGCACTCAGGATTAGAAATGCCTCCATTCATCAGACTATGTTCGTAGTAGCAATGCAGTAGCGGTAGTATTACTAGTAGCAGCAGCAGCAGCAACATTACTAGTAATAGTAGTGGTAGCAGTGGCAGTGGTGTTACTACTACAGCAACAATAGCAGCGGTAATAACCATTTGTCGAGTGTTAACCAAGAGAAGATAAGCTATGTTCCAAGCCCTAGATATATTAACTCACCTTGCAATGGCTCTGTGAGGCAGGCATCTTCCTCATTTTACCGAAGGGGAAGCCAAAGCTTGCATGGTTTCTCTAAGGTCTCCTAGAAAGAGGCAGAACCAGGATCTATGGTCTTGGTTTGCTGCCGCAGGCTGTCTGGGAGATGCAGCTGGAGCTTGGTGGAGCTTCTGAGAGCTGTGGCTGGGCCATGGGGAGCACAGGAGGAGGGGAAGGTGATGGCAGATGGTGGGGCAGGGTGGATTGGAGAGCCTGCAGAGCCAGGAGGCCTTGGTGACTTGCAGGCAGCTTCCTCCACTGCCCTGGGCGGCTGCAGGTGAGAAACACTGTCCCATCCCTCATGAAAGAAACATCAGTGTTAATCGGATCAGGCCCCACACTCTGGGCTGGGTGCCTCATCCATTTTTAATTTATTTCATCTTTAAAACTCAACCCAAGGGGAGGAGGAGGGGAAGGAGCTGAGAGAAGGCTATGGGGAGACATGAGGAAGATGGTAGGAATTCTACACCTTCTGGATACATTCAGGGAGCCTTTGTAGCACAGAGGTTGGCAGCATAGGTTTGGGATCACATGCCTGGGTGTCATTTCAGCCCAATTACTTGCCAGCCACGTGATCATGAACAAGCCACTTCCCCTCTCTGGGCCTCAGTCTTCTTATCTGTAACATGAGGCTAATGGCGTATATTCCCCTAGGTTGTGGCAGGCATATGATAGGTGTTCAATAAATGGTAACAGTTGTGCCTAAGGGCTGGTGGGCTGTCATGATTACCCCAGAAAAACTGAACATTTTGTCTTTCTCACCTTTGGGAATCTCATCTCCTTCTGAAGTCTCCACTGTCTAGTTCTCAGAAGAGCTAGTCTGATTCTCTTTCTCAGGCTAGTCCCTCCAGGATCTAAAGACAATTGATGGGTGATGCTCCAACATCCTCACTAGGGTCTCCCCTTGATACGGCTCCCAGATCACCTCCATCATAGTATCCTCTCATGGGCACACTCAAGGGCCTGTTTGTTTGTTTGTTTTTCTTTAGCACAGTCCAGCAAATACTACTGAACTGAGACCTGGGTTGCATCAGCCCTACCCAGCCTTTAAGAAGCTCCATGAGGAGTGTTCAGGCAAGAAGAGAGACAAGGCTCTAGGTGTGCCTGTGCATTGCAGGAAAATCACCTCTCCTGATCATGACTCAATGCATCCAATAATTCAGCTGCAGGTCCTCCCTAAGGCCAGAGGTGGCCCCAGATTAGGCCTTGGAAGAAGATGCCCGCCATGAAGCTTCAGTACCAAGGACAGCTCCATAACATTGCAGGGCTGCAAGAATCTCTCCCTGGAAAATGACTGCCTTATCCTCAAAGAGTTCATTATAGGTTGACAGACCCTGACATCTGGTCACATGGTGGAAGTGCTGAATAACTGTTGAGTGAATAATTGGTTGTCTTCATTTTGGCCAGGACAAGAGTTAGGCAAAATTATAAAGGCAAAAGCTCAGAAAATTAGGGAACATAATTTTGGGGGAAGCAGTTTAGATCTGAAGTTGCAGGCAAGAGTCGGAACTTGTCTGAGCTTCAGTTTCTCCATCTATGAAAGGATGGGAAGAAGGATATATATATGTGTGTGTGTGTATATGTACACACACACACATTATACACACACACACACACACACACACACAATCCTTCTGAGGATTGCCCTTTCTTTTAAATGTTTTTTGATGTTTATTTTTGAGAGAGAGAGAGAGAGAGAGAGCACAAGCAGAGAGAGGGAGACACTGAACCTGAAGCAGGCTCCAGGCTCTGAGCTGTCAGCCCAGAGACTTGAACTCATGAACTGTGAGATCATGGCCTGAGACAAAGTTGGACATTTGACTAACTGAGCCACCCAGGCACCCCAAGTCTTGGCCTTTCTTGAGGATAGAGCAGGAGTATCTGCCTGGCCTGGGAGGGACGCTGGGAGGATCTCAGGTGGAGGAATCAAATGCATGGGTTAAGAAGGACTTTGGGGACTCTGCTGTGCATCTGTGGTTGAAAGTTCCATGTCCAGAACGTCCCCTTGAGGGTCCTTATACTGAGGCGAAATGACTCCTATTTTGAGCATCTTGACAGACATTCAATTCTGTCACTGGGGAAGAGACTAGGGGAGAGAGGGAATCAGAGGTGACCATCTGGGCTTGGCACACACATACATACACACATGATCCTACCTCCCTCTACACACAGGCACACCACTCATATGTCACACACTGGCCCATGTTACAGTCATAGAAATGCTTATGCACTTCACACACACACACATACAATCATACATACGATAATATACCTACACCAAACACATACATTTGTGTATTTTGTGTATGTTAATCACTGAATTCTACATAGAAAAACATATCCATTAACCTCAGCCACCTTCAATTTCATAGCATATGATTACCCATCACAGTCATACTCACACAGACACATGCACGTGCAATCATATACCAACAGTCATACACGCACTTGAAGATAAAGTCACATGTGTCCTTTTCTACAGCCATATGCCACCAAGTGCACAAAAATGTCCACACAAACCCTCATGATCATCCACTTACATCAAAACAAAAATATACATCAATAGACCACATCCCTTTATCCCATCACTCATCCTCTTTGGCCAATGAGGTCTTGGGGTCTTGGATGCTTTCCCCTAGGGGCAAGTGTACAGAAGGCAGATATGGGTGTGAACTGCTGGTGATTCCTGAGCTTAGGACAAAGTCCACATTCTCAACCACTCCTTTCAGCACACCCCACCATTACCTCTCCCTCCGGAGTCAGGCTGACCTGAATTTAAATCCTGATACACCACTCACCAGCTGTATAAAATGGAGCATGTTACACAACCTCTCAGTGCCTCAGTTTTCTTACTAATGAAAAGGGGATAGTAATAATAACACTCTCATAAGGCTGCTGTGAGGACTGGAAGGTGTAATGCATGGAAAGCGCTTGTCACTGTCTGGCATGTGACAAAAGTGCAGTAAATAGTGATTCATTATTATTAATAACAATAAGCCACCACCCACTTAGGGTCCCATTAAATGCCATACAGACAGCTTTCTCTTCATAGTCCCTTTCACAGGAGTGTGTGTGTGTGTGTGTGTGTGTGTGTGTGTGTGTGTGTGTGTGTGTTGGGGGTGATTGTTACGTTCAGCATCCAAAAAGAATGTCAGCATTGGGGGAGAGGGTGCTGCACCTGGAATCCCCTCCCCTCACTGTCCTGTTCTCAGCCTTTAGGTCACCTTGGCCATGCCTCCTCTTGAACTTCTCTCCTGATGGTTCCCAGCTTCCTTCACCTGACTCAAAGTCCCCAAGTTCTCTTCTTCCTGACATATCAAAGCAGAAAGGTGGCTTTCTGGTTTATTTTGCATTTGATGCTGGACCCCTCATTTTTGGTATTCAGAGAGAAGCTCTTGTGCTAATCTCTCCACTCTAAATGCTCATCACATTTCTCTTAAAGCCACAGGACCTCCCTCCATTCCCATCTTTTATTCATCACCTTCCACCAGCCCCAACACAGGAGACATGGAAATACAAACTCTCCAAGGACTGTGAATTTCACACCAGCAGCTGACCCTTCTCCAGCAGCCTAAGGTGGGGGAGACGGAGGAGTCCCTAATGAGGTGCCTGGGCATTGGGGATGGAGTGTGAGAGATGACCATGGTTCTAGGTCATCACGCCCTGGGCAATGTGAGAGATAGAGGAACCACAGTGAGGGGCTGTCCTGGGAGATAGGACTCTAAACTACTGGGGCTCTCCACCCCTTCCTGATTCAAAAACCTCACCCACACTCACCAACAGCCTTGCCCTTACACCATCCCAGAGACACCCAGCCACCCTCCTCCTGCTACAGTGACCAACACTAGGCACTGTCCCTCTGTCTTACCTGCATATTATCCTATAATTCTCATGACAAGCCTGTGTAGTGTGTTTAGGTACTGACCTCACTTTATAGGTGATGAGTGATGAAATGAAGTTCAAAGAGGTGAGTGACATGCTCAAAGTCACAAGAAAGGAAGAAGGAAGAAACTGGCCTGACAATAGGGCAGATACCCAGAGCTCCAGGAAGGGTTATTTGCCTGTGCCTTTATCAGTCACTGAATCCTTACCATGAGCCAGCCCTGAGCTGGGCACTGGGGTTTTCTGGCTAAATAGAGAGAGTTCTGACCCTAATCAGTCAACAGAGAAGGTGGGAGATCTATTACAGTGCAATGTAAGTGCTTTAATGTGGAATCCTGGAGACTGTGGGATCTCAGAAAGAGAAATCCAACCCTAAATTAGGGAGAGGTCCCAGAGGTTGAGAGCTGCAGCATGAATAGGAATTACCCAGGGTGAGAAGAGAGTGGAGGAACATTCCTCTAGTGGAAAAGGCACATGGCACAGTCGTGGGAGAGGGCCAAGAGTATTTATGGGTCTGCAGGTATTTTCTCATGGCCGGAAGGTCTTCTTTGGGTTTGTGGGGGAGTAAGAACAGGGGATGAGACAAAAGACACGGGTGGCACCAGTTTCGCTTGGCAGCTTGGACTACCTCTTTCCACACTCTTTCTAACCCCCAACCATATTTTCTATTCTCCTCTCCCAGTGAGTCCCCTCATTGGGGTAGGAAGGTTTGGCTGGACTTGCCCACACTTGGGGCTCAGAGAGTTGTTCTTCTAGGGGGATTTTGTGTGTTCTCAGGAAAATCCAAAGACAGCAAGTCTTCTTCAAAGAGATGAGATCCTAACGGTGAAAATCTAGGCATTCTGTTTTATTAAAAGATGAGGAACCCATCTGCCTGAGGATTTCCTGTTGCTTCTCAAACCACTCCTCTGGGAACTTGTTTCCCTTCTGCAGGTGGTGTTTAGAAGGGCAACCAAGAGCCAGGAGGTAAAAGAGTGCAGCTGCTTTGGGGTGCCTTTCTTTAAACGCAAACTATAGGATGTTGGGTGAAGAATTTCAGAGCCAGATTATGCCTCTGATGCTGTGTGAATTTGGGTGGGTCCATTTCTCTGCCTGGGTAAGGCTGGATTTCTTTATTTAAGAAAGAAGAAGTGTGTGGAGAATTACCAAGCTGATTCCCCTAACGTCCTTTGATTTTTCATAAGAGCAAAGGGACTTATTCCAGCATTCCATGATCCTGTGATTTTGGCTTCTATGTTTTCTCCAGTCTGTGAGCATCTTGAGGGCAAGAAAGATCTTATTTATTCCAGACTTCATATCCCCAGCCAAATATAGGTCCTGTCACAGAACATGTGCTCAGAAAATATACATTCATTCATTCAATAAATATCTGTTGCACATGAATGAGGGCCATCACTGTGCTGTGTACTGCTGGTAAAGCACTGAGTAAATTAGATGCAGTACCTGCTTCTTCAGACCCTACTGAATTATGGGAGCATAAAATAAGCAAGTAAATAAATGATAAATAACTTCAACTGGTTGTAAATGCTATAAATACAATAATATAAGGTAACATAGTAGAATTTGACTCGGGTGGAAGGTGGCCACACTCAGGCTGAACCCTTTGTAGACATGGAAGAGCGTTCCAGGCAAAGGGAAAGGCTAGTGCCAAGGCCTGGCATGTTCAAGAAATAAAAGGAGTGAGGGAGGGGATGGCTAGAGTGAGGGAGAGGATGGTCGGAGGCAGGTCAGAGAGGTCAGAAGGAGCAGATCATGTAAGATATTGTAGGCCGAGTGAGGATTTTATCTTATTATTAAAAATTTTTTAAATATTTATTTATTTTTGAAAGAGAGAGAGAGAGAGCACGTGCACAAGTCGGGGAGGGGCGGAGAGAGGGAGACAGAGGATTTGAAGCAGCCTCTGCGCTGTGAGATCTGTGAGATCATGACCTGAGCCGAAGTCAAGAATCGGCTGATCAACCAACTGAGCCACCCAGACACCCCACGATTTTCAGTGTTATTACAAACTTGATAGGAAACTTTTGGAGGGTTGTAATTAGGGAAGTGGCATGATCTAGTTTTTAAAAGATCATTTCATTATGGGGGTGAGAGAGGAAGCAGGGAAACCATCTCCTCAAGGTGTCCATGGTAGAGGTGGTGGCGGCGTCTCAGACTAGTGGTAGGTGGGGATAATTGGTTACATCTGGGACGCAGTTTGGAGAGAGCTGACAAGACCTGCTGATTGCAGCACACCAGCTCCTCCCATTGCGGTTCAGCACCACGGACAGCGCAAGGCCAGCGGCTCCTTTCCTGTTTCTCAGGAGACATTAAATGTCCTGAGGGTGACTCTCAGACCTCTACCCTGTGGTTTTTAAACATTTTAATTATAAAACATTTCAATACACAGAAAACTCGTAAAGTAATGTAGCAGGCACGGATGTGCCCACCAAGATTAAATGGGTGTTAACGTTTTGCCATATTTGCCATATTTGCAGAGTTTATTTTTAGTTTCAGGAGAAACACACCTAGCTAGAAATCTATTTTAAAAAGGGAAATAAATAAAACACTGTCAATACAGCTCAATACCCCTTCCCTCCTTGCTCTTCTTCCCCAGAGGAACGAAGCTGAAGCTGGTGTTTATGTTTATCTGTTGTATAGTCATTATCTAGCTACGGATTAGAAACCTGTTATTCTATTGTTCCATATGTTTTTAAAGTTTACAAAAATGGTATAATGCTATATATATGCCGTTGTCATTTTTTCACTCCATACTATGTCACGGAGACTTATCTCTATTGGTACATGTTGATCTACTTTGTTCATTTTAACTCTGGTAGATGATTTCATTGTACCTATAAAGCAGTTTATTTTCCTGTTTCCCTGCTGAAACCGCGTAGCTGCTCCTCATCTTTCTATTACATACTAAGGTGCAATGAATATCCTCAGACATGTATCCTTTTGCATCTGAGTATGAGTTTCTCTAGGATGCATAGAAAACACCACGGGTGCCCTGCCCTGATTCCTCTGACCTGCAGGTGCTGTAAGAGTTGACTGCCAAGAGCTCGCAGCTGCTCCCTTGTTGGGTCCTCACCCAAGAAGATATACAACACCACCCACTTTCCCGCAGTGGGGCAGCCTAGAGGCAAGGGGTACAAGTCTGACCCCCTTGCTTCAGGCGGATCCACTCTGTGGTATTATTAATGCTCCAGATTCCCTGTGGCCTCAGATTGAAGATAATCTCCAACAAGAACCTATCACTGCCTAGCTCTCCCTCCCACCCTCTCTCTTTCACCTGGGAACTCTCCCTCAGTAAGTCACCAGCACAAGAATCTCAGGCACTGCTTCGGGAGTCTAATCGAAGATGAGCACACACTGAGGGGGAGCTGTTTGGTCTTAGATTTGCTCATCTTAAAATTTACTAAGTGTTTCCAAATTGCTCTCCAAAGTAGTTGCACCAATTTACATTCCCACTAGTGGTTTATAAACATTCCTATTCCCCCAACACCTTCATCAATACCAACCATTAGAGACTAAGTTTGCCAGTCAAATTGGGGTAATACCTATCTTGTTATTGTTTTAACTTGCATTTCCATGTTTACCAGTGCTGTTGAGAATCTTTTTTATATCTTTATTGGCCATCCACATTTCTCCCCCTGTTATTTGTCTGTTCATATCTTCTTCCCATTTTCCTATGTTTTGAAACGTTTTGGTAAACTGATTCTTTGAAGTTAAAAAATTTATTTTGGAAACTAATTCTCTCTTGGTTGGTTATACAGCTTGCAAATATTCTCCCAGCCATGGCTCTAACAAATCTATTTTTTGTGTGTGTGCGTCATGGAAAAGTTCTCAATTTATTTTGGAAATAGGGTTTCTCATTGTCTTCCTTTATCATTTGTGCTTTTATTTTCTGCTCTAAGGTCATAAACTTATCTTTCTGTTTTCTTTTAAAAGTTGTGTAGCCTGCTTTTTACATTTAAACTTTAATCAACCTGGAATTTGTTTTGTGAATGTTATCAGCAGGGATCTAACTTTATCTTTTTCTTTTTTTTTAATGTTTATTTATTTTTGAGACAGAGAGAGACAGAGCATGAGTGGGGAAGGGGCACAGAAAGAGGGAGACGCAGAATGTGAAGCAGGCTCCAGGCTCTGAGCTGTCAGCACAGAGCCCGATGCGGGGCTCGACCTCACAGACCGCAAGATCATGACCTGAGCCAAAGTCGATGCTCAACCGACTGAGCCACCCAGGCACCCCAACTTTATCTTTTTCTATGTGGGTATTTAATTGTCCTACTATCACCCATTAACTAGACTATCCTTTACCCCTGTCATGTTTCAAACTCTCATACATATTTGGATTTGTCCCTAGGCATTATTATTCCCTGTTCTTTTTATCTGTTTCTATATTTCCAGAACCAAATAAAACTATCTTAATTATTGGATATTAATAATTATTGTATATCTTAAAATACTGGATGTCAATAAGTAATTATTGATATCTAGTAGGGTGAGGCTCCATCCACTTCCACCTCTTCTTCAAAATTGGCATGGCTATTCTAGGTTATTCTTTCATATGCATTTCGGGATGACCTTGTCCAGTTGCAGACAAAATCCCTTGCAAAGTGTATTGGAAATAAAATATAGAGATTAAACTGGAGGGGACTAGCTGGCTTTATGACAGCGAGGGTTCCTCTACGTGAACCCCATTTGTTTCTTCTGTGGCAGTTCTTCTTCTTCTTCTCTGCATCCATCCTCACACAGGGGAAATGAAGCTCCAAACCCTTCGCATCCTTCAATGCCCAGCTGAATGCTTCCTCCTCCAGGAAGTCCTTGGTGACAGACTTGACCCTAAAGACTCTCTCTCCCCTGACCTCCTCTACCCTTCTGTGTGCCCCCTTTCCTGGACACTTAGCATAGTGATCTGACCGGGGAGCCACTCTTGTGCACTCTGTACCTCCGCCTAGTTCCAGCTTCTGAAGGGTCCACCCTCATCTTTGTACCCTCCAGTGGCACCCAGCACATAGTAGGTGCTCCATAGGCTCTGATGATTAGCCCTTGGGGAAGGAAGTGTGTGGTAACAGTTTCTTCCTTGTAGAAAGTGGCCCGGAGCAGAGTTTATTTTTAGAGCTTCAAGAGAAACACACCTGGCTAGAAATCAGACAGGTCTAGTTTTACATGGTGGTTCTGCCAGTTGGGACCCTGGCCTCTCTGAGCGTGCTGTACCCAACTGTAAGATGGAGACAATACTACCAATCTCATAGGGCTGCTGCGGTTATTAGTGAGGTAACGTAGGAAACACAGCAGAAGGGTTTGCTCCCTGGTCCCACTTTTCCAATTTGAGGGAGGTGCAGGAATGAAGAGCCTTCCTTCAGCTTGAGGGGTTGCCGGAGACGATTCGCTTGCTCATCAACAGGACCCCCAGGGGCATCTTCCCCAAACAGACACAGCTGGGCTCTGCTCGGCCTCTGCCGCCACTGTCCTGACTCTGCTGCTGTCCCTTCTTTCCTGGGTCAGAGGTGGGTCCTCAGCCCCTGATGTAACTAAAGCAGGTGCTTGCATCCCACTGCCCCTTCTCTGACCCATGGCACCCATGTCTCTCGATGGACCCCTTGGTCCCAAGGAAGTCGTCCTCATGAAATGTTCCTGCCTTATGCGTTCCCCTCCAGAGGATGTCTTCCTTGCACAAGAGAACTTGAGGCAAGGGCGATGCCTCCCTGCAAGGGACTGTGCTCCCGTGTTAAGTACCACCTGCACATCTTGGGAGAGAGAATTTGGGGCCTGTGGGGGGATGCTTCCTAGCAGAGCAAGGGCTTTGAAGTTGGAAGAGTCAGGGTTCTGACTCAGCCCCCACCCCCTCAAACTTGACTTTAGGTTAGTTGACTTCTGTAAGACTCAGCCTCCCCAAATCTAAAATGGGTGCATGAACCCGACCTCCTGGAATAGATGAGAAGGCCAGAGCAGAAAAAATGTATGGGCTGCATACAGTAGGTGCATAGCATAAGACTGCTCTCCTTCACCAGGTGATGTCAAGGTTGAGAGGCTAGAAAACATTGGGGGACACAGGCAAAGATGAGGCAGAATTTATTCTCATCGTGGGTAAGTTCAAGACTCAGGATGAAGACCACAGAGAGGCAGATCCTGGGACCCCAAGGGTACCTCACGCCTGGGGCAGGGGCCACACTTTTGCAAGTGCCAGGCTCACCGCGTCCCCCTTGACTGTGAGGATCAGAGCCCAGGAGCTGGGTGAGAGTGGACTGGGGGTGGGAGGAAGGCAGGGTCCTCCCCGGATCGTGTTCTGACCATGTTTCCGACTTCCATAGGAAGGAAGAACAGCTCGGTTATATAGTAATATAATATATAGAGGTGTAGAGAGCTGGCCGCGGCACCTAGGCGGGGCTGAGGCTCCCCAAATTATTGCAGGAGGGAGGGGGGACTCAGTGCTGGTGTCTCTGCGGAACAGCTGTGCTGGCTAGGGGGAGGGCTGGGCTAGGGGCGGGGAGCTGGGTTTGCCCCTCCCTCTGGGGGGACAGCAGGGGGCACAAGGCATCCTGCCCAGTGGGGTTCCTTGGGCCCTGCCTGCCAAGCTTCCCCTGGGATGGTGCTTTCTCACCCTGGGTGCTTTTTATGTGCTTTGAAGACCATTTTTGCATTGTCAGGAGTGAGGAAAAAATATTCTGACATGGTAGAAAAAAGATATTTACATACCCTGGTGGGCCGTAAAGGGGAGGGCCAGTTTGGGGACGGTGGGGGGGGGGAGCTTCTGAAGCCCCCTCTCACCCACAGCTGTCAGTGTGGGATGGTGGGGGGAGGGAAAGAGCGCTGGGCTGGGAGGCAGGCAGCCTCAGCTCTGAAACTTGGTTGCTATGTGACCTTGGACAAGGCACAACCCCTCTCTAGGCCTTGGTCTCCCCAGGTGGTACCAGAGGGGTGGACATGGGGCTGAAAAGCTGGGATCCTATGGTCCCTGGTCCTAGGATAGGGTGACAGGCCAGCGCTGGGCAGTGAGAGGTTGGCGGAGGGTCTTCTAAGTGAGGAGCCCTGGGCCATGTAGGGGCATCAGACCCCAGAGGGAAGTTCATGGCCCCTGGTCCCTGACCAGGCAGCCAAGTCCAGCTGAGGGCACCTGGTGGACCTCGCGGTGATGCCTACACAGTAGGTGGCCAGAGGGGCTGGCCGGGAACCCTGTTTTCCTGTTGAAGCAGCGGCGGGAGCCAGGTGGAGGCTGCAGGCGGCCCCTCACCAGCTGGAGGGAGGGCTCAGACCTGAGATAGAGCCTGGGGGTGGGCTCGCCTGGGCGGAGACGAGGGTGGGCCTGGCGCTGGTGCCGTTCCAAAGTGGCCCCTAATTCCAGCCTCCAGGTGTAGGGGGAGGTGGGCACGAGCCTCTCCCTGGTCCCTGTGGGTGCCGGGGCCTGGGCCCATATTTAGTGGGCAGTGCCACGCCGAGTTCTGTGCTCACAGGCCCGTGACCCACGTCCTCATTCATGACGTGCCATCCACGGTCACGCACATACGCCTCCCGCCAAGTTGGATAAGCATGCATGCTGCAAGCACACGTCCGTGCTCGGACCTGATGGGTGGACGCACACACATGATCACGAATGTTCACAAAGGCTCCCAGGACCTCATGAGAACACACCCCTACAGCATGTGATCACACACACACACACACACACACACACACTCTTTCTCTCTCTCTCTCTCAGAGGCAAGTGAGCGATGTCTCTGTTGGGCTCAGCGTCACTGAGGCCTCAGTTGGGGGCAGATGATCCAGCCACGCTGGGCACCAAATGCCGCTTCCCAGGCAGCCTGACCCTGGACAACTCCAGGCCCCGTGGCGGAGCTCTTGGCCTCCCTGGCACCTGAGAGGAGGGACAGAGGCTGGGGGCTGCCCGACCTCCGGCCAACCCTGCAAGTCCTCTGGTGGCTGACGTGACCCGGGGCAAGTCCTCTGGTGACCGACGTGACCCGGGGCTGCTTTAGTTGCTGCCCGGGCCCCACCAGCCGGGGTCAGAGGTGCCGCCGGGGCCCCTGGGTGCTGGTCAGCTGGGCCCTCATGGTCTGGATGCTGCCCAGGATCTTCTTCTGGTGGCCCATGAGGGTGATGCCCAGGGCACGCACGTCCCTGTGAAGGAAGGGTGGTGCTGACCAGGTTGGCCTGGGAGGCCGGTTCCCCATTCCCCGGAGCCACCAACAGGCCTCTGTTCTCCCGCCCTCTCCCCCTGCCCCCGCCCCCACAGGCACTGCCACGCGACCCCTCCACTCACTGAGCATTCATACGCAGCACCATGCCCAGGGAGGAGTAACCACCGGCGGCAAAGTGGTCCCGGTAGCGGCCCATGCGGATGGAGTCCAGCCAGTCCCCGACGGTGAGGCCCCCGCCGCCGCCTCCGCCCCCACGGAGGTCAAAGCAGCTCTGGGCAAAGGCAGGGGGCGGGCACCTGAGGCACAGGGGTTCTTGGTCAGTGGCCTGCCAGGGCTTCTGCCTTCCTCAGGGACCCTGGCACTAGCCACCCTCGGCCTCCATCCAGGCTCAGCAGTGGGCAAAGGGTCTGAGAAGCGAGCCCCTAGGCTGCAAGGAGAGGGCTGAGGAAGGCCCAGACAGGGCAGGGGTCAGAGGTCCAGGCAGGGCAGGGGTCAGGGGTCCAGACAAGGCAGAGGTCAGGGGCCCAGGCTGGGCAGGGGGCAGGGGCCCAGGGAAGGCAGGGGGCAGGGCCCAGGCAGGGCAGGGGTCAGGGGCCCAGGAAACTCAGGGGCCAAGGGCCCAGGCAGAAGAGCCATCAGGGACCCAGGGAAGGCCCAGGGAAGGCAGGGATCAGGGGTCCAGACTTGACAGGGGTCAGGAGCCTGAGCAGGGCAGGGGTTTGGGGCCCAGGCTGGGCGAGGTCCCAATGTCAGGGCCTACACCGAGTCTGAGCCTTATCCGGGGAAATACCGGGAGGGCAGCTGGGCTCGGGCAGAGCTGGGGCGGGCGCCAGGCACCTGTTGACAGTGGCCGTGGCCCTGAGACTCTCGGGGCTCCGGATGAGGGCATCGAGGACGCTGACGACCTGGGCAAAGCGGGGCCGCTGGGCCCTGTCCTTGTGCCAGCAGTCGAGCATGAGCTGGTGCAGGGCGCGCGGGCAGCCCATGGGCGCGGGCAGGCGGTACCCCTCCTCCACGGAGCTGATGACCTGGGGCGGGGGCGGGCACAGTGCCGGGCTGGAGGCCGTCCCTCCCGCCAAGGCCCCAACGGCCCCCACCTCCCCGCCCAGCCGGGGTCCCGCACTCACGTCCCGGTTGGTCATGTTCCAATAGGGCCGCTCCCCGTAGGCCAGCACCTCCCACATGACCACGCCGAAGCTCCACACGTCGCTGGCCGAGGAGAAGGTCCGAAAAGCGATGGCCTCGGGCGCCGTCCAGCGGATGGGGATCTTGCCTCCCTGCAAGGCACACGGGGGTGCTGAGGGCTCCTCCCCAGCCCGCGGCGGGGAGCCGAGCACTGGGTCCAGGCTGTGAAGCTGGCAGTGCAGGAGGGGAGACACGGCCCCTACCTTCCTAGAGCACCTGCTCCGGTCGGGCCGACCTGCACACACAGCGGTCGTGAAGACTGAACGAAGGAAGTGTGTGGCAGGCCTGGAACATAGTAGGTGCTCAGTGAGTATCAGTCAACAGGCTGATGCCTGAGCAAGTGACCAAACCCACAGAATGTGCCCTGCTCATCACTCTAACTGCTCTTCCTTCCTTTCCTTCTTCTTGGGTTGGGTTTTTTGGTTTCGGTTTTGTTTGGTCACGAAATCCTTTCTCTAAGTGAAACCTCGTTTGGATGAGACGCAAAGAGAATGCTCTTGCTGAGGCACGGTGGGGGGGCCTGAGCCCCTGCCCACTCAGCCTTGGCCTTGAAGGCAGCCCCCAAGGCCCCTTTAGAGAAGCCCGCATCCCTATGGAACACGTCCTGAAAACGTTAGTCTTTAGCCAATCCTCACAGACAGCTGCGGAGTGGATTTGTGACTCAGAGAGACGCCACCCCTCCCCAAATCTCCCCAGAGAGTGAGTGACAGGGGGGAGCCCATCCCTGGTGTCTGCCCAGGCAGGGAATGGTGCCTCCCCTTTCCCAGGGGGGGAAACAGAGGGGCAGAGGAGAGGCAGGACGTGGCCCAGGTCGAAGGCAGCCCTGATGCTTCCGACTCCACCTAACTACGTGCGAAGGAGCCCCCCCACCGCGTGCCACCTCGCCCCTCCCCGGGCCTCCTGGGAAGGGGCGTGGACTGCGCACCGTCGTGGTGTAGGCCGCGTCAGGGTCGTCCTCCAGCACCCGGGACAGCCCGAAGTCAGACACCTTGCAGACCAGGTTGCTGTCAACCAGGACGTTGCGGGCGGCCAGGTCGCGGTGGACGTAGCCCAGGTCTGAGAGGTAGCGCATGCCGGCGCCCACGCCTCTGAGCATGCCCACCAGCTGCATGATGGTGAACTGCCCGTCGTGGGTCTGTGGGGGGACACAGCCGGGCTTCAGGAAGGCTCTGAGCAGTTCGGAAAGTATCTTCACTGCTTACGAAGCACGCTGCTGTTTCAGCTGCCTCCTCCTGGTCTCATTTATGCTCACAGTGACCCCGAGAGGCAGGTGGGGCTGTGATGACTTCTCACCCATTTTGCGGAAGGAGAAATGGAGGCCCAGAGGGGTTAAGCCCCGCGCCTGAACACTCAGCAAATAAATGGTAGGGTGGGGGCTGGGAGTCTCGCGATTTCCACCACCCGCCATGCCTTCCAGCTGGCTGGAGCCCTGGGTCCCCGCAGAGACACCCCTCTTAGCATGTGTGCAGGGCAGAGGACCCCGTGCAGCAGAGGGACCTTCACGTGATGGGGAGATGAAAGGTAATTTGATCGGCTGACCCTTAAGAGCCCTCCCTATACCTCATTCCCCTTCCCCAGGTCCATGGAGTCCAGGTTCCTGAGGCCTTGCGTGACCTCCCAACACCCAGGCTGAACTTCCCTCCCCCCAGCCCACGTGGAAGGACGGGTGGGGCACGCACCCTCAGGAAGGCGTCCAGGGAGCCATTCTCCATGTACTCGGTCACAATCATTGCCAGGCGGCCTGGGGTGGGATAGAGAGGTAGGGGTGGCTCTTGGTTGGGGGTGGGGATCAGATCTGTTGATCAGAGACCCCAGCAACACGCCCCCTCTGTGAGCTGCCAGGAGGTGGGCCAGCACTGACGGCTTAGGAAAGTCTAGGGTTCCCACTGGGGTCCCGGACTCTGGGCCCCTTCCCCAACCAAGTCATCGGGGGACCTGAACCAGGGGGATGGGGCAGGGCAGGGGCGGAGTACGGCGGTCCAGGGACGGACCCAGGCTCCTGTCCCGGGCAGGAGGGGCCCTTCAGGGTGAGGCTGCCCTCGCCCGGCACCTACCACGGGTGACGACACCTTCAAGGCGGATGATATTGGGGTGGTCGAACTGACCCATGATGGATGCCTCGCTCAGAAAGTCCCGCCGCTGTCTCTCTGTGTAGCCGGCTTTGAGGGCCTTGATGGCCACGGGCACGTCCTGCTGCCCCGGCACCCGCAGCCGCCCGTAGCAGACTTCCCCCGACTCTCCTGCGGATCCCGAGCAGGGCAGGCAGGGGAGGGCTGTGAGGCCCTCCTCCCCGCACCTGGTCCCCGGCGCGCCCTCTGCCCCACACACCTGCCATACGGGCTCCTTGGTTCCCCTCCCCCTCCGCCCCGGGTGCCCCTCCCCCGGGCACCTCCCTGTGCTGTCCCCACCTTCGCAACCCCCCGAGGCTCACCAGAGCCGATAATTTTCTCAATGTGGATCCTGGAGGCTTCGATCTCTCTGGTGAAGCCGCGGCCCGCCCGGCCTGGCTCCTCATAGTTATGGGGTTCTGCATAGAACTGGGGCTCTGGGATCTTCCCTGGGGGGTGGTGCAGGGGCAGGAAGACAGGCGGAGGTGCTGAGGGACCAGGAGAGAAGAGCCGTCAGTGGGGCATAGGAGACTTTTTTTCCCAGCATTCCATGGGCCTGGGAGAGGTCTGGGGTGGTGGGGGCTGGAGGGTAAGGAGCATCCCTGGGGCCTCAGGATGTGGTGGCAAACAGTAGGTGCCCAATATGTGCTTACTAAGTGATAACGGGGCCTCTATGGAGGAGCCATGGGGTCTCCAGAGGGCTTTGGGGTTTCCGGTAAGTTCTGAGTATATCTGCTGTTAAGTTTTCTGGGGTCACTGCTAGAGACTTCAGCGTCTTTCTAAATTGTTCCGGGGTAGAAATGTAGCAAAAATGTTTCCATCACAAATGCCAATTTTGATTCATGGCAGTTCTCTAGAAGACTGTGTTAAGAAGGATTCTGAGGCTGCATCCAGCTCAATGAGAATCGGTACCATGATTAATACTAACATCTACCGTGGGCACCGGAGTGCGGTAGGGACATAGGCTTTCTCATCATTTTCCTTGTTTCTGGGGTCTCTGCAGGGCCCCAGAAAAGCGCTCTCTGTAGCAGGGGTTCTTATCCAAGAGTATATGACACCCCTCCCCCCCAAACTGTATGCAAAATTGTGTGTGAACACACCAGCTTGAGCAGAGGGTTCCTAGCCTCCTGCAGGGGGAGGGGAGGTCTGCAAACCCACAAGGTAAGTGGCACATCGCCTCTGAGGTCTCGGGGCTCTGTGACCTCCCGCTGTCTTTCTCTGGGGCTTTCGTCTCTACTGTGGGTACCTTTTCTCCCTCCCACCTGCACCCTCCCCGGGCCAGCGCTGGCTCCCGCTGCGACCTCCCCTTTGCCCCACGCCCGGGGGCCCCTGCGCTCACCCTGCCCGTTCTGATAGTGCATCTTCTCCTCGTCGGAGTCCTGGAAGGCCTTGCTGTAGCCACAGTGCCTGCGGAAGATGGCCCTAGCCTCAGCCCTGACCCCGCTCAGGGTCAGAACTCCTCCCTTCCAGCTCCTTCCCTTCGGGGGTCAGCCCCTGCAGAGAGGAGTCCTTGCCCTCAGGCTCTCAACCCAGCTGGATCGTGACATCTTTGACAATTACAATTTACAAAGTCAAGCACGCTTGGCCCCGCACAGCGGTCTCTGCATTGTGAGTCCCGTTTTACACGAAACTTGGCGGGGTGGTTGGGAGAAGAGGCTTCTGGTGTCTACAACACTGGGTGACCTTGGCAAGCCCCCCTCCCTCCCCTGGGCCCGTGTCTCCGTGTACAGGACAATGCTTGCAAGTCTCCCTGCCTGTGATCCTAAGTCCACACCAAACACAGTGTCCTCGTCTCTACCTCCCTCTGTGGTGGAATCGGAGAGAGAACAACGGCTTCAGTGTCGGCAGACCTGGGCTCCTGTCCCAGTTCTGACATCTGCTTGGTGGAAAAGGCCTACCGTCAATGATCCCCAAGGAGCCCCCCCTGCAAAATGAGACCAGAATCTCCACATCACAGGCTTAAATACGGTGGAGGTGGTCACCCGAAGGGATGTCAGCCCGAGAGCGGAATTCCAAGGCGGGGCCCTGGTACGGTCACTCGGGAAAGATGGACTTGGGAGAACAGGAGAAAGAGGAGGGGCCTGGAGAAGTCTGGGGTCCTCTAGCCTTTCGAGGTTGTTTAGAGACGAGGGGCTGGCAGAGACGAAGCAGGGCAGGCCAGACAGGCGGGCAGACTGGGGGTGTGCAGGGCATGGGGGGCAAGACAAAAGTGAAGGAGGAAAGAACAAGTATCTATGGAGATAAACGCAGCCACGGGCAGAAGGGCAACACTGGCTTGGTGGGGTTAGGATGGGCCGGAGACACCGCGCTCCAGAGGAGGGGCTGGGCGCGGCTGGGGACGGGGACCACCCACCTCTTTTTGCAGATGAGCAGGAGCAGAAGCACGACCAGGCCTGTGATGAGCGCCAGGCAGATCCAGACGATGGTCCTGGTGTCATAGCGGGGCCCTGCAGAGGGGGACAGCAGGTTGGGGGACCGGCCTCTCAGGCCCGGGGGGCCGGCGGCCCTCCCGGGCTTGGTGGGCCGCGTCCTCAGCTGCGAGTCAGCCCAGAGTCCAGGCACAGGCCACCTCCTCCTCTGCCCCCACCCTCCCCTCTACTAAGCTTCCCTTTCAAGCCTGTGCTACCCCAGACTTACCGGCTTCCTGCCGGCTGCCACCACTTCCTGGGACTGTTTTTAGCCGCAGAGAATCGCTAGACATCTCTGAGCCTCAGTTTCCTCACCTGGAATGGGCCTGTCCTGCCTGTTATTCGAACAGTAACAAAGCCGAATGCGCTGAGAGGTGCGGGTTCCAGTCCCCATTACGGGGCGATCTGGGATTATTTTGTTTTTAGGCAAGAAAGTCGAGGCTCAGAGAACTCGGGGAACTGACTCGAGGTCACACCGTGAATGGAACTGAGCCAGGCGGGACTCCTATTGGGGCACCCTCAACGTGGCACCAGACCTCAGAGCGCATGCCACCCACGAGCGCCAAGGCAGTGCCAGTTGAAGACGGTCACGAACTCGGCCTTGAACCTTTCTATCCTCGTACTACTTACTCCCTGGAGGGTACTCGAGTATAGAGCAGAGAGAGGACCCCAAGCGGCTGGAGACAGAGGTAGGGCATTGCCGAGCTTGAACGTGCCTCAGAATCACCCTGAGGGCTTGCTAAACGCTGCATTGCTGGGCCCTCGCCCCAGGCTTTCTGATTCAGACGGTCTGGCGTGGGGGGCCTGAGAATCAGCATTTTCAGTACCTCCCAGGCGCTGCAGCCGCTGTGAGGCTATGCCGTGAGGACACTGCGCTGGAGGTTGGGGGCAGGATAATACCGGGGAAGGGGCACAGAATTCGTGCCCAGACTGACCGGGTTCAAATCCTGCCCTGCTGGGTGACCGGACAATTCATTTTACCGCTTTGATTCTCACTCTCCTCATCTGTGAAATGGGGGTGTGGGCAACGGCGACGCACTAGAGGGGCTCGAGAGCGATTCTAAGGTGATCTTGCTGGCGAAGGGCACCACGGTGCCCGCGGGTCCCACCGATACTCAGTGAAAGCCAGTGGTCGGTGGGCATTCGCTCCGTCCGTTTGGGCAAGTAACTTCCCTTCTCTGAGCCTCAGTCTCTCGCCTGTAAAATGCCAATCCCACCCAGGCACCAGCTCAGCACTCCGGTCCCCTTGCTCGGCCCGCCCTCCCCAGGCCCTGGCCCCGCCCTCCCCAGGCCCTGGCCCCGCCCTCCCCAGGCCCTGGTCCCGCCCAGCTCCCCCGCCGCCCCGCCCTGCACTCACGGGGTTTCCCGGTCTCCACCTCCATGGCCTGGCTGAAGCGGCCGCAGCCTGCAGAGGTGCGGGCTCGGACCTGGAACATGTAGCGGGTGCCCGGCTTGAGGCCCGAGACGGTGGCCCTGGTGGTGACAGCCTTGAGGGTGGAGTAGCTCTGCATCTCCTTGTCCTGCCGGTGAGAGAGGGGGGGTGAGAGAGGGGAGGGGCGGGCCGGGGTCCTCCCGCCCGCTTCCCCTCCCCCTCCCCCCTTCCCGGCCCGGTACCTTCTCGTAGTACTTGATCTCATACTCCAAGATGATGCCGTTGGGCTGCTCCGGCTCCTGCCACAGCAGGGAGACGCTGGTCTGGCCCGCCCGCTCCTGACGGATCACCACCACCTGGGACGGGGCTGGGGGAGGGAGGCCCAGCCCCGGTCAGATGCGAGGATGGGTGATAAAGAAGGCTGGCCTCTGTCCCGGGGACCCGGGCTTGGGCCGTGTTCACCTTGCCCCAGGCGAGCCAGCACCCTCCATCCTCCTAGCAAATCCCTGGCTGCCGCTCCAGTCGGTCACCCGGGGCGGGCACAGCCTGGCTCGGGCCTAGGGGTCTAGAAGGCTGGGGTCGGCCCGACCCAGGGGAGGCCTGACTAGCCCAGCTTTCACTGCAGCCTCCTCCCCTCCCGCCAGGCCCTCCCACTGGAAGCGTGCTGGAGCCCCACCAGCCTCATCCGGCAGACACTGTCGTCCACCTGGGGCCCCACCACCCCATGTCTCCCACCCCCGGCCCAAGGCCTGGCGTGGAGCAGACTCTCAGGGTGCCCGAGGAGGAGGAAGGAAAGGAGACGGAAGGGAACAGGCATCTTCGCCACCCGGGTGTGGAGAGTGTGACGGCAGCAGCTCTGACACTCAGGGAAAGGAAGGACGAGAGCTGAGCCCATCTGAGCTCAAGCATCCCTGTGTCACACTAGGTCCCCAGTGCACCCCCTCGCTCACTGAGTCACTCAGTCCTTCCTTCCCTCCTGCGTGCAGTGCAATTACCCACCCCCCCGCAGGTGAGTCTGCTGGAAAGTGTCAATACAGACCCTACCCCACACCTCCCGGGTCCCCCAGCTGCCCCCCACGCCCAGTTCTTGCTCCCTATCAGGGCGTCCTGTCTCCCCAGCACACCGGGAGCTCCCCAATGGCAGGGCCTATGCACGGTAGGTGCCCAATAAATATTGCTGGGTGGCTTTGACGTGAAAAATTAAGACATAACTCCAGAGTTAAGCTGGAGAGTGTGGAACAGGGGCCCCCCGCCAGCCTGGGAATCAGGCCTGGGTTCAGGACCTGGCCACCTCTTGCTGGCTGGGACCGTGACCATGTGGGGGTGGCACTTGCCCCATCCAGAAAGAGAAGCTAGCAGCCCCACCAGCCAGGAGGAGGTGAGGCTCAGATAAGACCATCGCGGTGCCAGCAGTGTGTGGGTGCTTCTTAAAAACCAAAGAACATCCAAGGCAAGAGGACCTGTGTCAGTGGGGTGGACACGGAGGGGGACCGAGCGCGGAGGTGGAGGGGAGACAGGGCGGGGACACCTGAGGGCTCCAGGAGGCAGTGGCTGCGGACGGGGGGGGGGGGGGGGGGGGGGGGGGGGGGGGGGGGGGGGGAGGGGAGGGGAGAGACTGAGGAGGGAGGGAGGAGGGGGGAGGGGAGGGGAGGAGGGAGGCTGGACCTCACCCATTTGCTCGGGGCTGTGGTCTGCCCGGCCCCCTCAGGATTTGCTGATTGCCAGCTAGGACCTGGGCTTCCTGTCGGGACCAAGGCAGCCCTCGAGGAGCTTATGATCTATGACAGAGACAGAAAGTAAGAGGGTAGATCGATGCGCAATCACAGGCTGGTTAAGTGCCATGAGGGACAGGAAGAAGGCACTGCGTGTGACGGGGGAACGCTGTGTGTGCAGGGGCCGGGGGGGGTGGGGAACCGCGCCGGGCAAAGGTGGGCGGGCGAGGCTGGAGGGGTGGGTAGGGTGGGTGGCGTGGAGGGGTGGGTAGGGTGGGTGGCGTGGCCCCCCCCCCCCCCCGCCCTGGGAGGGGTGTTGAATGGGATCCGAGCTCAGGCTGCAGCTGGGAAAGGGCTCTCGTATGACTGGACCTCACTGACAGTTTTAAAGCTCATTCAGGACGCGTGTGAGAGGCCTCATGGGGCGAGGGGCAGGGGGCTCCTGTGGTGGTCCACACAGCACACGATGGGGGTGTGGACAGGGCTGTGGACTGAATTGTGTCCCCCTCCCAAAATTCATATATTGCAGCCCTAACCCCTAACTCGGTAGTGTTTGCAGTAGGGTCTTAGGGAGACGATCGGGTAGAGACGGGGTCCTGCAGGTGAGACTCTCAGGGCCTTTGTAAGAAAGGACATCGGACACTTCTCTCTTTCTCTGCCTTGTGAGGACGCGGCCAGAAGGCAGCTGTCCGCAAGCCCGGAAGACGGTTCTCACCACAAACCAAACCGGCCAGCGTCTTGATCTTGGACTTCTGGTCTCAAGAGCTGTGAGTCATAAATCTCTGCGGTTTAAGCCCCCGACCTACGGTACTTCGCTCTGTTGGCCTGAGCTGACTAAGACAGGTGGACCGGAAGGAGTCCGAGGCAGGGCGGGACTGGAGGGGGGTGGACGCGGTCCGGAGGGAGGGAGG
This sequence comes from Paguma larvata, assembly GCA_030068075.1. Classification (NCBI taxonomy): domain Eukaryota; kingdom Metazoa; phylum Chordata; class Mammalia; order Carnivora; family Viverridae; genus Paguma; species Paguma larvata. The sequence goes on along the minus strand of CM057833.1, from coordinate 16,314,532 downwards.
GAGAGTCAGGCTGACAACAGCGTGTGGGGCTCCAGTGGTGCCGTGTCCTGAGATGGGGGGCCTCTGGGAGGTGCAGGTCTGGGGGTGCCGCGAGGCTAAAACATAACCAGGTGGGGGCGGGGGTGGGCAGCTAGCCCTCGGGGGAGAGGCCTGAGCTGGTGAGGCACATTTGGGGGACATCAGCCTGAGAGCGGAATTCCAAGCCCGGGGACCTGGAAAGATCACTCGGAAAAGAGGGACCCAGGTGAACAGGGAAGGGAGGGGGGTCGGGACAGCCTTTTGAGGTTGGTTAGGTTACAGGGGCTGGCGGAGATGCAGAAGGGCAGGCCGGACAGGTGGGCGGAAAATGGGGGGTGTGTGGGGCTCGGGGGCAAGACCACAGTGTTCCAGCAGCGAGAAAAGAACAGGGAGAGAGGCACTGAATGTCGGTGGACAGCGGGGAAGGGTGCCTGACGGGAGGGGACCGAAGAGGCTCGCAGAGAGAGGACGCAGATATGGCTGCACAGACAGCTCCTTCAGGACGTTTTCCCAGGAAGAGAAATAGTCTGGTGGCTGGAACGGAGCCTGGCTTCAGGGGAGAGTTCTTCCTTTAATGATGGAGGAACGTACTGATGTGTTCCACGGCTCCCCCTGCACTGCGGCCAGCCAGCCCAGTCTCCCCAGAGACCAGCAGCCAAGGGCAGAGCCCCCGGCACCAGGCACCCAGACCTATTCCCCACGGTGTTGCCAGCCCTGAGCACGGAGCCGGGCATTCAATGGGTGCCCCACAAATGCTGGATGAATGAGTCTCTTGAAGGGACGAAGCCCTGGAATCAGGGAGGGGGTGCCCTGGGCTCACAGTTGGGACGCCTGTTTCACCTGGGTGCGAGACGGCCCTGGGTTCGAATCCTGGCTCTGCCACTTCCTGTGGGGTGACACAGAGCCCCAGTTTCCTCCTTGGGGACACAGAATAGTGTCTGCCAGACCAGGCCTGCGAGGTGTTGTGGGGGACGGGGTGGGGGCCGCCGTGGGCTTAGATGTGTGCCGGGGTGGCTATTAACAGAGATACTACCGTGGTGGCCTCTTGGGCCGGGCTGTCACTCGACAGGCAGGACCCACCAGAATTTGGAAAGGGAGGGGCTCCAGGGGCTAAATTCAGCCCCAAAACCGTCTAGACACACAGAGATAAATGGCTGTTGTCCAAACTGGTGCGACCGAATCCCTCCCGGGGGCAGCGGTGGCAGGTGTTCTGGAAAATGATAATCAGAGTGATTTTATTTTTTAATGACATTTATTGAGCAGGTACCTGGGGCCAGGTGGCTGGGCTAAGAATTTTCATTTCTCTCACTTAAGCCCCAAAACAGTACCTGGGGCAAGTACCGTTACTCCCAGTGCACCAAGGAAGAAACAGAGGCAGAGAGAAAGATCTGGAAGCCAGGCCTACGATGGCCTCGTCGGATTCCTCCCGCCTACAGGGCAGGATCTACATTTCTAAGGGCGTGGAGGGCCTGGTAAGGAAGGCAGGGCCAGGAGAGGCAGGCACCTGCCCGAAACGCCACAGCGAACGGGTGGCAGCGCTCGGATCCTGCGAGGGCCGGGGGCCGGGGGCGCGGGGGGACGGAGCAGCTCCGCCTACCTGCCTGGTTCGTGGTGATGTTGACGACAGCGGCCCGGCGGGGCTCGGGGCTCAGGTCGGACACGCCGTTGACGGCCTCGATCCAGAAGGAGTAGTTCATGTGGGCCAGCAGGTTGGCCACCAGCAGGCTGGCCCGCACCAGGCTCGTCTGTTGGGGCACGAAGCGGGTGCTGCTCCCACACGTCTCGCAGTGGCCCAGCGCCCAGGGGCAGCGGCGGCACACCGCGTTGTAGGTGACGTCGTTGCGGCCGCCCAGATCCAGGGGAGGGGCCCACTCCAGGGTGACGGATGTCCCGTTCACGCTGGAGATGAGGTTCACCGGTGCCGAGGGTGGCCCTGGGGGGCAGAGAATGGCAGGCGGGCACCCGTCTGGGCTGCTCCAGCACCTCCCCCACCTCATCAGGCCAGGGAGGGGCTGAGACTCCCCCATGATATGCCCTAAGGTCACCCTCCCCAAGGGCAAGGTCACTCCTACTCCCGGCCTCTGGAAGCTCCCTGATGGCAGAGGCAGTGTCAGACTGGACCACAGCGTCAGGTCTGTGTACAGAGAGCCAACCCCCTGCCCTGTCCCGCTGCAGGACCACAGGGACCCCGGGTTTGTGTTTCCCGAGGTTTTCACCCAGAGCGGGTGGCAAGACGGACAGCCCTGGGGCAGGGGGCGGGGGCGCCCACGGCAGCCGCCCCGGGTGCGAAACGCCTCTGCCGTCTGCGTTCCCCACTTCCCTCCTTAACCCCTGTGCTGGACATAAAGCACAGACCGGTGAGCGCGGCTTTGGAGTAAAACGCAGGCTCCGGGAAGCCCGGTGGGTGTCTCTGCAGCAGCGTGTGCCCACCCCCGCCCACGGGAGCCCCAGCCTAGGAAGCGCAGAGATTTTGGAGAGAAAGGTGGGGCTGGGGATGGGGTAGGCTCCTGGGGGGGCGGGGATTTGAGTCTGGAGGGATTGAGGGGCTGTGGGGACCCCTGGGGCTCAGGATTTCAATTCTCAGCATAACAGGCAGGGACTCTTAGGTCTCAAGAAAATAGAATAGCAGCATCTCGGAATCCTAGAGAAGGGTAGAATCTGAAGGGTATGGAATACTAAAAGCCTCGTCTTTTACGGTCGTAAGATTTCTAGAACCTGAGGGCACCGCATTGTGGATTTGGAGAAAAACTGGAGTCCGGCTAGCTGAGGACGAGTGCCCGTGACCTAGAGCTGGGCTCGCCTTGCCTGCAGAGCCCATGGTAGCCAGCATGGAGCCATCCTTTCTGTCCCAGCAGGTCCCATGTGGGGAAAATGCACGCGTCTGGGCAGGACGGTGGAGGGAGGGAGGGAGGCAGTGTGTGCGTGTGTGCATGTGCGCGCACGTGTGTGTGCGTGCGTGTGTGCGTGTGCATGTGTGTACGCGCGCGTGCGCGTGTGTGTGCTCAGCACACGCCACGTACAGGGAGCCTGGGAGCTGGGAGTGATGGAGGTGGGGGGAGGGGGAGATGGGAGACCGAGGCTGGGATAGACTGGGGGGCAAAACCAGTCAGAACTGTGTACGGCCCCTCCCTCGCTCCACCACCAGGGACCAGCGCTGGCAAACGGGGTGGTCCGAGCTGGCTGCCTCGCCCCCAGGTGGGGCAGGAGCGTGAGAGGCCCCTTCTGGCCAGGAGAGGAGGCAACGGGGGAGCCCCATCAGCAGCACGCAAAATGCCGAAGACAGTCACGCAGCCCTGCAGGCGCAGTGTCAGAGTCCCTCGGAGTCCCCTCAGGTACACACAGGGCACACGCAAACACACCCTCTCCGGGCGCACGCGCCTCCCCTGCTGGGCCACGTGTGCACGCGCCGCTGAGCTCATTCAAGCTCTGCGGGGACTCGGGGATCCCCTCCAGGGACCCACACGCGCACACACGCCCCTCCGAGTCCTTTACCTACGCGGGCACGAGACTCACAGGCTCGCGCTCAGGCGTACGAACACTGCACAGAGCAGCGGCGGCTCAGACACACACAGTGCGACCATGGCCACAGGCCTCCCAGGGCATGCCCGGGACCGGACACACGCATGCCGCATCCCAGCAGGCGGCCCGCACCCCACACCCGCACTAAGGCCGCTCTGACATTCAGTCCCTCGAGGATGGCGGTGCCTGGGGGGCTCCTCTGACGCCCCCTTGCTTCATGGGAACCCCCTGGCTTGCCCACCCCAGCTCCCAGGACGGCAGCGTCACTGCTGGGTCAGAAGGTGACCAAAGACACCTAGTACCGGGCAGGGCATGAGTCCAGCTCTTGTCTGCCCTCCGAGGCAAAGAGAAAGACTGAGGGAGGGAAGGAAGGAAGGGAGGAAGGAAGGGAGGGAGGGAGGGAGGAAGGAAGGAAGGAAGGATGGATTTCCCTATAGGGACAGCAGGTGACATATGACAAGAAGTAGGGACCTCAGAGAGGTCAAGGCCGCCACTGAGGAGTCAGTCAGAGTCACCGCCCCACCCTAGACTGGCCCCGGGGCCCCAGAGAGCCACCTGTCCCTGCCTCACCCACAGAGCACTGACTGAGTCCCTGGAGTCCTGGGAGCACGGGGTCCCGGCCCAGGCTTGGTCTCCGGGATTCTGGGGCGCGGGGCGGTACTCACGGGTGCAGGCCGCCGATGGCGGGTCCAGGGCTGCGCGGTAGTAGCTGAGGTCGCAGCGGCAGGTCTGGGCAGCGGGGGCTGCAGAGTGGCTGTGGGGAGGGCAGCGGGCGCAGAGCTGGTCCCCAGGGGCCGACTTGTAGAAGCCCAGCTCGCAGGCTGCGGAGGACAAGGCGGCTTCAGGCGAGCCAGCCGGGCCACCCTGGCAGGCCTCGGGGCCGCTGTCGCTCTGACGCAAGGCTTCCGGTGGAATCTCCCCAGGGACACAGGGGTAGACCTTCCCCATCACCCGGGCCCACCCTCGTTTGCAGACGGAGGGAGACCGAAGCACAGAGAGGTCCTGTGACTTAACACAGGGTTGCACAGCTAGGCGGGGGCAGAGCTGAGGCTGGGACCCGGATACCTGAGTCCCAGCCCCGAGGTTGGCACAGGAAAGAGCCTCTTCAAACCAGAGTCATGTCTCCTGCTGCGGCCCTTCCCACCCAGGCTCGTCTCCAGCCCGAATCTGTCCATCACAGGACCCCAGACCCTGAGTGAGACACTGCCTCGGATGAGGGGTCAGGAGGCTCAGCATCCAAGGGCCGGAGCTGGGACTTGGGTAGGAACGAAAGCTGGAAGGGAATGGGGCGGGGTGGGACTGTTGACGGGAAAAGAGACACAGGTGATGAGACCCCTATAAAAATACAGATTCCAGGCCCCGCCACGGCCAACCAGGTAGAAGAGCCAGGCGTGGGGCCTGGGGATCTGTTTCACAAGCCCCCCGAGCGACGCCGACTGTCCAGGACTCGCGGGCCCCCGCCCCTCCCAGAGCCTGTCGCCGTGACTGGGACTGACCTGTCTTGTCCGTGACCTTCTCCCCAGCCTCTGCCGCACCTGCTGCGTCTCTCACCTGGACGACCCAGCCTCCAGCCTCGCCTCCCCAGTCCCGGCTCTCAGCGTGACCGCCATTCTCTCACCCGGTGTCAACAAGCACCTGCTCTGATCTGGGCGCCAGAGACGCAGCCCCGAACAAGACCGCACGCCCCCTGCCCTCCCCGAGCCGGCGCCTTCGAGGGGGAGACGTGCAGCAGATGAGGCCGTGATGATTTCCGGGAAGGAAATAAAGCGGGGGATGCGGTGCAGGGTGAACGGTGGGAGGAGCCACCTTCCCGGGGACAGAAATGATATAGAATGGTGTCTAAGCAGTAAGAGCGGGCAGTCACGCAGGGAGTAGGGGGATTATTCTAGGTTAAGGAACTCCCTAAAATGACACCTGGCTTGGTCACTGCCAGTTCGAACCGTCACGGCCTAACAAAAAAGCGTGGCATGCACAGCCCTCCCGCAGCCCCCTCCAGGGTCACCTCCAACTCCCCACCCACAGGCCAAACTAAAGGACTGACCATTCCCCACACCCGGCAGGCTGTCTCCTGGCTCAGGGCATTTGCACGTGCTATGCCTTTTTCCTCGGATGGCTTGTCCTTTTTGTTAGCCTGTCAAACTCTCAAGATTCATTTTCCTGTCCCTTGGAACGAAGCCTTTCCCCACACCTCCACGTGTACACACACCCACGCGCACGCACACGTGCAGGTACACAGAAACGACCACTCCCTGCCCCGCTTCTGCAGCCCCTGCGCGGTATCGCCACCGATGGCATTATGGCTGTACTTGTTTATCCGTGTGTCTGACTCTCCTCCTAAACCGGAAGGGGCTCGTGGGCAGCTCCCTGCGAATAAGGGCGGAGCTGCCCTGTTCATCTCAAGCTCCCTGGTGTCTGGCGCAGAGCAGAAGTGGTCAGTGCCAATAGCTTTCCAAGTGAGCCAATCCCGCCGCGACCTGCTCTCCGGCAGAGAGAGATCCCGGGGACCGAACGCCACTCGGCCAGGCAGTTCCCAGCAGCACCGTGAACCTGACCTCCTTTGCAACAGGGGCCACCGGGAAGTTCCCTGGGATTTCTCTCCGCTAAGTCCCGTTCTGGAAAACTCAGTGCTTGAGAGAAGCATCACTTGAAAAGATGTCATGTCATCTTTTTTTTTTTTTTTGATTGCATCTATTTATGATAACACCTAAAATCAAGTTAATTCGTAAAATTCTACAGGCTTGAGAGAAATCCTGGAATCGGGAGAAACGACACTGTCGTGTTTGCTGCCCAGACTCGGAGGTGGTGGGGCCAGAAGGGGCTTACGGGCTGGAGAGTTGGGAAACACATGCCTCGGTTTTGAGACTTCTTCCCTCCCCCCCTGCAGAGACCCCACGAGGGCTCAGGCCTGATGGGGGTGGGGGCTGGGAGCTCGGGGTTGTGGGGCTCCTAGCTGACACACTGTGATCTCACCTCCTCCTCCCAGAAGCCCTCCGGGAGACAGAATCCTGGGGCCCTGACTAGGAGCCTTCCTTCAGGCCCAGGAATGGGGCAGCGGAAGGTTTTGCGCTCCATCAGCGAGTATTTAAAAAAAATTTTTTTTAAATGTTTTTATTTATTATTGAGAGACAGAGAGAGACAGAGTGTGAGCAGGGGAGGGGCAGAGAGAGAGGGAGACACAGAATCCGAAGCAGGCTCCAGGCTCTGAGCCGTCAGTACAGAGCCCGGCGTGGGGCTCAAGCTCACAAACTGTGAGATCCTGACCTGAGCCGAAGTCGGACGCTTACCCGACAGAGCCGCCCAGGCGCCCCTTCATCCGCGAACACGTGTTGAGCCTGTTGCTGACCTGAACGACAGTGACCCCCCTACAGTTACCGGATCCACGCCCACCAGCGCTTCCGGGACCATTCGCTCATTCCACCCCTCACTCCTTCGCCCAAATTTACTGAGGTTCTGCTACGGAGCCGAGATACGAAGGGCCGGCCCCGCCCTCGGGGTGCTGTCAGAGCCGTGGGAGGCACACAGACATGTGGGCTGACCCCCCGGGGTGACGGGTGGCCTAAAGCAAGCGCAGCATGACAGCCTGCGGTTCCCGGGCCCCCGCCCGGTCACAGAGTTCTGCCCGTTCGTGCCAGTTACGAGCAGAAACTCGGGAGCAGGCTGCCTGGGTTCCTTTTCTGCTCTAACCCTTTGCCTAGGCTCAGGGACGCTGGGCAGGTGGCTGGGCCTCAGTCTCTTCATCTGTAAAATGGGGGTAATACTAGTCCCCACCTCCGGGGGCCGTGGCGAGGATGACCTAGTGAACGCGTGTGAATTCACGCCAGGACCGTGCCTGGCGCTTATTGCAATGCTATGTGGTGGCCACGAATACCTCTGTCTGGCAAGAAGGAAACGGGCCGAGTGCCTTGCTCTAGGCCCCGCGCTGAGCCAGCATGCAGACCCAGGTGGGGGAGCCTCTGGCGCCCGGGGCCTCTCCCCCACCGGCCTTGCAACGTGCACCCGGGGCCCAGAGATGGCCCGGCGGTTCCGCCGCTCACCGGAGGGCGGTTCTCACGCGCTCCGCTAAGACCCATATGGCTACAACGCGTCAAAGCCAGATTAATCCGCAATGAAAATAAAATAATCTTTAATAAGAATACTAATCACCAAGCCTCAGGGAGCCCGGAGACCTAGAGGCAGAGCCGGGAATTAATGGCCGAGACAGATGGAGCGGCCCTAGGCTGGGGCCCGGCCCCGCCAGTCCACCCAGGGCGCTTCCGGAGTCCGCGTGCCCGGCGCGTCGGCCCGGAGCCAGGCGGGGCCGCTGCCCCTGCCGAGGGCACCTTGCCCGGGCCGCCCGTCAGGCCGGCAGCTGCCCGAGGCCCCACCGCCTCTCCCCTCTCCCCCGCCAAGAGCCTGAGATTTGACAAATAAGGTGTCTGCCCGTGGACGACCAAAGGAAATTAATTCTAAATCAGATTTTAAACACAGTCGGGAAGGCAAAAGAGCCCGTCGCTCACGCTCCCCCTCCGAAACGAGACACTCTGATATTTATAGAAAAATGATTAGGGCCTCGCAGGGTGGTTTGCATTCTGCGTCCGGGGGACGGGAAGGACGGCAACCAGGGCTTCGGACTCGGGGCCGCGGCTCCCAGGGGTGATGTTCCGAGAGGTCTTTCCCCTTCCCGGAGAGAGGGGACCGCAGCCTGCTGTGGGGGGGAAGTCCCTGGGTCTGGAACTGTGTTGTGAGGGGAGCGCTTTGCCCAGGGAGTTGGGAGATTTGGGATCCGATCACACCTCTGGCTGTGCGCCCTTGGGCCAGTCACGTCACCTGTCTGGGCCTCCATTTCCCCACTGGCAGACTGGACTAGCTCCCATGGCTCTGACGCCCTTCTGTGGGTCCCTGAGGCCTGAGGGCAGTCTCGGTAAGGCCTCAAGGAGCCGCGCGACTGGCTTGGTCCCCACCCCCTGGGCTTTCACTGTCTTCTCTGTAAAACTGAGTGCTTCCCGGCCACTTCCGAGGAGAGCGGTGAGGGTGAAACCAGGGGGAAGGGAGGCCGGGAGGGAGGCCATCGCCGTGGGCCGGCCCCCGCAGCGGGCCTCAGACTCTGGACCCCCTCCTTTCGCTAGAAGGACGGTGGTGGGTTCAGGCTGCACAAGCCGGGACCCCAGAGCCCCGCCCTTCCTCCTCGACTGTCTGCTCAGAGACACTGTCTGATGGAGAGGGCCAGGGGCCCACGGTCCTCAGGGCGGCCCGCTCAGGCTGGTCGGCGGTGGAGGGGAGCCCGGCTTGGAGAGGGCAACTCAAGTAGCCCAGAAGGGCACCCCCAGTCTGTTCCCAGCTCCTGCTTGGCCCCCAGCTCCCCACTCTCAGGCCACCCACCCGAGGAGGGGGCAGGACGGGGACCCCCGGCAGGGCCTCGCATCTGCGGGGGGGGGGGGCGCTCGGTTTCAGACCCGGGCTGCTTCTCCAGAGGAGGTTACACAGACCATCACGGAAACGCTGGCAGGAGCGAGCGACGTCTCTCCTCACGCCACTTACAACTGGCATCGCGCCCCCGAACCTCGCTGCCTGCTGTGCATTAGGAATTAATATTTTTTATCAAACCTGTAATTATCTTGCATCTGGCATAATTACGTCGTATTGTGATTTAAATGTAAAATTCAAAACATGCCGCAATTTCCTAACCCCGCTTTGACTCTTCTTTATTATTTTTCATTAATGCGCCAGCCCTGCCAGGCAACGGGACAGCCCTCGGCCTCTCCCAGCCCCGGGAAGGTCCTGCGGCCCGGGACTTGGGAGTTTCTACCCGGAGTCCTGCCCTCGACTCGCTGTGGGACCTCGGGCAAGACACCTTCCCTCTCTGGGCTCTACTTCCCACCCCTGTCAAACAAGGCGGCCGGAGCAGGACCCGAGACCTCTGACCCCAGTGTCAGGAAGGCCCGTCTCCCTCCCGCGAGCATGCGGTCTCACTGAACGCTGGACACACAAGTGGCTTACTTGCGCTTGCTGGCTAAACCCAGAGCTGGGGACGGCGGCTGACCTCAGGCAGGTGCCCGCCGAGCAGCTGGCCTGATGGGCATGGCCCATGCTCTGCCGGTTACTAACTGCTCTGCGGTTACCCCCGAGGGGAGGGGAGCGGGGCCTGGCAGAGGGCTCTGTGGACACAGGGAGCAGCTGAGGGCTCCGGAGGGAGCCAGCCCGGGATCAGAGCCCTACTCTGCGACTTCGCTGTGAGATGGGGATACACTACCTTACCTGGCGGACTTTCATAAGCATGAGAAAGGGTGTGAAACACGCCACCCCCGCCCAGTGCGGGGACTCCCTGTGCCTAAATCCCCGTGCCTGGGCCACACTAGATGCTCAACAGAATCAGTAACCGTCCTGAGGAGTAAGAAGTGCTTATTTGTGCATCTAACACGTGGCAAACACTCAAAAAACAGTCTCTAAGGGTCTTTAATATCCCCATCAGAAGGAGGGGACACTGGAAGCCAGTTCAGGCAGGGAGAACAGAAGGAGGGAGATGCCGGGCCAGGGACAGGTTACAGACCTACACATGGCTCCCAGGGAGACAGACCTGCTCCGCCTGTCACCAGCTGTGAGGCCTCGTGCAGTGACACTACCTCTTAAGCCTTGGTTTTTCCATCTGTCAAATGGAATCGTAACGCCCGCCTGGCTACAGTGAGCATGTGAATTGATGCGTGATCATCCCTCTGCGAGCTGTAGAGGCAACAGGGGCGTTCGTTGCTGTAACTGCCCAGTGGGAAGTTGAGGAGCTCAGGGATGACTGCGACGGGAGCCAGGAGAGGCTGGGGGCCTGGGGGCCTGGGGGCAAACTGGGCCACAGGGGATAGAACAAGTCCAGAAGCAGGCAAATGTCACAGAAGGTGCTTTGGGGGTCGGGGTCCTGGAGAGGCGAAGACTCACAGCAGCTGGGAGGGCGAAGAAGGACTTCTTAAGGAAACCGGAGAGCCCCGAGAGGGGCCGGACAGGGCCTGGGGGCTGGACGGGAGATCCCGACCTTACAGAACTACCTTGAGCATCACCTGGAATTGTCAGCCTGTGCCCTGCTCAGTCCTGGGAGCACCGAGTGGCCCTGCCTGCCCGCTGGGGCCGAGGGGACGGGCCCCGTCCCAGTTTCTCTCTGGGGCCAGGCCCGGTCTCTCTGCTCCCTGCACGGAACTTCCTCCTCCCCCAGGAGAACCGGTGGCCCCAGCAGCAGGCTTCACTATGCTTGGAGTGGCTGGGCCGCCTGCCACGTGTCCGGCCGCTGGGGAGGCCAAGGAAGGGCAGAGGGCGGCCGGGCGGAGACCAGTGACAGCTGGGGCACCAGCTGTCTGCCCAACCAACTCTCCCAGTGACCCGGGTGCTTGGGATGCCTCGCGACACTGCCCCCGCTCGGGCACAGTGCAAGCGTGACGCACACCCACACAGCCTGGGGGCTGGGCCCTGCTCCCGGCCTCTGGCGTGGGCACCCGGCAGCATGCTCGTGGGGAGACCGCTGCCAGGCCGCCGACTTCTCCGCCTTCTCCTTCACGAGGGCCTTGGCTGCCCCTCCCACGGGTCCCCGGATAAGGTTCCCGGACACACAGACAGGCTGGCCCAGGTGCCCCAGTGACACACCCACCCTAGAAAGCACTCCCCAGTGCCCCGCCTGCATACCCTCACCCCCTGCCGTGCTCGCTCCCCCACCGACCGGCTCCACTCCCCTCCCCTCCACGCGAGCGTGGTGGTTTTGGGCACCGACTCTGCTGCCAGACTTCCGGGTTCAAATCATAGCTCCGCCACTTCCTAGCTGTGTGCCCCTGGGCACGCTCCTTTGCCTCTCTGTGCCTCAGTCTCCTCGTCTCTAAAACCAGGATAAGGGTAGCTTCTATTTCACAGGCGAGTCCTGGGGACTGAAGGAGTTAAACTGAAAAGCGCCTAAATCGATGCCCGGTAAGTTCGCTCCTAGAAGTGTCAGCTCACGCAGGTACGTACCGGCTGTGCGCCCAGTCTCACAGGCGCCCACAGAGGGCACCGCCCGGCTGCAGCGCGGCCCCCTCTGTTCTCCCTCCCCCTGCTCCGCACACACGCTGTCACACGCACGCAGGTGGCCTGCTGTATCTGCCGACACACGAACCCCGGAGGGTCACCCACCTTCCCAGGTGCCGCGTCTGCCGCCTCCGGGTGCCGGCTGACCTCCGCGGCCCCCGCGCCCCGCCCGGCCTGAGCCCCCGTGCCGGCCGCCCTCCCGCGGCGCGCTCACCCACGCAGGCATCCCGCCGCTCCTCGTAGCCGGCGCTGCACACGCACTTGCCGATGGGCACCAGCCACTCGCCCTCGGCGCTACAGTACATCTTAGGCGTGTCCCGCTCCTCGGAGTGCCGCACGCACTGGCCCCGCACCTCCACCAGCGAGGACGAGTCGGCTCCCGTCACCGCCTCCGAGAAGGCCGCCAGGTTGCGCACCATAGTGGGGCACTTCTTGTAGTAGATGCGGAGAGACAGGATGGCGAGGCACGCGCCGATGTCCTGGAAGGCCAGGTAGAAGCCGCGCTTGCTGAGGGGGCCCACGCCGCGCACCTCCGTGTTGAGCTTGAGGCGCCGCACGCCCAGGTCGGCCCCCGTGAAGCTCTCGTCGGCGGCGATGGTGTCGATTTTGAGGAACTGGCTCTCCTGCGTGCTGGCGCCCAGGTCGCGGTCCGACTCCAGGTAGTAGAGGTTGAAGGTCTCCTTGCAGGTGCCCAGCACGCCGGGCATGCTGTTGCAGTCGCGCAGGGTGAACTTGATCTCGGCGTAGACGCGCCGGGCGCCGTCGCGGGGCACCCAGCTGGTACGCAGCCAGTTGTTCTGGTTGGGGCTCATGACGTTGCACACCTGGTACGTGTGGATGGGCCGGAAGGACTCGTCCACCTCGTTGATGGAGTCCCACTGCGGGCGGAGAGGGCACAGCGCTGAAGTGAGAGTCGGCCCCTCGCCCTCTCCCGCCAGTCACCCCCGCCACGTGCCGCGTGCTGCATGCATGGCCCTGGGGGCATCCCGGGGCAGAAGACGGAATGTTCTCCGCCCTCGCGTGGCTGACCTTCTACTGGGCCGTCGCAGCCATCAGGCACTCGGGAGAGCTGTGCTCTCAGAGCGCCACGTCCTTCTGGGGAAGCGTTATTTGCTGCCTTTTACAGATGAGCAAAGAGAGGCTCAGACGTGCGAGCCACGTGTCTGAGGACCCCCAGCTAGTCTGGGGTCCCCCCGCAGCCAAAGCTATGGAATCCAGCCTTGTTTCTATACGGTGACTCCAAACATTCCCAGGGTGGGAGTCGGGGGGGAACTTTGCTTGGGTAATTCAGAGAGCCCACGGGTCCAGTTTCCATATCAGTTGCCGGGGGGATCTTTCTAATGCGTGGACCTGACTACGCCTCAGATGCTGGAGAAAGGGAGGCCCAGGATGTGGGCACGCTGAACGTGGTGGCTTCTGTGCCAGCTGCTGGCCAAGTTATCAGTGATTCCGAAATAAATCAGACACAATCAACAGAGTGAATGAAAGGCAACCCACGGAATGGGAGAACGTATCTGCAAATCACGTGTCTGACGAGGGATTAGTATCCAGAGTACATAAAGAACTCCTACAACTCAACAACAAAAAAACAAATAGCCCAATTTAAAAAATGGGTGAAGGACTTGAACAGACATTTCTCCAAAGAATATACACGGATGGTCACACGGTACATGGAAAGCTGCTCACCATCACTAGTCACTAGGGAAATACAAATCCAACCACAATGAGACACCACTTCACACACGCTTGGATGGCCGCTAGCAAAACAACAGAAAATAACAAACGTGGGTGAGGATGTGGAGGAGCTGGAGCCCCCGTGCCCTGCTGGCGGGAAGACGCACGGGCGCGGCCACGGGGGAAACAGAATGGAGGTTCCTGAGAAAGTTAAAAAGAGAGCTACCCTAGGATCCAACAACCCTACTTCTGGGAATATACATGCAAAAGAATTGGAAGCAGGGTCTCAAACATCTCAAACCGATGTTCACAACGCCATTATTCACAACGGCCAAAAGGTAGAAACAACCCAAATGTGTCCATCGTCGGATGAATGGATAAACCGTCTGTGGTGTCTCCAGACAACGGGGTCATATTCGGCCTTGAAAAGGAAGGAAGTTCGGATGCATCCACATGAAGGGTGAACCTCGAGGACGCCCCACGAAGCGGAATAAGCCAGCCGTGAAAAACATAGATTTATGATCCCACTTACATGAGGCCCTGAGATCCCCGGAAAATGGAGTGAGAGTTGTCAGGCGCTGGGGGACTGGGGAACGGGCTGGTGTTTCATGGGGACAGAGTTTCAGTTTGGGAAAATGAAAGGAGTTCTGGAGATGGATGGTGGTGACGGTCACACAGCACGGCGAATGTACCTAATGCCACTGAACTGTGCATTTACGACGCAGTCAGGAGATGTTAGGTTATGTGTATCTTACCACGATTTTTTTCTTAACCCAGTTCAACGGCTTCATTTAAAAAATTTTTTTTTAATTTTTTTAGAGAGAGAGAGAATGAACGGGGGGAGAGGAGCAGAGGGAGAAAGAGAGAGAGAAGAGAGAGACAATCCCAAGCAGGCTCCACACACAGCATAGAGCCTGACATGGGGCTCGATCTCATGACCCTGGGATCATGACCGGAGCCGAAATCAAGAGTCAGACGCTCAACCGGCTGACCCGCTTAGACACCCCTAACACACCTTTTTTAAAAAGAAGGAAAGCAACATGCCGGAAATGCCCCCTCCCCTTGAGGGCCTCGCAGAGCACCAGACGGGGCGGTAGAGGGCTTCACGCCAAAGAGGATGTTGCATCCCGAGGGGGGCGGAACTTCCTGCAGACTGAAGCAGGAAGCTCTTGCAGGGGTGGGAGGGAAGAGCCCCCCAGAGGCTGGGAAGGATAAGTAATGTTTGCTGAGACCAAATAGCCCAGTTTAGACGCAGAAGATTCACCTCGAAGACCCAGTGTTGAGAAACGAGCCAGGAGTCGAGAGGTCAAGGCCTCTCGGTCTGTAACCTGCCGTGTGACCTTGGACAAGCTCCCGCCCCTCTCTGCGTCCCAGCTTCCTCGACTGCAGAACGCTGGTTGGCCAGAAGCAGGTATTGTGGGCTGAGTTCAGTGGACTCCCGATGGCCCCAAGGAGGGGCTGGGGGCTGAGGGCAGATGGAGGGGACGGGCTCTGGGTCCCCGTCTTGGCTCGGCCAGAGAGACAATGCCTTGCTCTTCTTTCTTGGGCCTTTATGGGCAGTTGCCCTTGAACTAGAGATCCTATTGCTTAAGGCGGGTGGGGGAGGGGGTAAACCACTCCTCGTGATATTCCGAGGAGCCGTGGGGCTCTGAGTGATCCACAGGCCTGGAGTGGGGCCTCGGGGCTCTCGAGTCTGACAAAAGCCCCTCCATTTCACCTTGTCCTGGCCAGCCATGCGGTTTCTACCCTCAGTGCCCACCCCTGTGAAACAGGGCTCAGACAGGCCCACCTCGGTGAGGCCCGAGAGGATGGGAGGAGTAGGTTGCCCAGTGCTTTGGCTCAGGCCCCCCAGGAAGGCACCAGAGGCACGGGACTCGCACAACGCCGACCCGGTCACACCTTCCCAGAACACGGCGCCCGCCTCCAGGGAGCCCTGGGGAAGAGGTCCGCCGTGTGCCAGCCTCACCTGAGAGTTTGTGCCTCCTACACCCCCTGCCCCTGAAGGACCCCCCTACACCCCACCCTGCAGCCAGGGCCCCTGGGCAGCGCCGTGTCACATCTGGGGTTAAAGTCATTGTCACAATTAATGGAGCACCAAAGAGCCAGCCAGCTGCTCCCTGTCTCTTTCCTGCCAGGAACCTGGATAAATTAATCAGCTCCATCTGAGCCTGCTCCAGCCGCCATTCCAGTGCCAATGGCCTGGCCTGGCCCTGCCAGCCCCCGGGGGCTGCTGCAGACGCCCTGGAGAGGCACGAATTCCTGGAGGCTGGTGCGAGGGTGGCCTGAGCCCTGTTGTCCACCAGGAACACCACCCCCCCCCCCCGCAGCTGCCTTCTAAGCCCTGGCGTGCTCCTCCTCCGCCTCTCCCCCCCCCCCCCCCCCCCCCCCCGCCACTGCTCTGCAACTCTGTCCCCTGTCTGGAACAGATGGCCCTGAACCAGCTGTGCAGCCCTGGGCACCCCCCCTCCCCTCTCTGAAGCTAGTGCTCCTGTGAAATGGGGGGGGGTCTGATACCCGCCCCTCCCACCTACTCCAGGGGGTCAGGTGAGACAACAGAACGTGCCTCTCATCCTAAGGCAGCGTTGGTTAGTGCCTGTTAGGAAGAGCGCATCCCAGCGTGTGCAGGGAGGGGCACAGCCTGATTAAGGGTCTGTGTCCTGGGGCCGGACTCCCCCAACCTTAGCAGAGTTGCTTAACTTCTCGGGGCTTCCGATTCCCCACCAGGAAATGTCCCTTTCACGCAGCCTCATTGATGGCCGCTGCGGTCATCCCCGTGTTACAAACGGGGAGGGGGAGGCGAGGAAAGTGACTTGCCCGAGTCTCACTGATGAGAGGCAGCACGTTAGGGCCCATCCAGACCCAGCCTTGGCTTCCAGGCACTGCAGCCTTGCCTGACAATCCGACAGTTTTGCTGATGCTGGACACAGCCCTGGACGACCCTCGCTCCCAGGCTGTTGAGGAGACTTCAGAATCAGAGGGGCGCCCTGGAACCCAAGGACCACGTCCACGGGCTCCCCAGCCAGCCGGGCAGCAGAATCACCTGGAAAGCTTGTGAAGCCAAAGATTCAGGGCACCTCCCCCCACCCCCTGGATGCAGACCCGTGTCCCTCACCTGCTAGCCTGGGACAGATTCAATGTCTAGGGTTTGGGAACCAGGGATCTCACCCAGCCGTCTTTCCTCTCTGGACAAGCCCGGTCTCCAGGTCCCCTAAAGACGGAAGGCGGTCCCTGGCTGAGCAGACAATGCCCCTTCCCCCCGCCACCGCAATGAGGACACAGGCCAAAGAGAACACAAGGGACTCAACACAGGCTCCGCAGGCCAGAGAGACTGGAGTTTGAGTCCACCGTGTGAAACCTGCCTGATGGGAGGCAAGTTATTTCTTGCTGCTCCTGAGCCTCAGCTTCCTCGTCTGTGAAATGGGGTGGCTATACTCACTCATGGGATTGGCGGCGGGGATTATGAGATAATGGCTGTGACCCGTGCAGAGCTTTGTGAATGTACGTCACTTATTCTAACTCCTAAACAGGCAAAGTAACTGAGCCATGCTTTAGACCATCCTGCAAGCAAACAAACCTGAGATTTCCAGCACAATCATCGACCAGTCCGGTCGTGCTCCCCACCTGCTTAAAACCTATACAATTCCTTGTCACTCTGAAAACCACATCCTAAGTTCTGAGTAGGACAGAGGGACAGAGATACCCAGAGCCAACCTGGGGCCAGGCCCACTGCTTCCTGGCTGCTGGGTCTCGGGGGAGATGGTGACCCAGCCATCAGTCACGCAGTCACCTGCTCAGGGGTCGCCCCCCCCACTCACTGGCAGAGCTGGCTCACTTTCTCAAGCCCTTTCACACCCATGCTCACCTCTGGGAGAGGGGGCACACACAGAGGAGCATTCCACAAAGAGAGACTGAGGCCCAGGGAGGTAAAGAGACACCCGGAAGACCCGGCCTCTGCCCTTAGGCAGCGCTGACCTGCTCCGCCAGAAAGCAGCTCCCTGGTTCTTAGGCCCAGGCGACCAGCCCGGTGCGTGGGGGCCGACGACGGTGGCCTCAGCTTACTGCTGCCTGGACGCGAAACCTCCGGGGAGGGAGGAGGGGGCTCTGTCCCGACCCCAGCCACAGGCCACAAATGACCCGGATGAAGACACTACCCCCGGGGGAGTGGGGTAAGTGTCCGACTCCTGATCTCAGGGTTGTGAGTTCAAGCCCCGCATTGGGCGCCACACTGGGCATGAAAGCCACTCAGAACGAACAAAACCCTTACCCCAAAGTGAAGACATACTCCCTCTCCCTCCACGAACACTAACTCTCGATGTCATCATCACCATCATCGTTACTGACGTTACTCCCCTCGTCTCCAGAGCCACGGACGCCAGCGTTCACGAAACCAGTCACGTGTACGCGATGCGCTGTGTCTGTGGCGGGGACATGAGTGTGCGTTTCTGACACGCTTGCAGGAGGAGCTGTGTGTGACATACAACCGTGACGCACACTAATGGCGACGACAGCGATAACACACCAGTGAGGACGCACCGCGTGCCGGGCGTGGTGCTGAGACCGGGTGTCACCTCCCCTCACCCTGCGGCCACCCCCGTGAGGCTGTCACACGCACATCCCTTTCTACAGCCGGGGACCTGAGACTCGGGGAGTGAAGTGGTGACCACCAGGGCCGCCCTGCTTGTGGGTGGCAGAATCGGGCCTCTGCCAGGCTCACGGGTTCACTCGGGCTTGACTGCCCTGCCCCCCTGGGATAAGTGGGGGGGAGAAGAGACATGGAGAGATGGGGACAGTGCAGCATTGTCCCTGGGTGCCCTGAGGTTACCACGCCAGCTCCCCAGGAGGATGGGAGGGGCCCTGCCTGAGAGGGCACAACCCACGGAGACCCGAAGGGCTCAGCCCAGGGTCACCGTGGAGGCCGGAGGGGCCCAGGGGCTTGGCCACAGTGGGTGCTGGCAGTGCCACCCAGATGATTCTGATGGAAGAGAGAGGCAGGTGGGGGTTCCAGGGGTCTGGGCAGCTCCTGGTGGGGGCAGGGCAGGAGGGGCGAAAGGCCTAGCTACGGCCCTTTCCTGGCCATTCCTGGCCGTTGGCGCATCCCAAGCTACCCTGGGCTCAGTTGTGGCACATGACTCTGTCGGCCCAGAACCCAGACATAAGGATCCCACACTTGGGGCCTTACACTTAAGAACTGGGAGCCCAGCACCAGATGGTTCTGTAATCCCAAGAATCTCCATGAAGAAAAGTAAGGAGGGCAGGCAGGCAGGCAGGAGGGCAGGCAGGCAGGCAGGAAGGCGGGAAGGCAGGAAGGCGGGAAGGCAGGAAGGCAGGAAGGATGGAAGGATGGAAGGAAGGGAGGAAAGAATCAGCAGCTCTGTTTCTAACCGCTGCGTGGCCTTGGGTAAGTCCCTTCACCTCTCTGGGCATCTGCTTCCTTTTGATCTATCTGATGACAAGGCCGCGAGTCACAGCCTTTCTCTGCTCACAGAGGATGATGCCCGCCCCACTGCCTATCACCTACCCCGTGAGCTGGATACGTGAGCCAGCCCCAGTCTCCGTGGATGGTTGACGTGTCCAGCAAGTTCACTGTAAAACAGGAGACGAGAAAGCATCAGACCCTGGGACGCCCTTCCCCAGCCCCACAGAGCAGCCCCACCCAGCTACGGCCCGGAACATGCCAGCCCAGAACACGCCAGCCCTGTGTCCATGGCCTTTCTCATTTCCCTTCTCCTTCAGGGCTCGGTTCGAGCTGTCCCTCTTGCCTGAAGCCTCCTGTCACCACCTTGGCCAAAAACGTGATCTCCCAGACTCCCAGAACACAGGCCGCCCCAAGCGCTGGGCTTCCCTGGCTGGTGACGCAGTGGGATGGCCTCGGAGCCCAGGAGGCCTGGGCCGGAATACCGGCCTGGCCGCTTCAGGTGCCGTGTGTCCCTGAACACGTCCCTGCCCCTCCCTGAGCCCCAGTTTCCTTCTGTGAAAAATGGGTGGGACAGCGGATCCTGTCCTACGGGGTGTCGTGAGGACGACTTGATCCCCATCTCGCTCGGGGGACATGAGCGCATTCAAAAGCACCCACCAACGTCCACACTCTGAGGTCGTACGTCCCGCAGGAGCAGTGGCCCCGGCTTTGCAATCGCCACCGCCTCGCAGGAGGGGCCTGCCGCCTACTAAGTCCTCTGTGCACGCTGCTGTGCAGAGATCTGGGGGAGCAAGAGCGCCTACTACGCGCTGAGCCTGCGAGGGGGGCGCTAGATGCCTTCCCCATGGCCTGCGCGACTGCAGAGAGGCGCTGGTTCTTCTCCCCACTTTACCGATGGAAACACTGAGCCTCGGGGAGGTTCCAGAACACGCTTGGAGCCCCACAGGTGGAGCCGGCGGGGCCGGCGTTCAGAGCACCTGCTGAGGCAACCACAGACGGGGCCCCCAGTCCCGGCAGAAGCCACGAGCAGTCGCCATGGCTGGGAGAGGAGCGCTGGCCCGAAAGGCGAGACTGTTCTAAGCCAGATCCTCAAAGGGGACCCTGCGAAGCCTCCACGACACAGCAGGGAAGAGCCTGCCTTGGGAACCAGCCACTGCCGGGCTCCTCTCTCAGTGCAGCTACATAGCAGGTGACCTCTGCTGCTGACCCTCAGTGTCCTCATCTGGAAAATGGGGCTAATAATACCCAGCGGTGACAGAGGGCACACTGTGAAGCCCGGAGCCAGTGCCTTATCAGAGCTAACTCCCTCTCCCGAAGTCCTGCCCCTCCTGCCTCTCCGCTTGTACCTCACACCTCCCCGCGCACTTAACAGCGATGAAGGCGCCCTAACCTGTTCCGAAATCAGGGTTTGAATCTCAAAGGCTGTGTGTCCTGGGTAAGTCCCTTCACCTCTCTGGGCCCCTGCTTCCTTGGATCTATCTGGTGATGATCGTACGGAGGGCTTTGGGCTCCACCTTCCCACGGCTTTCCACTTCCTGTGCACCCCCTCTCCCAGCCTGCAGTCAGGGGCTTCCGACTAGGCCGGCCGGGGCAGGTTGCAGGGGGTTAAAGCCGGGGCCCTCCTGGAACTTTTCTGCAGGGAGGCGGGGTGTCCTTCTGCCTGCGACTTGCATAGCTCTGCGCCTGCCCCTCAAAGATGGAGACAAGTGTCTTCAGGAAACGGAGTGAGGAGGCTCTTATTTGCTGATCTGCTCCCTCCTCTTACCCTCCCACCCCATTGTCAGAGCCCCCAGAGGGAAGGCCGCCGGAGAGAGAGCTCGCAGAAGGAGGGACGGGCCTCTGCCCTCCCCCCCGGGTCCCCGTGGGGGGTCAGGTGGGATCAGGCCACGGAGCGGGTGTCCGCAGAGGGGTCTCCCCTCCGCAGCCGGCCCCGTGCCAGGGGCGCAGGCAGAGAGAAGCCTTCCCGCCTCCCTCCCTCCCTCTCAGGCAACGGAGAGAAAACTGGGTCAGGCGAGCTCTCTGCTCCTGCTGGCTGGTGGGAGGGGGAAGGGGCCGCACTGCAGTTTCCCCCAGACCAGCAGAGCCTAGTCCGGGGAGACGACGGGGCCGGGGACCCACAGGCTCCCCCATCCCAACCCACATTCCGGATGGGGTCTCCAGCTTCCCCTGAATGCGGCTCGGACCTGCCCCCACCCGGGGAGGGGGCAGTCGGAATAAATGTCCACCACTCAGACTCCTCCCCACTGGAGCACCCTGACTCCCAGGCCACTGGGTGGCCGCAGATCCTGCTTCCCAGGCCCCTCCCACCCCAGGAAGCCTCACAGCGGAGTCCGCAGCTCAGTCTTGATCAGCCGGCCAGGAGGCTCGGATAATCCAAAGAGAAGTCAAAAGTCGATTCTACCGGATTCGGGAAGAGCTAGGGGATTCTAGGGCTGCCTGTTGTGACTCCTGCCAGATGCTTCCCTGACCCTACCCTCCTCTCCTCTCCCTCTGTCCCCCTCTTCCCTACCTCACATACCCTCCTATGGAGTGGGGGTGGTGGGGAATGCAGAAGGTCTGCCCGGGAAAGCTCCAGGCCCACACGAGCTTTCTTCAGACTGCAGAGAATTCCAGCACGAGGCCCCCCTGGCCCAGGCCTGAGTCCCCTTGGAAATTCGGACCCTTCTGGTCACCAGGCCTGCGCTCTCTCCCGCCTCTTGCGCTGCCGGACTACGGGTCTGTGTGACGCCCGCGAAGTCGGGTCTCCTCTCTGGGCCCGGTCTCCCCACCTGCCAACGGGAGGCCTGACCTCACGATCTCTCGGGGCCTTCGGTGAACGGAACCCCCTGACCCCTCCGTGCTCAGTCTGCTCATCTGCAAGAGGTCTGCGGGCATCCCTCTCGGGCCCCCCCACCCGGGCTGTTCTGGGAGATCAAACGGGTCCCTCTCCTGCTCTGAGAAGCACAGATAATTCCTAAGCCTTCCCTGTTCCACTGTGGAAGGCATTATGCGATTTCTTTTTTTCTCCGGCACCGTCACCTTCCCCCATTCCATTTCGCTGAGACTAATACTTAAATTGATTTACATTCCCCGAGGACGCGGTGCATGATGGCGAGGCTGGAGAATTCGGGTGGCCAGGGGATGTCAGCCAGGCTGCGAACGCCCCGGCGATCACCCCGAAGCAGTGGGCAATCGCCAGCGATAAGGGGCTGTGAGCCTGGCGGGGCTTGGGGGGGGGGCGGGGCGCCTCGGCAGGTGCAGGGCCCTCCCCTCCCCTGGGAGGGACCTGGCGTAGGGGCACTCGGCCCGGCTGGGGCGCCGCCACTTTGGCAGGAGCCCGGCTGGGAACAGAGAGCCCTCCCTGAGCCCCAGGAGTCTCCCTTGCCAGTCCTGGCACTGCGCCGGCCCAGGGGTGATCCTGGGAGGGAACCTACGCCTCAGGCCATCCAACCTGCGCGGCCGCCCCCTGCCCCGCTGCAGGTACCCTGCCGCATTGACAGGACAGGCGTGCCCTGGCCCCCGGACAATGCCTAGCTCGGTCCTGGACAAAGACTCCTCCTGCCTCCCTTTGCGGACCCTGCCTCTTCCCCAGCTGCTGCCCCTCCCCTGGACACGGCCTCTCTCTCAGGCCGAGGGCCTGTCTTCTGCAGGCGAACCTGCTCAAAGTCACCTCCGCCGGGGGCTCTGGGGTTTGCCAGCCTGCAATTCTGGAAGGTGCTGCCTCCTTCCTGGAGAAGATACTGGAAGAGAGGCGTTGAGGGTGCGCTGCCCAGAGCCCAGAGCCCAGATGTGGGCCCCTCAGCGTCCCGCCAATAAGAAACTGCTCCCCTCCCTCCAACCCGAGCCGGGGAGAACTGCCCGCTCAGCTCACAGCTCCGAGAGCCTCCGGGCCCTTCCGCCCCCATCCCGCCCTCTTCCCCGCTTCCCCGATCCCCAGCCTGGCCCTCCGGTCTCCTCTGGTGTCCCGGGAACCTGCACCTCATCACTAGCCGCCCAGCTGGCCCCGCTCTGCCTGCCACCTTGCCTCTTAGTTCCCCCGCTACGGTCCCTGCTCCCTACAGGGTCCCTTTCTCCCTGGGGGCTGGAAGTTTATCTGTGGGTGTATTTATACATGCACATGCATTTCCGCGGGCAGGAATGCAAGTTTGAGGGTCTTCTCACAGACGCGGTACCTGCCCACGAACGGGCGGATTTTCACGTGTGTGCACCTGGCCCCGTATGTGTGGGCACATTGCACTGGCTGCGCTTCCGTGTGTCTGACTGTGGGTGATGCTGGGGGTGGGGGCTGTCCGTGCGTGAGTCTTGACAGGCCTGGGTGTGTGCGTGCAAACCCTGATGCGCGTCCGGCTGTGCGTGTGCGCTTCCGGGGACGGCTGTGTCTCTGAGCCGTCGGCGCGCGAGGGGGCGGATCTTTGGTAGGTCTGAGGGCCAACAAGGAACGCTGGCCCCGGAGCTCCCTCGCACAGGGAAGAAGTTCATCCTGCCAGGGCGCGGACGCAGCTCGGGACCCGGGGCATCAGCCCCTGGACCCTGCACAGAGCGCCAGGTGGCGCTTCCTCTGGGCAGAGCTGGAGGAGCAGAGGAGGTCGTGGGGGACAAGGCGGGGGTGGGGGGAGGTACAGAACAGAACCCACAGTGGCATCCTGGGCTGGACCCGGAGTGTTCAGTGGGACTAATTGTGTGTGTGTGTGTGTGTGTGTGTGTGTGTGTGTGTGTGTGAGTGTATGTGTTCAGGTGTGTGGGTGTGCAGGTGTGAGGCCTTGGGTGTTGGGAGAACCTGATGGGTGCCCCTTCCCAACTTTCCTTGTTCCCTCCCACTGCCAGGAGGTCACCTCCCAGACCTTTTTTGTCCTGACTGCTCAGCCTGCACCCCCCACCCCCATGCCCACCCTGGGTGGCAGGACCGGCCAGGCCTTGCCCCTGTACAAGACCCTGCTCTCCAAGGCCTTGCCTGCCTCAGGCCCTCTGCAGCCCCTCGGCCTGCTCCTCACTGTGCCCTCCTCCAAGGGCCACCCTCCCGCCCGCCAGAGCTGCCCCCCCTCCAGCTGTGGCCTCCCCAGCCCTCCGGCCCTCCCACCTAGACTCTCTCTCCCTGCCCCTCTCTGGTCTTCCTGCAACCCGGCCCGCTCTCTGCTCCTTCCTCAGTTCTTGGTCCCCTCACTCAACGGCACGCCTGTCTTCTTCTCCAGCCTTCCGAACCTCATCCTGTATCCCCGTGTCCCTGTTTCCTGTCCTCTGTCCCCACCCTGTCCCCTGGTCCTGTCCCCTCTCTCCTCTATACCTCTTCTCTTGTCTTCTGTCCCCCCGGTCCTGTTCCATCATCCCCAATGTCCAACCCTCAGTTCTCTGTCCCCAGCTCCAAATCCCTCGGTCCTAGCCCTCTGTTCCCCAGACCTGGGCGGGGGGGCAGGGGGGGGCCTCTGTCCCTCATCCTCAAGCCCTCCGGTTCTGTCCCTGTCTCCATCGCGCTGTCCCTTGACCTCGGTTCTCTCCCGCGGTGCCATCCCTGTCCCCCCACCCTCCCCGCCCCCAAGCCCAGGGATCCCAGCCCCTTCGGCGCGCGCGCTCCGGTCGGTCGAGGGGAAGGAAGTTGAGCCTCGGGCAGCGGGCGCGCCGCGCCCCGGCCCCTCGGCCGCCCCCGCCCCGCCGCCGCTGCCGCCGCCGCCGCCGCCGCCGCCGCTCACCTTCGCCGCGCGCCGCGGACACGCAGGTGGCCGCCGCCGCCGCGGCCGTGACGACCCAGAGCGCGGGGGGCAGGCGGCCCCGGGCGGGGGCCATGGCCGGGCCGGGCGGGCGGGGGCGCCGCGCACCCTCCAGCTCGGCCGCAGCGGCCGGCGCGTCGGCGCGCTCCCTCGCTCTCCCGCACACCCGGCGGCCGGGCGCACACCCCGGCGCACACGCCGGCACACAGCGCACACGCGGGCACCCGCGCCCGCCGCCGCCGCCGCCGCCGCCGCCGCCGCCCCGGGCGGGGGCCGGCCCGTCACGGCGCCGAGCCAATCAGCACCGAGGCGGGGGTGGGGGTGGGGGACACGGAGCCGCACCGCGGACACCGGCCCGCGGACCCCGCCGCCGCCGCACGTGCGCACGCTCGCGCTCGCCCGCCCGCACCTTCGGGGGCGGCGCGCGCCCCGCGCCCCACGTCCGCACGTGGCTCCGGAGCCGCCGCGCGCCGAGCCGCGGTCGGGACGCCCCCGCGACACCGGGACGCGCAGACCACCGGGGGAGTCGCCGTGTGGACACTCACGCGGAGGCGGGGCCTCTCCCCGCACACTCACGCTTGCCCGCGTTACCCTCGGACACGCGCGCCCAAAGTGCCTCGCGCGGTGGCACACTCGGATGCACGCTCACTAGGTCCCGGGCAGAGGCTCAGAAGCACTTTGGGGTAAAAACTCAACTCTCCCCTCCCCAATGACTGGGCATGAAGAAGACACCCAGAGTTTTAGGGAAGGGTAGAGTGCACGGGTCATGAGCGCAGGCTGACACCAAACATACAAGACTTTCAATCCCGGCTGTGTGGCCTTGGCAAGTTTCTTAACCTCTCTGAGATTCAACTTCCATAACTGCAACACAGGCTAACAGTCTGCGTCCTAGCATCGTTGTGAGAGTCATATTCAAAGACTCAGGTAAAGGGCTAGTAGCCCGGGCACACAGCCAGGTGCCCAGTAAGGGCGTCCGCTCTTGGGTGGTGGTGATGATCATTCCCGGCTCTTCCCTCCCCCGACCTGCCCCACCTCCAGTTCCACCCCCAGGAGTGGGGATCTCACCCTGGGAAGGCTACAGGCTGTGTGCAGAGGGCAGGGACGGTGGCGCTCCCTCCTGGGGCCCTGCCTGCTCTCCTCAAGGCCCCCGGGCACCCCGAGGGCCAAGCTGTCCCGGAAGCAGATAAGACAGCTGGAGCTCCTGGGGGCGGGCCCTCGAGTGTGGGTGCCGCTGGGACAAGTCTGGACTCTGCCTCAGCCTTAGCCGGTGCAGACCGTTGCTCAGCTCTCTCCAGCTGCACACGTTGGTTGGACCCATGGCTGGAGGTCACATAGGATGATCAAGGCCATTTGGGGAGTGCGTGGCAGACCCTGCTTGAGGCACTTCATAAACTTGCTCTACTTAAGCCTCACACAGCCCCGCGGGGCAGGTACAGCTAAGGAAGCTGAAGCGAAGAAAGACCATCATTGTTTGCCTTAGGTCACACAGCTGGTTAAATGCTAGTGAGGAGCTCAGGTCCGGATCCCCCGGACTCTAAAACCCACTTCTTTTCCGTGCATCTTAGTTATAGAGGGGGAAGATGGCTCGAGTTTTTAGGAGCCCTTTCCTAGCACCAAATGCCTAGACCAACTGCTCAGACCACCTGCCTCAAAGATGTAGTAAGCCCCCTGTTACCAGAAGCATTCAAGCAGGCACTGGCTAAAGGCGGTGCAGGGATGCTATGAAGAGGGTGGGGGTGGGGTAAAGGGAGCAGATTGGACTAGACTCGGAGGCAAACTCAAGTGCCCACGTGAGACCGGCAGGCATCCCAGTGAAACCAGCTAGGGGAGTCTTCCCAGCTCCCGCCGACATTGCCATGGGGATGGGGGCCTGGTTTTCTGTGTTTTCAAGAGAGGTCTTCTAACTGGAAGTTTTACGTGATAACTCCTAACACGTAAAGTTGGCAGCTAAGGCAAACATTTTAATAACAGCACAGTGTGGGCAAGCCTGTGGGTGGAGTGGCCGCAGCTACCAGGACCCTAGATCTCCCTCCAGGGCACCTCGGATGGAAGGGTTGGTGGCTGGCAACTCACTCCTGGGGCACTGGGGGAGTGAGCCGGGCAGGACAGGAAATTGCAGATGGGGTGCCGGCTGCAGTCACGGGCACTTGTGGGCATCTCCTACCCCGGACCCGGGCTCCCAGAAAGATGCATTGATGGGAGGAGGCTGTGCTGGGGTTCTGCATTTCCAGGTGGGAGTGGAGCCAACCAAACCTGGGTTCTGCCCGGAGGATGCGGTCTTTTGGAGCCGGGGGATCTTCGAAGGACTCGGTGAGCGCGAGGGGCCGTTCTCTGTCGGGGGCGTGCTCCGTATGCCAAATCCTCTTTAATAAAGTTAGAAATGTGCTTCCGTGGGGGTAAGAGCAGCTTGCATTCGGTGGCCTCCTCACCCTCCGACACTCCCAGGGTGTCCCCGCCCGGGTGCGCCCTTTCCCGGGGTCTCTCCCTCCCACCCCCGCCCCTTCCACCTGTCCTGTGTTTCAAAGTGGCAACCCGTCCACCCACCAATGGGAAGGAAGAAGCTGTTAGACCCTTCTCCTGGAGAAATGGGTGTCTCGGCAGAACCTTTGGGAAGATGGTGCCCTTCCTTCCTCTCCTGAGTGGTCAGGCAGGCAGGGAGGCTGGGCAGGGGCTGTGGGTGACGGCAGGGGCAAGGCTCCTCGGTGTCACGGTTGCCGTCGTCGTCACTGTCAACACTGTCATTCACTGTGCGTCTCCCACGCTGGACTCGGCATCCGTTCCCTCGTCCTCTCCCTGCTTTCTCCCCACGTTCAAGGCTAGGAGGGTAAGACTCGTAAGGCCCCAGGGACGGAGTGGGAAGCTCTGTCAGGTGCGCGGGCAGGACCTGGGAGGCCTGCGGTTGGTGCGTCTCCCCTCCCTGACTGGATTCTGTGCCTCTCGGGGACGGCGGCCGCGGAGGGTCCTGGCTGGGGGCTCCGGGAACGTTTGCTGAGCGAGTCAATGACTGAGCCGCCGTTCAAGGGGCCCACACCCCGCTGGCCAAGTTGCTGAAGGCCACGCGGGGCCGAGGGACAGCTTGCTCTCTCGATAGCCGTGCAGGGATGCTGGCCGGGCCTGCTGGGTGGGCTCGCCCTCGGCTACGGGAGGCGAATCAGCACAGCGCTCACGCTCTCGCACCAGCACGCGGGCCCTTGGGACCTTGCTCTAAGGTGGGGGTGGGGCCCCTGACTCCTTCCTCCCCTTCACGTCTCCTCCCCGTACCCTTGACTTTTCCATCTAGGAGCGAGAAGGGGAGTTGCAGGGAGCATCACGCCAGCCCCGTTCCATTCTCCGTGCCCTGGAGAAGCGCCCTCCCAGGAGTATTTCTTCCCACTTCACCTTTCTGAGCCTCAGTTTCCCTGACCGTACGAGGATAATGAGGCCATGTACCAAGTCAAAGGGTTGCTGTGGGGCTCACGTGTATCCTCAGGTGCAAACATGCGTGGGAACCTGTAAAGAGATCTGAGGAGGGGCGCCCGGGGGGCTCGGTCGGTTGGGTGTCTGACGTCAGCGCAGGTCATGATCTCACGGTTTGTGAGTTCGAGCCCCGCATCGCGGGCTCACTGCTGTCAGCACGGAGCCCGCTTCAGATCCTCTGTCCCCCTCTCTCTCTGGCCCTCCCCCGCTCATGCTGTCTCTCTCAAAAATGAGTAAACAAACTTAATAATAATAATAAACATTTAAAGAAGGGATCTGAGATGGGAAGGTGTTAACTGTTTTGGTGGATGGGGCGGGCGTGGGGCAGTCCTACACCCAAGGGAAGATGCCACAGGGCACCCCTTCAGGCACAGGTAGAAGAGATAGATGCTCTAGCAGGAGGTGGGGGGTGAGGGTTGGCGTAGGGGTAGTGGTTAGTTAAACCCACCTTAACCTCTGCCCCCCACATCTCGTTGCCCCAGGCTGTCTCGCTCAGACCCTCGGGTTTACTCTGTGAGGGGACTGGCTGGAGGACGGGGCCACGGAGACCTCAGGAAGAGCCGGATCCCCAGCACGGGGCCCAGGTGGCTTCCTCGCTTGAGGCCTCTGTGCTCCCATCTGTAACGCACCCCTCCACCGTTTTGCCTGGTTGTAATGGGCCCGAAGGGAGCACGGCGCTGGCGGTCCACTGGAGACGGGACCCTGGCCAGGAGGCCAGGACGTGCTCACAGGCTGCAGGGGAGGCAGCCGCGGAACACGCGTGAGGAAGTCCCTTATGTCCTGTAGGAAAGATTCACCCGGACCACGGGGAATGTGTTTACCCGTTGTGCTTTGCCTCTAGAGCCGGGGCGGGAACGCCCGAGATGAACCCATCCGATGGAAGTACAGTGTGTGCCACGCTGTGTAACTCACTTTTACCCCCTAGTAGCCATATTAAAAAAGTAAAAAGAGAAAGAAAAGAAGAAGAAGAAAGGTAAAGAAATAGGCCAAATTAAATACGATAATATGTTTGTTGAATGAATATTGCCTGGTGTGCAATATTCATTTACTAAGTGAGTCACTAATTCAACGACTCCGTCCCGAGCCCTCCCGGGGCGCGCGCAAGGTGCTGGGATTAAGATTGACGGACCACCAGCCGGGGCCCTCGTTCTCGCAGAGCTGCGGCCTGACGGGGGGAAGCAGAGAATTAAATAGGCAATTACAAAATCCTTTTCCACATAAGGGAGTATTTCAGAAACTGTAGGCACCAAAACTTAAAATAAAACTTACAATTTAAAATATTTCCAAAAAAAAAAAAAAAAAAGTCCTCTTTAAGCAGAAAATACCCAATGTAATTTCGCCCTTGCTCGGTGGCTCCGAATCGTCACTGTGAACAAAGAATCTTCGCATATCGAGGTGGAAAAGGGACTTGGAGAGGAGTTAGTTCAAGCCGCTGGTGGTGGGACAGTGTGAGACAGAGGTGGCTTCAGGAGCACCGAAGGGGTCCCCTCTGTTCCCTCCATGCCCCGGGGCTTCTCTGCCAGAGGGTGTCTGCGTCTTCCCGGCTGCCCGGCCACCAGCTGCTTTCTCCCTGCCGCGGGGGCTCCTGCCCCTGACAGTTCCCACCTGCCTCCTGAGTCGCTGCTTCTAGTGTGGGGAAAGGGGGAAAAAAAAAAAAATGAATGCTTGTTAGAATTGTATGTAAAGTAAGAGTCCATGGGCTCTAAGTGAGGGACTTCCCTGCGAGCAAAGACTGAGTCCAGTGCCGGCAGCCGCGGCTGCTCGGAGGTCTCCTCCGGGTATTTCTGGCCGTTCTCAGGATATTTGTTCTCAGGTTGGAGGGTAAATGAGGTGCTGTTATAAATACCTAAGAGGCTTATTAATGGCCGGGCACGCACAGACTAATTGCTTCCTCCTATTTATATATCATCAATCACTTCCACCGTTTGGAGCCACAGGCAGCCGCAGAACGTGCTGGAAGGAAGTCCACCCTGGGCCGGGCCTCGAGCTCTGGGCTGCTTACTCCTTGTGCACAGGTCCTTCCCGTCCTGGAAGACCAAACCGTGCCCTCCCCGTGCCCCTCAGTCCCCTGCCTGTGCCGTTTCTCTCTCCCCTCCCCCTCCCCCTCGGGAAACTTTTTTTTTTTTTTAAGTTTATTTGTTTTAAGAGAGAGAGAGAGACAGAAAGAACACGAGTCGGGGAGGGGCAGAGACAGGGAGAGGGAGAAAATCCCAAGCAGGCTCCCCACTGCTTGGGACATGTCAGTGCAGAGCCCAATGTGGGGCTCGAACTCACGAACCTTGAGATCATGACCTGAGCTGAAATCAAGAGTCGGGTGCTCAACCCACAGAGCCAGCCAGGTGCCCCTCCCAGGAAACTTCTTGAAGGAAGTGTGTCTTCTGCGGACTCCACTGCTTTCTCGTTCAGCCTCTCCTCCTCTCGTCTCGCCCCCACCACCCCTCAAACTCCACCTGCCCCAGACCCACGCACCACAATTCTCGGCCACGAGCCCGGCCCTTACATTACCGTCTACCCGGTAGACAAGTCAGGAACCTGAACTGGGCCTTGTACCTCCTTCTCCATCGGCCGAGTATCCGGGACACCCCAGATCCTTTGATTTCGCCGCCAAAACGTACATTGAGTCCATCCGCCACAGCCACCAGCCCACTCTGAGGCGCCGTCACCTCTCGCCAGGGCGACTGGCCTCTGCACACACTCCCTGGGCCCCTTCAGTCGCGCCCCGCACTGCAGCCGGAACGCCATTCAGTGCCAGAGATCACGGCGGCTCCTGCCCACCCTTCCCCTCCCCTCCCCTGACGACAGCCTTCCCGGAGCCTTCCCCTCTTCTCTCTGGATAAAGGCCCAAATCCTCACCAGGCCTGCAAAGCCCCGTCCAGGCGGTCTGGACCCTGGCGCCTTTCCCAACCCCAGCCCTGCCCTCTCGGTGCTTTCTTGAATGCCCCGTGCCCTTCCCACACGCGGCCTCTGTCCTCCATTCCCCCTTCTGGGTCGTTCTCCTACCTCCATAAGCCCTGTTTGTCCCCGGGGAGCCGCACCTGACCCCAGGTCAGCTCCCAGAGAACCTTGCCCGTCTCCACACTTTGGCTCAGTTTGGAGTCCCACCTGCAGGTATGTGCTTCCTTGATTCAAGCCACCTTCTCACGAGGCCAGGGGCTCCCTCTGCCCTGGCGGGACACCTAGCCTCTACGTCTGCACGCGGGCAGCCTTCTCTCTGGACGTTTCTCCTCACCCCTGGCTCCCTTTCCGAGGCCTGGCCCAGGCCTGCAACCGGAGCTAGAGTCTCTGCCACTAACTGCCCTGTGTGACTTCAGGCAGATCTCGCTCCCTCTCTGGGCCGCTGCTCAGCCTGGGGGAGGTCTCTCAGGGCTCCCGGCGGCCGGGATGATATGGCCCAACAGCCCTTGGAGGTAAGTTCTGGCATTATCTACGCTTTGTATTTGAGAATAATCAGGGCTGGGGGAGGTGACATATTTGTCCAAGAGGCCACAGGCGCTCAGTGGCAGGCTCAGGATTCGAACTCAGATCTGTGTTTCCAGAGCCCTCACGCTTAGTCGTGAGGGTGCGGGAGGGGGCAGAGCGGTGGGCGTTCAGATGGAGGGAAAGTTCGGAACTTGGGGTTGGTCATAGGGTGAAACCGGATGCCACAGGGGCTACTGATGCGGGGGTGAGCGGGCGGGTGTGCTGACCCCTCCCTTAACCCCTCAGCCTCCTGGGGGACGGCAAAGGAGCTCATGGCCCCGAGGAGAGGCCACCGCTGGGCAACCGCAGGGGATGGGACAGGGAGGTTCCGCCAAGTCTGGGGTCTGCAGGCCTCGGCCCCTGTCGGAAGGCTGGATTATCCAGCCGGGCCTGCGGCCAGGGGCCAAACTGGGCCTGACCTCTCGGCTTGACAAAGGGGTGCCTAGGGACCCTCCCTGTGGGGCATCAGAATAACGGGGCTCCTGGCAGCCATTGGGGGGACGTCTCTAAATGTGCTGGAAGGCAGCGAAGAGCTCGGGCTCTGGAGTCAAGTCTGGCCGGAACCCCGGGCCCGAGCCTTGCCTCTCGTGCTGTGGCTTTGAGAAGTCACATCCCCTCTTTGAGCGGCAGGCCCCGAGCTGTCCAATGGGGACACCCCCGCCTGCCCTTGTATTGTGAGGGTTGAAAGGGTGCCTGGCACACAGTAGGCCCCCCTGCATTTCTGCCTTTAGACTCCCCCCCCATCTTCACCCCCACACCCCTGCCCAACCCCAAGACCTCCCTCAGGGAGCAGGAGGGAGCAGGCCGCGGCTCATTATCAGAAAGAGGAGTATTAATATCCCTGATATTAAAAAATAACCTTATCATCATCTGCCTTGTCGGGAGGAGACGAGCCCACATCAGCATTCTGGCAGATGGGGAGCAGCTCGCCCGTGTTTGCGGGTATTTGCTGGAGAGAGAGACAGAGAAGGAGAGAGGGAAGGAGGGAGGGAAGGAGGGAAGGAGAGAGGGAGGGAGGGAGGGAGCGTGCGAGCACACAGTTGTGAGAGCGAGCCCGGGTGACAGTGACTTGTGGGTGGGGAAGCCAGGTTTGTGTGGGTGTGAGTGTAGGGGTGGGTGGTGGGTGGGTGGTGACGGCCCCTCTCCAGAGCTGAGTTTGAGGAGGGTGACTTGGTAATACCCATTATTGAAGGTATTGAAATGCTAAGCAGCTTTAAAGATCTATGTCTGATTTTCGAAAAAGCTGCTGAGGCAGAGGGTGTGCTGGGAGGGGCAGCGGCTTCCCCCTGCAGGTCTGACAACAGGGGCCAGCGCCGGGGTCGTGACCACAGCGAGGTCCCTGCCGCCTTTCCAGCCACCACCACTATTATCGGCATAGTCGCTGCGGCCCAGGGGAAACCCTGGCCCTACACGAGGCCATCTTGGTCACTGAGCAACCAGGTCACTGCTGGCCCCTGCTAACCGGCGGCTGTCACCCCGGTGTCTCATGTGGGCAAATCGCCCTCCCCTGCCTCCTGGGCCCATGGGCTCCTCTGTCCTATAGCCAAAGAACCCCTGTCCTATCTCCATCTCGTTCCTTCCGTGCACGTCTTCTGTTGGGGCAGGAACCAGGGTGCTGGGTGTGGAGGACACGACCACTGCTCTCCGGAAACAGCTAGTCCGATGGTACAGACAGACCCAGAATAGGCCGTTTCCGGGCGGTGGGTAAGAACCCCCAGAAGCTAAGGGAGGGTCAAAAGGAAGGAATGTCTAGACAGCAAGGTGATGGGGTGCATGTGCGGGGGCAGAGGGGAAGAGTCACGGGCCCAGAGAGGGCAGCCGACTTCCCGGATGTCACACAGCCAGCTGCAAATGTGGGACCAGAACCCAGTTTCCGGGGTCCAAGCCCAATGCCCTACACGAGCCCCCTCACTATGGAGCAGCCAGAACATGGAGAAAGGGCTCCATGGGTTTGTTCCGCCATGGGGTGAGGCGGGGTGGGGGCGCCTGTGTCATGCTTCCCAGCAGGCGGAGGATATGGCCACTGGAAGGGATGGTCATTTGTGAGGCGTCCACAGGGGGCGGGCGGGTTGGTAGCTCCCTCCTCCAGTCGCCCCCCTCCAAGGCTTCCGGGGTATCATGCCTCTTACCTTAGGCCCCCGGAAGGCTCAGAGCGGGAGAGCAAGCTGTCCAAGGTCACCCAGCCAGGAAGCAGCCAAACTGAGACGTGAACCCAAGGGTACCTGCCCCTCCAACCCGGGTATGTGTCCCGCCCCTGGACAGACAACCCCCTGCACGCAGGTTTCTTGGGAAGGACGCAGAGTGTAACTTGGAAGCTGGAGACATGGGCTGGCTTGGGGTCACCTAGAAAGGACTCCCAAGGGTCTAGTTTGATTTGGAATCATCCCCAAAGTAGGTTTAGTCCCCGGATGCAAGTGGAAGAGGGGCTGAGGGCCCAGGGCTGCTGGCGGCCCAGGCTGTTTGAATTCTAGCCCAGCTCTTCCCGTTCTGGCCCAAGGTCATTTGTTCGGGGAAGAAAGCAGCCTCTGCGTCCCGCATGCCCCGCCCTCCCTGCTCTGAGCTGGGAGCTGGGGGAGCCTGAAGGACGATGTTCCGGTGAAGGCAGATTACCCCGCGAGCGTGAGGGGCCGCTGGGCGGGATGGCACTGCGGTGACAGGTCCATCAGGCGCGCCTCTCCGAGGGGATGTTTCCTGGGGCTCCTGGTGACAGCCTCCCGGGCTGTGGAGGGACTGCTGAGGAGGTGGAGACAGCCATCCAGCTGCCGGCCTCTGGGCAGGGCATCCTCCTGAGAGGCCCCCGAAATCACAAATCAGGCAGCCACCAGCCTGGTCCCAGCTCCCATGACCTTTTGCCTCACCTGTCCCCTCTTCAACTCCATCCCCTCCCCCACTCCTGGCCACAGCCTTCCGGCCTCCAGGTGTCCCACCTCCAATCCTGCTCCCACCCGCTGCTGGGGTAACCTTTCTGGAACACCACATGCCCCGGGTTATTGCCTGTGGCGACCCTACTGCCCCCAGGAGAAAGCTTAGCTCCTTGGCCGGCAGCGCAAAGCCCTTCGCGGCCTGGGTCCGGCTTCTGCTTCTCTCTGGGGCTCCACCTCCTCTTCTCTCTCCACTCGGGGCCTTTGCACGTGCCACTCCTTCTTCCTGGCACCCTCCCTCGCCCTGCCACCCTCCATGGGGCCTAAAGTCTCCTTCTCCCTCCTCTCAGCTTGGACTCACCTCCTCCTTGAGGTCTTCCTTGGCCTGAAGCCCTGCAGCCCGGGTCAGGGCCCCCCAGTCCCTTGGTCATCCTGGTCCTTGTCATCGTGACAGCTTGCCGTGTAGACTCCCATGCCTGCGGGGCATGCGCTAAGTGCCCGCGTTGCCTCGTTCATCTTGGCTCCGACCAGAAGTGTGGCAAATGCCTCTGTGCCCATCTCACCCACCAAACTGGGGTGCCTTGTGTTTCCCGCCTTTATGAAGAAAGAAGCAAGGACTTGGAGGGGGAGCGATGGCGCCAAGGCGCCGGCAGGTAAGTGGCAGATGTGAGCCAGGAGTTCGAGGATCTCCACTGTCCACACCCGATGCCATATCCCACCCTTGGCATCTCAGCTGCGGGGGACGGTTCCCCAGTTCTGGCCGGAGGTCAGCCCTGTTCAGCCAGACTGTGGCAGGGACCAGCGCCGCCCCCCCCAGACTCCCCCAGCAGCAGGTCCCCCCCCCAGGACCCTGACGGTTGGGAGCAGCTTTCCCTGGAGGCTGGAGGTGGGGGTCGGCAGGGGCGGGGAGGAGCTGAGGCTCCCAGTGCAGCCAGGAATCATGGCCTCTCCTCTCTGGCTCCCCTGGCCCCACTTCTGCAGCCCCTCAGCCGACTCCTGGAGTGCCTGACCTCGCCGGTCCTGACCTCTGAGCCCCCGGATCTTGCCCACGACATGCAATCTCACGTCCAGGGTCCCACTAGCGTCTCGGCCCCACCCCCCTCCAGCTTGCTGGCTCCGTGTGGTGGCTGGGGGTAGGGGTGGGGTGGCTGGGAGTGGGGGTGGGGATGGGAGGGATAAGCATTTCTGACCCTGGACCCCACCCGAAGCCCAACCCCGGCCCTCCGGCCCTCCGTCTGGGCTTGGACTTGCTCTGTCAGCCTGTCCCCCACCCGAGCTTTGAACCCCAGCGCGGAGCTTAGCGCTCTGGCCCCACCTCCTCTCGCTACCACTGCTGAGGGGCTGGGGGGGGGTTGCAGGGGGCTGGGGATGATGAAGTCGTCTCAGAAGGAAGAAGCTAAAGATGTAAACGCGCCCGTGAAATCCCCGATGACAGCCGTGACCACTGTGGCTCCAGCCATTAAACACGGAGCTTGAGCAGCCCCTGAAATACACCTGGGGCGCTCGTCATCGCACGTGCACATGCGGGCCGCGGACGCGCGTGCAAGCGCGTGCACGCACACCCAGTGAGCACCGCAGAGGGGTGGGGAGGGGACCCCGGGAAAGGGCCGAGATAGTTCCCGCGGCCTGAGGATGGGGAGACAGGGGTCCGGGCGGAGGCCCCAGCCGGTTTCCCTCGTGGCCGCCTCCTCCTCCAGGCGGCAACTTCGTGTTTGCCCAGCGCTCGCCCATCCCCGGCGTCCCTCCCGGAGGCTTTGATGCGGGGCCGCTGCTGTTTAATACCCGGGCCTCCTCTTGCCCCCCAGCACAGCCTCCAGACGCGCAGCGTGGCGCCGGGCACACAGCAGGCACAGCGAGGGCGTGCCAATGGGATACATCCGGCAGCACCGACCATCAAGGAGGATTCTTGAGAACCTCGCGCTTTGTCTGAGGCCCACGCGGTCGAGTTGAAAGCTCTGGCCCAGGGAGTCTGGGCTCTGAGTTCCGGCCTTGCCGCTCACTTCTCTGTGTGACCTTGGCCTGCTGTGTGACAGAGGCCTCCCCCTGTTTGGCATTAGGTTCCTTATCTGCAGAGTCCCTGTCCTGTCCCCCGTTGGAGCCTCGAGCCCGCGGTTCCTGCAGCCCGGCCGGGAATGGCGGCCCGGGGCCGCTAGGGCTGAGGAGGCTCCGTTAGGGCTTCTTCCTCTGTGGGCGATCGCTCTTCACTCGGAGCTCAGCAAAGGCGTGTGGAGTAGAAGGGACGGACGGTTAGTCTGAATGTCGCCACCAAATCCCGTGAGGGTGAATTTTCAGGAAGCATCTGGGAATCTCTTCTGTGTCAATTCCCCACCAAGAGAGTTCTCTGTCCTGGCTCTTGCTTACCTCTCCGGGCGGGGGTCTCACCACTCCCACTTCCCCACTCAGAGAAACAACGGCTCGGAACTTGTAGTTTCCCCCGTCTACCGCGGCCGGCACACTCCTCTGCCCTGTCCGTTTGCCTGGTGACTCAGCCTCGGTCTGCTCAAACTTCTGGCCTCCAGAA
This sequence comes from Paguma larvata, assembly GCA_030068075.1. NCBI lineage: Eukaryota > Metazoa > Chordata > Mammalia > Carnivora > Viverridae > Paguma > Paguma larvata. The sequence continues at coordinate 16,277,917 of CM057833.1, read as the reverse complement.
AGCCCTCCCTGGTTCCCCACATCTGGGTTAGGTATGTCTTCAGGGTGCTCGGCCTCCTGAACTTCGTGGGGTCTCCTCCACGGCTGGCCCCGGCACTCGTGGGCATCGACTTGGACTTGCTGAATGAATGAATGACCCAAGGGCAGCTCAGGGTGGCAGGTTCTGGCATACACTCCTGTGGCTCCCTCTGGTTCCTACCTCGTGACTGTAGAGCCCCCCCAGGCTCTGTAGGCACCTGAGGGCCTGCCCCGTGCGGCCATTTCTGGGGCTGAGATGCCTTCCTGGGCTGCCAGTTCTGGAGAGCCCAGGGCTGCAGTTAGGCTCAGCTGGGGACCGTCCTTCCTAAGTGCCAGGCACAGGGCCAGCGCAGAAAAGCCAGCCGCTCTCTTCTGGGCACCGTCTCCTTCCACGGCGGGCCCCTGTCTCGGGCTCACCGGGGCCTCAGGGCCCAATCTGCCGTCTGTCTCACTGTCGACCTTCCCCGGGGTCACTGGTGATAGATCACAGGAAGCAGGGTGCCAAGGACTTTTATTTTAAAGTTCTTGCACAGAAAGCTGTCCATCCTTGCCTGATGGCAGCTTATAACAAGATGTAACTGCAGAGTATTATCTGCGGTGGGAAATGTCAGGCTGGCAGGGGACAGGGCATGGTGGGAAAGCAGGCAGGCCCTGCTGGGAGCTAGGATGACTCCAGGCAGGCGGAGGGAATGGGACAGGCCCGCGTTCGGCAAAAGCCACATCCGCCAGAAGGGACGGACGGGGAGGCGGGTGGAGGGTTGCCAGGGGAAACATAAGTGCAGGCGGTTGGCAAGGGGCAGGCTCGGGACGGAAGTCTGGATGCCGGGGTAGGGCCCACTATAGAGTCCGTAGAGGGCAGGGCTGGGGGGAAGGGGGAAGGGGAGGACAGTGGGTGGGGAGGGGCTGTGAGCAAGGCACTAACCTCCCTGCCCCCCTGTCCTCATCTGTAAAATGGGGACGATGGCAGCTTCCCCGTGGGAGGTCCTGAGGATGAACCGAGTGACGCAGACGCAGCTTAGAACGATGCCGGACGCGGAAGCAGTTGCTGTGCCAGCGATGACCGCTGCCGGCACCCGTGCGGGCTGCTGTTATGGCCACGGGGACGGTGACCACTTACTGTGTGCAGGGGCCACGCCTGTGATCGCTCGCTTCATCCTCACACCCCGTGTGTACAGACGCGCCTCTGGGCTTGCAGAGGAGGCCTAGGGCGGTGGTCGCCTGCCCTGCGTCACCCAGCGAGGGAGCAGCAGAGAGACAAGGACCCCAAAGCGAGGTCTGTGGGGAGCCCACACTCAGCCCTCCGCCCAGGGCCTCAGGCTCTCTGCCCAGGCCTCCTCCCCGACCCTCAGCCCCTGGTTCCCAGCAGCTGGGGGCTCAGTGGTGCCCCGTGGGCAGAGGCTGTTGGCCTGGTGAGGCTGGTGGCTGGCCCACTGAGCATGCCCCGAGGGAACCCCGGATGTGGCCGCTGGAGGCGGGGCAGGGCGTGGTGGGAGCCCATGCCCAGTCCCTGGCACGGTGGCCCTGCCCGCACCCCCTGGCCGCTATCTCCTTTCCAACAGGGACTCCTTGTTGAGAGCAATGGCCAGCTTGCTAGGGGACTTCAAAGAGAGTATTTGAGGAGTTTTAGCAGCTTCAGCAAAACTCTAATTTGAATTTCAGGCGCTGGTGTGTGATTTCCTCAGTGACAGCTCCGAGGAATGCTTGGCTCGGCTGTCATCCAGTGGGGCCTTCGCTGGCTGCCACAGCTGCCTGCCTTCCCGAGGAGGGGAGAGACGGCGGGCTGAGAGGAGCCGGGGCCCCACCGGAGCTCCGGGAGGAGAGGCACACGCGAGTGACAGGGAGAGGGCGGGCGAGGGAGGGGACCCGAGAGCAGAGATGGGAGCAGAGAGAAGCAGGAGGCTGCAGAGGACGGAAAGGGAGTCCGAATGGGGGTGAAGCTGGGGGTCTGGGGGGGGAGGAGAGCCACGGAGAACAACAGAGGCAGGAGGTGGGGAGATAAAACCCAGAGGGGAAGAGGCGAGAGAAAGGGGAGAGGGAGAAGACAGACTGACGGCCAAAATCCGGACTGAAGGAGGGGGCGAGAGAGACCAAAGCAACAGTGGAGAAGAGGCGGAGGAGCCCAAGCAGGGAGGTGGAGATGGAGACACGGGAAGACAGCAGAGGGCAGGGAAAGACAGGGAAGGGAGGAGGGAGAGGGGCAAACTGAGAGGGACGGGGGGGGGGGGAGAGGGGGTGAGAAGACCCTGAGAAAGATGCTCTCGGCCAACCCCCATTTGCTGAGTGAGCTCAGTGCCAGGGCCACAGGGGTCGCAGGGGGATCTAGACAGGGTGGGGGGCACCGAGTCCGTCCCCCGGCCCCTCCCCTCCCGAAGCCCCTCCCACCCTAGCTGGCGGGGCTGTTCCAGGCGATGAGGCGCACCTCCACCGAGGCTGCTGGGAACAGCCTTCCGCCGGCAGCCTGGGCCCTGCATCGGCGACCTTTGGGGCCCTATCTCAGGTCGTATACGGGATGGGGCTCGTTTCCCACAGAGCCCTTCCCGACACGTGTGCACCGCCCACACACACACACCTGTGCACATACACACGCGGGCACACACCCCCTCCCTACACACACACACAACGCTGGGAAGGGGAGAGGAAAGGGAGGCGCAGAACGAAGAGGGGTCTGGGAGCAAGGGAAGGGTCATCTCCATCTCTCTGAACCGCAGTTTCCTCCTCTGCAGAAACTCAGGGGAGAACGGCGCACACCCGTGGGGTCCTTGGGGGGGGGGGTGGTGAGAAGAGACAGTCAGGCAAAGGGTTTAGTCCGGCGCTGGCTCAGGTGAGTCTCAGCCGAGGCGACAACCGTCCGAGCATCTGGATGCTGGGTTCTGAGATTTTCCCCATGACGTCGCTCCTCCTGGGGCCGAGCGGGGAGGGGAGCCTTCCAGGCAGCGCCACAGGTCCCCCCAGCCTCAGAGCCCCTGCGACTGCAGTCCGGGGTGGGGAGGGACACGAGGGAGAGGCAGCCCATAGTCCCCGAGGGGACCAGAGTGCTCCTGGGTGCCTGGGAGGGAAGGCCCGGGGGCAGGACCAGATGAGCGGTCCAGCCCAGCGCCATCCGGCCCCGCCATGGCCACGTGTGGCTACTGGCCCTTGGAACAAAAGTGGCCAGAACTGAGATCACTTAGTATGAAAAAAATATAAACGATCTCATGAATACTTTTATATCGGTTACAGGTTAAGATGAAAATAGTTTGGATGCATTGGTTAAATAAAATATATTACATTAATCTCACCTGTTTCTTAAAATTTTTTTTAACATTTTTAATTTATTTTCGAGAGGCAGAGAGAGACAGAGCACAAGTGGGGGAGGGACAGAGAGAGAGGGAGACACAGAATCCGAAGCAGGCTCCGGGCTCTGAGCTGTCAGCACAGAGCCCGACACAACGCAGGGCCCGAACTCGCAAACCGTGAGATCCTGACCTGAGCCGAAGTTGGACGCTCAACCGACCGAGCCCCCCAGGCGCCCCTAACCTGTTTCTCTCTTTTACTGTTGCTATTAGAAAATTTAAAAGTCCATGTGACTCATATCATCTTTCTATGGGACTGCACTGTTCTAGAATGTCCAGACATCTAAGACTCTGAACCTCCGTTTTACTAACGGGGAGACTGAGGCCCAGAAGGGAAATGACTTGCTCCAGGTCACACAGCCGGAAAGGGGCTTCTGGAAGATTCAAACTTGGGTCTCGGGCGCAGAGTTGGGGAGACAAACGCTGGCCTCCTCTGGCACCAGGAGCCCCCCAGTTCGTCGGCAGGTAGTGAGAAGGCGTAGTTCCTGACAGTTCCCACATGGGCCGGGAGGGTGAGGGGCTTGGACAGGCTCCTACCAGGGCGCTCGCAGGGTCCCTACTGGGGCCCCAGGCCCTCCCAAGGACGGAGACTCCACGACACCACTTTCACCGCCGAGGGAGCATGCTCACTTAAAAAGGGGAAAAAAAAGAGAAGTTGAACTGTGAGCAATTACGAAGGCTGTCGTCCTTACGTGCTTAATAAAAGGCAGCAGGGACGTCCTGGAAACATGGCCCGTTCTCGACTGACACCCTCGGGGGACCCAGCAGAGGGCTGTGTGAAGAACAAAGCCAGCGTCCTCGACCGAAGCCGGCTGGGTGACCTCGGGCCACGCCATTAGCCTCTCTGGGTGCCAGCTCTCTCGTTTGCGGCCTGGTGTCTACGAGTGCAGGCTTTGGAATCAGATGAACCTGGCCACCGGCTCTGCCTCTTCTCCGTGACCCTGAGCCAGCCGCTTAACCTCTCTGGGGCCCCAATTCTTCATCTGGAAAGCGTCCGACTCCTACCTCAAAGGCTCGCTGGGAGGATGCACAGATGACAGCGGGCGGTGCCCAGCCCCTGCCGGCCCCCGGGGACAACGGTGCGGCGCCTGCCTCGTCCGGGGCCCCGGGCGTCCCACAGTGAACAAGGTGGGTCCCCGGCCCCGCGGCGCGTTTGGTGCAGGTGAGGAGAGAGACCAGCGGGAACTGATAAAGGTTTCAATCGTGGTAAGTGCTGTGAAAACCCGAAGGAGGGCGCAGGGCGGAGGGCGGAGGGCGCAGGGCGGAGGGCGCAGGGCGGAGGGCGGAGGGCGGAGGGCGCAGGGCGGAGGGCGGAGGGCGGAGGGCGGACGGCGGACGGCGGACTGCGGAGGGCGGAGGGCGGACGGCGGAGGGCGGAGGGCGCAGGGCGGAGGGCGCAGGGCGGAGGGCGGAGGGCGGAGGGCGGAGGGCGGACGGCGCAGGGCGCAGGGCGGAGGGCGCAGGGCGCAGGGCGGAGGGCGCAGGGCGCAGGGCGCAGGGCGGAGGGCGGAGGGCGGAGGGCGGACGGCGGACGGCGGACGGCGGCGCGGGTCGGCCCTGGCGGCGTGGATGGGGACGGCTCTCGGGGAAGGAGGCGTCTGAGCTGTTGTCCCTATTAATACGATCCGAGGAGCCGAGAATCCCGGTGTCGGAGAGGTCGACAAAGGCCGCTGACCTCACGGCCCCCCATCTCCCTGGCCCCCGCCCCGCCCCCCGAGGAGGGCTCTGGAGAGGCCGACAGTCCCGGCTCCACCTCCCGGCCACTGTGTGACTCTGGGCCAGTTCCTCTACTTCTCCAAGACCCCATTCTTCCCCTGTACGATGGGGGACGCCAGCGAGGGTGCTCTGGCTCCTGGTGAGGGCCCCTGAGGCTGTCATTCCACCCACCGATGCCGGGCCGGCCGGCGACAGCTGCGGGTCCCAGGAGCGGGGAAAGGAGAAGGCGAAGCAGAGGCGCAGAGGATGGACGGGCCTTCTGACCTGGCTTCGGGGAGCCGGGAGGCGCCCCTCCTTCTTGCCCCAGAGGTGGGCCCGGGCAGAGGGTGCGGCAGGGGCTCCTGGCACTTTGCTAACCCGGAGAGGGACCTAGGAGGGAATGGCGAGTGATGAGGAGGCTGGGGAGGCCGGCGGAGGCCAGGCTCCGAGGGCCCGGCCAGGCTGACTGAGCCACCAGGACTCTGTCTCGGCCGCTGTCAGGGGTGGAGCCGGGGCCCCTCGAGGTGCGAGGTCGGATCCCTCCAACAGTTGAAAGGTCTGTGAGGACAGCTTGAGGGCCCCTTGGGCCTTCCCTTTTCTCGCTCGGGGTCTCCGGGGCCTCCAGGGCCTCCGGCGGCCCCCCATCCCATCTCCTCGGCATGGCCTCCGCTTGGAAACGGCCCCAAGGACAGGGAGAGATTGTGGCTCTCGGGTGGACAGCCAGGGCCACCCATGGGAAAGCTGAGCACAGAGGACCCGTTAGGGCCCATGCATCTGCCTCCCTAAACCCACCCCTACCTGTGTCTTCTCACCCAACACGCCTGCTTTCAGCCAGCGGGGTCGAACCCAACCGCCTCCCCCACTTACTACCTGTGTGGCCTCGGGCAAGTGACTAACTTTGTGCTTCAGTCCCTTACCTACAGACTGGGCAGACGGGGAGGAGTCCTCGGTGTGGTGTGTGCGGTGTGTGTGTGTGGTGTCTGTGTGTGTGGTGTGTGTGGTGTGCGTGTCTGTGTATGTGTGTGTGGGGTGTGTGTGTCTGTGTGTGTGTGTGTAGTGTGTGTGGTGTGTGTGTGTGTGGTGTGTGTGTGTGTGTGTGTGTGTGTGTGTGTGGCCTGTGTGTGAATAAGCTCATGTCTAGAAGCCATGACCCGTGGCTCTGTGCGCCCCTCTATCTAGCGCCTGTGGGACAGGGAAAGGGGAAAGGACTGTGCTCAGTTTAGAGACAGAGGGGAGGTGGTGGCCTGTCCAAGGACACTCGCTCAGCACACCAGGGCCACAGCTGGGACCAGACTCAGGCCCTGTTTGGGCACCTGGTCCGGAATTCTTTCCACGACGTCCCGTGTCATCCAAAGCAGTACCCCAAGTTGAGGGATGATGCCCTAATGGGGGTTCCAAGCATCAGCCAGCAGCACAGTGTTATTCGCGGCTGAGGACATGACAGAAGGATCTTCTCGGTCCCCCCGAAAACGCGTTCCGTCCCCCTCCTACCCAAAGGAACCATTCTGCACTCTCTGCCCCTAGATAGGGGGATCCGATGGGCTGGCCTTGCCCAGATGGGCTGTCTATCCACCTGCCGAAGTCCTGTTTGGCCTAGTCTCTGGAACCTTCCTGACGCTCGGGCCCTACCTCCGCCCCTGGCATGGCTTTTGTCGGTGGGTATAATGATTGCCTATTTTCTTTGTCTGCCCCTTACTAGATCGCGGGCTTAAGGGCAGTGTCCTTTTGCTTGGTCACCTCTGTCCCCGGCACCAGAACTGAGCCCTCTACTGTTATGTGGTCACAATCTACGAGTGTGTGCTCTAAGCCCCGGCCCTCCCTCCTTCCCTTCACCTACTGCTTCTTACTCTTCTATTTCAGTATTGCTCCCCAAGGAGCCTTAGATTTTCTCCCCGAATCCCCACCCCTATGGAATCAAATGCTACAGATATACCGTATTCCTGCGTCCGTATATACCATACATGTGTCTGCACTCTATACGTGGAGTATGATTTTGTCACCCTCCCGCAGTCAACTGCCATCCCTCTCAAGAAGGCAAGTTTTGACTCAAGTCACCTGTTAGTCCTGTGGACTGGCTGGGTTGACTGGATTGTTTCCACACGCTTAACCGCTTCCGGGGGAAACATGAAGAGGGCACAACTGCTGTCAGGGCGCGTTTGCTGTTCAGACGGGTGTTCTGGGAGCAGGGAGCTCCGCCCGAGCTGCGGGCAGGCCAGCCTCGCTGGGCTACTGGGAGGTCTGAGTTGGTGAGGCTCTTACAGACTGTCTGGTCCAAGCTGATTTACTGACGGAGAGATCGCGGCCAAAGAAGGTATGTGGAAGCCCGGGGGTGAGAGAGAGTTTGTGACCAGATTGTGAGTCTGTCGAGAGGACTCGTTCTTGGGTCACCAATGGGACCAAGATGTGTGGGCCATGGTGGGTGGGTGGATGATGGATGGATGGATGGACTGTCGGACAAAGGAAGACACCCAGTCTCTTCCCCACACTGAGGAGGTGAGTCCCACCTGCAGCCCAGGCCTCCGGAAAGCTCTGGTGATGTCCGGTGCCAGGCAGGCCTCCAGAAACATAATGGGAATGCCGGACAGGGTGACATCTAACTGCCCTGACTGCAGACTCAGGCGTCACCTGCCTCCTCTCCGTCTCTACCTGGGCATTTAACAGACACCTCACACCTAGCATGCCTCGAAGACAACTCCTTGTCTTCCCTCTGGCACTTGCCTCCTCGTGGTTGTCCCCGTCACAGCACACGGTGACTCACAGACCAGAAATCCCGCGAGTCGCCCTTGGGTTCTCTCTTTTCCCCTCAGACCCCACATCCTGTCCGCCGGCAGAGTCTGTTGGCCCTGCTGTCAGCATCTGACCCCTCTCCGCCACCCGCCCAGTCAAGCTGCCATCCATTCCCTTGCCTGCCTGACAAACGAGCCGCTCAGAGACTTACTTAGGTCCTAGCCTCATTTTCATTTGCAAGTTTCGAGCAATTCTGCTGTGACGAGATACGGCAACAGCCCCTAAGTAATCTCCCAGCACCCACCCTTCTCCCCATACCTACTCTCTACCCACAACCGCAGCACCGCACCTAAACCCACCCCCGGCCAGATTCTAACACCACCTAGAAGGCCCGACATAATCCGGACCCCACTTATTTTTCTAGCTTTATCTCCCACCGCTCTCCCCCTTGCCTGCCCTGCTCTAGCCACATGCCTCCTCCATATTCCTCAAACAGGCCATGTGTACTCCTGCCTCAGGGCCCTTGCACTGGTTCTGCTGGGGGTGGGGGGTCTCCCCTAGACACAGAGCCAACCCCTCAAAGCCATCAGATCTTTCCTGAAGCCATTTGATAAGTGAGGTGGCTCTTCCTGGCCACAACGTTGCCTGACATTACCAACACTCTCCTTGACCCGCGGCACTATGTAGCACACTATCTACTGCAATTACTGTCTGTCTCCCATACTAAAATATGAGCTCCCTTTGGGGCGCCTGTGTGGCTCAGTTGGTTAAGTGGCCGACTTCAGCTCAGGTCATGATCTCACGGTCTGTGAGTTCAAGACCCGCATCAGGCTCTGTGCTGCTGGCTCAGAGCCTGGAGCCTGCTTCAGAGTCTGTGTCTCCCTCTCTCTCTCTCTGCCCTTCCCCTGCTCGTACTCTGTCTCTACGTCTCTCAAAAATAAATAAACATTAAAAAAAATATATGAGCTCCCCGAGAGCAGGGATTTTATTCTCTTCTGTTCACTGCGGTGTCTCTGGCGCCTAGAACACTGTCTAGCCCTTAGTAAGTGCTCAGTTGATGCCTGTTGAATGAATGAATGAATGGATTCTGGTTTAGGGACGGGAGAGGGGCACGGAGGGGCCACGCCTGTCTCAGGAAGCCTCAGGCACGGAGTGATCTTTGCTCTTTGGCCTCTTCGCCTGCCCTGTTCACTCAGTCACTCAGTAGAGGCCCAGGGCTCTGCGGAGGGTTAAGACATGAACACGGACCACTACCGCAGAATTCCATTGCCGCGAGAAACGCAGACTAATGCATAGACGGGAGGCGCAGAGAGGTGTCTGGCCCTGGGGGGCGGGGGGCGCAGGGACGGATGCTAACAGACTTGGGGCTTCTTTGGGGCATGCTGAAAACGTCTAGCGGGTAGAGTTTCGGAATGAAGTGATGAGAATGTTCTGGAAATGGATGATGCTGGCGGTTGCACGACAATGTGAATGTACTCAATGCTGTGGAACTTTACACTGAAAAATGGCTAAAATGGTAAATTTTCTTGTTATGTGTATTTTAGCACAAAAAAGGCAATAAAAAAATGAACAGCGATTACCACATGCTGGAATTGGGGGCCGCACAAGGTACTGGGCGAGTCCAGAAGACACTGTGGCTGGTGTGACTGGGGGCAACTTTCTGGAGCGGGAGATATTTGGGGTGGGCCTTGAGGGACGGGGAGAAGGTGGGTGGGAAAAACCCGGCAGAGGACGCGGTGGGGGTGGGGAAGAGGAAGGCCAGGAGGTGAGTCTGGCCCTGCGTATGTGTGCCCGGCTCGGGGTACGTGGGGCCCTGCATTGGGAACCCTGAAGCCCCGTCACCTCCCCCTGCCCCCTGGCAGCCTGGACCTGAGCCCCTGGAAAAGGTTCGTGGGGAGGCTTCTGCCCAGGAAACAGGGGCAGCCCAGGGGGCCCAGGGAATCCTATCTCCTCCGGCCTGCTGAGTGGTGGGGTGAGGACGCCGCCACAAAGCCAGGGTTCTGGGCTTGTGCATCCGGCCAGGCAGGCCCACTCTGGAAGACTCGGGCCTCGGGCTCCAAACTCCCTGATAGCGCTGAGGCCATGGCGTCCGCAGGGTCGGGGTAGACCGCCTCGCGTGGACGCCCTCCTCGCTGCTGCCCCATGGGCACCAGAGTCCGCGCAGCAAAGCGGAGCATCCTCCTGCCACGGCGGCCTTTCCAGGCTCGGGCCCGGGGAAGCTGCTGGTAACTGCTCCCTTCTTGCCCGGCACCACCCAAGGCTCTCTGTGGGTGTTACTTCACGACCCTGAGGGACGGGCCGTACTGTTGCCCTCCCCTTTCACAGGCAAGGAAAACAGGGCTCGGAGAGGCTAAGCGGCCTGCCCAAAGCCAGAGCACCCGGGTTGGCATGTGACCATCCGACTCTCAGGCCCCGAGCTCTACGCCCGCTTCGGACCGGGGCCGTCCCTGGGTCCCACTCTCCTCCTGGGGCAGCGCCTCCTCCCAGCTCCGGAAAGCTTCCCTCTTCCAGGCCTAGATGGTTTTGTCACCCGTCCCTGCCAGCTCCTGGTGGGCACAGTCCCCAAGGCCCCAGCGCTCACTGAGGTGGGGGCGGGGGAAGGCAGGGCGGCTCCGGATGGAGGCCGCCACATTGGTGCCATTCTCAGCACCTGTGCCTGCATTTTGGCCCAGAGAGGACAGGTTTCCCCTCCCACTGGGGACGGGAGTTCTTCCCATGTCTGTTCCCCACAAGCGGGTGTGAGGTACTTGGCCGCGTGCTCGCCCCGGGCCGGGCTCGGCGCTCGCCACACTCTGCAGGGGCGGCACGAGCACAGACGAGGAAACTGAGGCTCAGGGAGACGTCGCATAAGGTGCAGGTTGCAGAGCCATGCCCGGGCCCCGGACTTCCCTGCTCCCAGGGCTGTGTGAGGAATCACGGGCTGCTGGAGAGGGGCCCTTGGAGGCTGTCTGGTCCAGTCACTGGGGTGGGGCCTGCGGCTCGAGGGTGACGATGCGTTTAGTTTTCCTAGGACTTCTGTTCTATAAATACGCTGACATGTGGCCGCAAATCTTAGTTCCAAGAGAAACAAAAGTCGCATGTAAGTTTATGGTGCGCTTTAAAAAGCTGTTTGAGAGGCGCCGGGGTGGCTCAGGGTGGCTCCGACTTCAGCTCAGGTCATGATGTCACAGTTGAGGAGTTCGAGCCCCGCGTCGGGCTCTGCGCTGACAGCTCGGAGCCTGGAGCCCGCTTCCGATTCTGTGTCTCCCTCTCTCTCTGCCCCTCCCCTGCTCATAGGGGAGTGCTCTCTCTCTCAAAATAAATAATTACTTTTTAAGACCTAAGTTAAAATAGAAAATTCGGTGTCTCAGTCACACCGGCCACATTCCAGGGGCTCGAAGCCACAGGTGACCAATGATTCTGGCACCAGACCGTGCAGAACACGCCATTCGCCTCACCGCGGGGCATCCTGCCGGGCAGCGCTCATCTGGTGACCTGAACGGAGCCCCGATGTCTGCGCCGGGGACGACGCACACATGGCCTGGCCCAAGGCAGAGGGTGACAAACAGCTGTGCTCGGCCATCCCCCCCTACCCCCGTCTGCCGCGAGGACTCTGGCAGAGGCCTGGGTCCTCTCACTCACCGGGCCTGAGAAGTGCTTTTCCTTGCAAAGTGGATGGAATGCGGGGCCCGGCTGCTCTCCCTGCAGTTCTGCTACTGACCCGCCGGGTGACCAGGCGCCGACGCCTCCTGGAACCTCGATTTCTTCATTTGCAAAATGATAACGCACGCTTTCCGCCTCAGAGCATTGCTGCCAGAGTCAAGCAAGGAAATGATTCCAAATGTTCTGAAAGGTGGGGACCGTAGTGACAACAGGGACAGCAGCACAGCGGAGTGGGAGAAGCCCACATCTGGTGTCAGACGATGGGACGGCAATTCCACCTCTCACTAGCCGAGGACCCTGGCGTCCACAGAGGAGGCCGCGTCTGAATTCCTTCGCTGCAGAAAAAGTGATAATGAAGATGCTTAAGCTTCCGTGTTGCTGCGAGGATCGACGGCCTGCAAACGGCAGAGTGCTACTCAGGAGCAGGGCATTACGGGGCGACCGTTACCCCTGCAAACCCGGGGAGGCCAAGCCGGGCCGGGCGTCCGCCACCTCGTCTCCTCTCTGCGCTCCGCCTGCCCGAGAGTCCCCTCCACCAGCTGGGAGCCCTCCGGCGGCTCCAAGCCAACACACCAGGACGGGACAGAAATGGAGGCACCAAATGGACCAAGACGACCTGTTCTGCTGATGCCAGAACAAGAGGCCACCCCCCCCCCCAGGGCCACACGGCCAGGACTGCGGGGTGTGCTCAGAGCTGAGAAGTCGGCCTGTGTCTGCAGCCCACGCCCAGGCTGCAGGCTCTCGCTCCAGGCGGCTCGGCGGTGCGGCAGGAAGCCAGAGCGCGGTTCCTGGGCATCCAGAACCCGGCTCTGCTCCTGGTTTTGCTGCTCACCCGGTCACTCAGGTGTTTCCTGAAGCCCTGGCCATGCACGACTCCAGGGAAATGGGGCGCAGAGAGGCGGCCGAGGAGGCCCTGCCTTTCAGAGACCCTGTCCAGCTCGCCCTCTTTTTCATCTTCCTCCCCCACCCAGAAGCCCACCTTATCTGAGCTTCGGAAGCACCAGCGAGGCCTCTGCTTTGGGGCAGGGACCACCTCAGAGCTCTGGGTGCCGTTAGCATGAATGGTATTCTTTTTTTAGGTTTATTTATTTATTTTTGAGAGAGAGGGAGGGAGAGAAAGAATCCTAAGTAGGCTCTGCACCATCAGCGCAGAGCCTGATGTGGGGCTCAAACTCATGAACCGTGAGATCACGACCCGAGCTGAAATCAAGAGTCGAATGGATGTTTAACCGACTGAGCCAGCTGGGCGTCCCATGAGTGGTATTTTTTTATTGAGCACCTTCTACATGCAATAACCTATAACAAAGTCTTACATGCATTACGTTTAATCTCCATAATTACCGTTAAGAGTTTTCATTACCTCCATTTGCAGATAAAAAGAGAACCAAGGCAAAGAGAAGCTAACGTACCCAGAGTCGCACACTTAACAACGGGCACGGCGGGGATGTGCATTTAGATGTGACCAGCCCGAAAGGGTGGCTCGGGGCCACCACGTTGTGTACAGCGTTCTAATTAAGCACTTTCTGATCGCGCGGCTGCTGTTCTGGAAAGCATTTTTCGTTTAGGAGCCCAGGGTTAGGGGAGGGGTGGGGAAGTCAGAGAGGCCAAGATGCTTCCCAGAGCTGCGTGGCTCCAGGAAGCACCGTCGCCCCCCTGCGTCGGGCTGTGTAGGCCCCTGCTGCCCCTGCGGGGCTCGGGCTCGGTGACTGTCCTTCCGCACTCCGGGGACTGGAGGGAGCCTGGACTGAGGTATCAAGCGTTGACTGAGGGCTGGTGAAACCGGGGTGGGCCCTAGGCCACAGACCACCTGGTCCCAAAGCCAAGGCGAAGGACACGACTTGCTGCTACTGGACACATTTCCAGCGGATAAAAGCAGAGTCTTAGGCCTGACTGGCCGTCTCAGGCGGGACGGATGGAGGGGAGGGGAAAGGAGAGAGCAGGCGGGGAGCCCCGCTGGGTCCTCTGACAATGGTCCCGGGATGGCAGGCCGGGCCACCAGACGTAGGCTGGGAAATACAGCTGACGAGGTATTTTCTGGCAGGCCAGGTATTAAGCAAGAAATGCTTGGCAATTTCTTCTTTTTTTAAAAGATTTTATTTTTAAGTAATCTCTACACCCAGGATGGGGCTCGAATTCACAAACGTTGAGAATCAAGAGTCACAGTCTCTGCTGACGGAGCCAGCCAGGCACCCTAAGCAAGAAATGCTTGGATGTGGCATCTAGTTAAGAACCAGCTCTGGGGTCAGAGAGCCTGGGTTCGAATCCTGGCTCGCTAGCTCTGTCACTCAGTAAGCGGCTTCCCTGGCGTTGGTTTCTTTATCTGTAACACGGGGTAACGGCAGCTACGTCAGGGCGCCAGGGAAGTAAAATGACACAAAGTTCTCTGTCCCGTGCGCAACATACGGTAAGCGCTTAACAGGTATTTACTATAAGAATATTTCTAAAAAATATTAACCACTCCGATGTAAAAGACAATGAGACAGAGAGAGAGAGAGAGAGAGAGTCCTTAGAGAGAGAAACACAGCATTTTTAGGTACTTTAGGTCTTGGTCTGGACCAGCATGGCTGCTTTTGGTTCCGGTTTCTCATAATCTTTGTCTAGGCAACAGGACTACCAGTCCCCAGGAGCAGAAACCACATACCATTTTAGCCCAGTATGACCCAACCTCTGCTCTGCAGCACCTGGCCCGGGACTGAGTGCACAGCGGGACCTGAGAGACCCCAGAACTCCAGGGAGAACGGATCTGTGACATCAGACGCCTGACATGCCCAGTAAACTGTGCCCGCGTGTGTGTCTCTTTAACGAAAGGGATGGGGCACACTTCTTGCCCTTGAAGGGGTCCCAGTTTAGTGAGGGAGGATCCTAAGTCGCCCTGGACCATCTAATAACCCACGCTCCCAACCCCCCCCCCCTCGCTCCTGCCTGACATCTCGCACCTCGTCACGCGTGTGTGCACGGCTAGGCTGTTCCTCACTTCCCCTCTGTTCCCCGGGCTCGCAGGCAGCTCCAGCCCCGGCCTCTCTGCGAGTGCTGGCTTTGGTCTGGACCCCGCTTCGAGCACAGAGGTTTCAACCTTTAATGGAATGAAAAGCTGTTTGGTCCTGTGCCAGCCCCATGGGCCCCCTTCCCCACCCCCAACTCCCCCCCATTTTTATCAGACCCTCCTGATGGCAGGTCTATGAAATCTCCCCTGGAGGCGACCGTGGGTCCCCGGACTGACCTTGTCCTGATGTGTTTGATCAGCTGTTTCCGGCCCACGCTGGGGGAACCAGTGCAAGGAGAGCCGGCAGGAGTGGTGTTTGATCAGAGCAGCTGGGGAGCTGGCTGCTCTTCGTCTTCTGCTAATCTCTCCTCGGAGGACAGAGAAAGGAGGATGTTCTGACAGACCTGCCCTCAGGTGGCCCGGGGAGCAGCCTCGCTGGCAGGGGTGAAATGCGGAGGCTGGTTTCTCCCTGAGGGGCATGAGGGCAAGCCAGACGAGCAGCAGCTACTAAGCACCCGAGTGCCCTGTCTGGTGCGCCAAGCGTGCGCATTAGGTGCGAGTGTCTTGGAGGGCCCGGGACCTGTGCTCTGGTAGCACTGATGGACGGACGGGGCAGATGGGACCGATGCGCAAGAATAAAGCCTAAAGGGGGCGCCTGGGTGGCTCAGGCAGTTGAGCGACCGACTTCAGCTCTTCAGCTCACGTCAAGATCTCATGGTTCGTGAGCCTCAGCCCCGCGTCGGGCTCAGAGCTGGAGCCTGTTCCGATTCTGCGTCTCCGTTTCTTTCTGCCCCTCCCCCACGCACGCTCTTTCTCACTCTCAAGAATAAGTAAACATTCTTAAGAAAAAAAAAAAAAAGAAAAGAATAAACCCTAAAGAACATTCACAAGAAGAAATGAACCTGGTTGTGGGGATTTTTTAGATTTTATTTTTAAGTAGTCTCTGCACCCAACATGGGGCTCGAACTCTCAACCCTGAGATCAAGAGTCGCGTGCTCCACCAACTGAGCCAGCCAGGCGCCTCTGAACCTGGTTTCTATGTCCATGTCCTAGACCCCCTGTTCTAGGGGAAGCCTTGAGCCTGGAGTATTTCTCAATGAAGGGTGAAGCCCTTTGGTCTCGGAAAATTCACATGGAGGCAGCCAGAAGCTACATTTCTCTTTACACCCAAATACATCCCTGAGCATAAGGAGGGTAGGATAAACAATGAACCGGAACGCTCCAGAGGCCGGGTGGGAAGACCAGACATCATTACATACTCCGTGTTTCGACTCCCTGGTTCTCCCTGGGTGAGCTCCCACCTGTGCTGCCGAGGGGCTCTGAGAGTCCCTGCTCCGCTCAGGATGTCCCATCCGCCCCCCCATCCCCATTCGCTTGGGTCTGGGACAGAGGCCCTGGGATTACTACGGTACAGCCCAGAGAGGGGAGTCTTACTGTCGCCTTGGGCACCCCAGCCCTCCGTTCCGGGCCCCCTACGTTAGGGATGTGTTGGCCACACTCCTTGCCCTTCTCTGCCCTTGCCCCGCAGGCTCTTTAACCGTATGGGGAACAGTAACAGATATCATTTCTAAAGCATCTACATGCTGGTAGGAGTTTAGGAAGGCCTTGCCCAAGGTCATTCGTCTAGTCAGTCCCTGCCCTTCCCACCGTGCTGCTTAGCCTCCCACAGCAGCGCCCCCAGGCCCGGGGCTGAGAGAACTGGCTGCCAAGGGACCGCTCGGCCCATTTCCCACCTCTGCACACATTCACCGTCACGGCTGGAGCTCAGTGGTACGGTGCAATTATCCAGAGCCGCCCAGGACACTGCTGGGGTCACTGCTTACAGCAGAGGGCTCCAGCCTCTCCCTCCAGACACCGCTTAGGCAGGGGCACCCCTTCAGAGAGGCCCCGCGGGCTCTGGACGGGGGCCGATTGGTGCCACTCCAGGGCTGTCCCAGGAGACCGGAGCACAGAGCGTCCTCGCCCCTGCTTTCCCCAGCCTCGGGGCTGGCCCGACCTTAGAGGACTGCCCGATAGAGCGTGCCTCCCCTTGCCTTTCACGCTGATTCTTCCTGCAGAAATGAGGTACATCCTGTCCGTGTGCGGCCTCTCGGCTTCCCCGTTGGCTGCCAGCAACGTGACATTTTCAGCTATTTACCACAAAAGGTTTCTGCTTATTTTATACTCATCCGGCTCAGCGCTTTGTGCTTTGGGGCAGTTGAGATTCAAGAGATAAATGAAAAGTGGTGGGCGTCGTAAGGTTCCCGGAGGGCTCAGAGACAGAGAGGGGGGGAGGGGGATGGGGGGAGGGAGGGCGAAGAGAAACGCGAAGGTGCGGGAACGGACACCTGCCTCCGTGCTAGCGATCGCGGCAACGGCTGACCTCCACGTGAAACACTTAGCGAACAATTACGGTCTCAACACTAAGCTCATTAAAGTCAGACCTGGAGCCTCCCTACAGTTCTGTGCGGCAACACGCCCCATTACAGATGGGAGGGGGGAGCGAGGAGGCTGAGAGGGTGTCTCCCCCAAGGTCACAGAGTCAGAAAGCGGCACAGCTCGGATGTACCCGTTGCACACCCACGCCCCTCTCTGCGACACTGCAGCACACTTGCTCCCTGGGAAAGAGAGCTCGAGAGAGAGCCTCCATGTGGCAGGACACCACCGTCCCCGCCCCCGACCACCGCAGGCCGTGCTGGCGTGGCCTGAGGTACAAGAGCCCCTAGGACGCCAGGCCTCTCAAGCAGGTGCCCATCTGACAGCTGGCCAGAACCAAAGAGGAAACAGGTATCCTCACAGTCCATTTGAAACTCAGGCAGCACAAGATTTTCAAAG
This sequence comes from Paguma larvata, assembly GCA_030068075.1. Lineage (NCBI taxonomy): Eukaryota > Metazoa > Chordata > Mammalia > Carnivora > Viverridae > Paguma > Paguma larvata. The sequence goes on along the minus strand of CM057833.1, from coordinate 16,260,707 downwards.
CATGTATTTTATTTATACAGAATAGTGCAAGTTAAATGAAAATAATGGTCTGTCATCTAATATACACAGCACCAGGTGCTGGCTAGCTGTCCTGACCGTGGTGGGCGGGGTGGCTGGCCTCGGGAAGAGAAGCGACGAACATTTCTGCGGCTGGGACGCAATGTGAATGAGCCCGGGGGATAATTTTTCTCACCGTGATCCCCAGAACATGGGCGGCTTCTCTCGTCCTTAGAGGCACAGCTGTGTGTGCGGGAAGTTTCTGAGCTCTGGCTGTGCTTTGAGCCTTTGGCCCAAGTCCTTCCAGCCCCAAGGCTTTCCACGGCAACAGAATAGTGGTCATCAACGTGCCTCCGACGCCCTCTTCGACCCCAGCTCTCACTGTTAGTCCCATTTCCCCTACCACTCAAGGGACCCTGATACACTGGACCAAGCGGAGCAGAGCTCAGGCTGCTGCTCTTTCTCTCTTTCTTTGGGAGGAATAATTACAACATCCCAGCAACTTCTCCATCCTTGTTCAGGTTTCCAGTCCCAACAGAAATGGCTGCTTGTCCCCTAGAACCATTCTATCCGAGGTTACCAGTTTCTTCCATCCCTTCGGCAATTCACAGACCGCAGGCACCGTTGAGATTTAAAGGCACAGCCCTCCCATCTCATTAATACGTCATCAGCCTGTGGTGACCACGGCGTCACCTGCAGTGAAAAACGCTTAGGGCCCATCTCCTCTCTCTCAATTCTGAGAGTACACCTGATTTATTGAAACCACGAGCAGAGTAGGCCACCTTCCCCCGCATTCGCCCTGAAAGACTGGACCTGTTTTGGCCCTCGGCCCCTGACCATCAGAGCTCTTCCCGGGGGATGGGGCTGACGCCCGTGGTTGGTGAGAGGGGAGGGTCAGAGCGCCCCCGCAGAGCAGCCCTTGGTGGATCAGCAGGGGGACCCCAGGCTTCACAGCACAGGCCCTGGCAGCTGCTGGGCTCAAAGGCTTCTAAACGTAACGCTTCTGAGACAGAAGAGACAGACAGGCTTTAGGCTCTGCCCCTCCGCTGCCTCACCGGCCCCGGGTGCTGCCCGAGTACTTGGGGTGGTCCCATCTTCTCCGGGCAACCCTTGCTCGAGTCTCCTACCTGTCATCTCCCTTACCTGGGCTGGCAAATCCCGTTCCATGAGTGGTCCCCATTATCCCCCCAGAATTAGACCCCGGCTCGGAATCTGACTGCCTTTCCCCTCCTCGCCGGCTGCATCACGAGCTGGAGGCAGAGAAAGTCTGCGGTCCCGCCGAACGCGTCCAGGAAGTCCGCAGGCTCCTCGCACCGCCGCAAACGGCCCAGGGTTCAGCCTGGAGGCCGGCGGAACGCACCCATGGCAACAAGGCAGAGGGACACCTCTGCCATAAGGAAGCAAGTGATGGGGACCGGGGAGGGCACGATGACAGTGTCCTCTGTGGCAGACCTGCGGAAGGTCTTGGGCAGCAGTGGGAGGAAAGAACAAAAACCAGCCAAGCAGAGCTAGAAAAAGTCTTCCTACAGTTAAAATCCGCACCTGGGCATCTCCGGGGAGGGACGCTGTGGATCGCCGCTGCGCGGTGCCCCTCGGAGTTCCGCCCAGGGCAGGGGCTGTGCTCCGGAGGCGCCTCTCCTCGCTGCGACTAGCAGCGGCACGCGGTCCGCGCTCCCGCCGAACGCGCCACGGGGCAGGGGCGCATCTAGTGCGGGCCTGTCCCCTGCTCGCTCCCCGCACAGCGGGCTGCAGGCCTGGCGACTCTGGAGGAAGCGCGGGCCCCGCCACGACGTGGGGCTCCATCGGAGGCCTGAGAGAGGATTTCTCGGTACTTGAATAGATCTGGAACTTGGTTTAAAAACTTACAGCTCTCTTTCATCAGAAGACTTTTTTAAAAAGAAAAATCACTTTTCCCTACAGGCCCTTAGCAATTAAGTTTTTATTTGTTTTTCGACTGGAAGGAATTCCGACGGCGCTGCGGCCCCCAGCCAGCGCTGTGGCTCAGGAGCAGGCACTCTTCTCCGCGGGGCTGGGCCCCGCGGCCCCATACGCACGGGCCACTCCCGTCTCTCCGGAGGGTTTCATCTGGTGTCAAGGGGAGACTCGGTGCCACTCGGCCACTCGCAGGTCAAGGGCTCTCCTGGTCAGACAGCTCACGGGAGGGAACAGCCTTCAGAAGAGACAGCGCGGCGGCGGGAGCAGTGAGGGCTTCACGTGGAGGCCACGTCTTAAAGGTTTGAGCACCATCTTCTGGCCAGGTTTTGGCTTCTGAGGACCCGCCTGTGAGAACTCCGTTTCCTCCACAACGGGAGGATCCCTGAGCTGACGAGCTCAAAACAAGGACACAGTGGAGGCAGGAGCAGTGAGCTGCCCGGGGTGCGCAGGCCCGCACTGTGACTCGCCGTCCGCGCCCGGCCACGTGGCCACAGCGAACGCGCTGGTCAGCAGCAAGGCGCCACCTTCTGTCCTTCCAGCGGTGCCCGGAGGCGGCGAGTGTCCTCTTCGTGTCCCAAATTGACCCTGCCCCTGCGTGTACCTGGTGACGCACCATGTGCTTGGAGAGGAGGCGTGGGCTCGCGGGGGAGGGACGCGGTTGGGCACTCCCTCCGCAGGGGGTCGAGCCCCGAGATGTGGCAGGGAGCCCGGCCGGCGTGTAAACACTGCACTAGCTGACTTCCACCTCCTGGCATCGCGGAAAGGAAGATAAATGCTAGTCATTCCCTCCGAACGGCGGGAACCTACATCCATCTAATTGCACTTCATAATGGATTCCACAAACCATTAATTATCAGATTATATTTTAGGAACCGAAGATAAAAAAGCTTTGTGAAATCCAGACTGCGAAGGCTCACTACCCTGCGGTAACGGCGGCAGCCTGGAAGAGTCGGACAGCAGGCCACTCACAGGGCAGGGAGAAGGGGCCTGGAGGAGAGCCGGGGGCCACCGTGGGTGCCACCGCACCCGGCCCGACACCGGTTCATGAGCCGTAACACCAGCTCCGGAGTGAGGGAGCCAGGCTTGCAGGCCACGTAGACGTTTCCGGCTTTGACTGGGAACGGGGGTGAGGAGAACGCGGGAAGGCTGCGGGAACCAGCCTCCAGGTACAGAACACCGTGGAAAGCATCCTGGAAAGGCAGGATCATCTCCGCAGCGGGACGGCCCCACACGGGCCGCCTCCCCCAGAGACACCGCAAGGGCTCGTTAGGGGAAGGGCCAACCGTCCCAGCAGGGTGGGACTCGGCATGGAAACGAGGCCTTCCGTGTTAACACACCGCTCCCTGCCGCCCGAGCAGATGGCAGGATGACGGAGTGAGGAAGGGGCCAAGTGTTGCCAGCCTGGGGGCCTCTGGATGGCGTGCTGGTGCTTTGCTCTCAGTTTTAAATGGCCCGAAGGCACTGGCAGCACTGCGAGCCCCGGTCTGCGGGCCGCTGTCCCACGTGCACCTGCCGCTCTGCACAGTGAAGGCTGCCGACACACAGCACCTCTCTGGAGCCCTGGTCACCAGCTCCCATCCCACTGCTCATCACAGAGGCCATTGCAGTAGGCCTGTCCCCTCCGGAGGGCAGTGGTGTCGGTGCCGATGACCCCGACACTGTCGGTTCTATGAGAATGAAGCGAGAGTGTCCTGGCTGGCGTAGGCTCAGAGGCCCACCACTCGGGACAGCCAGGCACGGACGGCAAAGGGCAGGCTGCGGAGCGCTCCCTCTGCGGCGAATGCGGGCCCTCCACCGGCCGAGCAGCCGCTCACTTGGCCTCGCCGCAGATGAGGGTCACGGTGCCGTCTAGCAAGTCCTCCACGGTCACCGCCACAAGCTCAGAGCTGCTCTGAGCTGTCTGTGAATCCGGCAAGGTCACAAACACCTGTGGCCCGGCGAGCTGGGTCTCCTCCAAAGCGATCACCTGCTCCGTCGGGGCCGCCGGCTCGGGGGTTTGGATCACCTGGAAGGGAAAGATGCGAGGCCGCTCTGGGCAAGTGTCCACAGCGAGCTCCCCAGAATTCACATGGTTTTCGTCTCCTGCTGTAATGATGATGTTTATGTTTTCACCTGAGGAGAGCAATTACACGTGCCTAATGGGAAGAGGCAAGGCTAACACAGCAGCGATGCAAAAGAGAAGGCAGGCAAACAATCTAAATAACTCCGTGAGCTAAATTGCTATAATTTAGCTCAGTACGCCAGCTCAGGGCGCCCGGACTCTATGATTACACACCAGTGAACACTGGCTCAGTCTCTTACACTGGGTTTTCCTGTCTCGAGGATCACACCGCGGAGGTGAGCGCCACTGAAAAGAATGCTACCGAAGGTGGCTAGTCTCAGGCTTGGCCACGGAAGCGGAAAGACTTATCAGAAGCCTTGGCTTGCCAAAGGTGGCATCTCTGGCCCGCAGTCAGGTGAAGAGCCTTCCTTGGAGGCTACGTGGCTACGGGACTTAGAAGCGGGGACAAGTGGAGGAAATGTGGCCTCCCTCGGGCTCCCCTGTTTGACTCCCCAGGCCGGCAGCCCTTCCTCCAAGGCCGCGTCCCCTGTCCCAGACGGCCTTCCCACCTCAGGCAGAACCGGTCTGTGGCGAGGCATACCCATTTCCCGCCCGGGCCTCCAGGTTGATGCTCATGACCCGTGGAGCTCAGGACGGCTTGGCGCCCCCCCAGTATTTTCAAACCAGAGAGCCCACAGTGGGCACAGCCACCCGGCCCTTGAGAATTGGCCAGGAGTGAGGAGCAGAGCGCTAGACCCGAGGGGGCAGAGGTGGGCAGGCCCAGCTCCTCACCCGTCTGTGCTGTGGGGGTGAGGAGACTAATGAGAAGGTTTAATCAAGAATCACCCGGGAAGCAATTTTCAAACTCTTTCTTTCTTTTGCTTCAGCAATAAAAACCTTCCCCGCCCCCTCCCCCCATAAGACATCTTATCAGGAACCCTAACGTATAAAAAAGATGGCCGCAGAGCCATTCTGAGTGACACGGTAGCAGGAACTGCCCTGGAGCCCTGCCCACCTGCTGTGCCCCCCGCCTGCACAGAGGCCCGTGAGGACACGGTTCCCAAAGGGCTCATCTGTGTGAGGACAGCGGGACCGTCCAGTCCGTGAGCAGTTCTGCTGCAGTCTGTCCACAGACAGTCGACGGGACCGGGTTTCTTGTCCTTCTCTGCCCGCCCTCGCTAGAGAAGACGGGAGGAGCAGGAAGGGGACCAGGGGCGCGGAGAGGGGCTGGAGCGAGCTTAGTTCTGAAACATCAGAAGAGGCCAGCTCTCCCCCCGGGGAAAGGCGAGCGGCCCTGACACATCCGGTGTGCCATGCCCGGCCCAGCACTGCAACGGCGGGGGTCCCGACGGAGAGCTCACCCCCTCTTCTCCGGAGTCTCCTGCAGCTCCTGCCACACCCCAGGGTGTTTCGCAGAAGATGGGGAGTGTGTGATGAGGAGAAACCAAGCTTGTTCTGCTTTTGGAAAATCTCGTTTCAGGGTCCCTCTACCCAGGGGCCATTTGCATGTGTTCATGAGGAGACTAGAATTTTCTGTTCTATTTGGTAAGAGGTCCAGAGAGACTCTTCTACTAGGCCCTCTTGGTCACCAATGTTATGACTTAGGGGATCCTCTGGGAGCCCCAGAGAGAAAGGCGGGGTGGCGTGACAGAGCTGCCTCTAGAGAAGCCTTAGGAACCCCGTGTTAGCACCCTCCTACGTGAAGGCCCCAGAATCACCTGTACCACCTGTGAGGCTGCTGCTTGAGTCTCAGAGCCCGTCACCTTCGGGTGCTCCGATTCCAGGTGGCCATCGAGCTGGGCCTGCGAGGTGAAGAGCTCCCCGCAGAGCTCGCAGGGGAAGGTGCTCTCGGACTGCTTGAAGTGCTCCGTGGTGACGTGGTGCTGCAGTGCTCCCGGGAAGCGGAAAGTAGCTGCACAGTACAAGCACCTGAACGGCTGTGACCCTGGAGGAGCGGGACAGAAGGGCCGGGCTGTGGGCGGGATGGCGGACAGGAACGAGTGCAGGGGTGGGGAGAGGCCGGGGCAACCGGGAGCGAGGTGCAGAGGCAGACCTAGGTTCTGAGGGACCTGAAGCTTGTCACTTTTGGGGGATCCTCTTTAGGAAAAATAATGCAACGTGACAGAGACAGGAATAGGTCCCATGCAGGCGAGGGGCTCTGGGCCGCACGTTAGACTCGGGCTAAATCTGCCTCTGTTGAAGCCCATCCTCCTCTTGACCGTAGCTAAGGGTGCTGACGACACTATCCTGCCTCGAGTCCGAGAGGCACTTCGACACCTCTGACACAGACCCGATGGCATCTTACGGCTGCTGTGGGCCAGGTGGCAGGCGGACGTACAGTCACCCACGACGGCGCACGTACGAACGTCTAAGGTGGCGGCACCGAGCCCTGCGGCGCAGGCGTCTGGGGCTTCGAGGCAAAGCCCTGAGATGGGAGCGGTGCGCGTTTGTAACTCACAGGAACCACAGGCTGCGGAGGGCGCTGCTTCCCCAAAGCAGGAATCAGAAGTAGACGAGTTCTCCCTAATGCTCAAGGGACCAACGCCAATGGCCTGCATGTGTCCGTCCGTGGTGCTGCCGATGCAGGGTACGCACCACGCACGGCGACACGCACGGACAGCTGGAACTGAGGGCTACTCTGAGAAGCTGGATGTCACCGCACTGTATGTCTCCTATCCTCTCCTGATGTGCACACACAAGGGTGTGTACAGTCTATGTCACATGAAGTCCCAAACAGCTCTTAGAATAGCCTGCAAATTCTACGTGACAGTAATGTATAGTTTAATTGGCAGCAGTTTTTCTTAATGGTTCATTAAAAACTAGCATTTCAGATTTGATGAGATACAGCTGTACCAATGACAATCACAGTAGCGCTTGAGGGATGCTCACTGGTGCCACGCCTCACGAGTCTTCTGGGTGCTAACATACTCAGTCTGCAGTTACGCTATGAGGAAGGAGGCACTATGCCTGTCCCTACTGTACAGAAGAGGAAACTGAGGCCCGAGCTGATTACGCGTCCTGGACCGCACAGCTGCGAGTGCTGGAGAGGAGCTGCCCCTCCCAGGGGAAGGGAGCTGCCCCGGCGTGGCCCGCCCGGGAGCATCGGGAAGGGCGCTGACCTGAGTGCTGGCACTTGATGTGAACCTGGAGCAAAGCCGGTGTGGGGAAGAGCTCCTTACACTGGTCACACTCGTGGAACTTCATGTCTGCAGGGCACACAAGGAAAGAAGTGCTGGGAGCAAGCAAGAAGAGGGCCCTCTCGGGCTGGAGAGGGACAGGGCTGGGGGCGGCGGTGACGGCTACCACTCAGCGAGCGTCTCCAGTGCCGGGAACCTCGTGCCCATGACCTATTAGCGCGGTCTAGCGTAAAGAGCACCAGACCGGAGCCAGGCCGCCTGGAGGAAAGTAGGACTGCTGTCAGAACGGGAAGAGAAGGCGCCCCCCAGCGCTTAGCGTGCAGCCTGCACACAGGAGATGCTTTCGGACTGCGGTGATTATCCCCGCAGACTGAGCTGGGAGGTAGGTATTAAGTCAGTTCTTAACAGAGAAGGAATCTGGCTCAGGAAAGAGTCACTCGCCAAGGTCGTGCAGCTGCTCAGTGCCGGAGTCGGGAGTCCGCCCAAGCCCGCTTGCCACTACAGCTGCCGCCCTCCCAGGTACCGTGACGAATCACGGTCACTCAGGGGTCCTAGGAGCTTATGGTTCTCTAGCTCTCTGGGTTTCAGAACCGCTGCCACTCAAGCTACTGCTTACTGTTTCCGATGGGCCAGTGCGGCCTCCGTCAGGTGCGCTGGGACAGAACAAAGGCCGTTTCCACGGCACACCACACCGCAGCCCCGGAAGTTGGGATTTTGGACAGGGCTCAGGATACTGTCATCAAGCCGCTCCCCCCCCAGCTCCCGCCCCATTTACAGGCGCCCGGACTTCACCTGCGTGCTCTGCTTTGATGTGCTTCTTGTGTTCGACGGTGTTGGAAAAGGTTCTGTCACAGGAGCTGCACTGGAGCGACGAGAATTTGGAAGAACGATGATTCTGAGCGGCGAACACATCAGGGTGGTGGGTCCGGTTGTGGTACCACAAACCAGACAATTGCTGCAACAAGTATGGCGCATGTTAAGTCTCAGAAAGTTCCAGCAAGGTGGAGCGCTCACCAGGCCCTCGTGAGACAAATGAGCTTATGGATCTAGAATCACACTCTAACCTGTCACACTGAGGGCCCACATGAGAGCAAAGGCTGGCGTCTGTGGGAACAAGGCACCTGTGTATTTGCCGAGAGGCCACCGCGGGGCAGGGCTCAGGCTGGCCCTTCAGAAACTCTCCCCGCTCGCCACAAGCCTACGGGGGGAGGCGGTCAGAACCTTTCTAGTGAGGTGGAAGTGAGGCACAGAGCGGTTAAGTGACTTGCCTGACGTCATACGATTTAGCCAACAGCGGGGCCGGGATTCAAACCCTGGCCTTCCGACTGGAGTGTCTGGGCTGTATCTCACTGCCCCCCAGGGGCCCAGGGAAGAGCAGAGACCCTCCTGGAGCAGGAGCGTTTGTGGTCCCTGCTCCTCCTCTCCGGGCTGCAGAACAGCCCCGAGCCGCTCTCCTAGGGCCAAGCTCAGGCCTTCCTCAGCCCTGGAACCCTGACATCACGGCCGCAGCCCGGCACACAGCGAGCACTCTGCTTCCGCTGAGCTGAAATTAGCTGCTGCGCTTCTCTCTGTATGCCAAAACTCAGAGACGTCACAAGGTGACAACCATTTTCTTCTCTGTAGTTTTAGAGCTGAATTTCTTGTATGTGGTTTCTTTTTAGTTCCATATGGGGTTTCCCTTTAATTCTATACCAAATTCGAAGGTGAAAAAGCAAACCCCTTCCCTGGGAGTTCAACAACAACAACCCAGTAATTGTGCTAAATAAGGGAATTCCAGGCAGTGTGACACAGCCCATTGTCACCCTCACACCCCTTGACGCATGGGGTCAGTAGGCTCCACAGAGCGTGAGTGTCCGAGGGGAGAAGCAGCATCGGTTCATGACAAGGCTGAAACCTAAGAGAAGAGGTGTAGGAATTCTCGGCTCCAATTAAAGCTCCCAACCGCCCTACTCTGACCAGGCCACCTGGAGAATCTGAGTGATTACAAGCTGCCTCCTTCACGAGAAGCAGCCACCTCGTCGTCTCCGGGGCTCCGGCAGATGGAAGGGAGGGCAGCCTGGGGACGGGGAGAAGCTCCCCGCAGAGCCCGAGGTCACCTGGTAGGCCTTGTTGCAGATCCCGCAGCTGAAGGGCTTCCCGCCGACGTGGGTCACCAGGTGGCGCTCCAGCATGGAAGGGGCGCTGAAGATCTTCCCGCACGTGGGGCAGGGGTGGTACTCCTTGGAGTGGACCTCGTGGATGTGCTTGCGATGGTCCTGCAGTGTGGGGAAGCTCATCCGGCACTTCTTGCAGTCGTAGGGATCTTCTATGTCTGGGGTCGGAAGAGACGTGGGGGAGAAAGACACGACAGGCAGCGGTCAGGGAGATGTGGCCGCGAGCAGCCCCGGGCGCAGGTCCGTTCGGATGTCAGGCACGGCCCGCAGACCCCCGGGACCAGCTGCGAGTGTGGTGGCCACCGGACCGCCCCCCACCTTCGTCCCGGGAGGAGGGTCCCCTCCGAGGCTTCCGTACTAACCGCCTCTGCGGCAGCGAGCGGCTCATCCCAATTCCGCGTGTTACCTCCTGCAAGCTAAATTCCACTTAACTCCTTTGCAGGGAGGACTGCCCTTGCTCCGGCTCTGCCGGCAGTGGGCATTTCTGAGTTTTCTCATTTTCTACAGAGATTCCCAACGAACTCCCGGGAGCATGCTACTTCCTTTGCTGTCAGCATATGACTGACAGGAAGAACGCTTCCTTGCTCCTCGCCTTAGACTCAACAGAGAAAAACATTTTCAGTGTTTAATGAGTGCCGTACGACAGGCCTTCCCAATATTAACTCCCTTTGTCCTTCCAGTATTCCTATGAGTGGGATCTATTATCGCCCTATTTTAGCGATTAGGAAAAGCGAGGCTTAGAGAGTGCCTGCCTGGTGACACAGTGGGAATGGCTGAACTGGGTGACAGTCCCAGCTTTCATTCCCAAGGCCGTGCTCTGAGCCGCCTGCCTAACTGGACACGCCAACTCCTCAGTGCGGGCTCAGAAACAAGAACTAGCACTGATGTAGGAAACATCTGTGTCCCTATTGCAGGAAACTTCAGTTTCTTTTTTCTGAAAGCAACAGAAAGCAGAATGTTTTAATCCTTTGCCCACAGGCCAATATTACATGTGCGCCGAGTCAGATTAACTCAGGAATCTGGACACGCAGCAGTACTCAGTATCATCAGCTAGTTTCCCTGTGGCCACGGGCTCCTGACATCTCAGTGTGCGTTGCCTGTGGAGGCGCTTTGAAGAGTTCTCCATAAGACATGATGCGGGCCTGCGACGCAGGTGAGGAACCGCCCAAGGGAGGGGCCTGGGTGCTGGCTGCCACCAGTGACGCTTCCTAAGACACGGAAGTCTTTGGGGCCCTCTTCGTCCTGACAATTGATCGGTCCTGCCCTCTCCTCTCTCCCCTATAATGCGACCCGGAAAAGGAGACCAGAGGAGCATGGCATTTAAAGAGGCTGAAAGGACATAAAATTATGGCCAGATCCGAGCCAGATCTCACTCATCTGGAAGTCTCACCAGCTGGGCAGGGGACCTGGGAACACCCGGGGGGAAAGGGGCAGCCCTGTATGTATCTCCTGCATTGCCCGCAGCGTCTGGCCCCGTGCCGGGCACAGAGGAGCCTCGACACGTCCTGTGCTGGCTGGCGGATAACTGATCTGCGCGTGTCAACATTAAGCACACGTTTGCGAGGCAGCGTATTTGCCGACAGCTGGAAACGGTGTGTGGGAAACAGAGGTGGGGAGGGGAGAAGGGAGAGGGTATGCAGGGTGCAGGCATGCCAGAGAGACCGGCTTTGATGGTGACGAATGGCATCTGGGAGGGCTGCTTTCATCGCCGATAATAACAGCTGGCACTTATTGAGCCTTTCTGTGTGTCATGCTTTCCACGGGATCCCTAGCGGTCCCCGGTGGCGGCGTTATTACTCCCTCTCATTTACAGAAGGGGTACAGGAGGCTTAGAAAGGTAAAGACATCTGCTTAAGGTCTCAAGGAAGGAAATGGCAGGCTCAAGATTCAAGTCCAGGCCCCTGTGATTTCAGAGCCCAAGCTCCTAACTCCGGGGGACGCAGCGCTGAGTGCACGCCTGCTGCTGGAGAGGACGCTCCGTGGCCAGCCAGACACCACACCGGCCACTTCCCGAGGCTGGAATGAGGACACAGAGTTTTCTTTACCTTCCTGGGTGTGTGCTGAACAGAAGTGTGTCTTTGTATCGGTTCCAGCGGAAGGGGACAAAAATGAGGCAGACTCCACTAACCGAGTGGCTAGGGGAGCACTGGGGAGAGAGTACTAGGCAGAGGCTTTCATGGCGGCATGAGCGGGGTCCACGTACATCGGCACGCGTGAACCCAGGGCGGCGTGAGCAGGGTCCACGTACGACGGCACGCGTGAACCCGGACAGCGTGCAGTCGCCCCTCTGGGGAAGGCGGGGGGCCCACAAGACGAGTGGGGCAGGAGGGGGCGTGGAAAGAAGCCCGGCGGGCTAAGCCACATTCTGGGGCTCTGCAGCCTGTTATCAAGGCGCTTCCTCAAGCGTGATTTGCCTTTGTCGGCCAAGCAGAGCCAGGTGGCCTAAAAAGGAAACGGCCTGGACGTTACACAATGCCATGTTAAAATGGAATTTTTCTTGAAATAGGAACGAGGGACTCGGTTTTGCAGGAGAATAGGGGAGGGGAAGGCTCCAAACGGGGCCCGGCTCTGGTGGAGCGACGTCTTCTGTCGTGACCCTTACAAGCCCTCTCAGAGCCAGGCCCGGCGCCGAGGGCCTGACGCCTACAATCTCCGTACGTACTGTGAAAGGTGTGCAGGTGGATGGACAGGCCATTGGCTTGCCGGAAGCCCTTGCCACAGTCCCTGCAGACATATGGCTTGTCCCCGGTGTGGGTCCTCACGTGGCGGGACAGCTCAATGGACTGGGCGAACACAGCGTCACAATACTGGCAGGCATACATCTTCCCTGGAAACGGACGTGAGTGTACTCGTTAGAAACAGCACCAAACATTTATGGCATTCCTGAAAACAGGACCACGCCGTGAGGCACGCGTTGGGGGATGTGATCTGGGAGAGGACTTTAAACCACCAGCGATTTGTCACACACTGGGTGACAGGTCTGAGCCCCTCTATCAGATGGCGGCGCGCACAGCTGATGGCACAGTGTGGTCTCTCTCCCCTGAGGAATAAGGACGGAGCGCTCATCACACAGACTCCCCGTCTGTTACCCAAGGCCACCCCAGGTACGGAAGAGCTCATTCCGTTCCCAGGAAACGGACACATCCTCGTGCCCAGAAAGCCCAGAGTCTGGATCCCTTGCCACATCCACAGGGCAGGATCGCGACTTCACATACAGGTGACAGACGGGGCCTCAGAGAATGGAAGCCTTTTCCCGCTGACTTGTTATAAAGTTATTATAAATCATTTGGCGTCTCTAATTCCTCATGCACATTATGAGAGTATAAGGACCAGACTGTTAGAAAACACAGGCACAGAGCGAGGCTGCGAAGCCGGCATTTGTGAAAAGTCACTAGACCAGCTGTGCCTCCTACGTCCATCATGGGCCAACAGAGAAGCGGAGAAATCAGTGAGGCAAGGGTCCGGGTCCCCGAACCCTAGGGCCTGCTTCAACGAGAGCAGTCAATGCCATTTTCATCGTTCACGTGTTGGGTTTTGAAATAAGCTTTGTTAGGAAAAGAAGGGTTTCTTCAATCAAGAGAGGAATTAATAAGAAGCCCAGGACTCAGCCCTTGGCCTTCTTTATTCTCCTTTGTAGAGGACCGTATCTCAGAGCTCAGACACCACCTTTAGCCTGATGGCACCCACATTTCTGTCTCAGGCTCCCAGCCTTCCCCAGAACTGCAGACCTACACACCCAACCGCCTGTTCCTCTCTCCGCCTGGAAGTCTGATACCGCAGACACGGCTCCCAATTCTCTGCCCCCGGCACCCCCAGGACCCCCCACCCTGCCCTCACGCACCCCAGGTTCCTCACTGCAGTGAACGGCAGGACCAGGTACTCGGCTGCTCAAGCCGGAAGCCCCCAGCCGTCCCAAACCCCGCCCCCACAGCCGCACCCAGCCCACCCCGGGGCCTGTCACTTCTGCGTCAACAACACGTTCTCAAACCCGGCGTTTTACAACCGTCCCTAGCACAGCTCCAGCCGAGAGCCCCATCACCTCCACACCGGACGACTGGCCCACCTCGCCTCCCTGGGCACACTCTTGCCCTATTACAGCTGACGGGCTGGAGTGGCCAGAATCAACCCCCAAAGCCCTAAGCCACGGCCTCTGGAGCCTCTGCTCACAACTGTCCTATGGCTTCCTGCTGTAGAATCGTGGCCCCCAAGGACATCGCGTCCTAACCTGAAGCTTGGGAACATGTCCCCTCATGTGGCAAAAGGGGCTTTGCAGATGTGATTAAGTTAGGGATCTTGAGATGAGAAGATTATCCTGGGTTATACCAGCAGGACCAACACAATCACCAGGGGCCTCGGAGGAGGGAGCGAGGGGGGGTCAAAGGAGGAGGCGGGATGAGGGACACAGAGGTTGCAGCACTGCGGCTGCGAGCCGGGGAAGGCAGACAAACTCTAGAAGCTGGGAAAACGAGGAACCAGTTCTCCCCCAGAGCCTCCAGAAGGAACATACCTGCCAAAACTTTGACTCTACAATCGTTAAAACTTCTTTTGGCCTTTTGACCTCCAAAATGGTAAAGATAATACATTTGCCTTGTTTTAAGCCACCGTGTGTGGTCATTTGTTATAGTAGCAATAGAAACTAGCACATGCTGCATAAAAACCAAAGTCCTAACCTTGACTTACAAGACCCTTACAGGCACCTGGGTGGCTCGGTCAGTTAAGCGTCCAACCCTTGGTTTTAGCTCAGGTCGTGATCTCGTGGTTCGTGAGTTCGAGCCCCACATCAGGCTCTGTGTTGACAGTGCAGAGCCTGCTTGGGATTCTCCATTTTCCCTCTCCCTGCCCCTCCCCTACTTGTGTGCGCGAGTTCTATCTCAGAATAAACAAATAAACTTCAAAAAACAAAAAACAAAAAACGAGACGCTTACAAGACCTGGCCTCTGGCAACCTCTCTGGCCATGTCTAGTTTCCCTGTGGTCTCTCAATCAGGTGAGGCCCATCCGCTCTTGGAGAGGGGGCCCTGTGCTTGTGACGCTCTTCCAGACCTGCCCGGGTTCCAGCCCGCCCTTCCCTCCGGTGTCTCCGCAAGCCTCGCGTCGCCGAGGCCCTCTCCGATGACACAGAGGGCGCCCCGCCCCAAGCCCGCCGGTCTCCTGCCGCTTACCCTGCTTTATTTCTCTTCAGAGCAACTGCTGTGATCTGAGCGTACAGGCCACCTTTATCTGTCCCCAGGCTCTCTCGCCCGGTGGAATGCGAACTCCACGAGAGCAGGGTGTGTACAGTTACACTCCCCCGTCACCCGGAAATTCACTCGGTCAGGAAATGTTTACCGAGTGTCTAAGCACTGTTCTAAGTTCCCGTGACACAGCAGTGGAGGGGGGCGGGGGGACGGGGAGACTAACAGCCCTACCCTCAGGGAGCTGGCATTCTGACAGGAGGAGACTCGCTAGGAACACAGTAAATTAATGACGTCGATAACATAGCCTGTGACAAGTACCGTGGAGAAGAGCTGCGCAGGGGAACGGGGCCGGGGCTGAGATTTCTCACGGGTGGGTGGGCGGGCGGGCAGGAAAGGACTCACAGGAAGAAGCGTGAACAAAGACCTGAAGGAGGTGAGGAGAGGAACAGAAAGCATTCCCAGCAGAGGGAAGGGCAAGAATGCAGGGCCCAAGGCAGGTGTCCCGCAGTGCTGAGGCCTTGCAAGGCGGCTGTGGGGGAGAGAACAGGGTGTGGGCAGGGGAGAGGTCCTAGGGGACCTGGTCACATGGAGCCTTCCAGACTATCGTAAAGCCTTCAGATTCGCCACCAAGCGAGGTGAAGAGCCTTTGCGAAAAGGTTTTGAGCAGAGAAGGGAGAGGATATGGTTTAATTTTGAAAGGACCCCTGGGGCCTGTGGACCGAGAACACTGTTGGCTCAGGGAGGCGGGAGAGGCGGGAGCCCGGTCAGGCGGCTACTCCCGCAGTCCAGGGGAGATGACGGTGGGATTATTACCTCCGCGTGAACGCGCCAAACAACGCAGAGAATCCCCCGAGAAGCCTCCTCTGACAACGCACCTCCGCTCCGACCGGACCAGAAACGCCTCCCTCCCTCTTCCGTCTCCCTGGTGTTATTCCCTGTCCCACAGCGGATGGCTCTGCACTGGACCTGTCTCCTTCCCAGGGACACCCTAGCCATCAGCTCTGTGAGCACGGGAAATCCAGCTTAGCCACTCGGCCCCTGCCGCTGCCCGCACCACAGCAGGGGCTCAGCCGAGGCTCTTCTCATGCTTGAATTCCACCTCGAAGCCCAAGGAACTCCTGGCTTTATGCGGATTCTAACTGTGAAGTCACCAGCCTACACCGGCCAGCCTCTCTTCACAAACTCTCACCACACGCGGTTCGCATGCCCGTGCACCTGCGCATTCCCGGTCATCTGTACGCCTAGGGGCTCAGCACTGTTGCCGTTTGTAGGCTACCTGAGATCTCCATCATGCCTAGACCCAAATGGGTTTTTAGGCGGTTCATTCGGCTAAAGCCGCCAGCAGAAAAACGAAGAAACGCCCCAGGCCTTGCCTTCTGAGTGCTTCTTCTTGGTGTGGTAGGCCAGGGCGGACGCCTGGGTGAAGGTCATGAGGCAGTGCTTGCACATGAACGGGCGGTCCCCGGTGTGAAGGCGAAGGTGGTTCTTTAGGGTGGAGTTGGCCGCAAACTTTGCCCCGCACTCTTCGCAGGAGAAAGGCTTCTCATCAAAGTGCTCTGTCAGCTTGTGGTACTGCATGCCTAGGGACCAGAGGGACACCAACGGTCAGTGCGATGAGGCCGGCAGGGGGACACGACAGCGCTGTCTGAGGCCAGGCCCCGAGAGGAAGCGTGGCGCGAACCGCGGGACAGCAGGCCCTGCGCCCTCCAGAGGCCAGCTCGGTCCCACCCCCGTTTGGCTCGGGCGTGAAGTGCTCTGGGTTGATCTCTCCCATCCCCTCTTTCTCTTAAATAGGACCTGCCACCGGAAACAGAAACAAAACCCACTTGCTGTTTCCTTAGTTTCCCCGACACCTGGGACAAGGGTAAACCATTTTGACTACACACCCCATGGTTTCTGTGACTTGTTTACTAGCAAGAAACGAGGAATACGTGGAAACCTCAGAGTTGAGTGTTAACAGGGCTGGTTGTTATTATGAATAGGAACGGCCACGATTTACGAAGCCCTAACTCTTATCGCAGGCACTGTACGTAGGGGTTTAATACATTATCTGAAATCCTTATAGTTCCAAAAAGTGGGTGCTATCAGGGCGCCTATTTAACAGGTGGGGAAATTAAGAGAGCAGATTCCAAACCTCATGCTCCTCTCGGAACAGGACCCTGCCTCTGTAGGAAGCTGCTCCCTTCCCCGGGCCGGTCCTCGTCCCTCACTGCGTACGACGAGACACAAGGCCTGGAACCCAGGCTACAACGTCCAGAAACTGCACCCTCAGAAGTGACTTTGCCTTCTTGGAAGTACCTGAGGCGTGGGCAAATTCTCTCCCACAGAGGTCACACGTCACCGGAGCCTCTTCTTCTTCTTCTTCGGGACCTCGGGCTCTCCGCCGCCGCCATGGGCCTCCAGCTGGTGTTTCTCCAGCTCCTTCCTGGACCCCTTGGTCTCGCTGCACTCCTTACACTGCGCCTGCTTGCTCTTGGCCACCCGGCAGCGCTTCATGTGCACCTTGAGGCGGCAGTAGAAGTGGAAGCTCTTGTCACAGGCCTTACAGACGAAGCTCTTCTTGGCAGAGTCAGGGGAGGCAGACGTGTCTTTCGCTTGTGGCTCTGGCAAGGAGCCAGTCTCTCCTTGACTGCTCTGCTTCCCAGCCCGGCAGCCTTCCTCCGCTGGCTCCGCTCCCTTCTCGTCTGTTCTGTCGTTGGCCACACATTGAAATTTACTGCTCACTTTCCACCTTTCCTTCCCTCCGCCTTCCTGAGTAAGGAAGCCTGCATATAAGAGAAATCACATGTCTCTGGAAATTCTCTTGTGCTTCTAATTTGCTTCCTCACTTTTCTTCCTAGGGAGAACTGAGACTACTTGGGACCCTCCTCAAACTCTGAAGTAATGCCCCTGTCATCCTGACTTTCCAATACACATAAAGAGCATCGCTTGACACCTGCACCTAGGGCTCCTCCAGGTACTGAGAACAAACAGAGGAAGTAAGGCCTCAACGGACAAACTCTTGTGTGAGCTGCTGCCTCTTCTCTCCAATACGGGAACAACCCGCGGGCCTGACGGGACCCCCCGCACCCCGCTCTGTTCCTTACCGGTGTATGCTAACTCATGCATGACCGGCTGCAGGCCTGGGAAAGCTCTGTGGACGCTGCATAGGAGGGAGCATATTTCAATGGCCGAGACAGATTTCTCCACAGCTCTGCTCAGCACTGCTCTCAGGGAAGCTTCGGGGCTGGCTGTCTCGGGGGATATGCTCAGAATCTAAACATATGCCAGGAGACAAGGGTTTGTGGTTAGTATCAGCAGTCTTCTCCACGGTTTTCAACTTAGGGGGAAAAAAGCTTATTTCAGGAAGGCATTGCTCCGTCTATAACAAGTTCACATTTCTTGTGATAAATGTGGCGGAGAACCGTCTTTTCCCAGAGAATAAGGAAATTGGCAAAATTTAAAAAAAAAAAAAAAAAAGGAGATACACGTCAAGACAAATGTGTAAACACAAAGAAGGTACAAGCACAGGAGCATTGAGCATTTTCTCTGCGAAACACCTTCTCAGAGACCAGGAGTCTCCAAAAGAAGTCTTCGAGATCTTAGCATTAAAGGCTTGGAGGGCTGGAGGATTTGGTAGCTGGTGGTTCTGTCTCAAAGATCAAGACCATTTTTCATAATATACAATTGTCTCAACGTCTGGAAGTAATTCTGCATGATCGGTGGCTGCACATTTTTAGACACTTAGATGTACCCTTTTAAACATTTTCTTTCATGAAAAAACTCAGCTTTTTAAAGAAGGTTCAAACAGGGGCTTTAAAGAGGCCAAGAATATGATTTCAAAGCCATCCTCTTTCGGAACGGTGCAGCCATCAGCAGAAAGAGTCGGTACACCGAGAAAATAAAGCCGAAACCAACCGCAGATGGCTGAATGGAGATTTCGCTCGGGAAGACATTTTACTTCTGCTCTTTTCCAGTCTGTCGAAGTAAACCTGCTGTCCCTGGAGGCGGGCCTGAGGCTCGTTAGCGAGGCTCGGACTCCTCACCCGCAGGGGCCCTGTCCTGAAGCAGGAGGCGAGCTGGCCAGAGCCTAGTGGTCCCGCTTGCCTCTGAAGCCCCACCACCGTCTTCACATCTGAGAGTCACGTCAAGGTGGGGCTGTCACCTGCGTGGACAGAGCTAGAAACCAGCCCTTCTGCACACCATCCATGCCTACTTGGATTAAAAAGCACTACAGGTGAACATATAGTTTAATTTTAGTCCCTTTGGAATTCTTCCCCCCTCGAGAAGCACACGATCCTGGGCTGGACAGCCATGAATCCTCCCCGGTCCCCACCTGGCTTTCCTGGGATGCTGGCCACACCGAGAAGCCTTACAGAAAATGAGCTGGCACTATTTGCTACCCCATATGGGCAAAAGCTTTGTTCTATCTATGTTTACCTTGGCTCTTCCTAGACGCCAGAACAGAGTATGCAGTAAGACCAATTTTACTTTCTTTCCTCTGAAAGCAGCTGCGTCTTAGAATGTGTCAGGGAACAGTATCACGGTTCCCTCTGAGTTTATCTGACTTTAGACAAATGAAATACAGCTAGGTTTGAGTCACGTGAGCCTGGGTTCAAATCCGGACTTCAACTCTGACCATCCTGGACATGCTACTGAACCCTGTGGGCCTCCCTGGTCTATAAAATGAGGAGGACATTGCCTGCCCCACAGAGTTGGGCGAATTAAAAAACAAAGAGGTGCTGCGAAGGGTCGGCTCAGCACAGGGCTCGGCACGCAACGGGCGCCCTGCAGAATTTGGTGTCTCCCTTAGGAACGAGAGCATCCCAGGCCTGGCAGAACTCTCTGGAACAAGGTTTGTTCCCGCCCCACCCCACCCTCGCACCTCCTTCACAGCCTCTGCAAGCTGCCCGTCCTCTGCGGTCAAGCACTTGAGCCCGGTCCCTTGCCGAATGGCCTCCAGGATCAGCCTGCGATGCCTCAGCATGGCTTCTAAGGCCGCACTCTCTGGGTTGGCCGCTGAAAGAAAGGGGGATTAGAAGCTCCGGAGTGGAACCATGAGCACCATTTTCCCCTCGCCCTTCCTCATCTCGGCCCCTCTGGTGAGCATACACTTCACCGATCTCCTTCCTGGTGCTGGGAGGGGGGAAGCGGCGAGCATCGCTGCGGTTACGGTATAATTCACATAAGCTGAGATTTCTGCAGATTCTCAAAGGTTCACAAACCGCCATGTCCTTGAACAAAATTGCCAGTCCAGACTTCCAGCAGTGGGGATGGGGAGCACGACCCTAGTTTCCGGCAAGGCTGACGACAGTCTCTACCAGGGGCAAGGCCGGGACAGAGATGAGGCAGCCTACCTGCCCGGAAGAAAGCGTCGGCACCGGGCTCCCTTCGGATCTCCTCCACGAGCAGCGTCAGCGGGCAGGCCTCGGCCTCCTGAGCCACCAGCAGCAGTTGCCAAACGGCCGTTGCGGAGACGGTCTGCTTTTCTAGAACTGCTGACATCAGAGAACTGAAGCCGCCCGAGCCAGAGCCTTGTTTCATGAGCTTCTCCATGACCTTCGAGATGTGGCACAAAGTTACAGTAAGGGACTCGCTGGCCACCAGTCGAGCTGCAAAGCTGCAAGTCTGAGTCCTGCGTTACAGCAGACGGATTTCTGGGGAGGGGGTTTCATCATCCTTCACCTCCCAACCTGAGAGCCGTTCATACGAGACAAAGTTCTTCACACTTCCTTCTGAATGCCTTTCTCACTACTGCAGAACCTACGACTTCCAACTTATCACTGTGCCCTAGAAATTAGATCGCCTTGTTTTTCTTCTCCTCTACTAACCCCTCAGCATTTCTCAATGTGGCTGTGCGTGTATATTTATGTAAAATATAAACATATTTTTAAAGTATGCATACATGTTCGTCGTCTTTCCTTCTCTCGCTTCACCCACCCTCCCTCCCTCTCCCCGTCTTTTTCTCTTACCTCTCTTTCTCCAGGGGCTAAACCCTTCATGTGTGGAATCATTTTTAGTAACATCTGGTTGTCTGTGAAAATCTCCGAGAGGTTTTCGTGGTATCGTCTCAACAGCTCGGTCCCATAATCATCGGGGCTTGCCTGGACTGCAGGGATATTAGCGAAACAATCATGTCTGTGACAACGGAACACCCCCGCGGGCTTCTCCTACACGAGATGAGGGAAGCCGAGAGAGGAGGGGCGCCGTAACACCAGCGCTCGTCTCCTCTAAGAAGGCAAGCCCGGCCCCGGCGTGGGGCCTCATACGCGTGTTCAGATCTCCTTTGGCCTATGCTTAATCACTTGGCGCTGCCGGGTCGCAAAGCCACTAATGCTTTGAAAGGCCGCGCCTAGTGGTAGAAGCTAGTGATTGCTCACCAGGGAGGGAACTAGAAGGGCGCTTGCAAGAGATTCAGAGGTACAGATTTAAGAGGGGTTCTTCTTCCAGCCTGAGGTTAAGGATCCATGCGGCAATCCAAAACGCCAGCAGGCGTGAGTCAAGACTCTGGTAGGGAAGCTGTAGCTAAGCTTTGCATATATGCCCTATGAGCCGATCTGTTAGTTACTCTCTTAAAAGGTCGTATTTAATTTAAAAGTAAGAAAAATAAAAACTATCAGGCATTTCCTTTAGCTTCACAGATATTTAAAAATGTATTCTCCTCTTTGGCCCAGTAACTCCACTTCCGGGAATCATGCCTTAAGGACCGGGTGCCCTGCTGGCTCAGTCGATGGAACATCAGACTCTAGACCTTGGGACTGTGAGTTCCGGCTACATGTTGGGCATAGAAATTACTTAAAAACAAAATCTTAAAAAGCAAAATAAAAAAAACACAACTTTTAAAAAGGGAGCAGGGAAGGCGCCTGGGTGGCTCAGTAGGTTAAGCTCGGTGGGTTGAGTCGTGATTTCGGCTCAGGTCATGATCCTAGGGTCGTGGAACCGAGCCCCATGTCAGGCTCTGCGCTGAGGGTGGAGCCGGCTTAAGATTCTCTCTCTCCCCCTCCCTCTGCCCCTCCCCCATTCACGCACACACGCACTCTTTCTCTAAAAAACAATAAAAAAGAAAAATTAAAAAAAGAAAAGCTCTGAAGGTGGAAAGTCTGTGTACGAAGGTGTTTGTCACTATATAGTTTGTGATGATGAACAGAACGCCTAACATTTACTGTCTGTGACGCGCTAATAAACACCGTGCTAAATGTGGTACGTGTATTATCTCACGGTGGCCCCAAAATTACTGTGATGGGCACCATTCTTACCCCATCTGAGAGAGGAGAAAATGAGGCTCCAAGAGGTTAAGTCATTGGCTCTGGGTCACACAGCTACAAAATAAGTCAGGATAACAAACCCGGGTAGTCTTTTTTTTTTTTAAGTTTATTTATTTATTTTTAAAATTTATTTTGAGAGAGAACGAGCATGGGCAGGGGACAGGCAGACAGAGAGGGAGAGAGAGAATCTCAAGCAGTCTCTGTGCTGCCAGCTCAGAGCCCAACACGGGGCTCGATCCCACGAGCCGTCCAATCATGACCTGAGCCAAAATCAAGAGTCAGACGCTTAATCTCGCCCGAGCCCCCCAGGGGCCCCACAGACCCAGGCAGTCTCGATGGCCCTCGCCATTATACTGCACGTACCCTGACCGGGCATGGGTGATACATGACATATACCCTCAAAAACCAGGGTTCTAGGGAGTCTTCTGAAACGTGGGGGAGAATGCTTATGTTATACTGGAGGAAATGAAAAATTATAAAATTGTAATATGTTAATATGGGTAGAATATCCCAACATTGTAAAAATAATGTGACAAACCAGGTCAACGTCTTAACACTAAAATAATCAAGTGGTAGGGTCCCAGGTTGTTTCCTTCTTTACTTTTTAAATTGTCCAAGTTTGTGTAAGTATTCATTATTTTTATAAGCCAGAAAGAAGTCCTCTCATTTTCCAACCACCCTTTCTCTGAAAGCCATGTCAGTCTCAAGTGCCCTGGGCCAGCGGAGAACTGGCTGGACTTGGCCGTCATCCTCAGCGCTGGGACGCGGACTCACGTACCCCAGACTGAATGCACACGAGGGGCAGTGAATCCCGGGGACCGCCAAACCGCGCTCAAACGGGAGCGGGAAAATCGAGATCTGAGTTTTGTCTTCGTCAATGTGGCTTGCCAACACCACGCGCTCCCCGGGCATTCACCGGTGCCACGTGACGCGGCCGGGGGGAAACCGCACCCTGACGAACCCCGAGCCCCGGGCACACCGTGAGGGAACCTGCTGGAGAAGAGCAACTCTCGGATCTCAGGCCTTAACCCCGGAGCTGCGGCGGACCGCTGACTGCCGACAGCGAGTTTCTGTTTCGCGAGGGCCTCTCTCCCATCATCTCGCCTCCCCAGCATGGAGCCAAAAGGGTGTTGAAGCTCTCATTTTTCTGGGAGGGGTTCCAGTCCAGAGAGCCGACAATTAACCAATACCTGTGGTGCCTGGCGAAGTGGCTAGCTTCTGCAGATTCTCCAGCAGAAGGCCCAGCTTTGGGGACGTCGGTGCCACGGCCTGAAGCAGTTGTACCAGACTCTCTGCGGTCAGAGTCCTGTCCTCGGACACGCTGCGCAGCAGCTCCCCGACGGCCTCCTTGGGCGTCCTGCCCTCGCAGCAGGCCAGGGTCACCTGCGGGGGAAGCAGTCAGGCGGACCCCGGTCACCAGCAGTTCGCAGCGCCTCCGACACACCGCTGGCGAGCCCAGCAAGACGGCAGGACAGGCGCCTGTCCCCAGGTCCTCCTCCGCGGTCTCTAGCGCCACTGTTCCCACAGCCTCTTCCGGGTGCTGTGTCGGTACAAACCCCGGGCACTCTCCAAACAAACAGCCCTACGAGAATCTGTCCTTCTCAAATGCAGGTCTGTGCATATTCTCTGCCCCCAAACAGTGTGCATTTTGTGGGAAGATTCCTACACGAGGTCTATACGGCAGAGCAGGTGGCTTACCTCTCACCTGGTTCTTCGGATTTGATTTGTTCAGACGCAGAGACTGAGAAACAGCCAGGAAATTAATGAGTACAGTTACAGTGGTTTTCAGCCTCTGCTCAATACAGTACGTGACCATGGCATAGAGGCTGCAGTTTCAGAGTGATCCTATTATTTTACCTCCTTTTACTTTATTTGCACAGCAATTTGAAGGCCCAGATAAGCTACACGTTAGTCTGTGGCCTCCAAAATAACACATTTAACGTGCGTTTCTGGATAGGTTTTCGTGTAGATTCCATGTTCTCGCTCTCTCTCATCAGCTCCACACCCACATCAGCTCTGGTCGTCAGCCCCTACTTCTGCCCCTTTTCTTCCCTGGTGTGCTAGAGGATTTTCTGAGGCAAAAAGGGCACAGGGTTCCAGCAAAAGGTGGAAAAATGAAACAAATGACTGTTATTTTACAGATATTTTCCTATTACAACAGTCCAAATGGACTGCAACTCACTACGTAGAACTTGGCTCTTACGGAGCCGATACAAAACGTGGCGATTATTTCAACACATATCATCTAGAGAGTCCTTAGTCACCAAATTCTGAGCTTTTCTTTGGGAAAATGCCAGCTTGCAGGGGAAACAGTCAGGCGGTTCAACCACAGGGGCACGCCAGAGGATGCCATTATCAAATTAACTCCCGTTAAAATAAACGTAGTTATAAAACCAAACTGGTGTTACGTCTACGAAAGAACGCCTATGTTATATACACAAAAGGAATGCATACATTATAAATGAAGCCGTCACGTTGTCAGTACAGAACACAGTCTCTTTGTGTAATGCCTAATATATATTAGATTTCTACCAAATGAATCATAATTTGGGGCACCTGGGTGGCTCAGCTGGTTAGGCAGCCGACTTTAGCTCAGGTCATGATCTCACGGTCTGTGAGTTCGAGCCCCGCATCGGGCTCTGCGCTGACAGCTCAGAGCCTGGAGCCTGCTTCGGATTCTGTGTCTCCCTCTCTCTCTGCCCTTCCCCTGCTCACACTCTGTCTCTATGTTTCTCAAAAATAAATAAAAATGTTAAAAAAAATTAAAAATAAATGATTCATAATTTAAAATGAAAATGTCTCTATCCAAAACCCATACTGATTTCACTGCTATGTCTTAGATCCTAAGTAATGATCTGATACCTACGAAGGTAGCCAGATATTGTCAAGAGTGGGTACAGGCTTTAAAGCCAGACAGGCCTAGCAGGAGTGCCAGTCTTAAAATTTATTGCCTGTGTGACCTTGGGCGAGTTATTTAACTCTTTGAAACTTACTTTCCTCTCTGTGGAAGAAGAGAACAATAACAGCCTTTGCACAGTTGTTATTAGCAGTCTATAAAGCAAGGTTGCTATTTGTAGAGCCTGATGCGACTTCTAGGACATACGTGACCTTGCAATGACAGTGGTTATTTGTATTATTAGGAAGCACCACGCACAGTGGTTAAGAGAATGTGCCTTGTGTACAGCTGCTGTGTCTTGGGGTGAGTTGCCTAACCTTCTTAAGTGTCTGTTTCTTCAACTTAATTTTATTATTTTTTGTAATGGTTATTTATCTTTGAGACAGCGCAAGTGGGGGAGGGGCAGGGAGAGGAAAATAGAGGATCTGAAGCGGGCCCTGGATGAAGGCAGCGAGCCCAATGTGGGGCTCGAACTCACAAACTGTGAGATCATGATCTGAGCCGAAATCAGCTGCTCAACCTAATGAGCCACCCAGGCGCCCCTGTTTCTTCATCTTTAAAATCAGAGTAATATCTAATATCTACGACGGCATAAAGTTGCTGCGAGGGTGGAATTTAGTACCGTTTCACAGGTCCTCAGCACACAGGAAGCAGTAAGTCAAAGACAACTGTAGTAGTTACTATTCTCATAACTGTTACCAATCCTGAGGTCAAGACATTTCTATTGAGCATTTCCTACAGAACCCAGGGTATGGGCAGACAAGGGCCACGGTGCCTTGATTAGCATCATCCCGTATCAGAAAAAAGTCCTAAAAGGGCTGAGTGAATGTTCCACACGATGTCAAAACACGGTGGCTACTCGATCAACATTCACCTCTACGCTCCTGCTTTATTATTTTGCTTCAATTTTCATGAGAAGAAGTAGCTTAATGAAGCTCTGGTAGAACCCCAATTCTAAGAAGCGTTTTTGCGATTTAGAACTAATTTAAGTTCTTCTGCTTCAGTCCTTTCTGTCAAGTAAACTGCAAGTGACAGAAGAAAATGATAGTGTGGTCGGTCTTGGTGCAGGGAACGAGGCTGAGTTTGGGCTCTTCCTATAAATGCTATTTTACTGAGATAATGAAACAGTTCAAAGGACACATTCAATCTAGCTAATAAGGAAAAGGTTTGAATGAGTAATCGAATGAAATCCCTAAACAGGGAATCAGGCACTTTTAGAGCTATAAGCAACTTACTCAAACTGAGTGCCTGAAATTACATTTAATTTTAAGTCTAACAAGAAACCAGAGGTTTAACCTTATTTTGTATATTATCTTTCTCTAAGAAATTCAAAGGAGTTATAATTTTGAAAACATAATTTATAAGACATACTTTTGAGATTAAAGACTGCTCCCATTTTACGTGAGAAAACTCCAGTTTAAGATCGCTGAAAACAGAGAATGTAGGAGCTGCCTTCTGCTAACCCCGCGCTCAGCCTTTCTGCCACTATTTTCTCAACTTGTTTTCTCCCCAACATGTAAGCCGCTTCCCACGGTTTTAAGAATTGATGCCACAGAAGTTCTCTGTCCCTATTCCTTCCTTCCAGATATAAAAATATTTTTAGCACAAAGTTGAAATCAATAACACCAACAAATACAGTTATCTAGTTGACTCGAGAAGTCACGCTAGCAGTTTTGTGAGGATGTTAGTAGCTGGCTGGTGGGAGAGTATATTGGTACAACCTTTCTGAAGGGCAATTTGGCAACAGACAGCAAACACCTGAACATTTCGATACTCTCTATTCCAAAGTCTCCCTTCTCAGAAATTACTGGAAGGGAAGAATCTGAGAGGAATGCAAAGATGTGTGAGCGACATCCTTTTTGTGGCAAAAAACAAGTGGGCGGCAATAAACAACGAATGAATTGTGGGGTGTCCAGTAAACAGAAGCCAGTGCAGCTACCAAAATCCATAATATAGGGGTGGGAATGGGGTCATGATATATTAAGTGGAAAAACCAAAGGGGTGTCTGGGTGACTCAGTCAGTTGAGCGTCCGACTTCAGCTCAGGTCATGATCTCACGGTCTGTGAGTTCAAGCCCCACGTCGGGCTGCGTCGGGCTCTGTGCTGACAGCTCAGAGCCTGGAACCTGCTTCGGATTCTGTACCTCTCTCTCTCTCTCTACCCTTCCCCTGCTCGCGCTCTGTCTCTATGTCTCTCAAAAATAAACGTTAAAAAAAAAAATTTAAAAAAAAAAAAGAAAAACCAAGTTATTCTGGCAACTAAGCCTATCTCTAGGTGACTCGAACGAGAGAAAGGAGGAGCATCTGCTCCAAACTGTCAGCAGCGATCGTCTCTGGGAGGTGAGATAGTGAGAGACCGGAATTCTTTCGTTTTGGTGGTTCCCCACTTTTCTCGACCGATGAACGGCGTACCCTTTCTAGAAAGAAGAAAAGTGTCACAATAATCGCAAATGCGCCTGAACATTTTAACCTTTGGGGCAACTTTTATATTAAAAACTCGTCAAGTCGGAGCAGGACGACACGCCCATCCACGCATCTAAACGTTTAGTTGTACGATGTGGGGTGCGAGCCCTCGGCAGGCTGCCGCGGGGGTACGCGGAGACGCGGGTCAGGACCGTGACCTGCAAGGCGCTCTCTGTGCAGCCGGTGTGAAAACACCGCGAGGGAGAAAACGCCACGTGCCGCAGGAGAGGTTAAACGCTGCGCTGCGTCAGCTCGGGAGGGAGGAAGACGCGCTCGACATGGTCATTACCCTTCTCTCGGCGCCAGTCAGGAGTCCCTCCTTGGCTGTTTCCAGGAACTGCAGGACCGGCCTCAGCTGTGTGACACACTGGATCAGGTCCTCTTTGTGTTCTAGTAACAGAGCGGACAAGGTCTTTCCCTCCTCGGTGCTCCCTGGGGGAGAGAGAGTCAGAGACACACGCCAGAGAAGGCAGTCGATGGGCAGGAAATGACAGCGCGGCTTGTCGAGAGAGATCTAACGGAATAAGAGAGTGATTCTCAGCCTATTTTGAGCGCCCGGACGCAGAATCTCTTTCTGGAGAGGAAAATACTTTATTATTCTGTTTAAACTCTATGAAAGGAAAAATGTTTCATTTATCTGTCGAAACACAAAGCTGCAGAGCCAGCCAGAGGTTAACTTCTAGTTGGCAAGGCCACTGCTTTGTACCTAACCCAAACGAGAGACGCCAGCCGCAAGCGGTGCCAGCTCACCAGCTCACCCCGGGCAGGCGGAACAGTGACTGGGACGGCTTTTTGAAGGTCAGCAAAACACTGACGGTCTTCTCCAACTTTAAGGTGTCAGACCAGTTAACGAGGGTATGGAAATGGAGACTCAAATTTAGGTTGTACATATTTAACAGGCAGCTTCTGGAATTACACATCGAATGGACGTGAAAATCACTTAACGGCAAACTCGACAGCGTCTTCCCAGAAGAAAAGCCAAGCCACTCGGGTGGACGAGGGTTTCGCCTACCTTTCGGCTGCACCGCTTCTACGTCTCCTGGCTTTCCGCCTAACAACGCCGCCTTCGCCGCGGGACTGGAATCTTGGCACAGCCGCAGCAGAGACACAACAGTCCGAACGTCCAGGCTCTCATCTCTTACTTTTTCCAGGATTCTCTGGAATGCTGAACGTCCTTCTTCACCCTCAAGACATCCCATTATAGTCTGTGAACGCAAGTAACCAGAAAGAGACATCGGCCAGCCGCAAAAACCCCGTGCCCCCTGGATCTGGCGAGTGAGGCCCTCACCAATTTGATCCCTGCCTGTTTGGCCTTTCTGTGGTATTTGGCACTTCTCGGACCCCTGCATGAGAGAATGTTGAGTGGGGGAGAGGGGCACAAAAGAAGACGGGGTGGAGAGAGGGGTGCAAGGAGAGATTTAATCTTAAGCAGGCTCCATGCTCAGTACAGAGCCCGACTCAGAGCACGACCCTGCGGTCACGATCCAAACCGAAATCAAGAGTAGGACGCTCAACCCACTGAGCCCCCAGGGGCCCCGGGCGCCTCTGTCTCTGCAGTAACACTGGAGCATTGGGTACGGAGAAGCACCAGCCTTTCTGACCCCTCCTTCTCAGCCTTCCTCCCTGGGTTGCCTTCCAAATCTCTCGCCATAAGCAGTACCAAAAACTGGTCTCAACTCTGGACTTCCTCTTCCATTACACTCGCCATCCGGAAGAGCTCTCCTATAGCCAGCTTTTCTACCGCTTCTAGGCAGCTAACCCTGACAACTAGCTCTCTAGTCCTGTCTGTCTAAATCTTGAGCCACACAATTCCCGCTGGAAATGCCTCATCCTCCAGAGGTCTTGGCACCACATGCCACCATCTGGACCCTTCCAACCCTAGAGTCCTAAAATATCAGCAACTCCAGTGGTGAAATAAACACAATTAGCGGGAAGAAGGCCAACTGGAAGGAAGGGTTCATATTTCTATTTTAGCAATAATGGATTTACTTTTAAAAACATGGAACCGAAAGTTAATTTCACGTGCATAGCCTTCTTATTTCTACTCGCCAAAACTACAAGCTACCTTTGATGATTCTGCGTGGCGATGCTATAAAAGTTTTTGCACGAGAAAGAAAAAGTTATGGTTTTCTACACACACAGACTCACACACACAAAACACGAAAGGATCTCATGAATATCTACACTTGCGAAGTTCATCTAGATAGTTCTTTTCAGCTCTGGTAGTGACAATAGGTTTAAAATGTTTGTTTGGAGAGATTTTTATCCATTTCTCCTCATCCCAAACAAACAGGAGTTATGAACGAGTTAGACTTTGTGTTTCTTGGCTTTGCTTGAGCTTGCTTTTCAATCACAGATGGGCTGTGGAAAGCGGAGTTGAACTTAAAAGAAAAGGTTCCTGTGATTTTTAGTCATGCACAAAAGTGAACTCAGATAAAACCCAGTTTAGGAACCCACATTAACTGAATTAAGTAACTTCCATGAACCTAAGCAACTCGTCTCGTCTCTACTTAAAGATAATAAACAAATGAGATACCAGCTCAGCTGAATGCCGAATCCCCTTCAGTCACGTTTATTCAACCTTCTGTACTCTGGTTAGCCCACCTAAAATCTCCTTAGAGGATGCCTTTTCCCTGATGGCAGCAGGCGGTAGGCAGCCTCTAAATGGTTCGAAATGTCCCTGTCACCAGGTATTCATGCCCGTAGGCTGAACTTGATGACAGGCTTCTAAGGAAAAGAGTATGGCAAAAGCGGTGAGACGGCACCTCGGAGGCCAAGTTACTGCGACCTCCGTCCCGTCTCTGCGGACGTCTCTGCCTTCGCTCTGGAGGTGGCTGCCAAGCTCTGAGCTGCCCTCCGGAGAGGCCCACGTGGCAAGGAACCGATGTCTCTGGCCAAGGCACGTGAGCGCACAGAGAACGAGACACTCCCCACCCCCACTCCCACCCAGCCGAGCCCTGAGCTGTCTGCGCCCTTAGCTGATGTGTCCTGACACGGGCTTCCTAGGGACCCTGAGCAGGGGCTCGGCTGGGGATGCCTAGCTTCCTGACCGACAGAAACAGTGGGGTGTGAACGCGTGCCCTTTCACATTGTGAACTGTTAGAGTAATTTGTTACGGGGCAAAAAATAACGAACGTCGCCCCGCTCAGTGCTGATGCTCTCCGGCACCAGGCCTCTCCCTCCTCATTCTCCCTTCCCTTCCTCCCTTTCTTCGGTGCGTCTTAACTGATACAACATTGAGCCGTCCTCTTCCATATGAAGCCAGTGTTCTTTCACCTGAAGCTCTCTGGACACCCCGATTTCACCGCTCCCGGTATCCAATGTGCCTGGCGTTTACCACGCGAGCGGGGGGTGGGGGGGGGGAGAGCTGCTTTCATCAAGGGCGGCATCTCATGTGCTTCTCATTATCCTCTCTGCTGTCCCCTCCTCGGCAGAACTGCTCAGCGGTGAAATTAAAACATGTGTTAACCGCGCTGCTCGGCAGTGGCGCTGGGGTGTGACCATCTGGGAAGAAGAGCAGGGGTGGGCTGATGAGAGGGCCAGAAGGGAGCAGCCAGCTGCCTGGACAGCCCTGCTCTTTGCTCTTTCTTCCAGAACCTCCTGAGGACCTGGCACCAGAGCCAGCATTTTAACCGTGACTCCACCAGCCTCCTCAGCTGCCTGAGGCTCCTCCACGTGGAGAGCCCTTTTCTGAAAGAGCGTATCTGCCTCGACAGAGGGTGTCACACCTTGCGGCAGACTGAGGTCCACTGACTGCTGTCATGTACCGGAACTCTGAGAGGCGAACCCAAAACAGAGATTTGCTCTTTGACCGTACGTTTGGAATTCCTTTGATTCTTAAAGGTACTTCAATAAATTCATACCAATTTATGGTCAGACATAGAGTCAAAGTACTTTGATTTATGAATGAATTACAGGTCAGTATATTTAAAGATGGGACAGTTTCCTTTTCAAATTTAATCTTTGCCTTACACTAAGGTCTTTTCGTTGAATTTACTTAATTTCCCAACTGTCTGCCTACTGCCCTTGGGTCTGAGCTGTGCTGCATTCTTGTTCGCTCACGCCTCCCATGGACGCTGAGCCAGATGATGGCACTAATGACGCACGTGAGCTCAGCACCATCCCAGACGCTGCGCCTTTGTGCCATCGACCTAACTCCTCACATCAGTGCTCGGGGGCATGACTACTACGACTACATAAGTGAGTCAAAGAGGGGAGGTGACCTGCCCAAGGTTGCGTGGCCAAGAAGCAGAGTGCCCTGGATGAAACACTGAGCTTACTCCATTCACCCTTTTCATAGTTCCAACTCCCACATTTTGAGTGCAGCCAAATCCGTGTACACTGCGCTCTACTGACGTACTAGAATCAACATCACTTTGAACACTGGGTCATATATCTCTACCATCTGTAGCATTCCTGCCGCTACCAATGATTTGTATACATACTGGTACACAGTAGGTGCCTAATAAATACTTGTTTAACTGAGTGAAATTCCCATGCCCTAAAACCAATGGCCCTTCTGTCTACGGCTGCATACCTTAGACTTAATAACTTGCGGAGAGAGATTTGGAAAAATAACAACTTGTTTTCACTTCTCACAGGCCTTTAAAATGAATCCTATTAACTCACTTCTCAACAGGGTCACCCTACAATGTCAGCGAACACAGTCCACAAAACAGAGACCTGCACTTCCTGACGAACCTCCGAAGTAGTGACATGGTTGCAAACATCACATTCGCATGGGAGACTTGTTTGCCTTTGAAACAAAGTTGAAGGAGAAAAAAATGCTACTAGATCTTAAGCTTTGGGAGTCTTTCTAGAATTTTAGGTGAAAAGTGGATCAAACAGCAAGGAAATCAATAGCAGAAGTTATCTCCTTATTCTAGTCATAGATTCGCTCTGCTATATACACAATTAATTAAAAGCAGGGACATGGCTAGGAATAAAGAAAGAAGACAATTAAAACTTCTTGCATTAAAGCTGAAAAAAAAATACGAGCTTGCCTTTAAACAGAGGTTTTGCTCGGCTCAGCCAGAAAGCCTGTTAAGGTCAGTATCTGCTTCTTGCAATGGGCAGCAATATTGCACTGAGATAAAGACGGGCAGAAGCCACTTTCCCATCCCTGCACCCAGGAGATTTCTCCTTAATCAGTCTCGGCTTTGGCTGCACACAACCCAAGCCGCCCGGCCTCTTCTCCTGTTGCCGCAATCACTGCTCAGGGAATGGCTTTGCCACCTTCCATCATATATCTCAGGAAAGAGAATAAACAGGACACTAGTTCACGGTGTCTTCCTGAAACCCCGTCCGGGCCAGCTGCACACCTGTATTTGTGTTTCAAAAAGGAACAGGCTGGTCCATCTCAACCAGGATGCTCATGAGCCTTAACAAGCCTCAAAATTACACACCTAAGCACAGATTATTTTCAATGTTAAGCTGTCTTTTTAATGTTATGCTGATTAACCAAATAACAACAACAAAAAGCATTCAAAGCTCCTTGGGAGCTAAAAATGTTTAAACAGAAAAATAACAAACAAGCTCCCAACCTTTACGATTACAGCTGAAACGCAGACTGATGTTTCAAGTGAACAGTTCGCAAATGCTTTCGATACTGAGGCCTTCTGGGGATTCCCACAGTTTGGTGACTTCCAAAAAAATGACTGCATGTATGACAGGACTTCTTTGCCATAGGGATAGGGCTCCGGGCTTATTTCTTTTTCTTTTCCTAGCAACCGGCTCAATGCCTGGCACATACCAGCTGCTCAGTAAATATCTGCTGAATCAAGGGGAAAGCAGAGAGTAACACTTGGGAGAAATGAGTACCTGGTGGCCCCTCGAGTCACCGAGAGGCGTCAGCACAGACACTGTGACGTCTGCCGGCATACACGAAGAACTGTGCAAGCCACCAACTCCTCCAGCAGTGCTGCTCAGAAATGTGGTCCACGGACACCCAATCAGCAAAACGGGGAGCCTGTTAAAGATGCGGGTCCCCAAGCTCTACCACAACCTATGAATCAGGCCCTCTGGAAACGAGGTCTGGAGGCGTAGGTTTCGACCAGTACACCTCATGATTTTTATATACGCTGAGCCCATTGTTCCAGAGACCGACGGCTTCGTCCCAGACCCTACACCTGCAGTTCAGGAAGGTACTTCCAAGCGGGTAATGGTGCCTATTTGAAAGCATGACTTGCAAATTAAGCTTAAAGAAACGACAATCTATCTCACGTGTCAGAGCAAATGACCGGGGTACTAGGATATTATAAGGCATTAAGTAAAAAAGGGGCTTCAAGGTCAACTAGGTCTAAAAATAGAGAGTAAATGTAGAAACAACAGCAGTCACCACCGACTGAGCTCTTCCCACGCGCCTGGCATCTTAGTGAGTTTTACGTCAAAAATCTTTATTAATTTCGCAATGACCCTGTGATACAGGGGATAACATTCCTGTTTTGCGAATTAAATTAAGGTTTATAGAGATTAAGTTGTTTGAGAGCACAACACTAGCAGCTGGGAGAGCTGAATAAAATAACTGTATACCCACACGCTGGAACTCTGCTCAGGCATATAAAAGGAATAAACGTGCAACAACATGGACAAATCCCAGCAGAGTTATGCTGAATGCCAGAAGCCAGACCGAAAAGAACATAGACTATATGACTCCATTTGTATATAAAACTCTAGAAAACATAAATTCACCTACAGAGAGAGCAGGTCGCTATTACCCGGGGATGGGTGTGTTGAAAGGGGAGGAGGAAGGGAGTACCAAGGGCATAAGTAAACCTAAGGGTGATGGTATGTTCAGTATCTTGCTTGTGGTGATGGTTTCAGGTCTTAAAACTTATCAAACTGTACACTTCAAATATATACAGCTTGCTGTATGTCGATCATACCTTAGTAAACCTATCGAAAGGGAAGTTAAAAAGCGAGAGAGATGGGGCACCTGGGGGGCTCCACTGGTTAAGCGTCAGACTTCAGCTCAGGTCATGATCTCCGGTTTGTGGGTTCGAGCTCAGCGTCAGGCTCTGCTGACAGCTCAGAGCTTGGAGCCTGCTTGGGATTCTGTGTCTCCCTCCCTCTCTCTGCCCCGCCCCTTCCCTGCTGGCACTCTGTCTCTCTCTATCGCTCAAAAATAAATAAACATTAAAAAAGTGAGACAGAAGTACAGGGCTTAAGTACAAAGCAGTACTTCAGCAATTCTACACTTTAATTTAATCTTATGCTCCTTAACCATTTTTCTTTTTCTTTCTGCAGCTGAAAGGTTTATTATGGAATATAACAGACTCAGTTTTAAATACAGCCACCAAGTGATTTGTAGAGCTCTCACTCTGACCTCTAAAACTGAGAAAAAAATAGCATAAGCCTATAATGATCCCCAACAGTGAACCAGTGTTCTCTCAAAGTACTATTAATGTTATTGCCATCAAAAGATTAGGACAAGAATCGGGAGGGAAAAAATGTTGAATGAAACCACGTACAGCAAAAAATTTCTTGAGCATTTGTTATTTGCCAGACATTTTAGGTACCAGTGTTAGAAAAAAATGCTTAACACACAGCTCGAGCGAGTCCACAGGCAACACTAATAACCTGAGTGCTGCTGGTCTAAGGAAGGCTGCTGCTCCTTCAGAACCAAAATCGGCGGAGAGAAAGTCCTAAGAGAATAAACGAAGTGGTGTGTCTATAAGCTATCAGGGTAAGGAACTAGTGACAACAATGACAGATTGAACGCTGAAGAGAATATCCAAGTGCAAAACTGTAAAGTCATAACGTCCTGCGACAGAAATGGAACAAAGAACGCCGAGGGTCTGCACCGAGATACCAACTTGTAACCTCCCTCCCAGAGTCATCGGGGTCAACCCAGTCTTATAAAAGGCTTCTCTCTCACAAAAATAATTTACAGCCAACTACTGACTAACCATGGTCAAAATAAATATTCAACCTTGAAATGGTTTTTTTAAAAAGTAACTTGCGGGGCGCCTGGGTGGCTCAGTTGGTTAAGCGGCTGACTTTGGCTCAGGTCATGATCTCATGGTCTGTAAGTTCGAGCCCCGTGTCGGGCTCTGTGCTGACTGCTCAGAGCCTGGAGCCTGCTTCGGATTCTGTGTCTCCCTCTCTCTGCCCTTCCCGTGCTCATGCTCTGTCTCTATGTCTCTCAAAAATAAAAAATAAAAATATTAAAAATTAAAAAAAAGTAACTTGCTATGTATGAATCAGGGAAATACTTAAACAGTAGGAGACATTTACTGCCTGGATTATAGTAACTAACGCAGCACGGGAGGCCTTCCCCATGCCACCCCACCACCCAGGTGAGCCTGCAGGGACAGCGCCCACGGGCCGTGCCAGCACCTCTCAGCACGGGAGGCACAGCTGGGTGAAAAGAGAAGCAAGAGGAGTTCTATAGTGGCTGCGGAATCGATCGTGTAGGTTCAGGCTCTAAGGAATCCCGCAGGGGGGTGCTGCGTCTCAGCAAGATACTGACAAGAAGAAAAGGTCGGCTAAGAGGGGGAGTGTGATGCCCACTGGGGAGTCCTCTGTCGGACGATTCTTCAACATTTATACAGACACGACACGCGCGCACCAGTTTTTACTCTACTGGCAGTAAAGCCCAGTGTGCGAGGGAACAGCTCTAAAGGCAAAAAGGTTTGGTTTGAATTCTTGCTCAGTCCTACCAGCTCTGTGACCTTGGCCAAGTTATATTACCTCTTTGAGACAGTTTTCTCGTCCATAAAATGGGGCTAAAAAAAAGTAAAATAGTATCCACCCTGGTGATCTGTCAGAATTAAATGTGCTAACATGTGTCCCAAGCATAGCATAGGAAGTATTCAACAAATGTTCACCATGACTGTTTCTGGGTCTGAAAATGGCCGCTGTATCCCTAAACACCGAATACAATTCACTATGTAAGATTTATATTAAATCCTTTCCGGGCCATGCTTTGAGTATTTCTTGTTGTTCTGCTTTGGTTTTATCATTTAATCTCGATTCGGGGTTACCCATGACTACCCCCCTGCTTCATCTTATCCTTGAATAATCAGGAGGAAATGGTGTGATCAGCTAAGTATCCTGGACCCAAACTGGTTGAACGCTGGGATTCAGGTTTGGAAACACGCTGCCTAGCTAGCACTGTTGCAAGACTGCTCTTTAGAGAATAAACGTCAAAAAAAATTTAAGTTTGAAAAACTCGAGACCCTGAGGTATTTTACATTTTCGCCATCCTGCCCCAAACGGGAGGCTGATCCGGCGTCCAGAGAACACTACACCAGCCAACAAACAAAACTCGAGGCACCTACCTCCTCCTGCGCACCTTTAATTTCTGAACATTCTTCTAGTCTTTTCAAAACATCCGGGGTCATCAAGAGTGCGTCAGAAAAGATACTTTCATTTTCTAGAAGAAAATTCAGCTGCTGGTGTTTCCTCTCATACTCTGAGTACAAAACAAAACACAATAAAAAAGAATTAGTGATTCATTCCTCGAAATGGTTTTTACAAGTCCGAGCTGACGACCTTCAGGGCATACGCTGCATTCATAGCTGGCACCGGGCGCATCAGGGATGGGTGACAGAGAACAGTGTCTCCAGCAGCTCCCTCCTTTGTGCCATCCTCATCCCAGTTAGAATAACGGGTCAGCATCCAAACAGACGCCTCGCTACTTCAGTGCTGCTTTTCTGCCCTGTAGTTAGTTCATCTTCAGACTTCCAACACTCAAAACCACAAGCACTTTTAAAAGAAGAATGCCCCAGGAGGCGTTCTGCTTCGGAGTTTGTGTGGGATTGAACTGGATTCTGGCTTCCTATCTAGCAGTGGTCTCCGGGAAATTCATCACTGAAACAAAAGACTTCATGGGGTGCCTGGGGGGCTCAGTCGGTTGAGCGTCTGGCTCTTGGTTTCGCCCAGGTCACGATCATCACAGTTCCTGAACTCGAGCCCCGAGTCGGGTTCTGCACTGGCAGCACAGAGCCTGTTCGGGGTTCTCTCCCCCTCCCTGCCCCCCACCCCCCATTCACTCTCTCTCAAAAATAAACAAACTTAAAAAAAAAAAAAACCATGAGGATCATTGGATACATAGTATACGGTAACTTACACAGAAGGCCAGGTTACAGAGCGACTATGAAGCGAATGTTAGAATGTTAGTTACCTGGCTCAGCGCTCGCCTCCTTTGCCTCGCTAAAGGCTTGTCCGGCAGGGGAGGAGGAACAAACTTCAGCTGCGTGAGGAGTCTCCACGGGGGTGTCTGCGTCCCCCTGAATGTCCTGGGCAGCGGAAGGACCCACACTCATCTCCTGGGCAACCGTACGGACTGGCCCCTCGGGCTCGGCTTTCACGGGGCCCCCCGGAGGGGCAGGAGCTTCCGGGGAAGAACAAGGCTCTCCGGCACCCTCGGGGAAAAGGATTTCCACCTCGGGCTTCTCCGACTCCTTCCCGAGGGACTCGGAGGCCGGCGGCGCGGAGACGTCCCTCACCACCTGGCCCTGAACAGAGCAGCTGACGAGGCTGGTCAGCAGGTTTTTACAGCTGACGGCCACGTCAAACATCTGCAGGCTGTCGGCCAGCGAGATGATTTTGGAGAAGTTGTGCTTGCCCACGGGCAGCTTGCCGGTGTACATCATTTCCAACAAGAGGGCGAACTCCTCGGGGCTCACCACGGCCGCGTCGATGGAGATGGTGTCCGTGCTGTCCAGCAGGGTCTTGAACAGGAGGCTGGCCGCGGCCAGCACGAGCTTGTGGGCCCGGAAGTAGATGGTGCCGATGGAGATGGTGCAGTCGCAGAACCGCTGCTCCTTGCACAGGGTGTAGAGCTGCTGCAGCAGCTGCCGGCTGTAGTTGGGGAGCTCCATGGCCGCGGCGCTGCCCCGGGCACCGCTCACCCTCTCGTCTTCTGGAGTCCACTTCCGGAGGATCAGTGCCACATCCTAGAGAAGCCCGGAGAGTGCCACGTTAATAGGTCACAAGCGCAAAGGGGAACAACTTGAACGAAACAGGCAAGTCACTCGTGCATTTGACAAAAGTTGCTCAACAGGGAGGGGCCCTGCGCCAGGTACGCTAGATTAACGACGGTGACCGCCACGTGCTTAACCGTATGAAAGCGACTACGCTTAGTGCTTCATCTGGGCCCTCTCATGGGGTCCTCACAATGACTCGACGGAAACGGTATCACACCTTCCCCATTTTACAGACGAGGCTGGAGCTCGGAGGTACTCAGAGAACCAGCCTGAAGAAAAGCAGCTGTTAAGTGGCATCTGTGTATCACCCATGTCAGAGCTGTGGGTGACACGCTGCTGTATGCGTCCCTGCTTCCAGTGAGCTCTCGGCCAGAAGAAGAGCGTACGCGGTTGTACAAACAGCTTCGCGATGCGACGTCCTCATCCCGTCTGACCTGGCTGCGACACGGGACACGGGTCGTCACTCCCTCCCGCTTCCAACACCTGCTTCACTTGCTCCTGCCCTCTCTGGTTCTCCTGTGACCTCGCCACCCAGCATCCTTTGCTGGATCCTGTGTCGCACTGGCCTCCACAGTTTAGAATGCTCCAGGACTTCGTCATCTCTCCTCTTGTCGTCTGTCTCATCTGAGTCCGTGCTTTTGAAATATCAATGGATCCTGACAGATTGCAGGCTGACATCTCGGGCTCAGTCCTCTCCTTTGGGGTCCAGATGCACACCGCCCGCTACCTCCTCAGCATCTCCCATCGGAGGCCCGATAGGGTGTTCAACTTACATCCCAAACTCTCCTGCCATCTTCCTGCTTTATAGCAATTTTGTCTTTCTAGTTGTTTGCACCAAAATTCAAAAGTCAACCTTGATTCCTGTCTTTTCCTTCTGCTCCATATCCAATCCTTTATAAATCCTGCTGGCTCTACCTTCAACACACATCCAAGACCTGACCGCTCCCTGCTGCCTCCCCTGGCTCTCTCTGGTCAGTCGGAGCCCTCGTCCCCTATTATCTGGACTACTTCAGCAATCCCTCCTAACTGTCTCCACGCCTCTGCCCCTCTCCAGCACTGCCTCCCCCCCACCCTCCCTCGATCCGGTAGTCAGAGGGGTCTTCTTAGCACACAGCCACATCCTGTCCCTTCTTTGCCTCCTGGGCTTCTGGTCTCAGAGCAAATGCCGAAAGCCCAAGTTCTCCTAACAGCCTACACGCCCCCCCACCAACCTGGTTGGTATTAACTCTCTGAGGTCACCTTCCACCCTCTCCCTCACCATCCTGCCTTCGGCACGCTGCCTCCCTTACCCGTCAGGTAAGCATGGTCATCTGCAGGTGTCTCCACACGTGTGCATGGCCCACTCTCACTGCCATCCATCGGGTCTCTGCTCTGAGGCCACATCATCACCGAGGGCGTCCCTGACCATGGCCTTTAAATAGCAGCCTCTTCTCCACTCCCTTCCTCTTACTCGATTTATCATCATAGCATCATCACCTATGGCGTCTATTTCTACCGAGTATCACGTATCTCCCTTCGCTGGAATGTGAGCTCCATTAGGGAACGAACTTTTCGAAATCGTCTGTTATATCCCAGCGGTTCAAATTCCGCCTAACACGAATGTTGCTGGTTAGACGGTGGAATGAATAAACGCACGGAAGGAGATATGATGGCAGAGATTTGCACCCAGAAAGCCAGCTTGGGAAAAGGCGCATCGAGCAGTTCGAGGAGGAGCCGACCTGCCTGAATGAGTAGGCACTGAGGAGGGGAAGGCAGTGAAAGGCAACAGGTGCTCCAAGCAGGGAGCCTGCGTGAGGCACGCCGACAAGAAGAAAACGTCCCCAGTGGTGGCGAGGAAGGGGAGGAGGGGGGACTGTAGGGACATTGGGGATACTGGAACACAAAGCTGGGGACAGGGAGTATCAGGGGCTAGAGCTGGCAGGCAGGGTTGTGGCCACAGCGATACGTGGGCCATGCTTAGGAGCTTGGATTTAGCTGAAAGGGGATGAGGAGCCGCTGAAGGGTTTGAGAGGCTTTAAGCAGGAAAGTCGCATGGTCAGAGATGCATCTTCAATGTATCATCTAAGTGACATTTGGACAGAATTGAGGGAGATAATGCCCGAGACAGGCTCTATTATTGCAGGAGTTCAGAGATAAATCAACGAAGACTTTGACCCAGAGAAGCGGCAAGAGAAGAGAGAGAAAGAGACAGCCAAAAATATTCAGAAAATGTAACTGTCACGATTTAGAGTCTGAGTAGACGTGAGCGGAGAGAGAGACAGCTCGCAGGTCCTGGCACGGTGAGTGGGGGTGGATGCTGAGATGATCCAGACAACGTAAGAAACGTTTAGGGAAGAAGACGTCCAGTTCAGTTTCGGGTCTGGGGATCTTATGACAACAGCCAAATGATAGATCTCACTTGGCTAAGGAAAAGAAAATGCACGGACAGAGCGGCTGGGGTGCGGGAGGCCACTGTCAGAGCAACCCCAGCTGCCTTTGTCAGCAAGACTGTCGATGATCCGCTTCGAGCCCACCACCATTTCTTTATTTTCCCACACTTGAAGCTGACAGATAAAATACAAATATTTCCAGGTTCTGGTTTCTGGTCTGGCCATGGAAGGAGCTTAGGAAGTCACCATTCCATCCCGATAACAGGTAACAAGCTGAAAAAAATGGAAAGGTCAACAACTCTTTTCAGATCTGTCAGAGAACTGAGGTCACAGGCGAAACTGCTATCCCCCACATTGGAGAGGAAGACCGGCAGATACAGAGAACCGCGACTCCTCAGAGCAGAAACCCGCCAACAGACACAGGGTGGGAACCATTCTAAGAAAGAGAAATAAAAACTGAAATTGACCAACTGCTTCAGGCTCAGGGTGGACAAATCTGAGTTAAAACTTCCAGAGGGACCAAGCCATAATTTTGTGAGTTTTACCTGCAGGAACTCTAAGGGGTGAATATAGGTGAAAAAATTCCCTCCTGCTTCTGGCAGGGGGAGAGAGGGAATGAACCATTTTTAAAAATATGCCAAAGCACTGTGTTCTTAACAAGGCCTAGCTTCAGGAGAAACTGTTTTACCAGATTCGGACCTAACCTACCAATATACTTACACTTCAGCCCCACTTCGGCCATCCTGAACCAATGGGGGG
This sequence comes from Paguma larvata, assembly GCA_030068075.1. Classification (NCBI taxonomy): domain Eukaryota; kingdom Metazoa; phylum Chordata; class Mammalia; order Carnivora; family Viverridae; genus Paguma; species Paguma larvata. The sequence goes on along the minus strand of CM057833.1, from coordinate 16,219,607 downwards.
GGCGGGGGGAGGTCCTGATAAACACTGGTGGAGTGCACAGTCCACACCGCCGAGACCTAGTCATTGGTCTATAAAACGCCTCCTCCCGGCACCTCACCATCCCACATCCCATCAACTACAGGCTTATTTACCATAATGTCTTTTACCCAGTACTTTATGTCTACCTTTCAAGAAAAAATTTCAAGACATACTGAAAGGCAAAAAATACAGCTTTAAGAGACTGAACAGGCATCAGAACCACAGTCAAATATGTCAGGAGTTATCTGACTGAGAAATGTTGTTTTTTTTTAAGTTTCTTTATTTCTTTTGAGCGGGGAAGGGCAGAGAGAGAGAGAGAGAGAGAGAGAGAGAGAGAGAGAATTCCGAGCAGGCTCCATGCTGTCAGTGCAGACCTCGATGCAGGGCTCAAACTCACAAAATATGAGATCATGGCCTGAGCCAAAATCAAAAGTTGGACACTTAACCAACTGGACCACCTGGGCGCCACTCTGACCAAAAATTTTTAAAAACCACAATTGATATGCTAAGGGCATTAATGGAAAAAATAGACAACATGCAAGAAAGGATGAACAATAGAAGAGAGATGGAAATAAGAAAAAATGAAAAAAATGCTACAAGTCAAAAATATAACAGAAATTAGGAAAGCCTTTGGTATGTTCATTAGAAAACTGGAAAAAGGTGAGGAAAGAATCTCTGAGTTTGAGGACTGATACAACGATAGAAACTTCCCAAGTGAAAAGCAAGGTGAAAAGATCAGGCCAGAATATCTAAGAACTGCAAGACAACTACAAAAGGTAAAACATATATTCAGTGGGGATATTTGATGGAGCCGAAAGTAAAAGGAACAGAAGCAACATTTGAATAATAATGACTGAGCATTTCCCCAAATTAATGTCAGACGCCAGGCTGAGGGTGCTCAGAGAACACCAAGAAGGATGAATGGCAAAATATTACATTTAGGCATATCATATTCAAACTACAGAAAATCAATACTTTAAAAAAACTCTCCAAAAAAAGTGGGGGGGGGGGGACCACTTCACTTATAGAGGATCAAAGACAAGAATCACCTCCGATTTCTCTTTAGAAACCACATAAACAGGAAGAAGGTAGAATAAAATATGTGAAGTGTCAGAGAAAAAAACCAACCAACCTAGAATTCTGTACCCTGCAAAATTACCCTTCCACAGTGATGAGAGGCTGGGCGGGAAATAAAGCCTTTCTCAGACAAGCAAAACTGAAGAGACTCAGTTGCCATTAGACCTGCCTTGCAAGGAATGTTAAAGAAGTTCTTCAGAGAGAAGGAAACTGATAAAGTACAGAAATTTGAATCTACATAAAGAAATGAAAAGCACTGGAGAATGAATAGGTGAAGGTAAAATAAAAACATTTATTTCTTAATTCTTAATTGATATAACTGATGACTGTTCAAAATAACAGCAATTTATTTGATTATGTATGCTTGTGTTTCAATATACTTACGTATATATAAGTGAAATAAATGAGGACAATAATACAAGCGATGGGAAGGGAAAATTAGGACTATTTTATTAGTATATATATGGTACTTGCACTACCTGTGAAATGGTATAGTGTCATTTGAAAGTGGACTTGAATTAGATATAAATGTATACTGCAAACTACAGACCAACCTCTAAAACAAGTCTGAAAAGGAGTATAACTGATATGTTAGGAAAGAAGTGAAAATGGACGTAAGTCAAATGCTCAATTAAAACCACAAAAAAATGAAAAAAGCATGAAAGACAAAAATAGGAACAAGAACAAGGGCAACATATAAACAACATTAACGAATATGGCAGCTTTAAGTCAACTACGGCAATAATCACTTTAAACGTCGATGGTCTAAATACACCTATTAAAAGGCAGATATCAGAATAGACCGAAAAACAGGACCCAAACCCTATATTATCTCCAAGAAACCCATTCAAGTATAAAGACACATATTGATTTAAAGTAAATCCACAAAGATATATCATGCTAGTAATAATCAAAAGAAAGCAGGAGTAGCTACATTAATTTCAGACAGAATACATCTCAAAGTAGGAAAAGTTACCAGGGATAAAGACGAGCATTACAAACAGAAAAGGGGTCAATACTTCAAGAAGACATAATCTTTTACATGTGTATGCCTAACAACAGAGTATCCAAACCAAACTGAAAGAACTGCAAAGAGAAACAGACGAAATCTACTATTATAGTTGGAGACTTTAAACATCCCTCTATCAGAAATGGACAGGTCCAGCAGGCGGAACTTCAGGGAGGACATGGGTGAAGTCAAGAGCACTATCAGTCAACTGGGTACAATGGGCATCGACAGACTTTCCATCCAATGACAGCGGATTAGACATTCTTCTCAAGATCACATGGAACATTCACCAAACGATACCAATTCTCGGCCATAAAACACCCTTAACAAATTAAAAGGAATAGAAATCATACAATCTCTGCTCTCAGACCACAACAGAATTAAACCAGAAATCAATGACAAAGAGATAGCTGGAAAATCCCAAATACTTGGAGATTAAACAACACACATTTTTCTCAAGTTTTTTTAATCTTTATTTCTTTTTGAGAGAGAGAGACAGAGCATGAGCAGGGGAGGAACAGAGAGAGAGAGAGAGAGACAGAATCTGAAGCAGGCTCCAGGCTCTGAGCTGTCAAGCCTAACACAGGGCTTGAACTCACAAACCATGAGATCATGACCTGAGCCAAAGTTGGAAGCTTAACTGACTGAGCCGCCATGGTGCCCCAAACAACACACATATTTCTAAATAACACATAGGTCAAGAAAGGAATCTCAAGAGGAATTTAACTAGGGGGTACCTGGTCGGTTCGGTAGATGGAGCAGGTGACTCTTGACTTCAAGTCCCATGTTGGATGTAGAAATTTAAAAATATATATGTTCTAAACTAAATGAAAAGGTAAATACAGCTCATCAAAATTTGTAGAATGCAGCAAAAGCAGTGCTTAGAGGAACATCTATAGCACTGAATGCATTGTCAGAAAAGAACCAATAATTTAAGCCTCCATCTTGGATATTAGAACAAGATCAAAGTAAATCCAATTAAACAGTAGAAAAAAGTTAGCAGAGAAATAAATGAAATCGAAAAGAGTAAATGCATAAAGAAAAATCAATGAAACCAAAAGCTGGTTCTTTGAAGAGATCAATAAAATCAGTATGTCTCTAACCAAGTAAACTAAACACACACACACACACACACACGCACACACACGTTACTCATAACAGAAATGAAAAAAGGGACATTACTATAGATTTCACATACAATAAAAGGATAATAAAAAAATTTTATGAGCAACTTTATGCCCACAAATTTGGTAACTCTGACAAAATGGATCAATTCTTTAAAAGACCCGATCTGCCAAAACTCACGCAAGAAAGAGACAATATGAATAGGCCTAAATCTATTAAAGATATTGAATAATTAATAACTTTCTAATACTGGAAACACCAGCCCCAGATAAGTTCACTGGTGAATTCTATCAAACATGTAAGGACAAAATTACGCCAAATATCTACAATCTCTTCCAGAAGACAGAAGCAGAGAGAATATGTCCTATCTCATTCTATGAAGCCAACGTTACACTAACACCAAAACCAGACAAAGACATTATAAGGAAACACACACACGCATCTCTCATGAACCAAGATACAGAGATCCTCAGCAAATATTAGTAAATCAAATCCAACAATATATACAAAGAATGACACACCATGATCAAGAGGGACTTATCCCAGGTATCAAGTCTGGTTAAATACTTGAAAATCAGTAAATGTAATCCAGCGCATCAATAGACTAAAGAAGAAAAATCACATTATCATATCACTTGACAAAATCCAAAGTGCATTTATGATTAAAAACTCTCAGAAAGTTAGGAATTGTTTTATCAATTTGATAAAAACAACAAAAAACCAATAGTTAACACTACAGTTAGTGGAGAGAAACTCGTTCTTGCTAAGGTCAAGAACAAGGTAAGGGTGTTCACTCTCACCGCTGCTTTTCAGTACTGTACTGGAAGTTCTAGCTAAGTAATAAAACAAGAAAAGGAAATAAAAGGTCTACAGGTTGGGAAGAAAGGAATAAGACGGTCTTTATTCCCCGATGATGACTGTCTATGTAGAAAATCCAGCAAAAAAAATCAACAACAAAAAAACCCCTAATAAGCAATTATAGCAAGATTGCAGGGTACAAGGTAAATATATGAACATTAATCACTTTCCTATATATCAGCAATAAACAAATGAAACTTGAAAGTTAAAACATTACCACCTAATTAGCACCTACAAATGAAATTTAAAAAATGAAACATTTATGGATAAGTCTAACAAAGTATGTATATGAGTTATATGAGGAAAACTACAAAACTGATGAGAGATCAAAGAAACACGAAGTAAATGGTGAGACGTTCCATGCTCATGGATAGAAGGACTGTTTTGTCAAAATTTCAGTTTTTCCCAACTTCGATCTATAGATTCAACACAATCCTAATCAAAATTGCAGCAAGTTATTTTGTGGATACTGACAAACTGTTTCTAAAGTCTATTTGGAGCGACGGATTAGCCAACTCAGTATTGAAGGAGAATAACAAAACTTGGAGGACTGACACTACTCAATTTCAAGACTCACTACAAAGCTATAGTAACTAACACAGTGTGGTATTAGTAAAAGAATAGATAAATTATCCCACAAAAATATAGTCAATTGATCTTTGACAAAGGAGCAAAGACAATACATGCAAGATAGTATTTTCAACAAATGGAGCTGGAACAACTGGACGTCCCCAGGTAAAAACATGAATCTAGACATAGACCTCACGGCCTTCACAAATTTAACTCAAAATGGATCACAGGTATAAATGTGAAACAGAAAACTAGAAAACTAGAAAAGAACATAGAAAGGGGCACCTGGGTGGCTCAGTTGGCTAAGTGGACTCTTAGCTTCGGCTCAGATCTTGCAGTCATGAGACTGAGCCCAGGTTCTGCACTGACAGCACAGAGCCTGCTTGGGATTCTCTGTCCCCCTCTCTCTCTCTGCCCCTCCCCTGCTCACTCTCTTTCTCAAAATAAATAAATAAACATTTTAAAAACTCTTTCTTAAAAAAAAAAAAGAAAATAATATAGGAGAAAACCTAGATGAACTTGAATACAATGATGACTCTTTAGATACAACACCAAAGACATGACCCCTAAAAGAAATAACTGATAAGCCAGATTTCATTAAAATTATAAAAAAAAATTCTGTTCTATGAAAGGTAATGTCAAAAAAATGAGAAGCCAAGTCACAAACTGGAATAAAATATTTTAAAAGACACATCTATTAAAAGACTATTATTATCCAAAATATACAAAGAACTCCTAAAACTCAACTATAAGAAAACACACAACCTGATTTAAAAACGCACCAAAGCTTAACAGACATCTCACCAAAGAGATACAGATAGCAAGTGTAAGAAGCAAGTATGAAAAAAATGTTCAATATATGTCATAAAAGAATTGCAAATTAAAGCAACCTATTACAATGGCCAAAATCCACAAGCCTGACAATACCATATGCAGTGAGGATGTAGAGTGACAGGCACGCCTATTTATTGCTAATGAGAATATAAAATGATAGAGCTGCTTCGGAAGACAGCTTAGCAGTTTCTTAGAAGACTAAGCGCACCCTTACTGTGAGACCCGACAGTGTGCTCCTTGGCATTCACCCACCTGAACCGCCCACACAGAAACCTGCACACAGATATTCACAGCAGCTCTATTAAGAACTGCCAAAACTTGGAAGCAATCGAAATGTCTTTCAGTAGGTAAATGGATAAACAAACCGTGGTACATCCAGATAATAAAATATTATTCTACACTAAAAAGAAATGAGGAGCGAGCCACAGAAAGACATGGAGGAAACTTAAATGCATATTGCTCAGTGAAAGAAGCCAATTTGAAAAGGCTGTATACTGTATGAACCCAACTATTGTATATGGCATTCTAGAAAAGGCAAAACTATGGAGGCAGTCAAAAGATCAGCGGTTGTCAGTGGCTGAAGGAAGGCAGGGATAAAAAGGTGAAGAACAGAGGATTTTTAGGGCAGTGAAATTATTCTTTATGATACCGCAATGGTAGATTCATGTATTATACATCTGTCAAAATCCATTGAATGTACAATTCCAAAAGAGTACCCTAATGAAAACTATGGACTTTGGGAGAGAATAGTAAGTGGATGTAGGCTCAGTGATTGTAACAAATGTATCACTGTTGTGAGATGGAGCTGGCGGGGGCGGGGGGGGGGGGGGGGGGGGGGGGCGCAGGGTTATATGGAACTCAGCTGTCCTCTACTCTCAGCTATGCTGTAAACCTAAAAGTTCTCTAAGAATTAAAGTTCATTTATTTAAGTTTATTTAACAAACTTAATAAAATGAATGTAAATGTTTCAGTTCTAATCATCCCAAACCTTATCTATATGCCATAGAATTTAACATTGTGGGACATTCATGAATTCATATAATTTTTTTAGTTTACTCACAGTATCTTTAAGAATATCTAGCCCTACGGTTTGAGTACAATTTGTCTTAATATCTGGATTATAAAAATGCATACTTTAAAAAAAAATAATAAAGTGCAGACCGGGAGCTGACTTGCTATACTAGTGAGTAGCGGCAGGGGCAGGCCTGGAATCCAAGCCTCCTGGTACTAGTGGAAACAAAACAAAAAGATTCTGTAAGATTTTAAAAAGGCAAAAGTAGAAGCTATTTTTTTTTAAAGGAGATAATTCTTAAAATGTGTAAATTAACTTTTTAATAACTGACAATAAAATCAGAACAAGAATTCAATTTGCAAATAACACAAAGTATAAACTACTAAACAGACACTTAAGTTTTTCTAAAAAATGAATTATATCAACAGAATGTGATTTTTTCCCCTAAGAGCAGACAGAGGCCTGTGGATTCAGTAAATCAAAAGACTTATCTGGATGTACAATAGATCTTTTTAAACATTCTTATTAATATGAAATAAGTGACTGAGATTTTATTCCCAGGAAAAACTAAAACATACTTAAAATGTTTTTTGGTCATTTTTTCTAGGGTAATTATGCACATCTTTCATCAGATTTAAAAAAAAAAAAAAAGATCTACCAATGATCCAGAGGGAGGTATTTTGAGCATTAACTATAGAACCTTGCAGTCAGAGCTATTTCATATTTTTGCCAACAACTAAGTCAGATGAGAAAATAACAGAATAACTGCAGCAGAATGAGCAACTGAGCAAAGTTAAACAAACTGAACTGACTTGTGTGGCTCGCCGATATGCAGACGCTAAAGACATGGTTATAAATCTGCAATAAAGGGAGAATGGAGGAAGTTAAGGCAGAAAACATTGAAGGGTGATCAAGGGCTGCTTAACGAATGAGAGCTGGCAATGCCGAAAGTTGAAAATTACTGAGATTAACAGGAATACTCATTGAAGAGCAAACTTGGCAAAATGGCACACTGAGCTGACGTAAATGGACCTTTTCTCCCACTTCATACACACAGAAATGCTGGATAACACATTTTAAAAGTGCTTTTAAAATATATAGTCAAGCTGAAAGAAAGAAAGAAAGAAAGAAAGAAAGAAAGAAAGAAAGAAAGAAAGAAAGAAAGAAAGAAAGAAATCCCCAGGTACCTGAAAAGAAAGAGACATCAAAATCAAAGCTGGAACACGAAGTAGATGTTGAGACCATGGTGGCCCAAGGGGTTTCAGACTCCAATCCAGACCTGCGCTTGGAGGAGAAAGCATTAATCCTCACATGGAAACTTAGAAATACAGCTTCAGGCAGGTAGAAGGTGGGTGAGTTGAAACTGAGACCCCAGAGCTCAAACCACCTATCCTTCCTTGATACACAGTCTGAAAAAAATCTTTGCTCACCAACTCAGGGAAGTAGCAATAAAAGTTGTTAGTTATCTCTGCCTTAAAAGGAAAAGGCGCCCCCCAAGAATCTAAAATGTAGGCCTATGCCACACAGAGGCACGTGTGGGTGGGCAAATCTGTATCGTACAGGAATCCTGAGCTGAGAAATTAACATCAAAACTGGTCTTTGACACACAGCAGAGAAAACCCAGAATACTCTCACAACCCAAGGCACAGAGACTCACACAAGGAAGAAGGAAAAACACAAAACAGAGCTCACTATTACAAACCAGATGAGGAAGACCCAAACGTGAAAGGTAAATCGTAAAGGCTAACGGTAGCAAATGTCAGAGGGTGTCTTTGGAGGTAAACTTCTTCGACAATGCCCCAAATGCCAAAAAAAGGGGGGGAAATGATGAATTTGACTGCAGTGATGGTAAAGGTTTCTATCAAAAACATGATTAACAGACAATGGACAAATGGTAAATCAGGAGATGATATTTGCAAAGTTTAAAGGCGACAAGGAATTAGTCTGAGATATAAGTAATTGCTGCACATCTTAAGAAAAAAATTAAAATTCAAGTAGGAGTAAAAGAAGCAAATGCTATAACCAGGCAGTTAAGAGAAGGAAAAGCTTAGGGGGTACCTGGCTGGCTCAGTCGGTTAAGAGAAGGAAAAGCTTACTTTTAATTAACTGACATGTAGTATTAGTAGTGGTTATAATAGCAGTAATAACAGCTGGCATTTATGTGATGCTAATTACATTCAGGAAGTGTTTATTATATTCAGGAATACGTTTTACATATATTAATTCATTCTGACCTCTCAACAACCTGATGAGGCAGATCCTGTAATTATCCCGTTTTATTGATGAAGAGACTAAGGCCCAGTAATTTCTCTAAGGTCTCACAGTAACACATGGTAGAACTTGAATTTGGATCTAGAGCACCACTGGTGAGTAGATAAATTGATATGGCTATTCTGGTAATATTTAGTGAAATTTTCTGTGCATATACGCCTTGCAACCCAGTAATCATACACCCGCAGACACATCCCAGAAGAGTTCTTACATGGGTCCATACAGAAACATGGCCAGGAAGAGACTGGAGCATTGTTTTGGGTAGCAGGGAGAGGAGAGGCAGTTTAGATGTCTATCACTAAAAGACAGCAAGTAAATATGCAGAATGTATACAATGGAAAATAGTGCATTAGAAAGAAGCAACGACTAGCTACTCAGACAGAAATACAGATAGATACCCAGTGTTGAGGGAAAATATAACAACCAGAATGAGATCTAGAGCATAACAGCATTTATTATGTAAGTTAAAACCACATAATCTAAACAGTACTATATATTAGATAAAGCTACATATGTAGCTGAAGACATTTTATCAAATACATTAGAGTGGGTACCTGTAGCAAGGGAGGGCAATGATGGTAGGTGTTGGAGGTGAGAAAGAAAAATAAAATCAGACAAGAGGGGCCTTGCCCAGATAGAGAAATGCTACAGTGTCTCAGAATGAGAAGGCTCCCTACACCATCCCCTAAAGGCAAAAAGTAAAACTAAAAAGTCACATGAGATGAATCATCAGAAAGACTTTAAATGCAGTAATCAGCACAAATAGCAACCCCAAGAACTGAAAACCATAAAAATAATAGAATACTATGAAAAATGCTATAAATTGTGTTTCGTTTTAAGACACAGGCAAAATGAAGGGAAGTCATAATCAAAGAACAAGCTAATATGGAAACGGATAATCAGATGTGTAAAAGAACTAGAAGAACTTCTGGGAATAAAAAAATGAAGTCACTGCATTCATCCATTGATAAAGTAAATAGACTAGATACAGCTAAAGAGAAAATTAGTAATTAAGAAGAGAAGTCTGAGAAAATTACTCAGAAGCTGGCAGAGTTTATAAAAACAGAAACGTGAAAGAGAAGCTAAAGGACACAGAAGACAGAATGAGAAAGCAGCACATGCATCTAATAGGTGTTCCAGACGGGAGTGGCTGAGTGGCTCCATCGACCGACTGGCTCAGGTCATGATCTCACAGTTCCTGAGTTCCAGTTCCGCATTGGGTTTGCTGCTGTCACCATGGAGCCTGCTTCAGATCTTCTGTCCCCTCTTTCTCTGCCCCTTCCCAGAGCTTGCGCTCTCTCTCAAAACTAAATAAATCTTATTTAAATTATATATGTATAATATAAATATATTTGTTTATATGTATATGTACATATATATAAATATATATATATATACACACACATATATATAAGTACTTCCTAGATGAAAACAACTTATATATATAGAAGTGCTTCCAGATGAAAACAACAGAGAACATATAGAAGAAGCAATCTGAAGATATAATCTCTGAGAAATTTCTAGAATTAAAGACAAACATGAATCTTCAGAATGAAAACTTTGAAATATTAACAGTGAGAAAAAGAAGTTGTAAAAAACCAAGAGAAAAGACACTACTTACAAAAGACTGACAACTGGACGGATACAGACTTTCCATTTAATAACATTAGATGCCAGAGGAAAATGCAGTAACAGTTTTTGAATATTAAGGGAAAAAACATTCAAGTTGCAATATCCAGATCACAGTTACATTATCTTCAAACAAACACAGTTTATCACAGGAAGAATTACTTTAAGAAGGAAACTGAACCAAAAAAAGGGGGGGGCGGGGACAGAATGCAAGAAAAAATAGCAAGTGGCAAGCAAAGAAATGGCTAAACAAGTAAACTGGAAAAGTTAAAATCAGGAAGACTGATAACACCGATGTTGGTGGGGATGCGGAGAGACCAGAACTCTCATACATTGTCGGCAGAAGTGTAAAACAGTGCAACTACCTAGGAGAACTATGTGGAGGTTTCTTATAATAAAGAATAAACTACTAATAAATGCAACAACATGGATAAACCTCAAAACTATTATGTTAAGGGGCACCTGAGTGGCTCTGTTGGTTAAGCATCCAACTCTTGATTTCAGCTCAGGTCATGATCTCGGGGCCGTGGGATTGAGCCCTGTGTCAGGCTCCACGCTCTGCTCCTCCCCCACATGTGTGCACTTTCTCTCAAAATAAATAAACATTTAATACAAAACAAAACAAACTATTTTGTTAAGTCAAAGAAGTCAGGCACAAGAGTACATATATATGACTCAACTTACAGGAATCAGAAATACAGATAAAACTAATTTACGGTGATAAAAATCAGACAGTAGTGTGGAGGCTGTGGGGGTGGGGAAGGGGAAAGGGAAGGGACGGGAAGGGAAAGAGACACAAAAGAACTTTCTGGGGAATGGAAATGTTCTACATCTTATCTTGGGTAGTGTTGTAAGGGCTAATCGGGACTAACTCCATTTTGTTTAAGGGCAAATTGAGACTGACTCCATTTTGAGTCCCCAGTGCCTGCGCAGAAGCTTGAAACCTGCAACTTTCCGTTTCCAAAAGAACCATGCCCAGTGACCTATGGAACAGGACTCTGACCCTTCCTCAGCTAATCGGCTAGGGTCACGACCATCACCCCTCCCACTACCCTAGACCCCTTTAAAACTCTTGGGCTTTTGGAACACGGTCTCTCTCGACCCACCGCTGCGTTGGTACAGGTATGAGACTGAGCTCGAGCTAGCTCAAATAAAGGCTCTTTTGTTCTTGCATCGGGCTCGGGTCCCTGGTGGTTTTTGGGGTTCCTGAATTCTGGGCTTAACAGTGTTTAAAGAGTAGCCATTTGTCAAAAATCTTCAAATTTAATACCTAAGCTCAGTTGTTAATTATACTTCAATAAAAAAGAAATTAAGAAATGTGTTAGGATACCTAAAACACACTGTTTAAAACTGGGCGCTGGAAGGAGAGGTTAAAAATAAGGTAGAATAATGACAACCTGAAGTAGCTAGCATTTACTGAATGCTTACTATGTGCCAGGCATTGTTTGAAATACTTCGCATAAATTAACTCATTTAATCCTTTCAACAATTTATGAAGCAGGTACTCTTATCCACATTTTACAGATTTAAAAAAAAAAAATGGCACCAAGAGGTTACGTTACTTACCTAGGGCTTACACTAATGTGTGGCAGAGGTAGGGCCCAAACTCCAGGAGCCCGGCTCTAAGGTCCCGTATTCTTAGAAACCCACTGCCTCTCTGAAATTAACAGTCAACAACGACATGGAAGATCAGAGAAAGAGAACAGAGTCAGGGCGTTCCAAGAGTCAAGAAGGTGACCGATTGGCTTTAGCCTTTGGCCTAAGTGAAGTGTGTATGTTAACAGGTAAGGATGTAGGGGAATAGAAGCAAAACTAATATCTGCAAACAACGGATACGAAAGAGAATAAAGAAAATGTGATTACCAGCAAGTGAGAAAAGGGAAAAAGAAAGGCAAAAGAAAATCACACTAAGTAGATAACTGAAGATGGCAGAAAGAAGTCCAAGCGCATCAGTAATCACAACAGGGAAACGGACTGAACTTTCCTGTTAAAAGGCAGAGAGTCTCTGATTGGGTTTTCAAAAAATCAGCTATGTGTTACTTATAAGAGAATTAATGTGTGGGCGTGTTTACACTTGACACAGTAACTAGCACATGGAAACTACTACATGTGTTCGTGGTGATTACTATTAGAAAGAGACTGTGAGTCACCCTCCGTAGTTTTGCAAGTAGCCATCTGACAGGCCAGCTGAAATATCTATCTACAAATAAACAACTAAACTATATCATCTCTGTAGATCACTTTCAGGTACAGAATACTGTTATTAAATACATCTAATATATAATCATGAGGGATACACTGGTGGTTTGGGGGCTACAGAAATGTACTAGAGAGGCTAAATTATACTTTGCGGATCTCACAGCTAAAATGTTAAGAACCTCTAACATGTATTTTACTGTTTCCCCTAATTCCCTTTGTAAAGATGTTAAACTAAAGAGAGGGAGTACACTAGATACAATGTCATGAAAGTGTACCTTTCAGAGTTAGAACACTGCATGCTGGACTCTTTCTTAAGTGAAGTCCTATAGATTCTTGTATAGAGGCAACCTAAATTATGTTATTAAGCACTTACTGAAATTGCCAGCCCTGGGGAAATTGTCAAAAGTCCCAAGGGAAGAACATTTAAGCAACAAAAGAGCACCAAAAAGATGGATGTTCCTCAAAGGAACAATATTAAAGCCTCAAGAAAAGACTATACTGATATAAAGATACTTAGAAAGAAAAAGCTTAATTGGCTGAACCAAGTGCTGCATAATGACCCAAAACACAAATGGGAATTCAACACACAGTGGAAACTAGGCCAGCTTTCTAAAAGGAGCACGAAGAATATTTATTTACTTATTCATTCATTCATTCATTCATTCATTCATTTATTTATTTAGATTTAGATTCTGTCTACTTCCAAAAAGGATTTAGAGGCACCCGGGTGGCTCAGCTGGTGAGGTGAACGTCTGACTTCAGCTCAGTTCATGATCTCAGGGTTCGTGACTTCGAAGCCCTACACTGGGCTTGCTGCTGTCAGTGCAGAGCCCGCTTCAGATCCTCTGTTCCCCTCTCTCTCCCCCTCCCCCAGTTGCACACATGCTCTCTCTCTCAAAAATAAATAAACATTAAAAATAAATGGATTCTTGGGGCACCTGGGTGGCTCAGCTGGTTGGGCATCTGACTTGGGCTCAGGTCATGATCTCACCATTCATGAGTTCAGCCCCACACTGGGCTCTGTGCTGACAGCTCGGAGCCTGGAGCCTGCTTCGGATTCTGTGTCTCCCTCTCTTTCTCTGACCCTTCCCCTCTCATGCTGTCTCTCTCTCTCTCTCTCTCTCTCTCTCTCTCAAAAATAAATAAACATTAAAAAAAATTTTTTTTAAATAAAGGGATTCTTTCATTTAAAAGGAAACAAGAGAAAACTAGAAAAAGCAGAAGTGAGAACTAAATCATAGTTCATTGGAAACATGGACTCCCTTTAATGACAAGGAAGAAAACAACGAAACTAAAGGCTTATTCTCGATATGCACTGTTTACTTTAAATAACACAGATGTCCTGAAATCCACAATTGCTGGCAATGTCCTTAGCAAAAAAGCACTCAAAGGCCTTCCTTGGGGCACCTGGGTGGCTCAGTTGGTTAAGCATCCGACTTTAGCTTGGGTCGTGATCTCGAGGTTCTCGAGTTCAAGCCCCGCGTTGGGCTCTGTGCCAACAGCTCAGAGCCTGGATCTTACCTCACATTCTGTGTCCCCCTCTCTCTCTGCCCCTGCCCCGTTCATGCTCATTCGCACTCTCTCTCAAAACTAAACATTAAAAAGAAAAAAAAAGGCCTTTCTTTGCTGCTACTACTGGAGAGCGGTGGCAGGCCCTTTCCTGAGCGTCGGGAACCGGACCGACCATGCTCCCCTTGACTGCGCCTGCTCCCCACATGCTTCAGCCAGCCGCACGCACATGTCCTCCAGTTACTCATCTTGGGCCATTTGCTGTTTATTTACTCAGCACACTGCTGGGTGCTATGTGGGAACCAAATGAAACATAAAACAAGATCTTTGTCCACAAGGAGTTGGTAATAAAGTTGACTCCACGCTGGAATGATTAAAAACAGACCTCTTAAAAGGACTCCACTCGGAAGAGACAAGAAGAAGGAAAGGAAGAAAAGGAAACAAAACAAACAAAACAGGTTGATCCCAGTGAGTGGCAAGGAAAGGAAAGGAGCTAGAAGTGGTCAATGCAAGTTAGGTACAATTGCAACAGGCCAGGGTGAACTCTAGACAGAGGAAGAACCGTGAACTCAGCTCCCGAAGAGGCACACCGGGCACGCATGCCAGAAATAATGTATGTGTTCAGGCAACTGGCACTGCACGTGGCTTTGGAAAGACATTCAGTAACTAGCTGCCATCACTACTATAGACTTTGGGGCTGGCTAGGGTGGGTCTCCAAAAACACTCGGGGAAGAGAAAGTATGGAGCACACGGGTCTCCAGGGTTAGGGATAAGCCCAGAAAATAAGCAGAGGAACTCATACCTGCTTTGAGGGAGGAGCTTCTGAAATAGGAGTAACACGATTAAATCAGAGCTTTACCAGAGACAGGAGGATGGACTAATAAGGAAAAGCTTAGCAACGGAAAGGAGGAACAGGCCTCCGACACTGTCTGTATGGGCTGTCCACATAGGTTGTTGCCTTAGGCATCCTGTATCACAGAATTCCCCGGAGCGGAGAGGGGAAGTGGGACCCACCTCTGCCTGGATCTCTGTGTTCTGATATCCAAGAGAGAAAAGCCACTCTATGACTTAATCGAGGGTCCTCTGTTCTGGCCCCCTAACAATTCTGCACGCTCCTCTGGCATATCTATCTCATGGTCTGAGACATCTCTCTTACGGTCTGGCTCGATGCAACCTCATCTGCTTAAAGTATTTTTTTTTTCCTGTCATGGTTGATAACCCCTTTCTCCCGAAAAAAAAAATCTTACCTCCACCTTGATGCCTGGGCCCTGCTGCTGGATCCAGAGAGCCGGAAGAGACCTCGGAGAGCCCCATTCATCGCTTTCAGCAAACAGAAGTTCATTACTTTATCTATCACGTACTCTGGTCGCATGGCCAGATGACCTTGGTCCAATCTCTTTCCTTTTTAAGGGAGGAAACTGAGGTCCTGAGAGGCTGAGTTGCTCTTTGATCCGAGTCGGCGTTAACCCCACGGCTATTTAGTATCTCACAAACACCCAGAGTCAGGTGAAATAACAGGCACTCTCAACATAATTAGAGCAAAGATCACACATTTAGAGACAAGAAATGGGGCATTTGCTTCACACAAAAAGATGATTTAAAATGTAAGGTATCTGAGGAATCAGCTAAGTTAAAAGAGAACCACTAGCAATTATTTCTGAGAATACAAGGTGGATGGGTGAGGTTAAAGAAGGGTGACTGCAGCTTTAGCGGGCCCGGATTTCTCAAGTTCAAAAGCAGCTGTCATTTGGGCTCGTCTCCTACACAGAAGGCCTGAAAGGCAGTGATGTGCAGCGGAAGGGACGGAGGGTTCTGTATTTGGCACTCCTGGATTCACGGTAGTATCTTGTATGTATTGTCATTGTGGTTTCTAATGGTATCACTGTCATCATCATTCCATCCAAATGCTAGTCTGTTACTATTCCTGTCCTTGAGATTTAAAGCAATACATGAATGGCCTGTGTGCTTTTCTGAGATACGTTCTGGTCACTGGGGAATCCGAGGAACCCGAACAGCCCCAAAGACCACTAGGAGTAAAGATCCTGAAGCAGCTGGCTGCGTCAGGCGTACAATTCGCCTGTGGGGGTCTGACTGCTGTCCAGGGAGCAACGTGGCAGACACGAAGTAAGAGTGATATAGAGATGACACCTCGCTCGTGTACTGGGATTTATACCTAACTCCATTTAATCCCGTGCTACAGGGGAAGACTAAGGCTCGGAGATGCTAAATGCCTTGTTAAGGCTCATGAGTTAACAAGGCACAGAAGCAAGTGCGGGTCTCAACGCTCAAACCACGGCTCTGTCCTCTAAACTGCGAAAGCCCTGCCGGGTGCCAAGACCCAGCCCCGGCCTCTGCGGATCATTCTCCCTTCCAAGAGCTCGCGGCCATTAACAAGTACAGCTGTCAACTCCTGGTGACTTAATGAGTAGACTTACAGTCTCACCCTGAGGGAATCGGCTAGTGAGGAGCCACGTCCACTGCCCCACAGCTCAGGAGGCCATATCTCCCTCAGTTATGGACTCGCGTCTCATGACAGAGTCAGCCCTAATGATATCCTGCTCTTTCTTTCCATATTCTGTCAAATTACGTAAGGGCATTATTTATCAAAGAACCCCTAATAAGACCTACTAATAATTAAGGACCTTACTATGTTTCTGAGCACTTTTTATGTACCTCCTTTAATACTAACAATCCAGTAAGATAATTAAACCCAATTTACAGTAAGTCCTGATAGTGGAAAGGCTAAGGAATAGGCCCAAGATCACATAGCAAATCAGCATAGGAAATGAAATTTTAATCCTGTCTGCCTGACCTAAAGTTCTTGCCTCTTCTGTCCACAGCAAGATTTCTTACCTGGGATCCTGTCAAAGAGAAGATTCCGATCCCGAAGTTCTGGGGTGGGGCCTGAATTCTGCATTTCTCATACGCTCCAGGGGATAGGAACACTGTTGGTTCAGGAACCCTCTCTGAGGAACAAAGCACCATACAACACTCCTGTTCTCCACTTTTTTTCGTATTAAATTATTATGTTTTAAGCAACTTTTCATCTTTAAAAAGTCTCAAGTCATCTTCAAATCCTTCCCTTCTGCCCCTGCCTTTGGCTCCAGGCAGAAAAACAAACACCATAATCGCTCTGGGACTAAAACCTCTCAAATATGGAGGATTCCAACTACAAGGCCTGAGGTGGATGGTTCTATGGCCTGGCCCCGACCCCAGCTCCTACAGAATGCATTTCAGTGATCCGGTCTACAGAGCTAGTGCGGCTGGCCTGGCTGCTGCCAAGGTCACCAGAGGCCAAACTGCCCCTGATCTACAGCGGTCGCCTGAACCCAGTCAAGCCATGGAAGGCCCAGGATGGTACAGCCAGTCAATGAAGGCATGAACTGAACACAAGCAAGAGATCTCTGCTTAGGACGCTCCACACGGGCTACTGCGGTATCTCCTTTCTGGCCACTAGGCCACTCGTCTTCCCCACAGAGTCGGAGACTCTGCTGATCCTCCACAGCCTTCCACCCGGAGTCCCTGAAACCTGTCTTAAACAGCATTTCGAGGCCTGTATTCTCTTTGTGGCACAAAGTCTACAATCGAGACTCAATATTAAGTGCTGTCGTGACATCTGGCAAAATCAGGAGGGCCTCAAATGACCCAACGACTAATTCTGCTACCCACTGTGCTCTGGTAGACAAGGTCCCTGGGCCAAACAGTCCTTATCAAAGAGACTAAGGTTCGGTTCCTGTTTATCCCTGAGTAGTGGGTTTCAGTTCCTTGTCAGCCCCCCAAATTATTCCAGCAAGCCAATTACATCCTCTAGCAGAAACCAGGGGGCACCCCACCCTCTTGATCCTACACGGCCTGCCTCCCACAGCCCCCAGTTTTTCACTCTGCTCCTGGGGGCAACCCCATGTGGTCCTGAGTAGCGGACTATGTATGTCCCCCTCTGGGGCGGTGAGTATATGTGAATAAAGTCCCGTCAGTCTCAACTGCCAGCGTCCGGTGTCGTGGACCCCCCCCCCCATGACGCTAGGGTAGGGACCCTTCCCTCAGCAACAGGATGAATGAGAGGCGATTAAAACGTCTGTTTTGCCCAACCCACTGGCCTCTGCTCTTTTCATATACTCGAATCTCTTGAATGCCTTCAGCAAGGTCATCAGCTGCTGCCTGATGGTAATAGTGTCCAGCATTGCGCTAAAATTTGACACTTTCCAGTCAACACCCCTAACGCCCTATGAGATAGATACCATTATTATCCCTAACGGACAGACGAGGAGACTAACGTCTAACAGGTTATGCCCGAGACCACACAGCTGGAAAGTCTGGGCACAGTTCGGATGCAGGTCTGCGGACTCCCTGTTCTTCTTTACTACCTTAGTCTTGACAGAACTTCTGGACTCAGAGTTAGCATTCCTCAATGCCTCTCACAGACAGAGACGTGCTGCTCGCTGACCTGACGGTAGCACCTGCGTTGAGGGGCCTTGTTTCTCTTGCTGGTCTCTACTGAAAGACGGATGGAGATGGGTATCTGGAAAGAGTGCCCATGGAAACAGGCTGGCTGGCTGGCTGCCAAGAGACTTCCCTTGATGGCTTGAACTTAATTTACCAAAAGGGCTAGTCTGGCTGTCAACCTTGCAGATACAAACCACCTATCCTATAAAAGTCTCATAGTTCACTGGACTTCGGAAAGTTAGATAACACAGTCCAAACTCACAGAAGAGATGAAGTATAAATCAGAAAGTAAATTTATTAGCTCATTTTTTAGTGAAATAGGCCTACTCTTTACAGTTATCTGTGAAAAAAATTCAAGCAGCAAGGTCAAGTATCATCAGAGGAGACTGTATGCCGCCAACACGCAGCGGAAACAGGGTTCATCTGTCTTCACCACGCAAGTAAATGCCTGACCCCAGACTGGGCAGGTAGTCTGAGGGTCCAGGTCCACCACACAGGCACTGACAACTGACACTGTCTTGTCCCTTCTATCACCGAGTTCCTGGATCCTTCTATGGCTCCAGTTTCTCTTTTGATATAGTTGGACTCAGCTTTGTCTTTGAGGTAACCTTGAGAGGTATTTAATAGCACTGACCACGTGCTAATTTTTCAGTCTCTCTTAGAACGTGAGCAGTGCCCTCCTGCTGCTCCTGCCCACGGGTTTTCATTCTGTGCCCCGAACATCTATCAGACCAGAACTGCTCCTCAACGAGCCTCACCCAACGAGTTTCACTCAATTCACCTCAAACTTACCACCTTCTAACTTCTGTCTGGCTCATCCACCTTACATGGCCTGTACCTGACTCAGTTCTCCCTTCTTTCCTTTCCCTCTATCCCTCACCCACTCCCGACTCCCTTGCACTTCTGTCACCGGTCACTCTGCCACACATCCCTAATTAAAACTTTTAAAAAAGTATTTATTGATACCAAATATACATGAAATGACTCCTGATCAGAAAAATAATAAAAATCAAGAGAATTTTGCAACTAAAATTATCCTTAGATAATTTAGAGGGGCGCCTGGGTGGCTTAGTCAGTTACGCTCAAAGGTAACGATCTCACGGTTGGTGGGTCTGAGCCCCGCGTCGGGCTCTGTGCTGACAGCTCAGAGCCTGGAGCCTGCTTAGAATTCTGTGTCTCCCTCTCTCTCTGCCCCTCTCCTGGCTATCCTTCCTCTCTCTCTCTCTCTCCCTCAAAAATAAATAAACTAAGTAACATTAAAAAAATATATCCTTAGAGACTATGTAATCCACGCCTATCATTCTATAGATGAAAAAAGACTGACAGAAATTAAGTGACCCGCCACGTCACGTACCCAGGTAATGGCAGGGCCAAACCCAGGACCTGAGTTCTGGGCTTTTGGGCCAATACTTGAACCAAAACACCAAACTCCTAAATGTACACAACAGGTGAGGGGCCCGGGGGAGGGGGGGGTGGGGGGGGAGGCTTTCCCGGGCACCTCACAGGCTGGCGGTCGCCAGCACGAGGCAGGCTACGCAGCGCATTTACTATTCTCTCCTTCAGTGCTGGTTAAGCACCAACTGCCGAGATCTCTTTCAACGAGAAAATAATTACCCTCAAGCCAGAAAGCTGCCACGAAGTGTCTCAGCGAGCATATGATTGCAGATTCCCCAATCCACTGTCGTCGGTAGGACTGTAAGGCAGGCTTGTGACTTAACAACAGCAAAAAGAAAAATCTCATTTCTAACATGACTATTTAAGATACTTAAAAGATAACATTTGATGACTATGTAATCGAGATCACGATGGAGAAGGCCTGTTTATGCACAGAGGAAACAGCAGGAATTCACAAGTAAACAATAGATGTGACTACATAAAACAAGAAACTTCCAAAACACACTATCAATAAAACGACAAGATAAATGACACGTTACATGAAGTGAAAAATAAGTAATTAATATTAGAATAAAAAGATCACTCAAATCAATAAAGAAAACTAAAACACTTAAAATTTTAAATATGGACAAAGAAAAACAATTTACAAAAGAAATAAAGAGTCAATAAACTGAATTTTAAAAGTTTATCCTTCTGAATAATTAAAGAAATGCACATTAAAACATCAATACTATTTTGGGGCAATCAAATTAGAAAAGTTTTGCAATGATAATATTTAATTGAGAAGCAGTTTTATTTTTATTCATTTATTTTTAAATGTTTATTTTTGAAAGAAAGAAAGCGGCATGCATGCGCGTGTGGGGGAGTAGAGACAGAGAGGTGGGGACAGAAGATCCCAGGCAGGTTCTGTGCTGACAGCAGAGAGCCGGATGTGGGGCTCGAACTCACGAACCATGAGATCATGACCGGACAGAAGTTGGACATTTAACCACCTGGGCCACCCAGGCGCCCTAAGAAGCAGTAGTTTTGGAGCACGCACTCTGGATTTGGCAGACTTGGTTCAAAGCCTAACTTACACACTTTCTCAGTGATTTGGGGCAGGTCACTTTCATCACTGTGAGCCTGAACGTCCTTACGGCTTTACTGTGAGGATGGAATGAGATAATGCATCTGACGTGTTTCAGCAAACTTCCTGCCAACAGTAACGGCTCAGTGTTAACTGCTATTATTATAAAAATATTACTTGCATTAATAACTCACGGAAGGGAGCACTGAGACAGGCACCCACACGGTGCTGACGGAAGTATACACTGGTAAAAATCCTGCAGGGCACTAATGTGACAGGCAATCTGTCCATCTAGAGCTATAAAAAATGTCTTTGCTCCGGAAAACAGTATGGAGGTTCCTCGAGAAATTAAAAGTAGAACTACCTTACGACCCAGCAACTGCACTAAGTATTTATCCAAGGGATATGGGGGGGCTGTTTCGAAGGGGCACATGCACCCCCAATGTTTACAGCAGCACTATCAACACCAAAGTATGGAAAGAGCCCAAATGTCCATCAGCGGATGAATGGATAAAGAAGATGTGGTGTGTATACACACACACACACACACACACACACACACACACACACACACACACACAATGGAGTATTACTTGGCGATCAAAAAGAATGGAATCTTGCCATTTGCAACTACGTGGATGGAACTAGAGGGTATCATGCTAGGCAAAATAAGTCAGAGAAAAACAAATACCACATGACTTCACTCCTATGAGGGATTTAAGATACAAAACAGATGAACATAAGGGAAGAGAAGCAGAAATAATATAAGAACAAGGAGGGGGACAAAACATAAGAGATTCTTAAATACGGAGAACAGAGGGTTGCTAGAGGGGTTGTGGGGCAGGGATGGGCTAAATGGGTGAGGGGCATTAAAGAAGACACTGTTGGGATGAGCACTGGGTATTACGTGTAGGGGATGAATCACTGGATTCTACTGCTAAAATCATTATTGCACTCTATGCTAACTAACCTGGATGTAAATTTTTTTAAAAAGTGTCTTTGGAGAGAGACATAAGAATTGGGGGGTATAGGGAGGATACACTCTATGTGCCTTGCCCGAATGGTTTACCAGAATGTTTACATAGCAGTTATAGAAAAGAATGAGAAGCCCATGATAGAAGACAAAAAGATTTTTTTTAATATTTATGCCTTTAGACCCACTTATAGGAATCTATCTATACACAAATAATTAGAGATATAATGAAATATTTATGTACACTGAACTCAGAACAATAGCATCCCTGGTAAAAACCTGGAAATTTAGATGTATAATATGAGGTGGGGGGGCGCGCACGCGCATTTTATTTTGAGAGAGAGAGCACGGGGCGGGGGGGAGGAAGTGGGGAGAGAGAGAGACAAAGAGAGGGAAAGAATATCCCAAGCAGGCTCCACGCTCAGCACAGAGCCCAATACAGGGCTGGATCCCACGACCCAGGGACTGGGACCTGTACTGAGATCAAGAGTTGGATGCTCAACCAACTGAGCCACTCGGGTGCCCCTACAGTATGAAGTTTTTAAGTAAACAGAGTAAACAGCCATGTTATGAAATATTATGCATCCATTAAAAATTAGACTCTGTAGAATATCTATAGCGCAAGCAACCAAAAATAATAAATAAATACATAAATAAATAAATAGGACTGGATAGAATTTAAAACTTTTGTGAATCAAAGGATACTACTATGGAAATAAAAGGACAACCCCAGAATGGGAACAAATACTCTCAAATGATTTATCTCAGAAGGGCCCAGTATCCAGACTATATAAACATAGCATATCGGAATACAGTATCCAGAACTCTTACAACTCACCAATAAAAGGACAAAAAAGCCAATTAAGATCAGGCAAAGGATTTGAAAAGACATCTCTCAAAAGAAGGTATACAAAATGGCCAATAAGCACACGAAAAGATACTCAGCATCGGCCGTCAGCAGGGAATGAAGATCGACGGAAACCACCAGAGCCGCCACCCCACGCCCCCTAGCACGCTGTAATGAAACACGCACGCGCAGACGGAAAGCCCAAGTGCTGCCGAGGAAGCGGGGAAGCGGAGCCCTCGTGCACTGCTGGCGGGAATGTAAAATGGTGCGGCCGCGGTGGGAAACAGTTCGCAGGTTCGTCAGAAAGGGAAACAGAGATACCCCGTGACCCAGCAATTCCAACCCCAGGTCTAACCTGAGAAAACTGAAAACATACAGCCACACAAAAACTGGTACAACCAACGTTCGCTGGCGCAACGTTCACTGTTACACATAACAGCCCAAAGCTGGAAACCACCCAAACGTCCACCGACTGAGACACGAGCAAACAAAATGCTGTCTCTCCACACAGTGGAATATTATTCAGCCATAAAAAGGAACGGAATACAGAATATGTGCTACAATAGGGGTGAAACTTGAAAACGCTATGTTCTGTGAAAGAAGCCAGTCACCAAAGGCCACACACTGCAGGACTGCATTTACAGGAACCGTCCAGCTTAGACAGATCCACAGAGACAGACGGTGGGTTAGCGGCTGCCAGCCGGGAGGAGGGGGAGTTGGGGAGTGAATGCTAATGGGTACGGAGTTTGGGGTTGTTGTTTTTCTTTTTTTTGGAGTGATGAAAATGTTCTAGAATTAGAAAGTGGTGATGGTTACACACTTTTAAATTGTACACTTTAAAACAGTAAATTGTATGGTATGCGAATTATATCTAAATACATTTTTTAAATTAGGCACTTGAAGATTTTTAATAACGTGAGGAAATGCTCTCATATACTAAAAGGGAAAAAAACCAGCATGCCACTGTGTATAATTCTAATTTGGTTTAAAAATATATGTACATGCATATACACATTTGCATTTAAAAAGACAGAAAATATATCAAAATGCTAACAGTGGGTTCCTAGGTAGTGTCATTACGGGGTACTTATTCCCTTCTTTATACTTGTTTTTTAATGTTTATTTGAGAGAGAGAAAGAGAGCACAAGCAGAGAGAGGGAGACAGAGAATCCCAAGCAGGCTCCGTCCTGTCGGCCCAGAGCCCAACACAGGGCTCAATCCCACGAACCCTGAGATCATGACCCGAGCCGAAGTCAAGAGTCGGATGTTTAACCAACTGAGCCCCCCAGGCGCCTCTCTTATTCCTACATTTCAAAATTTTTTAGAGTAAACATCTACTATTTTTATAAGAAGGAAATTTTAAAATGGAAACCCAGGTAGGTCAGTCTGGCTTCAAGGCTAGTGTCAATTCCAACAAGCTGTTCCTTCACTAAACATGGATTTAGTTCCTACTGTACCAAGCCAAGTTAAAGAAGATAGGCTCTCCGCCTGCGGGGCATTTACATGAGTCCAGGGTGGGGCTGACCCAGTCCACCGCCTGGGAAAGAAGAGTCCACGTCCTCTTCAAATTACATGCAGGGCTGTCCACCTGCACACCGTCTGGGGCGGAGGGCCCACGGCTGTGAGCAGCAGCAGTGTAGCTTGGTGGTCAAAGGACGGAGCGGGAGCCAGACCGCCTGGTGTGAAGCCGGAAGGTCCGATCACAAAGCGTGTGACCTCACGGGGCACCTGGGTGGTTCCGTCGGTTAAGCATCCGACTCTTGCTTTCGGCTCAGGTCACAATTTCATGGTTCATGAGTTTAGGCCCCACATCGGGCTGTGTGCTGATGATGCAGAGCCTGCTTGTGATTCTCTCTCCCTCCCTCTCTGCCCCTCCCCTGCTTGTGCTCTCTCTCTCTCTCTCTCTCTCAAAATAAATAAGTAAAATTTATATAAAAAACAAAACGAAACAAAAAAACAAGGTGGTGTGATCTTGGGAAAATTACCTAACCTGCCAGGGATGCGGGTCCTTCATCTACAAAATAGGGGCGCTAACAGGAGTTCTCTCACGGGTGGTTAGAAGAGTCAATGAGTTAACACACCTAAAGCACTGGCATTATGCACGGAGGACATAGTAAGTGCTCAATAAATTCATTAGCTGCTAGCCACTATCATCACCATCACTGCCACCACCCCACCACCAGACGCTCACTGGGGTAGAAACAGAATGGATTAAAAACCACTAGCTAGCAAGCTTGTTTTCCACATCCCAAAACTGGCACCATTGGATTCTTGATGAGCCTATAATAACCATTATGTTAAACTAAATTCTTTTCCCACTTTCTCTCAGTTTCTACTGAAACTCCTCTTTTGAGGCATTCTATAAAGTGCAATGAGACAGAACATCAGAACGTCCAGCATGACAAACTGCTTGTGTCCTCTTATCTTCGAACTCATAAAAACAAGCGATTTTTTCAAGGCTATCATAATGGAAGGAGGCTTTGAGAGGCTTTTCTGTCTTTCCTCTGCCTTTCCAGCCACGCTGCTCTGACTCAGAAGTTCACCCGGGGTGACTCTTCACCGGCCAAACAGCGAAACCTCTGGAGCGACGCGATCGTCTGAGGAGTGACTGGGGACCGTGACAGCACTTCGCCTACTGCGGCCCTTCCATCCGGCAGAGGAGAGTCTCAACGAGCAATCATCGCTCCGATGCTTTTCTATCCAACCTCTCAGATGTTACAAAAAAATTAATAAAATTTAAAAGACAAAAAGAGCCCTGGGCTTTGTCACCGGTACTGACAGCAGTCTGCAGTGACCTCAAGACGTGGGTAAGTTCTGAGAGCTCACCGACCCGATTCTAAGAGCATGCCTTTCTTCAGGCAGGGAACGGTAAACCTGGACACACAGCAACGGGGTACCAAAGTTCAAATTCAAAGATACCCCTTTAACGTAAAGACGGAAGAGCTTCAGGCAACTCCACGATACCGACCCAGGCCTTGCAGCTCCAGGGGCTGGGTGCCTAACGGTAAGGGTTAGACGCTCTAGAGCCCGCCCAGGGGGCGACCCCAGGGCTGCCAGGCACCACGCACCAGCTGCGTGACTCCAGGCACGGGACTTAACTCTCTAGGCCTCGGTCTCCTCACTGAAATGGGGTATCAGTGCTTATCGTGGGGTAGCTGTAAGCACGGGTAAGCCCCTGCGTGTGTATGAGTCAATACGCATATGGGACACACTCATTAGATGTCACAAGGATAAAAGTCCACCTACCAAAATGATCAGTTTTCTAGTTCTTAGGTTGGATAATCAGTTCACAGATGTACTTTTTTTTCAAAGTTTATTTATCTTTGAGGGGCGGGGGGCAGACAGAGGATCCCAAGCAGGTTCCGCACTGACAGAAGAGTCTGATGCGGGGCTCGAACTCACACCCTGTGAGATCAAGACCTGAGCCAAAGCAGGACACTTAACCGACTCGAGCCGCCCTGGCGCCCCCGCAGATGCGCTTTTTCCACAGCACTCTGCCTCATTACTGACCGAAGTTACAAATGTATCTTCCATATGTCAAATATTGCATGGTTTTTTTTAAAAGAATAGACTTTATAGATAAACACGCTGCTAGTTTCAAACAGCCGGTCTAGGACGGGAGGCAGCTGGGAAAGCAAGACAAAATGGGGCGGGTTAGGTCTCTCGTACCAGAGAGCGCTGGGCTGTGACCTGAGAGAATTCAAAGTCTTAAACTCATTGAAAGTCAGCAGGAGATGCGGGAATTTTTGAGGTCGCCTGGCCCAACTCCACATTTTGTGGATGAGGAAGCCGAGATGGTGACAAGTGTTTTAAGATCTCCCAGTTCACTAATGACAGAAACAGGACTCTTCCCGTCACCTGTGTTTTAGGTACATACTGTAAACAGAAAGCGATGAGGAAACATTTTGGAAAGGGAAAAAGACACTTTGGAAGGGTTACGGTCGCGATCCAACAACAGGAGCTAACATTTGCGAAGGTTTATTCTATCCCGGGCACTGTGCCAAGCGCTTGGCATGGTAGCCTTACCTAATTTTTGCAGAACCTGTGAGGTAGTTACTATTATTCACTCCACTTTCCACTGAGACAGTAGAGGCCTATCGAAAGTACCTGGCTTGCCCCAAACCATAAAGCCGGTGAGTTCTAGGGCCCACAAATGGACCCGCGCTGCCTGACTCCAGAACCTGTACCCCTGGCTACTGCGTGAGAATTGAGAAAGCAGTGAAACTCTTGGCCGCTCAGCCTTTCTCCTACCTTTTTAGTAATTTCTCTGTCCAGAGGCAGTGTAGAGATACATAGTAAATTAAGTGGGGGTTTTGTTATTGTTTGTTTGTTTTTAATTCTGGTACAGTTAATGTAAAGTGTCCTACTGGGACAATGCAGAGGTTTAACAGTCCTGTATCTTACTCAGTGCTCACATGGTTTACGGGTACATAAATAAGGTGTTTTTAAAGCAAGAGGAGGTAACAATAACTCAGAGCCTACTTACTCTGTGCTACACAAGGCACCACACACACTCCCGCGCCCCAACCTGCCCGAGGCCACGCTGGGGTGATGGTGCTGCTGGGGGCCCCGGGTCCCAGCCTGTCTGTCCGGCGGCTCTTTACTGAGCTCAGCCAAATGCCCGTAACTGAGGCTTGTCCTGACGTAGAGAAGAAAGTCAGCAAAATCCTGCCCTCAGAGAACTCGCGGCGGAGGTAAGAGAACAGAGGCAGGAGCCCTACTTCCCTCGCTGGCACCTCAGCAGTCAGGAGCGGAAGCCGCAAGGAGCCCCCGCCTGCCACGGGGCACTGCGAGTGTCACCCGACCCTCATGTCACCCGACCCTCGCTGAGCCTCTGCACGCACTTCCCAGACGATCTCCGATCTCCTCCCCTCCTGATGCTGGAAGCTTCTTGTCTTCGAGGAAGTGGGACCTATTTTCATCTCTAGCTTTCTCGTGTTTATCACCAGGGAGTATGACAAAAGGGGTAACCCGAGGAGCTAACGACAAAAATGCAAAAGAGGGTAACTTCTCTACTGCCTCTAACTTTGGGAAAGAGCCTATGGGATTCCACAGTATTTGCTCAAAAATGTTCAAAGGAAGACATGGAAATTTTATCCTCAACACTCCGCTGCCTGAGAAGAAAATCCAGAACCCCAGGGGCCAATTATTCTGCTGTCTTGGACTCTGACCTTAGAAAGTCTCCCTCTGGTTTGAACCTGACTGGAACTGAGGGCGGCTGACGGCGGAGTGGCAGCTATGCGTGCGGCCTGTATGGAGAGTGGTCAAGGCTAATGACAGCCAGCTTCAGAGCGTCAGTCACGAGTCACAGGACCACACCAAACCCACGGCTAACCAAGTAAGAGCAGCAAGTCTCACTGGGATTCAAATCTGTAAGCTCCTTGCTATGTTCCCAGTATCATGCTGGACGCTGGGGACTCAAAACGCTGACAGGCTTTCAAAAATCAAGTAATTCTGGGGGCACCTGGGTGGTGTAGTCAGTTAAGCGTCCAACTCTCGGTCTCGGCTCATGTCATGATCTCACAGTTCATGAGTTCGAGCCCCGCATCGGGCTCTGCACTGCTGGCATGGAGCCTCCTTGGTATTCTGTCTCTCCTTCTCTCTGCCCCTCCCCTGCTTGTGTGGACACGCACATGCACGATCTCTCTCAAAATAAAAAGAATTTTAATTAAATTAAAATTAAAATCAAGTCATACTGAATTGCACTAATAAAAGAGAAGGCAAGTATGAGCAGAGCATATAAGAGACGTGGGAGAGGGAGGGAGACAGGAGGACTTACTGTTTGCAAACAGAAGTGAGGGAAATCTTCGTGATACGAACTAGAGGGGAAGGCGAATGTAAAACTACCGGCTGGAGTTCAGCACGCAGTGGCTCTTGACTGCCCCCCTGGCTTCTGCTCTTCCCTGGCCAGCTGGGAGTTTTAAATTTGAAAAACAATCTTAATAAGGAGCTAAAAAGAGTTGGGTTCTAAACCTGATTTCTGATTTCAAAGTGTGTAACCTTGCGTTAACTTCATCTTTCTTTCAAAACCTGTTTCCTCAACTGTAAAACAGAGGTAACCTGTTTACCGGAGCTCCTACAGCTGTGCACGCTTCGGTCCGTTTGAAACTTCCATATTTTAACAGAGACGCTGCTACCTACCGCCGAGCTGTTATGAGGCTCACAAGAGGTAATTACAGAAAATGCCCAGGCAGTGCCGGGGACTCTGGAGCATTCAATGGCAGCTGTCGTTATCAACACGGTCTTTTTTAAAGTTCTGCGACGAGGGTACGGAGAACAAAACACGAGGAATCAGTGAATTCAGTGCTGCAGAGTGGAGACCAGGGACGTCTGGATGTCTGCACGAGGACAGTCTTTCCGCACACGGTCTCACAGGCTCCTTCCCCTCCACTGTCACCTCCCCCTTCCTGCTCTCTTCGTTCATTCAACAAACACGCATCGGCTGCCTGCTGTCTGCAGGACACAGAGCTGCGCACTGAGAACAGGAACAGGAGGAACAGAGACAGGTGAAAGGGTTTTGAGGGGACAACATAACAGGACTGATGGGGACACTTGATGAACCATCTGAAATGACAGTTTTGAGTAGGTGGGTGTGTACACTCCTCAGAGAAGTCCTGGAGGGAGTCTAAAAGGAATTTTTTTTAAGTTAATGAAAATCTAATAAATTTAACAGAAAGCAGACAAAATTTATATAGGGAAAAACATAACACACTCGTGAAAAATCACAAAAGCAGCCTTGAGCAAATGGAAAGACAGGCCATGATCTTGGATAAGAAGACTCAACATCCTAAAGATGTCAGTTCTCTCTAAGCTAAATTGCACATAATCTCCATCAAAATACCGTCCAGTTGTTGCTGCCTGAAACCAGACAAACTGATTATAAAGTTTATACGGCAGAATAAACAAGCAAAGGCAGCCAGGAAAATACTAAACGAGAGCAATATGAAAAAACTGGCCCTTCCAGATGTTAAATTATAAAGCCTCTAAAATTAAGAGGAATATGAATTGACAATCAAACCAATGGAATGAAACAGAAAATCCAGTAAGAAACCCAAACGCACAGAAGAGTTTAGCGTCCAGTAAAAACAGCATCTCAAATCAATGGAGAAAACTTTTCCTAAGCAGTGCCAGAACACCTGGTGGCTAATGCGGAAAAGATAAAATTGGATCCTTCCTCAAACCAACCCAAATGTCAAGATAAATTCCAAATGGGTAAGAGCCTCAGATGTGTTTCAAAAAAAAAAAAAAAAAGGTGGAACCATACATATACTGGAAGAAAACACTAACGAATTCCCCATAAGTTAAGAGCAGGGCAAACTTCCTAACTGTGACTCAAAATCTAAAGCAACACACCGTCAGACCCATAAATATAACTATATCAAGATGTAGAATTTTTGGACAGCAACAAAACATATGCAAAGTTAGGCATATGACAAATTGAACAAAATATTTTTGCAACTGACAGCACAGACAATGGGCAAATGCCCTGTATCTCACTAGAGGAGAAACAAATTTAAACTATACTGAAATATTATTTCTTACCTCACAGATGGGCAAAACCCCCAAAACTTTGATAGCAAGACTCAAGAGAAACAGAAAGAGGGATCTGTGAATGAACTTTGCTAGTAGTTTTGACTTTGGAACCACATAAATGGTTTACATAGTTAAGAAACAAAATTAGATTTTGAAAAGCAATTCTTAAAGTTTAAACCAAATGAACCTGTTGATAAAGTTTATCAAACTGGCGGCAGAAGCACACAGAAAAACAAATACATGGACTGGCCTCAGGGCAGTATTTGGCAACACATTTGAAGTAGCAGGTGTCTAAGGATGAGGCGACCACATAGAAAACCCAACCTTCAGTGATCTAATGGTCAGCGCAGACAGCGGCGTTGCTACTGGGCTGGTTAGGAACACGGCCCGGAAAATCCAGCAGCCCCAGAGCCCCAGAGTGTGACCCACTTGTCCTGGGAAGGATGAGTTCTGCGGTCCATTTGAGAGCGCCAAGTAGCAGAGAGGGAAGGGAAGAGAGTAAGAGGAGATTTGAGACACACCCAACCAGAGCTCCAGGGCAGCACAGGCCAAGCTAGGAACTGCATTTACCGCAAGGGCAAGCAAGCCATTAGAGAGTTTTAAGCAAGGGAGTAACAGAGTAACATGTGATCTGTGCTTCAGAAAGATCACTGGCAACAGTATACAGAATGGATTAGAGAGGAACAAAGGAAGAAGCCAGCTGGCCAGCTGGGAGGCTGCTGTAGTAACCCAGGACAAGAGATTAGAGCAGCTTTCAACCAAAAGAGAAAAGGGACATGTAGACGTGTAGCCTAAATGTGTGTTAACTGTAGGTAGGGAGTGGAAGGAGCGTGGGAGGTTGACAAAAGAGGAAGAATATGGGGGGACTCCCAGGTTTCTGCCTTTTGCAACTTTGTGGTGCCATCCACGGAGACTAGGAACCGAAGGAAAGTACCAGATGGAAGAAAAATGGCAAGCTGACTGCTGCCAGAGCCCCTGACATCAGCCTTCAGAGCTGCTGGGGACGAGGAGCTAAGGGAGTCAAGAAGGAAGATCCGATAGTCCGGCTGCGGTCTTAGACAGCTGAGAACAGATGAAACCAGCAGGTTAGAGAACCTCTTGCAGTATTTTCTCAAAATCAGAAATAGAACCACATACAGTTCACTTTGTTTTTTCTTTTCATGTTTATTTTTGAGAGAGAGAGGCAGACTGCGTGTGGGGAGGGGGTGGGCAGAGGGAGAGAGAGAGAGAGAGAGACACAGAATCAGAAGCAGGTCCAGGCTCTGGGCTGTCAGCACAGAACCGACGTGAGGCTTGAACTCCTGAGCTGTGAGACCATGACCTGAGCCAAACTCAGACACTTAACCAACCGACCGAGCCACCCAGGTGCCCCTCACTTTGTCTTTATATTTAAAAAGAATATCAAGTAACCAATATTTGGAGGCTTAATAGCTAGTAATCCTTTTTTTCTAATCTCCCTCATCCTTCTTGGGCCCTTTTCTTGATAAAAATTTACTTCGTAAAACATCCAGAGTCCCAGAATCGGAATCTTGGGCCGATAATAGAGGTCACTCATACAAATACCCGCAAAGATGTAAAATCTCTTTCTTTAAAGGTAAGCGACTCGCCGGTAAACACCACGTGGGCCAAACGAACTGGCCCCCAGCAGTTTTCTACCGAGGTCCCATGTTTACGAGATGTCCTAAGAAAAAGATTTTTCTTTCCATATGAGTACTAATAAATAAAACCAGTCAATGAATTGACTTTTTCAGAGGTCTTAGCATTAGATAAGCGAGAGAAGTTTGGTTTCAAAAAGAGCCCCTTCTTTCCCTTCATAGATACACAGGGCTGCCGGGACAAATGCAGCGGCCGGCATCTCCCCTCCTTTGCTCCTCTGTCTCTGCCTCCTTGAATCCATCCCTCTCCCCTTCCCCTCTCTCCTAACCCTACTTTCCTGCGGTCAGGACCGGGTCTATCTGCAAGAAGTTGATGCCTAGAGCCAGCGTATTAGGCTCCTACCACTCTCCCTTTCGCAGGTCAGAAGAAACCAGCAGGGCAAAGGCTACCAAGGTTGCCAAGACAACGCATTACCATTTCAACGGTCCCCTGTAAAATACCGATGGTGAGCTCCGAGGCATTTCTGGAGTAGCTCACCAGGGAGATAGCCCTAGGAGACATGAACACTCAACTCGGCTTGGCCACTTGAGAGAGGAAACAAGGCCTGGAAAGATACTTTCAAAACTGAAGTCAAGACCATACAGCAGTCAGAAGTAGCTGGTTTCAGAGGGACTCGTCACTACTTTGGCTCAGTGGTTTGTAGTACATGTGACGTTTCACTGTTGGCGCTTCCCCTTTTAAGGGTCAAGGACCCCTCTGAGACCTGATTAAAGAATGGGCTCACCCCCCAGAAAAATGACAGTCAGACAAATCTGCAGGCAAATTCAAAGGATTTGTGA
This sequence comes from Paguma larvata, assembly GCA_030068075.1. Classification (NCBI taxonomy): domain Eukaryota; kingdom Metazoa; phylum Chordata; class Mammalia; order Carnivora; family Viverridae; genus Paguma; species Paguma larvata. Next base: position 16,186,804 of record CM057833.1, on the reverse strand, counting down.
ACCCGGCAGCTCAACCGTTCAGCCCACTTTCACAATCTGGGATCGGCTACAATGTATTTACTTCATGGAAGGAAAGGAAGCACTTGGCTGCCATGAGTCCGAGAACCTGGAGATAAATAACACTAGGGAAATAAAGGAAAGCCAGGGTTCTCTCCTTACCCTGGTCTCCCTCGAGGGCTGCAGAAGTCTCAAAACTGCAACGGTCTCTGCAAATGACAGACCGCACCCTCTGCGTGACTTCAAGAAAGTGACAATCTCATCTCTGAATTTAAATGCCCTTAATATTTAATTCCTTCCCCTACATGGTTACAGCTTGCTTTCTTCGCATTATCGGGATGATGGCTTTAGGAGGCAGCCTATTGGAGAGCCGGAAAACCATAAATTCCAATTCAATTTCCTTGTGAAAATCAAAGCGCTCACTCTCTCGAAGAGCTGAGAGCGGCTGAGGGGTCACTGCCTTCCTCCAGGGCGCTGGGGCGGGGCTGGGGCGGGCGGTGTTCCAGAAGGGTGATGTAAATACTCAGCAGGAGGCGACAGGGCATACCAACCTGTTTTTCAATCTATTTTATTTCGGTTCGGAGCTTCTTTGCAGACAGACGGTCCACAAAAACAGCCACGCTTTGGTCATACTCAGTCTTCTTCAATCTCCAAAAGCAGCTGAGAATTGCCAAAGTGGGGCTCGTTCTCCTGCGCCGCCTGTCTGCAACGATGCTTTGAACTGAAATAAAATAGTTTGAGAAACAAATTGGTCTGCTTTTCCTGCAGTTTTATAAGACCCTTCGAAACCAGTGTTACCACCTTCTCTTTACCGGAACCCAACAGACCCAAATAACGGAGTAAAACGGCAATACTTTAAACGTGAAGGGCCCGCCCGGACCTGGAATAGCAATTCGCGGCCGGGCTCACTGTCTCACGTCGCGTCACCACGCCGCTCTCCGTCCTGTTCCGTGCTCCGTCGCGGGGCTGGGACGCATCTTCCAAGGACACGTGCAGTCTGGTTCCGAGACGCAGTGTGAAGCAAAACCGGACATCGCTGATGCTCTTACGGTTTGCTTGCTTTCTCGCTGCCTCTGCAGCTTTTCGCAGTCAGGGCCCCAAATACCTTCCTATTTTTACCAATTCCAAAAGTCTGCTACTTGCTTGAAAGCATTCGATGCCCTGCTGACAGTACGCAACACCGTTTTGAAAACTCTCAGAGGAAACCCCAAGTCATTTGCAAACGGACTTTGAAATGACCACCAGCTAGACGAAAGCTATCGTTTTCTGACACTGCCTGAAGAAAATGCACACACCTTCAATGGAGGAACACACTAGAACAATGAAAAGTACTCTGAATAGATAGTTGTATAATGCGGCTGAAAAAAATCTAAAAGCCACTTGGAAGAGTTCCTCTCTCGGCAAGAACATTGAGGAAAAAATTAGATCTGTTCCTGTCTCCCCCGAAGATAGAATCATCCATACCCACCCTCGGTTTTGCGGGTGACGTAATCCTGGATTTTTGTTATTATTTAGCACTTTAAATAAATTTCTACTTGGGGCCAAATTTGGTTTTCTCTAATTGGAATTCAGCAACATGTGTAACAACAACAAAAGGGAAACAGCAAACCTGTTATTACACTTTTTCTTATTTAATCCGCACAACAGCCCTTTTGAGGAGGTACCGTTACCGGCGTTTCACATATTGGGCCGTCTGTAACTGGCCCGCGGGCCCGCGGCTCTCTGGGCAGTAAAGCTGGCTCGAATCACAGCACCCACTACTCACTTTTTCAATCCTCCAACACCCCCAAATGCTTGCCACCTCACAAGCTCTGATCCTATTAAAAAGTTCTTCCTTCCCAGTTCTCTCCCTTCTTGCCTGGACTGGATTCTTATCACTCAAACAGGTTCAGCTTAAACTACCTTTCTCAAGGGGCCCGCTGGGCCAGCCCGGTAAGAGAGGTCCCCCGGGTCAGCACTGTTTTATTGCCTTTACCACAGTTGCCACTATTTGTCTTAGACACGGGGTGTCAGGTTCATCTTGCTCACGGTTAAGGCCTAGCACCGTGGAGTCTGGTACGTAGCAGGCACGCAAATATTTGATCAACAAACGGCCTGAATTGTTTATTTAATACTTACCAGACACGGGCTGTGCGCACTGGCTAGCAGCTGATACAAAAACAGGTAAGGCGCGGTCCTGCCCTGGAGGGCCTCCCAGGAAAGGTAATGAACGGATGGAGTAACGCAGGGTGTGCGGGCAGTTGAGGTTCGGACCCCAGCTCCCTCGTACGTTAGCCACGTCACCTTGGACATCTCTCTGAATCTCAACGTTCTCATCTTTAAAACAGGAATATTCAGACTACCTTTGTCACAGCGTCAGTGAGACTCCAACGCGATGACATTCCATGTAAATAAAGCACGTTGTGCTTTGCAGAAATCATTTAAAAACTATGAACTACTGATTTTATTATGACCTATGACAGCCGTATTTGAACTTAGCTTTGTGTACCTGTACACCATCCGTCCGAGACCCTACTGGGTGTAAACCCTGTGAAAGGGCAAAGATCATGTCTATCTTGTTCCCCACTGTCCTTCCAGGGATTTGAATCATCCTTAGTACCTAGTAGGTGCTCAGAAAAATACTGGAAGATTCATGAAGGCATACACGCAGGCTTGCGGTGTTCTGAAGTCACGTGTCGGTTAAACTAGTGATGAAGAGCTAGGTTTGGGAACGACTGCCATAGAAGAAAGGCATCTTAATTAGAAAGCAGGGTGTGGCATAAATTTGGTGATTTAGCTAAGAAAAACTTCACTTCAGAGGTTGTAATTAGATCTCCATAAACCGTACAAAGATCTGGAATACGACTGCAGGGAAGAACCAAAGAGCCCCGGGTTGAGACTTGGAAGAAGTCCCAGCAGTAGGAGGTGGGTCCCAAAGCAGAGGGCTCCCTGGAATGCGCTCGATTTGCCAGACCTCTAACCGAGGACACCGTTAGGAAACTTAAGCTCAGAATCTGGGATGCCTCTCTTAAGTGGAAACATAGGATACTTACTTACGAACTGTGGTCAGCACAAAGCTGCTGGGTAGGACTAGGAATAAAGCACCGACTTATTGTAGGCGCTGGGTGGACGGTACGCTTACTATATATAGGGGAAACAGTTCCCACACGGATTAACAGATCAGATCGATAAGCCCAGAGCTTCGGGTGCATGAGGTAGTTTTAAACTCGAGTTTCCCTTTCCGTGAGAAGTGATCAGAAGAATCGCGGGACAACACTGTGTGTCTAGGGCAGGGGTTGGCACCCTTCTGTGAACCGCCGGACATTAAGTATTTTTGGCTTTGTGGGCCATGCCCTCAAAGCCACGCCATGTCTGTCGCAACTACTCAACGTAGCCCTTGTGGCAAGAAATGAGCCATAGATAATATAAAACAATGAACATGGCTGTGTTCCAATAAAACTTCACTGTGGACACTGAAATCTGATTTCATATACATTTCATAAATTACAAGAAAGTCTTCTCCCCCCCGCCCAACCATTTAAAAATGTAAAAACCACTGTTAGTTCCCTACAGACCAAAACGGGGTGGGGTGGGGGGACCAGGGATCTGGCCCCGGGCCGGAGTTGGCCGAAGCCTGGTGCAGACTCGGCAGGAGGGGGAGAGAGTCGAGAGGCAGCAGCGAGGAGGCCTCGGATCGCGCCAGCAGCAGGCGACGACGAGCGAGGGCAGGCCCCAGGCGGGGGCCAAGCCGGGTGCACCCCGACAGGGCCCCGCGGCCTCTCCCCCACCGGAGACTTACAGCCGAGCCTGCGCTCGGGGTGGGAGCCTCCCCAGGGGGTCCGCGTCCGGGGCAAGAGGAGGCGGCCGCGACTTGGCAGAGCCCCGCGGAGTTCGCCACGCCGAAGGGTCTCAGCGCGCCCCTCATTCGGGGCGCCTCTCGGGCCTCAGCTGCCAAAGGGGTCTCACGCGGAGTCCCAGCCCCGTTTCTATGGTTACCTGTTCAGCACCGATTCAAACTGCCGTTCTTTATTGACAGCGCCATAGAGGACACGAACACTCCTGCCCGAAGGGAACAATAAAGCTTTCTCCATTCAACAGCGCCAGAGACGCCAGAAGGCGGCCATTTTGAGGCCGGCGCGTAAGGAGTAGAGCGGCGAGGGGGCCGCCCGGCCTGCCCCGCGCGCCGGAGTCACGTGTCGAGGGCGGGGCCTGCGTCGAGCGCGGCTCCACCAATGCTAGGGCGCTGGGGCTAACGGGTTGTTAGCCGGTTTTCTGACCTATGACCTTCGCCACGCCCTCCCCTCCCCACACTCTCTTGTGAGAGTTTTGATGGGGTTCCACGGACTCTTGCTCGGGCAGTACTAGAGTGAGGATCTTATTTCAAGAATGGCACAGAAGTAGACACGAAAGGTTTCTCTGCATTTTTCCAAAACACGTTCACGTGCGAGGCAGAGACGTGACCTGAGCCGCGTCCCCAGACGCATCCTCATAGGTGGAGAGTCTTGGCACCGCTCGGACGCGATAGGCTAGCAGGGTCGTATCAGCCAATCGAGGTGTCTTGAAGGCGTTTCGATCCCGCCTTTCCCTCCTCCCACTCAGGATGTAGTGTGGGGCGGGAGGCGGGGGATCATAGCTTTTCTTTTGCTCAGTTTCTCTTTCACACGCTTTGTTGCACAGTGAGCGTTCCACGTTGGAGCTCCTGTTGCCACCGTCATACAGCCAAACAGATTAAGTCAGATCCAGACAGTATCAGACAAATTAAGTCACATCAGTGCTGGCCCGCTGAACCTCACGCTGTCACTCTGTCACTGGCGCGCAGCCAATTTTTCTGTCACTGCCAGTCATGCCACCCAAATCCAGCAGTCTCAGTACAATGCCGAGTTCCCTCTGTGGTTACAGCTGTTACATCCACAATGTCACTATTCGGTCGTTCTGAGAGCTGTCACTGTCAGGCCGACTCCCACTCCATCACCGTTTTTAATCACAAATTCAATCTGCTGGACAGAACTGTCACTTGCATTGTTGCTGTCATTGGGTTCATTATTGTTTACCGTCACTGTCTGACCACAGGCGACCACTGTCAAGGACCACAAACTTCAAACGGTTCTGTACAGTATAGCAATTGGACTCTGTGCCCAGCTGTCACCCTTTTGGTTGTTTTCACTGTCACTGTCACTAAGCTACTTTCACTGCCCCATAGTCAAGCTAATGTTTAGAAGGCCCCTACTGGGTACACAGCTGTCCTTGTTACTGCCCAATTAGTCACTTTCACTATTGTACTCACATGTCACTGTCACATTCAGGGTCAGATTTACTACAGCTGACATCCAGTCACTCTTGTAGTCACTAGAGCCATACCACAGCTGTTGTGCCCCCTAATCACTCATTTCCACCATCTCTGTATTCTGTCTCTATGGGATCCCCCAATATACGGGGTCACCATATTTAGCGAACAAACCCCCAATACCTAGAATGGTACTTGGCAGGTAGCAGGTGCTCAAAATATATCTCTCAAATTAATGGATTTTTTAAAACGTTTACTTATTTATTTTGAGAGAGAGACAGTGAGAGTAGAGGAGGGGCAGAGAGAGAGGGAGACACAGAATCCGAAGCAGGCTCCAGGCTCTGAGCTGTCAGCACAGAGCCCGACACGGGGCTCGAACCCATGAACTGAGAGATCATGACCTGAGCCGAAGTTGGATGCTCCATCCAAAAATGGATTTTTTAATAAAAAAATTATTACCAATGTACTGTATGTAAATGTGAATGGCTTGAGGTTCGAACATGTCAAACAATAGGGATAAGTCTGCAGCCACGATCTGTCCTCACGGTTCCCCTCGACAACGCTCTGCATCTTACAGGGACTAGGACAAAACCTGAGAAATATGGCTGCCATGTACCTGAATTCCTGGGACCATGGTTGTGAAGAATAGGGTTCCTCGATTTTGTATTTCTTCTTTTAAAAAGAATACATGTCGGGGCACCTGGGCGGCCAAGTTGGTTGAGTGTCCCACTCTTGATGTCATCTCAGTTTGTGGCCTCACGGTTCATGAGATCAAGCCCTGCGTTAGGCTCTGCACTGAATATGGAGCCTGACTGGGATTCTCTCTCTCTCTCTCTCTCTCTCTCTGCCCCTCCCCCACTCTCTCTCTCTCAAAATAAATAAATGGACATTTTTTAAAAATGAAAGGAATCCATGTTTATTGCCGAGTGTTTATAAAATATGGGAAGGACTCTTTTGCCTCTGAAGGCTTGTTTTAGATGTATCAAAGAATGCCATCCCCAGCACACACTCGCACACGGTCACGGATGAATGGCTGCCGTCTCTCCATCATTGTTCCCTTGAGGTTTTGCATTATTAGAAATTTTCAAGGGAATTTCTTCAAGGGAACAGGGTCGTGGGAACAATGGCCCTGGCGTCCAGCTGGCCATCATATGGGAGAAAAGAAAACAACGACGGGAACCGCTAAGGACCTCATCTCTCCAGAGAGCCTCAAGGAGTTTGGAGAAATAACTTGTGCTTCCCAATTGCCAGAAGGACCAATCCTTAAACCTAAAGGAGGAAGGTACTGGAGAACTTTTCACCCTTCCTTCTACCTTGGCAGAGAATGTCCCCAGGCTCTGCCTCAAGTGGCTCCGGCTAAACTATCAGCTGTTTCCGGAATGACTACCACATGCCAAGGACGTGGAGGTCCATAGAACATGGTCACTGCCATAGGAAATGGTACAGCCTCCACCACTTCGGCTAACAGCGGGATCAGCATTTACCTCGCTCTTATTCTCTGCCAAGTACCCTGCCAAGCTCTCCCTAGACATCTCATTTAATTCTCCTAACCCCTGGAAGAGGGAAGTGACATTATTACCTTTTTTATTATTATCGTTATTCAGGAGAAAACAGAGTCAGGGGCGCCTGGATGGCTGAGTTGGTTGAGCATCCCACTCTTAATTTTGCCTCCGGTCGTGATCTCAGGGTCGTGGGAAAGAGCCTTGCGTCGGGCTCTGCACAGAGAGCGGAGCCTGCTCATGCTCTCTTTCTCTCTAAAATAAATAAATAAATAAACAAACAAACAAATAAGATAAAATAAAAACAGATTCGGCAAAGGTGACACAGCTCCTAGTCAGTGGAGTTGGGGTTTAAACCTAGGAAGTCTGACTCTAGAGTCTTCACTTTTTCCCCTCAGAATGACTTGAGGGTTTTACAAAATATGTGTCTGTTATAAACAGTTCAAGGATTACAGGGGAAAAAATGGAGAAGAGATTTAAAAACAGAATAGCTATAAATCCAAGCACTTGACAATAACATATCATTATAGCTGAGCGTTTCTCCATCCCCGGGCATGTACATGTAGGTGGGCAGATGGAGGGATGATAACGATAATGATGAGCTTCCTTCCACGATGCGCTATGTACTGGACACTGTTCCGAACCCTTCCCATGAATTAACACGTTTAATTTACTCAGAGAGAGATGGAGAGACCTAATTTTATTAAAATGAACTCATTTAATGTACTCGGGGTTCACTGCAGCAACCAACCACCCGGTGATGTTTGTCCCCAAATCTGGTTCTTTCCTCAGTCTTTGCTGTCTTCTCTCCGCCTCCTAATCAAATCCTAAGCCCAGAGTCCTTGGGCTGCAAACGCTGAGTCTTTAAATAGCACCCTCTGCACAGCTGCTGCCGGGTCAAATGTCTCTGCTGTTCCCTAAGGCGGTGGCGGTATTTGTAGAAGTGAAATTTGCTAGATGCCCGACATACGCTTTTTATTTGTTAGGGTAGGTATCTGGGCCTTGGCTTTCTCGTTTTTCCCTGGCTTTTTAAGTGTTCAAATTTCACTCCCCTTTTCTCAAATCCAAATGAAGCTTGGTCTTCAGATCTCGCCCAGCGGAGACCAGCGAGTCTCAGATGAGAAAGCTGTTGGAATTTGCTGAATGACTCGGAAAGGTCAGCCGCCTGCTCGTCCATCCAACACGACAAAAGACGCGGCGGAGGGAGACTTTCTCGCTGCCAAGCGGCTGCCCAGCCAGTGGAATCTAGGGCCCTTCCGTGGGTCTGGCCCTACCAATATCTTACCCTGTGAATGAATCCCTTGCCTTGGTTTCCCCCGAAACAAAAGGCAGTCTCGCATTCAGAATGAGGAAATTGACGTCTCCATGGAGATGGGCCATCCACAGAAGCTGTGATTTTCCTGCCAAATCCGCTTCTCCTCTTCAGCTCCTTAGCTCAGAAAGGACAAACCCCCAGCATTCTCTGCCCAGTTGCTCGGGTCAGACACATGGAAGTTGTCCTTGACGCTTCTGTTGGTCACCCTCAATCAGTCACCTAGTCTTCTAGATTTTACTTTAAATATATGCTCTCCATTTCCATGGCCAAAGTCCAGTCTACTTTTACCTCTCACCTATTGTCACGTCCTCATTCCCCAGCCTCTTTAGATATCCTTTACTTTGCTCAGCACATGCAAGCCAGCATAGTTTTTCATGCCAACTTTATTAAGTACAATTTACATACGAGAAAATGTACTCAGCTAAAGCGGCGTTTCGGCAAATATATACACCTGTGTAACCGCCACTGTGTCAAGATAGAGGACGTTTTATTCAGGGCAGTTTTAGATTCACAGCAACCCTGAGAGCAAGTACATAGATTTCCAGTAGTCCCCCTGTCTACCCACAGGCATATCCTCCTCTCCATCGACATCCCCACCAGTGTGCAGACTGGTACGTTTCTGACAGTCGGTGTACCCACGTTGACACATCATTATCACCCCAAGTCCACAGTTTACTCGAGGGTTCACTCTTGGTGCTGTGGATTCTACAGGTTTGGCCAAAAATGTAGAAGGGCGTGTCCCCACCGTTAGAGTGTCGTACGGGAGGGTGTCACTGCTGCGAAGATCCTCTGTGCGGCACATATTCATCTCCCCTCCCTCCAACCACTGGCAACCGTCAGCTTTTTGACTGTCTCCATAGTTTTGTCTTTTCCAGAACGTCATATAACGGGAATCATACAGTATGTGGCCTTTTCGGATTGGCTTCTTTCACTTAGTTATATGCATCGAAGTTGTCACCACGTCTTTTTATGGCTTGAGAGCTCATTTCTTTTTAGCACTGAATAATATTCCATCATCAGGTATAGACCCTAGTATATTTGTCCGTTCACCTATTAAAGGCTATGTTTGTTGCTTCCAAGTTTTGGCAATTACGAGTAGAGCTGCTATAAACATCTGTGTACAGATTTGTGTGAACATGAGTTTTTAATTCGAGGAAACGCCCAGGAGATCAGTTGTTGGATTGTACGGTAAGAGTATGTGTACGTTTGTAAGAAATCACCGAACCGTCTTCCAACGTCGCGGTACCATTTTGCATTCCCACCAGCAATGAATGTTGCTCACATCCTCGTTAGCATTTGGCGTTGTCATTGTTCTGGATTGGGGCCATTTTAATAGGTGTGTAGCGATATCTAATTGTTGCTTTAATTTGTGTTTCTCTGGTGACATATGACGGGGAACATCTCCTCATATGATTATTTGCCATTTGTATATCTTCGATGAGATGTCTCTGAAGGCCTTTGAGCCATTTCTTATTGTATTCTTATTGTTGAATTTTAAGAGTTCTTTGTGTATTTTGGATAATCGTCCTTTTGCGGGTATGTCTTTGGCAAATATCTCCTCCCAGTCTATGTCTTGTCTTCTCATCCTCTCGGTAGCGTCTTGGCAGAGCAGAGAGTTTAATTTTAATGAGCCCAGCTTGCTGACCCTTTCTTTCACAAATCGTGCCTTTGTGTTTTGTCTAAGAAGTCATCACCATACCCAAGATCGGCTAGATTTTCTCCTCTGTTATCTTCTTGGAGTTTTATAGTTCTGCATTTTACATTTAGACCTGTGATCCACTTTAAGCTAATTTTATAAAGAGTAAGGTCTGTGTCTAGACTCCTTTTCTTGCATGAGGATTTCCATTGTTCAGCACCATTTGCTGAAGCTACCTTAACTCCATTGTATTGCCTTTGTTACTTTCTTCAAATATGAGTTAATTCCGTATAGTTTTGTTTTTTTTTTTCTGGGCTATTCTGTGTTATAGATCTATCCTTTTGCCAGCACCACAGTCTCGATGACTGTGGCTTTATAAGAAGCCTTAAAGTTGAGTAGTGTCAGTCCTCCAACTTTGTTTTCCTTCTTCATCATTGAGTTGGCTAATCTAGATCTTTCCATATAAACTCTGGAATCAGTTTGATCCCTTAGATATCGCTGGTGTGGGATACCCAGCGCGGGTGGGTATCTCCTTTCCCCCGGGTCAGTTAGGCTCGGATACAATCTCAACAGATTAGACTCTGGTTAAGCGATTTCCTAACGAGGGCGGACTTTACTCTTCAGAAGAACGGAACGCTCCGGTGTATTTTAAAATTGGTCCTTTTCCTTCCCCGCCCCCCGCCAAGGGATTTTTCTCTCATATTCACTAGTAGAGCTCCGGGAGGTAAAACTAACAAAAACTAACAAGACTAACCTCCCCCATGACTGGTCCCTCTGGAGGTTTTAACTCTTATTGTCCACACTGAGCCTCCAGGCGTTTTATCAACTACAGTTCAGGTTTCCCTGTCCCTCCACCGGTTCCCACCAAGGTTTCTGCTCATGGGTTTCTGCTCAGGTAAGTCGTGATTCTCCGTGTCCACCTGTCTATCTCTCGGTCTGGGGGGCAGCAGTTTGCCCTGTGACCTCACTTCTCTGAGGAATCTAAAAGGAGTTGTCGATTTTTCAATTTATTCAGCTTTTTCCTTGTTAGGACAGAGTGGCTACTTCTAAGTTTCTTTCATGCCAGACTAGAAACCAGGGTCCCGAGACACTTCCATCACCTGAAAAAGTGCCCTGTTCCCTGGCGCCCCTTCCCTGTTTAACTATCCTTCCGCAGCCCCCCAGCAATCTCTGATCTAACTTGCTGTCAGTATAGATGACTCTGGTCTGTTCTAGAATTTCATGTATTCAGAGTACATACTCTTGTGCCTCACTTCTTTCACTCAGCATAATTTATGTGAGGTTCATCCATGTTGCTAAGTTTATCAATACTTTATTCCTTTAATTGCTGGGCCCTTTTGTTTTGAGAGACCACCATTTGTATATTCATTCACCTGTTAACTTGAGCGTTTCCAGCTTTAGGGTTTTGTGAATAATGCTGCTGTGAATACTTGTGTGCAGTCTCTGCGTAGGCGTGTGTTTTTGTTTGTCAGAGGCAAACACCTAGGAACGGGATGGCTAGATTATATAGCAGCTGTTAATTTACCTTTATAAGCAGGAAACGAAGAGTTCCCCGAAGGGGCTATAACATCTACGTTCCCAACATCAATGCTGAGAGTTCCGATTAATCCACCTCCTCGTCAACTTTTTAATCAGTTACTTTAAAGGTAGTCTTTGTAATGGCTGTGGAGTGGGCATCTGCTTTTGGTTTTCATTTTCATTTCCTTTTGCATATTGTTATTTTTATTATTGAGTTATAGAAATTCTCTATATATTTTGGATGCAAGGACATAAGTCCTTTATCGGATACAGGTATTATGAATATTTCAGTCCTGGCTTCCCCTTTCCTTTCTTTTGGTGGTGTCATTCAAAGAGCAGAAGCTTTGGATTTTGATGACATCCAACTTATCAATTTTTCCTTTTAAGAGGAAACAATTAGCACTGTGCAACTACTTACAGGGGGAAACCCTGGGGCATTCCTCTAAAAGTTAGGAACAACAAGGTGGCCACCATCAGCATTATTTTTTTTTTAACATTTCTTTGGATGTATTAGTCAACACAATACGGAGAAGAGAAAAGAGAGATAATAGGATTATATACCTGTAAATTCCTAAAGAATCACCTAAATACCGTATTCTAAGAAACAGAATGAGAGAAGGGGGGGATAGCTAGAGGGGCTGGGAGAAAGGGGAGAGAGGAGAAGGCGGTAAAGTAAGGCGGTGACGTGTTAAACACACACGCAGAAGCCAACTAGAAGACAAAGGCCCCCTGCACTGGACTGGGAATTCCGTCATCAGCTTCAGCTCTCAGGCTCCGGCCTTGGCCTGAATTGTGCCACTCGCCTTCCTGTTTCCTCACCGTGCAGGCGGCATATCATGGCATATCTCCCAGCCTCTGTGATTGTGGGAGCCAATTCCCAAAATACATCTCCTTATACGTTCCTATCCCTATCTCCATCTCAATCTCTACGCTATTGGTTCTTTTTCTCCGGAGAACCGTGACCGATGCATTAATGTGTAAACTTTACACAGAACCCAGTTAGAAGAGGTAATGGAAGAAAAGAGTATATTTACAATAGCAACAAAAGATAAAAATACCAATGTATAAGCCGAAAGTATTTTTTTTTATTTTTTTTTAACATTTATTTACTTTTGAGAGACAGAGCATAAGCAGGGGAAGGGCATAGAGAGAGAGGCAGACACAGAATCTGAAGCAGGCTCCAGGCTCTGAGCCATCAGCACAGAGCCCTGACGTGGGGCTCGAACTCACAGACTGTGAGATCATGACCTGAGCTGAAGTCGGCCACTTAACCGACTGAGCCACCCAGGTGCCCCTAAGCTGAAAGTATTAAGTGAAGGATACAACAGAAAACTTGAGCAGAAAGACATACCGTTTCTTAAACAGCAAGAAGACTAAACACGGTAAAAATGTTGCTTCTCAGCAAAACACACCAACAGGGTTTTGGGTCGTTTGTGTGTGTTGTTTGTTTCCTGCCAAAAAGCTGATTGTAACATTTAAATGGAAAAACGGACAACAAAGACTATGGAGAACCAGCCCTACCAGATACTAAACTACAGTCTAAACTGTTGGCAATTAAAAGAGTGGGTGCTTAGCACACAACAGACAAACAAAACCAATAGAACAAAATAAAAAGTCCAGGAGTAGACCAAAATTACATATAGAAATTTAGCAGATGCTAAGAGTGTGAGAGAAAAGGTAAATTTTATAATCAACGGTTCGAGGCTAATTGGGCAATCGTTCGAAAAAGATATTTTATCCATATCGCACATCTTTTGCTAAGGTAGCTAAAAATAGATCAAAGATTTGAAGCTAAAAAATTGTACACATTAAAGTACTAGGAAAAAGTGGGCACATTTCTTTAAAACTGTGAGGTGGTAAAATTCTTTCTAATTGACTTGAAATCCTAAAACCAAATAAGAAGAGACTGATCAACTTAACCACATTAAAAAAAAAAATCACCAACAAAGTCTAAATATAAATGACATCCTGGGAGGGGCACCTGGGTGGCTCCGTTGGTTAAGTGTCTGACTTTGGCTCAGGTCATGGTCTCGCGGTCTGTAAGTTCGAGCCCCAATGTAGGCATAGTGCTGTCAGCACAGAGCCCACTTCAGACTTCCTCTGCCCCTCCCTTGCTCATGTTCTCCCTCTCTCTTTCTCTTTCTTTCAAAAGAAATAAACTTTTTAAAAAATGACATCCTGGGAAAATATATTGAGAACTCATATGACAGGATTAATTTCCCTGATACATGAAAAGCTCTAGAAATTCATAAAACAAGAACAAAACTCTCTCCAAGATCTTAGAAAAATGGGCAAAGACATGAAAAGACATATCGCACACACACAAGAAGACACAAAGACAACCTATAAATACACAAAAAGATGCTCAACCCATTCATAATGTGAGCAGTACAAATGAAAACTACCTGGGAATATCTTTTTTTAACACGTAAAATTGGAAAACATTCTGGAAGTGTGGCAATGTGTGGTAGGCAGACACTCTGATACGCTGCAGGTTGGAATATAAATTAGTATAGTTCCTCTGTAGATTAACAATATTTATCACAGTTTTAAAATGCATTTTCCCTTTGACCCAATAATTTCACTTCTGGGTATTCATTTTACATGTGTACCTGCATGTGGGCAAAATGACACATATCCAAGGTTATTTATTGAAATAGTTCATGAAATAGGAAGAAAATGGAATTTAAACCAAAAAAACTGCTTAAGTGTATTGTGATGCATTTATTCAATGGAATACTATGCAGCTTAAAAAAAAAGTGAGGAGGTTCTAGAATTCTTTAAGGAAAGAACTCCAGATATATTGCTAAAATGAAAAAGCAAGATATAGGACAGCGACTAACGAAGTTTTTTTGTAAAGGGGCAGACACTAAGTATTTTCAGCTTTTCGGGCCATGCACTCTCTGTTGCATCTGCTCGACTTGCTGACCTGTCAGTTGTGGCAGGAAAGCGTTCAGACAATAAATAAACAAACAGATGTGGCTGGATTTGGCTGGATTTGGCCCACCGCAGTAGTTTGTCAGATCTCCGCCCTGCATGTATGGTTTGTTATTTGTGTGTAAATGAGTGTGTGTGTGTGTGTGTGTGTGTGTGTGTGTGTGTGCATAAGAATATATATTTGTACTTGCTTATATTTGCATAAAAACATTGAAAAGATACATATGACAAATGGAGTGTGTGTCAGTTAGGGATCAATGGAGAGACAGAAGGCAGGGAAATCTGAACAGAGAAACTCTAATAGAAGGAATTATTAGCTAGTAACATAACTCATAATTAACTGGTATGATGTAAAGAAATATTAACCAATGAAGGAGATTAAGTCCTAAAAGGAACAGGGAGACCTCTGAAGCAGTGAGTCCAACAGAATGTTCTGTAATACCGGGCGTGTTCTGTCTGCACTGCCCAGTGTAGTAGTCATTAGCCATAGGTGGCCTCCATTAAACACTTGAAATGTAGCTACTGTGACTGAGGAACGGGATTTTTAATTTGATTTGATTTTAATTCATTTATGTCTAATCTAAGTAGCCACATTGGGCTGGTAGTTGGTATGGCATGAGCAGAGGCGTGGGGAGTAGCTGCCAGCTCTTAAGGCTGAGGAATGTACTCAGGGAGGAACAAGCTTGGAAGAGCCCTGTCACCCCCCAAAACTGAGCTTTGCACCTCATTGGAAATGGTGTAGCTGTAGCCCATGGGATGTTGGCGTGTGCTTGCCACTGGGTTTCCTGCATGCCGTTGACAGAGAAGTGCCTGCTAATAAGGAAGGCGCCATAAGATAGAAGCCAGGAAGGAAAGCACCAGACCTGGAAGATGAGCCCCTTCCTCTTGTAGTTTCCCTCTGCGCCCTCTGCTGATAAGGCCTAGCATTATGCCATCTGCCAAAGGTGAAGTGTTTAAGGGGTCTAGTTCCAGTATCACAAAGCAGCATAAAGTAGAGCGAATCTAGTGCATAGAGGCCAATACCTGAAAGCTGGCGCAGGGTGGGTGGAAACTGGGTAGGAGCAGAATTTGTCACTGTCTACCTTTAAATGTTCTGAGTTTGGATCATGTAAATATATTATTTACTCAACAAATTCAAGACAAGAAGATGAAAAATGTAAGCAAGCAAATACAAAGCAGAAGAAATCTAGGACACAGGAGCATCCATACAGACCAAAAAAGACTACATGTATCAGTAAAAAGAACTTTATACTGAGGAGACGTAACAATTACAAACACATAAGCAACTAATAATACAACTTATAAATACATTAAACTACTAGTAGACTTACAAGGCCAAGTAGCTGAACTTATAGTGGTTGTTGGAGATATTAGCACATCCCTCTCAGGAATCGATAAAGCAGAAAAAAAGCAAGGATATAGAATATTTGAACAACGAATGAGTATAAGCTAATAGAGATGATTTGATCCTCAAACCCAGAATACAAATTATTCTCAAAATCACATGAAACGTATAAATGTGGATCACATGCTAAGCTACAAAGGAATCGTTAATAACTTCCTAAGAATCAGAACCATCCTGGTCAGTTGCCTAAATCAAATCCAATAGAAGTAGAAATCAGTAACAAACAGGAGAGTTGAAAAATTCCGTGTGTCTGAAAATTTCACAACGTACCTCTAAATAATGCACGGGGTAAAGATAATATAATAAGGGAGACTAAGAAATACCTAATGTTAAGACAAAGACATGTAAAAGTCAGTGAGATGTTGCTGAAGCCTCTCCTGTAGGGAAAATGATAGCTTTGAATGCATTTCTTAGAAAAAAAGAAAGTGCGAATAAAATGATGTAAGTCTTACAGAAGCTGAAAACAAAAACAAAATACAAAACAGAGTAAATCTCCCCAGAGAAGAAGGGGAAGTGTATATAAGGGCAAACATCAATGAAATGGGTGGGGAGGGGACAATTAACAGAACCCAAAGTTCTTCGAAGTTGCTTTTTGAAGAAGAAAATTCCCCCAAAACCAAGATAGATAAACTCTTGGCAAAGACAGAACGAATAAACAAAACACACAATAAAAGTGAATATATAAGTGTAGCTACAGCAGAAATAGAAATTTCATTGACTTTTCATGCTATTAAAATAAGACTAAAAAACGACATAAAAACTATTAGAGAATTTTGCTGTATCAGGATGCTTTGGGCTGCAAATAATAAAAACGAAACTGATCTAACCTGATTTTCAGAATAAGAAATGTATTATTTTACAGAACAAGAAGCACCCAGGGCGGGTATTCGGGGACCGGTTAACAGTACCTTCATCAAGACATCACGATCAAGTTTCTCTTCCTCCTTCTCCTTTTCCATCCTCAGTGCAGCTGACTCACCTGCGGACCAGCTCCCTTCCTAGACACAAGATAGCTCATCGGCTCCAGCTTCCCACTTGTCAGAGAAAAAAAATCTTTCCCCAAAGCCCCTCATCCTCTACCATATCCGGTTGACCCTTGAACAAGGTGGATGTTAGGAATGCCAGCCCTGTGCAGTCAGAAATCTGTGTGTAACTTTGACTCCCCCAGAATGTAACTGCTGATAGCCCACTGTTGATGGGAAGCCTTACTGATAACATACATCATCAATGAACATGTATTCTCCATGTTATTTATATGAATTATACAATAAAGTAAGCTACAGAAAAGAAGGTATCCTTAGGAAAATCCTCGGGAAGAGAAAATACATTTACAGTACTGTGTTGCAAAAAATCCTTGTACGAGTGAACCCGTGTTGGTCAAGGGTGAAACTGTAGTCGTCTGCCTCACCACATCATACATTCACATCTGAGCTAATCGCTGACAAGGAACAGAGAACCACTGTGTTTGGCATCGGCCGGACCTGGGTCACTGTCCAAGTGGCTCTCCGAGGCTGCAGGAGGCTACGCTCTCTTGAAATATGTGACCAAGTGGAGAAAAACGGGGGTAATGGGAGATGACGGCCTCTTGGCGAGGCCGTCAACGTGTCTGCTATTGAAATGAAAAGCTTGATGCCAAAAACTTTGGAAAGCCTAAGCAAAATGCGTAAGGGCTTGGAAAAATATGAAATGCCCCAAATGGCACAACAAGAAAAATACAGCGTGTATCTGTATAAAATATCCATTCACCCATTCATTCAATAAATAATTATTACTTATTAAGCACTCTTAATAAACATGATTAATAAGCACTACCACTCCCCCCTGCCACCCCTCTTGACTCTCCTATACCTCCCCCCACAACCCCCCTCACCCCTCCAAGGAAAAAAAATCACCAGACCAGCATCATTTTGCAGGTAAATTCTACCAAACTTTTAGAGAACAGCTAGTTCCTGTATTATTCGAGTTTTCACCGCGAAACAGGGGGAGCAGGGGGAGGGGGATGTCGCCCCACCAATTTATGAATCTAGTTAAACCCTGATATTACAGTAGATAAGGACGGTATGAGGAAAGATCATTTTCAGCTGGTTTTACTTGTAATTATAGATGCAGAATTCCTAATTCAAAAAAACCCAAGTGGGATTTAGTTCCGAAAGGTAAGGATGATTTCACATCAGATAAATCTATCAAGGTGTTTCAGATTAAAGAAGAAAATACAAAATTTCAACAGATACAAGAAAAAGATCTCTTTGTGATTAAAGTAGCTTTCTTCACCTCATAAAAATTCTCTATTAAAAACTTACAACATGCAACCTATTTAATGAAAAAAAAATGTGGATTTCCAGCTAACATGGAAACCAGAGAAGTAGATGTCCCAACACCACTGCTATGTCATGTAGTGCTGGCAACGGGCATGGCAGACGTGGCATCGCGACCCACTGAGGAAAGAGTGAATTACTTAACATGTGGTGGTGGGAGAACTGACTCACGGTGTAGAGAAAGGGAACACAGCCTCCTACCATACGCTATTAAAACAGCAACAACAGTCAAACTACTTCCAGATGGATTCAAGACCTAATGTGAAAAAGCAAAGCTGTAGACATTATTAGAAGAAAAAGGTAGGCAGATGTCATTATGACTTTGGAATTGGTTAGAATTTTTTTTTAATGTTTATTTTTGAGACAGAGAGAGACAGAGCATGAGTGGGGGAGGGGCAGAGAGAGAGGGAGACACAGAATCCGAAGCAGGCTCCAGGCTCCGAGCTGTCAGCACAGAGCCCGACGCGGGGCTCGAACTCACGGACCGAGAGATCATGACCTGAGCCAAAGTCGGACGCTCCACCGACTGAGCCACCCAGGCGCCCCAGTAAGAATTTTTTTAAAGAGGAAAACAAAAGGATTAGACTATTTCAAAATGAAAGACTTGCTCGTATCATTTAGATTTAAAGTTTACCTTTGAGATAAGTAAGCATCTAGAAACATACAGTCCATGCCTGGCATCAGGGACCCAGTCCTTCTATTGTAGTTTCCTTATCCTTAGCACGTGGCTCCCAGCTCAGGACCCAAACGCCAACCAGTGAAGAGAAAAGAGGAAAGAAGGGAGCGGTTTCTCCATAAAACTATCTCCTGCAAATTTCCCATAATATCTTCTCTTACATCCTATTGGACAGAAATTAGTCACATGGTCACACCCTGCAAGCTATGCTGGGAAATATAGTGTTTATGACCGAAAGCCTTATATCCAGTTAAAAAGCAGAGTTTGTCTGTTGTTGCTGTTTTTTAAAATTTTTTAATGTTTATTTTTGAGAGAGAGAGCGTGATCAGGGGAAGGGCAGAGAGAGAGGAAGACACAGAATCTGAAGCAGGCTCCAGACCCTGCACTGTCAGCACAGAGCCCACTGTGGGGCTTGAACTCATGAACTGTGAGATCATGACCTGAGCCGAAGTCAGACGCTTAACCGACTGAGCCACCCAGGTGCCTGACTTTGTCTGTTTTAATTAACAAAGAAAAGGAGAGAAGTTATTGAGGATAGCTAGTACCTATATAAAACAAAACAAAAATGGAAAAACACCACAGAGTTAACTGGCAATTTAAAAACTGGCTGAATATATACTCGATACATATGACTGTCAGTGTCTGAAACTAGCAAATCAGGAAAAAAAAAAGAATTCTATATAAAAATGTGGAAAGAAAAGCAAGCAATTCACAGACAAGGAACTCAGAAATCTAAGGGGCTAATAAACAGATAAAGAGATGTTTAGCGTTATTAGTAATCATAGAAATGCAAAATTAAGTGAGAAGTAGATCCTGCTTTGCCTTCAAAGATAAAATATGCGATACTATCAAACTGTCAAAGATGTGGGGAAAACGCAACTTGTGGGCGCCACTAGAGGGAAAACTGGCGCAGTCATTTTGAAGGGCAATTTGGAGGGAGTTGGTGGTGTGGACAAAATACAGACGCTCTGTACTGGAAATCCTGACTCGCATATAAACCCCAGAGAAACTCTTGCCGAGGCACACAAAGGGAGATATTCAAGGATGTTCACTGCAGCCTTAGTTTATAAGAACAGAGTTGGAAATAGCTTCAAAGCTTCTCAATAAGGAATTACTCATGAAATATAATACGTGTAAATGACAGAATATAACGCAGCAGTCAGAAGAGGACTGGATCTATGCTAATCGCCGTGACCAGCTCTCAAAGAAGCCGAACGAGATAAAGAGCGACAGATCACGTACGTCCGTGAAATAGGCGCACATAACAATACCATATGTCGTATTATATAGATATATGTATCTAAAATATAAATGCATTTATAAGTGTAAATAAAAATGGGCCGAGAACCTGCGAACAGTGCCTATGGGGAAGGGGGGTCGGAAGATGCACAGAAAAAAATTAAACTGAAGAATAAAATAACAGGGGCGCCTGGGTGGCTCAGTCGGTTGAGCATCGACTTCCGCTCGGGTCATGATCTCGCGGTTCGTGAGTTGGAGCCCCGGCATCGGGCTCTGTGCTGATGGCTCAGAGCCCGGAGCCTGCTTCCGATTCTCTCTGTCTGTCTGTCTCTCTGTCTCTGTCTCTGCCCTTCCCCAGCTCCTGCTTTCTCTCTCTCAAAATAAATAAACATTAAAAAAATTTTTAAAAAATAATAAAATAAGAATAAATAAAAATATATAATACAGATGTTCCAACGTGGAGCAAGATTAAAGCCCCTTAAAACCCAGCTTTACAAATGTTTCCTGAATGAACGGATGACTGTTCCCCAAGCACGAAATCATTGCGTCTGCTGCGCTCCGACGCGGGATTTGGGTAATGATTCATAGGAATATTTTCCTCTTCGGGGCTTGCATCATTTGCCTCCAACTGTTTAATCTCATCAAGCAGAGCGCCCACAATTTCGAGTTATTTCTTGCGAGGCCATTATCATTGCCGGGCTTTTTTTTGTTTTTCATTCGGAGCTGTGTTTCCAAAGGATCTCTTTCCCCGCAGGTTTCGAGCCATCTGCGATAAAGGAGGCACTTAAGATTTCAATAACAACAAAAACAGATTAACTAAAGGTTGGCCTTTCATGTGGAGTGTGTTTCTGTTCAACTTTCAGGCGAGGCGCCACGAAGCGTCTTTATTTTGTTTCAGTCGATGGGAAACGAGGCCGAGGTGCTGGATGAAAGGCTTTGGCTCTGGTTTCAGCGGTTTCCGAGTGTGGCGGTCTCTTCCCTCAAGTGCACACGGCTTCGCTCGTGTGTCTGTTCCAATGTCATTTTTTTAGGAGAGGCTTTCCCTGCGTATCGCAGCGTCTCCGTTGCCCCCTGGTTTTTTACTCTTGTTTTAGGTTTCTTCATGGCACTTATTATTATATCCTATTATATGTTCATTCATTTATTATCTGTCCCCCCCCCCAAGAATGTGAGCTCCATGAGAACAGAGACCTCAGTTCCTGTGTTTACTGCTCTGTCTCCCCATTGGGAAAAGCGCCTGGAACAGAGAAAGTGCTCACTACATGCACAGGGACGGCGTGACTGAAGAATTTTCTGAAGGGTTTGGTAAAAACGTCTCCATTCTACTCCTGCTTAGTGCAGTATATGTATTTTTTTTTAATAATTAACCCCAAAAGCATTTCTCCCTTTTGTTGTTAGTCTTTCAGTTCTGTCTGTATTACTCATCGGAGATTATTTGAACTCCTACAACGTGCCACAGTCCTGTGCTCAGTGCTGGGGGTTCTGCGCCAGAGACAGACCTCGCCTCATAATTTTTGTCTCTGCTCTCACAAATGACACCGACCTCGCCTCTCTAAAATCGGTAGACGCGTATTCAAAGTTTACCCCAAGCCGGGACGCCTGGGTGCCTCAGTCAATTAAGCGCCGGACTTCGGCTCATGATCTCATGGTTCATGGGCTCGAGCCCCGTGTCGGGCTCTGTGCCGACAGCTCAGAGCCTGGAGCCTGTTTCGGATTCTGTGTCTCCCTCTCTCTCTCTGCCCTTCCCCTGCTTATGCTCTGTCTCTCTCTCTCTCTCAAAAAATAAACATTAAAAAAAAAGTTTACTCCATGCTAAGCACAGAATGAATCTCATTACATCCATTATCTTTTTCAAACCTCCCAACAATACTATGAAGTCGATATTATTAGAGTGTTTCGAAATTTCCTTCCCGGAAGCATGCAGTTTATAAGCAATAAATAAAACAACAGAATTATCTTGTCAAAGCCAGATGGAGGCTTCCAGAGAGCGGCACCCAGGGCATGACTGCGGGGAACAGGTGCAGAGCCCCTGCAGGGCCGCCCCGCTCTCCCCCCGCCCCTTCCCCGGCGGCTCTGGACGCCCCTTTCCCACCAAGCGCACCTTTGCCTCCGACCTCACAGATTTGTTTAGCAACCGTCTTATCACTCAAGGCTTTTCTCCAGAAGGAACACAGACAGGCAGGGGCACAAGGGCTTTTAGACATATTTGAAAGTGATGCCAAACTGTTTATACGCGGCCGCCTTTTCCGTTCGACGCTCAACGCTGCCCCTTCGCGAGAAAGGACTTTGATGCACCTTAGTATTTTCTACATCATTTTAGAGACAAGGAACGATGGTCAGGGAGGTTAAGAAACTGACTCAAGGTGAGTAAGTGGCTGATTCGAGATTTATACCCAGGCCCGTTCGCAGCCACCAAGCTGTGCCCGCGCCAACGGGACCATTTTTACCCCACTGAGGCCTCTGCCAATTTCCTCTTTATACTTCTCTCTCAGGGCAGGGCTGCTAACCTGGGAGACCAGAGATTTGGGCTCTAGTCCTGCCTCCGTCTCTAATTTACTGTGACCTTGGCCTGTGCGTCTTCCCCTCTCTGACCTTCAGTTTCCTCGTCTGCAAAATGAGGAGGCGGGACACCTGGGGGGTTCAGTCGGTTAAACATCCGACATCGGCTCAGGTCATGATCTCACAGTTCGTGGGTTCGAGCCCCGCGTCGGGCTCTGTGCTGACAGCTCGGAGCCTGGAGCCTGCTTTGGATTCTGTGTGCCCCTCTCTCTCTGCCCCTCCTCTGCTCGTGCTCTGTCTCTCTGTCTCTCAGAAATGAATAAACATTAAAAATTAAAACAAAAAACGAGAAGAGAAAGATGAGCATTTTTTCCTATTTTTTTAAAAGCCTTTCTTTCCATGAAATCACCTCTAGAAACACAATGGGCAGGTACGTCAAACAGGTGAACATGAAGCTTCTCTGGCTGAATCTGGTGCTGGAAGTTTCCGAGCTCTGTCCACACGGCCCTCCCCCAACGCCGGGGACGGGTTTCAGGGACTCTACGAAGCTCTGACGTTGTGTGCTCAACTGTGTGTGTACGTGTGCACACTTCTCATCGGTCTCACGGGGGTCCGTGAGCCCCATGAAAAGGTGCAAACGCTGGTCCCAGTCACAGCTGACGTGCACCTGCCGCCGTGCTGAAGCACATGATATGCGTTAGCTAATTTCGTCCTTACGACAACCCGACGAATCGATGCCGATGATAGAATTTCCATTTTATAGATGAGAAAGCAGAGAACAGCGAGGCTAAGTCTCTTGCTCCAGGCTGTAGAGCTAGTAAGTGTTTTTCTAAACATCTAGCTTTTTGTAAAGATGGCCGACCTCTCTTTTGCTAAGTTTTATATACTCACCAAACTTTATACAGTTTCCTATGGGATATTGTTTTTCATTAGCTGTGATGTTTTGCCCTCAAATCGTTACGCTTTTTACCTAGACTTTGCCTAGAACACGTCTTGGACAGCTCTCATTTCTCCTGGGCCAATCACCTTGATCTCTGCCTGAGTGTTCGTGCCTCCTCCAGCTCCAGGATGGTGCTTTTCCAAATTTAGTCTGGGAACCTCACCTTGGAACCACCTGGAAAGACACAGATCAGCTCTGATCTTTGGTGTGTGTGTGCATTTTGTTTGTTTGTTTGTTTAACAAAAGAGGGTATATGGAGGCTGGAAGATTCTGGTAATGAAATCCCACCACCTGACTTCCCTGCCCCAGGGAAGCCTTTGTAGAGAGTGTGTGGCTCCGAACAGTGGAGCAAGAGTTACAGGAGGGGAGGGAGGCCGTATTATTCAGCTCCATGTCAAGCTTTGTCATAAGCACAGTGTTTTCTGTTTTCTTTTTTTTTTTTTTTTAACATTTATTTATTTTTGAGACCTAGAGACAGAGTGTGAGCAGGAGAAGGGCAGAGAGAGAGGGAGACACAGAATCCGAAGCAGGCTCCAGGCTCTGAGCCCTCAGCACAGAGACCGATGCGGGGCTCGAGCTCACAGACCGCGAGATCATGACCCGAGCCGAGGTCGGCCGCTTAACCGACTGAGCCACTCAGGCGCCCCTCCATTTTCAAAGCTTCCCAATAACCAGAGGTGGGTAATATTGCCCCCATCTTACAGAGGAGAAACCAAGGCTCAGAGAGGTGATGGACTGTCCCCAGGTTCACACGGTTGGTCCACAGAGGGGGTACAGCTTGATTCTTTCCTACCGTTAAGTCATGAGAATTGCTTACCATCTTCTGGAAGTTTTATTGTTTTGTCTTTCACATTACGATCTATAACCCACTTGGACTTGGGGGGTGGGGACAGGGGTAATGAAAGGAGATAAATTTTTTTTCTGTATAGGTGTTTAATTTTCCCCAAACCATTCATCAAAAAGACCATCACCCACCCCTTTGTCATAAATCTAATCTCCAGGCAGTGAGGCTGTGTTTCTGGGTCCTCCATTCTAGCCTATATTTCTCTTCGTCTGTCTCTGTACCCACAGTCCACTCTCTCCGTTTGTAGCGCTTTATAACAAGTTTTGATGTACAGGATGGCAAGTATTTCCACATGTTCTCCAAGATTCCACGTCTTTGCCTGGCCAGGCCCTTACCTAGTTCAGGTATCTACTCAAGTGGCCCTCAGAGGGCCCTTCCCCCACTGCCCTTAGAAAATGGCCGCCCTCTCCATCGTCCCCTTTGTTGTTCTTCCTATCACATGTTGAGTTGTGTTTTTCCTGACACACAGGCACTCGAGGTAAATGCCATGAGGGCTGTGAGGGCGGGGCTTCGTTTTGATGGACTCCCAATGGCCTACTCCATAATGTTTGGGCACAAACATTAGTTATCGAAGAAGTGACTGACTGACTGACTGACTGAATTAATGAATGACTGGGAGGGTCTTAAACAGGGAGACCATATTGTAATTCTAGGACGATCACTCCAGTGATCACACAGGGTACAATTGGAGGCTGTGGGGCAGGTTGCCGGGTTGGCTAACGCAGCGCCCAGACCTGAGGTGACGTGGCTTTGACCAGGGTGGTGGTGAAGGGTGGTGGAGAAAGTGGACGGAGAGGCTTGGGAGGGAAATGGCTCTAGGGCCCGAAGCCCAGGGAGGCTGAAGGACAGACAGGAGGCCAAGATGGTCTCTACAGCTTTGACTTGACCAACTGGCTGGTCGTGGTGCCCTTCATGGCCATGCCCCCCTTAAATCCACCTCTATCTTCTTCTAGGGAGTGGGGGTGGGGGGTGGGGACTAACTCCCAGGAGAGGAGGGCAGAGCACCTGCGGTGGAGGGTGCAGCTGGGCAGAGATGACATCAACGATTTCGGCAACGCAGGCATTTCAGACTTCCGGGCGTTCACACAGTGGAGGCTCCCTCAGGATGCTGGAAGAAATATCATCCAATAACCAGCAAATACCCCTGGCCTCCCAGAGACGCAGTGCTGCCAATGACCTTGGTAGCAATGACCTTCAGAGGAAGACCAAGTGAGCACAAAGCCAGTGGGAGGAAAGTCTCCAATCAAGGGCTAGAGTCACCCTGACTTCAGAGTGCATGGCTGCCTGCTTCTCTGGCCTGGTAGCGATTAGAATTCGTCTTCTGCGCTGAGGACACCAAGAGGAAACAGATGGAGATTTGCAGAAGATCTGCCTTCAGCCAGCATCCAGCCTTTATTCTGGGGACTCTCGGGATGCAAAGACACCTGGCTTCCAGGCTCGGTTACCCGATGGTGGATGAAGTCATATTCACAGCAGCACAAAGGCCAAATGGCTTCTTTATCCCGTGTCCCTAATACAGCACCGGCGTGAGGCAGGCCCCCAGTAAATGTTTGTGGAGGGAAAGGAGAAATACATTTACAATATTGTATTGGTGCAAAAGAACTGGGAGATTTATTTATTTAAAGTGTTTATTTATTTTTGAGAGACAGAGTGCAAGCAGAAAAGAGGCAGAGAGAGAGACACAGAATCGGAAGCAGCTCCAGGCTCTGAGCTGTCAGCACAGAACCGGATGTGGGGCTTGAACTCGAGGACCGTGAGATCATGACCTGAGCCAAAGTCGGACGTTTAACCAACTGAGCCACCCAGGCACCCCAGAACTGAAAGATTTAAATTCTGGAGTCCTTTGTACCAACTGGCCTGGGAGAAGCCAGGACGGGAAGGTGAGGAACTGAGCCTCTGTCTGCCACGGATGCTGATTCCTCTCTCTTTTTGTTTTGAGGCTGGCACTACAAATTTCCTTTCAGAGACCTGGGATCGAGACTCTGCTCAGCCACTCTTTTGCTGTGTGGCCTTGAGCAAGGATGTTCCCTCTCTGGGCTTCAGTGTTGCCCTTTGAGAAGCAAAGTGGTTGGACTGGATACACAGAGCCAATATACATAATTTTGGGCTCTTGCCTGGGGCACCTGGCTGGCTCAGTCAGTACAGCATGCAGACCTTTGATCTTCAGGTTGTGAGTTCAAGCCCCGCATTGGGGATGGAGCCTACTTTAAAAAAAAAATAAGTGGGTCTCTTACAATCACCAGGCACTGTTCTGAGCGCTATGTATGTATTACCCCATTAAAAAAATTTTTTTAATGTTTATTTATTTTTGAGAGAGAAAGAGAGAGAGAGTGAGGAGGGGAGAGACAGAGAGAGAGGGAGACACAGAATCTGAAGCAGGCTGCAGGCTCTGAGCTGTCAGCACAGAGCCTGACGTGGGGCTCAAACCCCTGAACTGTGAGATCATGACCTGAGCCAAAGTTGGACGCTTAACTGCCTGAGCCACCCAGGCGCCCCTGTATTACCCCATTTAATCTTTACAACCACCATGCATCATGGGTAGTATTTCCTTCATATTCTTAACGGGGAAACCAAGGCACAGAAAGGTTAAATAACTTGGCCAAAGTCGCACAGCTAGTAACAAATGGAGCTGGGGCTTTTATCCAATGACCTGCCTCCAGAGCTCACCTCTTAAAACCCTGAGACCGGGCTCCTTCTCAGCTGAGTGATTTCTAAGACCCACTCCTGCTTTACGGTGGAAGCTCTGTGATTCTCATGATGAGGGTATTTATATCCGATGCCTTCAGAGTCCAGGTTTTTTTTAAGTTTATTTATGTGGGGGGCACCTGGGTGGCTCAGTCTGTTGGGCGGCCGACTTCAGCTCTGGTGAAGACCTCCCGGTCTGTGAGTTCAAGTCCCACGTCAGGCTCTGGGCTGACAGCTCAGAGCCTGGAGCCTGCTTCGGATTCTGTGTCTCCCTCTCTCTCTGCCCTTTCCCTGTTCACGCTGTGCCTCTATGTCTCTCAAAAATAAATAAACATTAAAAAAAAAATTTTTTTTTTAATGTTTATTTATGTGTTAATTTTGAGAGAGAGAGAGAACGTGAGCTGGGAAGGGGCAGAGAGAGAGAGGGAGAGAGAATTCTAAGCAGGCTCGATGCTGTCCACGTGTAGCTAGAAGCAGGGTTCAGACTCACGAACCACGGGATCACCACCTGAGTCGAAACCAAGAGTCAGCCGCTTAACCGACCGAGCCACTCAGGCGCCCCCAGGGTCCAGTGTGAACTGGCCAGTTCCGTGAGAGAACACAGGCCTTCGGCCTCTGTTCTCAGCCCCCTGTGTTGGTTGGAGAGGAGGCTGATGAGGGTGTGGATTCGGGAGTAGGGCAGACCCGGCCCGGACTTGCAGCCCATCGGCTCACCCGCCGTGAACAGCGGCAAAGTTCTGCACCCCTTGGAGCTTCAGTTATAAGGCCTGTGGGAGCGGGGATGGGTTCCAGAATCTTCCTCGATGGCTGTAAGGATGATGAAATACAAGAAAGGTTGCCAGATTTAGCCAGAAGAGATACAGGGCATTCAGTTCCGTTTGATTTCCAGATAAACAAGAAGTAATTTCTTAGCGTAGGTATGTCTTTGGGACACACTTATTCTCAGAAACAATTCCTTGTTTATCTGGAATTTCAAGTGTACAGGGCGTTCTGTGTTTTATCTGACAAGCTTACGTAGCATAGCGCCTGTCCCGTTGGAAGGGCTCGATAAACTTTAGAAAGATCTCTGCCTAACTCCCCGCTCTGCATTTCCCTGGGATATATTTTGGGAGGCCTGGACTGTGGTGAAAATCTGCGTTCGCCCATGCTCAGGCGCTCCTGACTGGTAGTAACTGTGAACCGTTGGTTAACTATGTGGCGTGTTTGTCTGTGGATTCGAGGGGACAGACCTAGGGTTTCAGTGCAGGAGGCTTGACAGGGCCCTTCTGAAACAGCAGCCGATGGGCCGAGACGCCCCTTCTCATCAGAGGCAGAGGGGGAACCACAGGCCGGCCTCCTCAGCCGCCTCAATGGGCTCCCTGCACTTGGCTCTCTAGCCGAGGGCGCCATCTTGTGCCAGCATCTAGGTGGCCAGCCTGGCGCGTGGTTCTGAGCAGAAGCCGGGTCCTGGGGAGAACCCCAGAGAGGCCTGTGTTGTCTCGTCTTGTTCCCTGTCCCAACAGAACCTCCCTTCCTAGTCCCCTGATGATCCCACTTCCTCTTTCCGCATCCGTCTCCCTCTCTTCATCAGCACTCACAGCAGCCTACTGAGCGACACCTGCACTACGGACACCTCGAGGTCTTGGGGAAGCCGCGGGCGCCTGAGAAGCAGCACAGATCCGGAGTCAGAAGAGCCTAGATCGGGACCCGGGGAAAGCACGTATTACCTATAGGACCTTGGGAGGGCATTTGCTTCGTAAGGTTGTGATAAAAATCTCTGCCTTGCGCATCTGGAGGGACTTTGGTGAGGAAAAACGAGTTGTGTGGGCAAAAGTGCTCTGAAAATTCTCAAGTGCCTTACTTACTACAACGTAAGTAGTTTTGTCGTATCTTCTTAGATAGCGTCTGTAATAGTGGAGTATGTTATTAGGAACAGTAATAACAGCGGCATTTCCTGGGCACCCTCAGACCGAGCCCTGAACTTCTGGAGACATCTACACCGCCTTGCCTCTGTTTGCCCCTGACTCTCAGGCCTGGGCTGCTCCCACCAGGTTCCTCTGTCTGGGCCGAACCGGGCACCGCCAGCATCCGGGAGGCAGAACAGCAGTAAAAAGCCCCGTGTCTGTCGGCAGTGACTCCCTGTGCTGGGTCCCCCACCCGAATCGTGGGGGTGAGAGAGCGCGGCCTCCCTTCTCGCGAGGACTACCTGCAAGTGTGAGACACCCGACGGTGTTAGCAAACTCTAAATAGATGCTAACGATCATTGCCCCCAGATGCTGGCTGTTACTCCCGTCGCCCCCTTCCGAGGAAGCAGGGCGGATGAAAGATGGGCCCTGCGTGGCGTTTGTCGCCGGAGAGGAGCGACGGAGGAGCAGCTGAGTCACCGACCCCCTCGCTCTGGGACTCTGACAGGTGTCTTCACCTCTCCGAGCCAGCCTCCTCCCCCGCGAAGTGGGGACAGAAATAGACGCCATCTCCGTGGTGGCACGAAGCCGAAGTGGCAGCCCTCTGTATGGGGCTCTGCGTGTTCCCGCCACGGCCTGATTACCCACGAAACGGCAGCCCGTACGTTTTTCGTCCCCTCCTTTCGGCCACATCCGGGCGTCCGTCTAGGAGACGTCTCCTCTGGGCCCGATCCCGTGCTAGTTCCTGGGGACATGGAAATAAATAAGGCCCGAGTCTCACCCTTCAGAAATTTATAGTCTCTTGGGGGGATAGTAATAAAAAGACTCACTCCCATGTATGGCACCCCTATGCCTCGGCAGGGCACAGTGCTAGGGTTTTACACACATCCTCTCCGTAAAATGTCACAAAGACCCACGACTTCAGTCCAAGCAGAGGACACGACTCCAGAGGCCTCGGTCTCAACCAAAGCTCTCTGATGAGTTCCGGGATTGACCGGTCAGGTACGTGTGCCAAATGCACACGCCGGTGTGAGGGCCACCCCGGACGTCTGAGAGAGGCCAGCGGGGCCCAGCGGGGCGCTCAGATCCACGAGGGGAGGCCGGGGAGGCCGAGGCGGTCAGTGGGCTCGCACAGGGTGCTCTTAGAGGGAGATACTGGAGGCACGAAGTGACAGGCGTCGTCGGGGGCAGCTGAGCACTTGGGCCCGGTCCCAGCAAGAGTGCAGGGGTGGGAGTAGACGGTGCTGGGGAGGCAGGCGGGGAAGGGGCTCAGAGCACGGAGGGGGCTGCCGGGGAGTGTGTGTTTCCGAGGGAGGTGTGGGATGCCGAGAGGGTGCTGTAAGCACCGCTGCAGCAGCGTGGACGGCGGAGGGAGGAAAGCGGCGAGTAGTCTGCCATCGCCCAGGCCCGGAGCCAGAGCAGGGGCGGCAGAGGGTGGAGAGCAGCAGGCGGCCGGGGCTCCGCGGGCCGGGACGGACCGCTCCGCCTCCTGCACTGACACGGGCGGAGACCACGGCGGCTCCTCCATGGAGGACGGAGAACCAGCTCTGTACCATCCCGTCATCGCCCCCTACTTTACAGACGAGGCAACTAAGGTTCAGAGATGTCAGACCTCCTCCCGGGATCACACAGCTCGCGCACGGGGCAGGGCTGGGATTTGACCCCCATCTGCTTGGCTCCACACCTGGCGGGGAAGGAAAACTCGAGGGGGGATTTTTAAGAGTTGGGGGTGTCCAATTCTAAGAGCTGGAGCTTCAGAACAATTCCAGCGTCTTTCAACTTGTTCTCCTCTCGGCCCCAGAGAAACCCTCAGCGTTCCGGACCTTCTCCAAGACCCCACCTTGGCCGAGCTCGCCCTGGGACAGACTGGCCTGCTGAACCTGAACCATTAGGGGGCTGTGTCCATGGTGCTTACCTTCCAGTCTCCGAGCAGGCCGCCTCCTCTCGTGGGAAAGACAGGAGATACAGGAGCTGGGGATTCGTGTGCCACTTTGGGGTTTGGTGAAAGGAAATGGAGTGAGAGAAGGGGGGGGAGCTGTGCTTGAGAGAGCTTGTGAGCCAGGGAATTAAAGGCACTGAACGAATAATAATCATGATAGCAAGGGTTACAGTGTTTGGGGGCTGGTACTCTCTACCAGGTACTGTGCTACTGACCTTTCTTACTTTACACCTTACTTGGTCTGCACAGCATTCTGTGACATAGGTACTATTATTTTTCTCATTTTAAAGAAGAGGAGGGGCTCCTGGGTGGCTCAGTCGGTTAAGCATCTGACTTTGGCTCAGGTCATGATCTCGCGGTTTGTGAGTTCCAGCCCCACGTCGGGCTCTGTGCTGACAGTTCAGAGCCTGGAGCCTGCTTCGGATTCTGTATCTCCCCCCTCTCTCCCCGTCCCATGCTTATGCTCTGTCTCTCTGTGTCAATAGTAAATAAATGTTAAAAAAAATTAAAAAAAATAATGAAAGAAGAGGAAACTGGGGCACAGAGAGGTTATGTAACCTGCCTGAGGTCACGCAGCCATCAGAAGTTTGAGTGTCACTCTTACTCCTTAGCCTGTCCCTGTCTACCTGGTGTGTATGGCAGCCAGTGAGGGGGAGGGAGTAGAGGGAGAGATGGGGGAGGGGGCTGAGGGGCGGATGGGGGAGGGGCAGACACAGCAACATGACTGGATCCAGCCTCCCTGAGCTTCCCGCTGGAGCTGAAGGGGGAAGCAGGCGATCGGGTTCTGGTCTCTACTCTGCCCAACTCCCTGTGTGACCTTGAATGTGCTGGTTCCACCCTGGGTTCAACAATCTCCTCTGTGCAAAGAGAGTGTTTGCTTAAGAGGTGTTTCAGTTTCTTTCCAGAATAAAATGGTGTGATTCTGAGAGCCTTGGACAGAGGGATTGTTTGGGGGTGTAAAGGAGCCGGTGGCCCCGGCACGCAGAGGGCTGGCTAGGGGAGCAGCTGGACTGTGCTCCTGATCGGCTTGGGTTGCGGCCCTTGGGGAATTGAGGCTTCCCCGGACTTCAGCGTGTCATTGTGGCACAGTAGCCACTGGAGGGCGCTGTGTCCTCACAGTTCTGGCTGAGCTTCCCTCCGCCGCCCAGCCCATCCGCTGGAGGCTGGAGAGAATTTGGGAGGCCCCGGGGCCAGCACCTGGGAGGCCTCTGGACACAGCAGGGTGCACTCCGGCCATAGGGGCCGGTAGGATGTGACTCTGTGGAAGGTTGTGCAGACAGCACTGACCAGGGGACGAAGCCCTAGGCCTCAGTCCGCCGCGGACCCAGGGTGAGTTTTGGGCAAATTACTTTACTCTTTGAGCCTCAGTTTCAGCTGCTGTAAAATGGGGGCAGTGAGGTCTATGGGCTTGGTGCGAGAAATGCTATCAAGGACAGATCACGCGTGAGTTCCTCCGAGGACTTGGGCGTTGTCAGTGCCAAAGTAAGTATTTCTCGTTACGGTATTACCCTCAGAGAATGATTCCCTCACCATTGCTGGGGAAGAGAAGGGCATCTGGTAAGGACCCGCTACGAACTGAGAACTGGCTGGGCGCCTGGGTGGCTCAGTTGTTAAAGCATCTGACTTCGGCTCAGGTCACGATCTCACGGTTTGTGAGTTCGAGTCCCACATCGGGTGAACATGAGCCCTGCTTCAGATGAACCTGCTTCTCTCTCTCTGCCCTTTGCTCACTTGTACCCTCTCTCTCTCTCTCTCCCTCTCAAAAAAAAAAAAAAAAAAAAAGAACTGGCTTAGGCATTTTTCCCTAGACCACTTTAAATTGTCACAGCGGCCCCCTGCCCCCTGAGGCACAGCTACCATGTCGGGTTCACAGTTGCCAAAGCCCAGGCTCAGAGGGGTAACGTGGCTTGCCTGGGGTCCCCCGGCCACTGGGTAGCCTTTAGTGGGTCTAGATACCCAGACTTTCCCTTCCATCACGACATGACCCCACACTGCCTCTGCCAAGGCGAGAGGGAATTTGGTACGACTTACTGAGGTCTCGCAGGCCACGGTTGCAAATGAAGGCCCTTTATTTAATCCTTTGGAGGTGTGGGTGCCTCCTAGCGTCCTTCCCACAAACCGGTGCCTTTGTTTTTTAAACTTATTTATTTATTTTGGAGAAAGAGAGAGTGAGAGGGGCGGGGCGGAGAGAGGGAGAGACAGAATCCCAAGCAGGCTCCTTGCTGTCAGCGCAGAGCCCGATGCGGGCCTCGAACTCATGAACCAGGAGGTCATGACCTGAGCCGAGATCGAGAGTCAGGTGCTGAGCCACCCAGGCGCCCCCCAACCAGTGTCCTTGACATGGCGGCACGTTTCAGTGGGGGCAGGGACTCCGAATTGACTTAGCAATCTGCTCTTCCCTTGGAGTTGGGCACGATCCTTCCTCCTCCCTGGGAAACAGTCTGGCTTCCCCTGCAAGGTGACCAAGCTCCCAGGGTGAGCAAGTATGAGCAAGCGGGTGGGAGAAGCTCAGCTTACGCCGCGTCGTCAGGCTTTCTGAGATGTTTGGGGTGCAGGGCCCCGGTGGTGGTAGAGATAGTCCAGTTGCAGGCCTTGTGGTTTTTCTGTTTTTATTGTCTGTCCTGATGAGAGAAAGTTGATGCTATTTGCACGGTTGTAGAATAATGGACGTTTGGCTTGGTTTCTCATAATTTCTGTTCTGTCTCCCTACTTTTCTCTCACTTCGAAGCGTCGAGGGGCGGGGGGTGCCGGGATGGCTCAGTCGGTTAAGCATCCGACTTCGGCTCAGGTCATGATCTCGCTGTTCATGAGTTCGAACCCCGCATCGGGCTCTGTGCTGACAGCTCAGAGCCTGGAGCCTGCTTCGGAGTCTGTGTCTCCCTCTCTTTCTCTGCCCCTCCCCTGCTTGCGCTCTGTCTCTCTCTGTCTCTCAAAAATGAATAAACATTACCAAAAAAAAAAAAAAAAAAAGAAGGGCGGAGGGGTGAAGTTGGGGAGTGACGGCAAGGTGAACTCTGGAATCTTCTGAGTGGGGGGAGGAGGGGTTCTTGAAGCCCCAGAGTCATAGAATCGTGGGCTGGCAAGCCAGATCTCTCAGGGCAGAGATGAGGCAGCCGAGGCCCAGGGAGGGGCTCAGAGCTGCCCGAGGTCGCCCCAAGTCAGTGACAGATTGGAACCAGAATCTGCCTCTTCTCCTGGTCTCTGACACCAACACACTGTGCTAAGCCACTTGTCCAAAATGTGGTCGGTTTAGAAAACTCCGATAAGGAGAGAGGGGATGGGACAGTGGACGGGGACAGGGAGGTACTGGACCTTGCCCTTTGAAAGCTCTGGGGGGGGGGGGTGATTGTCTTCATCCGACGTCAGCCCTTGGGCAAATAACGGCTGCGGAAAGCAAATATTATGAGAGCAAATGTGTCCACATGGAGCTGGCGGCAGCTTCGGGGTCGGAAGCCGGCCGAGGACTCCAGGTTCTAACAGAACAGCCACCTGACGCTGCCTCTACCCAGATGCTGGGGAAGCGGGAGCTGCCAGCAGAGAGGAGAAGCCGCCGCGGGGCTGAGGGGGGGCAGCCGGAGGGTTCCGGGGGAGCCGGGAGGTGCGGCTGGCCCGGGGTTTACGGCACAATGTCCAGGGGTGCAGGAAGGAGAGAGAACTGGCCAATTACTGCGTCCCCAGGCCCGACGGAGCACTTTACGGAGATTCTCACCGAATCTTCCCAGCAGCCCTAAGGGACAGGCATGGTTGTCCCCTGGAGAAGATGCTGAGATTCAGAGAGGTTAGGGAACCTCCCCACAGTCACACGGATATGAAGGAGAAGAGCAGGGGATTCGGTCCCAGGCCTGTCCGCTCTAGTGTGTTTCAAAATCTGGGTCGGGGACCTCTCTTTATCAGAAGTGCCAGGAACACTGGTCAAAAAGGAGATAACCAAGCCTTACCCCAGACCTACCGAATTGGAACCTTGGGGCGAGCCTGGGAGTGGTACTTTTAACAAGCTCCCAGGGAGGAGGGGAGGTTTATGCCTGCTAAGACCTGGGAATGATTGCTCAACAGCAGGAGTAAACCAACTTTTTCTGTGAATGAATAGATAGTAAATATTTAATACTTTGCAGGTCTTGCAGTCTCTATCACAACTATTCATACACACGTGAATGAATTCATATATATATGCTCAGGACGACGTTCCAATAAAACTTTATTTACAAAAGCAAGTGGTGGGCCAGGTTTGGCCCGTGGTAGTCTGTGTCCCTCGGTTAACCTGCAGCATGCAAAGTACCCTCATAGCCCATCTCTCTCCTTGTCTCTGTGAGAAGCATATGGTTATCTCCATTCTACAAATGAGAAGACCGAGGCCCAGGAAGGTTAGACATCCATGGCCCCACAGGGAGTGCACGGCAGAGCCGGAATTCGAACTAGACCTCCTGATTCCCAGGCTGGTGGCACTGGAAGTATGAAGCCTGATAAGAATGCGTGGGCCAGAGAGATGGTTCCTATTTAATGAAAGCGGCCACCACTCCCTGAGCAAGCTCCACACGCCAAGCTGTCGTTAGCTCATACAAACTGCCACCCAGATGTCGAATGTCATCATACCCGTCACATGTGGCTGTCACAACCTCCCTGGGAGGTAGGTAGGCATCTGCAGTGTGTCAAAACCAGCTTGTTTGAAGTGTCCCATACCCCTGACATGCCACAGCTGGGCGATGGAAAGGTAGGAGCTGCTGACAAGACATCTTTGCCTTTCCATTCTTGAGTATACACGTGCCCACGCACGCGCACGCACACACTCTGTCTCTCTCAAACAAACATCAGGCAGATGTGTGGTCAGTTCAGTGGTCTCCTTCTCACAGGCAGGAGAACAGAAACCAAGGTTTGGAAATGGTCGTCTGTTCTACACGTCCCCACGAGGTCGGGGACCAGAAAACTGTCTGGTGGAGGGGAAAGAACCCAGTCGGCCTAGATTCCACACCACGCTCTGCCCCTGGTCTGCTGGGTGACCTTAGATGCCACTTCCCTCATTTATAAGTGAGCGTCACTTTCCTAATCCATAAAATGGGTGGGAAATATGTTTATTCCGTCGTGTAAGTCCTTCATTCATTCACTCTCACTGTAACAATGTATTAAACACTTACTGTGTACCAAGCGTGGTCCGATCATTTTAATTGGAAATGCCAAAGGTTTGAGAATCAATCCTTCCTACTCCTGAATGGGAGTTAGTACAGGAATGATAGGCCCTTTGGTTCAAGAATGCCTTGGGCCAGGATTTCTCTCTAGGTAGAAAGTTTCTCTCTCTCCTCTGTGTAAAGTAGGTGTTAGCAAGGTGTAGAGCCACCTCCACCCACCAATCTAGTCATCAGCCCATCCACCCATCTACCGTCCACCTATCCGTCCACCCATCTATCCATCCATCCATCTGTCCATCCACCCATCCACCTATCCATCCACCCATCCATCATCCACCCGTCCATCATCCATCCATTCATCCACCCATCCATCCATCCACCCATCCACCCATCCATCCATCCACCCATCCACCCATCCATCCATCATCCATCCAACCACCCATCCACCCACCCATCCACCCATCCATCCATCCATCCACCCATCCACCTACCCATCCATCCAACCATCCATCCATCCATCCATCATCCATCCATCTACCCACCCATCCACCTACCCATCCACCCATCCACTCATCCACCCATCCATCCATCATCCATCCATCCACCCATCCACCTACCCATCCACCCATCCATCCATCATCCATCCATCCACCCATCCACCTACCCATCCACCCATTCACCTACCCATCCACCCATCCATCCATCCACCCATCCATCCATCCATCCATCCATTTATCTCTACCAATCCATTTATCCATCCAAGTATTTGTTGAGCACTTACCATATGCCTGGCTTAGCATTGTGTCAGCTATCACCCCTCCCTCCAGGAAGCCCTTACTGCTGCCCACAGAAACCTGGGGTTTGAGGCAGAAGTGATAGAAAGCCCAGATTCCGGGTAGCAATAATTCTCCATGCTTGGAATCCAGGGAATTTCTGGAATGTCTTCAGGCACTTCGAGAATAGACAGGGCCAGAGACCGATCTCCCCAGGCTGCACACACCTCCCCATGCGGCTGTGGCCCCTCCTCCTGGTTCTGTGCTGACCTCCCTCCAGAGCTCTGAGAACACCTAAGTCCCCAGTGCTGGGACTGTGTGAATAAAAATAACCCTACACGAATAGGTAAACAAAATGTGGTATAGCCATTCAATGGAATAGTCTTCAGCCATGAAAAGGAACGAAGGACTGACACATGGTACAATGCAGATGAAAACATGCTAAATGAGGGAAGCCAGACACAAAAGGCCACATGTTGCAGGATTCCGTTGATGTGAAATGTCCAGAATAGGCCAATCCATAGAGATAGAAAGTGGATTGGTGGTTGCCGGGTGCTGTTAGAGTATAAGGCTTCTTTTGGGGGTGCCAAAATTTTATGGAATTAGCAGCAATGACTGCACAGCCTTGTGAATATAATAATATGCCAAGGAGCGTGCCATTTAACAGGGCGAATTTTATGGTATGTGAGTTAATTTATTAACTTAAAATATTTGAAAGTTGTTAGAGAACATTAAACATTTTATTATTTTCCTTTAATGTGTATTTATTTTTTGGAGAGCACCCGTGGGGGAGGGGCAGAGAGAGGGGGACAGAGGATCTGATGTGGGCTGTACGCTGACAGGCTGACGGCAGTGAGCTTGATGCGGGGCTCGAGCTCACGGACCCTGAGATCATGACCTGAGCTGAAGTTGGATGCTCAACCAGCTGAGCCCCCCAGGTGCCCCTGAGAACATTAAACATTTTAAAACAATATTCCCACACATTATCACATCTGCTCCTCCTAAATTCTGGTGACATGGCCACCAGGGCAGGCAGCGTTGATGCTGTTTTTCAGGCAAGAAACAGCTCAGGGAGGGCGAAGGACCTGTCAAGACTGCGTTGCTGATTAGTGGTAGAGGGATGATGAGAAGCAGAGTTGGACTCCCGGTCACATGCTCTTTCCTTCACGTCATGCTGCCTGAGGAGCAGACAGTTGCTCCGTGAGCCAAACTCCCAGCTCTGTCCACATTTGCCACTTTAAGAGGGCGCCTGGGTGGCTCAGTCGGTTGAGCGTCCGACTTGGGCTCAGGTCATGATCTCGCGGTTCATGGGTTCAAGCCCAGCGTCAGACTCCATGCTGACAGCTCAGAGCCTGGAGCCTGCTTCAGATTCTGTGTCTCCCTCTCTCTCTGCCCCTCCCCGATTCATGCTCTGTCTCTCGAAAATTTCTAAAAAACCAAACAAAGAGCATTGCCTCTTTAACAAGGGAGTCTCTGCAGGCAGGGATGGTGTTGGAAGAGGTGGCCATGACAGCTCATGGCTGTCACTCCAGGAGCCTTACTTGGTGTCAGGTATGGGGGAACCACATGTGTTTATTTCATTCTCAAAGACCCCTGTTATGAACCTTTGTGGTTACCTCCAAACCCCCCTTTCCTGAGCACCCCGATGATTCCTGGGGAACTGGCGGGAGGTCAGACTGTCCTCTGGAAACCTCGACATGTAACATAGGTTAGGCCGTGAATGCTGAGCAATGATGTGAAGGTCCAGGGACCCTGGAGTCCTGGTCGCCCTGTGGCCACAACGGCCTGCGTCTGGGCTGCTCCCGCTTGTTCTGGTCTCTGTTGCCCTGCCCTTCATCATTCCTTGCTTTCCGTCTACTTTCTGTGC
The DNA here is from genome assembly GCA_030068075.1 of Paguma larvata. Classification (NCBI taxonomy): domain Eukaryota; kingdom Metazoa; phylum Chordata; class Mammalia; order Carnivora; family Viverridae; genus Paguma; species Paguma larvata. The sequence continues at coordinate 16,148,454 of CM057833.1, read as the reverse complement.
CTGGGGTTTGTCAGCCATAGATCTGTGGGCTCCCAATAGGCTCCCAACGAATTCTCTTGTGCACTCGTGAAAGACGGTCGGGCTCTGTTGCTTTGCAACCATTCGCTCTGACCAATGTGTCCCTATGAGATAGATACTCTTATTTTGCCCATTTGACAGACGAGGAAACTGAGGCTCAGAAAGGTAAAGTGACTTGCTCAGGGCCCCCCTCCCCAGACAATGAATGGCGAAGCCAAGATTTAGAGCCGGGTCTGTCTGAGTCTAGACCCTAATCTCTCAACCTCTATAAGAAAGGAGGGACAGCAAACCTTTCTTGTAAGCCAGACACTGAGCTGCACATATCCACTCAACAGCTCAACGAGGGAGATATTATCCCTGTTTTAGATATAGGAAAATTGAGACCCAGGGAGCTGAGGTAGCTGATTTGTAGGTCCCAGAGCTGAGATGAAAACTGAGGTTGTCTGACTGCAAAGCCTGTGCCGATACGCAGAGGTAGGCAGGGAGGCTCAGAGAGTGTGTCTCCCTCTTCCCAGCTGGCAGAGCCCTGAGCTGCTCTTGGCCCCTTCAACACCTCCCTGCCGAGCCCTGGGGGGGGGGGGCGGGGTAGAGACTGGACTCCAGCCATTAACACATGAGCTCCAGGGTTGGGGCAGCCGCTGGAAGGAATCCTGCCCCACCGCCCAGGGCCCCCATAAATCGGGGGCCGAGGAAGCCACACACTGGTAAATATTTACTGTTGCTTTAAAAAAGTTTCACTTGGTGTCTTTCATTTGTGAAAAGGCAGTAAATGGCAGGGCCCCGTTGCTTCTGGCCAGCCTGCGGAGCTGTGAGGATGCTCTGTCTTGGCGGAGTTGGGGCCCGGCCCGGTACCCCCGGGGCACTTCTGTGTGTCTGCGTCACAGGCCACAGGTCAAGGTGTGGTGTCTGCCCGGGCCCTAGTGGGCTGCAGGCAGGACTCCGGGAAGGACCCGTGGGGCAGGCCTGGGGCTGGAGCGGTGGAAGGAAGGGGGCCCTAGCCCTCTTCCTCCATCAGCCCCAGAGCCAGCCTAGGCCCAGATCCTAGGGCCACCCCCAAACCGTCTGGAATTCCGGCTGGACATCAGTACCCACGCCTGCATCAGGGCGTCCGCACTAAGCCCCCCTGTAAGTGCCCTGGCCCCAGCCCTGTCTGCAGTTCAGCCTGATGTCAGCTCTGTCCCAAGCTCAGCAGACCCATTGCAACCACGGTCCAGTCCGAAAACTCAACCCCGAGCCAGGCCTGACTCCCGCTCCCAGCTCTAACCTCGGTCCCAGCTCACCTGAGCCCCAAGGTCAGCCAGTGGTGTGCTTTGCTCAAGGGCAGAAAGGTCAGCCGGTGGCTTGGCTTTGCCTCAGGCTCTGATGAAACAAGTATTTATTAAATACCTTCCAGGTGCCAGCCCTTCTTCTAGGTGCTGGAGACACATCTGTGAACAGGAGCATTGTCTTGGGCAGAGGGCAGAGGTCCCTCCCCTTCCGTCCCCATTCTCTCCCCAGCACCTCCCTTTCCCCCTAGTGCCCATCTTTCCAATCCCACCCTCCCCCCTCCAGCCTCCCTTTCCCCCTAGCCTCCTAGCCGTGAGACCTCCCCTTACCCTCCGTCCCCCTCTGTTCTCCACTCTTCTCCAGAGCCGGGAGACTCTGGCTACGTTTCTGGACAGTCACTTTCTCCCTGTGTGATCTAGGCCGGCGTCCTCCCTTCTGGGCCCTGAACAAGCTTCATAATGGACGGCAAGATAGGAAGCTTGTAAAGGAGAATGAGGCCCTGCCCACTCTTATCCGAGGAGCGATCGCAGCCTTACCCAGGGCACAGGCGTCGGGTCCAAGAGCTGGTTGCCAAGGAATCTCTCCAACTCTGCATCTCCTTAATGCAAAGTGGGAGTCCTGCCCCACCTCGAAGTGCGATGGGCGTGAAAGCCCTTCGTTATGTGCACAGCGTGCGGCAGGTGCTCGTTGTTAATAACGCAGACCTTTTATATTGAAGGTCAAGGACTCTGCCTTCAGCAGGGAACCTGTAGTTACCTACCAGCTGCGAACTCTGAGGGACTTTAAGGGGTTTCGATCCTCACGAAACTTGAATAACAACGATATTTGAGTTGGATTTATTCCTACCATCTTGGGAAAAACAAACAAACAAAAACAACCTGGCAGCTGGTAAACTCTTCATTCAAACAGCATAACTGGAGGTCAAAGAGGCTGAGTGTGATTAGAGGAAAAAATGCAAAGACACCAGTCGTAATGAGTAATTGCCAACTTTTTTATTTGGTTGAGCTCTTCCCACCTGCCAGAAACATTTTAGGACTTTGACCTGCGTTCTTCGCCCTCAGCTTCCTAGGGGGTTCATGCCCCTATTTCACAGACCAGGAGTGAGAGGCTGGGAGAGGTGCGGTAACTCGGCCCTCTTAGGCAGAGGATCCAGGACGGGAGCCCAAGCGGTCTGGCTTCAGAACTCAGATTCTTCGCCGCCCTGCTCTCGTAGGATGCGCTGAGGACTTTGCTTCCGCTATGTCATTTAGTTCATGATAATTCTGCCAGCCTAGAATGTTCTCGATGATCACGGCCCGCTCCGTGGAGCTGCGGCTCCATGGTGGGGCCCGCGCCGAGCACTTCCTCCTACCGGCTCTGCGAGGTACCCCCGGTACAGATGAGGAGGTAGGAGCTCAGAACTCAGGTTCAAACCGACCTCAGAATAGTGCTTACGCTCCTTAGCCCAGCATTTGAGACTTAGGAGGCCCCTTGCGGGCCGGCCCCTGCCTCCCTCCATTGCCTCATCAGCTGCCTTGTCCCCACACCAACTTTACCAGCACCGTTTGCTTTTCTCTGAGAGCACCCCGGCGTTTTATGCTTCTTGCAAACCGTGTCCCCACCACCCGGGATGCCTGGTCCCTCTATGCTGCCTGATGCCTGCTTATCCTTTAAGTCTTAACTGGGATGTCCCCTCCTCCAGGAGGCCTTCTCTGATTGCTTATGGCTGGTCTTCGTTGCGTTCTGCCATAGACCTCTGCCTCCTCACCGCTGAGATCCTGCATTGGAATCATCTCTTTGCTGGTCTGTCTTTTCTACTGCACAGGGAGCAGCATGAAGACAGGGACCTGTCACATTTGCTATTGTCTCCCCAGTCCCCAGACCAGCGCCGGACTCCAGAAAATGCCCCGTCAATCCTGAGTCTGTCAAAGTAGACGAAACAGCTCAATTCATTCAACGTTTGCTCGGCTGCAAGTGTTTTACGTGGGCCATTTCGTGTAATGCTCTCATTTAAGGTTTTGACAACAACCTCATCCCCGTTTTAAAGGTGGGAAACTGAGGCACGGAGAGGTTAATTCTTTGCCCAAGGTCACGCAGCTAGTTGGTGAAGCCGGGACTCACACCCAGGCCACCCTACGCCAGCATCCCGACACTGTCGTGCCTCGAAGATACCTAAAAGGAAGCCAAAATCCTTGGAAAAGAGTAAATTCATAGGACGGTGATCAAGATACGATTATAGTGGATTATTTGAGTGAGCAAGTGCTTTTAGAAAAAGTGAGCTAAAGTAAAAATCATTAAAATGCTCAAAGGTGGGGAAACCTCCCTAAAAGGTTAACAGGATCTATATCCCCAACGTAGGGCTGATCGAAATGGGGAGTGGGTAGGGCTACAGGTAAGCTGGCCTCCGGTGAGGTTCTGGAACGTTCCCTGGGGACAAGACAACAGGACAGCTCCTGGACTGCGTGGGCGTATTCTCACCACCCAGCTATCCTTTGCCCCCTCTCCTCTCCTCCACCCTGACCAGACCCAGCGGGGCTGCTGGACGGATGGGCAGCTTGGCTGGGGGCGGGACGCGCACCCCAGTCTTGCTTCGAGGGCACATTCTCAGCTCCCGGACAGGGGCGTCTGGGGCGGTTATCTGCCTGGTTTGAATTAGACGCCGGGCCCTGCAGAACCTCGGGCTCATTAGCGGTTTCAGCGCCCGGGCTGGCGCCTGCAAGATGGTAACATTTTATTGTTTCCTTGCTTTTTCTTTCTGCCTTTCTGTCTCTTCCCTCCGCTTTCTTTATTGTTTCGGGTTTCCACCTCATGGCACAAAAATGCAAAGACTGCCACGGTCCCCTTGGGACACACTCAAGTCCCGGGTGCCTCTGTGTCCACACTTCTCACTAGCTAAGGACCCAGGGGTCGCTACCTTGGGGCAGGACACCCAGGGGAGCGGGGCTCCGCACTTCCCTGCGCCGCCACCAGCACACAATACACCCGCACCTGCGTTTCCCTGGCAACGGAGGGCGGCACAATGGCTAGCTTCTGGAGTCTCTCTGCCTCCACCCCGAGTTTTGAATTCTGATCCAAGACGTATCCTTTCGCTTAACGACTTTGAGGTCAAGTATTTATCAAGTATTTACCCCCTACCACCGACATTCCATTCAGGCCGGAAGGAGCGAGTGAGCGGAAGGTGCCTCTCGCAAACCCGCACGTGGTAAGTGCCTAATGACCGGGAGGCATTGCCATCGTCCTGCTGGTGCGGGGACAGCTCTGCTTCTGGAGAGCACCTCCGTCAGTGGCTGCGGGGACAAGGAGGTGGGAAGTCTCACTGGGTCAGGCGCGGAGAGACTTTTGGCGGGGGGGGGGGGGGGTCAGCTTTCACCATCATCGTCATCTTCCACTGCCGTTCTCCTTCTGCTTTCTCCGGGGGTGGGGGGGGATGTGATGAGCTGACCGGGGTGAACTGTGAAGTAGCCGCGTGGCCACAGAGACCCCTGAAAGAAGTGGCTAAGTCAGGGGGAGGACGGGGGAGCCCCGAGCAATGGCGAGTCGCCTCCAGGAGGAGCGGGAAGGGGGGGATGGTGTTGGAGGAGTTAGTTTCTTTTTCTTTTTCTCTTTTTAGTGTTTATTTATTTTTGAGGGGAGGGGCAGAGAGAGAGGGAGACACAGAATGTGAAGCAGGCTCTAGGCTCTGAGCTGTCAGCACAGAGCCCGACGCGGGGCTCGAACTCACGAACCATGAGATCCTGACCTGAGCCGAAGTCGGACGCTTAACCGACTGAGCCACCCGAGTGCCCCTGAGGAGTTGGTTTCTGACGATCACGACAAACATGTGTCACCTTACGTTTGAGTTACGAGGGTTCCTCTCAGGCTCTGTGACTCACAGCAGCCTGGAGGAGCGTGATGACGCTCCCGTGTCTGTGCCGTCATCTCAGGCGCAGGGTGGGGTGGGCACAGAGGGGGCGGACATGCAGGGGAGGGGCTCGGGGACACCGCACCCTGCGCGGCCGTGGCTGCTGGGGCCTGGGCGCGCCGGCTGGCGTTTCCCGTGTGGACCGAGGAGAGGTCGGTCCCGGGGCTGCCGGTGGGTCCGATGGCTGGAGCCGGGGATCAGGGAGCCGGGGTTTCAGATGCTGATCTCTGTGTCCTGCCGGAAGCGCTCGGCTCCCAGGGCACCGCAGTTTCTAGGCTTTCCTCCTTCCATGGGCATTCCTTCTCAGCCTCCCTTCGGGGATGTGTCTCCTCTTCCCCGCGGACACACGTCGGAGCACCCCGGGGCTCTCCGCCCCCTCCCTGCGTACGCTCGTCCGGTCTGAGGGTGTAGGTTGACTGTCTACACCCCGACAAATGTCCATCTGCAGGCCAGGCCTCTCCCTTGACCCCCGGACTCGCCCATGCAGCTTCCCACCTGGAGGAGACCCACCGCGCCGCCACCAGCTCGAGGCCCCGAAAGCTGCTCTCTCTTCCGTCCAGCGCTGCTGGGGAAACGCCGCCCCTGGTAGCCTCGGCCCAGACTCCCGGAGTCCCCCTGCCTCCTGTCTCCCTTCCATCCTGCATCCGGTCCACCCACCGGTGCGGTCAGTGCCGATTTCATAACGAATCCTTGCCTCCCGCAGGCGGCCTGGGCCGTCCCGCCGGCCTGTGCTCCGGTTGCTGAACGAGCCTGGCTTCCCCTCTCGCCTGCTGCCTTCTGGCCGGGCGACCCCTCCCACGTGGACATCAGACCTTGTTGCTTCCCTGCTAAACACCCTCAGATGCTTCCCGGCCCACATGTAAGCCGGTCCCATTCGGCAGCCAAAGCCCCACTGCGCGTGGACTCCCGACTGCCTCTCGGCCCGCGTCTCCTCCCATTTTCCCTCGCTCGCTCTGATCCATTGGCCTCCTGGTGTTCTTGGCCTTTCTAAGTCCGTTCAGGCCTCAGGGCCTTTGCACTTTGCCACTCCTCGTGCCTGGACGGCACTGCTCCCCGCCCCCACCTCGTTCCCAAGATTGCTCCCTCTCTTTGTTCAGACCCCTTTTCCGAAGCTGCCTTCCCTGAGAGGCCGTCCCCGCTGGTCTTGGCTGAACGACCTGCCCTGGCTCTCCTGCTCAGACTCCCGCAGCCGTCTGCTCGGCCCCTGCGCGCGCCTTCTGTTCCTTCCTAGGACTCACTTCCCTCCGTGGCGGAATCGGATCACGTCCTCGCTTGTGTCTCTCTCCCGCTCAGTTGTCAGCGGGACCGTGGGGACACCGTCTTGTTGACCACGCTTTCCGTAGTGCCTAGTCCCGAGCCTGGCACACAGTTGGTGCTCAGTACAAACGTGCCGGACTACTGGAAGGCCCACCAGGCCGGGCTGAGAGGGTTCAGCCACGGGACCCCGGCACAGGGAATGTTTGCCAGACGAGTGACTGTGAGGTTATCGTATCCGCCCTTTGGGCTGTCAGCTCCTTGAGGGCAGACCCGTAACTTGCCCCTTTTGGTATTTCTCGTGATACTTTACTGAGCTGCGTGGCCTCAGGCCAGTTTTAAGCAACCTCTCTGGGCTTCGGTCTCTTCATCTATAACATGAGAATCGTAACGGGGTCCACGTCACGGAGTCGCCGTGAGGATCAATGAGTTAATATATCTACAGCTCTTCTAGAACAGTGCCTGGCACAGAGCGAGTGCTCGGGCTCCTGCCGTCTTGGCTTCACGCATAGTAGGTCCTTCAAAACCTGTAAGGCAGGGGACTGAGCAGAACCGAGTTACTCCGCGCCGAGCCCAAAGAATCCGGGGCATACTGCCCTCTGCTTCTCCCATCCTAGCAGCTGCGGAATTGTCTGATAAAACGAACTGAGCTGAAATCGGAAACCACACGATGCCGTCAACCCGTGCTGTGCTTGTGGTCGGCGAAACCCCAAAGCCTTTCTTCACGGCCGTGTTGCTCAGCCAACGATCCCTCATCCTGTATTTGTGGCTTTCGCTTTATTTTTTGTGGTCTTTTGCTTTTTTTATGTTCCGGATTATAAAAGTAATATATGCCCACTGTGGAAAGTTTACAATGAGCATAAAATTACAAAGGGCAGGAAAAGAGCAGGTTGCAAATCAGCATGAGTGGTTTGAATCCGCTTGCACAGAACGTTTTTACATGTTTGTAAAGAGAGGCAGGGATGGACGGGAATAGAGACAGAGAGAGGGTGAGAAGGAAGCTCGAAGGGACGATCGCTAACATCTCTGCAGGGGCTGTTCTCTCTGTGGCTGCGGTCCAAGTGATGGATTTATTTCGAGCAGGGGAGGGGTAGGGAGGGACAGGGAGACACGGAATCCGAAGCAGGCTCCAGGCTCTGAGCTGCGAGCACAGAGCCCGACGCGGGGCTCGAACCCACGACCCATGAGATCGTGACCTGAGCCGAAGTCGGACGCTGAACCGACTGAACCCCCCAGGCGCCCAATCTATGTGATTTTCATATTCTCCCGAATATTTTTCCTTGAGGTTGCTTGAATTTTCATAGAACAAACAGGTATTAGTTTTTCAAAAAGAAGTATTTTTTTTGGTAATTATTCATCTTAAAATCAGATCATTTATCTCCCCTACTTAAAATCCTACAAGCCTTCTTCATTCATTCAAAAAAACATTCGTCGAGTGCGGCTCGGGCCCGGCCGGTTTTCTCTCGCTCTCCTTGCTCCTGTCGTGTCTCACCGTTCCGTCGCCATCCCGGACCATCGTTCTTCACAGGCTCTGGATTCAACGGCAGCGCCCCCTCAGAACTTGCCCCATGTGACAGCAGAGCTCTGGGGCACGCCCGTGTCTGTCTCGTACACGGCCTGTCCCCAGAGCCTTAGACAATACACGGCCTGTGGTGGGCACTCAATAAATATCAGCCGGACGAACCAATGACTGTTTAAGATAAAGAACGAAAGAAAATCTTTTATAATTCAGACATTATTGCTAGCATCTCGGTATGTAGCCCTCCAAACATTTTTTCTATTTTCTATATGAACATAGTTGAAAACACATTTTGAGTCTTTTTCTTCTTAAGCCAGCATAATCCCAGAAGCGTTTCCCGTGGTCTTAAGGAGTGTTATTTTTCTCCACTGTGCAGCGGTGGTTCTCGGCTGAGGGCAGATTCGCCCCCTGCGAGGCGTCTGGCAACGTCTCGAGACTCCCACAGCTGGTGGGGGTGGGGGGGCATCGCTACCGGCTGCCGAGCACCCCGCAAGGCCCGGGCCAGCCCCCACCACTGAGACTCGGCCGGCCCCAAGTGCTGCGCCGCTAGAGCCGGGAGCCCCGCCGTCTCTCGGTCTGCGCGACTGGTCTGGTCCAGTCCCCTCCTGTCGGCAACGGAGTCGCTTCTGGTTTTTCCGCAGTCCGAATCTGGTCGCGACAGACAGTTTCCCACATCAGTCTCTGTCTGCGTTCTCTGTCACTCCCTTAGGAGAGATTGCAACACTCGGGGTTTGGGGACCTGAAGGACAACATCGACCTTGCTTGTGCTTCATTTTGTCGGTTTCGAACGGGTAGCCCGGCCCCTCTGGGCCTTCTGTCCTCGGTCACATTCGTGGTCTCCCCCAGCTGTGAGTCGCGTTCGAGAAAACATCCAGACTTTTCACGTCAGAGTGCTGGCTGCGACGGGGGCTGCCCCGGCGGTCCCTCGCCTGTCTTGGTCGGCCTGAGCGGCTACGACAGATCGTCAGCGACCGGGTGTCTTAAACCACAGACACGCCTCACCACTCTGGAGGCCCGGGAAGCAAGCCCAAGATCAAGGTGCCAGCGGGTCCGGCGCCTGGTGAGGACGCCCTTCCCGGTGTGCAGACGGCCGCCTCCGGCCGCGTCCTCGCTCGGTGGACCGAGAGACTTCTAATCTTTCTTCTCTTCTAAGGGCACGAGCCCCATCATCGGGCTCCACTCTCATCTACACTTAGACACCTCCCACAGGCCCCGCCTCCTAACACCTTCCTGTGGCGGGTCAGGATTTGAACACACGAACCTGGGGCGGGGGACTCGAGCTCGCAGTCCGTAAGTAACATCACCTGTCCAAGATTTCAGACCCTCGTTTGGGAAAAGCCTGGCTACCCACGACCCAGAAATGACGTCTGTTACGGGAGTCGAAGGGCAGAGGCAAAGCAGGGATGTCATCCCGTTTGGCCAGCAAAGCCCACTCTCGTTCGAGGGAATTTGGATTCCGCTTTGGAAATGGCTCTGGGGGCGAAGAGGGCCTCCCCTCAATAAGAGCGTCATCTCGGCAGGAAGTGTCGCCACGGGGGCAAATGCGGCCTGTGCAGAACAGGATAGGGATTCATTCTGCCAAGAGTCACCGAGCCGCTGCTCTGCTCTCCATTCCAGGCACTAAGGACACGGAGAGGAAATGGGGCAGAGAGAGCCTCTGCCTCCGTGGAGCTTACATTCCAGAGGGGCCACCGTCACATAAATGATATAAAGTGCAGGTGTTAGAAAGGGATCCGTGCTCGGAAGAAAAGTGCCGTGGCAGAGTGGCGGGGCGAGGGCGCTGCTTCAGGGAAAGGAGTCAGGGACGGGCTTTCTGAGGAGGGGATATCTTAAAGTTTATTTGCTTATTTTTGCGAGAGAGAGAGTGAGCATGAGCAAGGGAGGGGGAGAGAGAGAGAGAGAGAGAGAGAGAGAGAGAGAATCCCAGGCAGGCTCCGCACTGTCTGCACAGAGCCCGATGCGGGGCTCGATTTCACAAACCATAAGATGATGAGCTGTGTCAAAACCGAGACTTGGACGCTTTAGTCAACGGAGCCACCCGGCAGCCCCAGGGGGCGCTGTTTTAGATGAAGAGAAGGAGTGAGCCCTGGAAATAGCTGAGGGACTAGCAAGGGCAAAGGCCCCGAGGCAGGAGGGTGTTGGGCAGGAGCGAGGAGTAGCGAGGAAGCTGGTATGGCTGCGGTGAAACGAGCAAGGGGGGGAGACCCGTAGGAGATGAGGCTGGAGTGACAGGTGGTGACCAGACTGAGTAGAGCCTTGTCGCCACAGTGAGGACCTGAACTTGTACTCCACCGGAGGGTTTAAGGGCAGGGAAGAAATCCTATGTCCATTCTCAAAGATCCTTCTGGCCGCTATGTGGGAGGTAGAGCTTCTGGAGCCCGAGTGCGCGTGGAGAACCCAGAGGGGGGCTACTGTGATCCCGCAGGTGGGAGGCCGTGCGGATGGGGAGGAGAGGTCGGATCCTGCCGTATTCTGAAGGTAGAGCAGGGAAGTGGAGGGTGCTGATGGACCGCGTGCTGGGGAGGGCGGGGCCCAGAGGAACCGGAATGGAGAAAGGAAGGGGAGCCCTCGGCACTGAGAGTTCTCCGCAGGTGCCTATGTTTCCGTGACAGGCCACGCGTGATAGAACCAACCCCAAGACAGACAGCCGACCCCTGGGCGGCTGGCTGCAGGTCAGCTGGCAGGGCCAGGCGTGCTGTAGGTTTCTGGTTTTTGTTTTTTTTTTTTCTGACCTTGAGCTTTTTATCGCTCTTAATTTGGTGCCTTGGGATGGGCCCTCCACCCCAGCCCCCCACAGAGAAGCTGAGCCTTGCAGCCAAAGGGCTGTCAGGACAGGGGCCCGGCTGGCTTGGGCCCAGCCGGGGAAGTGGTTTGAGCCGCTTCTCTCCTGCCCGCTTGGCTGGACAGAGCGAGGGCCTCCTGATGAAAGCTCAGACGCCTCGGTCTCTCGGCAGCCCCCGCTGCCCACCTGGCCTTCCGCGCTCAGCTTGGCCGCACCCCCTCGGTGTAGCTGGCCTGCACGATAGAGAATAAATTAACGCTTCATTAAGGAAAAAAAAGTCTGCTTTTATTGTTTGGTGATGGAAGAGATATAGGAAAATGTTCCTTTTGGATACAGGCTGGGGAGGAGAGGGGCGTGGGGGGGCAGGCTTCCAGGAACATGAACAGCAATGGACAGGACAAGAGGGGCAGCCGTCGGGGGCGTCCCCCACCCGGGCACGGGGACGGGGTGCCAGGGGTAGGCAGGCACCTGCGCTGGCTGGCAGTCGCCGAAGGTCTCTCGGTGCTTCTGGAGTCTCGACTTGAGGAAACGGCCGCTGGCCTGGGGGTCGGCCGGAGTGGGGTTCTAGACAGACGCCACTGTATGACTTGGGGCAGATCCCGCCCTGGGCCCCAGTCTCCTCCTCTGGTAAGGAGAGAGTTGGTGGCAACAGCCTCTCAGGGACTCACTCATGGCCACTGTCTGGGACCCGCTTGCCCTCGGGGAACAGAAGCCGTCCCTGAGGTTGTTCCTGACACCGTCACCGGGTGCGTGGGGGGGACACCAGTGGGCTTGATATTTCAAGAAGGGGCGACGCTCAACTCTAAATATTACAACGGCCGATGGCGGAAGTCCGTCCCACAAGCACCGCCGATCCCACCTCGGGGAAGTCTGGGCATATGGGACTGTGTCGAAGCCAGCGTGCCGGAGGGTGGAGGAGGCAGGCCAGGGCAGAGGGGAGGCTGGAGAGACCCCGGTGAGGGCAGGGCTGCCCCCATGCGTGTGTATGCGTGCCTGCGCGCGTGTTGGCCAGTAGGGTGGGGATTAACCGACTTCTGTTAGGGCTGCACTTAAAGCTTCCGATCCAAGAAGGGTTTTTAGCAGGTTTTAGTGTCAGATACGATGGCCGGCCGAAGCGCAGATAGGTGTGGACACCACCACTAATGCCAGAGGGTAGACCCAGGGCAAGGACGGGCAGCCGGGAGGGGAGGGCTGGACTCCACCCCCAGCAGGTGGTAGCATGGCCCCGTGGTTCTGGGCTCGGGCTCCAGACTCCACAGCAGTAGGTCCGTAGGTTTGCAGCCCCCTCCTGAGCTACCCCGGGCAACTGACTTCGCTTCCCTGTGCCTCATTTCCTCCTCTGGGGAAGAGGGAAGGAACACCTCATAGAGCTGGGGCCGGGATTAAGTAAAATGAGGTGCCACGTGTCAGGGACAGCTGGGCGCCCCTCGCCATCGGTGGCTGTTGTTTCCGTGAGGACAAGAGGCCCATCTAGCAGTCTCTGCCCACCTCTGAGCTGAGCCAAGTGAGTTTGGGAAGATCTGACCCCTGCCGGCCGTCCCGGCAGACCCGGGGGTGCGGGGGGACAGCGGGTGCCTCAGATGGTGCAGACTCCGGCCCCTGTCCCGGGTCCTCCGGGAGCCCCTCCCCAGGCTTCAGCCGGCTCAGAGAAGACCTGCCAGTCCCAGCCCAGGCGCAAGACTGGGGCTGCCAGCCGCCTCCTCCTCTGATGGCTCGAAGGGCCAGGCCCCCGCTCTGCTCCCACGGACCCTGCCTTGTCCCCGAGGACGCGTCTGTCCGCACGGTGGCCGTGCACCCTCTCCTCCCTGTCGGGTTCCAGTGTGGCCGGCCGGTGACTCACAGCCCCGAGTGGAGAGCTTGGCGCCTTCTAGCAGAGTGCCTGTCCCAGTCCCAGGCCTTTCGAAGAGGCTATCAACGACAGGGTGTGATCGGGGGCCACCCACCCGCCAAATTATCTCCTCTGCGGATGCCTGAAATTCCACCATTACTACTTCATTCCTTGGAGGATGTGCTTGCCTTATCTCAGTTCCATTCTTTCAATACGAGCCCCCGGGGATACATAACATACCTGAATCCAGGAGCGTGTCAAAACACTGTCCTTCCCGGCACGCGGGATCCAAGTTCCCAGGCCCCAAGCTCAGCACACTTTCCAATCCCTGGCACTGCCAGTCACTCAATGAACGCGACCAAGCCCCTACTCCGTCTGGCACCACACGCCTGGGACGGAGGTGAGTGGGACACGGTCCCGTCCCCGAGGCGCACAGTAGGTCCAGGATGTATCCTAACGTCTCCCTCGATGCCTGATGCACAGTAGGAACTCATTAAATGTTTGTTGGATGACTGGACGAGCTCTCCGGCTACAAGAACCAGGCAGCGAGGCGTGGGGAGAAGGAGGGCGGACTCCGGAGCCCACTGTCTCATCTCCTCCTCCGGCTCGGCCGCTCGCCAGCTCCGTGACCTTCGGCAAGTCTCTGCATTTCTCCGCCTCGGTCTTCTCATCGCTAAAACGGGAGTGATAACGATGAGGCTTAACTGAGGTAACCTTTGTAAACTACTTCGAACATTCCCTGGCACACAGTAAGCACTCTGTAAGGGTTTGTTAAAGAGCTAAATTCCAACGAACATGACTGAATACACAAGGAGGGTATGCGGTAATGTTTGTTGGCCGGTCTAAGGGCGACCACATGGCGGGGACGACGTGTTACTGCTCCCCGTATCCTCGGAGGCTGGCCCGGCACAGGCGCCGGTGAGTACCGGTTCGCTGGACCGATCCTGGCCCCCCGGAGCCATCGCTGGCTGCTGCAAGCCGCCGCGGGGCCGGGGCCCTCTGGTAGCCCGTCTTAAACCAGTCGCCGGCGGCCCCTCCAGCAGGGCTGTGTTTTTGGCCTATTTGGGTGCAGACAGAAACTGTCAATACCGAACCGACCTTTAGAAGGCAGAGACTAACGTGCGGGGCAGGGGAGGCAAGTGGGAACCGCCCGTTCTCACAGCCTTCCCCGCGGTGCCGGGCGTGTGACTGGCGTCTGGAAGACACTCGTTAACTGGGGCCGAGCCTGGTTTGGGGCAGCCGGCCTCATCCTGAGCCCCCGGCATGCTGCGGCGTGTCAAACCCCAGCCTGCGCTCAGACGGCCTCGCAAGGCACAACGTCTTTCCTACGTTCCTTCTGGCCTTCGGGGTTCCGTCTGGTTACCACGGCTGTTCCCTAGATGTGTGCCCGGCGTTCACTCGACACCTGCCCTTCCACGCCGACAGCCTCCCAAGCTACCCGTGGCTCTTCTGTTCATGTGCTGAGCAGACATTCACCGAGAGCCCATGTGGCCACTCAGCAAACACCTACGGAGCCTCTCCTCTGCGCTAGACGCTGCCCTGGGGCCCGGGGACACCGAACACACACGCTAGTGGGAAACGCGGGCAGGAAACGAGCAATTTGACAATTCCAAACGTGCCGAGGAGAGGGGAAAGCAGCCGTGGTGACGCATGCATGGAAGGACCTGTGTTCGGTTTAAGCAGAGTGTCTGAGAATCAATGCGAGTTGGCAGACGGAGGAAGAAAGAGAGCAGGGCATGCAGATTTTAAAGTTTATACCAAGGGCGATGGGAAGTTTGAACGGAGGATCAATGAAGGGAAGTCAATTTCAGACAGGAAAAGAGGTTGATGTTTTAAAATATAAAACTTGTGGTTTTAGGGGCCCTCCCGGGTGGCTCCGTTGGTTGAGCACCCAACTTCAGCTCAGGTCACAATCTCGCAGTTCGTGAGTTCGAGTCCCGCATCAGGCCCTGTGCTGCCAGCTGGGAGCCTGGAACCTGCTTTGGATTCTGTGTGTCTCTCTCTCTCTGCCCTTCCCCTGCTCATGCTCTCTCTCTCTCTCTCTCTCTCTCTCTCTTTCTCTCTCTCTGTCTGTCTCTCAAAAATAAATAAACATTTTTTAAAAATGAATAAAATAAAATATAAAACTTGTGGTTTTAAAGTTTTTAAAATCAACTACATTGAAGAACAATTTACATAAAATAAAATTCACCAATTTTAAGAGTCCACGTCCGTCATTTTGGGCAAAGGCACACCATTGTGTGATTGCCACCGCGATCGGGACATAGATGTCGCTTCCCCAAGTTCCCTCCGGACCCTTCGCGGTCTCCCCTCTGCCCGCCCAGCCCCAGGCAGCCCGCTGACCTAAAATCTATGGATTTGGCTCGTCTAGACTTTCTTGGCAATTGAATCCCACAGTGCGTAACCTTCTGTGTCTGGCTTTTTTTCGCTTCACACAGTGCTTTTGAGTCTCCCGTGTTGTGTACCAAAGCTGGTTCCTGTTTACTGCAGAGTAATATTCCACTGCGTGGCTATAGCACAGCGGGGCCACGCCTTCACCGTTGATGGACATTTAGGTTGCAAGGAGGCTGCTTTTAGTTCTCCCCCCCCTCACCGTAAAGCATGGTGCTTTGCAGCCTCCCCATCACGAAGGACCACCCACGGAGCTGGTTTCCCGGGGAAACAGAGAGCAAGTATTCTTTAGAACAAAGAGGCCAGACTGACTTTCTTAAGTTTGCACCGAGGTGATGGTCTTGAAAGTCGGCCTTGTAGAAAGGGAAACAGGGTTTTAAAAAAATGTTCGAAGCTCCTTGGATTCATAAGCCAGGCCTGACCAACTTGAACCAGAGAACGTTATGCCCACGTGGGACACAAGAGAGGTACCTACCCTAGAGAGGACACCAAGGGACGTGTCCAGCCAGCAAGATCGAGAGAGCCCTGCCGGTTCCCTGTGGCCTGTGGACGTGAGTCCCCAAAGTCCCAGATCGCCTCGCAAAGCTGGGGGGACCAGAGGGCCTGAGCGGATCAGGACGAGGAGGCCCCAGAGGGGTGACGGCAGGGTCCACCATCAGCAGCCGTGCACGCGGGCACACACCCGCAGGCCAGAGGGACCAAGGACAGCGCCCGCAGAGAAGCCAAAGCAGGGCTCAAACACAATCGAGGCAGGATCCCCGAGGCCGGCCAGTGAGGCGGGTCAGAGGACACACGTGGGTGGCAGCAACTCCCGCTGCCGTCTTGAGAACACACAACATCTCAGGGAGGGAAGAGGGGGTGGCAGGTGGAGAGAACCCGTGAGAGAGCAGCTTCCCCAAAGAGACCCCAAAAGAGAGAGAGTCGCCTTTCGTTGGTAAAATCAAGTTTGTTCGTTTTCCTTTCTTCATCGGGATGACAAGGCCTACCAAGAAGTTGGGGTCACTTAGAAAAAAATAACTTTCGTTAGGAGATGTTCGGTACATCGCTTTGCAGTGGGGACCAATTTCTCCCCGGTGCGGAAAGCCACTCTGGCCGCAGTGGACTCCGGGGGCTGCCCTAGAAGCTAGGCTGTCGTAACTGTCCTTGTAGGAGACTAGGGTGCGGGCCGTGGGGAGCCCGAGGGACAGGGGCCAGAGCGGTGGCCCTGAGCCCGGACAGAAGAATTGCCTCAGGGGAGCTCTTAGATGCCCTGACGCTCAGACCATGGCCTGGACCAGTTCAGCCGGAATCAGCCGGGATCTCTGGAGGCGGGACCCACGCATCGGTATTTTTAAAGACCCTCAAGTAACAGTCACGTGCCCCCCAGGTTGAGAAAGTTAGAATTTGGACAGCAGGGCTTCTCAGACTTGGACATTCACAGGAATCACCTGGGGATGCTGGGAAAATGCAGAGTTTAGTCTTAGATCTGGGTTGGGGCCGAGAGTCTGATGCTGACGGCGCCGGTCGCTGGACCACACCGGGAGCGACCAGTATCCGGAGACAATATTGAGGGGCTAGAATCAGCAGGACTTGACGACGCCTGGGGGTGGAGGAGGTCAGGGGGTTCCCGGAAGACTTCCGGGTTTCTAGCACAAGCAGCTGCAAGGACGTGGGGCCTTCCTAGCCTAGCCTGGGATGACACGGAACAGGCGTGGGGTTTGGGGGAGGGGTGGCGGACCAGCCAGGCTGGGTCCTGCTGAGCAGAGCTCAGGAGGCAGCGTGAATTCGAGATACAGATGCGGGAGTGATTCGTACGTTACCAACCTCCGGCTCTGCCCACTCCGCTCCCTCATCCGGGATGACGGCCTTCCTGGCTTCCACGCCCTTCTACTCCTGACACCTGCTCGTCCTCCAAGGCCTGGCTTCCTTCAGTACACCTGCCCCGCCCGCTTCTTTCCCCGGCGCCCCCAGAGTTTGCATCAGATGACTCCGTCTCACCCACCATCCCGGCCCCTCTCCTCCCACCACCCTCGGGCGACACCTGCCAGCTTTCCCTGGGCACAACAGGCTTCCCAGAGGTGCAGCTTCCTGCCCACGCCTGGGATTTCCTTCCACCAGGCACTCGTGCCTGCCCTCGGTGCGCACAACCCAAGAGTGCAGGGGGGTCCTTGCTCTGCGGGCGGACCTTCGACCAGCGGGAGAGCAGAGCCACCAGCTACACATGCTCCCCGATGCTCAAGCCCGGGGGAGCTCCCACCGCGGGGCTTACGCAGCTTCCCGGGGTGCAGGTCACACACCCAGCAATGCTCCCTGCTTCGAACCCCGGGTGCCCGAGTCAGCGTCCTCCAGAGAAACACGATCGGAGAAGATGATGTCTACACCGGCAACCGGTACCCGCACACATGTTTATGAATCCAGGATGAGATTTATGACACGGACTTGGCTGTGGAGGCTCTGTGATTATGCAGACTGAGAAATCCCTCAGTCAGTGGGGTAATTTCAGGCGGTGTCCGAAGACCTGAAAACCAGGAACACCGGTGGTGTGAGTCCGAGATCGAGGGCAGAAGAAGGCCAACGTGTTAGCTCAAACACTCGGGGAGAGAGAGGAAATTCAACTTCTTCCGCCTTTGAGTTCTGCTGAGGCCCTCCGTGGATCGGATGATGCCCGCCTCCCCGGGGGAGGGCCATCTACTGTAGCCCGTCCGCCCACGCAAACGTTCGTGTCTTCTGGAAACGCCCTCCCAGACACCCCCCGAAGAGTGGAACCAGATATCTGAGCATCCCTCGATCCAGTTAAACGGGCAGATAAAATTAGCCACCTCCCCGGGGTTCTAGCCCCCGGCAAAGCGATGACACGTGAGCCCTCTGCCTCCGGGACTGCTTTCGGGGCGAGGAGAGAATCGGCTCCTCCTCATGGCTGCCGCGACTCCAGGCTTTTCCTTCTCCACGGCTCAGATTAAATTCACGGTGGCGTCACGGCTGGTCCTTCGCGCCTCCATCCTCCGACTCACCGGCTGTGGGAAGTCGCAGGCCACGCGAGCTGGACTCTTCACTTAAAGAAGTACTTCCTAGGGAGAGCCGCCCGGGTGGCGCAGGGGACAGCCGGTGCGACCCATGAACGGGCATTTAATATGAGCGTAGGAAGAAGGCTCTTCCTCTCTGTCCCCAATGTCATTAAGTTGGAAGTGCAGTAACCCACACCTATTTCGAGCGTGCCATGCTGGTCTGTTTTGACGCACGTACACAATCGCGAAACCGTCGCCGTAATGGGCATGAGAAGTATTTCCTTCTATCCCCAAGACCGCTCACCTGCACCTGTCGTGATACATTGTTCGCACTCCCTAGAGTTGGACATAGAGTCGCACGGCATGTCTTCTTTCTCATCTGACTTCTGTCGCTCGGCTGAACTATTCACGGCGTGGTTGCACGTACCAGGAGGGTATTCCTTTCCTCGTGAGTAGCAGTCGGTTGTACATATGTACCTCGGGTCATTTATCCATTCATCTGTTGATAGATGTTGGGGGCGGTGTCTGGTTTTAGCTACTACAGACAAAGCTGCAACGGGCATTCACATCCAAGCTTTTGTGAACACATACATTTCCCTTTCTCTTGGGTAAGTCCCTAGGGGGGGAACGGCTAGGCCCAATGAGAGGTATATGTGAAATTAACAGAAAACTGCCAAGCTATTGGGGAACCTGCCTCCGGCAGCTCTTGAGAGTCTTGTCTTCATCAACACTTGGTATGGTCAGTCTTCCTCATTTTAATTTTTCTTAAATGGTTATGTACTTATTTTGAAAGAGAGTGTGAGTGGAGGGGGGAGGGGCAGGGGGAGAGGAAGAGAGAGAGTTCCAAGCAGGCTCCATGCTGTCAGCACAGAGCCCGACACGGGGCTCGATCTCACGAACCAGGAGATCATGTCAGTCTTCCTCATTTTACCCACGCTAATTGATTTGAACGGGATCTCACTGCGGTGTTAATATCTGTTCTCATCTGCCATCTCTATATCTTCTTTGGTGTGTCTGTTCGACTCTTTTGCCCGTTTCTCTTAATTGGGTTGCTTGTTCTCTTCTTATTTTTGAAAATTTCTTATATATTCCAGATGCGAGTCTCTTAATAGATACGCGATTTGCATATGGCTTCTCTCAGTCCGTGCCTTATCTTTTCATTTTCTCAACAGAGTCTTTCAAAGAGCATAAGTTCCTAATTTCGATATAGCTCAATTCATCCATTTCTTCTTTTATAGATAGTGTTTTTGGTGCTGAATCCAAGAAATCTTGGCCTACCCCAAGATCCCAAAGATTTCCTCCTATCTTTTCATCTAGAACTTTTATGTTTTTATGTGTTATATTTAGGTATCTGACCCATTTTTATTTCATTTTTATATGGTGCAAGATACAGCTCACAGGAGACCACGCTCGATCTTTCATCATCGAGTAGGCTGTTAGCTCTAGAATTTTCATAGATGCCCTTTATCTATGAAGACTATGAAGAGTCTTCATAGTTTCATGGCTCTTTGTACGTTGATAATTTTGGGCTGCACCCTGGGCAGTGTGACGTTATGTCCTGTAGATTCTGGATCCTTATGGTCTTTGGAGAACACTGAGGTTTCTCTTTGAGTACTCAGGTCACCTGGATCGATTCACACCGAAAGTTCTGCTCGGCTCCTGTGAGCGGTGGTTTGGGTCCTGGCTCAGTTTTCGGAGCCTTTGCCACGTTGGTTTGAATCCCGTGCTCGCCCCGCTCCCGGTTAGATCGTCCACTCGGTTCTCCGAGCCCAGTGTTCTGCGCTGCATAACATCCCTTTGAGGTGCACGAAGCAAAAATCAATCTTCTCATCTGGGAGAAGAGGCATTCGGGGCCCACGGGCGTATGGGTGCAAGTAGGGTGCTCCCTCCTGGCCAGCCGCGAGGGCTGAAGGAGGCCTAGGCCAGCGACGTTGGAGGTGGGAGTCTGTTCTGGCATCTTTGCGCCATACGGTGGGGACACGAAGCCAAGGGCTGACCTCCGCGGCCGCACCCTGGCTCTGGCTGAGGTCTTCCAGCTCCTGGCCCACCCCCCGGTCCCCCCACCCAGATGACAAGCACTCTGACTCAGACGGCCCGTCCTCATCCTTCTATCCCATGACCCAAGAGAATGCGGTGGGGGGGTGGAGGAAGGGAAGGAGAAGTACAAGGAAGGGGGCGATCCCATCTCTCTGGGCGTCTCTGGGACTCGCCATGAAATCAGCAGAATCCCAGTGCTGACATCAGGGAATAATAGTAATAACAACCCATGCTAATTGAGTACTTGCTGGGCGCCAGGCCCTGTGTAACGCACACCGCATACGTCCCCTTGTTGACTGCTGTCAACCACCCCTTGAGACCGAGCCTGAGATGACACCCATTTCACAGGTGGGGAAACGGAAGCTCTGAAAGGTGAATTCTCTTGTCCAAGGTCACACAGCTGGGAAACGGTAGGACCCCTGAGAGGGGGGACCTCAGAGTCGCATCTGTCCTTCTGTAAGGTTGCTCTGACAATGGACCCCAGCTCCCCGAATGCTCTGCCGTACTCCCTAGAGACCCCGTACCCTGCCGGTACCTCCTGTAGGTGCAGGAGCCCTCCCGCGGATGTCCAGAGAAATGAGCTAACCTCGGCCCCCACCCCCGAAGAGAAGAGGGCAGATTCCCGGGGGGCCCTCAGGCTGAGCAGGCTCCTGCCTCCAACCGGAAATTAACTCAAAGGGAGAAGGGAGCCGTCTCTGGAGGCAGAGACGTTGGGCCGATTGTTTTCTGTTCTTCATTAAGTAACAAAGGGGAAAACCAACTGGACATGGTGTGCGAGCTTCCCCACCAGCGCCGCTCTGAACTTCTGGAACATCTTTATCCACTTACCGGGGATCCAGGAAATTCTCCTCCAAGCCAGTTTTATTGGAGATTTTGGAAGCAAAGCTCACAGCCTCCCAATCAATAACAGATGAACAGTGCTCACATCACATTTTTTGGGGAGGACGTTTGGCCCAGGCATGTCCCATCTGAAGGGCCTGGCCTTGGACATTCCCATTCGATAGGACATTGCTGGGAAATGAGGCTCGGGAAAATTCTAGAAACCAGAGTCATCGGCGTGTGGGTGGGGCGGGCACGTAGGTCGTGATCCGGACCAGACCCGGGGAAGCTCGGAGTCTCGCAAGAGTTGGGGTCCAGCCCATGCCGCTCCCCCTGGCTTCTCTGCTCCCCCACCTCCGCCCTGGCTTGCCTTCCACATGTGTTCAGCTCAGGCATCGAATCCGCAGGCCATAAAGAATCAATCAAATCCAGTCCTGGCTGAGCCAGGGGCACGGCGCCGAAGCGCCGATGGAGGAAGGGTAGGCAGCTGGGGGTGGCGGCACGCCCCGGCGGCGCAGAAGCCAGTTCGGCCGAAATCTCCCCGCCCCGCCCTCCATCCCACAGATACATGACGCTGGAGAAGATGGTCCAAGAGCAAGGACCAGGACCGTCTCTTGGGCCTCGAGGTCCCCCAACCCCACTCCACTGCTGGAAGGAGGAGACGGGAAGCCGGGAGGGTGACAGGGCACGGTAACATTATGGGGAGGGTAACATTCCCACCAACGGACCATCGACAGAACAAGAAATGAACGACTTAGAGTGGGAGGTGGGTCCACAGTCTCTCATCTCATCGCTTATTGAGCACCTGCTGTATGCCAGGCAGGGACATCCGGGGAGCAAGGCAAACGCGGGCCCTGCCTGCCAGAGGTTAGAGTCGAGCCGTTTCATCCCGCAGCTCGGTCCCAGCGCAGCTATCCCAAGAGAGGAAAGTAAGCACAAGAAATACGATCTCCATTTCGGGGTCCCTCAAGGGAGAAGGGCTCTTTCCTCATGCTGTTTTGGAGATTCCGTCACTCCCGTGGCTAGGTCGCCTGGCTCCTTTGCTGAAGACACCGCTCAATATTTTGGTCCTGGTAGAGTGGTGCCCGCCCTGCGGTCCTTGTCGAGGACCAGCTAGATCCAGGGCCCCGAGCGGACATATTCGCTGGAGGCAGCGCGGGACAATGATTAGAGAACCCGATGGTGGAAAACAGACGTGGCGGGGCTCTAGAAAGCGTCAGTCCACAGAGGAGGAGCCCCGGGCCGCGGGCGGAACCAGGTCCACAAGGCGCAGGTTCTGGGTCAAGCCTGGCTCTGCCAGTGAATCGCCATGGGCCTTCGGGCCAACTTGTATCCCCCCGTGGACCTCAGTCTCCCCATCTGTAGACTGGGATGGTGGACAGGCGAGTGTTTCTGCAAGCACGGTCTGTGGGCCGCGTGCTCCAGACTCATCTTGGGTGTGGGGACTCGGTGAAAATGCAGATTCCCGGGCCCCGCCGCAGACCCCTGGCAAAGGCTCTCAGAAGCCGGGCCTGGGAATCTGCATTTGCAGCACACACCCCCTTGGGGCCTCAGATATCCTGAAGTTTGAGCAAGCTCGCCAACTTGGACTCTGCCCTGAAGAGTCTACACTGAAGGCTTAGGCTGGCGGGGACTCTGGCGGTCAGGGGAGACTTCACGGAGGGAGATAGGAGCTGCGCTGAACGCCCGGTACTGCGCACTATCGTCAGTGCTGCTGCGTATCCGATGACTTCAGCAGGCCCCGGGCTAAGCGCTTTCATGTGCCTGCCGTTATCTGACCATTGCAACAGCCCTCTGAGATAAGACCTCTTACCCCATTTCAGGGCGAGGAGACTCAGGCTCATCCAAAGGTTAAGTGACTCGCCCACATAAAATGCTTGGACCCCTGTCCCTGTGTGCAGAGACAGACTGCAAAGCGCCCCTCACGGAGTGCCACAGGCTGGGTCCTCACAACCCCGGGTCCTAGAGGGGGCCTTTCCGGACCGGAAGGCGTGGGCGTCGGAGGCTCCGAGAACCATAACGGAGTGTTCCCTGAAATGCTTCATTCATTCATTCAGGCACTCATCCGTCTCCTTGTTCCTTTATTGACTAATTCATGTAGTTACTCATAAGTTCATTTGTTTAATCACTCTTTCCGTTTATGGCAGACTTTATTTCTGGACTGTGTTAGGCCTCTTTCTGTTTTCTTGTTTTCTTTTTTTTTAAGTAGGCTCCACGCCCAATGTGGGGCTTGAACTCATGACCCTGAGATCAAAAGTCGCATGCTCTACGGACTGAGTCAGCCGGGCGCCCCAGGACTCTTCCGTTACAAGCGGCGGAAATCCAACTCAAATTGGCTGACGTAGAAACAGAAATGCATTAATGCCCGTATCTGAAATGTCCAAAGACAGAGATATCTACAGCTTCAGTCATGACTGGGTCCCAGTGACTGGACCTTTTTGTCGGAAATTCTCCCTGCACCCTTTGGCTCTGCTTTCTTCCGTGTCGGCTCTTGCCTTCACTCCCAGGCAGGCTGTCTATTTGCTTGTTTCTCTGCTTGTGAAGTCGCCCGCCAGCAGCTGCAGACTTACGTTCTGTCCATCCAGCCACTCCGGGAAGAAGATGCCTTTTTCCCAAGAGCGCGGCAAAAATCACAGAGGTCTCTTATGGGCCCAGCCTGGGTCACATGCTCATCATAAACCAATCACTGTGCTTGGAGGAGTCAGGGCTCTGATTGGCCAGGTGGCTGATGGCCTTGACCTCAACAAATCGCCTAGATTGAGCATGGAAGAGGGGTAGTTTCCCCAAGGAAACTTGGGATGCTCTTGCTAGAAGAAGAAGCGGATGCCGGGCGGGCAAAAATTAAGAGGCATCTTCTACATGGGGGTGAGACGTTTGCGTTGTCCTGGGCTTCTCCCACGCAGTTCCAGTTTGACTCCAGGCACGTCCACCAATTTCTTCCTGGTTCCATGATGGAGTTGGGAAAACAGCCTCTTCCGGTTTGGAAATGCCAAGCCACGAATTCCTTCTGTGGTTGAGATGATGACACCGACAGTGACCGCTTCCTGGGCGTTCGTTACCTGGCCGGCCCCTTTGATCCTGTCAGCAGCCCTCTGCCAACGTGGGCAGGAGCGGGTGGGGAGGGAGTGCTGTTCTCTTTCACACTTCAGGAACCTGAGGATCAGAAGAATGAGGGGCTCTAATCTATTGTGATGTCTAATTTCATGTGTCAACTCGACTGGGCTGAGGGACACCCAGATGGCTAGTAAAACGTTGCTTCTGGGCGTGTCCGTGAGGGCGTTTCTGAAAGAGATTAGCATGTGACTCAGTAGACCGGATATAGGAGATCCCCTTCCCGGTGTGGGTGGGCGTCATCCAAGCCTCCGCGGACCCGAACAGAACAAGAGATCAGAGGAAGGGCGAATTTGCTCTCTCTTCTGGAGCTGGGACCCCCGATCTTCCCTTCTCCCGCCCTTGAGCGTCAGCACTCCTGCTCCGCGGCCTTTCAGACTCAGAGCCGCGTTCACACCCTCGGCTTCGCGATCTTCGGGCCTTGCGCCCCCGACTGAATCCTGTCCCGCCTTTTCCTTTCCTGGGTCTCCAGCCTGCCGAGGGCAGACGGTGGGGCTTCCGGGCCACCCCAGTCACGGGAGCCCCTTCTTATAACAAATCTCCTCTTACGGACCCCTCCACATCCTATTGGTTCTGCTTCTTTGGAGAACCCTGAGCAATACAGCTATGGCAACAGCTACCACATTGCGGGGCTTGGGTTTCCACCCGAGTGTGCGTGGTGGGAGTCATGCTGTCGGCTTCTCTGTGCGGTGAGGGCGAGTTCCTGCCCACCGGGGACGCTGGGTGACGTCTGGGGTGAGAGAGAGGGGGGCGGGCAGAGTGGCCAATTTGGAACTGGGCGAAAGAAGTATCCACAGCTCCCGGCGTTTTCTGAGATCCGCCCCAACCCAACAAGGTCCTGGTTTCTGTTGCACTGGCCGCACGGACGCAGGCCCCCTGGGGGCAGGGCTGAGGCAGGGCACGCCCTGCAGGGTAACCGAGGTCACCGGGCAGCCGGGGAGGGGTGGGGACGGAATGTCAGTAGCTCAAGCACTGTATTCCCAGAACCGAGCGGGATACCAGGAAGCCTAACCGCCGTCCTCATCGTGGGCAGAGAGTTTCAGGAGGTCAGCACAGCGAGGGGCGCCCAGAGGCCGCCTCCTTCCGAAGGCCGTCAGGGCTGGGCGAGCGACATCCTTGAGTACAGCTGGAGGGGGCTCGAGGTCCGGTAGGGGTGGGGCGTCCCGGGGAACACAGACCCTTCTCTAAAAGGGATGGCCACCACTCAGCATCTGCCACGTGGAAGTGTAGACCCCACGCTGCTACACCTCCTGAGTTTTTTCTGCGAGAACCTAGAAGTCAATGTTGGTGTGAATTCCTCCAGTCTGTAAAAAAACCAGTTCGAATTTTTAAAGAACACTGTGTAGACTAAACCAACACACCTGCGGGTTGTGTGGCCTCCCCTCCCTTTACCGTTGGGGATACTGAGGCTCAGAGAGGGGAGGTAAGGTGCCCGACGTCACACAGCCGGAATAAGAACCAGCTCTTCCACCTCCCAGGCCTGCGGTCTGACCCTGGACGGCCGTATCCCTACCTGTGTGTGTCAAGCATATGGCAAGTTCACACAGCACGTTAGCGCCCAGGATCTCGGCTAACCCTTACTTGCCTGGGGAGGGGACGGAATGCCGACAATCGCTTCTACTTTACCGACGAAGAAGCAGAGGCCCCGGAAGAGTTAAGCATCGCGCCCGGATCCCGCAGCCAGAGAAAGGAGCGGAGGCGTCTGGCTCCCGGGACCCCGTCTGCTCTCCTAGCTGGTGCTCAATCTTGTGGTCTGGGTTGCAGCTTGAGTCCAGCTTTCCAGAAGCCCGAAGCCTATCAGGAGAGAGAAGGTTCGGAGACAAGACTCAAATGAAATATGCTCAGTGGAGACAGAAAAGGAAGGGGCATAAGGGCTGATCCGGGTCAGGCACGTTTCACACAAATCATCCGGTAGGGTTTGCAAAAATACTCTCATGAAAGAGGTATTTTTTTTTAAGCTTTTTTGTTTTTAACGTTTATTTATTTTTGAGACAGAGAGAGAGAAAGAGA
Source organism: Paguma larvata (assembly GCA_030068075.1). Lineage (NCBI taxonomy): Eukaryota > Metazoa > Chordata > Mammalia > Carnivora > Viverridae > Paguma > Paguma larvata. The sequence goes on along the minus strand of CM057833.1, from coordinate 16,122,555 downwards.
GCATGAGCAGAAGAGGGGCAGAGAGAGAGAGAGAAACACAGCATCCAAAGCAGGCTCCAGGCTTCAAGCTGTCAGCACGGAGCCCAGTATGGGCCTCGAACTCACGAGCTGTGAGATCATGACCTGAGCTGAACTCAGACGCTTAACCGACGGAGCCCCCCAGGCGCCCCATGAAAGCGGTATTCTTGCTTTACTGAGGAGGAAACTAAGGCACAGAGAGGTGAAGAGATTCATCCAAGGTCATTCCTAGGAGGCGACAGAGCTAGAATTGGTACCCAGGTGTTCTGGACCCAGAGGGCCCCTGCTCTGGAAACATTACCGGAAGTGGGCCATTGGTTGGCACCGTCGGGGAGGATGTGCAGATGGAATACTCCACTGGCTCATCCCAGTGCTGGGTCAACATGAGGACATGTTTGGAGGCAGGAATATGCAGGTTGATTAAAAGTCATCAAGGAAGCCGGGCGCCTGGGTGGCTGTCGGTTAAACGCCCGACTCTTAATTTTGGCTCAGGTCGTGATCTCATGGTTGTGAGGTGGAGCCTTGTGTTGGGCTCTGCACTAACTGCATGGAGCCTGCTTGGATTCTCTCTCTCTCCCTCTCTCTCTGCCCTTCTTCCACTCACTCTCTCTCTCTCAAAACAAACGTTAAAAAAAAATCATCAACAAAGCCAACCAGCCAAGGATGACAGAGTTTGAACAGCGTCTCTGAGACCAGGGGACCCAAGATCTTCTATGTCAAGAGAACTTTGACACCAGAGAGATTTAGGCCCAAAGCCACACAGCACCTTGGTGGGAGAACCAGGGCCGGGACCCAAGTATCTCATCTCCCAACTTCTTTTTCTTGCCCCAAGCTTTCCTCACACAGAGGTGTGTTTGAATTTTCATTTAAGGTGCCTTCCCAAGGCAAGACCCACAGGTGTCAGAATCCTGCCCGCCTCACCCCTCTACTGCTTCATGACAAACCCTCCCAAAACTTAGTGGCTCGAAACAACAGTTTTAGGGTCTCTCGTGGGCTGTGGGTTGACTGGGCTTCTGTTCCACCTGGTGCTCGCCGGGGGCTGCAGTCATCCGGGGGCTCGACTGGGCTGGAATATCCAAGATGGCACCCTCCCATGGCTGGCGGTTGACGCTGGCGGAGGGTTGGCGCTTAGCTGAAGCCACGGAATGCAGAGCCTACCCATGGCCCCCTCCCCACCGCCCCCTGTGACAACACGGCATGACAGTTGGGTTCTGTGTTACTTGAAATAATACTAAAAACATACTTCAGTCTTTGTCCCTGGCTCTTAGCCAGATGCTCCCGAAACCCTTATAATTCCCTCAACGATAAGAGTGGTGGGAGCATCTTTTGTTATAATATTTGGTTTATGTTCCTGGCTCCTGAAACATGTTATGCCGTAACAATCCCTTTTTAATCACACCTGAGTTTCTGTTAATGAGGTGAGTTTGGGAAAGTCCCTAAGGCTGGGGGTTGGGGGTCTCGTTGTTAGGGAAACCAACCAAGGTGATTAGAGTGTTGGAACTTGCCGCCCCGCCCCCCCCCCGGAAGAGGGAGAAGGCTCGAGTCAGTCACTAATGGCCAGTTATTTAACCTATCATAGCTGTGTCATGAAACCTCCATAAAAACCCTAAGTGAAGCTACGGAGAGTTTCCAGGTTGGTGAACTAATGGAGGTGCTGGGAGGGTGGCGTGCCCGGAGGGGGGGCGGTCAGGGGAGCTCTGTGTCCCTTCCTCAGCCCTCGTACCTCTTCATCTGGCTGCGCATCTGTAACCTTTGTAAGATCCTTTATAGTAAGCCAATAAACGTAAGTAACTGTTTCCCGAGTTTTGTGAGCTGTTATAGCAAATTATCAAAACTGGAGAGGGGGTCGCGGGAAGCCCTGGTGTCTAGCTGGTAGGTCAGAAGTGTACATGAGCACCTGTGACTTGAGATTGGCTTCTGAAGGAGGGGGGACAGTCTTTAGGGGCTGAGCCCTTAACCCGTGGGGTCTGTGCTAACACTGGGGACGTCAGTGTCAGAATCGAGCTAAACGGCAGAACACCCAGTTCGTGTCCACTGGAAATCGGAGAGTTGCTTGATGTGCAAAGACCTACACATCCGATGTCAGAAATGCTTTGTGGGTAGAGGGAACAGGAAATATATTTCCCTTTCAGCTCCAAGAGTGGGTGTCCCAAGAGTGAACATTGAAGAGACCCAAATGAAACCTGCCAGTCTTCTGAGACAGCCTCGGATGTTACCGGTGTGACTTCTGCAGCCATCTGTGGGTCAAAATCAAGCCATGAGTCAACCCGGCTTCATGGAGAGGGGACTACACAGGTCGCGAACGTTGGGAGGGGTAGTTCATCTTTGGAGACCAGCTGCTGGGCCATCGTTCCTGACACCCCATCGGGCTCTCCCAGCCTAGTTTCAAGGACTCTCTGCTCCTCTGCTTCTGCTCTGTTGGCCGGTGATTCCATCCAGCTCTTCTCGGTGCAGAGCCCTAATGTCTAGTACGGTGCCTGGCATCTAGTAGGTACTTAGGAAATATTTGTGGAAGGAAGGTGGGGGAGGGAGGAGAGGGAGGAGGATGGTACAGGAGGAGGCTAGAACCCATCACCTAGCTTTCTCCCTGAACCTACAACACATCAAACTCTTCTTCTTCCCTGGAACCTTCTTTTCCCCAAACTTGCTCTCTTGTCCAGGTCTCAACTCAAAAGTCGCCTTCTCAGAGAGGCCCCCTCTGGTCACCCAGCGTCGTCACCACCCCTGGCCCCTCTCTTATTACCCTGAATTATTTGCTTCAGAGCACTTATCACCAGCTAGGATGATCTTTTTCATTTAGTTACGTAAGTGTTCATTATCTGTTTTCCTGTCTCCCTCCCTCTAGACCAGGGTTTCTCAACCTTGGCGCTACTGACGTTTTGGGCTGGATGGTTGTTGTTTTCGGAGAGGGGTGCGTCCTGTGCATTATAGAATGTTTAGAAGCATCCCTGATTTTTTATCCCACTGCACTTGTGATAACCAAAATATCTCCAGACGTTGTCAAATGTCCTGGAGTGTGTGTGTGTGTGTGTGTGTGTGTGTGTGTGTGTGTGTGTGTTATGCGCGCACGCATGCCTGCTCGTACCTGGTTGAGAACCACTATTCTAGACCATTAGACTCACGCCGAAGCATGCATCAGAATCGCCTGGAAGACTTAGCACAGAGTGCCGGGTCCCACCCCAGAGTTTCTGGTTCAGCAGGGCTGGGGTGGGACTGAGAACTTCCATTTCTCACAAGTTCCCGGGTGGGAACCATACTCTGAGAACCACTGGTCTGAGAGCTCCGGAAGCGAGGAGAGATTGTCTCGCGTCCTCAGTGCCTATAACATTGGCCACCCATTCGTGGGCTCTCATAAAATACCTGTTGAATAAACCATCGTTCCGTCTCAGCAGCCAAGAGACCACTCCGGAGGGTTTACAATGAAGAGGCATCTGGTGGGGGGGAAAGGGGAAATTTATGTGTTTGGGGAGGAGGAGGGAGAGAGAGTATTTTAAATTCCTGCTGGCTGTGCCGGATGAGAAGTCCTCACTGCCCGGAGTAGGACAGAGGTGCCCAACGGGGCTTCGGGAGACACTGCAAGTTCACGTGTCAGTTGGCTTTGACCTAGGTAGGCTTACGTCCTGGCCGTCCATCTTGGGTTTCTACTGTAGTTCTCTCTGATCTGTTTCTCTTTATCCCTGAGAGGTTATTTGCTGCGGGGGCAGCCGACAGCAGGATGACCGCAAGGCCCCTGCTTGCCGGGCGGGAGATTCCGCGGGGGACTCAAGGCGAAGGCGATGGCCCCATCAGGAGCGAGCGGATTCCTCACACGGCTGTAAGAGTATCGATGGTGACAATCAGAGCTGGCAGTGAGGGCGCTCACGACGGGCCCCCCACATGTGACTTTGCACCTTACCGTGACTCTCTGAGGCTCGTGCAGGTCATCACCCCATTTTAGAGATGAGGAAACTGAGGCTCAGAGGTGACAACGCAGCTGAATTTGCATAGACTAGTAGGAGGGGCGAAGCTGGGATAAAAACTTACGTCTTTCAGACCAGAGTCTTGTTCTTACCCGTACACCAGCCTCTCACACTGCTTTGGCGGAGGCTCGAATGAGTCCCGTGGGGTGGGGTCGACGGCCTCCCTGCTGCTCCCGGATCCCACCAGGCAGGCCGAGGCCTCGGGGTCTTAGCACTTGCGGTTCCCTCTGCTTGGAACGCTCCTTCCCCCAAGAGCCTGCATGACGGGTTTCCTCACCTGTCATACGTCCCAGATCAAATATCACCTTCTCGGGGGGGCTCTCTCACCCCCGTACTCGGAATCGCAAACCACCGCCCACCCCAGGGCTCCCGGCCTCGCCTGCTTTATCATCCGACTGCACTTACCCCCCCACCCCCCCCCCCGTGGCATACTCTGCGTTTTCCTTATTACATTTATCATCTGTCTCCTCCCTCCGGAGGGAACCCCACGGGGGCAGGAGGTTCATTGCTGTATCCCCGGCCCTCGAGACAGTCCCGACGGCTATTCGGAATGCCTGGAGCATGTGTGGAAGGAAGGACGAGAGAGAGGGAGGAGGACAAAAACACAGAAATTCTCAACTAAAAGTCAACAAATATTCCTGACTGCAGGACTTCTCTGAGCCTTTGTCACATGGATGTACATACTATAAATTTGAAGGAAGAGACAGAACGTCTGGCATTTCGCAAACTTACTTGATCATAGCGTGCTTTTTTGCAGAGCTGCGGTTAACGCCCCGAGGCGCGGCCTTAGATCCCCCCCCCCCGCCCCCGTCCTCTCGGACTGTTTCTTCTCACCCCTGCCCTGCCTCCTGCATAAAGCACACACCTCGATAGTGGGGTGCACGCGCACCTACGGGCACACTCACTCGCTGGCTGCAGCGGGAGAGCCGCCTTCGGGACAACATCGGCCTGCTCGAGGAGACGCTGGCCTGCCTTTGAATGGCCTGATTGTCGGAGGCAGAGAAGGGCCAGCTCACCTTTGAAAGAGGCCACTCACCAGGCAAAACCAGGGTGGCCTGAGCTGGGGACAGCAAAACAAGGCGGACAATGACTCCATTAGAAGCAGCTGGGAGGCACAGGGGCAGTGAGAACTGGGCTCTCCCGCACCAGAAGGACGACAGGGAGCCAGGTCACACTGGGACAGAAGTTTCCGTGTCTTTTTATCTGCAATCAGAGCCAACAGCCCCGGGGGCCGAAGGACTCCAGCAATCAAGAGCATCTCAGCCATCCAGGCTTTGAATTCCTGCCACCCAGCTGGAGCTTCGAGGCAGCCAGACCAGCCTCGGAGACTCTGTACTTTAGTTTGCCCGCAAAGCCACCTGGCCGTGGGACTGCATCGCCTAGAGCAAAGCGGCGTTGGCAGAACACACTTCGGCCCGGCTCGGCCAAGGACTGCCAGGTGACCGCGGGCAAGCCGCTCTCCCGCTCGGAGCCTCCGTTTCCTCCTCGGTAAAAGGGAGCCGTCACTCCTTCTTATGTTTTCCGCCCTCCTCCTCCCTGCAGCCGGGCAGGTCCATCCATCGCCTGCCGTCCGGGGCTCTTCGGACCTGCAGCGGTCACTCTTGGGCTCTGCAGACGGTCGGGGGAGGCGGACCAGGCTCGGCGTGTGGGGGGCCGGCTTCCGGCCCCGCTCTCCTGTGCTGCTAGGACTCTACCGGGTTGCTCCCGGTGGCATTGGAGCGACATTTTCCTTTCTCCTTCAATAACCTTTGGCTTCCCCCGATTTCTGAAGAAATAAGGGGAAAAAAACCCTCAAGAGATGCTCTTCTAATATTGTGCGTATGTCCTACTGCACACACGATAACCGTACTCCGTGTGTGCGCGCGTACGTGTACACATACACGCCGTGACTTTCCAAATGCTCGCCACGTGCTGGGCTTTGCACAAATTCAATCCATCATATCCCTGCGTCCTTCAGATGGCCTCGTGCTGTCGGTGCTGCGATCACACCCCTTTTTAGATGGAGTAGCCGTGTCTCAGAGAGATCAAGGGCCTGCCCGAGGTCACACAGCTGCTAAGCGGTAGAGGCCCCCGCAGACGGACAGGGGCCGGTGGGCCAGAGCTTCCCCGGGCGGGCAGAGAGCATAGAAGAAGTGGCAGAGACATGGCGACTTGGGCCCGGAGTCCGTTTAAAGGGTGCAGCAAGGCGGGGGCATGGGGGCAGCAGGTCCCGTCCGCGAGTAACGCACGCTTGCCGTGCAAAACGAAGACAAGCAGATGAACACGAGGAAGGGAAGAAAAATGAACGCCAGGCCCATCCGCCGTCCGGAAATCATCGGGGTTTAAGTGCTGGCGAATTTTTTTCGCTCCACTTCCAGTGGAGGCTGTCACCTCCCTGCAGTGACACTCTTCTGAAAGTGCTCCCGAATGGGCTCTTTTCACCTCCTAAGACACCGCGGTCACTTCCATATGCAATTACGCGGTCCCAGGGAAAGAGCGATTTTTAAAAATACCACGGTATTCTTGGGGCACCTGGGTGGCTCCGTTGGCTGGGCGTCTGACTCTTGGTTTTGGTTGAGGTCATGAACTCGTGGTTTTGTGGGTTCGAGCCCTGGGTCGGGCTCTGAGCTGGCAGTGTGGCGGAGGCTTGGGATTCTCTCTCCCTCTCTCTCTGTCCCTCCCCCACTCACACTCTCTGTCTGTCAAAATAAATAAATAAACTTAAAAAAATATATCAAGGTATTCTGGCTACAGGATATTTGATCCCTCGTGGATACATTTATCCCAAATTTTGCATATTTAAATTGTATCTCTATTTTAGCCATTACAAATGCCCCTGGGATGAACATTCTTGTAGATGAGTCTTTTCCTTCATCTTCAGTTATTTCCCCAAAAACTTCCCGAGAAGGGAATTTTTCCTCTTAGTGCTTTCCGCAGCCTTCGTGACCACCATTGCCAGCCTAGGAGGCCAGCTTTTGGTTCGGGTATCCAGGCCTCTCAACTGGTGCCAGCAGCGGCCGAGGCCTTGAGCGGGGGAGTGGTCACTTGGAGAAACCACGGAGATCCAGCGGCCTTTGGGGCACGCGATGGCCCTGAGGTCTTTCCGCCACAACTCTCGCAGTATGCAGATACTTTGTCTATAGCACTGAATTCGTTTCAAAAGCAAAAGGTGAGGTATGACTTGAACAGGTACGAAGGACCTCGGGATGGATGGCACTATCCACCTCCGGGGCTGTCGTGAGGGGTAAATGAGTTCTTGTGCCCTGTTCCGGGAACCTTGCCTGACAGGTAGGTGCCGCCCGTTAGCAACTGTTATTATCGCTCCATTATGGTAGAAGGCAGAGTGAGAGGGGCCATTACAAAATGACCATGCCGTCCCCAGCTTGTGCAGACACAGCTTCACGTGGACCCAGTCCCCTGGGAGTGGAGGTTTGAGAGCCGCCGCTACCCTGGGCTCCGATCACAGTCCTCAGTCTGGAGAACGGGCCGCCCGGGCTCTCTCCGCCCTGCCTTGTCTCCCCTTGGTCGTGTTCACCCTCCCCTTTCTGACACTTCCCTCACCCCACACCCTCTCCGCTCTTCCTCCCGGATCTGATCCCGAGCGTGCGTGTCAGTGGGGAGAGCTTGGGCTACCAGAGTATCCCAAACGGACACGTAGCAGGATCTCTTGCCCCGGGAAAATTCGCTTCCTGCCCTCCTGCCCCCGCTTACCGCGCCATACTAAGTGTGTCTCCTTCCCTCGAGTGACGATGGAAAGGCTCCTTCTACTGCCCTAGCCTAGGGGACGCCAGGCTTCTGGAGGGAACTGACAACGACACCTCCATTGAGCAGGTGCCTTTGGCCCACCGCTCCACGGATCCCTCTCCGCGGCCCCCCTGCCGAGGGGAGAGTGGGGGGCCCCAGTTCGCAGGGCGGCAGTGACTGACTCGAGGCACCCCACGGCCAGCGAGCCCCGTGTGCTCCTTACCCTGTCCCCGAGTGAGCGACAACTTCGGTGGCCTGGCCTGCAGACGGAACGGGGCGGGGGGGGGGGGGGCAGGGCCCTCTGCCCAGCCCCACCCGGGCCTTGCGGGGTGTGGGCTAGAAGCTCCCCAGGGCTCAGCCGAGAGGGCCCAGGCCGAGGTCAGCACCGGGAGGCCCCGTGGAAGGAGTGAGCGTGCAGGAGGCATTGACCGGGGCGGGGTGGGGGGGGGGTGGTGTGGGGGGGAGAAGGACGGGAGTTCACTGCGGATGTTGGAAGCTGGGGTCGATGATATGAACGCCAGGGAGAGGCTGCCTTGGATGTGGGAGGCCAGAGGGGCCTGTGTGCTGGGGACCCGATGGCCGCATAAGTGCAGTGACAAACGCATCCGTGGCAGCGACAACACGCAAAGTGCCTGCTTACGCCGGGTTTAGTTTCTCCCTCCTTCATACGGGCAGGTATCCTTGCCTGTAGTTTGCGGATGAGAAAACAGACTCAGAGAGGTGAGGCGACTTGCCCGAGGCTGCCCAGCCGGGCCTGGCAGAACCGGGCTCGCTCCCAGGCCTGCTGAACTCCGGGCGGACTTGTCACTGCAGGACGGACTCAGGGTCCGGGAGACAGAAAGGGCCGGTCTCCAGTCGTCGCCAAACCTGCCGTCTGCAGACTCCTCTTTAAAATACAGATTCCCGGTATTTAATTACTTTAGAATTATCGAATCAGGGGCGCCTGGGAGGCTCGGTCGGTTAAGCAATCGACTCTGGATTTCAGCTCAGGTCGTGATCTCACGATCATGAGATCTAGCCCCGAGTCAGACTCTGCGCTGAGCGTGGAGCCTGCTTGGGATTCTCTCTCCTCCCCACCTCTCGAAATAAATAAATAAGCATTAAAAAAAAAAAGAAAAGAATTACTGGATCGGCCTACAGTCACGGTGAGCTTTCCATCAGAGACAGGCCGTGCCACCCTCGAGGGGCGTGGAGGCGCACACACCCTGAACAGGGGGGCGTGCGACACAGGGGAAGCCCGTAGGCTGCGGACCTGAATAACCCCGGGTTTTAACCTCACTTTCCTGCTCCCTTACTTCCTTCTCTGCAAAGAGGCAGAAAAAAAACATCTGTCTTATAATATGAAGGACTAAAAAGAATATTTAGGAGGTCCCTGGCATAGACTGGAGGTTCGAGAGGTCTCTCTTAAACTGAGTTTTGTGTCTGTCTTTTCAACCAAAAGTCCTGAATAATAGAAGGACTGTTGGAACCACTTATTCATATGCATCTAGGCAGCAAATGTTAATTGAGCACCTACTATGCCCTAGGACTCCTTCTGTGAGCACTGGGAGTGGAACAGGGAAGGAACAAAGCAGGCAGGTTCCCTGTCCTCTGAGGCCAGGCTGGCTGAAGTGTAGACTTGCTGGAAAATAAACTTTAAAATATTTTGTATACATCTGCCATACGTCAATAAAAAAAATATAGGGGCGCCTGGGTGGCTCAGTCAGTTAAGTGTCCAACTTGGTTTCAGCTCAGCTCGATATCACACGGTTTGTGAGCTCGTGCTCCTCACTGACAGTGCAGAGCCTGCTTGGAATCCTCTCTTACCCTGCCTCTCTGCCGCTCCTGCCCTGCACGTGCGCTCTCCTTCTCTCTCAAAATAAATTGAAAAAAAAAAAGAAAGAAAACCATTATTTTAAATGCCTGATTATAAAATTAATATAAACTCACTGAAAATATTACAAAACAGTAGAAAGAAGATACGTACCCAAAAGAGTGAAAGGAGAAAAAAAAGTCACTCCTAATCCCATCATCCAGGGACAGCCGCTGGGGACACTTGCATGTATTTTTTTTTTTTCAAAACAAACATGTTTGCAAAAATTGAAATGGCATGGAATCTCTATAGTTCTCATCACGCATTTCTACTCAAGGCATCTTGAATATTTTCCCATGTCATTAAATATTCTTAGAAAATATTATTGTGAAAAAACATAATTCAAAACAGCTGCGTTATATTTTATCGCGCAGATAGCCAGAACCGTCTATACACCGAATTTCCTATCGGGAGGCCGTGCGGTCCTTCCCAGCATTACGCTGTGGTAAATAACACAGGGGCGGACATCCTTGTACGAAACAGCTTTGTCCGCGGCTCACGGCTTCTTTAGAGGAATCTTCAGAGGTGGAATTTTGGGAGGTCAAAGGAACCTTTTAAAAGTTTGTGATGGGGGGCACCCGGGTGGCTCAATCGGTTGAGCGTCCAACTTCGGCTCAGGTCATGATCTCGTGGTCTGTGAGTTCAAGCCCCGAGTCGGGCTCTGTGCTGACAGCTCAGAGCCTGGAGCCTGCTTCGGATTCTGTGTCTCCCTCTCTCTCTACCCCTCCCCCACTCATGCTCTGTCTCTCTCTGTCTCAAAAATAAACATTAAAAAAATTAAAAAAAAAAAAGTTTGTGATGGTTACCACAGCTTGCCCTGCCGAAAAGCTGTCTCAGTTTGCATCTCTACCGGCAGGGCAGGGACGGGCACTTTTCTCTCTCTTTTCTTTGGGGATTTCGCAGGGCCGGGACTGGGCGAGGTTCAGCGAGGCGCTTGCCTCAGGCACAGAATATAAGGGGGACACCAAAAAGATTCAGTTATCAAAATAAAAAATATTGACTGTGATGTTTGTTTTTTTTTTTAAATCAGGGGACACCTGGATGGCTCAGTCGGTTGAGAGTCGGACTCCTGATTTCGGCTCAGGTCACGATCCCAGGTTGTGGGATCGAGCCCCGCGTTGGGCTCCGCACTGCCGAGTGTGTGTGGAGCCTCCTTGAGACTCTCTCTCTCTCTCCCTCTGCCCCTCTCCCTCGCTCGCATTCTCTCTCTCCAAAAAAAAAAAAAAAATTAATGTAAAAAAAATCCATGATGAACGCAATTTGAAATTTTTAAACAAAACCACATTGCGATGACTGAGAAAAAATGCGTCCCTCTAAATTTTTTTAAAAAGATCTTTTCCAGAATGTTAAGCGATGTCGAGCGGCACCTCTGTGCCAGGCACAGTGCTTGGCTCTAAGAATTGGGCCAACAAAACTTAACCCCTGTCCTCAAGGAGCTTAGAGTCCAGTGGGGGCAGCAGACGTGCAAATGGCTAAATCACAGCATAATGAGCAAGCATGTTAAAAAGTTGAAAAGTATTAAAAAAAAAAATTAAAAAAAAAAAAAAAGGGGGCGCCTGGGTGGCTCAGTCGGTTAAGCGTCCGACTTCGGCTCAGGTCATGATCTCACAGTCTGTGAGTTCGAGCCCCGTGTCAGGCTCTGTGCTGACAGCTCGGAGCCTGGAGCCTGCTTCGGATTCTGTATCTCCCTCTCTCTCTCTGACCCTCCCCTGCTCATACTTTGTCTCTCCTGCTCTCAAAAATAAATAAAAACATTAAAAAAAAATTAAAAAGTTGAAAAGTAGATGTATTAAAACTCACGATATTATTTTACGTTTGAATATTTGGGAATTCTATTCAGATCTTTTGATAGTTTTATACTCCTCAAACATACTTTCAAAGTTTTCTCTTATTTGTTGTAACTTACAACTCTCAACGGAAAACAAAATAAGCAAAGAAGTAGATTTTTTTGAATTTTGACTTGTGTCGGTGAGTTTGCTTCCATTCAATTGGGCAAGCACTATTACAGAAAATTCTGGTTTTGGTATAACTAAAATATCTAAACTCAAAATAGCATTGAGAGTTTTGATACCCTGCTTTTCACCTTTTAATATTCTCTAATGTTCTAGAAAAAATTAACTATTAAAAACAATTAAAAAAATATGTATACAGGGTGCCCAGTTTTCCTTTTGCTTCATGTTCTGGTATGGCTTGGCACGTCGCTGCAATTCCGCGCATTGGTTATTGACCTGAAAATGACGGTAGTTTCAGATTTATTCATTCAGTCCTTCAATTCTGTGCATGTATTATCCTAGGTCCTGAAGGGCATGCCAAGGTCAAGACAACCCAGCTCCTGACCTGGAAGAGATGGTTATCTATCTATTTTAAGATAGCCCCACACGGGGCTTGAACTCACAACCCTGAAATTAAGAGTCGGACACTCTACCGACCGAGCCACCCAGGCGCCCCCGGAGATGGTAATTAGAAGGGCAAGCTGATGGGGGTGTACCAGATCGTCGAGTAGACCTGGCTCCCATCAGTTGCTAGCTCTTCGACCTTGAGCAAACCTTCAACCTCTCCGGGTTCAGTTTTTTCTCTTGTAAAACAATGATTCTAAAACCTCCCCCAAAGGGTTGTTGCAGGTGAGGTGTTTACTGCACGGTGCGCGCTCAGCCCTCAGTAACTACGGCCACGATCATGGTTGCTAATATGTCCGGTTAATTTGGGCCATTCCTTCTGCAAACAATTACGGACAGCACCTCTGTGCCAGGCACAGTGGTTGGCTCTAAGCATTGGGCCAACAACCCTCACCCTCAAGGAGCTTAGAGTCCCGTGGGGGCAGCAGACACACAAATGGCTAAATCACAACATAATGCAATAAGTCCTTGGCAAAGTTGGGTCTTGCAGGGATGAGTAGGAGTTCGCTAGGGAGAGAAGAGAGGAGAGGGCATTAGGACAAAGGGGACAGCAGGAACAGAGACATGGGGGCAGGAAGGGCTTGGGAAACTGTCCTGCGGGGCTTCAAGTGGTGGGCGGCGGGGATCCAGCAAGCCTCTCTTCGCCCTTGGAAGAGATTCCTCAGCGATCCCAGCGGCCGGGGCGTGAGCTCATCTCTTCCTGTCTGCCTGCGGTCAGTGGTGCTCGAGGTGCTGAGTGGCCGAGGGACTTGATCCAGGTCACACGGCAAAGGACTCTAGGGCAATCAGTCCCATGAAGGCCAAACTTTGTATTTGTTCTTTGGGAAAGCAGGAGAAACCATGGCATTTATATTTGTTTTCCTTTAAAAAAAAAAAAAACAAAACTTCCATCCTTTCTGGATTCGTCCTTCCTTCCACCATCAGGCACGGGGGCTGGCCCTGACATTTGCAATAGTCGTGCTCGGAAACGGGCGCCTGGAGATGGCGTCTAGTCTACCGGGAACCAGTATGAATCTGATGACCGTCACTCTCCCCGCACCGCCCCCACCCTGTGACCGTCGCGAGGGTCTGGGGTCCTGTCCGGTCTCCTCTCCAGCGTCGAGACTGGACCCTGAGTAGGGGAGGTGCTGGGCAAACGTCACTTGAATCAATACAATCCAGGTGACTCTGGTGACCTTTCGGGGACGTTCATCCCCAGGCTGGCTAAGGAAGGGGGCGCCTCCGCCTCTTCCCCTACATCTTCCCAGTTTCCCTTGCTCTTCCGGGGGGGCCTCCCAAGCTCTCGGTCTGGAAGTTACTGAGCTATAAACAGACACTTAAATGAACGAGCTCAGCCTTTAAAGAATCCTTTGAAGAAAGATGGCAACGTGGCTAATCATCCCCTAATTTATGGGTCTGTAAATTTGCATTTTCCTACAATACATTTTTCTTAATGGAGGGCCCTCCCACACCACGGACAAAGGTGATCGTAGCTGGGGCTGAGCTTCCCGTTTAGACGATACAGCTTCTTTTCCAACATTAGTGTCATTATTGTTTTAATGTCCGTAGCAAGATCATATGTGGGCAAGGGTCCTGGAGAAGGTAGGGGTGGGGGTGGGGTGGGGAGGGGGTTGGACTAGGGCTGGGGCGAGGAGAGTAGGTGGGGGGAGGGAGGCAACATGCGCCCCATCTTTGCCCCACCCCCTCTCAGCTCCAGCCTTTCAGTACCTGGACCGGCTACCCTCCTCCCTACCCTTCTCCTCCATGCCTCCCCTCCCCCCATGCCTCCCCTCCCCCCCTATCCCCTGGCCCGGGGACAGGCTTGGGCAGGATTTATGGGGCTGGCCCCTGCGGAGAGGATCCGGGGATAAATCTCAGCTTATTTAGAAGCGTGATCTACATTTATTGCACTTAATGTGGTCTTTAACGTGTGCAAGAAGGGCCCATAAATCCCAGCCTGGCCGGCTCCGCCAGCAGGGCCCCCCGCCCCGGGCCCGGCCCCTCCCCTCGCTGGGGCGAGCTAGTGGGAGTTCCTGGGTCTGTTGATTCCTCTTGCTGGAGGCTTCCGCCCTGGCTCAGCGACCACGGCGGGTGCCCTCGTGGAGCTGTCTGGGGCCAGTGGCCAGAGCCACAGGTGGGTTCCGCCAGCATGTACCCGGCTCCGCTGAAGCCGAGGCCCTCGTCTGGGCTAGAACCCCCCCATGCTTCTTTGACTAGGTAACTTCTAGGACCCTTTCCCAAGCTAGATTTGAAAACGCTCCGATTCCTCAATGAACATGATGCAGGCGCAGAGGCGAGAGGGGAGCAGAGCAGGGCGAGTGCCGTCACAGCGTCCCCGGGTATCGGGCCGGGGTGGAGGAGAGGCAGAGTCTAGCGATACCATGACTTACTATTACTTTTATAAATACAAGCATGTGTGCATATAATACTAACGATTATACTAACTAATTTTACAATTTTGAAATCTTGTCCCCACTCATCCTTCCCACTTTCCAGAAGGAACGGGGCTTGGAGAGGCCACGTCTTCCCCACGTTCGCAGGGTTACTGGACAGCAACCGCTGGGCTCCGGAGCTGGGTGCGAGTTTCTTTTCAGGGTACCTCATTGCCTGTAAATGCGGTCCCGCTTAGGAACCGCCACGAGCACACGCATGTGGGTAGTATATATGCAAATGCAGTGTACTTGGGAGTACACTGTGTATGGGGACCTGTCGGAGCACTCCCAGTGGGGGCTCTGCAGACACAGGGTCACCATATATACACACACATATGTGTATATGTAGATATGTATCCTGTTGTCTCTGGTTTTTTTCCCCCCAGTGAAGAGAAGCCATGCTTTGCCATTAAGAGTATGTCAGGGGCGCCTGGGTGGCTCAGTCGGTTGGGCGGCCGACTTCAGCTCAGGTCATGATCTCACGGTCTGTGAGTTCGAGCCCTGTGTTGGGCTCTGTGCTGACAGCTCAGAGCCTGGAGCCTGCTTCGGATTCTGTATCTCCCTCTCTCTCTGTCCTTCCCTTGCTCGTGCTCTGTCTCTATGTCTCTCAAAAATAAAATTAAAAAAAAAAGAGCATGTCAGTTGCATGCTGACACACCCATGTCTTTGGGCGTGTGAGCGCGCATTTTGGGTAGGACGGGGAAGGATGGACAGAGAGCCCCAGTGAGCCCCTTCTCCTGGAAAGACAGTCCTAGATCTTTCTTCTCTCTGGGTTTGAGATGACTGTCCCAGCCCAGACTTCGCCATCCACCGGCAACATGCCCAGCCCCAAGAAACACATCTGTGTACACATCTGTCTGTGCACGTGTGCGTGGGAGACACAAGGGTATGAAGCCCGGGGCCCAGCGGGGCTGATGTGATCACTGGGACTGCCGCTTGGGGCTGAGGGCTAGATGTTTTCTTTGGGCGAATTTCTAGAAACGGTGTCGTGCCTATACGAAAGGTTTGCAGCTGAGTGTTGTGTAAGAAGCACCAGGGGACAGATTAATAACTGGCGTTCCACTGAATTTAATGGAATGGTGACACTTCTGTGTGTTATTTTCTAATTATAATACCAATCCATATTCATTGCAGACAATTCAGAAAATCAGGGGACCATAATAAGGGGGAAAATAATGTGTAATTCTTCCATACTGAGATAGGTAATTTTTTTTAATGTTTGTTTTTGAGAGAGAGAGAGAGAGCAGGATTAGGTACAGAGAGAGAGAGGGAGGGAGACACAGAATCCGAAGCAGGCTCCAGGCTCCGAGCTGTCAGCACGGAGCCCGACACGGGGCTCGAACTCACGAACCGCGAGATCATGACCTGAGTCGAAGTCGGACGCTTAACCGACTGAGCCACCCAGGTGCCCCCAGAGATAAGTAATTTTTAACTTTTCCAAAGTATATCCCATCAGATTTTTTTTCTAAGTCTGTATATATTTCTTAAAAGCTAGGATGAGCCAATGAATCCTATTTAGAAAGCTTTTTTTCTGAGTTTATTGGGAACTTTCTTGCCCGACATTCTACATTCTCCTCTCCGTCATTGTCACAGGACGCCTTGCTTCTAGGGCACCGATGAGCCCTGATTTTCCTCCCCAAGGAGACATTCAAGTTGACTTCTGGATTTCACTCTCGTACACAATCCCTGAGGCCCCACCTTGATGGGTTCCTTAGATTAGATTCTTAGAAGCGGGGTTGCTGGCTTGAAGGCTGTGCACAGTTGAGAGACTTCCAATAACTCTCGCAGAATTGCTCTCTAGCCAGCAGGATCTGTCCCCTCATGTCGCTCAGGAACAGGACGGTCCACTCCAAAGGGATTTGTTTATAAGGAGAAGTTTAGGAGCGAACCCCTAGGAGCAAGGAGCTAGGGTCACCTTGTTCCTTTGGCCGTGGTGGGGTGTGGGAGAGGCAGGGACGGGGAGATACTGAAGAAGAGACTCTACCGTCCCGCGCCCCTCGCGGAGGACTGGCCTGGCCCTCGTGCCACCTGGTGCTCTGTCCCTAACACGGTGTCTGCAGTTCCCACCCAGCAGCCCGCACAGGGCAGGAACTGAGTCAACACTGGCGAGCGAACAAATATTTGTTGAAAGGACCAATGTTTGTTGAATGTTCAAAAATTTGCTGATAGAACAAATGTTTGTTAAAAGAACACTATTGTTCTTGGAAAAGCTCCTGCTGGTTTGTGGGCTATTTTTCCCTTCTCTGGGGTCCCTGGACGAGAATGGAAGCTCAGGGCCCACCTCGGCCGAGCTGCACAGGGGACGAGCGCCTCATCGAGACTCAGCCGGGCAGCTTCCGGCAGCGGGGCTGGTCTCTGCCATCTTTGTGACGCCAGGGCGCAGCACGCATGCCGGTCTCCCTGCTGTGCTGGAGAAATGGGGGCATGAATAAATGATTTGGTTTTCGACCCCTGCGTGGCCGACTGCTGACGCCCCGGGTGGCATAGGGCAGTCTGCTTAACCTCTCTAAGGGTTCCTCTCTCACCTGCGAAATAAAGAGACCGGCACTTTCCACTGGTTTTCCTCAAAGTTGGTGTTTTTGTTTTGTTTTGTTTTGTTTTGTTTTTTAAATCAGTTCTTTAATATTTTTCTCAAACGAATCCCACGCCCAAGTGCTGTCTTCCCTCCCTTGGTGGAACCCCCTGAGGTTCCGTGGCACATGGTTTGAGAACTCTCGACATCGTTCATTTCTGAAGTCCAGACTGACCCAAGGGAGCCAGGCCGGGGACTAACATTAACACAGCTGATCTGTCCAAGAAACTGTGAGGACAGTGACTTCAATCCCAAGGAAGAGCTATGGCTTAGGTTAAAGCGTTGTGTCGACATTAAACTTGCTGGATCGTAGACCTGCGCGCTCTGCGGTCGTCTAAGAGAAGATCATTATTTTTAGAAAGTATACACCGAAGTAGGAAGGCAAAGAGCAACATCAGATGGCCTACTTTCCAGTGGCTCAGAAAAAATATGAATATATAGGTATCAAAGAATAAGAAAGCCCATACGGCAAAGGGTGCTCTTGGCACTCTCCTTGCAACTTTTCTGGAAGTTCAAATGATCTCGGAATAAGACATTTTTTTTTAACCAACCATCTTTTTCAGAACACAGTGCAAACACAAATTTAAAAATTTAAAAGATCTTATGAAAAAAGAAATAGAAAAGAAATATAGACTCCAAGGGAAGGAGAAAGTAAGGGCATCTACGGGCCTGATCAGAGTCCTCCTTTCCTAAGGGGGAGGCAGCAGGAGCCCACCCCCCCCCTCCATGTTAACAAACGCGCCGGCCAGAATCTGGGATGCGGCCAAGCTGGGGTTTGGATCCCTCCTTCAGAACCGGAAATGAAGGTCCGGAAGCGCTGGTGCTTCCGCTCGAGGGATTTTGCTGAAAGGGCTGCTCCATTCTGAGTCTCTTGAGGAAGGAGAAGGTCTGGCGGCTGTAGGAAGGTGATGCTTCCTCTACAGGAGGGAGAAGGGGTGGCCGAGAAGGAAAGGGGGGCAGGGAGGCTTTGGAAGCAGGAACTGGGTGACCACTGGGTGGGGGTATTGTCGAGAGGATTCAGGAGATGCCTCTGAGGCCCCTTCCGGCCCCGAGAGGAACTCCAGGATCCGGAAGGGCAAGGCGTGCCCGCGGTTCGTGCACCTGCGCGTGTGCCTGGGTGCGTATTCGTGCCCGCGTGAAAATGCGCACGCGCACGAGCCCCCGCAGAACGGGGCTCCCAACATTCATCCAGAACCAACAAACGCGTGGGTCCGCGTGTGAGCAGGCTGGGCCGCCCACCGCGCCGGGGGGCTCCGGAGAGGCCCTCTGGGCTTCCCCGCGATCCTGAAATCCAAGAAGCTCCGAACGCCTACTTTTCACTTAACTCGTGAGTCTGTAAAACGCAACTTGAACGGTCACAAGGCTATCGATGGTCTTTATTTTTCCCACTTACTGTGAATATTCATGCATTTCGCCGCAGAAATATTAATATGTTTGCATACAGAGTGCTGCTCGGGCCCCACAGGGGTTCTTATAAACTCCGTGGTATGTGTACCGAATTACCCTTCTAAACTCTAGAAGGTTCTGAAGTCTGAAACCCCCAAGAGTTTCAGGTGAGGGGCTGTGGACTTGTACTAGAATGAAATCGTAGTTTCCAGAACAAGGATGGGGGGAGCAAGCTGTAATGTGCACGTGTGTGTGTGTGTGTGCGCGCGCGCGCGTGAAGGCTGGGTCTGGGGACCAGAGTCCAGCTGGGAGCAAACTTGGTCTCTGCAACCAGACGTCGCTCCTGAAATAGCAGGAGAGGATTCTTTCACACCTTCGTTTTTATCTAGAAGACATCAGTATGGTTGGGTGAAAACGGCAAAGCTCACCCTGTACATACGATCCTGGGTGGGTGACGCAGAGAGGAAGCAGGCAGCAGGGGGTGCGCTGGGGTGCTCCACCAATCCCCACCCCCCCGGGACCCAGCAAGGCCTAGAGGGGTATCTCAGACATGCCAGGTCGGCCCACCGACCGCCCCTGACTCTGTGTCTCCAACCCGCCCCCTCTGCTTGTTCGTCTCCTGCGGGACCGAGCTCCAGGACACCCAGCCGGCCCCGGCCAGGTCCCGGGGCGGGTGTGCAGTGGGGAAAAGCTGACGTCTTAGAAGCAGACAGAGCCGATGTCGCAGAGGTGGACAGAGCTGAGGTTTGGGGTGGATAGAGCTGGTGGACCAGGGGAGGCCTGCTTTTCTCTCTCTCTCTGGGTTCGTTCCCAGCTCTGCCCTTTCTGGCACTGGGTACCCAGAGCACACTGCCCGCAGTGGAGAGAAGACTCCCAGCTCCGGTCCCGAATTAGGACCCCTGTGAGTTGGAATCCTGGCCCTGCTGCTGACCCCGTGTGGCTGCACGGAAGTCCCCTCTCCTTTCTGCACACCCCCGCCCCGTGCCCCTCTGCACGTCTGGTGTTGTTTTTCTTTTGAGGAGAGGGGTTCTGAGATGAAATTGCACGCAGAGACAGTTGTAAGTAGGAAGCATCGTTTGGACATGAGTGGTGGTACCGGTGTCTCTTGTGGGTGGCATCTGTATGATGCAGGGACAGTCAGGAGCCAGGAGCGCTGAGCCCAGACTCCCATCCTCCTGCACCCGATGGGGGCAGTCACTCCAGCAAGCAGCCCCTCTCGCTCTCAGCTTCAGCTCTCTGCCCTCCCCCGGGTCGTTCCCATCAGCACACGCACAGGCAGCAACGTCCCCATGTGTAAAAAGAGAAAAAAGTGGGGTGCCTGGGTGGCTCAGTCGGTTAAGCATCCGCCTTCGGCTCAGGTCATGATCTCACAGTTCCTGGGTTCAAGCCCCACATCGGGCTCATTGCTGACAGCTCAGAGCCTGGAGCCTGCTTCAGATTCGGTGTCTCCCTCTCTCTGTCTGCCCCTCCCCCACTAGTGCTCTGTCTCTCTGTGTCTTTCAAAAATAAATAAATGTTTTAAAAAAATGTAAAAGAAAGAGAAAAGAAAAAGACCTTTGTACCAAATGCACTGCGGTAGCTGGTGCTGGACCGGACTGGACCCTGCCCCGGAGAAAGGCCTTCTGTGGAAAGGCTGGTGAAATCCGCACAGAATCTACCGCATGGGGAACCGCGTCGCACCGATGTTGTCGTTTTGACAATTAAACTGTGGTCGTGGAAGTGGGTAACATCGGGGGGGGGGCTGCGTAGACCCCGTACGGGAACTCTCTGCAGCCTCTCTGCACAATTCTTTGACGTTTAAAATTATTCGAGAATTTTTTTTTTTAAAAAGAGAGAGATTATTTTAGAAAGTTCTCTCCATTCCACATCCCATCCTGTCGTTTGCTTCCTGTTTTAGCAGAATGCTCCCAAAGAACTGTCCACACCTTTTGTTAACAGCTCCCCCTCCTCAGTTTCTGGGAGCCACACACCAGACGGGTCGCTGCCCCCCCTCCCCCGGATTGCCCCGGATTGTCGGGGCCTCGGTGCCTCGATGCCGCCCCAGAGGCCGTCCCCGGGCCTGGCTTCTCCTGGCCTCTCCGCAGGACTGCTGGTCAATCCCCCTTCTTGGACCCCTTCCCTGACTTGGCCTTGAGACTTGGCCGCTCTTGTTTTCGCTCTTACCTCACTGGCTCGTCTTTCTCCATCTCTTCTGGTGCGTTTCTGTTCTCTCTCAACCCTCTAGGTGCGGGCCGCAGCCCCGGCCTCGGTTTTGGACTCTCCGCTTGCTCCCCAGGGGACCTAGCTCGGCCCCTCCGCGTTAAATGCCACCCGCGTGCGGACAGCTCCCGGGCCCATGCCCTCCTGGACCCTGCTCCCCGCCTCTGCTCGGGGGTGCCACGGGCCTCTCCGCTGAACTGCTCGAGAACCCCCTCCCCAATACCCGTCCGCCCCCTACTCGCGCCTCGCTCCTTGTCACCGTCACAGTACGTGGCATTTCCATCCTCCAGTCGCTCCGGCCCCAGACCTTGAATCTGTCCTTGACCTCTCGTTCTACCAGCAAATCTACCATCTCCCCGTGATACCTCCAAACTCTGACCGCTTCTCCCCACCTCCGCGGCTGCCCCCCATCCCGGGCACGTCATCTATCTGTCACCTGGGTGAATTTCGTAACCTCCTCGCGGGTCTCCCTGTTCCTGTCCTGGGCACCCCACCCCCCCCCAGTCTGTTTTCAAAAGAGCAGCCAGACGGCCTTTGCAAGTATGTCGGATCAGGTTGTCCTCAGTTCTAAATCCTTTTAATGACTTCCTGATTCATATTCAGAGTCAAGTCCTTACCGTGGCTGTCGAGGTCCTACACGACCTGGGCCCCGCTTTCTCTGACCACACCCCCCAGCGCTCTTCCCCTCGCGCCCTCTGCTCCGGCCACACTGGCCTTCTTCCTGACTCTCCAAAAGGTTAGGCACGTTCCTGCCTCAGGGCCTTTGCTCATACCGTTTCCTCCACCTGGAATGCTCTACCTCTCCCCCGGCTTCAAGAGTCTGCTCGAAGGTCCCCATTCTTCTCCATAAAGCCCCCGTCCTTTCCCCTCGCTTGGACTCTCCGCAGCGCTCATTACCATGTGATGCACGCGGTCCACTTACTTACTGTTCATGGTCTCCCTGACCAGAGATCAAATCCAGAAGACAGAAACCCGATTTAGTTTCCTGCTAGCTCTCCAGCGCCTGGGACAGGACCCGGTGGGTGAGAGCCGTGGCGGTTTGTGAATCGACTCGCATGACTTGAGGTGGAAGAAGAATCTCATGCTGGGCTGAATGCGGCCTGAAACATTCTCTGCTGGTTCTGGAAGGCCTTTCTTGTGGCCTCCAGGGCTAAGGCAGCCCGGCCAGCTGGGCTCCGAGTGCCTCCCTCTCCCGCCCTGTGAATCACCTTGCAGGCGGGCGTGAGCGTGCCCGTGGCCTGTGTGTGCGTGTGCCCCGGGTGCACGAGACTGTGGAGCACACTGGGGGCTGCAAGGCCCAGGTGTCCTGGCGGCTGCCGGGAGAGTCCCTTGTCTGCCCTTCTAGGGTCCCCGTGGCATCCCAGGGGGAGAGGGTCTGACACCGGCCATGGATGGGGGTGGGGGGGGCAGGAAGCTGCAGCCTCCTCCCGCCCCTCCTCCCCCACCCGCCTCTGCCCTCCCTCTGGCTGGCTGCGAAGTCACCAGGCCAGTGTGGAGGGGAAAAGGCCTGAGTGGCCGAGGGAAGCCGGGGACCCCGTGAGGCTGGATGGAGGCAGCCCTCCCGGCCGGGGGTCTGGACCGGCTGCCCAGTGCCCGGCCCTGGCTCCCTGCTGAGGCCCCCCTGGGCCTCCCCGGCCCTCATCTTTGTCTCTCCACTGTCCCCCAGCTTTCTTTCGTCTTTTTCACTCTTCTCTCCCCTGTTTCCTTACTTCCTTCCAGGCTGTGTCTGCCTGCCCCCTTTCTGTGTCCCCCTTCCGAGTCTATCTTCCTGCCCCTCTCCCCAGAACCTCTGTCAGCCCCCCCTTCGCCCCCTCTCTACCCTTTCTTTTCTTCTTTCAGGCGCTCTCCCCGGTCTGTCTGTCTGTCTAACCGTCCCTCGGCTGCGCCTGCCCTCGCTGCCTCCCTCTCTCCCCGCCGGCCCGTCCCGGTCTCTTCCTCACCCGGCCTCGTCCGTCTCCCTGTCACCCTGCCTGTCTCTCCCCCTGCTTTCCGGGAAGGCAGCCGTGATTTACGAGCTGCGGACAGGGCCAGCTGCGGGTGCGGGAGGCCCTGATTACAGTTTCCCCGAGGAAGCTGCCTGCTCGGGGATGGCAGGGCGACAGGGTTGATGCAGAGTGGCCCCGGGCTCGGAGCGCGGCTGTCAGCCCTAGACGGATAGAGTGCCGGAGAAGGCCCATTACTTCATTCACACCTCTTTGGGCAAACAATAAAACACTTACACACGGCCTTGACTCCGGAGAGCCTCCCCCCAACATTCCCAGCCTGGCCCAGAGTTTGGGCCTCTCTGATGGGAAGGAGTAGAGTGGAGGCGGGGGCGGGGAGGGGTCCCTGGGGAGGCCCACCAGGCGCGAGCCCCAGAGAAAGCCCCAGCCCTGGCTCCCGGCCGGCTTTGCCTCTGCCCCCAGGCCAGCCACTTCTCTCTGGGCCTCAGTCTCCTCGTCCGCGAAACGGCATGTAATGTTTGCCCAGGATAAATGAAGTGAAAAGCGTGGATAAACCCTAGCGTGCCACGCGAAGCGAGTGACGTTATCAGCAGTAATTAAAAACAAGATTCGTGTCATCCCGGACAAAGGGAAAGTCCCTAGGATTCTAAACTTGACCGAAGAAGGTATCCGAGCGAGGCTTGAGGTACAACCCCAGGCTGACGTTTGACCAGCAGAAAGCCGGACGGTGGGCTGTTACCTCCTCGCTGCCTGTTGCCTAGGCAACCGCTTCCCCCGAGCGCCCAGTTGGGAATCTTCATTCACGGGGAGGCAAACGTGACAATTCACAGCTGCTCGCTCCGTCCCGCCCCCGGGCAGGTGCATTTCCCCCAGGCCCTCAGGCACCACCCAGGATGTGGAGGCAGGGCTCGAGACTGACGCGGGAGGTAAGTGACCCGGGCTGTCCAGAAATGAGACTGGAGTGGAAACAGCAGTGACCGCGGAGTCACTGCAGCGGCCGCGTTAGCCACACCCGCCACCGCCGTTTCTTCACCACGCCCCTTCCACGTGCCGGGCACCAGCCACAGTCTCTCTGCCCGTTGCTTCACTGGGTGCCCCGGCGACCTCGCCAGGTGGGTATTGTGACTCCCCTCCCCCACAGCTGAGGAAGCCGAGGCTCAGAGAGATCAAGCAGCTGGCCCAAGACCACACAGCGTGTGCGTGGGGAACCTGAGATTGGAATTCTGCCCGTGATCATGCCCCGGGCGGAGGAGCAGCTGGCAGGTGAGCTCCGGGGCCGGGGTCTTTGGGACTCAGCGCCGGCGTCCCCACTTTCCAGCTGTGCCACTTTGGGCAAGTGCCTTGACCTCTCTGGGGCTCAGTTTTCCTCACCCATCCACTGGGGAGGATGACAACGAGCGGCCCCGAGGATGGCAGCGAGGATACACGAGAAGACTTGCAAGAAGTACCGAGAGAAGCCCCTGGCACCCACAGCCCGCGCCCGACAAACGTGAGGCCGTGATTCCGGCACACGGTGTCCGTCCACGAGCCCCGGCCCAGCCGGCGCGTCCCGCCCCTCCCTGTTCCTCGGCCCCCGCCATCCGTCTCGGGTGCCGATCTAACACCAGTCCTTATAAGAGGTGAGGCGGGAGGCCAAGTTCAGAACATCAGGGCTCGGCCCACAAACGGACTTCACCCGGGGGGCCTCTCCCATTCTCTCCCCGGCCCTCCCCCGCACCCCCCAACAAAAGCCCGAACAGATCTGCCTGGGGAAGGCGGGGGCAGCAGAGGCCGGAAGCGAGCTGCGAATCCGTCCCCCTCCGTCCCCTGAGCCGGCCAGCCCGTGACCTCGCGCACCTAGCGAGGGCCGCGGTCAAGAGCTGAGACACTGAGTCTGAGTCAAGCCCTGCCTGCTCCCGGTGTATAAATTCACCCCCCGCCTCCCTCCTCGAGGCCTCAACTTCCCCACCTCCAAAACGGGACGGCTCACCCCTGCCGTGAAGGGCGGCTGCGGAGGGTGAACCAGGCGAAGCCGCGGGTGGCCACCGATGCCTGGGGTGTTTCCTGAGCACCCCCTGCGTGCCAGGCGCCGTTCCAGACGCTGGGGACGGGACGATGACCTAGACGGAGTGTCTGTCCCCCGGGAGCTTAGCCTGTGGCTGGGGGTGCGGGAAGCCCAATGGAGAAGACAAAATGAAGCCCGGGGGGGCGGGTAAGAAAGGGCGGCGATGGCCCCGGTGGCCCGGGAAGGGCTCCCTGCTTGGTCGTGTCTCTTTTCCCACCTGAATGCTGAAGGCGCTATCTGCCCGGGTCATTCCTTCCGCAGTCAGCCGGCCAGGCCCGTGACGGGCGCGGAGCCCCCCTGGCACTGCCTTCCGGGGATCCTCCGTCTCCACACCCGTAAGTGCCCGACCAGGCCTCCGGGCCAAGAGGCCACAGCAATAGTACCCTCCTTCAAGGTCTGTGGGAGACCAGGCCTCTGTGGCCCCTTGCTCCTGCCCCAGCCCCACCCACCTGGGCTGTCAGCCAGGTCCCCTGACGCACTGTGGCCCCTGAGGGGTCTCCCTAGGGCCGCGGGGCAGAGTTCACACAGAGGGTACAGCAGATGGAATGGCCTGGGGCCTGAGAGCAGCAGGTGTCACGGCCGGCGGCCATAGGTGCCTGGGCAGGGCAGCCTGGCGGCTCGGGTGCTGGCGCTGGAGGGTGCGGGCACACCGGAGGGCTCCAGTTGTGGGGCGGCTGACCACGGCGCCTCTGCGTCCCCAGACGCCCCAGCCTCAGGCTCTCCCATCTGAATGGAGCCCACTGAGGCCCAGAGAGGACCCTCCAACTATAGGAACGAAGACATAGAACCCGGACCTCTCCGGAACCCAGGACGGTTTTGCTATTCTGTCCTCAACTGGGAGATTAAGGACCACGAGCTGTCGGCTGCTGAGCAGAGGTGAAAAGTGGGGGAATACCTACCTCACTTTGCCTCAGTCAGAAGAGGCTGCCTGGAAGAGGAAGTATTTTTAAGATAACAAAAGATGGTCGTGATAAGTAGCATTTACTGAGGGCGGACCGTGTCTGGGCACAGAGCCTGACACACCCGGCGCCTCGTTTGTGCCGCAGAACAAGTTCCCGAGACACGTGCTTTCAGGGGTCTCTGGCCGTGCGTGAGGAGGGACACTGGAACTCACCCACGGTGAGCGAGGGTCAGAGCTGCGATTCAGACCTAGGCTTGTCGCTCTCGGAATCCATGCGCTTAAGCCAGCACTCCCAGGGGAGTCCGGGCCGTGGGACTCAAGGCCGCCGAAGCTGGACAGAACCCACAGGACCCGTGGGGAACAGAAGGACTGGGGCTCCCCGACTTCTCCCCACCTCTGCCCCTCGCGGGCTCTAGGGGCAGGCTGGCCCCGAGAACTCACGTAGATGTGATGGGGAGGGAGGTGAGACTGTACTGAACTCGGGGACCAGGAGCGGGCGGCTGGGGAAGAGCAAACGTAGCAGAATACACGGCAAGACCCCTATTTTCAAGGGGCCTGTGGTGCTTGGGCCGAGGCTGCACCTGCTCGAGCTACACCAGAAGGTGGATTTTTGTTAAGTGTCTCAGAAGCATTATCTGCAAATCGGAAGGGGTTAAGGGCCCAGGGACCAGAGGGTTCCTGGGAGGGGGGTGCTCCAGAAAGGCCTTAGGCCAGCCTCTGGACTCTTCCCACACGCGGACATCCTGACCGTGACGTGACGTGCGGAGCCCTCACGTGCCTGGGACGCTTCTCCCCGGTCTACCTGGAGATCCGTGTCTCCCCTGCAGGAGGCCGGAGCGGGGCCCTTTCCCCAGCTTTCCCCAGCCTTCCCCACTTCTTCTGGCAGAATCGGGGGCTCTGCATCCATGATGGGACGACCGCGGCTCGTGTGCAGCCCCTCGCCCAGTCAGGACCATGGTGGCCTCCCTCCCCGCGCAGACGTCTCAGAGGCGGGGAACCAGCAAGTGACAGACGGAAGGTGCTCCTCGGCACAGGGCCCGACGCCCGGCAGGCCCGGACCGACTATTCCTGCTCCACGTTGCCGGGCGCTCAGGAACAGTCCGAGTGGAATGCAAGGGACAGGTGAGGATGGGGGGAGCACATCCCTCCGGAGAGGACGGGGCCAGGGAGAGCGGGACAGCGGCTGGCCAGAGAGGGGTAGCACGAGCAGGAAGGCGGCCGCAGTGGTGTGGTCTCACGCCCGGGAGGGGAGCCGAGGAGGGAGGAGGAGGAGGGAGGGAGGTGGTGTGATCCTTCACCCAGATGGATGGTTCCAGCACCGGCCCAGACAGGTAAACAGTGGGGCCGGGGCCAGACCCCCACCCCCACCCCATCCCCGCTGGCTCGGTACTGGTGACAACTCCTGTCAGGGCTTGACGAGAGGCTGCTGGCTCCTTCTGCCCCCTTGGCCCTTCTATGAGGTGAGAGATTTTCCCAAAGTGGGGGGCCAGGGGTTACTCTCACGAGCCAGATGCACAAGAACGCTCAGGGAGAGAGAGAGACCAGGGATCCTTGCTTTCTCTCTGCCTCTGGAATTCAGGAGGACATTGGTTCTGGTGGATCCCCTGTGTTAGTCAAGGCCCTCTCCTCCAGGAAGCCCTCCAGACCTGTCTCCTTGATCTCTCCCTACAGTCACCCCCAGTCTGTCAGGAACTGCTCTCCCCGCCAAGGCCCCCGACTTCCACTGTCTGCCCCGTTCCCTTGACACCCGCACTCGTGTTGGCACGACCGAAGCCCAGCTCAGCCCTCACCGGCCACGCAGCCTGGGCCGCCCTGCCCTGCCGTCGCGTCGTCTGCTCCATGGGCGTAAGAGAGGAAGCCTGTAAGGCAGACGTTGATACTGGACCTGACGCTTCCTGGCTTCGAACCTCAGTTTCTGGATCTGGAAAATGGGCAGCTCCATAACGCTCATCTACCAGAGTTTGTGTGAGCTCGAAATGAGGCGCCCGTGTGACGGGGTTGGCCCGGGGCAGGGACGGTGCTTCATGGGCGTTGACAATGACCTCTTCACGGACAGATAAGCACAGGGGCTCAGAGCGGCAGCCCCAACTCAGCCCCCGGGCCGGGGCTCCCATCTCTCCGGGTCACAGTAAGGAGTCCGGGAGGAGGTGCTGGGGTCGCGCACAATCCCCTAGGGTCCTGCCGACCCCAGTGACCGTCCACTCACGCCCCTCCCCCACTTCAGGGGACCTTACTTGCTTTGCTCCATTTTATTCTTTGTAAATTGATGATTATTCTGCTAATTATGCTGAAGAGGTTCTGGCTAGATTTGGGGGAAACTAAAAACTTCCTCCGAACTGTGCCGTATTTTGTTTGGGGGGGGAGAGGGTGTCCTTTTAAAACTTATTTATACTTCTCTGGAACTCTCCGAGACAATATTTGCAACTTTTTAAAGTTCGAGATCTGGTCGTTGCCGTGTAATTTTAAAAGGAGAAAGACTGATTCGATCCGAAGAGAAACCTGCGTATCCTCATGACGTCATTTTAGTTCATAAAATTTCAACTGCGTGTCATCCGAGATGTGCTCTCTCGGTCTGGGTTTTCGTTTTAGGACAACAGGGGAGGGAGCCTCCCTTGCCCCAAAGCGGGAGCCGGCGTGACCGGCGAGGGGCTGAAGCCTTCTGGGCTCAGAGGCCCCGGGTCCCAGGGGCCTGCTGCATTCCGGATGGGAGCCACCAGGATGCCCCTGAGCAGAATCAAGACTGAGGCTAAAGGGAGTTCGCTGCACTCTCCCCAGAGACCCCTCCGTGGCTGTGGGGGACGCTACTTAGCATTGGGGGTGAAATTATCAGCCAGGTCACGTAGGTGGCACGGAGAGGGCAGAACCGCAGCAGAACCGAAGCAGCAGCCCTGTCTCATCCATCCATTCCCCTGCCTCCCCGTGGGATCCCGTCTCCCGCCTGCCCTTCCGTCATCTGCCCACGCACGCCCTGCCCGCCACCCGTCACCTCGCCACCCACCCCCCACTCAAGCACCTGTCCGGTCATCCACCCACCGAACACGCCCTCCTCTAGCCACCCACTAGCCATCTGTTAATCCCTCTGACTCTCTCTTGCTCCAACCATCCATCCATCCGTCCATCTATCCGTCCATCGGTCTGCCCACCCATCCACCACCCACCTGTCCCATATGCCCATATGCCCATATGCCCATCCAACCACCCACCTGTCCACTGAATTATCCACTGAATAATACATTTTTAAAAAGCAAAAAATAGAAACAACCCCAGATCCCCGGGGTAAGAAAGAACGGGAGTCCGAGGATACGAAAGAATCATGAGGCCGACGGTGGCGATAAAAAAGCAAAGAGAAAGAGAGGAACTCGAGGGACCAGGCAGGGCCCCCGCGAGGTGTGAGTTTGGGGGCCGCGGCGGAGCCTGTAGTGGGGGTGGGGGAGGCGACAGGGCAGGTAGAAGCCAACAGGAACCCCAGACCCCAGAGCCCCTCCGTCCCACCCCTGGTGCCGTTACTGCCAGCGGCCGGCGGCCGTGGCCGAGGAAGGCGCGGGCCCCGGCAGCAGAGCATTGATTCGGAGCGGCAGACCCGGCCCGGGTGGGGCTCTGCTTCTCCTCGCTCGCGTGAACCCCCCCGGGCCTCGGTTTCCTCACCGGTGAGATGGACGTCATCTTTCTACGTCCTGGATCTGGGAAGGCGCCGGGCACAGGTGCGGTTACGGGGAGGTGAAGTTCAGGCGGGGCCCGAAGCGGCCGAGCGGGAGAGGGGCCCGGGGTATCCGGGACTCGCCCAAGTGGGCACAGCGGCCGGGGCTGGGGTGGCGCCCGGGCTCCTGGGCTGCCGAGGGCTCCAGCTGCGGGGACGCACGCTCCGACGGCAGGAAGCGAGCAGACGACAATGTGGAGAAGGGACGTGGTCACCCCCATTGGCCGGTGCGTTGAATACGGAAAGTCACGACAGGACTTCGAAGGGAAGGTTTCCGGGGGCCCCTCGCCCCTGCCTCCCTGGCACCCTCTTCGCTCGTATCCGCCGTCGGGGGGCATGAGGCCGGGGGGCCCCGAGAAAGACGTAGCTGGCCACGCCGCGGGTGACCGGACTGGCGGCCCGCACACGGAGGATGGTCGGGTGGGTTGAGAGTAAATACGAAAACGCCCCCTTCTCTCTCCCTCCGTTCTCGCTTTGTTCCAGAAAAGCATTTCAGGCTGATGTCAAGTACCTAGCACACAGCGAGCACTCATGCACCCAAACCCGGTCCCGGGGCGGCCCCTCGGTGGCCAGCCCTGTGCCTCCTGCCTCCCCGGCCGGGCCAGACGCCCACCTCTCCTCTGGGACCGGAGGAGAAGGCTGGTGGGGGGGGCGTGGGCTTTAGCGGCTGCCCCTGGGGTGACATCTGAGCGATACAAGCTGGGCCCTGACTTCTGGCTTCCCTAAGTGTTGGGGGGCGAGGGTGGGGGGCGGCTGGGGGCCTCAGGCCTCCCCGCTGGCCTGGACACACAGTTTACTGAGCCCCGGGCCGGGGAGCAAGTGGCGGGGTGAGGGCGGGAGTTGTCGTCCCACCTAGACAGACAGACAGACGGAGCAGAGACGGCCCCCGAGCTTAGTCGCTGTTTCAACTTTTCACATTTGAACCCAAGACAGCAGATGTCAAACTCAGGCCCTCGCCCAGACTCCCACACCCGCCCTCCCTTCTCCGGGCCCCTCTCCCTCCTCCTCCCCACCCCCCACCCCTGCCTGGAGTTTTTATGGATGGCTCCCCACCTCCCCTGACACCGTGGGAGCCTCACTTCCTGTGTTTATCTTGGAGAGCGACGGGGGCTCTCTCCTCTCACCCCACGCAGGGTCCAGCGCGTGTGTCCGGGCACGCGGCTCGAGGGCGTCGGTGTCCCAGGGAGTGTGCACAGGGTGGGGCCGGGAAGCCCCGCTGTCCCTGCGAGGTCGGCGTGTCCCCCGAGAAGGGCGGTAGGTGTGTGCGGGGCTCCGGGCCCATGGGACCGAGCGCCCTGGGGCGCGTCCTCAGGCACCAGCGCTTCCGGCCTCAAGACCCCCCATCCGGCCAGCAGGGAGAGGAGGCTCGGCGAGGTGACGAGGCCAGAGCGAAGGCGG
Source organism: Paguma larvata (assembly GCA_030068075.1). Classification (NCBI taxonomy): domain Eukaryota; kingdom Metazoa; phylum Chordata; class Mammalia; order Carnivora; family Viverridae; genus Paguma; species Paguma larvata. Next base: position 16,092,056 of record CM057833.1, on the reverse strand, counting down.
AGAGCGCGGCTAGGCCAGCGGAGGGGGCTCGGGCCCCACGGCCTTCCTGGTCTTTTCCTTCCCGAAATAGAGCGGGGGGGGGCTCCCCTCCATCAGGAACATGAAAAGCGGAATGAAGACACATAAAGTAGCCCGTAATCCCCCCGAGAGCGCCGTCGGCGACGTTTGCGTCCATCCTCCCAGACCTTCTTCACACACACGCGCACACACCGCTTCTCGAATCAAAAATAAAATTCTATTTTGCGTATTGCTCCCTTCCTCCCTTCTTCCCTCCCTCCGGTCTTTTTTACTTGTCGTTATAGAAAACTTCCACCTACAGAAAAGAAGAGAGAATACCAGAAAATGCCGCAGGCGCCGGGGCCGGGCTCGGGGTCCAAGGCTCCGTCCTGGCCCCTGCCTCTTCTCCCAGGATACCTCCGTCAGAGAATTATCTAGACCAAGGGAGCACAGGGGCGCGGAAGACTCCGCTCCTGTGCTGAGCCGCACCCCCCCCCTCCTCCTGGGCACAGACACCAGTTTGCCGCCCGCCGCCCTCGCCCGGCCTGCGGCGCAAGAAGGGTCTGATCCCTCCCCTCGGCGACACCAGAGGCCCCGTTCTGGAGGCGCGGAGGGGTCCGAAGGGTCTCGGAGGGGCGGGAGCTGAGCAGAGAAAGCCTGGGCCTCCCGCGTGTCCCCTCGTAGCGCCCCTGGCCCCACAGGCGGCGCCGGCTTCCCTTCTCCTGGATCCCCTGTCCTCCCCCTCCAGGGGGAGCCCCGCTCAGGAGTAAAGAGGCAGAGTCACCGAAGGCGTTACTGCCTGGTGACCGGTCGGCCGTCCTGCAGGGCGCGACTCGCCTGCGAAGCACCACGGGGGTCCGGACGGTGAGCAAGGCGTTGTGTTCACACAGCCGATGGCTGTAGCCAAGGCACATTCATCTTGCTCAGCCTCAGTCTTCTCGTCTGTGAAATGGGGACAATACCGGCCCCTCCCTCTTTGGGTTGCCGTGAGGACTAAGTAGGGCCATACGTGGAAAGTGCTTTATGCGCGCCGCGGCTCGGTATTGTTCGCTGTACTCAAGGAGCTGACGCCTGAGCCTGGGGCAGCGAGTTGGTGGCAGAACCGGCCCCCTTTTCCCAGAGGAATGAGATGAAGGACAGGTCCTCGTGGAGCTTACAGATAATGATTTTAAACTGTGCCGAGTGCCGTTAGGAAAATGGGTGCTGGCCTGGGAAGCAGATGGGGCTCCTAGCCGGAGGCCCCCCCAAGGAGGAGGTTTCCTCTAATCGGAGGCCTGAAAGATGAGAGGTCTTGTGAAAGGTGGGGAGAAGAGGGCTCCAGACGGAGGGAGTGGCGCGTGCAAAGGCCCTGAGGTTGTAGATGCCTTTGCTGAGTTGAAGGACAGAAAGGCAGCCAGAGTGGCCGCAGCAGAGCGAGGGAGCTGAGAGCGGCCGGACGGCCCTGGAGGGGCGGCACCCAGGGGTCATTCGTCCTCACCCTAACTTTAGGCTCTGCCGAGATCCTTTAGCCACCACGTGAGTCCACTTGCCCCTGGACGGGCCTTGGGTCTCCGTTTCCTTTTGCCTCCCTCAGTACCTCGTCTCAGGCTTAGCACCCTGCCCCAGTGGGAAGGCGCCTTTTCCAAGCCTCTCCGTACTCCGCGGCCCTGCCTGGGCCTTGACCAGAGTATGCAGTGGGCCCCGGGCCAGGCCGGGGCTGTGGGAGGCCGGTCTCCCTCCTGCTTTCATCTGCGGGCAATATCTCTTTCATCGGATCTGTTGTTTTTAGACCGTGTGCTGGACCGCGGACAGTGAACGAAAGTTCAGGAACGCACCCCTATAAATCTGCACGGAATGAAGGCACAGGCCAAGCGTCGGGGTGTCCGGTACTCCATGGACCCTCCTTCCCGCCCGTCCGCGGAGGACTCCTTGGGGCCTGCCGGCAGGGGGCGAGCTGAGAAAACCGAGGAGCCCAGGGCGGGTGGCAGACAGAACGGGGCTGGAGAACCGGACCGCAGCTGAGTCGGCGCCGGAGGGCAGGGGCTTGCTCGGCGTCACCCAGTACGTTGGGCCAGAGCCATACTCGAACCCGGGGCTTCTGACTCGGTTCTGCGGAGGGCCTGGGCATCTCCTGGGTGCCGACCCTGCGAGGGGGATGAGCGATGGCCGTGGAAACGTCTGGGTGTGGGATGGCACACCGGGCCGGTGTCGGAAACGCAGACCAGTGGGGTGACCTTGGGCAAGCCCGGACCGTACTCCCCTGCGCCTCCGTTGTCCCCTCTGTAAAAATGTTGGGAGGCTCCGAAATCACATGAAACCGCACATGTCAAGGAGCTCTGTGAGCTGCAAACCTCCACATCCGTTCGAGGCTCTGCAGCTTCGTTTTATAATTATTGGTCATTTTTTAACCAGCCAGCTCTCGGCTCCATCTTGCGGGACACTTTCTTACTGTCCAGGTGGGGGGTGGGAACCAGACTCATGTGCGTGACATATTTAGCAAACAGCTCAGGGTCGATCCAACACGTGGAACCAACTTGCACGCCTCCACTGACAGGCAGCTCACCACCGACGGACGCTGCCAGGTTCCGTGGTAGAGCAGCTCTGGCCGGTTATAAAGTGCCTCCTACACTGAGCTGAAAAGTCCGTTCCTCATGCCGATGCCACTGCACCCGGACGATCCCAGTTACTTAGCCGTTTCTGTGGGGATCCTTCCAGAATCCCACGGACCCGAATGGGCTTCCCAGCTGGCTGCCAGAGACCAGCTGACTCTGGTTTCCGGGGCCTTTCTCTTCTCTTCTCTGAGTTTTCTACAACAAGCAGGTGCTGCTTTTTCTATTTTTTTTTTTTAATTTTTTAATGTTTATTTTTGAAGGAGAGAGACAGAGCATGAGGGGGAGGGGGCAGAGAGAGAGGGAGACACAGAATCCGAAGCAGGCTCCAGGCTCCGACCTGTCAGCACAAAGCCTGATGCCGGACTCGAACTCGTGAACCATGAGATCATGACCTGAGCTGAAGTCGGATGCGCACCCGACTGAGCCCCCCAGGCGCCCCCATCCACTTTTAATACCAAGAAAAGTCACCTGGAATGAAAAGCCCCAGGATGAGACCCTTGGGCAGACAGCTGCTGCTGTAGGTATTTTTTTCCAAGGAAACACTTTGATTCTCTCACTGGGGGTCCACGGTGGCCCTGAGTGGGCCGGGCTGGCTCTGAGGAGTAGGAACCCAGCTCTGACCAAGAAGGCAGCTGGGCACAAACACAATTTGGCCTCGGTGGTGGCGGTGGTTGGGAGAGGGTGGAGGTTGGGAGAAGGGACTCAACAGTGCTGTGGGTCCTACCGATAGGGGGCATCGTGTGGGCAGGGCTAGTCATGGAAGGCTTCCTGGAGGAGGCAGGATCTGAATGGGCTCTCGAGGAGCCAGAGGCAGGTGGACAGAAGGAGAATGGGTTGAGGGCAGTGTAGACATGGCAGACACGAGTCAGTGAGGAATCTGGGGTATCTAGAACTAAAGGTCCACACACGGGAAAAGGAAGACTTGGGACACCAGGGGGCATGTGGGCTTGCCCTGCCAGCAATGAGGGGCCACTGAAGGTTCTGGAGAAGGGGAGTCTCCACTCTGTGTGACCCTGAGAACAGCGCTAAGCTTCTCTAGGGCTTGGCGGCCCGTGAGTTCTGGAGCCGACTCGGGTGCCTGGAAGTTGGGATGGGGCCTGCGTCTTCTAATCAAGGGGACCCAGAAGAACGGGGGCAATCCCAGAGGTCGGTCCCTGCCTTCGGACCCCCGCTTCACAGGATTCAAACCGTTTCCTTTCCTTTTAACCTGCCGGCTTTCCAGGGAAATCTGATTTCGCAAACATGTTTTCTTAGCCGAGGGGAAACGCGCGCTATGCAAACAATGAAGATAGCCCCACGCGATAAGGGCCTCCCGGCTGTTGGGGCCGGAGGTCCGGCCAGAATGGAAAAGAGGGATGGGGCAGGGGTGGCCCTGGCTCCCCTGGCTGCCACAGGCGTGGAGAAGACCCCAGGCCTCCGAATGTCGGGCTGGCCAGGGCCTCGGGCGTTGTCTAACTCACGCAGCGGGACACAGAGGCCCAGAGAGGGAAGAGACTCGCCCAGGGGCACACGGCGCAAGGGCCTAACCCTCAGGCTCTGCCGTTTTCCCGTCTCCGGCCGGAGGGCTGAGCAGACTCCCTTCTGTCCGAGGCAGGCTGTGCTGGTGACGCCCGCACTCGGATGTAGAGTTTGGCCAGCGGGGGCCGCGGTGGGTCCCGTCCAGGTAGGGGTTCCCGGAGAGGGAGGAGTGGGATGCTCAGGTCAAGGAACGGGGGACGCGAGGGCAGTGGGACAGAGGCGTGTCTTCTGCCCTGGCGCCTGGTTTCGAGGCTAACGGAGAAAAGAACGGGGGAAGAAGGTGCCAGGCCGTCGTCACGGAGGCCGTGCAGGACCCAGAGCCCGGGTCCGGCCGGCCGTACGGCCCCGGTGACAACTTCTGAAGGCGGGTCGGCCCGAGCCTCCCCTGGGCCCACCTCACTGTGACCCACGGCAGCTGTGGCACCTGGAAGCTCAAGGTGAGCGAGGCGGCAGGTGGACACGCCTGCTGAGGCCTTTGTGCAGGATCCCCTGGGGCCGAGGCAGGAGTAGGGCGCCTTAACGGGACCTGAAGAAGATGAGCAGGCTTCCTCCCGGACACAACGGGTGGGGCTCCTCCCGGAGGTGCTGAAAGTACCAGCCTCCCGGTTGGGGGTGGCGAGGGGATTCTGGGGGGAGAGGAGACGAGGCGAAAGAACCTTCTGTATCTGGATATTAACATCAGCGTGACCTCCTGGGTACCCGCAGGCTGGTGAGGCCTGGGGACAGTTGGCTTCCAGCGAGGCATCGGCACCCTTGCTGCCAGGCGCACCCTCAGTGCGGGAGGAACAAGCTTCCTTCGGCCCCGAGGCGCCCGGCACTGTGCCAGGAGCTCGACAGCCCGGTGGGGCCGATGTTCGTTCCATCTTCCAGATGGGGCAAACCCCATCTCCTAAACTGCCCCGAAATGCCCTTAAGAGCGACGGTCCCCCCCAGCCTGGAACCTGTGCCTTCCCTAGGAGGAGCCGTTAACAGAAGAATTCCTGGCACTTCTAGGGACTAAAGACAGGGGGCGGTGCTGGGCTGGCGGTATTTGCGGAGGCACCGCGGCTTCAGCCGAGGACCAGGAAAGCCTTCCGACCTCCTCAGAGGCCCCCGCTCTTCCCCGCCAGCACCCCCTGGTTCCCCTTCGGGAACTGGGGTTATGGATGGTTTCCCACATCGTTCCACCTTCTGGGGGCCCCTCCACTTGGAACCGCTGCCCCACAGAAGGCACGACCACGTCCCTTCTACTGTCTTTGTGGGACAGTAAGATGCCGAAGTCGGTCCAGCCAACATCCCACGCTTTCATCTTTGCGTGACTTAACCTTGAACAATGCCAGTTGAAAGCGCCGAAGGGGGCGCCTGCGTGGCTCAGTCGGTTAAGCACTCCACTTCGGCTCAGTTCATGATCTCACAGTTTGTGAGTTCCAGCCCCATGTCAGGCTCTGTGCTGACAGCTCAGAGCCTGGAGCCTGCTTCGGATTCTGCATCTCCCTCTTTCTCTCTGCCCTCCCCCCCCACTCATGCTCTGTCTTTGTCTCTCTGTCTCTCTCTCAAAAATAAATATACATTAAAGAAATTTAAAAACTAGATTAGCCTGTAACTCCAATTAAAAAAAAAAAATAAAGCCCTGAGGGTCTCAAAGCCCCCCACCTTCCTTTTCCTGGTCGCCATCCTTTCCTGCAGCGAATCTCCCTTATAAAATCTCTGAGCCTCAGTTTTCCCACCTATAAAATGGGGTCATGGAAACAACCCCCCGCGGGCCCATCATCTCTCCCCGGTGACAAACACCAGCACTAAGCAAACCTGCTTCCTACCATAACCGTGACTCGGTTCCCTGTCAACTTCCTACCCAAGCCGGGCCGGCAGCGGCCCACGGGAGCTCAGGCACTGTCCGGACCCCAGTACCTCTACTTACCAGATTCCTTCCCAGTGACCTTAGACAAGTCCTCGTGCCTCGTGGGGCCTCCGTTTGCTCCTGTCTCGAATGGGGACACGTTGGGCTGCTTTGAGGATTAAATGAACTCGGCCCAGGACCTAAGCTTTTTGTCGGTGCTCAATAAATACCAGGCTCGAGCGCCGCGGAGAAGCGCCGGGAACACAGGGCGTGGAACCTGTCTGGGCCCGAGCGACATCGTGTCCATTCGTGAGCGCTCTATTCGTGAGCGCTTTTCCCAGGGCAAACGGCGACGGCAGGGCAGCCCGCCAGCGCGGGCCCAGAACCCGCGTCCCGTCCTCCAAGCCCCCGCCATCAAAAACAACAACAGAAGAGGCCGAACATCAAAGAACGAACGGCAAGTCCAAACATTTCTCTGTGCTCTTATCTTAATTAAAGCAAGTCCTATGCGGGGGTTTTCACGACTCGAGTTGAAAAGCCTGGTTCTGGTTTTATTGGTTTTGCTGACACCCACAGAGAAGTTCGTGACTTGCCCAAGGTCACCCAGCAGCCTGGGGCCGAGCTGGGGGCCCAAATCCCAGCCTCGGAGGCCGGAGCCAGGGCTCCTTCCCTGCCCCCTGCCTCCCCGCCCCTGCCCGAGCCGCCGGGATCCAAGGCTGGAGGTCAGAGAGAAGCATCGGTTCCTTCACTCATCCGCATATTTCATACGATACATTGAAGGCCTCGTATCTTCCAGGCGTTGTCGTAGGCTCTGGGGATACGGTCATGAGCAAGACGCTCTAGTGGAGGGAGGGGAAGAAAAGCAGATGCCAAGACAGCTCTTTCGTTGCGATTACAGGAAACGCTACCCACTATGTCCCTTCTCTTCGAAGCTGAGTCCTCTGACTGCCGAGTCGATACAAGTCGTTGGAAGAGCGGCTGGAACACGCATGCTCCAGCCCGACCAGCTTCCCAGCCTTTGGCCCCTCGCTGTCGGAGGCCGGCCTCCACGGACCGAGGAAGCCCAAGCTGCCCTGAGGAGAGGGCCTCGTGGAGAGAGCCCAGCCGGCCCGCACCACCCCCCGGCCCTGGTCACCGGGCCCACTGCGGAGCCCCTGCCCGGCCCAAATTGCAGATTCACGAGCAAAGCAAAGGACTGTTGTATTTTAAGCCTTTCGAGTTCCAGGGTGGTTCGTCATGCGATAATCCCAAATCAGCAGCTGGAAAATTCCATTTCATCCTCACGGGGTGGGGTAGTCCAATTACGACCCCCGCCCCCCCTCCCCATTTTACAGCTGAAGAACCTGAGGCTCAGAAAGGGAAGATGACGTGCTGAAGGACACACGGGCGGTGAGGGGCAAAGCGGATTCGGGGACTTCCCGTCAGCTCGACGGCGGGGCCACCGGGAGCGATTCCAAGAACTCCTTCCCCACTCCAAAGCAGTCGACTCCGAAGGCGGGTTTTTCAGTTGTGGCAAAAAGTGACCGAGGGGGCCGTTTTTGAGCCAAGGGGCTTCCAGTATTTTTAGAGGTAGGTGTCCCACGTAGATGGGTGTCTGCTATTCATTTTGTCCAAGGAGAGTCCTTGGAGGCTTTTTTTTTTAATGTTTATTTATATTTGAGACAATAAGAGACAGAGCACGAGTGGGGGAAAGGCAGAGAGAGAGGGAGACGCAGAATCTGAAGCAGGCTCCAGGCTCTGAGCTGTCAGCACAGAGCCCGACGCGGGGCTCGAACTCACAGACCGTGAGATCATGACCTGAGCCGAAGTCAGACGCTCAACCGACTGAGCCACCCAGGTGCCCCCTTGGTGGCTTTTTGAAGCAAGCAGACAAAGGCTCATCTCCCTGTTCTGGGCCTCTGTTTTCCCGTCTGCTAAAGGGGAACGATAAGACTACGCCTCTGCTTCTCGAGCTGGGGCTGGAGATGAGTTTACAGGTTACCTTCCCCCGACTTCCCCAGGGCTCCTTCTCTGATGCTAACGTTCCGTTTGGAAAGAAAGGAAACAGTCGAGCTGCCCGTGCCGAGAATTTTAGTGCGAGGAAGACTCTGCTGGTCTGGCAGGGCCGCCCCCGAGAGCTTGGTACGTAATGCCCGCTCTAAACTACGGTGCTTCTGAGACCGGAATTGGCCCGGGACGCTCCAGGCTGGGAGGCAGGAGCTCTGGGTTCCGGTGACCCGCCATGTGACCTTGGGCGAGTCACCGTCCCTCTCTGAATGTCTCTCCTGTGGTATCCAACAGACAGAGACCACCAAGCTGCCCCACCCCCAGGAGCTCACGGAATTTCGCCGTCGGTGTGAACCAGCCCCCCGGGGCTCTTTCTAGAAGCAGTGATGGAGGGGAGTTCCGCCGGGCAAACTCTCCTCCTCCCCCTCCTCCTCCCGCATTGTCATCCTTATTATTTATTTGGCTTTCAGATGGGCCACCCAGAGCTCTGTATAAAGATAAAAATATCATAACTCAAAGCTTCCCCCCGCGGTCCGCTCCCAGCTGCGCGTCGGAAGGCTGCACACAATGGCTTTGTTCCTTCCGGCCCTGACCCTCGGAGGGACTTACAGAACGAGCGAGGGGGGGCATTCCAAACGGAAGATGACGGTGCCGATGCCCGCGCCGCCGCCGGCGGCCTCCCGTGCCAGCGCGGTCTCTGCGCCACGCCCTGCGCGTGGTCCTTGACCGTCGTGCTGTCTCGTGAACCCTTCACAGCAACCCTACCGAGCGACCGATCGTCATTACTGCTTTCCTACAGATGAGGAAACTGAGGCCCGGGGCGGGGGGGGGTGGGGGGAGCGGGGAGGAAGTAGCTGTCCGGGATCGCGGAGCCTGGCACCTGGGACTCACACTCAGGCGGGCGGCCTCCTCATCCTCGATTCTGAAGAATCAGGCCACTTGGCCCCCAGCAAGGCCAGCTACTGTCACTATTACCGTGACCACTACTACCCTTCGCTGGACACGGATGTGCTGGCACGGGGCCAGGGTATTACGTTTTTGTCCTAAAACGCTCCACGCTGCGGAACAAATCGACCCAAAAGGTGGCGGCCTAAAGCGAGGACAGTTATTCCTTCCGCTCCTGAATCTGCGGTTTGGGCCGGGCTCGGCCCGGATGGTTCCGGCACCTGCGGAGGAAGAGCTGGCAGCTGGCCGGGCATCTCCGCATGTCTTCAGGGAGGCCCGGGACCTGGCCACACGATCCGCCTGCACGGCGACCCAGGGTTTCTCGCGGGGCGGCCGGGGGCTCCCCGAGGCCAGAGCCAAGCGCCCGGGAGGGCCGGTGCCGGGCCTCGCTCCTGCCGCCTCGCGCTAGGTACGGCCGAGCACTAGGGCCAGGGCCAGATTCGGGGGGAGGGGGATCGAACCCCCACTTCCCAACGGCAGGAGTGCCAGGGGACCCGCGGCCATCCGACGGCCACCGCGCGCGTGCCCTCGGATGGGGACCTTTACAGCAACCCCTGAGATCCAGTTAGGCGCTCGCGGTCAGGAGCACCTGAGGTCAGACGCTGCTGCGGCCCCTGGGGCAGAGCCAGGAGCAGGGGACGGTGCCACAGCCACCTTGCAGATGGGATGGCGGAGACTGATGAAGGGCTCAGGGCCCACGAAGGGGCCCGCGCCCTCCCCGGGACTCTCATCGATCCGTGCTCAGTCCGAGGTCGGGGCTGTGATCGCCAGCCTTGAGGTGAAGAGCAGGGTTCAAATCCCGGTCCGTGGGACGCTAGCCTGGTGGCGACCGCCACCCCACGCTGCCCCGTCTCAGCGCGTGCCACCTCCTGGCTTCCCCGTGACACCGATTCACGGGCCCCGCCGGACACAGGGGCACCCCCTGGGGAGGGCCAGGCCGGTGCAGGAGAAGGTGCCGCTAAGAAGCGGGGGCCCCCATGAGCCTGTGAGGGAGGGAAGGGCAGGAGCTCCGAGAGTGGCCCAGCCTGAACCGGTCGCCACGGCAACCGCTGGGGCTGTCTGGAGCCAGCAGCCTGCCAGGCCTTGGCCCCACAAAGCCCAGGAGGGAGGCGGAGGGGGCGGGCCCGGCGGGGCATAAATCAGGGAGTTCTATGCCCCTGACTCCGGGCAGACGATTTATGGGGCTGCTCGGAGCCCACTGGCTGCACCAGGGAGAGGGGAGAGGGTCTCCCTGCTCCCACCGCCCCTGGGGCCCCCCGGCTTGGCGCGGGGTGGGCAGGAAGAGGCGCCGGGGCCTGGGAGCCCCTCTGGGCCACCCTCGGTGCTGCCGGAGGCCCCCGCCCCCACCGGGCCCGCACCAACCCCTTGGTGCCACCGCACCAGCCTGCCGCCCCCCACGCTGCCATGGACAGTTTAAGAAACAAGTCTCGGGCTAAACTGCTCCAGGCGCATGCTGGTGTTTTCCAACCCGCGCTATCTCTTTTGTCAACCGCTGGTCATGGCCCATGGCAGTTTATGACTTGCCGTTAGGTAAACACTGAGCCAAAGGCGACCGGAGAGGACACTGCGGCTGGCTCGGCTCTCCCTCCCCTCACGCACAACTAGAACAGACTCCTGTCCTCCCCGCCAGCTCCGGGGTCTGCCTCCAAAGCCCGAGCTTGTTCCGCTCACTATCCAACGAGCCATCAGAGCCACCCGCGATGGAACCCGCTTCCTGGGCAGGAGTCGTCCAAGCGAGAGCGGAATGACTGCCTGGCGGGGTGCTTCAGGGGACCCCGGCGTCCACCAGGGAGGGGGCACGCCTGATGCCTCTGGGCTGCTACAGGCCGGCAGGAGGCCAAACACCGAGCATCGTGCCCGCGTGGGAACGGAGCCACGGATGGGATGCCAGCCCGCGCCCACTGAGGAGGGCTCAGAGCTTCCTGCTGGCTCAGAGGGACAGGGGAGCAAGGAGGCCACCAAGGCGAGTGTGTCTGGCGGGAGCCTGGCAGAAACGGCAGCACCCCGCTCTCCCTGCCCTGCCGGCTTCGCGCCTGCTGCACAGACCTGACAGCCGCTCCCGCGTCTCCCGGCTCGGCCCCTCCTCCCGGAACCAGCCCCACCAGCACCCCTGTCGGCACCCCTGTCGGCCCACCTCCGGCCCCTGCGCTTCTCTCCAGCCCTCTCTGCCCTCCGCCTCCAGAGGGAGGTCCCTCTCCCCGGGGGCCCTACTGAGATGCCGTGGGTGGCCGCTGACAGTGCAGCGCCCCCATCTCCAGGGGACTCGCTCCCGGGCTCTGCACCGCCACGCAGGGGCGCGTGACCTTGAGCAAAACACTCCCCCGTCCCAAGCCTGACTTGTTGTCATGGAAACGGCTGATCATTTCTACCCTGGGATTATCGATAAGAGAAGATGACCACAGTACATTAAGTTAAAAGGGCAAACCCATTCCCCTGTTTGTTAAAAATAAAACCCGAGAACCGTTTATACGTATTTGTCTGTTTGTTCCGCGTGGAAAATTCGGAAGGACGCGGGTGGCAGAAGCAGTCTCGGGAGGCGGAGGGGCAGGTGATTTTTATTTCACACTCTGCGCGTTCCTAAGTGATGCGGAAAAAGTTAATTCAGTAATCGCGTGTTAATTTTATAATAAAAAAAAGGAAATTTGAAAACTGTGCCGTCCACCCCCCCACACACACCCCCCCAAAACATTTGCTGACCGCTGTCTGGTCTCCGGAAGGAAGGCCGCGGAAGTTGAGGCAGGGCGCGTGAGCAGGAGGGAGCCCCCTCTCTCGGCCTGGGAAAAGGCCGCCTTCAGACTTCACACCAACCCGAGGAGGTAGTGTGTGCTTACTGCCATCTGACAGACAAGGACGGCGAGACTCAGAGCTGACGGCCTTTTCCAGGGCTGGGGAGGGACCCCTGTGCCCAGAGCCTCTCACGGGCTTCTGCTGGAAGGTGACCAGAGGGCCGAACTAGGAACTGAGGCACGAGATGGGGAAAGCAAGCTCTGGAGATTGCCAGCCTCTGCTGCTCTGGGCCTTGAGCTGAGTGCTTTAGATGACGAAATCTTCGCAGTGGCTCTCCGTTTCCTCAGGGCATCTGCCCGGGCTGTTCCTTCTGTCTGGAATGCTGTTCCAGCAGATGTCTGAATTTTGGATTTTCTCAACACTCAGGTCTCCTCCGAGAGACCGTGTCGATCATCCAGGCTCAACCAGGGCCATGCCGGTGACCCGCACGGACCGCGGCCAACCACCTGTCACTGTGCGCCCCCTTCCTGCACTACTGGGTGTAACGCTGCCACCTGGTTTACTAGGCTGTCATCGGCCTCCCTCTTGGAATGTCAGTCCCGCGGGGGCAGAGCCCGGCCACATTCCACAGACTTAGAATGGTGCCTCACGCACCCGGTAGGCGCTCAGTAAGGCTCGGCGCCCCCACGTCCCCTCGGCACCCCCTTCCTGTGCACCCCGACCCCCAACACTTCCGACTGCCAACACCTGTAATTCTCATCCGGGGGCTTTTCTGGCCCCCTGAACTTGCCCTGTCCCCACACTGCTTGGGCCAGAGTGCCAGAGGTCCACCATGACCCCAGGAACATCCTTCGGGCAAGGACGGATGGAAGCCGGTGGGCAAATACCCCGGCCCCTTCGCCTCGGCTGGGGGAACTCTGGGGCATGCTGTACACTGTCGCCCTGAGCACCCCTCGCCCTGCTGGGGCCCATGCCTCAGTTTCCCCTAGCAGCGACCTGCTGAACTCCCACACCGCCTTCTCGTTGATGGCTTCCTCCCTGTGCTAGCTTCATGGGGCTGCGTGACAACATACCACCAACTGGTCGGCTTAAAACACCAGAATCTCTTCTGTCACCATTCAGGAGGCTAGAAGCCCGAAAGCTCCCCTCGCTTCTGGTGGTCACCAGCAGCCCTTGGCATCGCTGGCTTGTGGCCACACACCTTCATCGTCTGCCCCGTCACAAGGCGTCCCCCCTTGTCTCTGTGCCTCCACACAGCCGTCTTCGCTCCGTGTGTACCCATTGCACAGATCCCCCTCATTCTATAAGAATACCGGTCGTTGAATTAGGGTCCACCCCAAACCAATACGACCTCACCTTATCTTGATTACATCTGCAGAGACTTTATTTCCAAACACGGCCGCTTTCTCAGGGACTAGAGGTTAGGGCTCGAACATATTTCTTGGGGCGGGGCGGAGAGAACACAACACCGTCTCTGTCTCAGTATCCCTTTCTCCCCGGGTTTTCCCAGGACCCCCCCCCTCTCCGAATCCTTGCACCCAAACCCTTGTCTTGAGTCTGCTTCTGGCGAAGCCCAGCCTAAGACAGAAGATTTGCTGCAGGAATGAACGATGTTTGACACAGGAGCAAACTCAGAACAGTGAGAGCCTTTGCTCGGGACCGACGCTGGCGAGCATCAGAGCAGAGGCTCCAGCCTAAGTCTGTCCGTTTCCACAGCTCCGGAGAGGCGAGGCTCTGGAAAGCTGTTAATGGCATGGCTGCTTTGAAAGGTAGTGAGCTCCCCATCCCTGGAAGGCTTCAAGTGTGCCAGTGGGGATCGCTGCACAAGGCCGGGAGCTGGTCTGGGTGACCTCAAAGGCCCGACTAGCCCTGACATCTGAGTCTGTACATTTTAAGAGCCTGTGGTAAAAACTCCGGGCCTCAGGGTCGGACAGCAGAATGACCTCCTCCTGACCTCCCCAAAGCCTCTCGGCAAAGCCAAGTTTCTCCAGAATCAGCCTTAATTGGATGTCTCTTCTTCTCGTTTATTAAAGGGACACAAAAGAGACAAAACCACTTGAATTGTCCCCCAGACGTGCTGGCTATAAATGTCTCCCTAAAAGGGCCCGGCCTGGGCTCTGGTGCCCAGCAATTATAGCCGCTATGAGACCCGCCCAGAAGACCAGCCCAGGCACCTCTTTGGTCTCCTCCCTGCCCGGGCAGGTCACTGCCAGCGAGAGTCCCTCTGGAGGGGCAGGCTACGGACCACAAGATTCATCCAGGACTCAACAGACACGCTCAACTGACTCTCGTCCAAGCGCGGGGGTGGCCCGGCCCTGGGTGGGGAGGGGGCACGTTCCCCCATTTCCCTCAAGGTCACGGCTAGCCCCGCCACGGAGCAGGGCTGGGATGGTCAGCAGGGAGCCCTCTGGCACAAATCCCCCGCCTCGGCCCCCTCGGTGTCGACACGTGCATCCGGCTTTAGCAAGAAGAGGCGCAGCGTCAGACCCTCGTGTGCCTCTTCAGGGGCCGTCACGGCTTCCTACTGCCCGGTGCGCAACGCCGACACCCCCATCCTAGGTCTGGTTAGAGGAAGGAGCCAGAGAGAGCCCTCTCTCTAAACAAGTCTAGACCAGTCTGTAAAACAGAACGGCGGCTACGAGCACGGACCCAGGTTCAAATGCTGGCTTCTCTACTTACCAGCTGTGTGACTTCAGGCGAGTTGCTGGACCTCTCTGAGCTTCTGTATCCTCGCCCATTAGATGGGTTGATAATAAGGGCGCCTACGTCACCGGGCTGCCGTAAAGCTTCACTTCGGAGTTAACCCATGAGAAGCCCCTAGCCTGGCGCCCGCCACCTGCTAATCAATAGAGGCCAAGCTGAATACTATTGAGGCGTCTACGCAGCCAGCACCACGGAACGCACGTCACCTGGACTCTCTCATTCGGTCCTCGCCAGCACCTCCTGAGGTAGGTGTTTTCGTTGTCCCCACTTTGCTGGGGACAACGCTGAGAATTCCAGTGGCTTTTGAGTCCTGGTTTCTCTGCTCCCAGGCCCACAGTGCGGGAGGCCACACGGGCGTTAGCCCACAGGTGCGGCGGGAGGGGCGGGCCCGGCCTTTCTGACTTCCGAGGCCGCAGGCGCGCAGCGGGTCCACCAAAGAACCCGATTTCCCGTCCCTTTTCCCAGGGGCCAAATTCACCCCATGTTTATAAAAGCCCAAGTGCTTCCAAATGGCTGAACTTGACCCGCCCCGGCCATGACCTCATCTCCTCGCTCGCCCCGCTCCAGACACACTGGAATCCTGGCTACCTCTCAGTTCCCCAGGCACCTTCCCTCTGGACCTTGGCACATTCTCTTCCTTCTACCGGAAGCCTCTTCTCCCAAACACCAACAGGCCTTGCTTCTTCAACCCTTTCAGGTTCCTACTCAAACGTCACCTCGGCGTTTGGGCCTTCCGCCACCAGTGTTTACCAGGGCCCTCCCACGCCCACCCCACCCTCGCCGTCTTCTAGCCTTGCTTCTTTTTCCTTCCTAGGACGGATTATCATCTGACAGAGTAAATGTTTCAGCTCTCTGTTCGCATTTGTTTCCCCGCCCACAACTTCCCCGCGGAGAATGTGAGCATGTGAGCGCTCAGAGGTCAGACATTGTCTGTGTTGCCCACTGAGGTATTCCCAGCCCTTCCAAGAGTATGTGACTATATATCATGGCTACGGAGTATACGACAGGACAGCTTTCTGAATGAATGAATGAATGAATGAATGAATGAATGAATTTCTGTAGTTCCAAAAATGTTTTGTGAGTAAACAGTAAGTAGACAGTAAGCGTGTATGGCATTTTGAAACAGTTGTATTAAGCTACAAGGGGCTGGACGTATTTAAAAGGTGCGGTTCGAGGGGCACCTGGATGGCTCGGTCGGTGGAGCGTCTGGTTCTTGATTTCAGCTCAGGTCATGATCTCACGGTTCGTGAGTTCGAGCCCCAAATCGGGCTCCGAGCTGACAGTGTGGAGCCTACTTGGGATTCTCTCCCCCTCTCTCTGCCCCTTCCCCATGCTCTCTCTCTCTCGAAATAAATAAACTTAAAAAATTTTTTTAAAAAGGAACTGTAAGGTTACAAGTCGGTGATGAATAAAAGTAAGTCCGCCAAGGCAAAGTGTGGTCTGAAAATACACTTTATTGCAAGCACCCTCGGCCGAGGTTCCGCGACTCACAAGAGAGGAGTCGAGGAAGTCGCGCCCGAGATTGGGGCTTGGGGTTTTTAAGGGGTTTGATGCTGAAGCTGGCTACGTAATTCTCTCTTTTTTTTATTGGAGGTTCTGTCTGCCTGTCAAGGTCCTATTGGTCCGCCAGAGTTTGGGGCGGAGGTTTAGGGCGGAGGTTTAGGTATTTCCGATTTCCGAGAGTGACGTGTTCCTCCTTTGTGGTTCCGGGGAGAATGTCGGCCATCTTGGGTTAGTTTCCATTGTCGGGAGCCTTCTCTTCGCCGTAACCCAACAGGAACAGTTTGATAAGCTTCGATATATGGATGCACCAGGAAACCAACACTACAGACAAGATAGTCCCTTTGTAATTCTCCTCCCCAGCGACTACTGATCTACTTTCTGTTGCTAAAGGTTACTTCATATTTTCTAGAATATTATCTAAATGGAACTCTATGGTATGTACTACTGGCTTTTTCACTCAACATAATTATATTGAGGTTTTGAATAAACCTTGTTAATAAACGTTGTCTTGTATATCAGAGTCTGTTCCTTTCTACTGCTGAGTACTAGTCCATTGTATGGATATACCGCAACTTATCAATTCACCCGTTGATGGACAATTTGATTGTTCCCAGTTTGCAACTATTATAAATAAGGTTACTAGGAAGCTTAATGTACAAGTCTTTGCATGGCTAGATTAAACATACACTTTCTTTTCTCTTAAGTAAATACCTGGATTATATGGTAGGTGTAAGCTAACTGTATAAGTAACCACCAAACTGTTTTCCAAAGTGTTTGTACCATTTTATATTCCCACCAGCAGTGTATGCAAAATTCCAGTTGCTCAGTGTCTCCCCAACCCCTGATACGGTCTTTCAGATTTTAGCCATTCTAATTCACGTGTAGTACGATCTCATTGTATTCTATTTGCAGTTTCTGAATAATTAGTAATATTGAGCTTCTTTTCACATGCTTAATCACCATCTGTATACTTTCTTTGGTGAAGTGACTGTTCAAGTCTTTTGCCCATTGAAAAAAACTGTGTTTTGCATTCTCTTATTCATTCATGGTTTTGAACATATTTTCAAAATATATTCTGGATATAAGACCTTTATCAGATAAATGAGTTGAAACATTTCCTCCCAGGCTTTGTCTTGTCTTGTTATTCCCATAACAGTGTTTTTTTGAATCGTAGACTTAAAAAAATACTTTGAATAAAGAACGATTTGTCTACTTTTTCCTTTAGCATCTAAAAAATATTTGCCTAACCCAAGGTCACAAAGACTTGCCCCTATGTTTTCTTCTAGGAATTTATAACTTTTGATTTTACATTTAAATTTTTTCTTTTTAATTTTTAAAAATTTAAAAATTTTTTTAGAGACAGAGCAAGTGCGAGTGAGGGACAGGGGCAGAGGGAGCGGGAGAGAGAGAGAGAGAGAGAGAGGAGAGTCCCAAGCAGGCTCCAAGCTCGGTGTGAAGCCCAATACCGGGCGTGATTCCACAACCCTGGGACCACGACCCTGACCCTAGCCTAACTCAAGAGCTGAATGCGCAGTCAACCGACTGAGCCACCCAGGTACCCTGGATTTGACACTTAGATTTAGGATACTTTTTTGAGTTATTTTTTATATGGTATGAGGTGTAGTTGAAAGTCCTATGCTTTTGTTCTTTTTTCCTTCCTTCCTTCCCTCCTTCCTTCATTCCCATTTTTTTTTGCATATCAGTATTCAATTATTTTAATACCATTTGATAAAAAAGACTGCTTTCTCCACTGAATCACCTTTGCACCTTTGACAAAAATCCGTCGTCCTCGTATATGTGAGCCCATTTCTGCATTTCCTCGTCTGTCCATGGATCTATTTGTCCGTCTCTATGCCCATACCACTCGGCGCGACCACTGGAACTTTGTAATAAGTCTTGAAGTCAGGCAAGCCCTCTCCCTTTGCCCTTTTCCAAAGTAGCTGTGACTGCTTTGGTTCCTTTGCATTCCTCGGTGACTGTGGAAAGCAGCTTGTCAATTTTCACACGGAAGCCTGCTGAGATTTTGATGGGTTTGCGCTGACTCTATAAATCAACGTGGGAAGAAGTGACCTCCTCGCTATACTGAGCGTTCTCGCCCCTGAACGTAGGTAGGGATGCTATCCCTCCACTGATTTATGTTTTCTTTGATTTCTCTCCGCAGTATTTGGTAGTTTTCAATATACATTGTTAAATGCCTTTTTGTTTTCAGTATTTTGTATATTTTTTGATGCTAGTGGAAATGATGTATTTTAACCTCAATTTCTGATTATTCATTGCTGATATAAAGAGATAATTAATTAATATTGGTCTTGTATCCTGCAGTCTTGCTAAATGCGGGGATCAGTTGTAATGTGCATTAGATTTTCCAAATACAGTAATAGCTCATTGGCAACATTTTTACTTCTTTCATTCCAATCCAGCCCAGAGGTCTTTCATTTCTTTATCTTCCCTGACTGCGCTCCTAGACCTCTCAGGGCAGCGCCGAATGCAAGTGGTGAGAGCAGACGTCCTTGTATTTCTCCTGATCTTAGAGAGATCTCCATCAACTATGTTGTCGGCTATCATTTTATTTTGTTTTTTGAGTAAGTGTGTTTTGATCAAGTTGGGGAGGTTCCCTTCTATTCCTGATTTGTGGAAAGTTTTTTATTTTTTAATTCTACTTCAATTTTTTTAGTACACATAGGGCTACATCTGTTTCTCTTTGAGCAAACGTTGGTAGCTTGTGTCTTTTGAGAAATGTGTCCATTTCACTGATGTCATTAAGTGTATCGGCACTCAGTTATGAATAATAGTCTCATGATTCTTTAAATATCTGTAGCCTTTGTAGGGATGTCCTCTCTCTCATTCTTGATATTTTTATTTTATTTATTTATTTTGTACATTTATTAATTTTTGAGAGACAGAGCACAAGTGGGGGAGGGGCAGAGAAAGAATGAGACACAGAATCCGAAGCAGGCTCCAGGCTCCGAGCTGTCAGCATGGAGCCCGATGTGGGGCCAGAACTCACGAACCGTGAGATCATGACCTGAGCCCAAGTCGGACACTTAACCGACTGAGCCACCCAGGCGGCCCTCATTCTTGATATTGGTAATGGATGACTTCTCTCTTTCCGGACCGGTATGCCTAGAAGCTTGCCCGCCGTATCAACCTTCTCAGTGACCGGCTTTTGATTTTATTAATGTTTCCCTTGTTTTTCTGTTTCCTACTTCATTTCATCTCCCCTCTTATTTTCATCCTTTCCCTTCCTCTGCTTACCTTGGCTTCGATTTGATCTTCTTCTAGTTTCTGTAAATGAAAGCTGAGGTCATGGATTTCAGACATTTTATCTCTCCTGATACAGACAGGAAGTGCTACCAGTTTCTGCCTAAGTAGCCCTCGGGTAGCGCCCCACAAACTTCAATATGCTGCGTTCTCATTTTCATTCAGTTAAAAATACTTTATACTTTCTTCTTTCGCCTTCGGGCTACTTAGAGGTGCGTTGTTTAGCGTCCGAATGTGGGAGAGGTTTGCCAGAGATCTTTTTCTCATTGACTTCCATTTAATTCTCTTGCGATCAGACTCATACTTTGCATGATTTAAATTCTCTTAAATTTACCGAGACATGTTGTAGAGGCCAGAATATACTCTATCTAGTGACCACGTCACGGGCACTTGAAAAGAATGTGTATTCTGCTGTTTGGGGCATCGTGTTCTAGCAACGTCAGTTAGATCGAGCAGGCTGGTAACGCTCAGGGCTTTGATATTCCTACTGATTTTCTATCCACTTGTTCCATCAATTATCGAGAGAGGAGTATTGAAGTCTCTGATTACGATTGCGGATTGGTCTATTTCTCCTTGCCATTCTGTCAGTTTCTGTGTCTCGTATTTTGAACCTCTTTCATTAGGTGCATAAATATTGAGGGTTGTTATGTCCTCCTGATGAACTGATTCCTTTATAACTATGAATGATTTGGGTTATCTCTGGTCAAATCCTTTGCTTTGAAGTCTACTTTGTCTGATATTAACACAGCCATTCCAGCTTTCTTTTGATTAGCGTTACATGGTATATCTTTTTCTATAATTTTACTTGGAAACTATTTTGTCTTCGTATTTAAAGTGGGTTTCCAGGCAGCATAAAGTTGGGTCTTGCTTTTGTTGTCTAATATAACAACTGACTCCCTTAACTGAGATATTCAAATCATTTCTTCTTTTTTAATTTTTTTTTAATGTTTGTTTATTTTTGAGAGAGAGAGAGAGACAGAGTGTGAGTGGAGAAGGGGAGGGGAGAGTCTAAAGCAGGCTCCAGGCTCTGAGCTGTCAGCACAGAGTCCCATGTGGGGCTTGAACTCCTGAACAGTGTGAGATCATGACCTGAGCCTAACTTGGACACTTAACCAACTGAGCCACCCAGGCACCCCTCAAATAGTTTCTATTTAATAAGATTATCAATACAGTTAGATTTAAATCTAATCTATTTCTACTTATTTTCTAATGGTCTCATCTGTTCTTTGATATCTTTCTCTCTGCCTTCTTTCAGATTCATCGATTTCATTTTGCCTTCTTTGCGTACTTCTTAGCCGCGTAACTGTTTTGTTATTTTTATGGTTGCTTTAGGGTCGATGGGATACACGTTTAACTTACCGTTCTATCCTCAAGCAATGCTAGACCAATTCACGACGAGCATAAGAACCCTAAAGTACTTCCGTCTCTCCTATCTCAGCTTTTGTGCAATTGTCTCCTGTGCTTTGTATCTAGAAATTCATTATTTTGTAATCGCTTTTGCTTAGTCAATTATCTTTTTAAAAGATTTAACCGATAAGAAGAAAAGGATCTCGGGGGCACCTAGGTGGCTCAGTCTGTTAAGCGTTGGATTGATTTTGGCTCAGGTCATGATCTCACGGTTCGTGAGTTCGAGCCCCATGTAGGGCTACCTGCTGACAGTGTAGAGCCTGCTTGGGATTCTCTCTCTCTCTCTCTCTCTGTCTCTCTCTTTCTCCCTCTCTTTCTGCCCCTCCTGTGCATGTGCTCTCTCTCTCTGTCTTTGTCAAAATAAATAATAAACTTAACAAGAAAAGGATCTTCTATTTTTGTTCTGCAAAACTATCATTACTAGCGACCTTCCTTGTTTTGCCCGAAGCCATATTCTATGGTGTATTATTTTTCTTCTGCCTAAAAGAACTTTTATTTATTTTTCAAAAAAGGTTTATTTTCGTATAATCTCTACACCCAACACAGGGCTTGCACTTACAACTCAGAGATCAAAAGTCGCATGCTCCACCGTCCGATCCAGCCAGGCGCCCCTTAAAAGACCTTTTAAAAATACTTCTTATCTGCTGCCAATGAATGATTTTCTCTTTTGCATATCTTAGTTATTTTTTGAAGTTTTATTTATTTATTCTGAGAGTAAGAGAGAGCACGTGAACACACAAGCAGGGGAGGGACAGGGAGGGGAGGAAGGATCCCAAGCAGGCTCCTGACTGTCAGTGCAGAGCCCGATGCGGGGCTCACATTCACACACTGTGAGATCATGACCTGAGACAAATTCAAGCGGGGGACGCGTAACCAGCTGAGCTGCCCTGGTGCCCCCCCTTTTGCAGATCTTCAAAAGGCTTTCTTTCCAGGCGCCTGGGTGGCTCAGTCGGTTGAGTGTCCGACTTCGGCTCAGGTCATGATCTCACGGTTAGTGAGTTCGAGCCCCTGTCGGGCTCTGTGCTGACAGCTCAGAGCCTGGAGCCTGCTTCGGATTCTACATCTCCCTCTCTCTCTGCCTCTCCCCTGCTTGCTCTCTCTCTCTCTCTCTCTTTCAAAAATAAATAAAAATATAAAAGAACAAAAAAGAAATCTCTCACCTTTATCTTTGTTCCTTTGTATCTTTTTGTTTGTCTTTTGCAACTTTAAGCTTTTTCTCTCGATCATTGGTTTTTAAGTAATTTGATTAGGACGCGACCTGGTGTGGTTTTCTTCCTGTTTCTTGTGCTTGAGGTTCATTGAGATTCTTGGCTCAGTTTGGGAAAATGTCGTTCATTATTTCTTCTGATATTTTTCTTTCTACTATTTTTTTTCTTCTCCTCATTCCTTTTTCCTCTTCTCCTTTGGGGACTCTATTTACATATCCATTAGGCTGCTGGAAGTTTCCTGCAGGTCACTGTCGCTCTCTTCATTTGCATTTGGGTCTTGTTTCTTCTGATTTTATTTTAAATAATTTTTATTGATAGGTCTTCAAGGTCCCTAATCTTTTCTTCAGCGCTGTCTGGCCTGATATCAATCCCCCATCACGTATTCTCCATGCCAGACGTGGTGATTTTAATATCTAGTTGTCTGAGCTGAGTCCCTTTTTATAACTTCTCTCACTCTACTGAACTCGCTCGGTCTCTCCTCTGGTTTCCTAAACATACAGAATACAGTTACGGTAACTGTTTTAATGCCCTTATCGGCTCATTTTGATATCTGTGTCGTTCTGGATTGGTTTTGATGGACTTTTCTCTTCTTTGCTTATCTGGTCATTTTTTTTCCCTTTTCCTCTTTTTTTTTTCACCATGATAAGTGCAGTCCTTACTCCCCATCACCTATCCTCTCCTGCCGTTCACCGACCCTCTGGGGATGGTCAATTTGTTCTCTATAGTTAAGAGTCTGTTTCTTAGCTTCTCTCTCTCTCTCTCTTTCTTATGCTCATTTGTTTTGTTTCTTAAATTCCACAAATGAATGAGATCACATGGTATTTGTCTCTCTCTGACTGACTTATTTTGCTCACTATTATACTCCCTAGCTCTATCCACGTTGCTGCAAATGGCGAGATTTCATTCTTTTTTATGACTAGATAACATTCCGTCGTATATGTACAATGCCTGGTCATTTTAATAGTTGCCAGACATTGTGAGTTTTGTTTCATTGGGTACTGGAATTTTTAATTGAAGTCGTTTTTCTTTGATTTATATATTTACAAATAATCTCTGTGCCCAGCATGGGGCTCAAACTCACGACCCCAAGATCTAGAGTCTCATGCTCTGTTGACTGAGCCGTCTAGGCATCTTCTTTTTTTTCATGTTTTTTTTTGTTGTGGTTGCTGTTGTTTTTGTTTTGTTTGTTTTAGGGAGCTGGATATTTTTTTTTATTTCTGTAAACAATTCTTTTTAAAAATTTTTTAAATGTTTTTATTTATTTTTGAGAGAGAGACACAGCACGAGAAGGGGAGGGGCGGAGAGAGAGAAGGAGACACAGAATCTGAAACAGGCTCCAGGCTCCGAGCTGTCAGCACGGAGCCCGACGCGGGACTCAAACCCACGAACTGTGAGATCGTGACCTGAGCTGAAGTTGGAAGTTTAACCGACCGAGCCACGCAGGCGCCCCTCGGTTAACCATGCTTAAGGTTTGGGGCAGAATTAAATGATTTGGAGACCAGTTTGATCTTTTCAAGCCTCTTTGGAGATTTGTTGGGGGGACAGAGCAGCATGGGGGGTAGGGATAATTACTCCCTGTAAAGGCGGGACCCTGCCGGGTTCTCCACCCAAGGCCCCGAAAATGATAAGGTTTTGCCACCTGGCGGCTGGGAGTAGACGCGGTTTCAGACTCTGTGAGTTCCAAGCACTGTTTCCTCTGATGGTCCTTGGGTGGGTCTTCCTTCGTCTCGGGCAATTTTCTCACACTATGAGCTCAGAAGACCTAGGAGATTTTCAAAAGCCCTGAAAGTGTCCACAGAGAGACCCCCGCACATGCCCCTGTCACCCGGGGCCTCCGTCTTATTTTCCGTGGCCGTTTCCCACCCGCCAACTTCGCAGCCACAGAGGCCAGGCCAGCGCTTCCCGACCCACGGCCCATCCGGCATCTTAAAAGCAAATCCGGGGAGAGGAGAAGAACCGGGGCCGCGGGGGAGCCACCGCCGGCGTCCGTCATTCGTCTCGCTAACATTTCTCTGTCATCCTGGTCACGCCACGATCGCGCCTGAAAGAAAATCACTTAAGAGGAGGAGGCCCCACGTAGCGTAACAAAGACTTGATTCTCGTCGGCCACAGAGGATGAATCTCCCCCGAGGCGTCAGGAGAGAAGAAACCTGCCCGCCAGCCGTGCCCCAAGCTGAGATCCTGTTTTTCCAAACTATACCCTGTACCCCGGACAAAAACATGTCACCCCCTGTCTTCATGTTTCCGATTTTATACTCTTACCGTTGCCTGTGGGTATTGACAGCACTTAGTTCTTCTTTTTTTTTTAATTTTTTTTTAATGTTTATTTATTTTTGAGAGACAGAGCATGAGCAGGGGAAGGGCAAAGAGAGAGGGAGACACAGACTCCGAAGCAGGCTCCAGGCTCTGAGCCGTCAGCACAGAGCCCGACGCGGGGCTCGAACCCACAGACCGTGAGATCACGACCTGAGCCAAAGCGGGACGCTTAACCGACTGAGCCACCCAGGCGCCCCTGACAGCACTTAGTTCTGTTTGAGATTCTCACGTTGTTCGTGCTTTGATGCATTGCCACATTAGAACGTACTAACTCTAATCTGGTTTTTGAAGCAGCCGCTGACCCAAAAGCTAGTTCAGAGTAAGCATCAGAGGAAAAATGGATTCTTCACCTTCGAAGCTTCCCGCCTCCCCTTCTCTCTGCCCTTGTCTCTCTCCTCTCCCTACGTTCTCTCCTTCTCTCCTGCTCTCCGCGCTTCCTTCCCTGCCTCTCGCACCCCTGCCTCGGCCAGAAGGCAGACAGGGTGGGCTCGGGTCCCGGATCCCCGTCTCGGCGGGCGGCCTCGGTTAAGGTGACCTCTGAACCTCGTGGAGCCTCCGAGTCTTCACACAGGAGAGGGGGGACGAGGCCGTTTACCTGAGAGAGTGGTCGTGAGGCTCGAAGGAGGTCCCGGGCATGAGACGTCCGGCTCGCAGTAGGTGGTCAGGGACGCGAGGTATTGTTTCTTCATTTGACGAACATCTACGGAGCGCTCGTCTGTGTCAGGCTCGGTGCCGGGCCCTGGAGTTACAGGCAGGAAGGAGTTCCATAGGGGAGACGGCGGGGGGGGGGGGGGGGGGGCGAAAAATTAGACTGAAGCATGGCGAGAGATATTCTATGAACAGCCCTTCTCGAAGGACAGGGCTGTGCCCGCGCCGGGCACTCCCCGTCACTGGGGAGGTGTGGCCGGAGAACCCGAGTCCCGCGTCGTTGCGAGGAGAGCACACATACAATTTGGCCGCCCGGTGTGTGGGGATGAGGGTCGGGCAGGAACGGTACCTCTGAACCTCGGGCAGACTTGACTCCGCCCTCCCAGCTCAGGAGCGGAAGGGGGCTAATCCGGACCGTCCCACACATCACACCCTAAGGTCTGTGGCACTGGAAGATGAGGGTCTGGAACTGCTGGTACTATCTTGCTTCCTTCTGAAGCTGAGGACGAGGCCACCATGTCGGGAGCAGAGCCCAGGGCTGTTAAGAGACCAGGGCTTGACGACACGTTGGAACTGCTGGTTCCAGCCATACCTGAAGCCAAACTCTCCTGGGACTTTGAAGTGAACTGAGCCATAAAACCCCCCTGTATTTTTTCATCTAGATTAATTTAGGTACTTTTTTCTATTCCTCGTGGCCCAAAGGGTCCTGTAACTGACTTGACAAAGATGCCGAGATGTTCGCTAAATGCTTGGTGGGAGGGAGGAAAAAGGAGGAGCGTGATGACCTCCGGGAGCCCTTCCGGCTCTGACGTGGGCACTGGAGGGGCTGAATTGCTGGTCGTTTGAGGGACAGGAGACCAGAGCAGGCAACGCCGGCGCCCCAGCATTCCTCCGGCTCCAGTTTCCAGCAGTTTCCATCCCGGGGGCACTTCCTGGTCCATTTAAATGTGCCCTTGTGTGTGAGCGCCTTCAGGGGGGTTCAGTAGAGCCCGAAATATAAACACACCGGAAACCCACTCCTCCTCTCTCTGCCTTTCCCCTCTCCCCGGGGCGGAGGTGGGGAGCCGCAGAGCCTCTCTTTGGAGGATAGAGAAAGCATTTCAAAGTAGGTCTCTCTCTCTTTCTGGGTTTGGCAAACTACCCCCCTGCCTGGGGTACTTTCTCCCCGGAGTACCAGCCCCGGGTGTGCGGGGCCAACAGCGAGGGAGTAAGGGGCCACCTGGGGGAGGGGCTGGATGGCCCCTGTCACTTCCCTGCTTACAGAGCAGACCCCTTCGTAACAACGCAACGCCGACGACAATCCGCCGAGCAGCGTATCCCGTGCCAACCGTGAGCTGCCCAGCGAGGACGAGAAAGGAATAGAAAAGGCTTTCCCCCAGAGTTCAGGGGACGGGGGAGCTTGCCGTGCGACTGGGGGACCTTGTTTCCAAGAGCAGCTCCCAGCGGGCCCTCCAGGCCTCGCTCCCGCGTGTGATCCCCTCCCCGGCATCCGCGTGTCAGAAGAAGCAGGCGGCTTCCTCCCTGACTCTCGCCTGTGCTGGGGGGGTGCTCCCTCTCGGATCCCGGCCACCAGGCTGGGAGAAGCCCAAGCCTCGGGGAGAGGCCCCAGGTGGTGTGACGGGTTGAGCTGTGTCCCCCACCCCACCCAAATCCCGATGTCCAAGTCCTAACTTGCCAGTACCTCACCATTTCCTTGTTTGGAAACAGGGTCCTTGCAGAGGTGATGGTTAGGATGAGGTCCCACTGAGGCAGGTGCCCCAGATCCCGTATGACGGGTGTCCTTATAAAAAGGGGAAATCCGGACCCAGAAACACACACACAGGAAGAACACCTTACGAAGACAAAGGCAGAGGTCAGGGTGATGCCTCCAGAAGCCAAGGACACCAGAGACGGCCGGCAAACCACCGGGAGCTGGGAGAGAGGCGTGGAGCAGAGTTCATAGCCCCCGGGAAGGACGGACTGCTGGCACCTTAGTCTTGGACTGCAGCCTTCAGAACAGTGAGATCATAGATACCCGCTGTTTAGGACAGCCCGTGGGTGGCACTCGGTCCCAGGGGCCCCAGGAGACTAACACAGGGCTCTTCTTGGACTCTTCAACAACCCTCAGAGACACGAGACACGGACCAGAGAGGTTATGTGGCCTCCCCAGGGCCACACAGCAGAGTCAAGTCCTCTGCCCTGTGGCCACACGCACACCTGTCTCTCTTTCCCCTGCATCCTTCCTCTCGATGAGACTACGAACACCCCGGGGCAGAGATCGTGTCTGGCCTCCCAGAAGCCAGCACAAGGCCGTGGGCACGGTACGCGCTCGGCTTGTGGGACTGAGTGTGGGGCTCTCCCATTTCCCCTTGCCGCCCTGGCTTCCTCAGTGCGCCATTTCCGTAGGAACTCCCTGCCAGTGAGCCGTCCTCAGCTAAACCCGCGGAAGCAGGAGGCGGCCATGAGCGTGCCCCTGGGCCCTTGCAGTGCACTTGGCTGGCGTTGGTGATAACCTGACCTCTCCCTCCATTTTCGAGCAGAAATTTAGGCACCAGAGAAAAACTGTTTGAGGCCGATGCCAACGCCCAATCTTCCTAGCTAACGTGGGGACCCTTGCCTGACTCGGGGGAAAAAGGCAAACGTCACGACGCCAGAGCCGTCCGCCTGCAGGGAGTAGGGGCGAACCACGGCAACAGAGGCCTAGGCGCTCCCGGGCAAGACCGGGCGGCCGGGGAGGAAAACTCGGGGCTTCCCGACTGCAGCGTGGGGCCCTGGAACAGCGAGAGGGCATTCGCGGGAAAGCTGGTGAGACCTGGAGGGTCCACAGTTTAGGTGACGATAATATACTGAAGGTATATTATCGTTTTGAGAACTGTACCGCGGTGATGGAAGTTGTAGCGCAAACGGGGACAAAGGTTCACGAGGACTCCGTGCTATCCTCGCGATCCTTCTAGAAGTCTAACATTTTATTAAGAAAAACAGACCAGCTCTCGCAGTGCGAGGGCAAGAGGAGCTGGCCGGACCCCTTGCTGACGAGGAGGTCATACCAAAGTCAAGGTCCTCTCGCCCTCCTGGCCCCACAGGACCAGGGCCCCTGCCCCCAGCACACCTCCAGAGCCCGAGAGCCCCCAGAGCCCCCAGAGCCCCAGCGACGCCAGAGTTTCTGCAATACAGAAGGAAGCGGTGGGTGCTCGGACGCCATTAGCAGACACGGGAGGGTGGAACTCTGCGGAGGAGACTTGGAGAGGGGTTGTGGGGGGAGGACTGGCAGGTCTGGAGAAGCGGCCTGAGCAGTGAGGTGCAGGAGTGTCCCCAGGGATACTCCCCCCCCGGCCCCGCCCCGCACAGCCCCGCCCCCTTCTCCACTTCCGGTGCCTCGAAGGCCGGGTCTCTGCTTTTGTACCGCTTTGGGGTGAGGCTTGACAATTCCGGGAAGCTGCCGCCGAAACCTCCCCTGAACTCAGGGCAGATCTGATCTGGGGACACGGGTACGTTTGGCGCTGACTCAGAGGTGCCAAGGGGGGACCCACAGATCAGCGGGAGCCCTTTCTGCCCCGTTCCTGACCTGCACCCCGCCCCCTGCCCAGGATGCCTGGCGGCAGCCAGGACGCTCCCATCATGCCTAGCGGCCAGGGCGTAGGCCCTGCTGCTGTAACTAAGAGACCCTAAACTACAGTGGCTCAGCAAGGAGGGGGGACACTTCTCTCTCACCTCCAGAAGTAGACACAAGGCCCGGGGCGGGGCATGGGGGGGGAGCAGGGCCCAGCTCCCCACTGTTGTCTGGCTCCTGGATACTTTCTATTTTGTTGCTCTGCAATTTCCTGGGGAGTCGCCCTCATCAAGGTGGTAGCGGCCCCCTCACCAGCATCGGGGGCCCACCCCAGCCCGCAGGAGGAGGAAAGTGTGGAAGACGGCCGGCCGCCTTATCCAGACGTGGCCCAGAGGCCGCACGCCTCGCTCCCGCCCACGATCCTCCGGCCTCCTCTTGCTGCCAAGCGGGTGGGGGAAGTGTGTGTTCTCGAATGGGGGCAACGAGGGTGGCGAGGGACAGCTATGGGTCTCCAGCGCTGGGACCGTATCATCACTCTCACGTTCCAGAAGAAGAGAAGGACTCACAGAGGGGTAGCGGCTCGCCCCAGCTCACACAGCGAGGAAGTGGCAGAACCAGAACACAAACCAAGGTCTGTCCGGCTGCTGCACCTGCCGCCTGGGTCACGGCCCTTGCATGGCATTCGGATGCCCTTGTCACGTCAGCATAGCCAGCGGGGCGGGGCTTCCTGGGTGTCAGCCTACCCGGGTCCGCAGACCCCACCACCCCTCAGCCTCAGGCCAGTGAACGAACTGCTCTGGACCTCAGCTTTGCCATCTGTTTAATGGGGTGATGGTTATTGTTCACGGGGTGTGGCGAAGACGAGATGAACCGGAGGACGTGAAGGGTTTGGCAGAGAACACAGCAAATATTCGATAACGCTCGTTATGGCTGCTGCTGCCAGCGAGGCCCCCCCGGCCGCACTCCCCCTACGGCCCATCAGCTGTTTCGAAGACTTTATCATTCTGCCGGCCCGCTGTGGTTCTGCCCTAATGCACCTTCAGAAATTGCATTAGTTCTGTCCAAATCATATTACGTATAAAATCACGTATAAATTGTATCCATTATGTATAACCATGTTACCACAAACTTCACGCCCTTAAAACGGCACACACTTATTATCTCACGGTTTCGGCGGGCGAGGGGTCCACGCGCAGCTCGGCCGGGTCTTCTGGAAGGCTGTCCTCGAGGTGTCGGCCAGGGCAGGGGCCCGGGCTCATCGGAAGGACTCGTGGGGGCGGGATCCACTCCCAGGATCGCGCGGTCGTCAGCAGGATCCAGTTCCTCCCAGGCCATCTTGCTGGCACGAAGACCACCCTCAGGCTCTTGCCACAGAAGGGGCTCCTCGATCAGCTTCCGGTGAGGCCGCTTGTGTCATCCAGGCCGAGCGAGAAGGAACTTCCGATCTTCCATCACAATCGAGGAAACGAAACCCCATCACCTTTGCTGTACTCTTGATTAGAAGCGAGTCATACTCCAGGGGAGGTGAGGACACAGGCCCGACAGCAGGAGGCGAGGGTCGCTGGCGGCCTGTGTAATCCTCAGCCCGCCCAGGAGTGTTTAATTAAGGTCACGGCGATTTGGTGACGGGACAGTTGTCCGGTGCTGTGGTTAGAGGAAGTCAAAGCAACGCCGAGCTGTCCGGAGACACAGGAAACAGTAGCTCCTGTTTAGCGAGCATGTCCTATGCACCCGGCCCCGTCCCACGTGCTCTACAAATACCCTCCCGTTTCGTCTTTGTAACGGCCCATGGAGAAAGGGGTTCTATTTAGAGATCAGAGACTTCCAGGGACCTGCCCGGGTCACACAGCACAGCAGCGGCAGCGCTGGGGCTCCGGCTCAGGCTGCCCCACATCAAAGTCCTGGCTCTGAACCCGACGGTGCCTTGTCTGTGTCAGCCGGATCTGAATCACTGACTGCCGAATCTGGACATTTCTCTAAAAATAAAAATAAAGGTCAGTCCCCGTCACACAAGGAAGAGATGAAAGAACGGGGTGTGTTTGATGAGAGAAGGAAGACCAGGAAAAAGAGGTCACGGTCGCCGGCTGAGGACCTCAGAGGGCCCGTCTCGGGGAGGAGGGACGCCTTTTCTGGGGGGCTCAGACGCCTGCGTGGGGGAAGGGCAAACCCCGGGGAGCTGAGGGAGGACGCGCCGGACCGCCTCCCCACCCGCTGAGCCAGTGTCTTACGTGGAAGGAACGACTCGCGAGCTGGCCTCTGCAGCTGAGCAAATATTGCCGCTTCCCCTCTGCCGGCCGGGGTCAGCTCCTCTCCAGCCGGCTCGGCGGGCCTGCGGAGCGGCGGCCTGGAGCTGCGGGGTGGAGGGCGGCCCCGCCACCCTCGCCAGATGGGACCGGACCGAAGACTGCCGGGCCCGGGTCAGGGGGGGCCGCCGCCGTCCCGTCTCCCTCTTCTGGGCCTCGCCGCCTGGACGACCGCAGCGGGCCCCAGCGTCTCCCCTCCTGTCTCTCTACGACTCAAAGCCACCCAGGTCGTCTCCTTGCTCGAACCCTTCCGTGGCTCCCTACGGCCCTCGGGACACATTCGGCTGGGCCACGGGGCCCCTACGGGACGGCGCCCGGCTCCCTTCCAGTCGCCTGTCCGGCTGCCGCCCGCCCGCCCCAGCTTCCACCCCACCTGTCGGGGGTCCCGAGCAATAGGCTGTTCCCAACACACCAGGCGACTCCAAACCCCCGCGCTCATTCTGCCGGAGCTGCCCTTCCGCCCGGAGCGCTCCTCCACACCCTTTAAGAACCATTCACGCACCACCTCCTCCGAGCAGCCTTCCAGGTGGAGCTCCTTCCCCTCCTCTGCGCCTCACCAAACCCAGGCCTCTAGCAGCTGCCGCTTACTGAGTACTCCCTCCGGCGAGGCCCTGCGCCCGGTGCGGTGAGATCGCCCCATTTTCCAAGCCAGGAAACGGGCACAGAGAGGTTAAGAACTTGATTCTAGGACACACAGGTGCTAAGTAGCAAAGCCAGGACAGGAAAGGTCTCTCTCTGACTCTAGAATTAGTGCTCTTTGTTCTTTACTCGTCTGTGTGTTTAAACAAAGGAATCCATGCAAACGGTCTCACAAATACATTAATCACAAAGGGTAAGGAAAGAGAAGAAATGGTCTCTACCCCTCTCCCCATCCCAGCTCCAGCATCCTGTTCGCACCCCCCAGGTAAAGCCGGTGGCGACAGTAGCTAGCACCCGGGGGCCGGCGCTCCTCACCATTTGACAACATACATCCCCTCGGCCCTCGGAGCCACTCTGTGAAGGGCTACTCTTCCCACTTTACGGATGGGGCAACTGAGGCCCAGAGTGATTATCCGAGGTCAGCTCACAAGAGGTGGAGATAGAACCCAAACCCGAGCAGGGTCGCTCCACAGCCTAAATGTCGCACGCGTAAAGCCACCCCAGTTAGAATCGGCATGATAGTGGGGAGGGGAGGGGAGGGGGAAAGGGGGAGGGGGGAGGGGAGGGGAGGGGAGGGGGGAGGGCGGAGCTCTTGCACTCCACTGCCCCCCTCACCACTCCCAAACCCCAGCACCCTTGGGGTACCCGCTGACCTCCACAGCTCTAAGGGACATCATTTGAAAACCATTGTCATCAGGCAAATTTGGGGCATCTCAAAGGCCTGGTGACACACTGTTTTCAGATGAATCCTACGACCTGGTTGGTCCCACGCAGGGCAATCTTAGGGTCCCGAAGGCTCAGGCATCGTGAAAACTATGCGCACCAGGAAGTGGGGTGACGCCAGGGGAAGAGCCCAGGCTTGGGACCCACGGGAGCAATGCCGGGCTCCGGCTGATGAGCTCTGGCTGACGGCAGCAGGGGGAACACCAGAGCGAGGACGGGAGCACCCTGAGAGACAGGAGCCTGGAGGAGGGAGCTCGGGCACGGCAGGTCCCAGGAGGGCCCGGGAAGGCCGGCAGTGAGGAAGCAGGGACTGTCCCTGTGGTGTCACTGTGTCCCAGGCCCCCAGCCCAGGGCTTGGCTCAGGGAGGGGCTCCTGAGACGGCTGCTCAACGCACAAATAGATAAACGGGCATCCAAAAGCACAAAAAGGCCGATCGGGACATCTCCAGGGGCGCAGGGAGGGGGGCTGAGCGGCCGACTTCAGCTCAGGTCATGATCTCACCGGTCTGCGAGTTCGAGCCCCGCGTCGGGCTCTGTGCTGACGGCTTGGAGCCTGGAGCCTGCTTCGGATTCTGTGTCTCTCCCTTTCTCTCTGCTCTCCCCCACTCACGCTCTGTCTCTGTCTCTCAAAAATGAATAAACATTAAAAAAAATTTAAAAACAAAAAAAAAGAACATCTCTACAACCCTGATACAAAAAAAAAAAAAGGCCCCAAGTGTTGTCAAGTGGTTACTGAACCGAAGACTCAAAGCCTCAGCGGAGCACCGACAACCGGTCAAGGTCAAGTCAGGGGCTGCGGTCACACTAGGCGGCAGAGCGTGGCGGGAGCTCTCTCTATTCTTGGGGGGGGAGGGGAGCACGGAGAATTAGCTCCCACCACGCCATCATCGGCACGATGACCCACGAGAGGCAGAGGCCATTTGCTCCAAGGATCCTGACCTTGGACTCTGGCAGCCGACCCCACAGACGGCTGCTACGCCCCCCCATCAGGTAGGCGATCATACTGACGTCGTCCACTGTTCACGGACCGTAGGTACCCCCCGAGATGGGGCGGGGGGCACCTCTCAGGCCCTAGCTTACTGAGTCTTCTTAACAGCCTTATA
Organism: Paguma larvata; assembly: GCA_030068075.1. NCBI lineage: Eukaryota > Metazoa > Chordata > Mammalia > Carnivora > Viverridae > Paguma > Paguma larvata. Next base: position 16,059,133 of record CM057833.1, on the reverse strand, counting down.
GCTGTTCCCTCCATTCTACAGATGAGGAGACCGAGGCTCAGAGGGACAGAGTAACCCGGCCGAGGTCCCACAGCCGGTGGGTGGCGGCAGAAGAACCAGGACCGACAGACACCACGGGCTGTATTTCTAACCAGCAGGGCCTCTCAGCTTCTTGGCACGGGGCAGCGTGACCTCCGGCGGGTGACTCAGGCTCCGTGACCCTCGGTTTTCTCATCCACAACATGTGGACAGGAGCAGCCTTCACAGGCGGGTCACAAAGTGTCAGAACGGCCCGGCGCGTTGCAGGAGGAAGACGAACGGAGCCGAGCTGAGCGGCCACCGCCGTCCCGGTTCTCGGCCTCCCGGCGTAAAGCCCAGATAACTCAGCGCACACTCGTGCCTTCACCGTCCGCGCCTGCGACTTTTTGCTCAGCTCTACGGGCTTAGGCCAGTCCCTTTCGGTCCCGGGCCTCAGTTTCCTCATCTGTCACAGGAGGAGGCGGTGGAGGCAATCTCCAAGGGCACAGGAGCGCCGACATCCGATCTTAAGCAGGAAAATGCCAGCGCTCACCTCCGGAAGGCATTCCACGCAGGCTACGCGATGTCCTAGGAGCCGGCCAAACCAGCGCCGTAAATTTCCCCTCCTCCGGAGACCTCTCCCTGTCCACACCCTCCTTCCCGAAGGCTCACACTTTCTCTGCTTTCAGAGAGATGTTTTTCAAGCGTCCCGTGTGGGGACCCAAGCGACAGCGGTGTGCAGAAGCCCGACCCCGGCGGCAGTCCCGGGTGGGAAGCGGGCGGGAAGAACCATGCAGGATGAAGGCACCGAGGAGAAGGCCTCGCCCCTGGTGTTCCAGCTGGGGGTGGAGGCCAAGCACGGGGCCGTGGGGGAGGCCGGCAGGTCCTCTGAGAGGGCCTCACTGGGACTATTCACAGCGCGGGATCCTCGGCGGAACCCAGCAGGCAGGCGCAGGCACCAGAGGCGACCTTGCTTGTCTGTGACGTGAATCCGGGCTGAGTTGTTAACCGCTGCTCTTCCTAACACCTCCCCCCCCTCCCCACTTAGCCTTACACCAAATACCATCTCTCCCGGGGCCTGAATTGGTGACCAAGACCCAGAATGTGGACCGGGAGTTGTGTGAAGTAAAACAAGCCCTGGATTTGGAGTAGAGGCTATAAGGGTGGGATTTGGCAAGACACTGAACAGGGCTGCTGTGTACGGTTGTTCAGCTCATGCACTGAACAAGGGCACCCAGGGTGATGAGGTGATCTATCAAGGGCTCTGCTTACCGAGCCATGATCACCCAGAGGGGTACATTTTTCTAGTACCCACAAAGGGACTCTATGGGCTGGCAGAGGTCCTGACCCCACACCTGAATTTCTGTCTCTGTAATGACCCACCCATTTTTTCCTACAGGGATATGTTGGGGATACAGTCATATAACCTAAATTAACACACCTAATAGTTATTTGTAATGAATTATTATTACTTATTTAAACAAAGTCTATATTCACAAAGGTTTAAAGCAAATTATGAAATTACATGTAGTTGAATAGAAAACATGAATACATACAACTTCATACATTGAACTAATGAGGGAAGGCGTATGCATCAGTACTTCCCTTCCTGTGCCTGCAGCAGACATCACTAATTGATGCAATCCACGAGGCATTGCCTGTGTTCCGAACTCGGGTTCCGCCATGGTACACGGGTGATAACACTGGCACATGGTTGTATCTTACCTGCCTCACAGTAGGTGCTCAATAAACAGAAGTTATTATAATCTGGAGCCAGGGGAAGGGGGCAAGGAAAGTAAGCCGGATGAGAAAATCCTGCACTATTATGTATCAGTTTTAGCCGTGAGCCTCATGGTGGGCAAAACACAGAAGTAACACACGTGCACACCCTACATAAAATTAAACCTTCGTGCACACTGCCTACGCTGAACGCTGGGTGAATTTTTCCTGTGATTCAGACAACAGCCCTGGTGGCAGCCTAGAAAAAAGCCCATGGGCAGGTTTTGACTGGTGACTCCATAGAGAGTGAGCCCAGGGCATAAAATCCAAGCGGAGCCCAAGGGGAGCCCGTGCGAGCCCCATTCCCACCCATCCCCAGCTTATGGGGAGGGTCCCGAGGGTAACAGGAGCCAAACCTCCTACTCAGTTTCTCCTGCTCACCTTCAAATGCCCTCAAGCCCTTCTCTAGATGCGGAAACTGAGGCTCTGAGGGGTAGGGAGGAGGCCCGGGCCCCCCCCGCCAAGCCCAGGAGCACTTCTGCTCATCCGCTGCCCCCCCAGCGGTTGAGGGCCACCCAGCAAGGCTTCCTGGTCCAGCTTAACCCATCAGCAGCAGGCTGGACGGTCACCTCCAAGTCCGCGGCCCAGCCCCCCAAGAACACCCACGGAGACGGTGGTGAATAAGGCTTTGGGCTGGGCTACCCCAAGGGACCCCTTTGCAGATGCAAATACTCATGGGATCCAGGGATCCAGAAGGTGGCCCCAAGGCTTGTGGGGGGGTGGTTAGGGGACCGTTTAAGCGGACCTTCAGGGATGGGCTCCCCCTGCCCCGGGGCTTGTCGGAACAGACAAAGCGTGAGCTTTGGGATCAGGCAAAGCCCAGTTCAAACCCCCGCCCTGCCGATGGCTTTGGGAAAGTCGTTTCGTCTCCTCGGAGCCTGGTTTTGCCCATCTGTAAAAGCGCGTTGTAACCGGACCCCTCATAGGGTTGTGGCGAGGACCCAGTGAGCCGAAGGGCTTCGCAAAGCTAGTGGTTTATTAGTCACGCTATCATTACCGAAGATGACTGACTCGTGGGTGGCTGGACAGAGCGGCGGCCTGGAGTCGACACTTCGGAGTCTGTATCCTGGCTCTGTGCTACTGGCCAAGTCACCTTCCGAGCCTCCATTTCCCCATCCTTTAAATGGGAGGTGGGACTATTCTGGCGGCCATCCGCCTGTAAGGAGGCAGCTCCAGGTTGGACCCCCAGGAGCTGGAAGCCCAGGGGAGCCCATACCTCGTGCGGGTGGAGGCGGGCCCCGAGAGAGCTCACCAGCAGCCCCCCCCCTCCGGGGGCCAGGCTGGGGGGAATGTGTAGGAGGGAGGTCCGGGGAGGGGGGCCTGGAGCTGGGAGGAACAGCCCCGGCAGGCGGGCAGCAGCGGTGACCCGGAGGGAGGGAGAGCGTTGCTCCGAGCTCATCACTCAGCGGGCTGTCTCCCCCCCCCCCACCCCCAGCCCCGGAACCCCGGCGGCCTGTCCTCCCCACTTCCTGCGTGCTGGGTCAATGTTGTGATTTCCACCGTGCCGCCCGCCTGGGACGGCCTGGCCCTGCACGCCGCCCAGGGTCATGGGGCCGGGGGGGAGGCAGGGGTATGGAGAGGTCACTCGCTGCCCGGAAGATGACTCAGGTCCTGAAGGCTGCAGGCGGTGTGGCCGAGAGCCAGGAGCCCCAATGCGGCCTTACCTCCACCATCCCCTCCGGTCCACGAAGACAGGGGCTGCCCGCCGCAGGGGCCGGAGGCCCAGAAACCCCCGCATGTCCGAACTAGAAGGGCACCTCATCGCGGCCTATGCGCTCCTCCCACGCACGTGGACCTGACCGAGGCCCGGAGAGGAGCAGGGCTTGCCCCGGGTTGCACGGCCAGCGTGCTGCCGCCACAGGGCCTGGATCCCATCTCCCGACTTGGGACCCGGACCAGGCCCCCTCTCCCGCCTTCCCTTCCCACGTCGGTCCACTTACTGTCCTTCCCCGCGACGCTCACGGCTTGCTTCCTCCTCCGCCTCCGGATGAATGCAGCAGAGAGCACGACACCGGCCGGCCAAGGAACGTCGGTGAGCTGCTCCAGGGGTGAGCGGCCGTCGAGAGGACACTGTTTGGGACACACACAGACCGGTAGTTATGGAGACGGTGGCTAGAAGGACCAGCTCTGAGAACGGAGGACCCGGGGCTTCATTCCCACCTAGTGAGCTCATCCCGCCATGGCTCGGCGTGGCCTGCGTCTCCTCCCGGAGCCCTCGCTGCCCTCCCGAGGGACCGAGCCGCCCCCCACCCGCCCCGTCCTGCCGCCTCCCACTCTGACACCCTCCTCTCCCAGTGGACCTGGCGGCGTTCCTGGGGGAAGGGGGCCATGGCCATCTCGCCTCCACATCCCATGGCTCAGCCTGGTACTGAGGCCAGCCCTGGAGCTCAGGTGACACCAGCTGAATGAAGGAACAGATGAATGGACGGGTTCCTGTCCTGTCCCCCACATCACACGATCTCCACGGGGCAGACGCTCTGCTCCTCCCAGGATCACCTCTTCTGGAACCTCCTACTCTTCTTCCCCCCCCCCCCCGGCTACCTCCCGCTCTTCCATTAGTTCCCCACGCAGCTGTCACTTCCTCCTGGAAGCTCTCCGTGACTACCATGCCAAAACTACATGAGCTGGCCCTGCTCTGAGTATCTTATACTCCCCTATCAATGCTCATATCCCAGGCCAGGGTAATGGCTTATTTAGTGTTCTTTCCCTCTAGGCTGAACTAGGAATCGAGTCCCACCTGCGAGTGTGACAAGAGGCACTTCTCTCGTACTATCTCTAGCACAGGGCATGGTGCAGAGTTGGTGCAGGATGGATGGGTGGAGGGATGGATGGATGGGTTGATGGATGGATGGATGGATGTATGGGTGGATGGGGGATGGATGGGTGGGTGGATGGATGGATGGATGGATGGTTGGGTGGGTGGAGGGATGGGTGGATGGATGGATGGATGGATGGGTGGATGGATGGATGGATGGATGGATGGATGGATGGATGGATGGATGGGTGGGTGGATGGATGGATGGATGGATGGATGGATGGATGGATGGGTGGGTGGAGGGATGGATGGATTCCTCCTAGAATCTTGTCCGTGCTAGGAATTCAGTGAATGTTGGCAGTCGGCGATGGTGATGACAGTGATGGTGGCCGGGGTGGATGTCTGTTGTTCCTTTCTGTCCAGCAGCCCCCGTGTCCCATCCTTTGTCCAACATCTGCCACCCTGTCTCCGTTGGGGAAGGCTCTTCCTCCCCAACATGACTCCATCAGTCACTGACCCCCAATGCCCTCCCCACATGACCCAGACTTGAGGAGTGGTCCTACCTCACTTCCCTGGTCCAGGAGTGGGCACCTGACCCCAGCAAAGCCAGTTCCGGCCCCCCCCCAGGGGCCGACATGGACCCCAAGAGAAAGTAACTCTCTCGTTTCCGACTGGGGTTCCCAAGCTGAGCTACTTCTGACCAAGTGCCTGACCCCCCAGAGGGGGAGAAGGAGACCAGCCTCAAAGGGAAGCAGAGGCGAGTGATGGACGGAGACTCCTGGTGGCCCTGAGCCCTGGCTCTAGCCCCCTGGTCTCCCGCGAGCAGGCCGCCTCCTAGACCCACAAGTTCCCTTTTCCACGACAGCGAAGCGATGTGGCTTCTCTACCTCGCGATGGAAAGAATTCTGAATAACATAAAACCACGGAGGAGACAGCGAGAGGAACAGGCGAGTCCGAGAGGAGACACAGATGCTGAGCGGTGACCAGCCAGTGGATCAGGTCTCTTGCTGAGGGCGTAACAGGGCCCCGCAGCCCACCGCGGGCCAGGCCTAAGGGCGAAGCTTTGCAGGGGAGGATGGGCAGGTGGGCGCCTTCGCGGCCAAGGACAGCAGCCCAACTCAGACCCGCTCCGATGCGGGAAGGGAGATTCATCCGGTCGCGTCACCAAAATGACCTTGGGTCTCCGGCGGTAGACACGGCTGGAGCCGGGTACTCAACCGCGGCGGCTGGAAGCTCTCCCCGGCTGTCTCTGGAAGCTCTCCCCGGCTGTCTCTGGCTCCCCACTCTGCCGCCCTTGGGTTGGATTCAGCCTCGGGCAGGTTCTCCTCAGACAATGGCAACTTTGGGCGTCTGTGGCAACAGTGACTTCAACGCCAACCTCAGAGCAAAAGAGGGCGCCTTTCTCCCTGTTGCTACCTGTTTGCTGCCGGGAAGCAGCCAGAGTTTCCTGGCTCGTGCCCGCACCTAAACAACCTAGAGACAAGGGGACTGCGGCCCTCTCACTGGCCAGGCCCAGGCCACCGGTGAGCCGGCCCAAAGCAGTGACCTGCAAGTGGGGGGGGAAGGGGCTCCCGAAGCCTGTACGTGCCGGGCAGGCGGAGGCGAAGATGCCGATGGTCCTTGGGAAGACGTCTGTTTGGCTGGAAGCTGCTTGAGGCCTGAGGGAGGGAGGAGGAGCTCCTTGGGAGAAAGCCATCACTCCCCTTGGCCACTTTAGTCTTTGGAGGAGGGGGGTATCCCCCCTGAAGGCAAGAGGATGAATGGGAGGGCTTCTCGGCTACTCCCAGCCCTGGAGGCCTCTGGTCTGCGGCTGTGACGCCAATTGTCTGCAGCCAGACACATTCCTGGACTTGGCCGCGAGGGTGGAGGCCAGCGTCGAGCATCTAGAAGCGTCTCCGGTTCCCACGTGTGCACGCCCCCGGACGCGAACCTCAGGCTCCCACACCTGCACACCCCGAACACGGCATTCGGGGAAAAGCGCAGCCGTATCTGCCCAGGACACCGGAGTCTGGTAGTTTGCAGGACGGAGCTGGTGGCTTCTGGATTGTCGGTCAAAGGCAACATCCCGGGGGGGGGGGGGTCTCCAGGGCCCCCTCGGGAGGAGGCTGCAAATGGGAGGCTCAGAGGCCCCCTGCTCTATGCCTGGGGGGGAAACGGGGAAATGCCTCCTGCCTCGTCAAAGCTGCCACAGTCCCTGTACTTTGCGGTGACCCCTGTGCCTCACCCCCACGACACACGGTTTTCTCCAGCCTGGCCTCCCCTCCCCGGCTCCCCGCCTCCGCTGCTCCTGTCATCTCTAAAGCCAGGAACGGAGACTTCTCAAGGGAGCTTCACACCTCTTTGTGGCTGAGACACGATGCTTCTCTAAGACTCGGTTTCCTCAAGTGCACGACAGGGGAGAAACCTTCCCTGTCAACCGCCCGGGGACTTTAAGATCACCAAACAGACCGAAGCTATGACCAGGCTTCGGAAGCGCTAAAGCCTCTGACCGCAGTGTGATACGCCGACCCCTCCGTCGCGGACACCTGGGGGAGGTTTGGAGTCCCCCCCCCCGTGCACCGTCTTTTGGAGTTGGGGTTTGGGGAGCTGGGGGAACCTGTGTCTGGCCCGGGGGCGGGAGGAGGGACGAGATGATGGCTCGAACCCTTTCAAGCCTTCAGTTGTCTGGTCCAGCCTGGAGATGGCGTGGTCGGACTTTCAGTTCCCGCCGGTCCAGGCCCCCGGCCCCTTTGTCTCTCCCCAGCACGTGCCGATCAGCTCAAATGAGCCCAGAGAACTCGTGCCCATGGAGCAAACGGCCACCGCGTGACACTTCCTCTTGCCTTCCCATCCGGTCCATCCGCTGGCCCTGCGGACTCCTCCACCATCCGCCGGGGCCCGCCCACTTCTCACCACATCCATGGCTCCTGGCCTGGTCCAAGCCACTCTCTCCCTCCTGCCCCACTGTCCCGGCCTCCTTGGCCCGCCCGCATCCGTTCCTGCTGCCCCGGCATCCTCTCTCCACGGAGCGGCCGGAGTGATTCGACAAAACAAACAAATAAACAAAAAATATACAGAATAAATATCGATCCCTCCCAATGGCTTCCCGCCGCTCAGAAAAATATCCAAACTCTTAACCAAGGGGAAAAAAGATGATCTGAGGTTTCTTTTAAGAAATGTGGTAAAGTACACATCATGTACAATTTATCCTCATGGCCATTTTTAAGTGTGCAGCTCAGTCGTGTTGAAGATATAGTCAGACCGTTGTGTTTCCGGTCTTGGGAAGACTTTCATCTTCCACAGCTGAAACCCCACCGCCGTTAAACAAACACCAGCTCCCCATCCCCCCCACCTCGAGCCCCTGGGTCCCCCCATTCGACACCTCGTCTCTATGAATTTGGCCGCGAGGTCCTCACAGAAGGGGCATCACCCAGTATTTGTCTTTTTGCGACTGGCTTATTTCCTTTAGCATCATGTCCTCGAGGCTCGTCCATGGAGGAGCCTGTGTCAGAATCTTTCCTTTCGAAGTCTGAATAATGTTCTGTTTTATGTATATTCTACATTTTGTTCATCCGCTCATCCATCGACGGACATCGGGGGTTTTTCTGGCCTTTCGGCTATCGTGAATAACGCTGCTGTGAACAGGGCTGCACTAATATCTCTTTGAATGTGGCTCTCAATTCCCTTGGGTCTATAACCGGAAATGGAATTGGTAGTTCTATTTTTAAGTTTCTGGAGGAACAGCCATGCCGACTTCCAAGCCGCCACGCCATTTTCCATTCCCACCAGTGGAGCACAGGGTTCCGATCTCTCCACATCCGCACCCACTGTCGCTGAGTTTTGGTTTTGGTTTTGGTTTTGGTTTTGATAGCAACCATCCCGAGAGGCTTGAGGTGGGATCACATACGTCTCGATAAAGGAAGCATCGGTATCGTGCGGGACCTCTGTGTGTTACAGCACATGTGTCATCCCTCCCAGCACTGCATGCTGGTGGCATGGCCAATGCTTGGGACAACCAAGAAGCATTTACTGGGAAAGGTGGCACACCCCTGGCTGAGAACCATCAGCCCTCCCTGCCTCGTCTCATGCAGCACTCCCCGCTGTTCACCGCCCCGGCCACTCTGGCCTTTCTGTTCCTCAGTCGCGCCAATGTCGGTCCTGCCTCAGGGCCTTTGCACACACCATCCTGCCTTGCATGCTCTCCTGCTAGATTCTCGCACGGTAGATCTCAATCTTCATATCTCAGTTTGAGTACCCCCTCCTCAGGGAGCCCTCGGCCCTCCCCACCTAAGGAAGCCCCCTTGCTCTGTCTCACATGACCCTGTGTGTTGTCACTTACCACCATCTGAAATCACCTTCTTCATTGAGGGCGTGTTTGGAGTCTCTCCAACAAAAACACAAGTTCCTCAAGGACAGACCTTCTCTTTCTCCTTCCCTTCCCCACAACAGCTAGAGCAGCGCCTGCCACAGAATGCCTGTTGACCTACCGAATGACCGGGCACGCTCGGCGGTACAGCAGAAGGGAAGTCACCAGCTCCTGCCACTGCTCTGTTCACCGAGGGGATCGTGAGGCCCCGGAAAGGGAAGGGGCTCGCTCAGGGTCATACAAGGGCAGTCTCTGGTCTTGGGATCCCGGCCCGGTGCTCTTCCTCCCAATCTCGCACCCAGAGGAGCTCGGGGCCAAGGCCAGCCCCCGCGCAGTGAGAAGCACGGGGCTGTCGGTCTGTGCAGGTGCCACGCGCCGGCTCCAGGCCCTGGACCCCCTGTCGGGTGGTTTCTGCGGGACCCGATGAAACGGCTGGCCTGCTCGGAGGCCGAGCGGTGGGGAAATCCAACCGTTTCACCGCAGAAGCTCTTCGGCTCCGTGAAGCTCACGGTGCGGGGGCCACGTGGACCCGCGGCTGCCTGCGCCCTGCCAGCGCTCCCGGGCCCGAGCCCACACACAGCGGAGTGCGTGGGCCGCAGGGTGGCCCTCCCCGGAGGACTGCCTGCCACCCAACCCTCTCTCCTCTCTCCCCCGACACCACAACCCCCCCCCACCTCTGCTGCATTTCAGCGTATAAACTACACAATCGAGGAGTGTCCCTTTTGGGAAAGGCTACAGCGGCCCGCACGTGGCTGCCTTCGGATCTGTTCCAACTCCAGTCCGTGGAATCAAACTCTGGCCTCCTTGGTGGGCGGGGCCGTCTACCAGTGTTAACCTGGCGCGGGCCGCGCAGTAGCTCCCCAGCCAGATGGTTTAGCGCAGGTCAGGCCCACCTGCCGAGCCCCCTGGGAGTCTGAACCAGGTGACCGGTTCCCGAGCACAGGTTGTGCCGTCTGCAGCGTGGGGCCGCCCCAGGGGCGTTGGGAGGACCGAGTGAGAGGAGGGTGCTTGTACGAGATGGCACTGTCTGTCCCGGGACATAACCGAGGGCTCGGTTAGTCACCGTTCCGGGCAGTTGGGAAGACTGCAGGGCGCTGTCCTTCCTCACCGGTCTGGCCCGCGCTTCCTTAGGAAGCTCCTCCCACCTCCACTCCCAGAGGACTGGGCAGGACTCAAAGACCATCGCGTCTAGAGGGGAAGAGAAATAAAAATAGGAGAAATGCACTAACGCCGAAAACTAACCCGGCCCCGTTCCTGGGGCACCGAGGACACGCAAGGTGCCACCCTGAGCCGTCTGCAGACGGTAACAGACGGAATGCCCGCAGCCGCCCTGGAAGCAGGGGCTATTTCCTCCCCCACTTATCAGAAGAGGAAACTGAGACAAAGAAAGAATTGTCCAATGTCCGAGGCCCTGAGGTTCCAAGCGGCTGGGCCAGGTGGCCTGAACCCAAGACGAGGGCGGACACAAAGGCCGGGGGGCACCAGGAGGCTGCCCGGCCCAGCCAGCAGGGTTAGGCAGGCTTTGCTCCCAGACCCTGACAGGGGAGTCGACATCCGGCTCTAGTGTCATCTTCCTAGGGAGGCCCCCTCACTGGCCGGCCTGCCCGAAACAGTGTCCCCTCGCCTCCAGTTCCCCCAACTGCCTTCGCGCTGCTCCGTGACCCCACAGGACAGAGCGGCCTCCGATGGAAGCTTACGGGGAGGGAGAGATGGGCAGAGGCCAGTCGAGAAGGGCATAGTAAGGTGGGGTACAGCGTTCGGACTTTCCCTTTGGGTCCCAAGGAAGAACAGGAAGGATAACAGGAAGGCCCCCACAACACACACACACACACACACGTGCACACACATGCACACACACATGCACACGGTCGTCCAAAGGGGCAGCCTTCTGTCCACGTGAGCTACAAGTCCAGAGACGGGTCCTCTGGGCCGGGACATGCCTGGGCCATAGTGACAGGAAGGCAAGGGCAACCGGAGCCCGTGTGCCCACGGCCCTGCAGGAAACACGGACAGGTGGATTCACAGGTACAATGGCCTTTTGTAGACGAGGTGGCTCGTCTACCAGTGATGCCAGGACCGAGGCGTGCCTCCATGCCTCTGCTCGCGCTGTCCCTGCCTCCGGGAATGCCATCCGCCCACCTAGCAAACATTTATTAAGCTCCTGTTATGTACCAGGCATCGGGCAATCAGGGACAATCCAGGGCGGGTATGGCTCCTGCCTTCGCAGAGCCCGGGAATGCCTAGGAAACTCCTGCTCGTTCTTCAAAACCCCCTTTCCAAGACCCTCTCTTCGGGGCGAAGCCTTCCCTGACTCCCCGTGTAGTAAGTTGCTTACTCTGCGGTGTTTTTCTCGCATCCTATGACCTCAGTTGTCATGGAAAGAGACAGGGAACGGCCAGCCACTGTGTGCCAGCCCCCCAGGCTGGGCACTTCGCATCCCGCTTCGGGCTCTCGGCGAGTCTGCCAGGGAGGAAACAGTCCCCCTGTTCGCAGATGACAGAATGGGCCCAGAGAGGCTAAGTCTCTGGCCTAGGCTGGAGGGTGAGCAAGCGGGGAGAGAGAGCCCAAACGGTCACGCCACAGGGCCGGCCAGTGTCCATGCTGTGAACACCCTGAAGACAGGGGCGGCCTTGTGGGCATCGCGCGCTGTCCTCAGGCGCCGGCACGGGCAGGGCGGCCAGTGGGCGCTCCAGGTGTGCAAGGAGTGGGCGGAAGCCGCCGGGAGCCGGGCCGGGGCTGCGTTGCCGTCCTCGGGGCCTAGGTGGCGATGTGCACCCTCCGTCTCCCCAGCCCCTGCGGGCATCCGCCTCGAGGTCCTGAATCCCCGTCCCTCCTTGCCCCAGCTTCCTCTGCCCGGCGGCCTCTTGTGCCAGGTCGGCCTCCGTCTCCGCTGACCGGGGTCCCCCCACTCAAGCTGATGCCTATCGCCATAGCAGGGCGTCAGGATGGGCCAGTCTCCTTCCCCCAAAATGTTGCCGAGATGAGAAAGGGACTCGCTCATTCATTGCTCCAATCAGACCTGGGAAGCCCTCTGGCTCAGGTGCCGGAGCCGGGGGACTGCCAGAGACCCACGCCAACCAGGTGTCCCCTTCCCTGTTGCTCCTGGGGGCCCCGACACACACCCTGCAAGGCCAAGGAGACATCTATGAAGCTCTAGAAAACAAGACAGAACATCTCAGTCACTCTTCAGGGTCTACCTGGGAGTCGGGGAGCAAGAGAGGACAGGGACACGACCTTGTCCCAAGCACCCCCCAGGCAGGCCAGGGCTGGGGTTGAGCCTAGATTTCCCGATTGGTAGTCTCAACAGTTTCCAGCACCATCTGAAGCTGTTTCTACAGGGCCCCGGGGGCAGGTGGAGAAAAATGCGGTCCGACCAGTTATCTGATGTAGTAACAATAAAAATAACAACAACTGCCATTTCTGCCTGGATTTCAGCCTCTCGCCCACATTACCACGTTTGTCCTGTGCCTGCTGAAGACACGGGCACCGCTGCCCCTCATGGTACTGATGCCAGGAGAGGAAGGGGCTTGCCCGGTTCCTGGAGCCTTAACCCTGGGTCCAAACTCCCAGGCCTGGGGTGTCATCAAAGGGAGGGATGGGAGTGGTGGGGAGGCATGAAGGGGGGGCCGAGGGGAGGGCTGAGTTATAGGAAGGGGTGAGGCAGACAAGCTGTGAAGTGCAGGTGGGAGCCGCTGAGAGTGCTCCTCCTACCAGACTGTTCTATGCTGCCCACCCCCCCCACCCCTGCAAAGTGGAAGCCACGCTCTGCCCCAGGGTAGAATACCTCTCCACGCAACCTCCCCTCCACAGCTGCAGCCCCCAGAGAGCCACCTGGTCCTCCGCTGACCATCGGATCTGGTTTACTCTGCCTGCTCTTGGGCGAGTCCCTTCCCCCATCTTGGACTCAGTTTCCCCAACTGTATAATGAGTGAGTTGGCCTTGGGGTTTGGCCTTTTAGTTCTTATGGTCTGACCTCTCAAAGGGAAAAGGTAAGGTGAGATTAGGAATGGGAACGGCTGTGTATGGGGCGTCTGCCAAGTGCCAGGCACCAAGTGCTGGCTTCTTTGTTGGTGGCACGGAGCGGCCAAAAGCACAAGCTGCACAGGGGGCTCAGGGTCAAAGGACACTCACTGCTTCCCCACTTTCCTGTGCCTCTGTTTCCGTATCTGTCTAGTCACGGCAATGAACCTACTCCACGGGGTTGTAAGGAGAGCCCAGTGTGGTAACATAGATGATGTGTCTCAAACAGCACCCATCACAGAAGCACTCAAAGTCACCATCACCATCATCACCATCCACATTGTCAGCATCATCTCCATCATCTCCATCATCATCACCACCATCATCACCACCATCACCACCATCATCACCACCATCATCACCATCATCACCATCAACATTGTCACCATCATCTCCATCATCTCCATCATCACCATCATCACTATCACCATCACCACCATCATCACCATCATCACCATCAACATTGTCAGCATCATCTCCATCATCTCCATCATCATCATGACCATCATTGTCATTATCATCATCACCATCAACATTGTCACCATCATCTCCATCATCATCACCACCATCATCATCACCATCATTGCCATCATCGCTGTCTTCATCACCATCATCACTGTCACCATCACTATCACCACCATCATCACTGTCATCGTCATCATCACTGTTATCCTCATCACTGCCATTATTGTCACCAGGACTGTCCCCATCATCATCGCCATCTATCCTCTCCTTCTGGTCTGGTCCGTCCATCTCCTGCAGGGATCAGCTCCTGACCTCCACCAGACAAGCCTGAGCTCTGCCCCCAACTCTGCCATTAACCTGCTGAGTCACTCAAGCCTCAGTTTCTTCACCTGAAAAATGGGACCAATAAGATCTGGGCAGCAAGTATTAGGGGCATACAGCAAGATCTCTCATGGAAAAGTTCCGAGTACAGGCGTGGCCAACAGAAAGTGCCTGGTACGCACTTGTCTCCTTCCTTCTTTATTGAGTCAAAGTAAAATTTTATGACAAAGCAGAGCAAATACACAATAATACCACAGCTAATATTTAATGAGCATTTACCATATGCCTGACACCGGGCTGAGGGTCTTGTTTACTTACTTTCCTTAATTCTCCTCAACACTATGAGGTGGACAGAGATGTTATTTATGCCCATTTTACAGAGAGAAACTGAACCATAGAGAAGCAAAATGCCATTTTCTGGAAGCTTCAAACGTTGCTCAAAGCCTCCCAGGAATAAGCACTCGGTTTATTGAGTAGCTAGCCACTGTGTGTCAGGCAGCCTTTAACCCCTTCCGTGGGTCAGCTCCTCCGATGCTCCCAACAATGCTAAAATCGTTCCTATTTTATAGGTGAGAAACTGAGGCACGGAGAGATGAAGTCAGTCATCTAATGAGCAAATGACTGAGGCAAGACTCGACCCAGGTGTGGATAGAACTCTTCTACCGGGTTCTCTCAATTACTGCCCCAGAGCCCGCCTGGAGCCTGGCACTCCCACGGGACCTCGGCAAGCACCCGGGGGTGCAGTTTAGATATCTGTGGCTCCAGGAGGCTGTGGGGAGGGGAGACTTCATATTTGGTACCCTCAAGGAGCTGGGGGTCTCGGGGTAAAGCTACACTCTCTTAGGAGGGTAGACCCACTCGCCCGGCCCCACCAGTGTTGCAGACGGGCAGGGAACAGGTGCACAGATCCCCGGCCCTGGGCTAGGTGAGCGGGGGGAGCTCTGGCAGCCACAGCCCTGCGTGAACAAGAAGAACCCCAGCCTGCAGCCCCTCGGCCCTGGCAGGAGATTAACAAAACACACACCCGAGCAATCTCAATTTCAACACTTGGGGCGGGGGGCCGAGTGTCAGGGCCCAGGGGGAGGGAGCGAAACGCAGAGACATTTTGCCACCTAAATAACTTTCCCTCTGTTTAGTTTCACACGAACGTACACTCAAGTGCGCCCTTGCACGCTCTCTCTCCCTCTTTTTACATTTTTATTTTATTTTTACAAATGCTCAAACTTTCCTGCCACAAATTATTCTTGGCCAGGTTACAAGTAGAAAGGCCGTGTGGATCCTTTACTTGACAAAAAGGCGGGGGGGAGCGGGAAGGGGAGGGCTCTTATGAAATATTTTGGTTGTGGGTTTGAGGTGGGATTTCTTCCTTGCTTTTCCCGACCATGCCTTCGCCTGGGAGGGCAGGAGCGTTAGCCTCCTGGGCACGAGCAGTCTCGGCACTCGCTCACTCGCTCGCTGGTCTCTCGATCCTTCTGCTGCCCGCCGCTGTGCTGACTTCCCTCCAGCTGCCCTAATGGGGCCTCGAGGCTCTGGTTTCACCAAGCCGATTTGGAATGGCGTCTGGGGAGACACACCGGGGACGAGCCAGCACCGGGGGCAACGCACCTCGCCCAGGCCCTGCGGTTTCCCAAGCTGGAGGGTCCTGTCTGGAAGCCTGGGGGGCCAGGGCAGAGGTCCCCAAATCCCCAGGTAGACTTGTCTACCCAGCACCCAAGGAAGGGACTGGCCGCGGACCCTCCCCGCTCACGCGGGACGGGGTGAGCCGTCCGGTTCACCTCAACCCTGCCCCACCCTGCAGGCTCCCTGCTCCTGCAGACTTGGCCCTCGGCCCCCCTCGCCGGGCTCCCCTCACCACCCTGCCCTCCCCACCGCACTTCGCTCCAGCCCCGTCATTTCTCAAACACGCTGAGCTGCTCCCACCTCAGGGCCTCGGCCGGGGCTCTTTCCCCTTCCCAGAACCCCCTCCCCCCGCCCTCCTGTTTATGGTCCTGGTCTCGGCTGGACGGCCACCTCCTCAGGAAGGTTCTCCTGGGGCCCCGGGTGGCTCAGTCAGTTAAGTGTCCGACTCTTGATTTCGGCTCAGGTCAGGATCTCGTGGTTCGTGGGTTCAAACCCTGTGTTGGGCCCTATGCTAGCAGCACGAGGCCTGCTTAGGATTCTCTCTCTCCCTCTCTCTCTCTGCCTCTCCCCTGCTTGAGCTCTTTCTCTGTCAAAATAAATAAACATTAAAAATTATTAAAAAAAAAAAAAAGGAAAGAAAGAAAAGGCTTTCCCGACACCTCGTCCCACACGAGGACCTTGCGATGTGCCATCCCAGCGCTTGCTGGTTTCCCCGTAACGGGGAGTTTATTCAGGTTTTATTTGTCCACGTTCTCACTTTCCACTGGTCCTACCCGACGCCAGTGCGTGTGCAGACGAGGGAACGAGTGAACAAGGGAACGAGAAAATGGGTGAAGGAGTAAGTGAATAATGAACGGATCGGCAAGGTCCTGAAGGCTGGACCGGTACTCCGTTCCTCCCGCTGTCCCAGGCTGTCCTTTGGGAGGGCTGCTTGTCCACAGTCTGGTTTAGAATGACATCTGGTGTCCCCTCGTCCGACGGGGGTCTCCATCTAGGGTCTGGGCCCTCTTGGGACCCAACCGCCTCCCCAAAAACATTTCCTAGCCATTTCTCACAAAAGCAAAATCACGCAGCCAGAGCCGCCTGAAGGAGTGCCCAGTGCCTGCAGGTCGGGCCACGCTCGCTCGGTCCGACGGAACTGACTGAAATCGGCGGCGTTAGGAACTTCTCAACGCACAAACACACTCTCACAGGTGCCGTGGAGGCAGAGATTCTGAGTCCCATTCGACAGATGAGGAAACTGAGGCTCGGCGAGGTGACCAGATGTGCGCCGAGCTCCCCGGCAGGCGTCGCCTCCGCCTCTCTGTGCTGTCGCGCCCGTCCCCCCCGCCCCCCCCACCTCGATTGCCGCTGCTGCCCACCCTTCTGTCGCCGCGCAGCCGGGCCCTTGGGAGCCGGCCTCTCTGCCCTCCAAGGCACATCCCAACCGCCCAAGTCCTGCGGGGCCCGCCTCCCGACGCGCCACGCCTCTTGCACCCCGCGGCACCCCGAGCTCAGCCAGCGTGTCCCGGGATCACCGTCATCAGCCCGAACTTGTCCGGCCGCAAAACGGCAGGCAGCAGCGCGGCCCCCGACGCCGCCTCGGGACGCGCGCCCGTGTCGAGCGACGAGGGGCTTTACGGAGCTCCGCGGTGTGTAATTATGCTCCCATTTTATCGATTAGCGGCTTCCCGTTGGGACTTTCTTAGCCCTTAATAGAGAGCCGGCTGCGCCTCTCCGGCAATTACGATGGGAATTAACGGCTACTTACGTGCGACTGAGCTCACGAGCAACACTTTGGGGGCCGGTTCCACGTGAACGGGGAGGAATCACATCACACCGTGTCTCTTCAGACGGGGTGTCCAGCCAGCCTCCGGGCCCGCAGCCACCCGCCCTCGTCAGGGCCTTCAGAGGGCTGCGTGGTTCCCGTGTGGGAGGAGAGGAATGCTGTCCTCGCTTGAACGGCTTCGTCATACTCTTTCCTCCGTCCTGGCGGGGGAAGGACAGGGATGAGTGGAGTGTGTGGGCTGTGGGGAGAGGGGCCGGGGGTGGGGGTAGTGGTTCCAAGCAGGACAGCAGGGCCCCCGCACGGGAGGGAACCGTGCAGGGAGGGGGCAGAGGAGGTGGAGAGTGTCTCTGCTGGACACCCTCTCGGTCTTGGGAGTTGAGGGCACAACGTCCCGGCGCCTCATTCGACGTGTGCGTGCCGCAAACCTCCTGCACACCGGCACCTGCTAAGCGCCGGGGCCACGGCGTGGAACGGCAGTCTGCCCAGGAGTATCTGTCCTCAAGAAGCTTCTAATTCTCCTGGGCAGCAGCAGGAAACAACAGCAAACATACCATAACCGTGGGGGGTGGGGTCAGGAATAGACAAAACAATCAATGGGACGGAAGAAAAGCCAAACCTCAAGAGACGTGTAAGCCCAAAGAGGAACTACTTTCATGATCTTGGGTCGGGAAGCCCTTTCTCAGCAAGTCACAAAATACTGAAGGACCGAAGGAAGGAAGGAAGGAAGGAAGGAAGGAAGGAAGGAAGGAACAAGGGAGGAAGGAGGGAGGGAAGGGGGGAGGGAGGGAAAGAAGGTGGAGGGAAGGAGGGAAAGAAGGAAGGAAGAAGAGAGAGAGAAAGAAATGGATGAATTTAAATTCGTGAACAGTAAGCCTTGAGGAATATGAGGGCCTTGAGCTCAAGCGGGTAAAAGTGACGTCTACCAGGCTCACAGTCAGAGGTGCCCCTAGACGGGGTTGGAGAGACAGGGGCCCTGTACACAGGCCACTGCCACGTCCCCTGTATTGCCTGTCCTGTTCCCGTCCCCTCCCGGGCCCGAGAGACATCTTGGGCAGCACTTGAGGCCCCACCACCCATCAGGGGACCCTGGGTTCTGGCCACCCCTGGCCTGGGCAGCTACTCAGTGCCAACCCCTGCACAGTCTCCCACTGAGAGAGCAGGTGGAACTTGTCACTAGGGCCCTGAGGAAGGCACCTGTCCCCCCTCTGCCCCAGGTCTGCCCAGGGCCTCACTCACTATGCTAAGGACTCCACCTCTCCCCCTCCCTGGCTGCCTTCCTGCCCCCGCCCCTGCGCCCCTGGGAGCTGCCTCACCCCGGCCACAAGGTCACCAGCCTCCTTGCAGACATGCCAGTGTCTTCGCCACTCGTGTGCTCTTCCAGAATCTGCCCAGAGGCCCTGCCCAGCCTCAGCAGCTCGTTCACCTGTGGTCACACGGCCAGGAGGTACAGTCACGATTCAAACCCAGCTCTGGCTGGCTCTATGCTCCCCTTCCCTCTGCACCTGCCTGCGGGGGAGCAGCCCACAGGCCATGCCCAGATCCTGCCTGAAAGCCGGACTCCCTCACCTCTTGGAAGCAGAGACAAATTGGAACTGTCGGGGCACCCAGGTCCTTAAGACATCTGGAATGGGGTCTAGGCATAACAGGCAGGGAGGAAGGAAGGAGACGCCTGTGGGCTGAAGCAGAGACAGGAGGACAGAGAAACAGGAGAGTTTCAGAGAACCCAGGGGAATAGAGGCAGATCCAGGGGCAGGGGGTGAGTGTGTACTCGGAGCCTCAGCTGTGTGTCCTGGACCCTGCCCTGCGGGACAGGAAGCCCTCACCGCCCTTGTGGCACAGGGGAGCAGGGCCACTTCGGTGACCCGGACAGGGGAGCAGGGGGCCGGCAAGTCCATGTGAGGGAAAGAAGCTTCCCGCGCCCCCGGTTACCAAACCCTGCTGCCCAGGCCAGCCTGAAGCGCCCCCCCACACACCCGCCGCGGGCAGGCCGCCCTCTGCGGCCCCCAGGTGCGGAGGAGGGCGTCTCTCCAGGGAAGCGAGGAGATCAAAAGGAGGAGAAGCCGCTAAATCACCAGCATGTGTCTCCCTCCCTCTCTCCACGCACCAGCGAGCCTTCCCAAAGCGGCTCTGAAGACGCGGCTCAAGGTTCAAGCCCCTCTGCCAGGCGCAGGCTTTCTCCTGCATGGGCCGACCCCCCCTCCCCGCCCTGTGCGCGCGCCACGCGCATGCGCGATCACATCCAAGGGGCCCTGCGCGCCGGCTTTCACCCGTCCCTGCCCAGATCACAGCCGTCGCAGAGGACAGTGTGGCTGGGGCCTTGTGCACCCCTGTGCACCTTCTCCCCAGAAGCTGACGTCCGTCCCCTGGGGAAACGGGATTGAAATGAGCAGCGGGCTACCCCGCGCAGTCTTCATGCCCCCAGGCAGAGCTCCCCGGGCTTGTGGGTCCATCTTCAGGCCTCTCAGCTGCTTCTACTTGCCTACTACCCACCTGCTTCCTAGCCATCAGCGGCCCGAAGCCCGGGGGGAGCACGGCGTGGCGCTGGCTTCAGTGCCAGCTTTTTCTACCACGTCTGTGTGGCCTTGGGCAACTCGCTTCCCCTCTCTGAGCCTCGGATCCCTCGTGCACGACTGCAGGGGAGCCATCCAGTCCTCACGGCTGCCCCGAGAGGGAGGCACCGTTACTATCGCCGCCTTGCAGACGAGACGGCACCATCCAGAGCGGTCGAGGTTGAGACTGACCTTGGGGGTCCAAGGTCGCACCAAGAAGCAAACCCAGGTCTGTCCGACACTCACACCAGGTGCCCTCAATCAACCTCTGGGACCGCTGCTCCCTGCCCGCCTTCGCCTCACCCTTCATGCCTCCCCCGGGGCATGGCATGTGACTGGGGCCCCGCTGCTTAAGTCCTTTGGCCACCTCAGGGCGTGTGCGCACCGGGACATGCCCGAGCAAATGCGGGCTGCGGCTTCCAGGTAAGCCGGGCTCCGAAGGCTCTCTACATGCTAATGGCTCTGACGTGCGTCTCTCCGGCTCCAGGTGTGGGCTGTCAAATCCCCCGAGGTCCGATAATTACGTCCAACTCAGCACCTCTGAAAGGTGGCTTCCCTTCCCTACTCCTCCCTCCCTCACCGCTCGGCTCTCCCTCACCCAGGTGCCGTCCCCTCCCGGCGGAGTTCTGCCTCGGCCTCCTCACCGGTCTCCCTGCCTCCCCCTGGCTCCCTGGCGATCCCGCTCAAAGTCCTGCAACGGTTCTCCTGTCACGCAGAGCAAAGGCCAAAGCTCCCCACACGTGATCCTGTGGCCCCATGACCTTGCCTCCTCCCATTCGCGGTGCCCCAGCCGTACCGGCCTCTTTGCTGTCCCTAGAACACCCTGAGTACACTCCCACCTCAGGGCCTTGGCACTTGCTATACCGTCGCTCGGGGTGTCCCTCCTCCAGAAGGCCCTGGGTCTCCGTGGCTCTCACTCCTCAGGTCTCTGGCCCTTCAAACGTCTTACCAGCCCGGCCCTCAGGCCCAGCCACTTAAAATGCCCCTCACCAGCCCCACGGGCCCTCTCCCCTCACCCTTTTGGACCGTTTCCCTAGCACCTGCCACCATCGGACACGTTACTAATTTGCATATTTGTTTAATGCCTGTCTCATCCCAGGGGGACGGGTACTCCTGTGAGCCCAGGAATCTCTTCATCTCCTATTCATGCTCAGAGCCAAGCACAGTGCCTGGCACAGGACAGACCCTCAGTAAATGCCCTGGCAGGCAGGGAGGCAGGCAGGAGGGGAGGGAGGGATGGTACCATGTGGAGGCTTAGGAAAGTAGGGTGGGGACAGGAAGGGAAAAGAGGAGGAAAAGGACAAGCGTAGGAACAGACACGAAATAGATACACAGATGTGGCCAAGCATTCAGAAATGAATGGACCTCACACACACATACACACAGGCACACACACGTGCACACACACGCGCACACCCCCCGCACGAACGCACGCACGTACCCACCCACACAAACGTACACACGCCCACACGCACATGCATGCACACACACACGCACACGTGCACACACGCACCCCCACCCCCACGAGCATGCGCACACACACATGCACGTGCACACACACACCTCCAAATATACAGATGCACGCACATCCACTCTTGCCCACATGCACACCCACACAGAGCCCCTTAGCAGCACTCCGTTCTGGCCCCGCACCCCTCTAGCCCCTCCACCCCACCCCTGCTCTACACCCCTTCCCAGGCAGGGAGAGACACTCCTCCAGGTGACCTCACTGAGTGGGGTGCGAGACCGCCAGCTGGATTTCAAAGCCGATGTGGCTTGGTCTCCCTTGCAATCTGCTCCCAGATCAGGGCTCACGGGCAGGCTGGCCCTGGCCTGGTGGGGGGGAACCCCTCACCTCCTCGCAGGAAGTCCCATGAGGGCCCCCTCCCCGCCCCCACCCAGCTCTGGCTCCTTCCCCTTCTCCTGACCAGTATAACCTGCTCAGCTGAATTCTTGCTGGGCATTTTTCAAACAATTCCAATTATTTGGGGCTGGGGGCGGCGGGGAGTGAGACCATGACACTCAGGAGGGGCTCAGGGGGAAGGTAGGGAGAAGAGGGGACCCTCTTCAAGATGGGGCAGCTCCTAAGCTGCCGGGTCTACAACTGAGAGCCCGCAGCCCCGCCCCCACCCTAGCCTCAGTTCTCTGAAAACACCGCAGACTCAAACCTCCAGGCCTTGGAGCCAGCAGCACCACCACCCCGAGCGTCCTGCCCGCACTTCCCCAACTAGCGGACTCCTCCGCATCCTTCGAGGCCTCAGTCAGAGGTCTGTGACACTCTCTGCCTGTCCTCGCCTCTCCGTTGTCCTTGCCCTTCCTGGGGTCTACCTCGCCAGCCAGATGGAGGCGTTTGAGGGCACGAAGCGTGAGGATGCGTCCACACCCGCTGCGATCCCAGCGCGGGCCCGGCACAGACACGGGCCCGGGGGCTCTGCTCTCAGGACGTGAGAGAGGGACGGGGACGGCACGCGGAGGCCCGGACCACTTGCCAGAGTCCTCGGCCACTGGCTGCCTGGCCATGACTTTGGGCAGATCGCCCACCCTCTCTGGTCTGCTGTCCCTAAGAGTTCAAGCTCCCCGAGTCCGGGAAGGGCTGTGAGGTGACCCGACTTCAAAGGGACAGGTGGTGGCCGGTGGTGGAGCTATCATGGCCAGGTGCGCTGGGCGCTGCCCTCGGGGTTGAGGTTGTGGCCAGACAGCAGGCGGGAGACGGAGTGAGGGCTGGAGCCCCCTGCTCCCCATGTCTCCCTGCACGGTCCCTGACACCACTGTCACCATCTCCGGGACTGCCACCGTCTCGCCCATTCTCGTGCCGGCGCTGCCGGCGCCGTCGCAGGTCGCTCCCGCAACGTCGACATCACCCTGTCCGCACGCGCACAGGATTCGTTCTCCAAGCCGAGGCACTCCTCCCTGGACCCCTGTCGCTGAGCGGAGAACGCGGCACATTCCGGAAGCCCCGTGTTGTGAACCGTCTGCGGTTTGGTCCCACTCCCTCGAGGTGGCGTAACCAGTAGAGAGAGCTGAAACAGGACGGGGGCCGTGTCTAGAAGATCTCAATGACGACCTTCTGATGCCGCTGGCCCAGCCCTGGCCACCCAGGACCGGCAGGGCCACCGAGTGAATGATTTCTCTCTGAATCCCTACACTGGTCCACGGGCGCTGGGGAGAACCTCCTGCCCGAATTCCCAGGACTCAGGGAACTGGCAGAAAGCCCGAGTCACAATGAGAACTCCGAGTGAGGCCCCCGGCCTCAGTTTCCCTGCCGGTAAAGTGGGGACCATGTCCCTGCCTTTCAAGGCTGTCGGCAGAATGAAGCGAGTGACGGTAGCGGAGGCAGCCGGCCCAGGGCCTGGCATCTGGCAGGTGACACCCCTCCATCCTGCCAGCCCCCCCGCCCCCGCCCCCACACTGCACAGCTGCTGGCAACGCGGCTGTCGGTGCCTCTCCAGGGTTAGGGCTTTTATACCGCATGACTCTTGTCCCACACCCGGTCCCTGGGTTACCTCACTGGCCCCCACACGAGCCCCGTGACGATGAGTCTGCACCCCACGTCCCCTGAGGACTCGCCCACCCGCAGTTGCCCGGCTAAGAGCAAAGATCCCAAGGTGACTGGCGCCCTTGGCCCCCTCCGCGGGGCAGACGGCTCAAGGGATGTTGTGAAGTCCTCAGGTCAGACCCAGTGCTCGGACCCGGTGCCACCGCCCTGCTGGGCTGCGGGGGACCACAGCCTGGAAACATCCCTCTCAGTGCCTCCCAGGAGAGGGTGTCTGTACGGCTCCTTAGCTTGGTGAGCCTGGGCTGCACGGGGAAGTTCTTCCCACCCACTATTCTCGGTCAGGATTCGGGCAACTGTGTGGTTTGGGGGTCATGCCTGCTGTGCCCCACCCCCACGCTTATCAGGGAGACAGGAAGACAGAGATGCCAAGCCAGGCCCCACCTCCTGGACCACTTCCTCTAGAAGATTAAAAAGCCTGGGTCTCCCCCATGCCCGCCTATCCCATCGTCAGCGCAGGAACAGCTTCCTGTTTGCAGGGATGGGCGCCCGTTGCCATAGCAATGGCAGGAGGTGCCCCTTCCAGGTGGCTGATACCGGCCGGCCCCTCCCCGGGCCCGCCCTATCGCTGCGGCAGCTTCTCTAGCAGCTGGGCTGGCAGAACCATCTGGTCCTGGATCAAAGGGGCCGGCAGTGGGCAGGCACTGCCCGGGGACCTGGGCAAGGCACACCTTATCTCTCCCAGGCCTGGGGAACTTTCCAGACTCAGGACAGCAAGAGCCCAGTGGGGCAGGAGGGGCAGGCACTCCCTGGGAGTGGCAGGAGGGACCTGAAACTTGCCAGGAATGAGGCCCGAGACACAGGTTGGTCCCTGTGGGCATCTGTCCCCACCTGCCCCTCATCCTGCGGGAGCCCCACCTTACAGTGTGGCCCAGGGTGCAGCACTCCGCTTCCCTGAGCCGTCGTCTCCTCTGCAGCCAAGGGGAGTCAGAGCAACGGTTGTGAAGGTCCAAACGTGCCAGGCTATGGCACACTGGTGGGTACTCGGCCGTAATAACAAAGATATTAGTGACCATTTATGGAGGAGAAGCCCTTAAGGTGCATGGCTCCCATGTAATGTACATGGCAACCTGAGCTGCAGTCCCTACTGTCACCCATGTTACAGAAGGCAACACTGAAGGTCAGCAAGGTCAGGAAATTGCCCCAAGTGACTCCGCTTATAAGCGGCTGGTAATTGTTAGCCGCTAATACTGCCCCCCGCCCCACCCCATTACATTCCGGCTGAGCTCACAGCCACCCTGACTGGCCCCTGACTCCGTCTTCTCCCTTCCGTCCCTCCCACTAGGCCATCCACACAGTCCTCATCCACTGGTTCATTTTTTAAATCCATTTAATAATAATAATTATTAATGAATAACAACTCTTAAAGATTGATATTCGTCAGCCCCCAATAATAGCTAGCAAGTGCTGTGTGGCCTCTGTGACAGCCCCGGGAGGCTAAAACCACAACAGAGAATGGGGGAATGGAGGCCCGGGGTGGGGGGAGGGGGAGGGCGTGTGCGTGCGCATGCACACACACACACACACACACACACACACTAATACACACACACACACACGCAATGCTCCAAATGGACTGAACTTCCATTTCTGGAACATTCCTCACCCTGCCTCACCTCTCGGTCTTTGCCGTGCTGTCGTCCCGGCCCGGAACAACCCGCCCAGCGGCAGTCGGTGCCTGTCCCGGAAGCTGGGCTCCCGGAGGACAAGGATGAGGCCTTGGGAGCGCCCAGAAGTGGGCAGAATCGCAAACGGGTGAGGATCTGAGCGCGGACACGCCGCGGCGCTGGTTAAGGAGGGACCTTACTCAGACAAACCCGACACGACCTGAAAGACAGGACGCAGACCCCCGCGTGTCCCAGGTTCCCGCCCAGACGACACCCTCGGTTCCTCTAGCGTTTCCGGACGAGAGCTCCGAGGACCCTGAGCTCCCCGGAGAGGCGGAGAGCAAAGCGTGGGCAAAGAAGCGACTGGACTAACCCTCAAGCGGGTGTGTCGGTGGGCGAACAAGTCAGGGCGCCGGAGCCTGAGCTAGACACTTGTCGGGACGGGGAAGCAAGTGGGCGAAGGGTAAGATGAGAGCGCGAACGGCAGGGCGGAAGGAAGGGGAAACGGAAGAAAGGGACGCGTCCGGGAGGGTCAAGTACATGAGAGCAGGGCAGCGGCCCCCAATCCGCCAGCCTCCCAGAGGAGGGCCTCGACGCCCCGTCCCGGGACCCCAGAAGCGCGGGCTCTCCAGGGCCGGCTAACGACGGCTCCCGGCCCAAATCTGACCCTCGTGTAAATAAAGTTTTATTGGGACACAGCCACCTTCGTTCTTCGATGCGATGTGGACGGTAACTTTCGTTCTACGCTAGCGGAGTTGAGGAGCCGCAACCGTGACCGTGTGACCTGCGGGCCCAAGTACTGTCTGCCGGGCCCTTGGCAGGCAAAGTCGATGTGAACGGGCAGGACCTGAACGGGCCTTTGGGAGCCTCCCGATGCTGACTGGAACCCTCCCTGCCTTCAGAGGGTCCTGGGGACCCCACTGCACGCCGCCGGGGCCGCCCTTCTCGGCAGTGCTTCTTATTCCAGGGCAGCTAAGGCCGTCGAGAGCGCGTCCTTCCACGGAGTGGAAATGTTCTGTCCTCGTTCTTGTCCCCACCCTCGTCCCGACCTCCCGCCTCGACCGCGGCTGTTTACCCTGACCTCTGCCCCCTGTGTCTCGTTCCCCACCCGTCGGGACGGCTCAGGCCCGGCTGGGTCCATTTCTCAACCAGGGAGGCAAGTGAGTCACCGAGTCCGGAGAGAGGACATCTGCTGGGCCCCGGCCTTCAGTTAATCTCACTAATTCTGCGAAAGAGGCCCAAGCCGCCCCTGCTGCTGCGTGTTTGCACTTGGACATGGCGTGGGAGCCAGCCGGCTTGGGAGGACATCCACTCGCCCAGAGCGGTGGGGTGTTTGGGCCCCGGGTGTTTATTTCAAGTTTGGTTTTGTCCTCAGCTCCTGGGACGATTTCCCAAAGAGCTGAGGACATCTGGCCTCGACGGGGGGTGCGCACAGGAAGGCGGAGGTACTCCCATTTGACCCCCCCCCCCACGCAGACTCCTGGACCCGCTTTACAGAAAAACACTCACGTCGTCCAGTTACCGGCCCGGGGTGCCTGTTTTCCCCGTGTCTCTCTCATTCTGGAATCCTGTAGAATCATCTGAGAACCACTCAGGCCTCCATAGGTTGCTTGGGACCCACCGCGCTCCGCCGACGCCTTAGCCCCGTTTCACAGGTGGGAAGACTAACGCACGTGGTGTCCTTGGGCTCAGGACTCACAGTTCAGTGAGTGGGTCACAGATCGGGGGCGCCCCGACAGAGGAGCAGGGCGTGGAGGGGCAAGCTGGGGGTTACAGAGCGCAAGGTCTGAGTTCCTAAACCCAGTGGGCAGGCGGAAAGACACGCCAGGAAGGAACAGCGTGGGCAAAGGCGTGGGGTCTCAGAGGCTGCCTTCCCCACAGATAGTAAGCGGTTTTTTTTTTTTCCTCCACTCAGGGGGCCCACCGCCTCTGTAACTGTGACTGCACGGAAAGGGACCCGAGATTGGGGGAGAAGAGGAGGGAGAGAGAGAGAGAGAAATAAACAGGAGCGGGCACAGCAGTTGTGAACACGGCCTTGGAATCAGACTGCCTGGGCGCGGGCCTGGCCCCGCCACTTTGTAGCGGAGCCTCACTTGTCTCGTCTGTCCAATGGGGCTCATAACGCTGAGCTCACAGCTTTTTTAGGGCGAAATGAGGTCATGTGTGTCAGGCGCTGGGCCCAGGGTCTGGCGCGGGCCAGGTGCCCGGCCAGCGGACACCCTTTCCTTCCCCACAGACACGGCGGGCTTCTCACCCGCTAGAGGAATCTTATCCGGAGCCCCAGAGTGAGGCGACATCTAATCACCGAGGTTTGGGCCCTCCATTGTCGCCGGTGGGTTCCGGGAGGGGGCCGCGCCGCCGCAAGAGCATACCTGGCCTGCGTCTGCCCCCGTGGCGTCACCTGTGCACATTAATGAAAAATTCACGGTGCGGAGCGGAGCCGGGCCAGACCAGGAAATTGCAAAGTCGCGGGCGCCTTACCTCAGCCCCACTGCACACTCTCTGCTTTTATAGCTCCACGTGTAATAACATAAAAGCATAATTTATTAAAGTATCACTTTAAGTGGGGATGGCAGGAGGGGGTCCATGCCCAAGGGGCCATGAGTGCCACATTGGCCGGAGATGCCAAGGGAGGGGGAAGGCGGTCTCGGCGGCCTCCAGCTGCCTGCCCATCGAGGCTGGCAGCACAGTGGGTGGAGGGCAGGGGAGCGTCCGGGAGCAGCGGGCGACAGAGGCGGCAGAGCCCGGAGATGTGACCCGGGCTGTGTGGGTCTGAATTCCAGCTGGGTGACCGTGGATGGATCAGTTGTCCCCTCTGAGCTGCAGTTTCCTCATCTGTAAATGAAAGGGACAGCCGAGAGGTCCTGAGTCCCCCGTTAGCAGCTCTTCTGCTAGGCCAGCTCCTCCCAGAGTGAAAGAGACTTCCAGGCACTGAGCCGTGCCAGGAAATGGCCCTGGGATTGCCTCATTAAACACGGAGGGGTATTTACACTGGGAGAAACAAATATTTATCTCTGGACCAAGTAGGAGGAAGGTCTTTGGATCCCCAGTCTTCTATCTGGCTCAGCCTTGCTTGGGAGGAAGGGACCAGGTGGAGAGAGAAGGAAGAAGGGGGTGGGAGGGAGGGCGCGGGGACACAGGCAGGGCTGAGAGTCACGCAAGCCTGAGTTCAAATCCCAGCTCTGCTGCCACCCAGTGTTGGGACCCTGAGCACGGGTCTTCAGGCCTCTGTGCCTCCGTGTCCTCCCAGGAAACACAGCTCTGAGAACGGGGTAACCTTCTGGGCGGGTGGGAGTTTCAAGGAGATAGCGTGTGCCCAAGACAGGGTAGGTGTTCGGTTATTACTGACTCTGTGCCAGGCACTGTCCGGGCTCTCAGGCTCCTGCCGGGAGGAAAGTTCACAAAGAGCAGGTGTTTTCATCAGGATAAACGTGGTGGGGGGAGGAGGATCTCACATAGGGACCTACAACACTCTGAGCTGGAAGCACCAGGGGGATGGTGGCCACTTAGGACACGGGCCACACGGTTTTCAAAAAGCAATCTACGCAAAATGACTGGACACACAACAGCCCCCTCCTGGCTTCCATTCCTCCACCTTCCCAAAGGGAAGAGTGGACAGGCTGCCTCACAGGGACAGGATACAAATTTTTAGAACCAAATTCAGGACCCTTGGTTGGCCCGAAGAATTAGATGGTGTTTCCTGCATGGGGTCCAGTTTGGAATCCAGCTGGTTCCCCCCAGCCTCACGGCTACCCCCTGCTCCAGGCCAGCACCTCTCCCGCCTGGCTGTATTAGTAGCAGGTCCCCTTGCTTCTGCCCTGGCCCCCCACAGTCTGGTCACAGCTGCAGTGTGTTCTTGTGCCTTGTACCCTGGAGGTCGCTGAGGGCGGCTGGGGGTGGCCAAAAAGATGTCTCTGAAAGGGCCGAACTAGGAAACCTGGACATGAAGCCAGAGACGAGGTGGGTGGACGTGGGAGGAACCCCCCTTTGATGAACCCTCAGGAGAAGCTGCAGAGGGCTGGGCTCCCAGTCCTGCTGTGAGGGGGATCAGTTAGCTTCTCGGGGGGGGGGGGGCCAGACACAGCGTGAGCCCAGAAGACCCCAGAGAGCTGTGGACACCAGGAGCAGTGCCAGACTGGTCAGACAGGAGCAAAACTCTTCCCCGAAGCTCCTGGGGCTGAGCAGCCGCCCCATCTACCAGTCTTTATTTATTTAGAGTTGCGGTTGTTGAGTTTGGTGTTTGTTGAAATGACTCTGGGGCCCTCCTCCCACGAGCTCCGGGCCCCACTGAGAACTTGAAAGTGACATTCTTCGGGCCAGCTAAGAGGCGGGCAGGAGCCCGAGCCAGGGGAGAGAGCGAGGGAAGGGCTGGGGACAGAGTTGGGGAGACACAGCAGGGTCCTTGCAGGGAACAGAATCATGCCAAAGGAATGCGTGGAGTTCAAGGAAGCCGGCAAGGGATGGGGTGGTGCCCGGGGACGGCCAACAGTGGAGAAGAGCAGCCTCTTGCCCGAGGGCAGAGGGCGGAGGCAGGCACTAGAACCCAGGCAGCGCCGTGTGGCCAGGTGGAGCGCTGAAGAGGAAGAAGGCCAGCCCGTGGAGACTCCGCAGAGAAGGGGCAGGTCCCCTTCCCTCCCACCCTCTCGGTGGCTGGACCCAACCAGAAGCCAGAGGGCAAGGAGCCGGGTGACACGGAGTGGAGTTACCAGCTCCCAGAGCCCAGAGCGGGCCCAGGAGGGGGCGGGCTGAGTCTGGGCCCTGGGGGCCCGCTCTCGCCGGCCCTACGGCGCCTCCTGTAGAGTACAACTTGAACCAGGCCTACCGCGGGTTGGAAAACTCTACTCCACCTTGACCCCCGGTTCTAGGTCTTCCCCAAAGACCCCGGCCGCAGGGAGTTCTGTTCCCTGGGGGGGAGTAAGTAAACGCCCTCCACACACCTCCCCTGCAGCAGATAAAAAGCACAGGCTCTGAGGAAAGAAGACCCCTTCCCGCCGCCCTGCTTGTGCTCAGCCCAGGCTCTCCGCGGGGCTCCCCACCCCCCTCTGCTCCCGTGGAAAACCCACTCCTCGTGTACAAACCAGCTCCGATACCCTCGCTGTTCGTTGATGGTAATGGCTGTTCACTCACCGATAGGTGCCCGGAACCCGGGCATGGCTCAGAGCACCCGAGGTGAGTCTCGGCTCCGCCCTCCTGTACTGCGAGTGACCTCACCTCCTGGGCCCCTGTTTCTTTATCTTCCCCCTCGGGACCGGATATTGGGATTAAATCAGGCCCTAAGCACTGGCCTCCGGCGTGAAGTACAGGAGGTGCTCAGGACTGGCTGGCCGTTGTTAATGCCCTCACCTTCCTCACAGGCAAGAAACCGAGGCTCAGAGAGGCCCGTGACTCACCCAGGGCACACAGGCCAAGGAACCAAGCTGCAGTCCCAATCCTGGTCTCACCCCAAGGCCAGCCCTCTCATCATTGCAGCGGGCTGCCGCCTTCTGCAGGAAGCCCTCCGGGGTTGCTCAGGTAAGACGACGTCTCTCCATCTGGATGTAATTCCTATCGTTAGAATAACAGCTATGGCGCACGTGGCCTTACTATGTTAGGCACTAACTTTTGATACCAGCCATTTTGTCTTCACGACGACTCCCTAAGGTCACCCTGCTGTCATGCCCCTTGATGAGGACTCTGGGGCCCAGAGAAAGTAAGTAACGTAGCCGCTTGGGTCAGCATTTGAACCCAGGTGGCTTAGCTCTCAAGAGTCTTTGTTTTTGACTTCGGCACAGTCCTGCCTCCTTTTCTGGTCTGTTCCGACACGCCCATCTCCCCGCTAGACAGGAGGGAAGCCACCTGGGGTGACAGCAGCTCGCATGCAGGGCCTCTCCTGAATACGGCTGGGTTAAGACCTGTTTGTTAAGGGAAAGCCGATGGGGAAGGGGGTGAGTAGTGAGACAGGCCAGAGTTGGGGTCCCCTCCCATCAAACCCACTATTCTTGCCCAGATGGGGTGCTAGCCTCCTTGGTGGCCCACCCCTGCCCCACCCCACAGAAGCCAGGCCCTCCTTCTGAAACACAAACCTGCACCTGCCCCATCCCACCAGCCCCAGACCCCCCAACTCCTCCCAGTACCCCTTATGAGCAAACCAAGCTCCCCGCCCGGCAGTCTGGAGCCCCACGACGCAGTCCTACTGGCTCCTCGCTGCTGCCCCCCCTGCACAAATACCTCCCCTTTCCCACGACACCCTCATACATCCCCCGACTTTTCTAGAAGCACCTGTGGGTCTGGGATGGTTCTTCCCAGCCAAACGCCCTCCACTCCTCGACTGACCCTATGCCCGGCCCACAGCAAGCGCTCAGAATTAGTTGAATTGGGGCGCCTGGGTGACTCAGTCGGTTGAGTGGCCAACTTCAGCTCAGGTCACGATCTCACGGTCTGTGAGTTCGAGCCCCACATCGGGCTCTGTGCTGATGGCTCATTAGAGCCTGGAGCCTGCTTCAGTTTCTGTATCTCCCTCTCTCTCTGCCCTTCCCCTGCTCACACTCTGTCTCTATGTCTCTCAAAAATAAACAAACGTTAAAAAAAAATTTATATAAAAAAAAAGAATTAGTGAATAGGAACCACTGGCCCAGGAGATCTGAATTCTGGCCCCGACCCGGCCCCAGTAATTTCTCCAGACACACCCCTTCCCTACCCCCGAGACTCAGTCTCCCCATTTATACAAGGAAGGACACGAATGGCACGTTCTTTGAGGGACTCAGATGCCGTGGAACTCTCTCTCTCACACACACACGCGCACACACACACACGGCCCATGCCAACCTCTCCCCAGGACACTGAGTCTCTCCGTGGATTGAATTACCAATATTTCATCAGTGGGAGGAAGGGAGGCGGGGCAGGGGAAGGAGCTGTGAATTCCGCACACCAAGCCTGTCCCCGAAAGGCCCGGACCGAATGCCACAGCGCGTCTGTGCCCATCTCCCCCCGGGGTACAGAGCGGGGCGGAGGTAGAGCACAGACGGGGAGAGCTTCCCCAAAACCGAACGCCAGAGAAAAGACACCCAGAATCTCCCACAGACTCATGCACACACACGCTTTCCTCAGAGACGCTTCTACACGCTCGCACATTCACATGGGTACACACACGTTTAAACACACACGGATGTCTCCTACACACGCATTTATGCGCATGTGTGAGACTTTCTTTTACTCAGTCAACAAATAGTCATTGAGCCATTTTGCTACAAAAACCTCGCTCTCCGCCCCTCACTCTTCTGCGGAACGCAACCACCTCGCCCTCGGTTGCACCCTGACGCACACAGGCACACGCTGCCCGGACAAACGCACCCGTCCCGAGGCTTGGGCTGCAGGCTCCTTCCAAGCCCCTGCGAGGGCCCAGCGATGTGTTCACGTGACAGTCAAAGCCAAAAAGAGGCAGGGAAACCCGCAGGATAGAAGTGTGCCAGGAAGTTAATTCATAAAAATATTAATGCTGTTTTCTGGCTTTGGTCATGTTTGTGGTATCTGTCAGCTTTAAAAACTGTCGCAATTTGTTGTGGTTTCTTTTCTCATTATATCGCCTTTGGTATTCATAATTTCGTATTATTTTTCACAAAGGAAGTCCCCAAAACTGAGTACGTGTTGGGCCGCGCCAGGCCTGATCCCGCCCCTGCAAGCCTCATGCCCACCCTCTCCCACGCCCACAGGGTCAAAGCCGGTGGCCCACACCCTGGACACACTCAGTCTCTCACACCTGCTTCCATGCTCACTGCAGACAGGCGGACGACCCGAGGCACCTGCGGCCCTCTGGCCTCAGGGTAGACCCCAGCGTTCCAGCCCTCCCAGGTCCTATCAGGACCTGAGAGCACCTGGCGGTCCCTGGGCCACGCCTGGCACTCACCAAAGCACACGAGAGGCTGCCACTCGCCCTCCCCCTCCAGCCTCGAGACCGGACCCTGCACACACCCCGACTCTGCCCCACACTGCTCTGTGCCCACCGCCGCCTTTGCAGAAAACTGCCAAAACCCATGGAACATTCTGGAATTTTCTTGGAGACTCTCTCCCTCATTGCCCAAAGACAGCTGGTATCGATAACGGGTCATGAGAATTGGAATAATACCGTCCTTCCTGGGTTCAAATACTGACTCTAGCACCTGCTCTAAGCTCACAGGCAAGAAGTGAGCCTCCCAGAGCCTCAGTTTCCCCACCTGTAAAATGGAGGTAATAATCCTACCTCATAGGCATGTTGTGAGGATTAACTAAGCAAACACAAGCAGAGCGCAGAGCAAGAAGCCAGCACGCAGTGGTAGTCAGTCTATTTTCCTCTAGCGACGGCAGGGACGCGGGATGGGAGCCCTGTCCCCTCTGGCCCGGCCCCTCCTCCATCCGTCGGCCAGTCCACACCACCCCCCAGCCTGCTGCCTCAGCCACGTCACCCTCTCGGCCACCCGAGTGTTGGGATCACCAGCGCACCTGCTTCCAAGGGCTCTAATTTCCTGTAAGTGTAAGAATTCAGGTCAGACACGGCCCGCGGCCCGCGGCCCCCCTCCCAGCGGAAGCCCATAAATAACCCAGCTCAGGGCTGCCTGGCCCCGGGCACGAGACTCTCCCTCCTCGCTCACCGCCGCGCCGGGCCTCGGCACAGCCCTGCCAGGCCCGGACGGAGGTTTCCACTGACACATGGGGACACTGAGGCCGTAGGGAGGAATCTGAGTTTGAGACCCTGGCCTGCCATGCACTAGAAGCAACGGCCTCTTGAAGATATGCCCTTCCCACCCCACCCCTCCCTCAAATAAATCCCCTTCGTCAGTCTCCCCCCACCCCCCCCACCCCCGGCCCATGACTTCCACCTGAAATCGATCCATCACTGCGACCCTTCCTGGAAAGGGCCGGAGAGAAAATATTTGGGGGCTTGAGGACCAGACAGCGTCGAGGTCACACGACCGTCCACGGAGCCACAGACAATATGTAAATGAACGGACATGGGCGTGTGCCAGTGACACGTTCTCCTAACACCAGGCGACAGGCCCCACACCACACTGTGCAGACGTGGAGTCTAGAAGGCTGGCCCGTGAAACCCAGAGGGCCCTGAGAGAGATTGCGGCTCCGCGCCGGCCAGGAGATGAAACTCAGGCCCAGAGAGGACACGGCTTTTCCTCCCGATGCCTCCCTCGACATCTCAAGTCCGTCTTTCAAGCACAAGACTCCTGCTGGCCTGTTCTCAGCTCCCTCGCTCTGGGGGGCGGGGGGGGAGGCTGCAGGAAGGAGCCTGGTCCTTGCGGGTCTCCTACGCCTGGAGCAGGGGTGGCTCCTAAGCACCAGGAGCTGACACGGGGCTGGCGCGGGGTCTCCAGCGACCGGCCCAGGCCTCCCGCAGCGAGAGGCTTAAGGAAAAGATGCAGAATGGGGCGCCAAACCCCTGCTCTAGCCCCGGGCCTGGGCTTCTCAGCTTTGGGGTTACTGACACCTGGGGACAGATAGTTCCCTGTTGTGGGGAGTATCCTGTTCATCGTGGGAAGTTTGGCAACTGGCCTGTACCCTCTGGGTGCCAATAGAATAGGGCGCGCATATGCGCGTGCACACACGCGCGTGCACACACGCACACGGTTGTAACAACCCAAAACGTCTCCAGACATTGCACCCACCACACCCCCGGCCTAGAATCCCTGCCCTAAGCCGGAGGTGAGGGCCAAGGCACACCCTGCGCGAGAGCTTCCCCCCCTTTCCCTGACTCTGTCCCGGCACAGCGCTCGCCCCTCGGGGCCTCAGTCTCCACAGCCTGGGATGGGTCCCCACATTTCGCCGCAGCTCCCGCTGGCTGGGGGGAGGAGGGGAAGGAGGAATGTGGCCACAGCTGCAGGGTCCAAAAGTGCCGAGGAGACACGAAGACATTTCTCTGTGAGTCAGGAGCCAGGAATGTGTCACCCAGGGTGGCCACGAGCCAGAGCCCCCCACACGCCACTCTCTGTCCACCCCCCAGAGCATCCGCCTTTAATTAGAACAGAAAAGGCGGCAGGTGCCAGGTCTCCGAGAGCCCGTTAAGGACCCAATAAAGGCCGAGAGCGCCAGGAAGGGGGCCGCCGGGCGGGTGGTGCCCCAAGGAGGAGAAGGATTGTGGGTGCAGGGATGGGGACGCCCACATTCCGACGCCAGCTCTGCCACCGGGGCTGGTCGCTTCCGTTCTCTGACCCGCATTTCCTTCTTGTTGAAATTTTTGTTATTTCTCTTTATTTGATTGGGGGATTTAAATTTCAGGGTTGCTATAAGGAAGCCCAACACACCACAAGCTCCACAGTGTCCGGCAAGACTCCACCCTCCCCGCCACTGTCGGGCCACCGGATGAGTCGCTGTTTCCTACCTGAGAACGCGGGGATCACCCTCCTGCTCCCTGGTGTTGGACAGACCCAGCAAGCCCATCCTCCCGGCTGCCCGCGCCACCTCCCCGCCTCGCCCCCTCAGCCCGTGGCCCGCAGCTCCTCGACCTCCCCGCCCAGGAGCCCACTGCCCCGGCCCCTCCTCTTGGTCTTGTTTCGGTGGGCTCCCACCTGCAGTCTAACTGAGAATGGCTTCAGAGGCCACGCCCCCTTGGGGAAGCCCGTCTGGATGGCTCCTTCCCAACACGGGTCAAGTAGGAACCGCAGGAAGCCTCTCCAAGGACCCTTGTCGTCCATGTGCCAAGGGCAGGCCAGGCCCTTTGCAAACGCTCCCTCCTACCACCTCCACATCGGGAGGCAGGAACTACTCTCCCCAACTTCCAGGTGTGGAAACTGAGGCTTAAGAAGATGGAGCAACCCACGCATGTCCCACAGTGCCAGGAGGCCCAATCCAGGTGTTTCCAACATTCCCAGGCACTAGGGAAACGTCTTTTTTTTAATTTTTTTAACTTTTTATTTATTTTTGAGAGACAGAGCATGAGTGGGGGAGGGGCAGAGAGAGAGACAGGGAGACACAGAATCGAAGCAGGCTCCAGGCTCTGAGCTGTCAGCACAGAGCCCGACGCGGGGTTCAACCCCACGAACCATGAGATCGTGACCTGAAGTCACATGCTTGACCGACGGAGGCGCCCAGGTGCCCCGCACTATAGAAGCTTCTGATGGGTGTTTTTATATTATTCATTCGAATTATAAATATTTCCTACAGCTGCTTCTAGCCCTTTGTGAAGCCCGATGGATTAGATTTAAAGGAACTGTAGATAAGTGATAGAACTATGCAGTCAGTTAAAATAGCACTCCTGTGTGCACACACGCATCTGAAGTAACGTGGTCCCAGGCCATCTGGGTCTCGCCAGCTCCCGCATCACCTTCCACTTCCCGGGGGTCTCAGTATCCCTTGAAGAAATGCGTTTTTCCCTGGCGGGCCTGCCCCACGTCTCGGGACCCAGCATCATAACTGCGGCCGGCTTTTTATACCCGGCCCCACGGCCAGCTTCTCGTTGACCGGTGAGTGGGGATTTCTCATTTTCGCAATTTCTGGAACAAAGGGGAAAGGCAGCTGTGGGGCCTCTGGACCGAGTCCCAGGCTAGAAGGCAGGAGAGGCCTGGCCCAACCACGAGGGGACCCACCGGGAGCCTCAGTTCTAAGGGGCCTCGGCCAGCGGGCCCCTCCTCCCTCCCTGTCAGAAGCTCCCATGAACATTGGGTCCTCACGGCACCGTTGTATTCAGCGCATTTAATGCAGGAATGTCGTTTCCGTCTCACAGATGAAGAAGCAGGGGTTCCGGAAGGGTCGTGCCGTGTACCCGGGGCATGGGACACGGGTGGGTGGGCGGCCCAGGAGCTTCTCCCACACCCCGCCACCCTAGACCTTGCCCAGGCCAGGCTCGCTCTCTCTCGCCTTCTCCCCAGAAGCCCGGTCTCGACAAGGTTCGATGAGATCGTGTGCCCAAGGAAGCTTTTCCTAGGGCCCAGGCCACCCCAGGAAGGCGGCCGGCACCCACCTGGAAGGCTACCACGGAGCGGCGGGAGCCCAGCCACCCTTAGGGCCCCCTCTGTACGTGTTAACCCTCTCACTCTGCACCTCAGGCAGCCACCACCCCAGAAGAGCAGCCCCACGGCAGCCGGGTGGGTCTCGGCAGAAAAGCCAGGATGGGCAGGGGTACCAGCTGCTCCCCTGGTCCCGGCTCAGGGCCAGAATGGGCCAGCTCTTGGGGCCCACCTGTGCCAGTTGTGACTTCCGGAAACCAAGAGGCCTTTGCTGACCCTCCTATCCCCACTTCGCCTGGCTCCCCGGGGCTCTCCACGCCCACGGGCTGCGCTCTGGAAGCAAGCATGCCTTCTGGACCACCTAGTGACAGTCATAACACCTATGCCACCACTGCTAGGGACCCAGGGAGCTCCCTGTCTTGAGTCTTACCTGCCTGATCATCCCTCTCTAAAATCCAGATTGTTTGACTCATTCTTTTTATTCTTGGCATCTCAGAAA
Source organism: Paguma larvata (assembly GCA_030068075.1). NCBI lineage: Eukaryota > Metazoa > Chordata > Mammalia > Carnivora > Viverridae > Paguma > Paguma larvata. Next base: position 16,021,952 of record CM057833.1, on the reverse strand, counting down.
GCTAGAATTCTTCCTTTAATCTTAAAATATTTGAACCATCCCCTTTGTTGTTAGAATCTTAGAACATGAGGCTTTCTTCCTTTGTTGCCAAGGATGATGGAAGCTTGCAGTTGGATAGGACCTGAGGGCTCCAAATAATACAAAGGAGGAAACTGAGGCCCAGAGAGGGAGAGTGACCTGCCCGAGGTCACACAGCGAGACGGTGGCAGAGTTGAGACCAGGGCCCAGGTGTTTGGTTTCTCTGTCCATGCACGTGGCCCCAGAATCACCAGCCCCTTGAGCAAAAGGAAAACTTCCTCTCGGGACCCAGCCCTGCCCGCCAAAGCTTCCCACGGACTCCCGGGAGGAGGTTCCCACTCCCTGCCCTTCTCCCAACCCTCCAGAATGGCCCAGGGGCCAGGGCCTACATCCTAAGCCTGCAGCAGGGGCAGGAGACACCCCTTCCCCTAGGCACGATGCCTGGGCCTCCGGTGCCACCCCCGAAATAGCCCAGCTCTCCGGCCCACAGATCAGGTTGCAGCCTCCCTGTCCAGATGGGGCGCCTGGCAGGGCGGGAAGCGCTCCCCCTCACGCCGCCTCCAGCTGCTCCCCTCTCACGCATCTGCGCTCGGGCCCCGGCTTCCCTCACAGCTTCCCTCCAGAGGACCAGCCTTTTCTGGAGGTTGTGAGGGGGGCCTGAGCAATGGAAGCTGTGTCCAGAGCTAGGAGAGAGGTGAGGAGGGGTGTCTGACTACTCCCAACAAGAGAAAGGGACGCAGGGGACGTTCCAGAGAGAACATGGATCTGCTGTGTGGTCTCAGGAAAGTCACTTGCCCTCTCTGAACCATAGTTTCCCCATCTATAAAATGGGCAAAGTGCTTGGAGCTGTGACATAGCAGTGAACGGACAAAAGGCCCCATCTTCGAGAAGTCCCCACTCCACGAGTGGCCAACTCTGGCCCAGGCCGTCAGGTTCCGGAATCCGTGTTTGTAGCCCAGGCAACGATGTGCCGGTGGGCACTGGGGAGCCAGGAGGAGAAGGGGTGTGCTGTTTTCTTGAGAGCAGTCCAAGATTTTCTGAGGGTCTAAACAGAGATCCCCACCCTGGACCAGGGAGGTGGGGACTACAGGTGGGACCCGTAGAACCATACCCCCTCCCCCAAGTGAACGCTTTGGGAGTGGAACTTTTTCTGTTGCAAGCCTGAGCTGCCTTCCCATTTCCCCGACACTCAGTGGTGTCCCTGGCCCCTGCTACCCAGCTAGAAGGGGGCTGGTGAGGCCAGGAGTCCTGACTGTCCCTAAGACACCAGGAAGTGGTTGGAGTCCCAGGTGAGAAGGCCTGGGAAGTGGGCAGGAGACCTCAGGTGAAGACCGCTAACGTTGAGGACACCCCCGAGTTATAGGGCCAGGACCCCAGAGCTTCAGGGGTGCAGGTGTCTGGGGAGGGTAGGGGGCCGTGAAGGTCCCATGGGGAAGAGCCTCTCCTTCCGCAGGCCTCGCCCGTATTATCCCAGGGCAGTGCAGTAATGATACTCCCAAGTTCGCAGTCATTGCCCCATTCGACCCTTGCAGCAAGGTTACAGAGGGGAGATTCGGACCGCGGGCAGCAAAGTGACTTGCCCGAGGTCACACATCTGGGAAGCGGTAGGGTTGGCTGTCCAAAATGTACGTGCTTGATTTTCTAGGGGAAACCAGAGGAATGCAAGTTTTAGCGATCTCATCCTGGAGGCTTGGGTTGTTAACCTATTTGCTTATTTAACCTCTTTCTTATTTGAAGATTTTATTTGCTTTTTCTTAATAATTTTTTTTAATGTTTATTTATTTTTGAAAGAGAGAGAGACACAGAGTGAGAGTGGGGGTCAGAGAGAGAGGGAGACACAGAATCAGAAATGGGCTCCAGGCTCTGAGCTGACAGCACAGAGCCTGATGTGGGGATCGAACTCATGAACAGTGAGATCAGACCTGAGCTGAAGTCGGATGCTTAACCGACTGAGCCACCCAGGCGCCCCTCTTATTTGCTTTTTCAAAACACAAAACATCAGATGCATTTGGGGACAAGCGACCCAGCATCACACCAGATGCACGAAGGCAAGTTAGCCTAAGTTAGACTAAGAGATCAGCCATCTCTTCCCCACCCTGGTCTAGACCCAAACACCCTCCGTTCCACCTGCCTTCCAGATGGTTCTTTCCTTCTGCAGTAAGGACACATTTCCTAAGAGCCTACTGAGTGCCAAGCTTTGTCACGCGGGCTCGCAGCAAAACCGCACCTTCCTGGCGGCCGTGAGGACAAAGGCATGAGGAGAAAAGCGCTGGTCAGCCAGCTCCACGAGGACAGAAGATTTAGGTCTATTTGTTCCCTGATGGGCCCCGAGCACCCAGAGCAGGGTCTGGCACGCAGTAGGCGGACAATACATATTTGTCGAATGAATGAATTCACCGCGCTGGAGAACCCAGAATACGAGCCAGTTTGGGGGGCTTGAGATTGACCTTGAGAGTCCCAAGGGCCATCTAGGGGATGGGGCGGCCAGGTATCTGCAATGTCGCGTGTCAAAATCTGCAGCTTGGCGAAGAAACGGAGCGGGGAGAAGTATCTGCCTCAAACTCCGCTTCCCCTGCCCACCTCCGACCCCCAAACCGGAGCCGTCCTCTCTCTCGTGCCCCGCACCCCCCTTCCCAGGGAACCGAGAGGGGGTTCTGAGCACTGCGCCTCCCCCGTGGAGCCCCTCCAGCCCCAGACCGGCCGGCCCGGCCTCCCCCCCTCTCCTCAGCTGCCCCAACAAAAGCTGCTCTTGTAGGAGCCAAGGCCATCGTAATTAAAAAGGAAACTTAATAAAGCCTCGCTCTGAAGCCAAATCCCCGTCCCTAGAGCAGACGCCTGGGCCAGCCCTGCACTGCCCACGGAGGACACATAGCTCTTTTGTGAGCCCCCGGGTGAGGGCCACTCCTGCCCTGCCCCGCCCAGCCACGCCCCTCCCTCCCCTCCCTTCCCACACCCTGACCACTGAAGGGCCTAGCTCCCTAGCCGAGAGAGCCCAGCCTCCTCTTTTTCACAGGTAGGAAACTGAGGCCCAAATTGGCCTCCTGACTCTGCACTCGGCATCTACCCAGCAAGTGCCCTCTCCCCTGGGCTCCACGCCCCAGAGCAGGGGACCCGGATGGATAAAAAGGAGCCCAAATCACGGAGCCAAGCTTCAGGGGACCGCGGCGATTAAGTGCCACCACCCACCCCTTCAGGGACAGGAAGCCGAGGTCACCCAGCGGGGACGAGGAAAACCTCGGACCAAAGCCCCGGTGGCTGGCTTGTCCTGAGCACGGAAGCAGGGGAGCTGGGCTCCAGGCACCAGCCTCAGGCTCTGGCCGATGAGGAGGGTAAGAGAGGAGAGCTTTCAGCCTCTTCCCGTGGCTGGAGTCGGGACTCTGGTGGAAGCACCGAGAACTTCCAGGGGCTTCCAGAGCTGCGGGCCAGGCCTGCCCACGATAGCAGCAGTGGAGGCCTGACCACGAGCTTTCGGTGAAGACAACCCTATGTCGTCCCTTCTGGACTCCCAGAAGCTAAGGAGTCCCGGCAAGGCCCAGCTCAGCGTCTTCCCCCAAATCTGCCAACCCCAGCCACCCCGGCCATCTGAGGGACCTTAGATACAGAGGCCAGAGCCACCTGGCCCTTTGGCCTCATCTCAAGGGGTCCTCTCCCGTCGTCCCTGGGGCCGCAGCTGGGAACAGCCCATGGCAAAACTGTGCCTCTGGCTAAGGTGGTCTGGGGTCCTCGCCGCCTCCTCCCTCCCCCTGACCCCCATCTGCCTCACCTTCCCAACACACCTAACATCCACACTCACATACTCCCTGGGCTGGCAGGGACCCCACGCACAGGTGCTCACAGCCAGCCAAGAGACACCACAGTCTTCGAGTGCCCGGGACTGGGCTCCCGCCCCCGTGGTGCAGGGTTAGGGATCTCTGGGGGCCGGTGCGCGTATGAAGGCGTCAGACGGGTGTCTGCTTCAGGTGTGGGCATCGGTAGGGATGCAGAGAGGCAGTTGGGGTCCCGCAGAATTATTTAATAAAATGAAACCACCCCCATTTACTTACATGTACTCCAAAAGCTCTATTTTGTATTTGCGCCCTCCCTTCCTTTTGGGGAAAACGCTCTCTTTATTCCCATTTTACAGAAAAGAAAACTGCTCACGGTCACAGACCAGTGGTGGGTGGGGGGGGAGTTTGGATTCGGAGTCAGGTCTGTTGGGCCCCCACCCCCGCAAGGGTCATTACATGTGTCTGACAGCCAGCGCGCCTGAGCCGAGATGTCACCGATGCCCTTTGTACTGCTGACCCCTTCAGAACCAAGTACGGGCAGGGGGGCGGGGACAGAGACACTAGTCACCCACCCGTTCTGTTCGCGTCAGGGAACTCCTTGAACCCCAAGAAGTGTGTGCACGCATGTGTTCAGGGAGGTGCTGGCCAGGCCTGGAACTCGGGAGCCCATCCACCGCCCTCCATCCCCACCTCGCCCCGGGGTCCAGCCCCCAGGGCCGGGCGGAGTGAGGAGGGGACACCCCTGGGCACCCAGGGCCAGGAGCGGCCAGGAGGGGGGGGCGGCGTGGGCCCCACCCACTCCTGCCCCCGCCCCCCGGGAGCCAGCCAGGGCGGGTAGGGATTAGATAGATAATGCCTCTTGTACGAGCAAGGGATTGATGCAAAGGGGAAGCAAGAGTGGGGACTCAGGGGGGCCCAGTTCGGATTTCTCCTGGGGTGAAAACCGAGCCCCCCGGGAGGAGGTGTCCCGCCCGCCAGGCCCTAATCCCTGTCGTTCTCACCGAAACCCCAAAGAAGTGGCTGTTCACAGGCAGCGGATTCCTGGGATTCATTAATTCGGGATTTGCAAGAGGGACGGCCTGGGGTTCCTTCTGCAGGCACCAGCCTGAGCAGGGCAGGTGGGTGCTGCTGGGCGGGGGGGAGGGGAGGGACACCCTGGGAGCCTCGGGGAAGGGCGCCAGGCCCGAAGCTTCAGGCCTTCTGGCAGAGCTGGGCCCTCCTGGCTGCGGGGCTAGATGCACCTCAGGCGGCCCAAAGGAGCAGAGTCCGCTCCCAGCCCTGCCCGGCCCAGAGCTGTCTCCTTCCCAGCTGCCGAAACTACAAGCCGTAAGCTACACCCGGGAAAACGGACCTGAGTGTTCAACGGACAGTTTGATGAGTTTCGACCAGTCTCTACAGCCAGGGAGGGACCCTTTTCATCCCCCAGAAGGTTCCCGTCGCCCCTCCCAGCCAGCGCCCACAGATCCGCCTCCTGCCCCCGCAGCCTGGGCTCTGTTTGTGCTCAGCAGCGTCCTTAGATTCACCCGCATGTTGCCGGGGACACTAGGTTTCTGCGGCAGAGCTCCCCGGAACAGAGGGCTCCCCGGACACTACTGCTCGGTAGGCCCTGGAATCTTCCCGAGGATTCGGGGCTCCTGCATGCCCATCCCTGTCGATTCGCCTCCTGGAGTTTTTCGAACCTTCGAGCCGCGTCTTTCCCCACTCCAGGCCCATGTCGACCCCTCCTCCTGCCACAGCCTCCCCTGTCAGGAACCCCGCCACTCGCCCCGCCCCTGCCTCGGCTCTCTCCACTCCACTCCAGGGTAGCTTCTCAGACGCACCCCACTCTCCCTTCTCGACCCCTCAGGGTCTCCCCACGGCCCCCAGAAGGCCGGCGCTTCTTTGTCCGGCACCCCGGGCCTTCAGGGTCCTGCCCCTCCGTCTCGAAACATCACCCATCAGCACCTCCCCTCACACCCTGGCCTCCACCCACAGAACCGCTCCAGGAGGCCAAGCTACTCTGCTCTTCTCTCCTCTTTCTCTTTTCCGTGTCTCTGCCATGCTCTTCCCTCTGCCAGGAACACCTCCTCCAGGAGCCGTCCAGGCCCAGCGAAGTGCTGCCATCCCAGGAGGCCCGCCTGTACTCTCTCCCGCCCCCGCCCCCTTCACCGAGCCTTCTGTGCCAGCCTGCCTTGGTGCGGACCCCTCCCCCAACTTGCCTTCCAGCTTCCAGGGACGGGGTCTCGTTCGGATCTGGATCCTGGGGCCCAAGCCAGGGTCGGCACATGATAAACCTCACCAAGGTCCTGCCACCACATCTCCCCTTACCCTCCTTAGCTCTTCTGGCCTGGCACACGCCTGGGCACAGAGAAACTGAATTGAACCGAATCGAGTCGAATCGAATCAGTGATGTGGCATCAGGCCAGAACTGAGACCCAAGGGGGTAGAAAGGGCAGGAAGGAGGGAATCCTGTCCCATTCTCCAAGGACCAGACAGGCCTGGGTTCAACTTCTGCCCCAGTAGCTGCCTGACTCAGAGAAGCCCCTTGAACTCCCTGAGCCTCAGCTTCTTCAGCTGTGGACTGGGTGTGCATACGGTATCCACGTCACTGCTTGGGTCGGTTTGCTCGTTTCTTTGTTGGTTCGTTTTAAGATCCATTGCTATTCAGTGTGCAAAGTCCTTGGCATAACGTCGCCTTTGACTGTCACTACCAAGTGGGTGGGACGAGAGAGGACTAGACGGAAAGGAGGCATATACGCAAGCAAACATACAGCTGAGGAAGACAGGCTGGTCCTCACCCCCTAGGCTGGCTACCTCTTCCCGCCAGCTGCCAGAATCCCCTGGAGATACGGAGTCCCTGCCTGACGACACTGGCCTTCCTGCCTCGGTTCAGAGGTCAGAGACTAAGCTGATCAAGTCAGGCGGAATTGATGGAAAGTAAAGCCTGAATATTCAGAACAGCACCACTCGCCATGGCCAAAACACGGCAACAGCCCGCACGGCCACCGACAGGCGGACGGATGGATGAAACAAGGCACATTCGCTCATACAATCCCCGTGAGAAGGAAGCACGGACGGGAGCTACGCCGTGGGTGGATGAATCTGGAAAACACTGTGCTGAGTGAAGACGCCAGGCACATAAGAGGGCACGTTAGTTAATTCCACTTACACGCACTGGCCAGCGTAGGCGCATCTGTGGAGACGGAAAGCAGACGGGTAGTTGCTCGGGGCTGGGGGGACGGCGAGAGGAAGGAGACCGGGGTTCTCTTTATGACGATGAGAACGGACCGAAACTGACGGTGGTGGTGGCTGCACCCTCTGTGAACAGCTCTGCGCAAGTGATGTGAGCTGAATTACCTGTATGTGAATGATAGCTCGGTAAGCTGCTTTTGGTTTTCTATTTTTTTAAGCTTATTTATTTATTTTGAGAGAGACAGTGTGTGCGATCAGAGGAGGGGCAGAGAGAGGGGGAGAGAGAATCCCAAGCAGGCTCCACGCCGGCAGCGTGGAGTCCGACACGGGGCTTGAACTCACGAACCGTGAGATCACGGCCTGTGATGAAACCAAGAGTCCATGCTTAACCGACTGAGCCACCCAGGCGCCCCCCAAAAAAGTTGTAAAAAGAACAGGTGAGGGCAGGTGAGGGAGTCCGCCTCCGGCTGAGGGATAAAAGGACGTGGTGAGGACTCAGCAGGCAGGCCGGGCCCTGGCCTTCCCAATGTCTTATTTTGTTCTCCCACCGACCACGCGGGAAGGTGGGCACCAGACCCGTTTTACAAAGAGGTAAGCCGAAGGTCAGAGCATGCCGCCCAAGGTGGCACGGGGATTCGAAATCAGAGACCCGGGCCTGCCCACCTCGCCCCTCCTCGGGCTGCCCCAACCACTCCGGGAATGCGAGGCTGGTGTCCCCGGCCTGGCAGGGGCTGCCTTCCCCTAGGCCGGAGGGCACAGGGAGCGGCCGAGGTGCTGGCGCCGGCCCCGGGCAGATCGGCCCAGGTGCGAGCACCCTGGCTCAGCCCGCACAGCTGCTGCCCGGCCCCGCACCCCGGGCGGGGCCGCGTCCCCACCCTCGGCCAAGCCCGAGCAACTGGAGACACCTGCCCCACCCGACGGTGACCAGCCTGGTGCCTGAGCGGCTCCGGGCCCCGTGGGCGGTGGCCACCATTGAGAGGGGTGTTGGGGTCCTGGGTGTGTGGCTCAGGAGGGCACACAGGCCGTGTGTGGGGGTGTGTGTGTGTGTCCCGAGAATGTATCTCCTCAGGGTGTGGACACAGAACTGTGTGTGAACATGCCGGTGAGGACGGGTGCGCCGGCTGAGGGAGGGGGCGGGGCTGGCGGGGCGGGGCCTTGAGCAGAGGAGCTGAGGGTACGGAAGTGCGCACCCCCGGGTGTGCGAGGTGAGTACGGGCCGCCGAGCGTGAGAATGTGCGAAGGCGTGAGGCTGCAGGTGCGCCCGGGGCGCCAGTGGACCAGGGACCAGGGGGCATGGAGTGAGGCGCACCCTCAAAGGTGCCTCGGGACCCCCATAGTCACTAGCGTCCCCTCCTCCTCCAATTGCTGTCGCCCTGCGGGGCCTGCCAGCAGGCTCCTCCAGCCTCCCTCTTGACTGCCCCTCAGGCTGTACGCATTCAGAGGACGGTCACGTCCCCCAGGCCCACCGACCGCCTCTTACAAACTGGGAGGGCACTTGCCCTTTAGGCCTCGGTTTACACATGGAGGGAAGACAGCTCCTCCCCAGGAGGGTGCCTGAGACGTCAACAAGAATTAATAGCAAAACGGGGGTAAAGAATTCGGCAACCAAACGAGTGAACAGAAGAACGGAGGGGCCGGTCGGTAGCCATCTCCCGCCCTGATCCGGCCCTGGCCGCCCACCCGCAGGCGAGGCTCCAGAAAGCTCGGGGCTCCAGCTCTCTCCCTGCCTGGACCGCTCAGGGAAGGAGGAGACAGCTGGGGGCAGGCCCTGCAGAGCCAGGGTTCTGGAGGGACAGGTGGGGACCAGAGGACAGGGTATGTGGAGGTTTGAATCCATATGGATGGGACTACAGGAGCCTGGAGGAGGGCCCGGTCCCAGCCCGGGGTGGTCCGGGGAAGGATTCTGGGGGGAGACGACGCTCCGAGGAGTAGGGAGCCAGGTGTTCTGGCTGAAGAAGAGCTTGAACAAAGGCCTGGGACCACCTGAGCATCTGTCCCGGAGCGAGGGACGACAGGGGACCCGGGGAGGCCTTCAGGCCTGGTGCGTGGAGCCGGCCGTGAGATCAGGCACTGCTAACAACGGACCCTCGTATCCTAGCTTAACAGAGGTCTCACGACCTGCAAAGGGCTCCCGTAGGCAAGATCTTGCTTGGGCCTTGTAGCAATCCGATGATGGAAGTGAGATAAAGAGCCCACTCGCCCCTTTTTACCTCGGCCGTTAGGGAACTCACAGACTAAAGTGAGCATGTGCTTGCAATACAAAAGCATCCCTGAAGCCTCTTCTCTTTCTCGACCCTCTCCGATGTCTCCTTTCTCTTTTACTTTGTTTCCCTGGAAATCTTTTGGGGAACCGGGGGTGGGGGGTGAAGGAGGAGGCAAATCAACGGTCACCCGGTGGTATATTTTGCTGGGGTCAGGGAAGGATGTGCGCAGGCTCGGGGACATGTACGGTCACTCCTAAGATCGCGTGTGTGCAGGGAACGGCGGGGGAACTGGCACACGTGTCCGCTCCACGGCCGTGTGCGCGTGCGCGCAGGCAGCCACGTGACCGCAGACAGGGGCACCCGTGGCAGGAGGGCCTGCCCGAGCTAGATGAAGCTGAGAGTGTACGTGACAGCGTCTGTGAGCCTAGGGGTTGACGGACATACACCCTGATCCCACCAGGCCCCCAAACCCCTCCAGCAGTCCTGATATCTGCCTGGCACACAAGGGAAATTGAGGCCCAATGAGACGGCACTTGCCCTGAATCCCTCGGCAAAGCCGGAGTGCGGCTCTGCGGAGCCGTGGTTTGGGGCGGTGCCGCCCTCCCCCTGCAGGACTAGCCCTTCCCCGCCGCGTACCCGGGGGCACGTCTCTCAACCTCTCTGAGCCCCCGCTCCTCACGGGCTTCCTTGTGGACTGGGAGCCATTTAAAGAGCTTGGAGAGGCGGCTTGTTAAATGCGGGCTGATTATAAGGAATGAAGAACCCCTCTGTTTCTCCTCCAAAACAGTGTTTAGCCCCACAGCCGTGAAGAGGGCGTCTGAAATCTAGCGTAGAAAGAGCCCTGGCCGACGCACCACACGACCTGGGGCTGTGGCTTCCGCGCTCCGTGCCTCAGTTTCCTCATCCGCAAAATGGGAAGGGGAGATCCCCTCTACGCGCCCGCGCACTCCTTCCCGAACTTGGCGCAGATGGGCCTCATTCCATCCTCCCCGAAACAACAGAAAGGGCTGCTGCTGTGCCCGGATGAGGAGCCTGGGAAGCCCAGAGAGGTAAAGTCAGCAGCCCGGGCCACACAGCCCTGAGCGAACCCGCAGCCCCCTGTGCTACACCACCTCTCAGAGTGGACGCGCAGTAGGCGCTCCCTAAGGGTCAGAGACGTCTGGGTCCCCACCCCCCAGAACCTCAGGAAGGGGTCCGCTGGCCCCACCTGGGGAAGCCCGGGGGCTGGGCACCCTGTCGGCTGAGCCCCGTCAGGGACCCGTCAGCGTTAGCATGTGCAGAGCAATTACACAGCCTAATGGGGAGAAGGTGCCAAAAACACGTGTATTTACGAACCAGCCAAGCTGCAGCCCGGGACGGTTGCGAAACGCAGCCTGGCAGACAGTCCTCAGTGGTGGCTCCCTCCTGGGCCGGCACTGGAGCCCAGACTGGCACCATCTGAGCCAGGGAGGCCAGGAGCCGACCAGGGTCACGGCAGGCAGGCAGGTGACGCTCAGAGGGCGGTCCCACAGGGAGGGCCCGGCACGGCCGTCCCCATGCTCTTGGGCTCCCGGGCCCCTCATCTCCCAACCATGAGGCCAGAGGCGGAGCTGGGTCAGAGGGAAGCCTTGCAGGCCCCTTCTGCCTCCATCTCTTCAGATGGCAAGTCCAGCCTCCTTTGTGTGTGTCCCCTCCAGAGGCGGAGCTGGGTCAGAGGGAAGCCTTGCAGGCCCCTTCTGCCTCCATCTCTTCAGATGGCAAGTCCAGCCTCCTTTGTGTGTGTCCCCTCCAGGGACGGGTCAGGACCCAGAACATCCCCAACCACCCCTCACACCAGGAACCCTTCTGTTCTGCTGCTTGTTCTATGCCTGAGCGGATGACTTAACTCCCTGGACGCTCAAAGGGACGAGCTCACGGGCTGGGGCTGAGACGGCACGCCGCCTGCAGAGCCTGATGCAGGCATCCCAGGGCCCGCGGGAAGTTCTAGCTGGATGCTAGCCAGCAATGCCTGGTGAGCGACCAGCGACTCAAGGCGGGAGGGTGGGCTTTGTCGCATGGGCCCGTTTCCACAGTACAGACATTCTCCAAGCTACAGATATGCCGCCCCGAACACGAGGCCGGGCGGAGACAGCAAGGAGGGCCCCGTTACGCGGTGTTTCCACTGTACAGGTACAGAGCAAGTCACCTTCGGGGGAGAGACAGCTGTTAGATAACTAAGAAGTAATGAGCTTCCAAGCTCACTTTGCCTGGTAATGTGATTTGCTGAATTGTGCGTTTATATAAGTTAATTTTTTTGTGGCTACGCCTCACCACCAGTTTGCAAATTCCTGAGCACTTAACGATTGGTCCCTGCGCACCGGTGCAAGCCACCTCCGGCCCGTCACTGATTTCAGTTTTCGTGCCGTGTCGCCCCGCTCTGCCTCTACACGAGCCCTTCCCTCTGCCTGGAACAGCTTTCCAGCATCCCTGTCCTCTTGGCAAACTCCCACTGTTACCTCCATAATACAATTCTCTGGGAAGACCCCATGTAAGGTCGATAGAATCTATGACTCTGTGAGGTAGATGTTTGTGGACCCATTTTTCAGATGAGGAAACTAAGGCTTGCCAAGGTCTGTCTGCTGGATGGCGATCTTCCCCGGGCAGGGATGGACTGTGCCTAGGAACCGCCTTGCACGGAGACCGGGTGGGCAGATGCCTTCCTGCCGCGGTTGGAAGAACGTTCCGCTTGCCCCTTTGCGTTTTCCCCTCTTATGCCTTCGCCTCAAGCATTGGGCCTCCATTCCTCTGGGTGAAGCGTTGGATACAAGAAGCTGGGGGAGGCCCCTGGGAGGGACCAGGGGAGCCCTGCGGACTCCGGATGGGACTGAGAAGTCCCACTGCCAAGACCTGACGGCAGAGCAGGAGGGGAGGGCTGTGCACAGGGAGGTGCTGACCCGCCCGCCAGCCTGGGGGAGAAGCTTCTGGAGGAATGCAAGCTATGAGGAGGGAGGGGCAGGCAGGCCCAGGCAGTCAGTCGAGCAGCATGGCCCCCTGGGGAAAGTGATGGGGGAGGGGGACCAAAGCCAGAGAAGACCCTGGCAGGGCCTTGGCCTTGGCAGCCAACCTGGAAGAAAACATCCCCAGACCCATCCGTCATGGGGGCTGGGGACCCTGGCCAGCCCTGAGGGGAGAGGTGCACCCAGCGGGCCCAGGGCCCCCCAGCAAGGGTAGATCTGCCCTCCTCAGTCTCTGCTGAGATGGGAGGTGGCCCCGGGAGGACAACAGGGTGTGGCAGACACCACTGGGTTTGAACCGCGTCCCGTCACTTCCGGGATGTGTGACCTCAGACGCGGTACCTCCCAGCCTCAGCTTCCCTCTCCGGAACTCTACCTCCCAGAGCCACGGCCGAACAGCCAGGTCAAATCCAGAGTGTCCGCCCCAAGGTGGATGATAACCACAACCAATTAAGAATCGTGGCAGCCAGCCTCTACAGAGAGCGGACCTGGGCACTGCACCGCGCGGGGGCTTCCCACAGGCCACGGCCTCACAGGAGCCCTAGGAGGCCCTACCCCAAAAGCTGCATTGGACAGGAGAGAATGCCAAGGTCACGTGGTGTTCCCGGAGTCACCACGGCCCGGCAGCTAAGCAGCCGGGAGTCCGGCCCTGACCTCATACACAGCAATCTCCCCGAGGAGAGAAATGTCCCATTTCTGAGTCCTCAGCCCTGAGCACAGGAGCTGGCCAGGAGCAGGGCTCAGTGACTGTGGAATGAACGGATGTACCCCCCACTAAATATCATCCCTGGTGCCCGCATTGTTAGACCTCTGCCCCAGTGAGCTCCAAGAATTGGCACCAAGTTTATTGGGGACTCCCACCCAGCAGCCAGGCCTCCCTTTGCCCACACAGACCTAGCCTTCGGCCCCCAAACCGCATTGAGGTGCTGTGCAACCTCGGGCCACCTCTCATCCTTCTCTGGGCCTTGCCTGTGGGCGTTGCGGTGGAAAATTTAGACAAGGCGGGAGCTCCGGGGAGGCTGCAGTTGGAGAAAGAGCCGGAGGTGGGCAAACGGACTTCCTGCCCGTCAGGGACTCTGACCTGAGAAATGCGTCACTCCCCGACACCACCTGGCAGTTTCTATGTCATCGTTACAAAACCCAGAGATGACCCAAGAGTGCCCCGAGCCCCTCGGGGACAGCAGGAAGCTGGCTGAGGAAAGACAGCCCAGGAAAGGGGGAGGAAAGGACGGCAGGGAGCAGGAATGAGCGAGGAGCAAGGGGGCTGCCCCCTTGCCACCAGGCCCCAGCTCTACCTGCATAAAACACTCACTCGCTGATGTGCGCAGAGTCAGGCCCGGGGAGCCCCTTCTGATGTCCACGAAACCATCTCTCCTCTCCATACTTCCTTCCAAGGACCAGGACCCCAGGAACTCTCCCACTGAGCTTCTTGGGACCTTGGGAGTCCTCGCCGATAACTTAGGGGCTGCCGATGAGGGGTAAGTGGGGGTCCGAGAAATGAAACAGACGCCCAGCTCTTATGGGACCAAGTCCACGGTTAGCTGCTTTCTGCATTGAAATCCGACATGTGGTCTCGCTTGGAGAAAGAAATCTGTGCCCCGAACTCTGAAAGCTACCAGGCGAGGCTCATAGGGGTCTCTCTGGGAAGGGAAGAGACCGCTTTACTGATTCAATAACACTGGCTTATGATTGTGCCTCCACGTCTCAAAATGCACACACACGATCTGAAGCCAGGGCCGGGACCAGCCGTGCCAGGTATGGAGTAACAAGAGAGATGCTGGGACTCAGGTCCAGGGGACCTGGACTCACTCCTGCCCTGACACTCATCAGCTGTGTGGCCTCAGGGAGGACACTTCCCCTCTCTGAGCCTCAGTTTCCTTGAGGGTACAGGAAACTTAGCACGAGACAAGGGTTCGGGGAAGCCCACCATGCAGACGGCCTGGCACCCAAGTAGGTGCTCAGAGATGGCTTTCTGTCTCTGCCCCCTCACCAGAATGCAAACCCAGGACACACTTAGTCTGAGCAGGTGGCTTCCCTGGGCACCAAGACAGCAGAGAAGGAACCCGGTGCCAGCGGTCCCCTGCTCAGCACTACTCAGCTTCTTAAGGCTGCCCAGCGAGGACCCAGTGGACGTCCTTAGCCTGGACCAGGTTCATGGCCCCACCAAGCTGCCTGGTGGGAGAGCTGGGCACAGAGCTCCCCGCCCCTCCCCCCCGGCACTGGGACAGGAGAGAAGGGCTCTAAGGTTACCAGCAGCCAATCTGTGAAAGGGGGCTGTGTCTCCTCTGAGGGACTTCCGGGAACGACAGAGGCACAGGCTATCTCTGGGGGCCTCCATGTGCTGGGGGGCTGTGCGTCCAGCCGTTCTGGCATGAGAAAGCAGGGTGCTGACGGCCATGGGAGCCAGCCTGCTCCCACCGTGTCTGGTGTCATCAGAGCAACCGCCAGGACCACAGCCCCTTTGGAGAGAGGGAATGACTCTGGAATGCAGTTGTCTCTAGACCCCCAGGGCCTAGGACTGCGCATAGCACCCAAGAGGGCTCAGGGGATGATGGATGGATGGATGGATGGATGGATGGATGGATGGACGGACAGACGGATGGATGGATGGACAGATGGATGGATGGATGGATGGACAGACGGATGGATGGACGGATGGACAGACATATGGATGGACATATTGATGGATGGATGGATGGACGGATGGATGGACGTATGGATGGATGGATGGATAGATGGATGGATGGATGGATGGATGGATGGATGGATGGACAGACGGATGGATGGATGGATGGATGGATGGATGGACGGATGGACGGATAGATGGATGGATGGATGGATGAACAGACATATGGATGGATGTATGGATGGATGGACAGATGGATGGATGGATAGACAGACATATGGATAGACGTATGGATGGACGGATGGACGAATGGATGGATGGATGGGTGGATGGATGGATGGGTGGATGGATGGATAGATGGACGGATAGATGGATGGATGGATGGATGAACAGACATATGGATGGATGCATCATGATAAATGGACAGAGGACCCACGGACGCATGGACACATGGACAGACAGATGAACAGGTGGATTCTGATTCTGAAAAGCCAAGTTATGAACACTTGTGCCGCAGGGGCTGCTCGTGGCCCACCCGTGCCACTCTGGGAGTTCACATCCCGTGAGTGTCTCCTCACCCGTGACACTGCCTCCCCAGCCATAGGGGCATGCTGGGCCAGAAGGGCCTGGAGCAGCCTTCAACCAGAGAGGGGCGGAGGGCAAACACCCCGGCCCCTCCCCCCCTCGCTCCTCGCAGGGTCAACTCTGAGGCACGGTCCACACCCTCCCAGACGTCCCCAGTGGGACCGAGCCCCAGCCACTCACGGTGCCCACCTGCTTTCTGACATACCCTCTGTTGGCTTCCTTCCCTTCTCCTCTCCCTTCCTGATTTGTCTACCTGTCCTTCCGGAAGTCACCTCCCAGGGAAACTCTTTTCACCCAAATCCTTGACTCGGGGTCTGCTTTTGGGAGACCCGACATAACAACCATTTCTGCCGCTCGCCCTTTCTAGGACCTTGGACAAGCCATTCGGTGTTCTGTGCCTCAGTTTCCTCATCTATAAGTGGTGATGGTTATTTAACATTCACAGCAGACCCACGTGGGTGGCACTGGGCAGGGTCTACCGTGTGCCCCACGTACCAGGTGCCCAGGACCCAGAGGGAAGAGCAGCCACAACCCCTCCCTGGAAGGACTCATCTGAGACCAGGGAGATGGTGGGTCCGAGTCCAGGCCATGGGGGTGGAAGACCCAGAACCACATCCTGGCACTTACATATCCTTACTGAGTGCTCCTGGTCAAGCTACCTGACCTCTCCGTGCCTCGGTTTACCTTTCTGTCAGGTGCCAATAACAGAACCCATCTTGTGGGGCTCTTGCGGCAAGAAGGGAAGACTTTGCAAGGGAAGTGGGCAGTGCAGGGCCTGACGCACAGCGCTCAACACTGGGCAGGCAGGTTGCTACCCTCCACGAGACGCAAAGTATTGCTCGAAGAGAGGGAGCCGCTTGGTGCCCGAGAGGTCAGAGAGGAAAGGAACCGGGTGGCCCAAGAGCGAGGCAGAGATGAAGAAAGTCCCTCAGGGCCGGGCCCCCAAGAGGACATCACAAGCCCAGAGGAAGACAGGGTAAGGCCCCTCGCATGCACCGATCCCCACTCCTTCCACCAGCCCGCCGCACCTGTGCTTCCTCCACCCTTCCAGACGGCCACGGGGCTCCCTCTGCGCACGTGCCCTTCCCCCTACTTGGAGGGAAAGAAGCCCCTGAGCCCCGCCCTCAGCAACCCGGCACTGAGCCGGTTGCATCAAGCTCTGCACAGGGTTTGGTAAAAATGCACCGCCCTGGGCCTTGCCCCTCGGATTCTGCTTCAGTCGGTTGGAGACAGCCCGGCGAGACCGGGGAACCGCTCACTCGGTCCACGGCACATGCTCTATTATATACGGGAAAACCGAGGCCCACAGAGCTGACACATGGGGTTCAAGGTAACACAGCAAAGTGCCCAGACCAGGCCTCCCAATCCCCGGCTCTTGCTCACCAAGCTTCCCCTCCCCTTCCGGACTACCCCTGCCCAGCGGCGCATCGACACGGCCCCTCCGGGGCCCTGCTTGGGGCGGCGCCTCTGCCACCCCCTTGCCCCCCCATCTAGGGGGACACAGGGCTCTGTGAGGGCCCACCAGATACACAGCCCCAAGATGCCTCCCAGAAGCTCTGTCGGCTTTTGCAGGTGGCAAGTCCAGGGTGCGGGGGCGGAGAGGGCCCGCCTTCAGTATTTAAACATTCGCTTTTTTACAGAATGGGATTCTTTGGCATATTAGCCAATTTGTATAGAATTAGTCAGGCCCGCCCACCACCACCAGCACCACGGAAGATTCCGGGGCAGGGCGGGGGGGGGGGAGCATCCCTGCAGCCTCGCCTTGTGCGGATGTCCCCGAGAGCCCCAGCTCACGGTCCCCGCCTGCCCGGGACAGCGAGAGGAGGTGGGCGGCAGCTAGACAGGCGGGGACCCAGATGTAGCTTGGGCGGCCTGCACCGTACACAAATCAGGAGCCGTAGCCGCCAGAAGCCACCCCCCCCCCCACCCGAACCATGTCCCCAGGGACCAGCCCAGGGGCTACTGGGAAGGAGCGTAGGAAAGTTCCAGTTCTCAGCCAGATTAGGGCTGTACTCAAATCCCGACGCTGACTTTGAACTTACTGTGTGACCGTGGACATGATACTTCACCTCTCTGGGCCTCACTTTTCTCCCTTGTAAGGGAGAAATAATAAGTGTGCCTACCTGCCCTTGTGTAAACGAGGGCGCTTTCGGACACGGCAGAGCAGTGTGTGCGTGCCGGCAGCCAAGGTGGTGTCACCCGGGATTCGGCCAGCGAGTCGTGCTCCCTCTGTCCAGAGCAAGGTGTTTGCATCGATTCCATCAACGAGCACCTGGTGAGCTCCTCCTGGGTGACTTTTCGGGCCTCAGGATCTCCATTTATAAAACAGGCGGGTTAGGGCGCAGCCCCCGGCATTCCTCCTACGGACACCATCTTCTCCGTCCGTGACAATCATCCACACAAAATTCTCTTACTACTGAGAGAACAGGTGAAGAGAAAGGAGTCCTCGAGGGGGCAGTTTTAAGCAAAAGGAATGCATGTCTAAGAGTGAAATTTCAGGCACTAAGAATGATTTCACTAACAGTGAAATCCGAGGCCAGCAAGGCTTCTTATCCTACAGGCCTAGCCTCTGTCCCGAAAGCCATCGTCACCAGCTGGGATACGATTAAAGGCTACAGGGCCTTGGTCAAATTATCAAACATCTATGATCCTGGTCTCCTCATCTGTAAAGATGGGGTAGTTTAAGCTTTAAGGGAGATGAGCCAATACTGAATTGAGCAGAATCCCCCTCCGCCAGGCTTTTCCCCTCACTCCTCCTTCGTTAAGGACCCTTTCCACAGCTATCCATTCACTGGCTCAGCCCGTAGGCACGGAGAGCCCATGGAGCACTGAGCCTTATTCTGGAAGTAGCAATGACCAGGAATGCAGCAGATGAGACCCCTGTTCTCAGGGGCCTCACACCCTAGTGGGAGGAGACAGACCAAGGAAAGGCAACAAATGAGACCAAGACACAGAGCAATATGATGGTGGGACTCTGGGCCTCTGGGAAGATCTCTTGGGGGAGGTGACATCTGAGCTGAGACCTGAGTAACAAGTGAGAACAGCCACCCAAGGATCAGAGGAGAAACATTCCAAGCAGAGGGACAGCATGTGCAAAGGCCCTGAGGCAGGGATCTACTGGGTGAATTTGAGGAAAGAAAGGCCCTGGTAGCTGGAGTTTATCAAGTGGGTGATGAGGTTAAAGAGGAAACTCAGTGGGGCCTTGGAGGCCACGGCCCCCAGGCAGGTCTCCATTCTTTCCAGCATCCCTTCACCCATTTCTCTGATAGCATGACAAGGCTCAGGCCCCAGTGGGTGGAGATCATGTTTCCTTTGAGGAAGCAGCCAATCACCACAGGCTCTCACATGACCATTTTAGCTTCTCCTGAACTTGGGAAAGCTGTCAAGTCTTTTTTCTCCCAGACTGAGGAGCACTCTCTGGGGAGGGGTGAGGTCCCGGTGAGTCCCCTCCTAGGAACGGGGGTGCCGGGGGCAGGAATGTGGGCCCGTCCGGGAGCCTTTCAGGCCCAAGTCAGATCTTGAAAAGGCTCAGCCCCACGGGTGGGGATTAGACAGGCTACAGGGAAGGGCCGGGATTATGGCAAATCCCTCAGGCACAAAGCCAAGCAGAGCTCCCCCTGCCCTCGCCGCTGCCCTGGAAAGCCCCCTTGGCTGACCCCAACCTCAGTTAGCGGCTGAGCCTTTGTCCCTTCCTGTCCATCAGCACAGGGAACTGTGGAGGTGAGACCCTAGGCCAAAGTCCTGGGGATGGAAGGTCCCCACACAGCCATCCTGTTCCCTTGTCCCCTCAACCCCCCAACACCCGCCCCCATCTGAATGCTGGCCTTCCCTGCTCTGGCCTGCTGGGAAGCTTCCAGGCCTGCGCCTCCCAACCAGTGCACACCCTGCAGCCGGATGTGATTCCTTGTATGCTCAGTTCCCATGCCCCATCCAAACTGGTAGTTTTGTGGGGGGTTTTGTTGGTTTGTTTTTTTTTTAACTCTTGACTGTGGTCTAATATACAGAACACATTTAAGTCACAAGAGCACAGCTGAGCCAGATTTCAAACACCGAATACACCCATGTAAGCTGCCCCCCAAGAAATCTAATCTTCAGGGGCACCTGGGGGGCTCAGTCGGTTGAGTGCCCGACTTCGGCTCAGGTCATGATCTCACAGTTAGTGAGTTCAAGCCCTACATTGGGCCCTGTGCCGACAGCTCAGAACCTGGAGCCTGCTTCAGATTCTGCGTCTCCCTCTCTCTCTGCCCCTCCCCAGCTCACGCTCTGCCTTTCTCTCTCTTAAAAATAAATAAACATTAAAAAAATTGTTTTTAATAAAAAGAAATCCAGAGTTCAAACCGCCCCCAGGTCACGCCACCCACCCCTGCCCAACAGTAACCATTATCTCGACTCCTTCCACCATGGATTAGTTTTGCCTGTTTTCGTACTTTGTATGAATGGGGTCACATCGAACGTGCTCTCTTTGGCCTGGCCTCTTTCACTCAACACGTCCGTGCTATCCATCCACATTGCTGCCCGCGATAACAGTTCACTCCTTCGCATGACTGCATGGTATCTTGGTACAAATGTACCATCATCTCCTCCCGATGGGCACCAGTGCAGCTTCCACAAAATAAGTGTATTAGTCACCTCCTGCTGCATAACAAATTATCCCCCCGTTTAGCAGCCCAAAGTAACAATAAACCTCTGTTATCTCACCGTTTCAGTGGGTCAGGAATTCAAAAGCAGTTTAGCTGCGCGATCCTGGCTGAAGGTGTGATTCTGGCTGAAGGTGTCTCCCTCGGTATCAGCCTAGATGTCAGGCAGGGCCGCCCTCACCCGAAGGCTTGACTGGGGCCGGGGGACCTGCTTCCAAAATGGCGCACTCGCACGGCTGTTGGCGGGAGGACCACACACAGGACGGCTTGAGTGTCCACACGACATGGCAACGGGCTTCCTCCAGAGCAAGTGCTGTGGAACAGAGCAAGGAGGAGGCTGTGACACCCTTTACGACCTGGCCGGAAGTCACACGCCTCTCCCGCATTCTATGCGTTAGAGCTCGTCGCTGTGCCCACACTTGGGGGAGCAGAGTTAAACACCTCTTGAAGGGAGTAATATCAAAGAACTTACGAGCATATCTTAAAACCACCGTATCACACAACAATTCCTTTCCGCGCCGCGTTCTGTCTCCTCATTCCTGGGGAAGGAGGCCAACATTCCCCCCTCCTTCTCCCCTGCCCACCTCCCCCTGCTCGGTCAGCACCCAGGAGACACAGTCAGAGCCAGGTTCTGGTCTTGGCTTGGTCCAGAGCCTCCCTGAGCTGCAAGAGCCTCCTCTGAAACACGGAGATAACGGCGGTGCCCGCTCCGGGGCCGTTCTGAGGGTCGAATTCCATCGGGAGAAGCCCCTTATCCCCGAATTCCATTCCCTCGGGGTACTCGTTTTCTACTTCTTGCTGTGAAATCCAGCCAAAGGCTTTTAGAAGGTTCCTAGTAAGTCAGGCAAATCTTCCAGAAACCTCGTTGCCTTCCCTCCTTCCCCGCCTCCAGGGGCAGGGGTGCATACTGAGGTGCTCGCCGACCCCGCCCGTTGTCGCGCTTCCTGCCAGCTCACCTGCGGTGGAGCCGAGACCCCAGGTACGTGGGACCCATGCCCCCCTTGGGACTCCGCTCCTGCCCAGATGCCAGCCCGGCCATCCACCGCTCGGTTCCTGCTCTCAAGGCCACGCCCAGCACCGTCAGACGCCACCGACGTGCAGCAAAAGGGTCCTCACGGCGCTTACCTATTGACAGAGAAGACAAACGCAAACTGCTTGGTCATCGCTTCATGTTGTGAGAACCCCTTCGGTGGCATGAGAGCTGGGCACCTGGGCGCCCGGTCTGGCCAAGGTTGTGGGGGGCACCTGATGCCAGGCTCTGAGGGGTGAAGCCCGGGGAGGGGAGCCTGGCACCCAGAAGAACCTCGTGGCTGGAGTTCAGACAGCGAGGGTCGCCGGGGTGCCACCTGGGGGCGGAAGGGCGGCGGGGCCCAGACCCCAAGGGTGTCGGTCCAGGTGCCTGGGCTCTGTCCTGAGAGCGGCAGCATCCGCTCCTGAGTTTCAAGCCAGGAAATAACATGACCCAATTGTGTTTTTAAATATGCAAGGAACACATTCTTCAGTATGTACCTGGCTGCACTCTGAATCCTGGTGGTTCCTGCCCAGCGGGGAGCCATGCACTCCAAGAGAACCTGCTTCTCGGGGCACCAGGGTTGGGGGCTCAGCCAGGTGAGCGGCCAACTTCGGCTCAGGTCGTGATCTCACAGTTCGTGAGTTGGAGCCCTGCATCGGGCTCTGTGCTGACAGCTCGGGGCCTGGAGCCTGCTTCGGATTCTGCGTCTCCCTCTCTCTCTGCCCCTCCCCCGCTTGCACTCCGTCTCTCTCTCTCTCAAAAAATGAATAAACATTAAGAAAAATAAAAAACAAAACAACAACAACAAAAAAATGTATTTCTTGACCATTTCCTGGCTGTGTGACCTGAGGCAGTTTGCTTGGCTGCTCTATGCCTCAGTTTCCCCAGCAGGTAAGATCAACCCTCCAAGGTTTCAGGGTGACAAAGGAGAAAAGGACATCACGGATGACCTCCTGGCAGCACCCCGCCCCCACCGGTCTCCCCTGGCCCATCCCCAGAGGCTCCGGGCATCGAAATGGGCTACTCTTCCCCCACCTTGCCAGGGCCTTGGCAGGGGGGGCTCCCGCGCCCTTCCTGCACGCCTCACCCGATCTGTCTTCCTCTTTGCCCAGCTCTCCGAGACCGACAACGAGAGGGCATGATGTGAGTTTCAACCAGCTGACTCCAAACACATCTGCCAAGTGGTGGAGGGAGGTCGTTACTGTAAACGGACACCCGCCCTGGTCACACTCTGGCTACTTACTCCTGCTGTCGTGCTTCAGGGCCCCTGGTCGGTGCTGGGCACGGTGCACGGACTTTCTGTCTATATATATGATGACTTTGATCCCCACGCTCGCCTGGAGACTGGGGTATTATTTGACTCCCATCTTTCAGGCCAAGAAACTGAGGCTCAGGGAGACAAACCATTCGTCCCAGGTCACACGGTGAGACTCGAGCCCAGGTTTACCTGCTTCAAAGCATCGATCTATCGCACACACAAAGCACACACGTGCTTATTCGTGCGGTCGCAGATGCTGCTGCCACCACCGCTTCAGTAGGCCACTGTTTTATCAAGCGCTTACTGTGTGCCTGATTTCTTTCTTTTATCTTTCAAGATGTTATTTGTTTTTGAGAGACAGCACAAGCGGGGAGGAGCAGAGACAGAAGGGGACAGAGGATCCAAAGCGGGCTCTGCCCTGACAGCAGCAAGCCCGATATGGGACTCGAACCCACGAACCGTGCGATCACGACCTGAGCCGAAGTCGGACGCTCAGCCGACTGAGCCACGTGGGCGCCCCCGACGTGCCTGATTTCACGTAAGCCCCGCCGTGACCCTGTCAGGAAGACACCGCGCCGCTGCCATTTTGCAGGTGGAGCAAGTCAAGGCCCCAAGAGGTGGAGCCACGTGCCCGGGGTCACTCCGCAGGTCCGGCGCTTGCATCGGGTCCTTCCGACTGTGCCGAGAGACCGCTTACGGAGACGGGCCCCTCAGCCGATGCCACGCTGCCGGGAGCCTTTGCACCCCTCCACGGCTCCGCCACCCGGAGCTCGGAGTCCACCGGCGGGGTCCGTCAGTACCTCCCCTCCAAGGCTTGTGGTGACTTGGCTGGGACCCCCGAGGCCCCGGACTCGCGTGAGCCAGCCTCACCCTCCCTGGCCTCCAGGGGTCTCGCTGCTGTGAAGCCCCCACCCTCAGGTTCCCGGGCCCCAGGCTCTTCTTCTTTTCTTCTTTCACTCTGAGCCAAGCAGGTTAAAAACATGCCAAAAATGAGCCCCCTCTCGCTTTAGTGCACTCACATAATGTGTGGCGAAGAAGGCGGCATTAATCGCTCGGGACCCACATTTTTCAGTGACATTAATCTCTAGCCGGAAAAGCCTCTCTGGACGGTTCTTTTCAGTCTGAAGGCACTTAACGTTGGCCAGGGGAGCAGGAGGGGCCCGCCTGGAATTCCTCTCTAACTCCCCAACACCACACCCACCAACCCAGCCTGGCCAGCTTCCCTGGTTGTGACGGGGTGGGTGATGATGCCTGCAGGGGACGAGGGGGGGCGGAGGGAGGGCAGGGTGGTGAGTGAGCCGTGGGTGTGCCGTGGTGTGTACGCGGGAAGGTAAGAAAGCCTGGGTTTCAGCCACGCTTGTGCCGCGAGCAGGGCACCTGCGTTCACGCCCCCACATCTGCTCGCTCGGGGAAGTGAGCAGTATATGTGTGTGGCAGGACTTGCACGCCAGTGGCCAAGACACCCGGGTGTGTGCACGTGTGTGCGTGCATGTGTGTGTGGTTGCAAGCGTGTGCATGAGCACCGGGCAAGGGTGAGCATGGGGGCGTACATACCCATTAAAGAACGTATGCAGGAAAACGCAACTATGTGCACGAGTAGAGCCGTGTGTGACACACTTCAGGTGGACGTGTGATTTCCGGGTGCCCCCGTGGGTGTGTGCGAGAGCGTGTTGGTGGAGCACATCACTGAATGGGAGTTGGCGAGGGGACGTCTGACTCCGTGAGCATGCGCTAGTGTGGGGGAGGCAGTGGGCAGGCCTGGGGTGAGTCAGCAGGACTTGGCGCCCCTCCCAGATGTCACGCTGGCCATCGGGTCAGGCAGTAGGGAGACAGTGCTGAAGAAGGGTGTGGGGTCCTTCAGCCCATCGGGACTCGTTCCCCAGAGTTGGTCGCACATGTCTTTCCAACTCCACGCTCAGCAACATGGCGCTGGTAGCTTGAAATTGATGACGGGGAAGTATTTACACCATGGAAATTGGCAAACGGGCAATCGGCGCTTTCTCTACCCAGAGAGCCTGTTGTTAAGCACCTACAGCACACCACTGACTAAGACGCCGTGCATGCCCGCTCTAACGGGATTCCACATGTGCTCGAGTTCTCGTACGCAAACGAGCATGTTTGCAGTCGTGTACCTAGTAGCCCCAAAGCTGTGGGGGATCACGCACAGAATTAGCAAATATTCAGAGAAGAGGGGGAAAGAGGAGCATCCAGGAAGCTCGAAGGACACCAGTTTGCAACACTCCGCGGGAGGGATCCCTTTCTATGCCTGGGCGACTGGGGAAACTCTCCAAAACTAAAACCACCACCAAGGACAAAACCCTTTAATTTACAAACATCGAACTGCCAGGATCCTCTCTCGACACTGAACACTGTCAAACCAACCCGACAGGGCCACTCGGCTGTGAACGGCGACTCCTGCGTCCCGGCGGGCTGGCTCCAGGGCCCACGCTCACTGCCATACTGGCTGCAAGCGGGTAAAGAAGACAGAGGCCTGGCCAGAGAGGTCGGAGGGAAACGGGGTGTGCTGGGCCACCCGCACCAGGAGGAGCAGCAGGAGAAGTCCTTTTCCCCCGTTTCACACAGGAGGACCCAGAGACCCTGGGAAGTCAGTGTCACACAACCTAGCCCAGGTTCAGACCCACGCAGGTCTCAGGCCGGAATACCCAGAAGATGGCTGGAGCAAGAAAGGGGCCCCCAGGCCCTTCTTCTTGGCTCCCCAAAGCACCAAACTGCAGAAGCAAGTGCTCTGGTCTCCCCGGACCTTGGTTACCAGCCCAGCTGCCCAGTCGCACCGACCATGACCTGAGCTCAGGAGGCCTCTTTGGGAACATCAGCCCCAGCCAGCTCCCAGGGAGCCGAGACCAGGGGAGCCGGGCGGCCGCTGAAACCCCCGTTCCCTGGCAGGCCCACGCCCCTCGGCTGCCACCGATCTCCCTGGCGGGATGACATCAAGGGATGTCTTTAATAAGAGGGCAAGAGGCCTTGGGAGCTGACCGGGCCGAGGCAGTGCCGGGCGATTAATCACCCGGTTGAGAAGCCACAACCGTGGGTAACTGGATCCCGGGAGAGCTGTTAGGCGCACCCTGCCTTTCATGTCTGCCCGCAGCCACTCTGCGTGGGCTCTTGTGCGTCTTCATTAACTCTGAGTTCCAGGGAACCAGGCGGGCGCGGGGGTGTCTGTGTATCCGTGGGTGGACCCTTTTCAGTGTGCGCAAATGCAAGTGTACAGGTGTGCTGAGGCACGTGTGTACGCACGCACAGCTGTGTGTGTGTGTGTGTGTGTGTGTGTGTGTGTGTGTGTGTGTGTGTGGCTCGCTGCATGGGTGGGCATGCTGCCCTGTCCACGTGTGTCAGACAGACCAGGGCACCGGCTTTGGAATCACATGTGTTCAAGTTCGGGGCCCGCCGCCTCCTAGCTGGGTCGCCCTGAGCGACTTACTCACCCTTTATGAGCCTCTGTTTCTTCATCTGTGAGCTGAGGGTAATAATAGCAGTAGCGACTACCACACATGCTTGCGGGGATCAAGTAATACTATTCATATAGAACTGTCTGGAACTCAGGACATGTTTAATAACCGTGCGTTCTTCTCCCTATTACACACGGGCGGGTGTGCACATCTGAGCGGTAGGCAGAATTCGAAGAATGAGCCCCAATTGCCCTTGTGGCAGCCGTCCCCTCGGAGTGTGAGCGGGTCTTCGAATCTGAGGAAATGTCGTGCCCAGGATTACGTCCCGTCATACGGCAAGAGGGAGATCAGCCAAGTAGCCACATCTAATCTCACGAGCCCTTCGAAGCAGAGTGTGCTAGCCGCTCAGCAGGAAGGAGTCACAACAGTTTGCATCAGAAGAGCGACTGACACAGGGCGAACCTCTCTGTTGCTAAGGTGCAGGGGGCCACCTGTGAGTGACCCCTAGGAGCTAAGAGTGACTCCCGTGCCTAGCGGCAAGAAGATGAGGGTCCCCGTCCTACAGCTGCAAGGCACGGAGTTCGGCCAAAAATCTGAACGAGCAGGAAAGCGGATTTTCTCAAGAGCCTCTAGACAGAAGCCCAGCCCAGCTGACTCGGTGACTGCGGCCTCGTGAGACCAGCGCGGAGAAGCCAGCCGAGCCCGTGCTGACCTGAGTGCCCAGGTCCGGGTGCCGCGACAGGATTCTGTCAGCTCTGGGAGCACCCTGGGAGATTCCTGGGGGCCCTGGTAACTCGCGGCCACACACGCGTGTCTGCTTGGGGCTCTGGGGGACACCTCTTCTAGTCTCCAGTCCAAAGCCATCAGGGACAGAGAGGACACAAAGCGAGGTCTAGAGCGGGCTGAGAGATAGCCTGGGAGGGTGGGGCTGAGGTCTGCTGGGGGACTCTCGCGAGTCACTTACACGCTCCGGCCTCGGCTTGCTCGTCTGAACAATAGGACAGCAGCCCCAGCACCACCCTCGTCACAAACGGATAGTGTGAAAGCAGCCCCCTGAGTAAACCGTCAGGCTCAGGCCTGCTGGCCAACCTCGGCCTCCACCCCGGCGCCCACGGGAGAGGCCTGGGCCTCACCCCGGCCAGCTCCCCCGCCCCCGTGCCTCTTACCCCCTCAGCTCCACGACTGTCACCTCCCCACCGCCCGTGCCCGAGTCTTGCCTGGATGACCGACCGCACGGCCTCCTCCCAAGATCCCTGCCTCCAGCCCCAGCCCCTCTAACTCAGCCGCCACGGCCCTGCTCCTAGCCCACGCAGGGCTCCCAGTGTTCTTGAGGCAGAGCCTAAACTCCCCTCTGAAGATGAAGAATCATTTTCACTTTTGCCAAAAGAAGAGAAAATACTTTTTTATTTCTCGGATTCTAGCGACTTCGAGCAGCTTTGCATACGTTTGTTCCCCTATTCCCTTCTTAGCCAGCTAATCCCGACTCACTTTTCATTATCTGAAGTAGTTCGGTTTTTTAAAGGTACCACGTGCGCATGGGACCAACCGCCCCGGGAGGTCAGTTTCCCGCCAGCCGCCGTCCCCAGCCAGCCAGTCCACGGCTCCAAGGAAGGCTGCTTTTACTCGCTTTCGGTGTGTGCGCCCGGACTGACCGCAGACAGATGCCAGCAGATACGCACACACGTTCTTTTGGCAGCCGATGGCATGTCATGCCTGATTTCGGTCAACTCTACACGCTGGCCGTTGCCCCCTCTTCGAGCATAAAGAGTCGCCCCCTATCTTGTTAGGGGCTGCGTAAGCATCCGCTGGAACGGAACCGTATAACCCCACTCCTCCTGGTGGGCTCACAGGCTGTTTCCCACCTTTTGCTACCGGAAATACTGTGTCACTGAAATGTCATCTCACATGTGTGTTGAGTTTATTTCTGAGAAAAGCTCCTAGAGGGTTGTGGGGTCAGAGGCAGAGACCTTGCCGAGTTGCGTTCTGTGGGGGTTGCAACAATTTGCATTTCTACCCAAATTTTATGAGCTCTCCTGTTCCTCTCTACACTCGCTAAGCCAGTGATTTATCCAATCTTGTAATTTTCCTCTGGTGAGTGAGAAATGGCATTACACTGCAGTTTAACGAATGTGCAGTTTTCTTATTTTGAGCAGGGGTTGACCATCTCCTCAGTCTTTCCTAAGCGCCATTGTTTTCCTTCTCTGTGAATGGTCTGTTCATAGACTTCATCTGTTTTTCTATTGAGTTGTCAGCCCTATATTATTGATTTCTAAGAGCTCTTTATATACAAAGGAAATTAGCCCCGGAGCAATTTAAACCGGGATTTACATCACTTAAATAGTTCCTTAAATGTTGGGCCTTGGGAAACCATCTGGGCCTAGTGATTTTTTTAGGAGTCAGTATCTCTATTTCTCCTGTGATTACTGGTCTGTTCAGATTTTTGCACCTAGATATACCTCTAGGTACATTTGTATAGCTTATATTTTCTTTAAGAACTATCTATTTCATCCAAGTTCTTAAGTATATTTGCATATTCTGTTGATTTCCTCTGAAATTGGGGCTATTCCCCTGTAACCATTTCTTATTTTATGAGTTTAATGCTTTCTCCATTTTTTTTTCCAGATTAGATTACCTAACATTTTATCTATTTTACTTGTTTTTTTTTTAATAGCTTTATTAGTGCTAGTATTTTCCCAACTTATAATTCATTAACATCCACTTTTATCTTTATAAATTTCTGCTTGTTATTTGTTTAGGTTCATCTTCTCGCCAAGTTCCAAACTACGTGGGTTGGAGACTTCGTTTACGAACTTTCAATCTTTATTATTTTTTTTCTCTTTAATGTTTATTAATTCATTTTTGAGAGAGAGACAGAGAGTACAAGTGGGGGAGAGATAGAAAGAGAGACACAGAATATGAAGCAGGCTCCAGGCTCTGAGGTGTCAGCACAGAGCCTGACGCGGGGCTTGAACCCGTGAACCACGAGATCATGACCAGAGCCAAAGTCGGATGCTTAACCGACTGAGCCGCCCAGGCGCCCCCTTTATGATTTATTAAGAAAAGTATTTAGAGTTACGAACTCGTAGCTCCGCTCTAGCAGGCCACAGTTCTGATATGGGCTGCTATATTCTCTCCATTTTCTGGACTTCTGCAATCTGTTCTGATGTGTTTCACGGAGAGCAGGGAAAACATAGTTTGTTGTCGGTTTCTTGTATTAAACTGTGAACAGTGACCGTTATTAGGAGTAATGGTAGAATTCATTTATTTTTACTCTTTCCTCTTCCCCTCCCTGACCCAAATCTATTACCTTACATTTCTTAATGTTTATTCGTATCTGCAATATAATTATATCTATCCTTTTATTTTTCACATTTAAATTACGTCTGTTGCCCTCCGGCCACGAACGGTGAGACAATCTGGATGTTTACATTACTGTGTCCCTTCTTTCCCCCCTTTCCCTCCCGGGGTGTGTCAGTTGTAACTTCTACACGAGTTCATTCATTTCTCCATGCTGCATTCTGTTCCGTAATCATGACCTTCACCTTGGTTTTAGTCTGAGACTTGGAGACAGACGACTTCTATTCCCCTTCGGTCTGTAGCCCTTCTGCCACAGTGTTTCCTTTCCAGGTTCATCTTTGAGAGGCCATCCTGGACGGCCGTCCCTGAGCTCTCCCGTGTTGAACCGGGACTGCTTCTCCAGAGCCCCGCGGTGAAGGGCGGGTGTAGGCCGACGGCCTTACCACACAGAGGGTGAAGCTGAGACCCGGCAAGGGGCAGCGATGGCCCGGGCCACCAGACCTGAGCCAGGACAGGCACCTGCGGAGCCTTCTGGGCTGGCAGGGCCCTTCCCCTCCAGCCTGCTCTTGCCCTGTGTGCTCTGGCCTTCTTGAATAGGGGACGGAAAGGCAGGTCAGGGCCCCTGCCGTGTCGGAGAGACCCCATTTCCGCTAGTCCCCTGGAATCTCACCTGGGACTCGTGGGAAGTGACTGGGAGAATTCCTACCCCCCACCGAAGGATTAGCAACCATGGGGGGAGGGTGGGTAGGCCCCCGGTGGCACAACCTCCCGGGAGAGGGGGAAAGTGTGAGCTCATCCTCGCTGCCGCCGCCGCCGCCGCCGGGCAGAACGGGTGGGGCGAGGGGCTCCACCTGTTCCCGATAATCTCTCTAATCCAGCCCATAATTATTCTTTATTAACAGAGGCCGCTGCCTTCGTTACGCGCTGAAAGGAGGGCGTCAGGAGTGAAGACACGAGGATCAAAAGCTGGTCACATTTTCCAAAGGGGTTTGTTTGCCACGACCAAAATAACTCACCGGGAACGGCCAATTCCTGTCTCGCCCCATCCTGGTGCCCAGCGTGGGAGCTCCAGGCCCCCGCATCCCCCGGGGTGGGCCCAGAAGTCCCCGCCTGGGTCCACAGCCCGCCGGTCTTCCTTCACGCACAGGCCCCCTACGAGCGCGGTTTACGCCGGCCCCGGACTGGGCTTTGCGGACATACAGTAAAGAACAGGCGGCCCTGCCCTCCGCAGGCTCAGCGGCTACAGGGGAAGGGGACACTTACTGCGGTGATTACCACGCAGGCTGCTGCGTGCCACACAGGCGGGATGCTGCTGGCCGCAGGGCATCACTGGGGAGCTTGCAAGGGCCCAGGCGAGAAATGCCGAGTTTGGAACCTGAGAAGTAACAACAGGAGTAGAGAAGGGAGGCGGAATGGGGCCTCAGGTGATGGGGACACGATCCCTCAGATTCTAGAGGCCATGTTGTCCGGGCTCGTGGTCAGACAAAAGATCAGAATGGTTCCCAGGGCATTTGTGTCCTCAACCCCTGTCACCATCACCATACGTCCAGCCTGGTACTCGATCTGTGGGGGAACCAGAGGTGTGGGGGCCACGCTCCCCACCCAGAGGCCCTCGCAACCTGGGCAGATGGGGTGCAGGGACCGGAGACCATGAAGTCCAAACTCTCGGCCCACCCGCCTGCACTGGCCTCTCGCCTCCGCCCGCCCACCATCTCCTACAGACAAGGCCTGCTCCTTGCTTGCTCCGTGCTCGTCCCAGCCAGCCCGTCCTGGCCCATGTTCATGCCCAGGTCTTACTGAATAGCCTGGTGTGCAGACCCCCCAGCCAGGGAGTCCCGACCCCCAACCGGCAATGACCGCCGTCTGCCTCCCTGTCTCCCTGCCTCTTCGCGGGTCTCTGTGTCTCACTGTCCTTTCCTGCCTCCACCGCCATCTAGATCGTCCTATGCATTCCCTCCATCTCGGTGTGAGTCCCAGCTTCAGCGTGGGGCCACTCTCTCTGCCGGTTTCTCTGTCCCTCTCCAGCCTTCCTTCCTCGCTCTGCACCTAATCCCCTCCGTGGAACTCACACAGCTCAGGACCCCTTCATTTGAACCAGCACTGGCTGTCTGAGCCAGGCCCTGGGCTTGGTGCTGGGAGTCTCAGAGACGGACACGAGAATGCAGCTCTGACCCTCGCTGTCCCCTGCCGCCCCACTCAAGCAGACAAGATGGGGTAGCATGAGCCAGAAGCAGGGCTAGAAGCGAGACCAGAGAGGTAGGAAGGGTGTGCGCAGGGCTCCGCGGGGCGACAATCACATCTGAGCCCCGACGCTTCATTCCAAAGTCCAGCAACTGCCGGATGGCACTGGGGACCAGGGGCAGAGATGAGGGCAACTCGCTCTCTGGCCTCTAGGAGCTCAGGGCCAAGTTCATGGGAAATGGAAACCGTGCAGCCGAACCGACGCTCCCCATGGGCCATCTCATGTGGGGGACTGCAGGAGCCCGGGATGACACAGGTGGTGACCTTCTAATCAGGAAGGGGGGCTCAATTGCCCCAGCCAGCCTTGGCAAGCCACCCCACCTTTCCAATCCTCAGCCTCAGCATCTGTACAATGGGCGTATCAACAGTTCCCCGAGGTTAATAAGTGAATGTGGGCCGAAAGTACACAAAAGTGGCTCAGTGAGGAGCCAGGTGTGAGCACACGGTTAGTAAATCACACTAGATTCTTCGTTGCCATTACCCCACTTGGGCTGTGGAGTGGTAGTAAGGGTGCTCAGCTGGACGCTGAGACCCATTTCTGGCCCCTGTCCTCCCGCCATCTGGCTGTGTAACCCTGCGTGAGGCCCTACCTCGCCCCGCCACTGTTTCCTCTGAAAGGGACGCTCAGAAGAAGCTTCCTGCCCTGACCCCTCAGATCCGATGGGAAGGAGCTGCCCCCCCACGCCCCCTCTCCTGCCGCCGCAATCTCTCCGCTCCGGCCACTCTGGCCTCCTTGCTCTTCCCCGAACTCCCCAGCCACGCTGTGACCTCGAAGCGTTTGCACTCGCTGCCCCCTCAGCCCCGCGTGGACTCCCGCCAGCCTGCCCTGGTGCACGGCTCCGGATCTCTGCAAACCCCAGCTCCTCGGAGGGGTCTTTCCTGGCCGCCCTCATCACTTTCTCCTTCACACGCTCTGTCTTCCCTCATGGCGCGTATCCAAACCTGCTGTGTGTGATCTGTTGACTTTCCAGCCCCTCACTAGGACGCCAGCTCCACGAGACAGGACGGTGTCTGCCTGGTCCACAGCTGTATCCCCGGGTAGGTGCCTGGCCACACCTGGCGCTCAACACACGAATAAGGACTAGGGCACTCCCGAAGCACCGGAGAAGCCATTCGGGCGAGGTCGGGGGAGGGAATTCTCCAGAACCCCCTGGATGCCAGCTCCCGGCATTCCCAACACTCTGGGACTCACCTGCTGAGCCTTCTCACAGCCTGGAAAAGCACAAAGCTCTCCCCGTCCCTGCCAGGCACATGCCCTCTGCCCTTGGGGTCACGGACCACCCCCGCCCCGCTCCACAGCCCTCAGATGTTTCCAGGTCAGGCAGTGGAGGAGGGAGTGGCAGTCTCTGGGCCCCGTCCTTTGTCCCGGGTCCCAGCAGAATTTAATTCCAAGGTTCAAAGCGCCTTTGCCCCTTCCCAGATAAAAGGCTGCTCAGCCGGAGAGAAGAACTGGTTAACGGAGGACGGGAGGGGGGCTCCGGACAGGCGGGCCCACCACCGCCCTCTGCCCACACCCTCGGCAGTGAACGCTCCCAGCCCTCTGCCGCCGTTCCGGCCCGCTGCCCCACAAGAAAAGCCCATTAATTTAACACTAATAGGATTTTCAATTTGTCACAATCCTTGGAGATCCTGGGGAGGTGGGGGGGGGGGGGGCTCAGATTCATATCAAGTCTGTGTTAAAGGAAATCTTTGCAGCGAGACTGGCCCAGCCCCTCGTCAGTTCCCTACCACCCCAGGGCCTGCAGGCCAGCCACTGCCGCTCCTGGCCTCAGTTTCCTCAGTGGAAAAAAAGACCTACTTCAAAAGGAAGCTGCAAAGATCAAGTGAGATTAGGAAGGAAAACCATCTGCAAATGCCGCTTGGCCGGTAGTAGGCGCTCTGCAGCTGCCGCCCTCTCCCCAATCTGCCCCTGGGGCTGCGCGGGCTGGGGAGGTGCCTCCCGAGCCCCCAGCCCCAGCCGCTGCGTCTCCAGGTCTGGCGGCGAGGGTTCCAGCCAAACACCCCTGGGAGTGGGGGGAGGTGTCTGGGAGCCTGTGGCCTTTCCATCCTCGGTGGGGTCCGCGTCCTGAATTCCTCGTTGTTCGAGGAGAGCCGAGGATTTGGAGCTTCCAGACACAGCGGCCCATTCGCAAGGCCCCAGCCCGTGCCAACCAGCTGCGTCTCGGTTACAGCTAAGAGCACAGCACACCAGCTGCCTGAGCCCTGCTCTCGGGCGAATTCCTCCCGGATCAGGAGATGCCAGACAGCGGGGACCGCGTCTGTGCCGGCCCCCCGGCCACAGGCTCAGCGAGGCACTTCCTGTGGTCTGAAAGCCAGGGGGCACCCTCGCGCGGGGAGGGGTCCGGGGGTGTCTGCGGGGTGGCGGGGACGTGTCCCTCACTGCAGTTGATGAGGGACTGAGGTGGACGTGGGGAAAGCGCTGCCTCCAGGGCGCCCGAAGCCAGCGGACGAGCGCACCTGGCCGGGCCCCGCGCCTGGCTCAGAGCCACGCACCCCGGGTCTCCTCTGCCGCCGTGGCCACCGAGGAGAGAGAGGTGGGGAACGAGGACTCGGGAGCCCAACCCCCTCCCAAGCCCGGCTCTGGGCAGCTGCTCCCTCAGCAAAGCCCTCGTTACCAGACTGGACAGGCCTGGGGCCGAGGGTGCTGCAGCCAGCACGGCCCGTGGGCCCTGTCTGCCTCCAACCAGGCCCCAACCAGAATTTACAGCCTCTCCATCCCGCAGCAGCACGTGGTCCCACGCCAGACAGCGACGGGAAGGAGGCGGCAGGGAGACGAAACCGAGGGTGGTTTCAGTTACTCTGTTCCAGTTGCCACAGAACTACTCAGGTGCAAAGAGAACCATAGATCTGTGACTAAAAAGAAACAGAAGCAGCAGACTGACGTTTGCCCTCGTTCTAACCAGTCACAGGAGGGAGCCTGACGGGGACCCCGCACGCAGGACCGGGAGTGAGCCTTCACCAGACCAGCAAGAATCGACAGTTTGCAGGTTCTCAGACCCAGGACAAAGTGCTGGGTGGATGCCAGGGAGAGGATTCTAGAAGGGAACGCTGTCCAAGCACCATGCTGGGAAGAAGGGAGGAAGTCACCGTGGGTCCGGGTAGAATTCTGGAAGGGGCCGAGAGAGAGGGGCAGCCTACCTGTTACAGGGGGCGTCGAGCGCTGCCCATGCAGGTGAGCGAGGCAGGGGAAGTGCCCCTCAACCCCACCAACGCTTTAAGACGTCTCTGCTTGGGCCTGGGTCGCGTCCTTGGCTTGACTCCGAGTGTCGAGCTCTGCTCACAAGTAGGGTGTGGGGCCCCAGGGAGTCTGTGGAAGCACATGCCCAGGTAACAGAGGGACAGCGTCACTGAGGCCCCCCACTCCCACCCCGGCAGCACTCAGAGTACCCGCCCACCCCCACTCCTCTGCAGGGACTCCCCGAATTGCCAGCGGTCACACCAAGAGTAGCCCCCCCCAGGGATCTGCCCAGCTTCCAACTACACTCCATTTTGGCTGGGTGAGCCTAGGTGAGTTGCTCACTCTCTCTGTACTTTTAGTTCACTGGGTGAAAAGCATGAAGGAGGAGGGGAACTAAGAAAGATTCACCCACAGAGGCAAATGGTCTTTAGGAAAAAGCTTGGGGAGCCATGTTCAGGATGCCGAGAGCAGTCTACCCCTGTCATGAAGAAACGGTGGCATTTATTTCATGAGGAAGGAGTTTAAGAAGGGACGAAAGGTGTGGACTGAGAGCGTGAGACCTGCCCTTCCTTCCCGAACATAACAGCTTTTTACTGAGTCTCTACCTGAAGTCAGACCCCACTCCAAGGACCCGGTGGAGAATCAGACACAGACTCTTCCCTCAAGGATCCAGACGAGCACACAGGAACCTGCCAGGGAGGTGGAGGCCCTGCCAGAGGCCACCCAGGGGGCCGGGAGGCCCAGAGAGGCGGCCAGTCTGGGCAGTCCGGGAGCCCTTTACTAGAAGTGACCTCTATGCCACAGCTCGAACGATGAGCGAGAGGCAGCCAAGCAAAGGGAGGGCGCTCAGAGGGGCCAGGGGTGGGCCTGACAGCTGCAGAGACATGAGGCACCTTCCTCCTCGTCTCCCTCACTTCTTAAACACCATGCAATACCTGTGCACCTCTGCAAAAGTGAATGAATGAATGAATGAACGAGCAGAAAGCAAAGGGGACACAGATGTACATATTACAGCAAAAGCACCCAAATACCTACAATGAAATCCACATGGACAGTGAGCACTTTCCAGAACGTGGAGCCAACCATCTGGTTACCTCAGCACCGAGCGGAACGGCCCAGGACTTTGACTTCTGATCTTCAACAAACCCTGGGAAGGAGACAATGGATCTGTCCCCTCAGCCACCGGTGCGACCTCTGCACCCACACTCGGTCCCCTTCATTCAAAGACTGGGCACGTTCTCATCCCTGGTTCATTCAGGCACACTTCTTGATCAACAACCATGTGCCTGGCACGTGGAGTGGTCAGCAATGCTAGAAGCCAGACACGGTGCCCGTCCCTCGGGATGCCCTCCCACCTGCGCTGGTCCCCACGGTCACAGCGGGAACCGGGCACTAGCCAGGTGGATGTCGGGCCACCAGGGCCTTCCCAGTAAGTCACCAGTCAAGGGCAGGATCAGGCCTGTGAAGGAACATTCCTCCTCTGCTCTCCCACCCAAACTCGTGGCCAAAGGCAAGGCACACGCACGGCTGAAATCCCATCCATGGCGCCCGGCCAACTGGCTGCCACTTGCTTATTTGGCTTGGAACAGGAAATACATTTTTCTACTATTTATACTGCTGACCTCAGGAATAAACTAATTACTGCTGCGAAGCTGCATTCCCACACTGTCCGGCTCACATCTGTAACCCCTGGTGGAGACCAAGGCAGAGGAGGTGCCAGGGGGCTGGTGGGTCTGGGGTCTCTGACCCTGTGGGCACTCCTGCCCTGCCCCCTCGGTCTTCGGGGGAGAAGAAATAAAGCGCGCATGTCACCCCTGCTAGATCTTCAGCTCCAGCCAAGCAGAGGGCTGCGGCTTCTCCCCTTCGCCTCGAGCCCCTCCCACCTCCGTGTCGGGTTCTTGACCTGCACGACGGAGGTGCGGTAACGCTGAGCTCAAGGGACTGTCATTTGGAGTAAATGATACCATGTCTGAGAAAAGCTTCGTAAATGGGATTACCCCAGAAGACCTACCCGCCCAAACCGCCCGAGCCCCAGGAGGCGGCTTGGCTCAGGCCAGCCCCACACCTGGGCCGACGGTGGCGGCAGCGGCGGCACATTCCACTGCAGTCTTTATGTCCTGAGACAGCTGCCCGCAGCAACCAGACCACCCTCACAAGCCAGCTATTTGGACACAGGCGACAGGACACATCAAAGAGGTCCAGGAAATAGAAGATGAATGAATGAATGAATGAATGAATGAATGAATGAATGTGAAAACAATGGCAGCCTAAGCCTAATACTATTTTAACTGGCTCTTTAAAAACTGTACTGAATTGAGCAACTATTTGGCTCAGGAGCCAGCAAACTTAACTATAAAAGGCTGGATAATAAATATTTTAGGCTTCGAGGGTCATTCGGTTCCTGTCACAACTACTTAACAGCCATCAGAGTGTCAAGCCAGCCGCAGACAATACATAAATAAATGGACAGAGCTGTATTCCAACAAAACCTTTCGTTTACAAACCAGATTTGGCAACCCCTCTGGCTGAACTAGCCAAATAAGTGCTGTGTGACCTCAGAGTGTTCCCGATTCTTCTACATCACCCCTTTATCCGATGGGTCACCAGGTCCTGTCAATTCTTGCTTCTAAACATTCAGCAACCCTTTCTTCCACACCGCAGTCGTTGCCCTGGTCCAGCCCTGTCACCAACCACCTAGACACTCCTACGGCTGCCCGCCTTCAGCCTCCCACCCCTCCAGTGAATCTTCTACCCAAAAGCAAGAGAGATCTATCTAAATCGCCAGTCTGACCGTACCGGTCCCTTTCCCGGCTCCCGCTGTCCTGACCCCACAATCATCCATGCTCTGGGGCTCACCATCCAGCCCCATAGCTCACGACCTCCCTCAACTCCCATTCTCAGCTCTAGCCAGACTGACTCTTTCAGTTCCGCAAACACATCAAGTCTTTCCCTGTACAAGGAAAACTTTTCTCCCTCCTCTTCCCCCGGCCAACTCCTACTCAGCCTCCAGGTTTCAGGTCAGATGTCACCTACCCTGAGAAGCCCTCCTGAGATGTTCCAGCATACCCCTACCATAAAAGTGATCACACTTGTGGCATAAACTGCCACGTGTTCAAACAAACCACATTTCCCTTTCTTCCTGGGCACACAGCTAGACATTTCCCGGCCTCCTTTGGAGTTAGGTGGGGCCATGTGATTGAGCTCTGGCCAATGAGAAGTGGGCAGAAGGCTTGGCCTTGACCTCCCACATGATCCTGTGTGCCCGCTCTGTTTCTCCATCCTCCAGATGAATGAAAGGATGCTGAGGAGCTGTAGGAGGGAAGAGCCACAATATGGAAAGGGCCTGGGTCCCTGCGTCACTGCCTGAATGAGAACAGCTGATGAGAAGTCATCTGGGCAGGAATCCCTTGTTGTATTAAGCCGTTGACATCTTACAGCTTTTTTGTTACAACAGTTGGCCTTCCTGACTAGACCAATATTCAAATGGAATTAACTTATTTGTCTGCCTTCCCCATTAGACTGTAGAGACACATGCAGGCAGGGACTTTTCTATTTTACACAACACCGTATTCCCAGAAGTTAACACCAAGACCTGCATTGAGTAGGAACTCAGTAACCATTTGTTGGTTGGATGAATAAATGAATGAATACAACCTTAGTGGATGGAGTAGCCTACCGTCATCACCAAGGGATATCTTGGCAAGCCAAGTCCAGGGTGGGAGGCTTAGTTTAAAGCCTGTCCCAAAGCTTTAGAGAGCAGCTTGTGTTGATTCCACTCCAGTGAGCTGAACTCAAGCGAAGCCAGGGCCAATGTCCTCAATCAACACAGGAGCTAAGGGTAGATCACCCATCAGAAGCTGACAATGGCAGGAATAGGAAGAGTCGGGAGGTTGGGATAAAGTGAGCGCTGGACTAGAATCGGGAATCTCAGATTCTGGGACCAGTTCTTCACCCTGAGTCACTGCATGACATTGGTAAATAACGTCCTCTCTTGGAGCCCCAGCTGCATCCTGCCGAAAAAGAAACAGGCTCGACTAGAAGACTCGCCAATGGTTCCAAGTGGCAGAACTCTCATATCAACCCACCAAAAAAAAAAAAAAAAAAAAGTCTCTGGAGTCTCAAAACATAGAACAGATATAAGTGGAATGGCTCTGATTAAAGCTGGGGAAGGGTGTCAGAGCTGACTCCAACCAGTACCCTGAGACACCTTCTCAGAACCTTGAGGTCCATCCTCTCTCAGTTAGACTAAGACTTACCAGATTCTCAGCCTAGACAGAAGCTCCCAGATAATCTAGCAAAACTCTCATCCCCTCCAGGGTTGGAGAGCTCACTACCTCCTGGGCAGCCCCCAAGACAAGCCCAGTGGTTAGATTACCCACCAGCTGCAGTCTGCATCCCTAGACCACGCATTCCTGGGTCAATGTGCTTCAGCCACCAGAGTCTCTGGGCAACCTAGCTAGAGGCTGGGCCTTGGAAAGATGGCCTCCGCAATAACAGTGATAGCTAACAGGCTTGGGCCATTTTCCTAAGCACTTTACATATACAACACACTTAATCCACCCAATAACTCCGTGAAGTAGGCACTACTACCAATGGAAAAATCAAGGCATAACGGGTTTGTCTTACATCTGATAACTGAGGAGGTGGGGACTCAAATCCAGACCACCTGACCATCTGTTCTTAAAAGTAAAAGGAAAGGACCATACTTGTACAGTGTTTACTCTGTGCCAGGTCCTTCTATTGTGAGCATTTTACAAATACTCATTGATTTAATCCTTAAGCATTTCTATGAAGGAGACACTATTATCCCCCCTCTTACAGATGAAGAAAGTGAGGCACAGAGAGATTAAGGAACTTGTTCAAGGTCAAACAGCTGATAAGTGGTGGAGTCAGGATTTGAACCAAGACAATTTGGGTCTGGAGTCTGTCTGTTTGACATGCAAGACTGCCCTTCTTACAACGTCTATTGAGTACTTCCCAGTGCTAATGCCGATGCCGGGTGCGACAGATGCATTCACTTATTTAATCTTCTCAAAACCCTACACAGGCAGAAAAAGCATGTGATAAAATCCAACATCCACTGATGATTTAAAAAAAAAAAACAACTCTC
Organism: Paguma larvata; assembly: GCA_030068075.1. NCBI lineage: Eukaryota > Metazoa > Chordata > Mammalia > Carnivora > Viverridae > Paguma > Paguma larvata. Next base: position 15,982,469 of record CM057833.1, on the reverse strand, counting down.
AGCAAACTAGTAATCAAGGGAAACTTCCTCAGCTTCGTGAAGAGCTACGGCATACCTACAGCTAAACCATACTTAATGGTGAGAATCTAGACACTTTCCCCCTGAGATGGTGAAGAAGGCAAGGATGGTCCCTCTCACAACTCCTTTTCGACGTCGTACTGGAAGTTCCAGCTCATGAAACAAGAAAAGGAAACAAAGAGATGCAAATTGGGAAATAAGAAATAAAACTGTCTTTGTTTGCAGCTGACATGACTGTCAATGTTGAAAGTCTCAAAGAGTCAAAAACAAAAACATTCCTGGAGCTATTGTGTCAACGGGCTAATAGCAAGGCTTAAGGGTTCGAGACCAAAACAAAAGCCGATTGCTCTCCTATACACCATCAATGAACAACTGGTATTTGAGATTAGAAATGCAACACCATTTGGACATTAGCACCAGAAAACGAATACTTGGGTATAAATCTAACAAAAAAATATATAAGCTCTGTATGCGGAAAACTGCAAAACAGGTGAAAGAAATCAAAGAAGACCTAAATAAGTCTCAGAGAGGTAACCCATGTTCATGAATAAGAATACTCACAGAATACGCACACTCACTATTGTCAAAATGCCAGTTTTTTCCAAGATCATCTATTGATTCAAGGCAATTCTAATTAAAATTCAAGGAAGTTACTTGTGGATATCAACAAACTGATTCTAGAATTCATATGGAGAGGCAAAAGATCCAGAATAGCTAACACAATACTGAATAAGAACAAAGTCGGAGGCCTGACAGCACCTGACTTCAAGACTTATTATGAAGGCGCAGTTTTCAAGACAGTGATCTTGGCAAAACAGTAAGCAAACAGATCACTGGAATGGAATAGAAAACGAAAACAGTGGACCCACATAAATATAATTAACTGATCTTTGACAAAGAAACAAAGGCAATTCGATGGAGAGAAAAGATAGTTTTTTCAACAAATGGTACTGGAAATAGACAGATAAACAAATAAATAAAATCTAGATACAGACCTTACGCTTTTCAAAAAAATAACTCACAATGGATTATAGACCTGAATGTAAAAGGCAAAAACTAAACTACTTCTGGAAGACGACATAGGAGAAAATCTAGGTGACCTTGGGATTGGCCATGAGTTTTAGATTCAACAGCAAAAGCCTGATCCCTGAATGAAAAACTTGATATGCTGGACTCCATTAAAATTAAAAATTTCTGCTCTGTGAGAGACACTGTTAAGAGAATAAAAAGACAAGCCATGGATTAGGAGAAAATATTCGTCAATATCTGATAAAGGACTTGTATCCAAAACATACAAAGAACTACTAAAATTCAATAATAAGAAAACAAAAAATCCAGTTAAAAAATGGGCAAAAGATTTGAACGGATACTTCACCAGGAGAAGACATACAGATGGCAAATATACACAGGAAGGGATGCTCAACATCGTACGTTACTAGGGAACCGCAAAGTAAAACAACAAGACATCATAACACACCTATTAGAATGGCTAAACCCCCAAAAACTGACAGCTTCAAGTTCTGGTAAGGACGTGGAGCAACATGCATTGCTGGAGGCAATGTAAAATCGTACAGCGACTTTGGAAGACAGGCTGGCAGTTTCTTACAAAGATAGCCATATTTATCATGCAATCCAGCAATCGTGCTCCTAGGCACTCTTTTAAATTTTGAGAGACACACAGAGAGAGAGTATGCAACCAAGGCAGAGGCAGAAAGAGAGAAGGAGAGAGAGAGAATCCCAAGCAGGCCCCACGCCGCCGGCACAGAGCCCAACACAGGGCTCGATCTCATGAACAAGGAGATCACGACTTGAGCTAAAATCAAGAGTCGGACGCTTAACCGACTGAGCCACCTAGATATTTTTACCCAAATGAGTTGAAATCTTTTGTCTACACAAAAACTTGCACGTAGATGAGCACCTCGACTCATAAGTGCCAAAAAGTGGAAGCAACCAAGAAGTCCTTCAAAAGGCGAATAGATAATTTCTAGCTTTGAGGAGAATGCTGGTGCAATTTTGATTGGGATTGCACTGAATGTGTAGATTGCTTTGGGTAGTATTGCCATTTTAACAGTATTTATTCTTCCCATCCATGAGCATGGGATGTTTTTCCATTTCTCTGGGTCTTCTTCAGTTTCCTCGTATGTGGAACTTGAGAAACTTAACAGAAGACCATGGGGGAAGGGAAGGGGGAAAAAATAGTTACAAACAGAGAGGGAGGGAGGCAAACCATAACAGACTCTTCAATACAGAGAACAAACTGAGGGTTGATGGGGGACAGGGAACATGGGTGACGGGCACTGAGGAGGGCACTTGCTGGGATGAGCACTGGGTGTTGTACGGAAGCCAATTTGACAATAAACTATATATTTTTTAAAAAAGGTGAATGGATGAGCAAACCACTGTGGTGCATTCATTTAATGGAGTGTCGTTCAGCTGTAAAAAGAAATGAGCGTTAAGTCATGAAGAGACACGGGAAGCCAGTCTGAAAACGCTACCGACTCTGTGGCTCCAACTATACTGCAAAAACGCACGAGTTTGGAGACAGTAAAAAGATCAGTGGTCGCCAGGGGTTGGTGTGGCAGGGGAGGAAGGGAAGGGGGTGAGTAAGTGGAACACAGATTTTTCGGGCAGTGAAACCATCCTGTGTGACACTGTGACTCTGTAAGGGTTGATACATGACATTATGCATTTATCAAAACCCATAGAACTGTCAACACAAAGAGTTAGCCCTAATATAAACTATACATGTTAGTTAAAAATAATATATCAATTACAACAAGGGTGCCACACTATAACAAAATGTTAATAAAACAGGAAGTTGTGGGGAGTGCGGTGGCGGGGAAAGGCAGGATTCTCTCCCCTACTGCCCAAGTTTTCTGTAAATCTAAAACTGTTTTAAGAGATAGTCCGGGGGCGCCTGGGCGGCTCAGTCAGAGAAGCGTCCGACTCTGGATTTTGGCTCAGGTCCTGATCTTGCAGTTCGTGAAATCGAGCCCCATGTCGAGTTCCACATTAGGCTCTGCACTGACAGTGTGGAGCCTGCTTGGGATTCTCTCTCTCCCTCTCTCCCTGCCCCTCCCCCACTCTCTTTTTTTCTCTCTCAAAATAAATAAATAAACACTAAAAAAAATAGTCTATCGATTTAAAGGAAAAGCCCTATGTGGACAGATTATTACTACTCCTATTTTATAGAGATGACTATCACTCCCATTTTAAGAAGGAATATTTTATTCATGCCTTTTTACAAAAGAAAACGTTACTGCTTAAGGAAGTTGCATGCATCATTCAAGTTCACAAAGATGGCAAGGGGCAAGGTCAAGCTTTGATGAGTGGACAGGTGGCCCGAAAACCCTTAGGGTGTGGTGCCCAGAACCTACCAGTACTTGGAATAGATACGCGGTCATTTGAGTCCCTGCTCAGCTACTTCCCACCCATGTCCCCCCATCATGGCTCTTCTGGGGGACCAGAGCAGGGACCTGCCGCACACGTACTGAGCCTGCTGTGTGTGCAGTCAGCACTGGGCTCTTCCTGCTCACCATTCTTCACCGTCTACATGCAGGAACCCAGTGGGTATTTGAGGAGTCTATCCCTGCCGGCTTGGTTCAGAACCAAGAGGTGAGCTGATGTGTGGAACACAAAGACAGCTTCGGGTGGAGACTGGAGCTCGGCCCCGGTTGCCGTGGAACCACATAAACTAGCAATACAGGGTGTGGGTAGTAGTTTGGGCTGCCACCACTTCTTCCGGCATGGGAAGCCTATTGTTGAAGGAACATCCGGTGGCATCAGGTCCAAGCATCACCCCCCATTATGACGAGGACTGAAGGGGCCCCAGTTCGGGGAGAGGTGACATCCGCCAGGGGAACCACCAAGACCGCCCTTGGACGGGAATCAGGAGTGGAGGGGAGGGCAGTCATCCTGAGTGCTGACGTGAAGTTCATCCCAGACGAGAGGGAAACGCCTAGGACAGCCGGCAAACCCCGTCAGGCTGCTGCCCTCAGGCCCTGCCAGGGATCGAACGGGTCCCCCCACAATATATATGCTGAAGCCCCGATCCCAGTGTGATGGTATTTGGAGGTGGTGCCTTTGGGAGACAATGAGGTCAGGAGGCTGGAACCCTCACGGGAGGAACTGCCGTCCTTACACGAAGAGACGATCTCTCTTCCTCGAGAGGACATGGCAAGAAGACGGCCGTCGGCAAACCAGGTCCTCGCCAGAACGTGACCACACTGGCGCCCTGATCTCAGACTCCCCAGCCTCCAGAACTGCGAGAAATACATTTCTGCTGCTTAAGCCACTGAGTCTATGGTATTTTTATTATAGTAGCCTGAACTACTAAGACAGGCCTTAGGATTTGGGGAAGAAATCTGGATTAGGGAAGAATCTGAGGACGTGATAAGAGACTCCTCTGACTCTGAGAAAGGTTTTCACCCTGAATACCAACCTATGTTTGTGCTCCGGGCCTGAGCCCTTGCAGAGGTCTTCCTTCCACACAATCCTGTTTAAACGCTCAACAGCCCTGGGGATGTGGGGGATGGGGAAGGATATATTTGTTCCCATTTGTCAGATTAGGCAACCAAGGCCCAAAGAACTGAAATCATCACCTCATGCTCACAGTCACACAGGAGATAACGACCAGAACTAGTCAGGCCTCTTGACCCCACACCCTCCCTCTTCCACCCCCCCCCACCCCGCCACTGCCCCCCGCCCCACAGGAAAGCTTGGAAGTTTTACCAGAAGGAATGTTGTTCTTCAGACCCACAGCCACAGGGGCCCAGCAGGGGCTATCTTTTCCCACCATGACCCCAACTGCTAAAGGAGGGCAGCTCCACCCACCGGCCTGGGTCACGGTTACCCTCAGGCAACCCAGGGGTGGAGACACCGAGAAGGATCCCAGGCTGGAGAGAAGGAGGCCAGGAGTCCTCCACTGCCGGAGGCCCAAGGGCCAGCGGACCGGGCCTTTGAAGGAGAGAACGGGTCAGGGTCAGGGCCGCGGCGCTTCGTCCTGGCTTTGCCACAGGTTGGCTCCATAATAAGGGTCTAGAGCCTTCAATTGTTCAGAGCTTTGACCCGATAATTCCATTTCTCAATTATGGATTAGATAAGGTACAAAATATCAACTCATAAATGACTTTCTAGTGATTGAAATTTATGTCTATAAAGATTTTGAAGTAACACGAGAACTTAACATCATAATGTTCAGTGTAAAGTGGTATACATAACTGTCTGCTCAGTATAACCCCAACTGTGTCGGATAAAATGTGTAGCAAAGAAGACCAGAAAGAGACATACCATGATGTCAGCACTGACAGGTACGGGCAGTAAGTAAATAGGAAAGAAAGTGACTTCTGTCTACATGTCGGCATTTACAACTTCCCTGCCTCATCACTTCTATAAAGGGAAAGATAACATCAACTTTATTTTTAAAACAAAACTGGGGCACCTGGGTGGCTCAGTCAGTTAAACGTCCAAATTCAGCTCAGGTCACCATCTCGCAGTTCGTGAGTTCAAGCCCCGCGTCAGGCTCTCTGCTGACAGCTCAGAGCCTGGAGCCTGCTTCAGATTCTGTGTCTCCCCCACTCTCTGCCTCTCCCCAACTCATGCTCTCTCTCAAAAATAAATATTAAAAAATATTTTTTAATAATAAAAATAAAGCAAACATAATGGATCAGAAGATTCAATATCATAAAGATGTCAACTCTCCTCAAATTGAGATGGAAATTCAATCAAATCACAATAAAAATCTCACCATATATATATACACACACACACACACACATATATATATATGTACGTGAAAGGTGACAAGCTGATTCTAAAATTTGTCTGGAAATGCAAAGAACTGGGGCGCCTAGGTGGCTCAGTTGGGTAAGCGTCCGACTTCGGCTCAGGTCATGATCTCATGGTTCATGAGTTCGAGCCCTGCATCAGGCTCTGTGCTGACAGCTCAGAGCTTTGGAGTCTGTGTGTCTCTCTCTCTGCCCCACCCCTGCTGGCACTCTCTCTCTCACTCTCAAAAATAAATAAACATTCAAAAACATTAAAAAAAAAAAAAAAAGAACTGAGAAGAACCAAGTCAAATGTGAAGAAGATGGAACAACTAGAGAACTTAATACTTCTCGCTATAACTGAGTGACTGTGTCCCCCCAAATTCATGCTGAAATCTTAATTTTCAGTGTGAGGATGGTTATGAGGAGGTGAGGCCTTTGGGAGGTACTTAGGTCACGAGCACAGGGCCCTCATGATTGAGGTTGGGACCCTTATAAAACAGCCCAGAGAGCTTCCCCGTCCTTTCCTGCAGGTGAGGACACAGTGAGAACATGGCCGCCTATGGCCCAGGAAGCAGGTTCTCAGCAGACACCAAATCTGCCAGCACCTCGATCTTGGGTTTCCTAGCCCCCAGAAGTGAGAGAAATACATTTCTGTTGTCGAGAAGCCACCCCGTCGGTGGTATTTTGTTCAAGCCGCCTGAAAGGACCAAGACGCTACTATTACCAAGACTCTTATAAAGCTTTAGGAACTAAGACAGGGTGATACTGGTGCCAGGGTAGACAGACCGACATAACAGAGAGTCCAGAAACAGACCACACGTGTGGGACTTGATGGACAACAGAGGTGAAGTTCAGGGGAGAAAGTCTTTTCAACAAATGGATCGAGTAAGTATCCATATGAGGAAACAGTCTTGACCCCCACTGACACAACATGAAAAAATTACTGCAGAGGAAGTATTGACCTCAATGTAAGAGATACAACAATGCTTCTAAATATAAGAGCAGATCTTCGTGACTTTCAGGCAAAAATGTCTTCAACAGGACACAGCACTAGCCGTAAAGGAAAACAACTGATAATTCCGGGCACGTTGAGATTAAGAAAGAACTTCTGTTCACTGAAAGCTGCCACTAAGACACTGTAAAGGCAAGCCATAGAGGGACAATGTGGCAACAGGGGTATCAGATGAGGAACGTGCTTCCAGAGTGTGTGAAGAATTCTGCAAACAAATAGGAAAAGGACAACAGCCCAATATAAAAATGGGCAGAAGAACCGGACAAACCCCTCAGCACAGAGGCTATCCACGGCCACGTTAAAACCACAGTAAGGGAGCACCTGGGTGGCTCAGTCGGTTGGGCGTCCGACTTCGGCTCGGGCCATGATCGTGAGTTCGAGCCCCACATCGGGCTCCGTGCTGACAGTTCACAGCCTGGAGCCTGCTTCGGATTCCGTGTCTCCCTCTCATTCTGCCCCTTCCCCGCTTGTGCTCTCTCTCTTTCAAAAATAAATAAACATGGAAAAAAAAACACAGTGGGATATTGTTTCAAGCCCATAAGAATAGCTGGAAGAAAATAAAATAATAAATAACATAAAAAGACTGGCACTAAAGTGTGAGCGAGGGTGTGGAGCAACCGGCCCGCTGCTTCGGTGTCGCTGGAGTGTAAGCAGTTTGGCAAAGTCTACTCGAGCGAACACTACCTACTCCGTGACCCACTAATTCCGTCTGTGGGAAAACCCAACAGAAACGAGCGGCCGTGTGTCCCGAAAGGCAGATGCAAGAATTTTCTCAGCAGCATCAACAGCCAAAGACTAGAAAGAACTCGCACGCGCATTGACGGTGGAATAGATCAAGAACCTGTGATACAGTCATACGATGGAGGCCACTCAGCAAGGAGAGTGAAGAGTCTACAAAGGCACACAATACAGACGTGATTCTCACGGACTGAGGCTGAGAGAAAGAAGCCAGACGCAAGAATGCGTGCCTTGTGATGGCATTTATATAAAGTACAAAAATAGATGAAACTAATCTATGTTGATGGGAGCCAGGATGGGGATTCCTTTCGAGGGACGGCTGGAGAGAGGAATGGGGTACAGGGCACTCCTGGGGGTGTGAGGGATGTCCTTGACCTGGGCGCCGGGTGTTCAAGCAAAAACGCTCACTCTCATCTGGTCCTCCTCCCCGGGGTGCCTCCCCACTCCTGAGCCAGAGCCCTCTCCCTGAACAGCCTCTCTTTCTAGAACATTCCAACCTCAGGCTGCAGACTCCGTATCAACATTCTTAGATAACTTTCTCCAGCTGAAGACCCACCTCCAATACGCCTGTGATTTTCAGCGGTGCCCTCGCCCTGTCCTTCTTCCTGGTCCCTCCACCTCCTCCACCTCCTCCCCGTTTCCGGAACTCCCCAGCTCCGCAGGGCCCCACTGCTCTCCATCTCTGCCACCTCCCTCCTTTAGTCCTCCCACAGGCCTCCTGGCCCACTCCCTCCCTCCCACCCACTCTCCCCACTTGCAGATGGGGAGACTAGTTTCTTTTCTTTTCCTTCCAACACTTGGGCTCATCTGCTTGGCACGCCCTCCTCGCCCTGCTGCACCACCAGACAACCCTTCCCCTCCTTCAGACTCAGCTTCAGTATCGCCTCGCCGGAAGAGCCTTTCTCAACCCCCACTACACCCACCCGGAGCTACTGCCTCCTCTCCCAGCGTCACCCAGGGCTCTTGTCGTCACTTGATGACCTTCCTATGAGGACAGGGCCGGTGTCACGCCCACTGGCTGACACACGCAGGCGCTCAATAAGAACTTTAGAACGGTCAAATGAATGAAGGAACTCCATGGCTATGTCCACCGTTGCCCCGGTCTCCCCTGTCATATGACCCTCACGGAGCCTCCTCCTCTGCCAGACTACATTCCAGGAGGCTTCCCTACTGACTGCGTGGTCCAGTCCCCCCAAACCAGGCATTTCGGGACAAAGTCTGCCAGGCTCGTGATGGCCTTGAACTGCCTTTCATTACTCGGGATCATTCTGATTACAAGCGACAGAAGTAGGCATTACTAAGGAGAGATTATCGACTCGCACACAGCAGCCTGCTTTGGCTTCAGGCAAGGCGGGGGGTGGGGGGGGTGACACCAAGCCATTGTATCGGCTTGTCTCCCTCTCTCCTCCTCTGGACAACCTAATCCTCAGGCGGACAGTCTCTCTCTGCGTCGGGGCAGGATGGCCACTAGCAGCCCCCGGCTGGCCCCCTCGACCGTCATCAAGCCCAGCAGAAAGCGGGCCTCTCTTTCCCAACGCTTCCGAGAGAAGGCCCAGCACTTGGTTTCATTGGCCAAACTTGGGTCACAGGTCTATCCCGGAGCCCGTGTCTGTGGGCCGAGGGATGGAAAGCTCTTATTGGCTACTTCTTGGGGCTCTAGACCCGGCTTGTTGGCCTAGCTGGTGAGAGCCCTCTGTAGGAATTATGATAACAGCAGCGGGCATTTATTCCAGGTTTTGTACGGTCCCGACCTCCCTCGCTCAGTCCTACCTCTGCGGTCCCGTTTCATCCTCACATGCATCCTACCAGGACAGCGCTGTGAGCTCCGTCTTAGAGAAAAGAAGTGAAGCTTTGGTCAGCGAAGTGACTTTGCCAAGGTCAGTGGCGGGAGCAGGATAAGAACCCGATTCCCAAGTCCACAGCTCTGACCGGGCCAGCCTCTTCCTGCCTCCCTGACCCCAGCCCCCACATACGCCCACTAGTCCCTCTGTCGCCGTGACCCCCGCGGGAAACTCCTCCGGATGAGAAGGGCACGCCCTCTGCCTGCCCAACGCCCAGCACACCTCCTGCCCAAACCAGCAGGTGGAGACTGACAGGAGCCAAGTCGTCATGGGTCAGCCTTGACCATTCCCCACCCCTGTGCTGCTGCCCCCCCTCCTGTCCCAGAGCCAGCTGCCGAGGCAGCGGGCAGGGTGCGCTGAGCCCTGTGTGGGCAGCCAAGGGGCTCCCAGGGTCCCCACTCTGAGCAGAGGCCGGTCCTCTTGGAAGGGCAGGTCCCGGCTGCCCCCTGGCAGTGTGGCCTGGCTCCCGCCACCACCACCGAAGAGTGGAGAAGAATGGCTGAGCCCGATGCCGGTCTAAGAACAAGATGGAAATAAATACCATGTTTGGATTTGAGTCACGTCTTAAATGTATTTGCCCTTTCAAATCCTTGGTCAAACTAAGATATTCCCCAGGCCCCCTTTTCCCATTCTTCCTTGAATTGAGTCCCAGAAACGAGGTTCTAGCTCCAACCACACAGGTGGGTTTGCCTTTTAGGAATTAATAATAATAATAATAATAGTAATAGTAATAATAACCAGCAGCTTTCTCTTATGCTGCATCAGGTCCATGCCAGGCACTGTTCTGAGCCCCTAACATATTCGGTTAACCCTCTTGACAGTTCTATAAGGTAAACATTATTTTAGTCCCATTTTACAGATGAGGACCCTGAGACCCACCGGTGGAAGCTGTAAAGTTCCTCCGACCTCCCCATCGGGGTCTCCAGCCGCCCTGGCCTCTGCCAGCCCAGCCGAACACCCTGGGCCTCCGCTGGCTTCAGCGTGTTTTGCCGCATTTTCATCTTTGTCTACTTGCATCGTGTTCTGTTCTCCAAGCAATTCCCCCACACTTTTAGAAGTAGGTGTGGTCTAAATCCTAAATGATTCTTAAAACTAATTTCTTCAATTTTCTGTACACTTAATGAATTAATTCATCCCACAAGTAACATCTGATTGCAAGGCTGCTGGAGACAGTGCAGGGGGCAGACCGGAGGCCCAACGCAGACAGGGGCCGGATCGCACGGCACCCCCGGGGGCCGCAGCAAGAAAGCTGGGTTTCATCCCGCGGTAACGGGAAGCTGCCCAAACAGGCTAACCTTTAGGCTAGGAGCACGGGCTCTGGAGCCAGACGGTCCCGGTTTGAATCCCAGCTCTATCGCTCACCAAATGAGCGCCTCTCTGGGCCTCAATGTCCTCATCTGTAAAATGGGGCTTGAGATAGTACCAACCTCAAAGATAGCTGTCAGGAAGACCGGGCTTGCACATGTGAAGTGTCAGAGGGACCTGGCACACAGTAAGTGCTCAATAAGTGCTCACCCTTAAGGTCTTAAAGCCACGTCCCCTGGAAAGAGCAAGGACCGCCTCCTCCCCATTTTGCCATTAGAAGACAGGCCAGGTGACGTGGCCATCTGTGAGGTCACATGGGTAAAGCCACTCGGTACCCGTGTGTGAGGGCTTCCTGCATGCCAGGGCCTCAGAGCACGGGGGTGCCTCGCGGCTGCAGACCCCCCTCTGAGAAGTGCTCGGCTGCGTGGCCCTCCAGGGGAAAACCCCGGGAGTGGAGGAAGCTGGGCTCTGGGGGCCAGCACTCCTGGTGCCCTGATGCCTCTGTCCGATCATTCATCTCTGCACCCTTAAGGGGGCTGCGGTGACTCCCCCCCGCCAGCACTGCACCCGAGGGTCCAACCGGCATGTTCCCCGGGCAGCGCAGCCCTCAACAAGCACCTGCTCTATGCCCGGCACTCAGAGCAGAGGCCAAGGTGCCGTCCGCGTGGTGACCTCCGCATCCCTCCCGGCCCCTCCTCCAAGACAACAGAAGCTGGAGAACGTGGGGGAAGGCACCAGGCCGGGCGCCTGGAGCGCGGTAGGCACTCTGTGAATACACACCTATTTACCGTGAAACGTGCCTCACTGGACAGGTCCGAAGACCTGAGGGAAAAGGCCTGGAATATGAGGGAGTCACAGGGTAGCCAGCAGGCCCACGCACTGTCCCCTCGGTGGCCTCTTACCACCCTGGCCTCGGGCTCTGACGTGACAGCCTCTGAAATGGGATCCAGGCACTCAGAGTCCTGGCTCTGCTGCCAACTCCCTTGGAGACCGCAGGTCTCGGGGCTCCCTGCTGACAAAGCCGGCGACGTGGACCAGGTGTTCGGGAGCCCTTATGGCCACCCGGCTTCGACAGCACACTTCTGGCGCCCTACTCTGTGCCAGGCCCTGGGCTCGAGGACCCTGCCAGGTTGGAGGGGAGCCTCCGTGCTAGGGGCACACAGAGCAGTCACTTGCTCAATCCTGGAGGACTTCCCAGGGAAGGTGATCCTGGACTGAGTCTCACAGGAGGAGGAGGAGTCGGGCAGGTGAAAGAATTCGGATTCCACTCCGCGGCACTGAGGGGTCATGGTCAGACAATGCGGCGCAGAGAACGAACTCCGTGGGGGAGGGCTGGGAGGATGCCTGCAGTGCAGAGAGCAGTTAGGGGCAGGTGGTGGGATCCTGGTGGCCTGTGGACGTCCCAGCTAGAATTCACTACAGAATGTTCTGGCCTGGGGGCTGAAGACCCCTCAGGTCCCAGTTGGAGGCAAAGGCCAAGGGAGCAGATAGAACTGTCAAGAGAGGCTGCAGAGAGGAGCCGCCAGCAGGGGCTGGGGGGGCGGGGGGGGGGGAGAATGCCAGCACCCACCAGCTGAGAGCAGGAAGAGAGGTGCAGACTGAGGGCTGTGCTCCCCACTCAGGAGGACAAGGTCCCCGAGGCTCTGTTCCCCAAGTGCCCCCCTCTCGGTACGGGGAAGACATATAACAGGTGCTCAACAAATGCTCAGGTTTTTAAAACTCCTTTAAATTCGAGTCAGGAAACCAGGAGGAATGGTGGAAAGTGAAGCCCAGGAGGAGGGAGCGGCCTCCGGCCTCCTGCTGCTCGGAGGTCAAGACCACTGGGTTCGGCTGCAGGGGGTTAAAAAGGGACTGGCGAGTGAAGAATGGAGACGGAGACTGCAGAAAACTCTCTCTAGACCTTCTGACGGGAAATAGACAAGGAAGAGGGAGAGGTAGGGAGTAGAAGTGGGGCTGAAGGAGGGAGCGGGGGCAGGGGAGGGGGGCAGCAGCCGGAAGGGGGTGGGGAACCCAGGGAGGCTCGACATCCCAGATTGGCTGCTTGCTGAGTGATCACAGGTGAGCCAAGTCACCTCTCTGAGCCTCGATTTCCTCACCTGCAAAACGGAGGGAAACAGCCCCGCCTTGAAGGTACAGGGACACCGAACGAGGTGGTCACGCAAAGCATCCAGCACAGTGTCGGGCACGCCACGGGTCCCCAGAGAAGGCACCGTCGTCATCCTCTCACCCCAACCCCACTCTAGCTCTCCCATTTACACAGGAAGAAACTGAGTCACAGACAGGTGTGCGGCCTGCCAGCGTCACCAGGAATGCACGGCGGGGCCAGCTCCTCGCGGCTGTGGGAAAGGCACCGGGCACAGAGCCCCGCACGAGAAATGTCGATTGACTGAACGAATGGGAGAGACTGAGAGAGAAACCAGAGGGAGGCTGCCCTGGCCCGGCGTCAGCAGTGCGCAGAACAAGTAAAGAGAGCGGCCCCAGACGGCAGCCGAGCAGAGCCAGCCTCAGAGCCACAGGAGCCGTCCTGTCCCGGATCCACACGCCGGAGAGTGTCCCGCAGGTTCGCCTGGAGAGCCTGTTAAAATGCAGATCTCTGGGCCCCACCCCAGACCTATGGAGTCCAAATATCAAAGGGAAGAGTTCAGGAATGTGCATCTTTTTTTTTTTTTTTTTTTTTTTGAGAGAGAGAGAGAGAGAGAGAGAGAGAATCTTAAGCAGAGCCTGATGTGGGACTCGGTCTCACCACCATGAGATCATGACCTGAGCTGAAATCAAGAGTCAGACACTTAACCAACTCAGTCACCCAGGCACCCCAGGAACGCGTGCTTCTACCCTGCACCCGGGTGCGGGCGAAGTGGATGACCTGGGGGCCACAATTTGAAAGAGACGAATGGGCAGGCCCTGACGTCAGAGAGGAGAGAACCAAGGTCCAAAGAAGGAAAGTCCTAAGAACAAGATCACAGGCAGAGCCATATCAGGCCTCGCTGATAAGCCAGCTGGTGGTCCAGGCTCCAGGCCACTGTCCCTCTGGTGCCTGCAGGTGCCCAGGAGGGCAGGGTGGAAGGCGGGGACAGGAATGGCAGAGGGAAGGAAGAAAGAGAAAGTACAGGATACTAGGTCACAGCTAAGACAGGTACAACTCGAGAGGGAAGGACGATTGCCCAAGACCTCACAGCTGCCACGTGTCAGGACACGAACTCAGACTGGACTGAGGCTAGCCGACCCCCTAACCACCTGTGCACAGTGTCTCCCAGAGAAGGAAGAAGAGGGAGAGCAGAAGTGGGAGGGCAGCCGCACAGGGTCTGGCAGAGGCCCCAGGAGAGAGAGGAGGCCCGGCCTGTGTGGAGAGGGGGCAGCGTGCCCTCCGTGCCGCCCAGGTGGCCAAGCCAGGCCGGCTGCCGCGGGGCCGGGAGCGCCCGCCCATCCCGGTGCCCCACGGTTGCCATGCCGACCCCCAGGCTGTGTTTTCGGATGTTGTATTTGATTTCACACGTTTGGAACTCTCATTACGTCATTTCGCAACACAGCGTTGCCATGACAGCCAACCCCACGTTCCCTGTTCCCCGGGTGGCTCACACCTTGGGATGGGGGAGGGGCCAGCTGGCTCCCCCCACCAAACATCAAACCAGAACTCCTTGAGGGGAGGCCAGGAATGTGGGACTGCGAAGCACCTTAGGGGTCAGTTAACATCTACATTTTGCGACAGAGAAACCAAGGTCTGGGTGGCAAGGATACACTTCCTGACATCCCCCTCCCCCCGCCAACGTACTCCCTCCACCCCATGCCGCACGCACACCCCTCTTGATGGAGTCCTCGCATACCTGGCTGCTCCTGGGCTGAGGGCTGACAGCCGGCCCCCAGCAACAGCCCGGCCACCTGCCCTGACCCTGCCTCTGGGGCCTCGAAGCCCCTGGTCAGTACCCCACGCTGGCAGGTGCACACCCACGTGGGCAAGCGTGGAGGTGGGGGGAGCGGCTGAGAACACCAGCGCCGGGGTCGGACCGGGGTTCAGACGTCGGCTTCCCACTAACCAAGCATCATGAGCTCTGGACAAGAGGGGCCAGCTCACTGAGCTGTTTCTACACCGGAACACCCTCATGGAGGTCCTGAACCCTTCCTGATCGCTTGGGGGCAATTCTCTGGCTCACTACAGATAGAACACCTCTTACCTAGTAGATGCAAGAGTGTTTATTAGGGCTTTTTTTTTTTTTTTTTTTTTTTTTTTTGGTCATTCCCTTGTCACTGTAGCTAAGTTCTGGACTCAGCTCTGCTACGTGACCAACTTGCTCTGTGACTTGGGGCAACCGACTTGCCTTCTCTGGTCCTCTGAGCCAGTAATGTGATGATCTTTGTCTGGTGCTCACTCCCTCACCATTAAACTCTCCCTTCCTTAGCCCTAAATTCCAATTATTTAGCCTCTTATCTGCGGGCTTCCATCTCCTGGGTAAAGTCAGAAGGCTGCTGGGCCACCTCCAGAAACCTCCACGTAGGTCCCAGGTGGCACTCCCCAGCCGCGGGAAGACAGCGAACCCGTCCGTGGCCAGACATCCGCGTCTTCCTTCTCTGGCACCCGGGATTAGCAACCCTTCCCTCGCCTCTGCGCCAGAGGCTCCGGGAGAGGACGCGCCGCCTCTCCAAAGGCCACGGGACCTTGTCATCTTTAAGGCGCTGTCGCCACCATCCTTGGGAAGGACCCGTCCCCCAAAAACTCTGAGGAAGAAACAACTATTTAAATTTCCTTTTTTTTTTTTTTAGATGAGGAAAACGAGAGCCAGAGAGGTGACAGGAGCTGCCCAATTTTGGCAAAAAAAAACAACCTGAAAACCGTGGCCTCCTCCCACAGAGGAGGCCACGTCCCTCGTTCTTTTCCACGGGATTTTTTACGACTGGCTTATTTCACCCAGCCTGGTGTCTTCGAGATTCATTCGTGCTGTAGCAGGTGTCGGAATTCCCTTCCTTCTGCGGTCAAGTGATATTCCCGCGCACGGACAGGCCGCCCGCCGTCCATCCGTTCAGCGGGCAGCGGCCGCCCGGCCCGCCGGCTCCCGCGGGCCCCACGGCTGACGCCGCGACGAACGGAGGCGTACAAACACCTCTTCGAGGCCCGGCTTTCCATTCTTCGGGGTTTGTGCTCCGAAGCGGCATCGCCGGATCCCACGGCAACTCTCGGCGTCCCCGTCCGAGGAGCCACCGTCTCTCCAGCTGCTGCCGCTTCACGCTCCCACTCGGCGGCGCGAGGGCTCCGACTGCTCCGCCTCCTCGCCAGCGGTCGTTATTTCTGGGTTGTGACAGCAGCCGTCCTAACGGGTGTGAAGCGGTAAGCTGCTAGATCTCGATGAGCGATGGCGTGGGAGGAGCCGAGGGGGGAGGACCTCGAGGAAAACCGGCGTGGCCACCCGAGCGCACGAGGACCAGGCGGCTGGGCTGGGAGCCCCGGGAGGGGACATCCTCGGGGGACAGAGCGGGCCGGCCCCTGAGCCCAGGGTGGGAGGCCGGAGTCTGCGGGTCGGGGAGAGTCGGGGCCACGCAGTGGAAGCCACCGGCAAATGATGTGAAGCCACAGGCAAGAACGAGACTCCTTAGGAAGTATGGGATACAGAGAAGAGGGGGAGACCAAGAACAGAAACCCGGGGTCCCTGCGTTTTAGGAGCAGCGCAATGAAGGCACCCACAAATGGAGACCGGGGAGGAGCAGCCCGAGAGATAGGAGGAAAGCCAGAAAACCATTCCGAAGTCGCACAGCCTAGGCCTGGATTCTGCTGTAAGCGACAGGAAACCCAAAGCGGTGGCTTACTCCAGGTCCAGCTTCCGTTTTCTCGTGTGTGAAAGAGGTACGGAGGGAGGCAGCCTCCCTCAGGCTTCTCTGTCTCTAGCTCCAGCGCCCTCAGCCCCGATTGCCACGTTCAAGGTCACTTCAGGGTCGCAGGATGGCTGCTGTAGGTCTAGCCATCACGTTCACGTTCCGGCAGCAAGAAGGAAGAAGCAAAAGTGGATGTGCCTCCTGGCTGAGACTGCCCAGACTCTTCTAAGGAGCTTTCCTGGAAGGCCCTCCCCCCTCTTCCCCACAGCTCCCACCTCCCTGGCCGGCGGCCCCGGGCGCGAGGGGGGGAGGGCGTGTGGCCTTTCGGCGGGGCACCCTGCTTTCCCGGAGGTCTGGGTTCTGCTGGTGAGGACCCGGAAGAAAGGCTGTAGGGGGGGCCACTGGCTGGCTCTAACACAGAAAAAAAAAAGAACTCTCCAGAAGGGAAAAAACAGTAAGATGCCTTAGCTAACATGTAGAAGGTTAACCACTGGATTCGGCAATGAGGTCTGCGGGAGGACAGGAGAAGGGACAACAGGGGCTCGCAGCAAGACCAGGACGGGCGGGGGGGGGGGGCCAGGCCGGTGAAGGCATGTCGGCTGACCACACTTGGGACCCGCCTGGTACCTAGAGAGATGTCAAACAGAGGGACGTTTGGGGTCCTTCATTGGGAGACTAGAGGACCAGGCATGACGGGTCAGGAGGGCTGGGCCGAGAAGGGAGGGGAGGGGAGAGACGGGGATTAGTGAGGGTGTGAGGCCTGGGTGGGGAGCAAGGGTCCAGAGGAGACACAGGCCGCCTCCACCTGGGGACCAGAGGGCTGAGGACGGCTGATGGGCTGGATGGTTGGGCGTGGGAAACCAAGGACGTCCCTGCCAAGGCCTGGGTTCTTGACTCGGAGGCAAGGGGCACGGTCACCTCTTGGGGACAGGGGGACCCAGGAGGGTGGGGAAGAGGGCCTGGAGAGGGGTTCATATGCCACAAAGAAAGGGCTTGAAGGGACCGCTGAGGGCCCACTGAGACTGGAAACCATCTCAGGAGCGGCCATGACTCCAACAGGCAGTGACTTTCTTCCGCAACACTCGGGAGCGAGCCGTTGAGAGGGGAAGGTGGGTGACGGGGGCTTTGGCACAGATGGAGCCCCGGTGGAGGGAAACGGGGTGCTCAGGAGAGCTGCACCGAGGGTCTCAGTGTCCACGGGCTGGGTCCAGCAGGGTGGGAAGTGTTGCCAAAAGGGCGGGGGGCGGGGAGTTAGGGTTCAGAGGGGGCGGTCCTGAGGGGCAAGGCCAGGGTGGTGACAGTGGTGGTGGCCCCGGGTGGAGGGAAGCGCATGAGCCAAGTCTTCAAGGCACGTGGAGGGTGGCGGGCGGGCTGGTGGCAGCAGAATCGAGGAGGACCCCAGCCTGACAGAAGACAGCAGGTTCAGGAAGGAGTGTCCCCAGACGGGAAGCAGGGTCCTAGAAGGGCTGGGGAGCCAGTGTCGCACAGAAGAGGCGGCAGAGCTCCTGTGAGCTGTAAAGACACCTGGGACCCGTACACGGGACCAAAGGCCTGGGGCAGGACGGGGTCGGTGGGGAGGGGAGGGCAGGCGAGGCAGCAAGAGGAGGAGAGAAGACGGATTTGTAGGGCAGATCCGCTATCTCATTCTCCAGATGAGGAAACAGAGGCCCCGAGAGAAGAGGCTCACCACGGTCACAAAGAGTGACTGAACTCGAACCAGACCCAGGCCTTTGCTCCAGCCGCTCCAGCCTGCACAGGCCCCTTCCCCTCTCCAGGCCTCAGCCTCCCCCTCGGGAAAATGAGATCAGCCGGTGTGGTCGCTGGACCCTGGCTGTGACCCATGAGGATCCGGGGACCGCCTAAAAGTTCTTGGGGTGAGCGATCCCCTTTCCCTGGCTCTGCCCTTTCCACTGAGTCACCTCCGAAATGACAGAACTTTAAAACTCCCAAGTCTGTGTTGGGTCCTCAGAGGGGCTGAGTCGCCAAAAAGCCGGAGGCTGGAGGAAGTTGGCGACTGCTACAGGTGAGGTCAGGCTGCCTCCAGGACGGTGACCCGGGCGCCCTCTCTCACCAGGGGCTGCATCGCACCCCAGCCTGGTAACCACCTGCGCCTGCGTTGATGTGGCCACAACGGTGAACTGTTCTCAACACCAAGTGCTCATCCCTCCCTCCCCCTACCCCCCGACCTGTCTCCATCCCAGTCCGGTCCATTAAGACATGCCACTGGGGCTGTCTTCCCACGGCTGGCCTGCTCCTTGTCCCTCTCCTGCTCTGAAGCCCTCCATGGCTCCCATCACCTAAAGAAAAAGACCTAGCCTGCCAGGCCCTTTGTGACCCAAACCCAACGCCCTCTGCAGGAACACCAACCCCAAGTCCCTGTCTCCAAACTCTCGCTCATCCACTCCAGGCCAGGGTCTCCCCATCGCTTCTCTCCACCTCCATCCAATGGGAAACGTCCACTCCTCTCTGCCGATCCAAACCGCAAAAACATACGGACCTAACCCCAACGCCCACGTGCCCTCCAGACTCACCGCGGCCTTGGTTTCAAAATATAACCATTCCAAGCCCCATGCCCAGACCGCGAGAAATCCTGTACCCTTCTTGGTATTTCTGAGACCCCCTAGGAGGCTATGGTTCCCAGTTCCTAGTTCTGTTCTCGGCCTGAAGCACACCTCCACTGCACCCTGCTGTCAGCCAGCCCCGCTCTGCCCCTGCGAGCAGCCTCTGCCCCGACCGCCTCATCCCCAGAGCCCCACAGACTCAAGGCTATGTGCACAACAGTCCTTACTGAGAGTTCGGGGAAAGGAGAGGGTTCTAGGCCCAGCTGGCTGCAACAGCAAAGTGAATGTTTCACTTACCATCCAGAACGTGCCGGGGCCGTCCCTGCCAGCCTGCGCCCCGGCTTGGCTGCCCCCATGCTCCCAAGCTCCTCTCTACTGAAAGCCCCTGTTCGTGTCTACTCTGTTCCCAGTCCAGGGCCTCCCAAAGTGTCCCCGCAGCGGCCACCAGGTAACTCCCCAACCCCCACTCCTCCCTACACTGAGCCAGAGCCTTCACTCAGTGATGACCTGCTTCCAGACCATGCCCGATAGGGGTGCGATGGGGGACCTGCCTCTTCCATAACCAAACGGGCTTCTAGAACTGTCTTCCAAAGCAAAAGTGCAGGCTCCTTCGGCTACGGCCCCTCCCAAGCAGGCAGCGGCCAGCTGCCTTCAGTCCGTTATCTAAGTAGCGAGGTTTTCATTTTCACAGAATGGAATTTTACAGTCAGAAGCAGGCCCACCAAGTCCAAGGTCATCTAACAGACAAGAGGTCAACTGAGACCCAGAGGTCAGGATCCTACGCAAAGAAAGCCCAGCAATTTAGTGCCAAGCCTGGGCCAGAAGCTGGTTCTCTGACTCTGGGGCTGGGGCTTCTCTATTCCCCACACCACCCGCCCTTCCACATCCAGTACGAAGTGGGAGGCGGTAAGGAGAGGGAACCGACATCTACCGAACACCTACTATGTGCCAAGCCTGGTGCTAAGCACTTTCTGTGAATGCTGCCATTTAACCCTCATGTCCACTCGTGAAATACGAAGTGCTATTATCCCCGTTTTACAGATGGGCAAACTGACGCCCAAGGAAGAAGCCACGGCCGGTTCCCCAAAGCGTGTCGGCTCAGAACCGGACTTACGACCAAGCCCAGTTCCTTAAGGAATGCACCCAGCTCGGTCTGAAGCGGGCTTAGTCTTCACGATAAAAGCAAACCTCGATGGACCCCCTGCTTGTGCCAGGCACCCATATGAACATCTCACAAGGGAAAGCTGTAGGATTATTCCCATTTTACAGACAAGGAACCTGAGGCTCAGAGAGATGAGGCCATCTATCAGCAGGTTAGTGGCAGAGGGAGACTCAAACCTAGAACCATCTGGCTCCAGGGCAATATTCTTTCCACTCCCCTCCTCCCTGTCTGCTAGGGAAGGACAGGTGCGGGCACCAAGGCCTGCGCCCCCTCTCTCCTCTACCTCCTTCCAGCTGTAGGGCCTCACTTTTCCCCACTCACGGACTCACGTCTGGGCACCCGAAACGTGGTTCCGGTCATCGTGCCAGCCTAGAAGGGGCAGTCTCCCCCCCAACGCACACGTACCCCAAGCCCTGCGGGAAGGATCAGGCCTGTGGCTAGGAGGCCCCTCTCTGCAAAGTCCAGGCTGCCTGGGTCAGGCTGTTCCTCCCTGGCACTTCGCTCAGGGACTGAACAAACTGACCCCTGGGGTCCCCTCCGGGCCAAGACGGAGCATTCCCTGTCCTCCGGGCACCTTCACCACGGCTGCGACAGAAGGGGCACTGGGCTCCTCCTACCCCAGGGTGGGGGAGGGGACATCTGCAGATCTGAGACGCCTCCCCTAGGGCTCCTTGACTGCCGGCCCCAGGATCCAACCTGGCGTCCTTCTGCTGGAGGGGCGGTCCCCGGGAGGCTGCAGAGCGCACAGAGTGGAAGGCCGGTAGGAGGAGCAGGTGCAGGCTGAAGCCCAGCAGGAGGGCCCGCGTCTGTCCCGGCAGCATCCCGCTCAGAGTCCCGCCAGCTGTGAACGAACCAGTCCCTGTGGCTGCGGGAACGCAGTGACCAGGCTGGCTGCTCGCAGGTCACACGTTCCACCAGGGGTCCCGGGTGCTGGACAGTCGAAACCCAGTCAACTACCTCTGCAATAGGCCTCAAACATTGCTTCTCCCACGCAGGCAGCCTAGAGGCTTCTCTGTCTTGGGACCGTGCCTCTTGAGTCATACGAGGATTCCGCTAGAGCTAAGAGGGCCATGCTTCCACATACAGAGCGAGGGAAGTGTGCTTTTAAGCACTGGTTACGTGTTTAACCCGGTGCCGGGTTCTTTCACATGGGTCATCCCTGCAAGTGAGAAACAGGGATCCCAGGAGAGCGAATGGCCTGGGAGAGACTGCTGAGTGGCTTCAGTCCAGAGGCAAGGCAAGTGGGGCACAGGGCAGGGGGCGGAGAGACGGGGGTGTTGGACAAGGCAGGACCCCACCAGGAAGGGTCCAAAGGTGCAAAGCTAGCTAGCCTCTCGCTAAAGACTGAGCAACCACCTCCTCCCTCCCAGGCTCCAGCCACCTACTAGCCAGCCTACCTCACAAAAGAGGACCCTCCTGGGAAATGCCCCAGCCTGGGCCCTGCGGGCTCTTCCAGGAAACTCGCCGGCACCCAGGTTCAGACCCTCCACTTGGTGGGACCCTCGTCTGGACACGGCCTATGCCCATCCCCAGCAGGGCCGAACCCATGGGCAAAGAGAGTCAGGCAACGAAAACACAGGCCCGGATGCCACCTGGGCAGCCTGTCTGCAGAGGGGCAGGAAGCAGAGTTCCTAGCAGAGATGAAAAGCCAACAATGTTGATTTTTGAACTAGTTTTGTGAAGTTAAAAATAAGCTGGAAAACAAAATAAGCCACTGCTTTTCAGCTAGATAAAAAAAAAAGAACTTTTCGTTCTTATTTTTAACTCGACTAAAAAGATTCGTGGCCCCGTGGCCGCAAATTCATTCTAGGACTCGAGGGTGTGTTAACGACGGCCAGCCCCGAGGCTCTCTGCGACCGATCTGTACAAACACCCGCACGTCGCTGTAGACTTGTCACCTCTCGGGCAGGCCGTCCGAACCGCCTGTGACCTGCGGACGTGCTGCCGAGGTGGGCGCAGCCCCGACCCACGAGGCCCTGGGTCCTGAGTGAGCAGGACCTGGGCAGGTCTGGAGGAAGAGCCTGAGGACCTACCTAGGGAAGGTAACCAGCCAGGGAACAGCTTGGAGCCAAACCACAGCTCCGCTTACCAGCCACGAAACCTCGGCCGAATCCCTTCGCCTCTCTGAGTCTCGACCTCCGACGACGCCGACCGCCCTGACCCCCTGGAGTCGTGGCGCATTCAGAGAGCGGACGCGAAGACACACAGTACGGCGCAGCCCACGCAGCGGGCCCACAGAAAAAGGCCAACATTCTCTCTCGATCAGTCCCGCTGGCTGACTGGGTCCTCTCTCGCGCCTCACCCACCGTGCCCACCCATCCTCGAGGCCTGCGGGAAGGTAGCGTCTCCTCATAAGGTGACTCCAAGACCAGGGCTCACTGGGTGGGTCCTACCGGCCTCATACGGAGACACCTCCGGAACCCAGCCGGGAGCCCGGAAGGTGTGACAGCTGGCCGCCAGGTGGTGACCGCCCTGAGTCACCACAACGAAGCCTGCGGCTTCCCGGGCAGCGGCCCCACCACCGGGTGAGCCCATCTATCGGCAGCTTCGGGGCCCCGCCAGCGCTGCCAGGGCCGCCAGGGCCGCCCGGGCATTTGATGAAGACCCAAGTCTGAACCTGCCAGGCCTTGTAAGAACCGGAGCCGCAGGGCTCCCCTCCCCGGGCAGGGCCACGTGGGGCCTCGGAGATGCTGGAGGCCGTCACAGAAGGCAGAGGGCCCCGTTCTTCACTCACCGCGTGCGTGTCTGATGGCAGCGGTCGGGGAGCTCTCCACCCTCTGCCCGCCTCTGCCGCCTCTCCCACCGCGGCCGAGACTCTGCCCCAGGCCCCTCTCCTCTTACTCACCCACCAGGGGCCGCAGACTGTTGGGCCGGTGGCCAGACCCAGGCTGCAGACAGGTTCTGCGGGTGAAAGCATGCTCTCTGGAGCCGGACCGGGACTTCCTAGCTATGTGTCCTCGGGCGAGTCACACGGCACCTCGGTGCCTCCATTTCCTCGTCTGCAAAATCGAGATAAACACCTCATAGAGTTGGTGTGAGGACAAGTAGCTTAGAAGAGTCCACAGTAAAGACTCCCCGGTTTTGCCCCTTTTAAGTTGAGCCCACATTTTAAATTAGGGGATTACAGAGCAATCAGCTGGCATTCCGTTGGGGCCAGCGGTTCTCGGCCCTGGCTGTCCCTGAGAATCGAAGTAGACTCAATTTAGTGGCCCCACCCGGGCAGCTACTACGCTATTTTGCTGCCTGGGCTCCAGGCTGGACCAGCTGAGTCCGATTCCCCAGGGACGGGGTCCAGCACTCCTAGGTTATAAAAGCGTCCCTGGGGACTCCAGTGGGTAGCCAGGGTCCAGGGCGTCTGCTGTAGCAGACTGTGGACTTCCCAGTTGGCCACGGTGACATTTGCTCCTCACTGTTTCACAGTGGTGTGTTTTAGAGTTCATTGGATCTCTGCCCTTTTAAAATTGGGAAACAGGAGACCCAGAAGGACCCAGGATCCTGCTCACACCTGAGTTCCTTCACGGGCGCCCCACCTGGCTCCCCGAAGCAGCAGCCTGTGGCCCTGGTCTCTGCCCTCTCTTTGGCCACCCTCACCCACATGACACCTCCAGACTAGCAACCTCCAAGTCCTCACCTTTAATCCAACCGCTTCTGTCCGTGAACACGGCAGGCACTCTTGCTTCTCCGTGCCTTCATCTCCAATGCCTTTCCTGCCTTCTTCCTTGGCAAACTTCTACTCATCCTTCATGGCCCTGCTCAAGGGCCCCCTCCTCCAGGAGGCCCTCCTCGGCTTGCCAGGAAAAGCTGAGATCTTCCTCCTTTAAGTCTCCCACTAAACCGGGAGCTTCTCAAGAGTGAGGTCATCTCTGGAGTCCCAAGATCTAGCTGAAGACCTAGCTTCCTGACCTCACAGCCTCTGCCTTCGCGGCTTCCCTCCCTCACCACGCCCCCATGCAATGGCCTCTCCAGACCCTCCATATCTCCATCGAGCTTCCGTTCCCACTGCCGACTGCGGCCTCTCCTCATCTCTAAGCTCAGGACGGTATCGGCTCAGGCCACTTCGGCTCTTGCCACTGAGTCAAGTCTGGCCCTGGATTGGCTGCCCTTGGGTCAAGGGCCCACGCTTGTCCAGCTGTGGCTGGAGGGTAAGGAGGCGCAAACACGGACTCCTTGAGCAGGGATGAGGACGGGAGAGCTTCCTCTTCAAGGGGGTCGTGGCCACTGCAGGCTCACTGACTGCCGTGCTGTGGACACTTTCCCTGCTGGGCCTCAGGTCCTCACTGCTGACACCCTCAGTGACCCCACTCTTCTCCGTGTCCTCCCCTGTCCCCTTCTTCGGCTCCTCCCCGTGCCCTCTCACGTGGGCAGGCTTGCGCTCCATCCAGAGACAGCTCTCATGCACTGGGCCTGCCTCCTCCTCCCTCTCCTCTTGCCAACAGACCTGTCCAAGGTGACTTCTTAGGAAATCTGGGGAGGGCTGCCCGAAAAAATACAGGATGCTCAGTTAAATTCAAAATTCAGATACACAATGAATAATTATTTAGTGTAAGTATGTACCAAATATTACATGAGACATACTTAGACTTTAAAAAAACAAAACCAACGACAACAACCACCACCACCAACTTATCGTTTATCTGAACGTCAGGTTTAAGACGTCCTGTACTTTTGTTTGCTAAATCTGGCAACTCTAAAAGGAGTCCCCTCGGAGAGGCTGAGCCAGTGGAACTCACGCCCTACGAGGCAAGCAGGTCCCTGCTCCATCTTGGTTGAATTACACCGAATGTGTCTTTTCCAAGAAGCCAGTCTATCTGGGGTGATGACAACTGGATGCTTTTCTAAATGAGTCTCGGAATTCCAGCACCACCCCTCCCACGTGTCCCTTAGGGCCCTGGAGTGGCTTAAGAAAATGGGATTCTCTGGCTCCTGCAACCTAGGAGTCCAATCCGTGTTACCAGGACCCGCTCCTCTCTCTCCGCCTCACTCCCTCTCCTCTGTGCCGGCTCCGTTCACACGCGAGCTCCCCCCCACCACCCCCCCACCCCCATCCCCACCCCCCTCCCCCCGCCTCCCCCCCCCCCCCCCCCCCCCCCCGGGCAGATCAGCACCCGCACCTTCCCCTCAAGCCACTGCAGACTTTCGCCCCTCTTCGGGTTTAAATGTTCCTTCCCAGCAGCCCCCGCTACACGCTCACTGCTTCTTATTGGCTCTGAATGGGTTAGTGCCTCATCTCTGAACCAATCACCGTGGCCAAGAAAATCCAGCACTCTGATTGGCCAGGCCTGAGTCACATGCCGCCTCTGGAGCCAGTAGGAGGAGCCGGGCGCCCAGGGCACTATCGGGGTGCTGTGCTGGAGGGAGGGGCAGTAGATGCTGCGAGGCGAGGGGGGTGGATGGCCGCTGCGATCCTGCAGGACACACCCTCTGCTCATCATACTCCTACAGCTGTGATTTTAGCATTTTCACGAGGACCAGCCCTTGTCCATGTGAATGTTTTCCCAGATCTTACATTTAGTATTGGTTAGATGATAAAATACCTAATAATTTTTTTAAAATGTGAATCCAGGAATTCCTTGAAACTGATTTGTGTTTCATTCACCACTTCGATATCAGTATATTGGTATGTACCCAGTCTGCAGACAACGCCTGACGCCCGACAATGCACAATGACCTTGAGGACCCTTCACAATTACGCCCGTCGGCTTTCCCAAAAATGGACCCGTCGTGTGCTAACTAGAACCTGGTTTGAAATCACCCAGCCTGTGTTTGACAAGGCTTCATGGTCAGTCACAGACCCCTCTGCCACCTTGTCACAGCCTCTTCTGCAGGTATATCCCTGAGGACTCTTTGGTTGCAAGCCACAGAAATGAACCTTGCTAGCTTCGGCAAAAGGAAATATATTGGCAGTCTACTGAGAGCTCCCGGAACCCATAGGGGGCTGGAGTC
The DNA here is from genome assembly GCA_030068075.1 of Paguma larvata. NCBI lineage: Eukaryota > Metazoa > Chordata > Mammalia > Carnivora > Viverridae > Paguma > Paguma larvata. The sequence goes on along the minus strand of CM057833.1, from coordinate 15,956,322 downwards.
CCAGGCTTGGGGATCAAGGATGTTGCAGAGATTAAACAGCAAAAGGTACAACTTTGGGTTCATGACCAGAATGATATGGTCAGGATCTGGACTCAGGGACGGATGGATCAGGCTCCTCAGTTCAAGATTCCATTTTGGTAAAGGCGCTCCTATTAGCTTACCTCTAGCTGAGGAAGGTGAGGCTCCTGCATTCCAGAAAAGAAATCGGTAGTACTAGCCTACAGGGGAGCTGATGCTGGCTGCCAGAAGCAACGAATATTCCCCGCAAAGATGACACGCCCTTCAGGTGGTTTCGATGGGGATACGCCCTCTTCAATCAGGAGTGTAGTTGTCAATTATTTTGCTATTAGAGTTGCCACCACTTTTTTTTTTTTTAACTTTTTGGTTATTCTGGAAGCATTCACTTGGATTTTTCCCTGCTCTGGTTTTCTTTATGTTTCCATAATCTTTAGGCTCCTGGGTGGTCTGGTTTCCGACAGGCAGCAGCGTCAGCTGGTTCTCACAGAGTCCATGTGCTCATGGAGGAAGTGTGGCCTGGGCCGATGTCACCCCACCCACAGAAAGGAAGTGACAGCTACGCAAGGTGGAGAAATGTATGGGTTGTATCCGTAAGGATGATTTTGGTTACTAGGAACAGAAAACCCAATTCAAATAGCCATAAATAATAAAGGCAATTTATTGGCTTGCTTTAAAAAAAAAAAAAATCCTTCAGGAAAAGCTTGATCCAGCAGCTTAACAATTCCAGTAAGGACCCAGTTTCTTCCTCTCACTCAACGTGTCCTTTTCAAGACTGGATTCCCTATCGATAGTCTCAAGACCAAGATCAACTCGTTTGTCCTCAGCAGAGTATCACAGAGCCATCTTTTCCCCAGAATCCCCACCCAAAAGTCCTGAGGTTCACTCGAATGCGACAGATATGGGTTACATGCCCACCGTAAACCAGTCACTGAGCCAGGGGGTTGAAATGCACTTACCGCCCCCGTTCTGCCTGGTGCCAGACGCAGAGTCGGTCCTGGAACTGCGTGGCTCCCCAAATCAAAATCAAGGGTATCCAGGAGGGCAGGGGGCAGGGAGGAGAAAGGGACTGGGAAAGCCACCCACACAGGCCCACTGCACTGGGCGGCCGCATACATGGGAGTTAATGATTGATCATCATAATTACAGCTCCCATCACGAACTGCATTAAACACTTCACACGCATGAGTTATGTGATTTAATGACTCATCACAGAACCCTGGGAGGTGGCCTTTTAATCCAATTTTGCAGAGAAGAAAGCAGGTTAAGTGGAGCAACTTAAAGTATCATGGCTGTTATGAGTCAGAGGAAGGATATGAACCCAAAATCGATCTGATCCCCAAATCCATCTTCCTAACCTTTACCCCATCCTGAATCTCGATCGCGTGCGAGGTGCCGCTGGGGACACCGGGAAGGGAAGTACGTTCATTGAGCACCCACTGTGTGTCAGGCATTCCTCCAGGCTCTGAGTACTCAGAGGTCACAGAGGCATAATCCCTACCTTCTGTGAGGCTCCTGGCCTAGAAAGGGAGACGAACACAAATCTCTGATAATAACCCATCAGGAAGCACTATTTACGGCTGTGGCTGGCACTTCACACGCATTACCTCGTTGAATCCTTAAACACACTCCAGGGAAAATGGTCTTATCTCCTCTAGATTCCTGAGTTCACAGAGGGACGGCAAGGTTAGGCTCCTCCAGGTCATTCAGCTGGTTGGGCGACTCTACTCCGTCTCACTTCCCGGGGGCTGAGTAGTCGTTCGTGAAGGTCAGACCAGCAAGAAGATAGCCGTGCCCACCGAGGTCCGCTGAGAAATCGAGCCTGGAGGAGCCCAGGTGCACGTGGATTGGGGTATGCTGGGAAGGCTTCCGGGAGAAGAACGAGTTTCCTGAGCCGTGGAGAATAAGGGTCCCAGCTCGAGGGGCCCAGGCCGGCTTTGGTGCCCACCGCTTCCTCCATACACTCTGGGCGTTTGTCTGCAATAGCCCCACCTCTGGGAATGCCCAGCCTAGAATCTCAATCAGGGAGACCTGCCTGACCCTCTCAGGACTACTCAAACCCCGAGGTTAGCGAAAGAGAATTTTAACAGCTACAGTTTACCGTCCCCTTCTCAGTTCCAAGGCTTCGTCTCAGCCTTGCAATCACCCTACAAGGTAGGAACTGTAGACATCAGTTGACAAGCGAGGAAACTGAGTGTTTGAGCTCAGAAGTCACGGGCCAAGTTTGAACCTGACTTGACTGACTCCAGAGTCCTGGCTTGTCCTGAGACACCGAGATTCAGGCTATACACACAGACACACACACACTGCTTTCTTTATAGGTCAAAGAGGCCAGTGTCCTTCCTGAGTCACCCTCCCCCAGGCTGCTCTCTGACTGGCCCTCTGACTTGGGCTCTTGATTGTGGACTTTCTAGAACCCTCGAGCAACTCGTTGTGGGTGTTCCCTTAGCAGGGGGCCTGGGTTCCCCAAGCTTCTCTAAATCCACCAGTCGTTTCTCAAAGCCTTAATAGAGGAGACCCATTAGGCAGGGAGAGAATCATGGAGAAGAAGAACATGGGGTTATTAATTTTTTTTAGGTTCCATTTGAGTAAACACATAAACACACAGTGTTATATTCGCTTCAGGTGCACAATATAGTGATTCAACACGCCCATGTCTTATTCGGAGTTCATCGTGATAAGTATACTGTTAATCCCCTTCACCTGTGTCCCCCGCCTCCCCGCCCACCTCCCTGCTGGTAACCACCAGTTTGTTCTCTGAAGTTAAGAGTCTCTTTTTTGGCCTCTTTTTTTCCCCCTCTTTGTTCGTTTGTTTTGTTTCTTAAATGCCACATATGACTGAGATCATGTGATATTTGTCTTTCTCTGCCTGACTTATTTTGCTTAGCATAATACTTTCTAGCTCCATCCGCACTGTCGCAAAGAGCAATATTTCATTCTTTATAATGGCTAAATAATATTCCATTGTGTACGTACGCCTCGTCTCTTTTATCCATTCACCTATCAATGGGCGGCTTCCCAATTTAGCTGTTGTAAATAATGCTGCAATAAACATAAGGGTGCACGTACCCATTTGAATTCGTGTTTTCATGTTCTTTGGGTAAATACCCAGTAATGTGATTATTGGAACATAGGGTAGTTCTGTTTTTCATTTTTTAAGGAAACTCCATACCGTTTTCCAGAGCGGCTGCACCAGTGTGCCTTCCCACCAACGGTGCATGAGTGTTCCTTTTTCTCCACATCCTTGCCGAGTCTTGTTGTTTCTTAAGTTTTTGATCTTAGCCATTCTGACAGGTGCAAGGTGCTATCTCGTTGCGGTTTTGATTTGTTTTCCCCTGATGATGAGTGATGTTGAGCCTCTTTTCAAGTGTCTGTTGGCCATCTGGATGTCTTCTTTGAGAAGTGTCTGTTCATGTCTTCTGCAAGAACATGGGTTTTGATGACAGACAGACCCGAGTTGGAATCTGGGCTTGGCCACCCACATGCTGTATGACCGTGGGCAAGTCATCTCCTGTCTCTGAGCCTCAGCTTCCAGAGCTGTTTAATGAGAGCCGGTAATCCCCACTCCATGGCTTGCTGTGTGAGCCAGGGAGCCAGAAACCATCCTTCATGTCTTTCTCTCTCCCCAACTTCCCCATCCACTCAGGTACCCATTTCTGTTCATTTTACCTCCAAAATGTATTTCAAACTCATGCACCTCTCTCTGTCCCCTATGTCACTTTCCTCATTCAAGCCACCGTCTTCTCCTGCCTGGAGAACTAGGGTAGCCAACCAACCGGTGATTCAGCCCCTTCAACCCGTTCTGCATGGTGCAGCCGTGCAGTGATTATTACAGAATCATATTTTCAATGATGCCGGCCCCTGTTACGACTCTCCAGTGGCTTCTTGTTGCTCTCAAGGAAACTCCAAAATTCCTACTATCACCTGCACAGAGAGACCCATGCGGGCAGAGCCCACCGCCCACCCAGTCACCTTTTGCCCTCTCCCTAGGGCTGCCCAACCTCCTAGCTGCACTGTTCCCTCTGCCCAGAACTTTCTTCCCCATCCTAAGCCAGTCAACTCCTGCTTATGCATCCAATCCCTATTCAAAGGTCACTTCCTCAGGGAAGCCTTCCTTGATTTCCCAAACCAGACAGACTCCCCCATTTATTGATCTCACCCTGTACTTCTTTGTAGCACCAGTCACAATTATAATTACATCAGTATTGGCTGGATTGGCCTCTGAATATCTGTCTCCTGAGTCATGGGCACATTGTTTTTGCCTCTTCCTCAGGAGAGCAATCCGTCTCCCTCACCCAATGATCCCAGAGGCGAGTCTAGATTAACATTGGATATATAGGTGGTGGTAGAAGGGGGGGCGGGGATAGGGACGCCGGTTGGGGCAGGCATCTTCAGTCCCCCGTGGAGAACGCCCGGACGCAAACGAAGCCCCAGACAGAGCGGAACCAGGAGACAGAGAAGCAGCTGGTCCTGACAACGTTCTTTTGCCCTGGAGCCTGCGGTGCCCGAGAGTCTCCCTGTTACGCAGTCCGCCCACCGCACTCCCGTGTTCTGCCGTTTGCCGAAGCTGCCTTCAGCTCACAGACAACAGATGAAGGCAGGCCAGGGCAACGTTTCTAGACTGGAGTCCCGCGGAGGGGAGGGCTGTGAGCTTGTCTTACTCGGCCCTGCACCCCAAGGCCCAGCCCAGAGCCTGCTGGCTTGCCGTTCGTTGGATGGTGAATGAACTGGAAAGTGGAGAGCCCGCAGTGTGGGACCAGAAAGCAGTAATGCTCACCGAGAAACGTGGTGACCTCTCTCTCTCCCGTCGCACAGACTCGGCCAGCGTGACCGAACACGAGCCTCCCTGATGTCCCGGCTCCAGGACCCTCTTCCCTGAAGCGGACACAATCCCAGCCCGCCCAGCTCTGGCCCGCCGCTGGGAGTCCGCTCGGGTGCCCCAGCTCACACCTCCCTCCTCACTCTCAGGACCCGAGGCCTCCGGTTTCTCCCCTTCACTTCCTGGAATATTCCAGGGCTGACCGGTCACCCCAGGTGCACACCCGAGAGCCAAGGCGGCTGTTTACCCTCTGCCCTTAGAAGCCATGTCCGGCCTGTGGCGGCGGGCAGCCCACACGGCGGCCCTCTGCCCACAGCCTAGCCAGGCGAGCAAAGGCGCTTCCTGCAAAGAGCTGGCGTGGCCAGGCTGAGTTTCCTGCCCTCGCTGCTCCCCGCGGCCCCGGCGTGCCACACACACTCACCTTCTGCTCTGTCCGGGCGCCAGCGGGGAGCAGGGGTCGGAACCTCCGGCCACACCACCCAAGGTTTCGGCCAACGCCGGGTGGATGGGAGATGACAAACCCTCAGGCTCCAGAGTCACAGAGACATGCCAACCCCTTCCCTGCATCCCCCGCCACTTGCAGCTCTGTGGCCTCGAGCAGAACACTTCGTCCTTCTGAGCCTCAGTTTCTCCCTACGTGGCATGAGGCTAATAACCGTCACCACCCCTTTGCACTGTTTGTGACAACAAAGTTAGCCTGGTGCCTGGCATGTGACTAAACGCTGACTTGAGGAGCTCAGGCCGGGGGCTCGGCCCTCTCCCGAGGGGACGCTGCGGGCTCAGCCCTTTCCTGAGGGGACACTAGGCTACGAGAGCCCTGTCTCACGGTGGCGAGTCCTGCCTCTAGGGACCACCTGCTCGTAGTCACCTGGTTGGAAGGGAGCCAGGGGGGCTTGAGCTGCATTTGTCCCGCCAGCGCCTTTTGTTAATTTGACTGGGGTTTATTTGCAGAGGCTCTGGGGGTTCCGATGGTGGCTTTCGGGTCTGAAGGGCTCCCAAGCGTCCTTCGGCACTGCTGACATATTCCTGTGTGATGGGGCCTGTCCTTGACCTTCGCAGGGCGCTCTGGAGCTATGCCCACCCTTCCCCGCCCCCCACCCATCGCCGTTCTAGAAACAGGACCGCAGCAGCGCACGCGCCCGTCCGATTCTGCAGAGTTTTGCCGTTTCCTGAAAACTAGGTTTCCCCCCGACCTAGGAGCGCTGGCTTTGGAGTCACCGATGGAGGGTGTTCTACCAGCTGTGTGGCCTCGGATGAGTCGCCTCACCTCTCTGAGCGTCATAGGATGGGGAAAACATTACCTAACCCCCTGGACACCTTGAGGATTAAACATGGAAACTTGAGGCCGCTCTGGGCACGGCGGCGGCAGGCCCTAATAAATGATGAGCGTACATGGGAAGGAAATGACACATTGGCATTCTCCGCCCCCAGGTCCCCCGCTTGCTTTCTAAGGAGGGTGCAGCCCTGAAGCAGAGAGGCGGGGGGAGAAGGAAGGAAAGGCTGAGCCAGGCTCCAGGGCCCACGATAGGACTACGAACAAGACCGAGCGTTGCAGCCCTAAGACCCGTCCCTTTTTCCTCTCACACTGGGCTTCGTGTGTGGATCCCCCCAGCCCCCACATCCAAATATCCCCAAATATCTGCTCCGTGGCCACCTCCCCAAATATCCTTCCTCCCCAAATATCTGCTCCGTGGCCACCTCGGCCTGGCAGTGCTCACACCTGCAGTGTGGTCCACCTCGGGAGCATCGGCCCAGGGAAGGGGCCCCCCGCACAGACCTGGGGGCGGGCTCAGGCCTCGGGGCAGGGCCTGCCCACATCTGGAGGATGGGCTCTGAAGGGGTGCGGTCTGAGCCCTGGGTGCACACATCCCCGTGGCCCCTCAGTCTGTGGGGTGGCGTGCAGGCCAAAGAGGACCAGAATAGGGCCCGGGGTCAAGGTCAGGGCCTCACTTGCCTCCATCTCCAGGCAGTTAGGAACTGACGGGATCCACGCCCCCCCCCCCCCGACCCTTACAGTTTAGCAGAGAGAACAGAACGAAACCAAGAATTATAGGATCCATGACACCAATGCCTGTAGGGAGAGAGGCTGGCTCCCTTTGGGCGGGGGGGGGGGGGCGGTGTCCACCTTCTGATACCCACACCTGAAGCCCCAAGGCCCCGCCTGCTGCTCCGGTGCCCTCCTGAGGCCCCGAAGCAGGTGTTCAGGGAGCCGAACCCACAGCTCAGCTCCAGCCCCGCCAGGCTCTGCGCCCCACTGAGGCCCAGGCTTCCTGAGCCCCTGTCTCCCGAAGGGTGGCCCCCAGACCAGCTGCAGAATCCCGCCCTCCTCAAGCTCGCTGAATCAGCTTCTCTACACCAGGGCCCCAAGTCGGCCTCAGTCGGCAGGCGCCCTGGGGCTCCGACGCCCCCGAAGCTGAGAACACTGTTAGAGGCAGACACCTCGCTCCCATATCTATTCGGCAACCTTTTCTCGAGGACCTACTGTGTACCCGCCACTGCTCTAGCTGCTGAGGAGGCCTCTGTGGTGAAGCTGACATCTGACTGGCCCGGAGGGCGAGACAAGCAAATAGACGATGAGAGAGCGGTCAATCCCGTGAGGGGCGGAGTGGTCACGGAGCGGCTCTTGGAGGAGGTAACATCTGAGCCGAGACCGAACGGATTCAAAGCCAGGTGTTTGTACACCCAGCACCCTAACCGCCACGGCACCACCTCGCCTGGTCCTGTCGGCCTCCCGACTCCGAGGGGCCGGGAAAAGCAACGGTGATGATGGAAAGAAGGCCAGGCTTCTTCCCCTCAGAGAAAAACCTTCGCAAACAAAGCGCAGGGGGAAGTGGTGATATAACGCCCACCACGCGCAAATAGGCCCAGAGTCCACTCCAGAGCCGCCCTGGAAACCTGCGGTCAGCTTGGACTTGCTTACGGCCGAGCTCCCCGCCACCGGGAGCCCAGAACGGCTGAACAAACTTGGAGCTTCACGTGGGGCCGGCCCTCGGTGAGTTCAAGGCCGGAGCATTGCTCCAAAGTCAAAACCGCAACAGGAAGGCAGAGAAACAGTCTTCTGAGGAGGCCCGGCCTGGCCCGCGGGCTCTGGTCAGCTTCCCGAAGGCCGTGAGGGAATAGGAAGGAGGGAAGCCAGAATGTTCCCCACGCTCCAAAGTCTCTCCCCTGCCCAGGTGCCACCGTACCCGAGACGAGAACTGGGGATTTGGGTTAAGCATGGCCCAGCGCCCCCACTCCCCGGAGGAAGCAATGCATTTAGTCCCCGACGCGGAGAGTGAAGGAAGGACGTCTCTGTGTGGTTGAGTTGTGCTGTGTGTCCAGAACGTTCTTGACGGTTCCGATTTCATATCATCGGTTCCCAGTTCCCATGGAACCAACGAGTGGAGAAATGGGGTCATCCGGGTAGTTGTACGGAGGGAGGTGCCCTGGGCAGGGCACTGGAGCCCATGTTCCTGGTTCTGGCTCTGCCAGTTGGTGGGTCTCCCTTCCTGGGCCTGGGGACCGTGGCCTAAATCAAGTGCAGGGGTCCACGGGCTGATTCTGTGCCCCGACAAGAGGGAGAGATGCGGGCTCCAGAAGGAAGGTGGCGGCGGCCCCGGTGAGGGAGTGGGAGAGAGGAAAGGGCCGTGGGGGGACAGCTGAGGTGCCGGGAGCAGCCTGCCAGCTCCCCAGTGCCACTGCCACCTGCTGCCTCTTGGCCCACTTCCTGCCTCCATCCTTCGGCCCTCGGGATAGAGACTTCACTCCGTCTCTTATTTGCTGTATGATCTTGACCAGTCCCTTGGCCTCTCTGAGCCTCGGTTATACCATCTGTAGAATGGAGCTAATGATCTCTCTTAGAGCCTATACAGGCCTCCCGAGAAATCACGCACGCACATACTCCGCCCTCCTCGGCACCTGGCACACAGTAGGGGTTTTAGAAAAGAATAATTCCCTTTCCCTAACAAATGTAAATTGAATTGGGCCCTTGATCCTAATCCCAACAATGAACTCAGGGGCTGAGCTCCCTCCACAAGAGGGACTGGACTTAGTATAATCACCACCCTCATGCCTGACACCAAATCCCTGTACGTTACAAGCAAGATTCTGTCCACCCCAGCCTACCACTGCTGATAGTAACTACAGTTTACCACATGCCTACTCTGTGCCCAGTACCACACATGTGTTCACTCTCCCATCATGTGCTCCAACAACCCTTTAAGCTGAGGAAATCTCCATTTTACAGATGTGAAAATTGAGGCTCAGGGAAGTGAAGTTTCTGGTCAGTCAGGGACCACACAGAATCCCATTGCCTGCATGCGAAGCCCAGGCCACCGTGCCATCTAAGGCAGTCTCTTCTCCCTCAGTACTTCATCGAGGCCAGCCGGGGAGACCCGAGAAGAAATAGCAGAGGCCTTGGTGGCTCCCTTAACCACCTGGCTCTTGAAAATTTCCCTAAAATCCAATTTCCCCTCCATTGATGGCTCTTCCTTTTTTGCAAAATAAGACCAGGGTTCATCCCAAGGCTGCTCTGAACTCTGGAGGAGCCCAGGGTGGGCCCGAGATTCGGGGAGCACACTTCTAGGGTCCTCATGTTTGCCAAGCCCAAAGTGGGCATGTGAGGCCTAACAAGAATGAAGGTCCCTGGATACGTGAATTTGGGGCCATTTGGGGCAATCGAGGTCCCAAGACCACTACCAGCAAATCCCGTGATGCCTCCGTTCTCTCTGGGAAAAGTGCAGTGACGCCTCCAGAATGTGACTCAGTCGACACATCTGCAGGCCAGCCATGGTGACCGGGGCTCCGTGGGCCTTCGTAGCCCCCTGGAGACCTGGCTGCAGGTAAGAGCGGGTCAGGGAAGGCTTCTTGGAGGAGGAAGAGTTGAACAGGTTGTGTGGACAGACAATTCGGGCAGGCAGAAGGGTGTGTCTTCTCCGAAGAAGCATCTTGGCACAACAGAGAAGGTTGGTCTTCATGGTCAAACCCACCCGTGTTTGAATCCTCAGGTGGACGGATGAATGGACAGACGGATGGATGAACAGATGAATGAATGATAGTTGGACAGACGAGTGGATAGATGGATGGACGGTTGGATGGTGGATGGATGGAGGGATGGACAGACAGAAGGACGGTGGGTGGATGGGCAGACGGTCAGACAGATGGATGGAAGGATAGTGTATCTAAAATAAAAGGAGGAAGGAAAGACCATTAGTTCATCCCAAGGCCGCCATCTCTCTCGGTGTCCCATCCGCCCGCCCTGCGCTCTAGTCAGGACGTACTGTGTTATGACACGGTAACAAACAACTCCCAAACCTCAGTGGCTCCGACCAGCAAAGGTTTAGCTCTGGTTCACGCCGCATGCTTTGGGGTGGTGGGGACCCTGCTCCGTGTTGTCCTCACTCAGAGCCCAAGCCACCGCCATCCTGCCAGTTGCTGGTTGCCGTCACATTTCATTGGCCCGAGCCAGTCACGTGGCCGCCCCCAGCTTCAGGGCAGAGGACAGTGCATTCCCACCACGGATCCGGCAAGAAAAGAACCCAGATATTTGTGACCAGCCGTAACGCTGCCGCACGTGCCGTCTAGCAGCCCGGGAGCACTGTCCCAGAGTCAGTGGGACGGGGACTGCGCAGGGGGAGGGGGAACAGAGTCAAGGCCCCGGCTTTGTCTCCTCAATCCTGGATGCCGGAAGTCTGAGGCCCACATTCACTCCTCAGCTCCCCGGCCCAGAGTGGACTCTTCAGAATCACCACGAGCCCAAGTCCCCCGGGGCTGGAGCGTAAATCTTGCCTGGTCCTGCCTCAGACAAGCCCTGGGCTCCCAGCTCTGCCCTCTTGGGCCCAAGGACAGGCCACGGGGCACCCTGGAGGAGAAGTATGGGGTGTCCGGGCTGGAATGTTCTCTAGAAATGATCGAGCCCGACCCTTGCATCCACAGAGAGAAACTGAGGCTCAGGGAGAGTGAGTGGTTTCCCAGGGTCCAGCTCGTAAAGGGCAGAGCTAGGTGTCCAGAAACCCTGTCCCTTCCACCCTCAGACCGCAGGCAGCCACCATCACGGGGGCCACGAGAGGCGAGGGTGAAACGCCTGCCTTCCCCTGGGCCGAAGCAGCACCGCCGAGCCTGACCTGCCGACGTGGAGCCTGTGGGAGCCACTCCCACAGCCTGGGGCCCCTCCCCCTCTCCACACTTCGAAGTGGGCCGGTCCCCTGTTCTAGACCCTGCCCTACTGCATTCTGGCTGAGTGTCCTTGGGAAAGTCATTTAACCTCAATGAACTTCAGCTCCCTAATCTGTAAAATGGGGGGTGACCATTGCCCTGCCTGATTCTCTGGGCTCTGGGAAGGTACGGGACTATTTTCTCCATCATGATGTGTCACACAGATGCAGACCGACAGGGCTTTCATCCCCTTCTCCCCGCCCGGCCCGATCCGCCCTGGGCCCACTGAAGCGAGCACAAGTCTTGCACGGAGTAGTGTTCAGGCGATATATTGAAGAACCGAATTGATTTGTCCTTGATGTATTTCAGCAGGCACCTGCCAGCTTCCGGGCCGGCGCTGCCAATGACTGGATGACAACCATCTCTCGGTCCCCGGAGGAGCCTGAACACTGCCACTAAGGGTTCAGGAGAACAGGAGGTCCCGGCCATCCTAGATGCTTGCCTTGCGCATCCTTCCTTCACCGACAGGGAGCCCGTTCTCCCCGTCGGGCCGTGAGAGCCAGGGACACAGGGACTCATTGAATCCCCGGTGACCAGAGGAGGCCCTGGCAGGTGGCACGGCTGATCTTCGCTGAAGACTTAGTGGCTGGATGGAGGATCTTGCGGGCAGTCCCTTCTCTCTGAGCCTTGGGTTCTTCCTCTGGAGGACGAAGTCCCTGCATCATCACAGGCCAGCGGTGGGCATGGCTGGTCGCATCACCCTCGTCATTATTACAAAGCGCTGCGGTGTCATAGAGATGACGGGGTCCCCTGGGGGCTGCCGAGGGCAGTGGGGGGAGCTCCGGCCTGGCCCCCAGTGGGCTCTCAAACACCGCTCACCCCGCAGTCTGTTCCCACACCTGCGATTCCTTGGCAGCTTCCCAGACGCCCCCTCCCCCCTATTTTTGGTGAGATAGAGACTCGGGGAGGTGATAGAACTCACCCAGGTCGCCGGGAACCTCAGAGGCCTGACCATGGACAGAGCACTTCCTGAGCGTCTGGACCTGGCCCGTCGCTGGGCCAGGAGGGCCACTTCCCTTGCCTCGTATCCTCATCCCCACCTCGCAGGCGAGGAAACTGAGGCTCTTAGAGGTCACGGGGCTCGCCAGAGATCCGCAGCCGGTTAGCAGAGAAGGAGCACCCCCCGCCCCCGCCCAGGGCCTCGGCCTCAGACCTCAGTGCCCACACCATTGCCAGAGGGACTGGGACCAGAGCGGTGCCCCGGCCGCCCTCTGCTGCTCCCGGAAGTGCCCTGTGTCCGCACCTGGATCTCCACGCCCGCGATGCCAGGAAACCCCAGCAGGGGCGGCCGAACTGTGGGATATTTATAGCGGCTGTGCAGAAAAGCTGCCACCGCCCTCTGTTTACCCAACAACGCTCCGCTAGCGGACACGGGACACTTTCAGCCCCGCCAGCCACAGACAGACCCTCACCGCCGCCTCATCTATTTTTTCCTCCCCGCTTAATTTTGCATCATCCCAGCTTCCAAAATAAACTTCCCCAAACGAGCCAGGCTCACTCCGGCCCAGAATCCCTAATGGAGAGCCCCTTCAGCCCCAGCCCCCATCGGCCCCTACGGGAAAGCCACCAAACCCAACTGGGCCCCTCGGCTGCCCTTGGCCTTGATTTAGAAGCAGCTGCTCCGGCCCTGGCGGGTTTCTGACACTCCAGGGCCCGGGTGTCTGCATCTGCGGGGGTGCCGGCTGGGCATCTGCGTGCACGGTTCCAGGCTGGGGGTCGAGGGTGCTGCCCCCTCACACACACGTACGCACACGCGCGCACACACACACACACACACACACACACACACAAGCACACGCACGTGCACACAGCATCCCACGAGCTGCCCGCGCCTGCCGCCCTGCTCCAGCTTCGTCACGGGACCCAGCCACTCCTCCAGCTCCACCCACCCACCCCTCCGAACTTCTTCCAGCCTCCTACGTGCCCAGCCACCTGGCCGCCAGGCCAGGCCGATGCGTAGCTACTCCCTTGGGCTAGAATATTTTTCCTCTTATTCGCTGACCTAACCTTACTCACCCTTCAGGCCTGACTTAGGTATCGCCTTCACCAGGAAGTCTCCTCCGAGCAGTGGAGGAGAGCAGGTGCTCTGGGCAGCGCGGAGCCCAAGGGAAGCTTAGAAGCCACTCCCAGGTCGCCTCCCAGGGGGGCATGGAGCCCCCACAACTCTCCGCCGGACTCCTCGGCCCAGCCCTGGGCCCTGCACCCCCAGGCAAAGCGGCTCTCTCATCCCCAGGAGAACGTGCCTCTTACCCCAGGACCTAAGGGAAGCCGTCGGTGCATCCTCCTAGAACAGAAACCAGGCATGCCTCGACCATTCCACAATTATAATTTCAACTCTACGTGTGCTCTCTGAAGTTACGGATTTAAAAAAATTTTTTTAATTTTTATTTATTTTTGAGAGAGAGAAAGAAAGACTGTGAGCAGGGGAGGAGCAGAGAGAGAAGGAGACAGAATCCGAAGCAGGCTCCGGGCTCAGAGCTGTCAGCACAGAGCCCGACCCGGGCCTCGAACCCATGAACAGAGAGATCATGACCTGAGCTGAAGTCGGATGCTTAACCGACTGAGCCACCCAGGCGCCCCATGTTATGGGTTTTTCAAGCTAACAGTTCAAAATAACATTTATTTCCTCTAAATTGTTTTTTTTTTCTTTCGTAAGGAGTAAGTATAGGAAAGAAACTAATATTTGTCAGATGTATCTATTCCCATTTAAAAGAAAGATAGTCATAGGCCCATTTTTTTGGATGAAGAAACTGAGGCTTAAAGAATCGCACCTCGTTTCTTTCTCCAAGTGACCCTAGGAACACACCAGTGAAAACAAGCACGATCCTTATCCTCTCGGAGATGACAAACCATGCGAAGAGACACACCACACAGACAACTTGACAAATAACTCTTGAATAATCATTCTGATTAGGTCGATAGCGCTTCAAAGGAAAAGTCCAGAGGGCCCACAGACAACATGTAACCAGGAGCCCAAGGAAATCGTCTTGGAAGTGACGTGTGAGCTGAAACCTGAGGAAATTCACTCAGTAAAGGATGGGTTGAGGAGCACTCCCCCCCCCCTCCGCAGGGCAAATAGCACATGCAAAGGCCCAGAGGGGAGGTGGAGGGGAGACAGAGGGACAGATGAGAAGATTCACTAAAAGCCACAAGGCCAATGAGGGACAGGCTTGGGTCAGAGCCCAAGGTTAGCTGACCCCAGGGCCTTTGCTCGTGCCTCTCCAACACGAAGACAGGTTGATGCTGACAGAAAGAGCCCTGGAGCTTCCCGAATGATTTTGCCTCCTGTCCTCCTTGGATTTCAGCTAGAAGCACGACAAACAAATTACCATCACTAGTTCTAACTGGGAGTGTTTAAGAAAATTAAGTCCTCTATTAAAGCAGTTTAACAATCCATTTTTCGAAGGTCCTAATAAAAACAAGTCAAGAAGATAAACACTCAAGAGGAATCCGGTGCCGTATGCGATCATCCTTAGCTGTCGATCAGAATCCTGTTTCCACGAACGGAACAGAATGCCTCTTCTAGCTTCCCTCGAATATTTCCTTACAAGTCAGGCTTTTTCTTTTCCTGAGACTCCAGGACCACGGCGTCTGAGGCCTCATAGGGACCACGAATCAGCTTTGCGGAAAAGTCAAGTTCGCACCGCCCACCCCCCCGCATGTGCAGGGGATGGTCCGATGAGGCCTTGCCAGCCCGAAGAGCTCGTTTCCTAGGTCGGGTCCTGACGGCAGCTTGAACACAGGCCGGGACTTGAACTCCCGGCATGAGGCGTAGCCCTGAAGATGCTTCTGGGTTCCCCGGACACCATGCTGCTTCCCAGGGGAAACAGCAGCACCTCGAGCTCAAGCCACCTTCAAGATTTGAGCAGAGTGCTCAGCCCCCGTCTTCTCCACAGTTCCGTCTCTGGAAGGAAGGAAGGAAGGAAGGAAGGAAGGAAAGAAGGAAGGAAGGAAGGAAGGAAGGAGCAAGCTCCCAGCTGAGTCAGGGAGTGGGGTCGGGAACAGACGAGAGCGTAAAGGTGGAGAGGACCCAGCTACCAGGATTGGCTCCAGACAGGAAGGGCAGGAGGGACAGGCAGGAACAGGAGCCCTGTCGGGGGCCAAAGCCACAACGTGAGGCTGGTCGGTACCCAAGAGCCCGGACCCGCGACCCACAGGGTGCACAGAGGAATCCTAGGCCAGATACCACATGCCCCGTTCCGGGAGGACCCTCGCCCTTCGGGGGCGCGGAGAAGAGAGGCACGGCGTCTCCTGCAGACGGGGCCGGGGGCAGGTGGAGGTTCGAGCCGCCGCGGGGTGAAATGATTAGCAGCACGTCAGGTGTGGGATCCAGAACCTAGAACCGCGGGATATTCGGGGTTGTTTTTCTCCTCGTGCGAGAAGACACCCGAGAGAAGGGAGGTGAAGCGACGCCAGGGTTCCGGGCAGAGAAAGCAGGAAAGCAGGAAAGACCGAAGTTAGACACGAGCCAGGGGCGTCTGACCATCCAAGTGACAGCGCCGTGGAATGAACTCCCAAAGGCGGTTCTTCATCCCTGAGAGCGGAATGTAGAAAGACCTGCCCGGACTGGTGAGGCCCGATCGGAGGGGCCCGGCTTTCCTGAGTGTGACGGCCCTTCCTTCTAGCAAAAGATTCCATGGTGGCCATGCTTGTAGTATATGTTGGTGGTAAAATAACAAAAGGCCATCATAAATTTTAAAATGCTTTTCAAGGACTTTGCGTCTCATTTATCACGAATCATCTTCGGGCCCTGGAAAGGTACACATACAACCCAGCATCACCGACGAAGCCTTCCGGCCCGCCTCCAACACACACGCACACGCACAAACAAATCGAAGCGGAACTGAACTTTCTAGAGACAGGAAATCAGAGAAAGAGGAATACATCAGCTGACAAACATACAGCCAACAGAACGGATCAGCCACCCTGCTGCCTGCAAAAACCACGGGCATAAAAAAGTCACAGGTGAGCTACGGAGGGGTACGCTCTAGATTCAAAAAAATTAAGAGACATAAGCAAATGTCAGAGGCGGATCCCGTCTGAGTCCTGATTAGACAAACCATCTGTAAACGGACATCTTTGAAACTGTCATCGACATTTGCTTAGAAGGGAAACGTTAATTTCAGTAGCTGAGCCGATCGCGTGGTGGTTATTATGTAAGAAAGGGTCCACATGAGGGGCGTCTGGGGGGCTCAGTCGGTTGAGCATCAGACTTCAGCTTAGGTCATGATCTCATGGCTTGTGGGTTCGAGCCCCACATCGGGGCTTTGTATTGATAGTATGGAGCCTGCTTTGGAGTCTCTGTCTCCCTCATGCTCAGCCCCTCCCCCATTCCCTCTCTTCTCTCTTTCTCTCTCTCTGAAAAATAAACATAAAAAAATTTTTTTTAATGCCCATGTTTCCCACAGTGGTGTACTAATAAATGTCGAACTCCCGCCTCTCCGGGGTGGAGAGCTGTAGGGGAGCCCTGTTTTGTAGTGTTTGCTGATTTCTGTGGCGTAAATACTCCCACATAGCAGCTACTGACATGGCATCACCGCACGCGGAATGGAAAAGAGGTGCCCACCGCCAGCTCTGAGCAGCCAGAGCCAGCCGGCTGGTGCCGCGGTCCGGAGAGACCGACAACGGGTATTCAGGCGACACGATAAGGTATCTGCAATGTGTTTTTGAGATAACTCGGTAAAGAAAAAAAGAGAAACAGAAAAAGAGTAGAGGAAGCAAATGGAATTAAAGTCGGTCATTGCTGAGTCTGGGTGATGCAAACTTGGGGGTTTATCATGCCATTACTTTCTTCCATTGCATATATTTGAACATTTTCATGATAAATAAAAATGTTCATCTACGATCGTCTTCTGTGTAGGAGGAGAGTTTTAGTCCAAGAATCCTAGGTGAGGACCTCGATTCCCGGACCTCAACCCTAAGTCCACAGCCCCAGGGGGTCTGAAGATAAAGGATGGCACTGACATCACATGCCTAAGTCCTTCTATCCGCCCACCGACAGGTTGTAGCTCCAGAGCTCGGCGGGGGTGGAAAGAGAGTCCCCAAAGAGGAAAGTGACGGAGGTCCTCACTGGGAGTCCCGGATGTCCCATCTTCTACCACGGTGACCTTAGTCACTCATCCCAACTCTCTGAGCCTCTATTTCTTGCTTTGGCCAAATAAGGGTGTTAATAACTTATGGTAAGGATTCAGTGCGCTACGTAGGGGTGGCAGGGACATGAGCGAGCCATTAAAGATGTACAGAGGTCACCCTTCCTCACCGGAGAATGTGGGGACCCCTTGTTGCCGAATCTCTCCACTTTTCAAGAGAAGCCGCGGATCCCGGTCTGTGAAATCTCCCAATCTTGAAACGTTGTCAACAAACTGTATGTATTTTAAAAATACCGGGTGGGGGGCGCCTGCGTGGCTCAGTCGGTTAAGCGGCCGACTTCGGCTCAGGTCATGATCTCACGGTCTGTGAGTTCGAGCCCCACGTCGGGCTCTGTGCTGACGGCTCGGAACCTGGAGCCTGCTTCGGATTCCATGTCTCCCTCTCTCTCTGCCCCTCCCCCGCTCATGCTCTGTCTCTCTTCATCTCTCAAAAATGAATAAACATTAATAAAATAAAATAAAATAAATAAAATAAAATAAAATAAAATAAAATAAAATAAAATAAAATAAAATAAAATAAAATAAAAATACTGGGCGGGCCGAGCGAAACACGCTTGCAGACCACTGGAGCGCGTCTTCCGGTGTAAACCAGAGAACACGAGGAAGAGTCCTGCTCGGCCTTCAGCGAAGCTGCGGCCCACGCTGAGAAGTCTGCACACACCCTAGCCCACGGATTCCTCACGGGCTCGCCTATGACTCCCACTGCACGGAGGAAGAAACTGAGGCTCAGGTGGGGGAAGAGCTCTGGCAGGGCCGGAAACAAATGCAGGCTCCCCGAGAACCTGCCGCTCTGTTTTACCCCCCTCTCTAGATTCCTAGGAGGGAATTCGGGGAGCACACGGCAGGCCCGGAGAGGTGCCCAGGGTCCCACGACGACGCACGGCTGGCTGAGGCCGATCGGGTATCCTGCCCCCTTCTCGGTCGGGGCACCAGGTGGACAGCTCCGAGGAGACAGCTGCGTAGATCCGTCTCGCCCGGCTCGAGCTCGCGCAGGCCTCGGCGTGTGGAGAGGACCCCTCTGCTTTTTATCTCCCTGGACAACGCGTGTATAGGTTTAAGAATGTCCTAGATGCCAAGACTGGGCCCTCAGTTTTTCTGCCTCAAAAATCTGGGAAGCTGGGCTGGCTATGCTACTCACCAATGGACCAGACGCTGTTACCGGGCGCCTCTCAGACGGGGCTGGAGAGCAGCCCACCACGTGGCTTCGGACTCATTCGCCGAGAACTGGCGATGATTTAGACGCGCTCCGTGTGATTCTTTCTGGTTAAACCCTCAGGCGGGTTTCCCTTCCTTGGTGAATTTTCTAGTAAGGAAAGATAACTCACTCCAAAACTGGACCACATGGAGAGTCGAAGAATTGTTGTCTTCGCCCGAAGAGAAGGAAACAACAAAGATGTATTCAGGGGCCGAGTCAGTACCCAGACCACCTGTGTCCAAACCCCGGCTGTGCCACTTCCTGACTGCAGACCTGTAGGCGAGCCATTGGATTCCTCTGTGCCTCAGTTTCTCCGTGTGTAACACAAGAGTGCCTCCAGCATAGGGTTGTTGATCTATCTTAAAGCACTTTAGGCAGGCCCCTGGGCTTCACTACCCGTAAATGGAAATAGTGGTTCTACATCCAAGGCTGTGGCCAGAATTAAATGAGTTCCTATAAGCGAAGCCTCTGGCGCAGTGGCTGGCATATCAGAAGCACCGGGTGTCTGTTCACTATTATGATCGCGTGCGATTATGTACGAAAGAGCTATTGATGACTGAACTGTCGCATTCGCTTGCGCATAAACCCTCAGATCGGGCTGCTCTTAAAAGTAGAGCATTTCCTCAAAGAGGCTCTCACATTAAGACTTTCCACTGACTCAGACCAGAGGATCCTCCTCTCCCTTATCGCCGTCGGGGCGGGCCTTTCTGGCCACGGGCCTCAGTTCCCGCCCTCCCCGGCTCAGCTCCTTCCAGCTCCTGGGACTCACACTCACTGCTTCCTACACGCAGCCCTAGGAGAAGGTGAGTCGCATAATGTTGGCCCCACCTGACAGATACAGACACTGCGGCGAGGGTGGGGGGGCAGCCGCTCCCCCAAAGGCCGGGGGGCAGACACTGCAGGAGGCTCAAGCCCAGACACCTGAGTCCAGGCACACGCTGTGGCTCCGGAGTCCCGAGTCCCCCGCCTCCTTCGGGCAGGTCATTTACTTCTCTAACTGCCATTCCCTCACCTGCAACGTGGGGAAACAGCAACACCTACTCCTTAGATTTGTCCTCAGGACTGAACAGGTGACACCACGTGAAGCACAGAGAACGATGCCTGGTAAATGGGGACTCAACGTTTTTGCAGAACAAGGCGTTCTATATGGCCGGACGCGGCCCCGCTGCACGCCTGACAATCAGCAAACCCTCCGGGGGGGAGTCTGGGGCATTCTCAAAACTGTCTGGGTTTGGGAGGAACGTGTGTCACCACCTTAAAATAATTTCTCTGTTGCTGTTTATATAACAATAATTATTTTTTTTAATGTTTATTTGAGAGAGAGAAAGAGAGAGAGTGTACAGGGAAGAGGCAGAGAGAGAGGGAGAGAGAGAAAGAATCCCAAGCAGTCTCGGTGCTGTCAGCACAGAGCCCGAGGCAAGGCTCAGTCTCCCCAACCATGAGGTCAGGACCTGAGCCGAGATCAAGAGGCAGGCGCTTAACCGACTGAGCCCCGCAGGCACCCCAGCAATAATTATTCTGATCCTTGTTTCCCATCCTACCACGCTGAGACACCAGGAAGCACGTACGTTGGCTCAAAATGGTTCGGTGATTCAGTCCCGCCCTTAGAGTGGATCCCGCCCTGGGGACGCTGAACTCTGGGCCACCAACCAGGCTTTCGTCACAGGGATCAGAGACCACGGGGCCAAAAGCACATGCCTACTTGGAGCCTGTGCCCCCTTGTCTATATCACACTCTAGGTACCCAGGCCCCCGGGATTCCCCGCCCAGACAGCCCTAAGCCCACTTCCAGGACCTGGGTGGGTCTCTTCCACAGGTCCACCCGGTGAGGACAGACCGCCCCACAGGCATGCCCACCCCCCTGGGCCTGAGAGGTGGCCGAGGAGCTGCTCTCTGCGGGGAGAGGAGGTGTGGCCTGGGCTTGCACGTGCAGGCTGAGCTGTTCACATGTGCAGGGAGGCCACAGGCAGATGTGGGAAAGAAGGGGTCTCCTCTCCCTGCACCACCGTGCCCCTCACAGGGTCCGAAGAACCTGAGAATTCTCCATTCATAGCTGGCCTTCCAGGCTGCTGGGAAAGTGTACTTGTGCAGGTAGGAGAATAGGACGTATTTTATTTCACATTTTGTTAGCTTGATTTATAACTTGCAAATATTTAGACAGAAGGTACATGAGCCTCCGTCTGGACTCCTGCTCGGCCCCACGAATCCCCGCCACCTTCTGCCCACTCGCAGTACCAAATGTTTACTGAGCCGCTCTTCTCTGCTGAGCCCCCAGAGACTCCATGGAGCAAAGGACACCAGGCCCAGCACCCAAACACGACCGTCCACGTGGGCGCAAGCGTCCTGCCCCTGAAACAGTGAAGAGCACAAGGGCAGAGAGGAGAGGCCATAGGCCTGGTCTGTGGCTCTGTCCCCAACCCTCCGAGTGAGGCGATTTCCTCTGGGCCTTGGTTTTCCCATTTAGACCAGAAGGCCCTCCAGCTCTCAGTCACTGAGGGACGCAAGCTGAGGGACACGGAATCAGATCCAAGAGCTGGAGAGGGCATGACCTCGAGATGGGCGAGTTAAGTCTCAGGAGTTAGCATGCTGCAGAATTGAGCACTCTACCCTAGCCAGGTACAGGCTGCAGCCCGGTCCCCTTCATTCATTCATTCATTCATTCATTCATTCATTCATTCCACCAACACGCAGCCACCCACGCCGGGCCAGGCACTGAGCTACCGAATCTGCCAGCTATGGGAGGATGAATCAAACGAGCGCACAGAAAACCAAAGCGCAAAGCAAGACTCGGTGAGCGTGCCAAAGAGAACCCCCCCCCCGCCCCCCACCCCGTCCCCGAGCTTCTCCTATCCTCGCTCTCTCCAGCTCTTCTCTCACGACCTTCTCTCGCCCTTCTTTCTCGGAGGAAAAAACAGAGGCCCACAGAGGTAAGGGGGCTGGGTCAAGACCCTGCCGCGTAGGGCGCGCCCAGAACTTGAGGCTAGCCAGAAACGAGGTTTCGGATTCCCGCAGTCTCCGGCCACTGTCGCAAGGCTGCCCGAAGCTCGAGAGGCCCCGTCCAGCTCCCGGAAGGCTGGAGGGAGGTGAGCGCCAAGGGAGAGGCTGGGCCAGAGGACGAGCCGCCCGGGAGGCAGGGAGGGGCCTGGCGGGGGGCGGCCGGGTGGCTCCGGACTCTCGGGTGCGCAACCCCGGGCGCCCGAAGCTCAAGCGGCTTGGGTGCGCGCCGGCGGCAGCCGCGCTCGCGTCGCTCCGCCGCGGTCGGGCTGGGGTCGGGCTCCGAGGCGCCGGCGGGGGGCGAGGCGGGGCGGCCAGGGCGGTGCTGCAGTGCCCGAAGCGGCGGGCTGGGGGAGCTGTGCCCGCCTGTCCCCAAGGCCGGGGGCTGGGACTGGGCAGCTGGGTCGCCGCGCCTCTAGCCCGGCCGCGCTAGGCGGCGCGCAGCCGGCCGTGCCTGGAGCGGGCTCCGGCCCTAAGTCCTCCGGGGCGCCCGGCCGGGGAGGCCCCCGGAGAAGCCCAGTCCCGCGGGCCAGGGCGGCCTCCGCCGCCGCCGCCGCCGCTCCGGCCCGCCCCCGGGGGTGGGTGGGGGGGGGGTGTCCCGGACCGCTGGGCCCGCCCAGGTAACCCCATCCTCGGCCCGCCCCCGGCCCGCCCCCCCGGCCGCCCGCCCGCCCGCCTCCGCCGCCGCCGCCGCCGCCGCCGCCGCGGCATCCCGGCTCTGGGGCGGCGCTGACAGTCTGGTCCGCGCCGGGCAGCGGGCGCAGCAGCGGGCAGGGCTGCCGGCAGGCACGGAGGCAGAGCCCCGCCGCGCGCGCCCCGGCCCGCGCCCGGCGCCGCGCCCCAGCCCGCCCGCGGGGCGCCCACCTGCCGCCCCGACGGGAGGCCCCCCGCGGCCGCAGCCGCTGCCCGGGGCCGGGCGCCCGCGGCGGCACCATGAGTCCCCGCTCGTGCCTGCGTTCGCTGCGCCTCCTGGTCTTCGCTGTCTTCTCGGCCGCCGCGAGCAACTGGCTGTAAGTCGGGCCGGGACCCGGCCGGGCCGGGCCGGGCCGGGCCGGGCGGGGCGGGGCGGGGCGGGGCAGGCCCCGGGGGCAGCGGCCGGTGCCAGGCGGCGCGGGGCGGCAGGCGCGGGGGCGCCCGGCAGGTGTCTCGGCCGCGGGACGCGAGGCTCGCCCGCCCTCTCCGCGGCCGCCGCCACTGCCCGGGCCTCCCTCTGGGCACCCCTCCTGCCCGGGTGCGGCTCCCGGCCAGAGGCGGCACGGGTGGCGGCGGCATCCGCACCCACAGGCGGCCTGGGGCGCTGGAGAGCGCAAGGGGTACGAGCGCGGGGCGGCGGCCGGGGTGGGGCGCCAGGCTCGGAGCGCAGACCGGGCTCGGCTGACAGGTCGCCGAGGAAGCCCATTACGCGGTAAGGCTCTGGGTCCCAATAGCAGGTTAATCCCGAGAAGTCCGGGAGCGAGCTCCCCGCGCCGAGCTGCCCCGAGCTGCGGGCTGGGCTGGAGGCGTGCAGGGACCTGTTTCTGCTTGGGGGGGGCGGGAACCGGGGATAGAAAGAGGGAAGGGACCGGGACACCCAGGCTCCGAGAGCCTGCGGCTGGAGCTGGCCGGTCTTTTTCTCCCTGGGGCAGAAAGAAACTCCATCCAGCCCTTGAAGAAGACAACAGCCTACCACCTCTCTCTGTTTCTACCTAAGGGGCGGGGGGGGGGGGGGGGGGGTGACCACTGGTGACCGTTTTCTCCGTTCCTGGGCCTGGCTCAGGGGACTCTCTGGGAAGGGACAGAAGGTTCACCAAAGGGTCTTAGGTGGAGGAGGTGGGGATTCTAAAAGGATGAGCTTTGGTGAGTAGATGAACAGGGAAGCAAGAAGACTGTGGAGCCCTTCATCCCCCCATCAGTGACGGTTCCCCAGGCCCCAGGCTTAACCCTGGCCCCAGCTCCTTCTGCCCAGAGCTCTGCCCCCATCCGCTGTGGGCAGCCAGTGGGGAGCCAAGCTCCAATATTGATCTGAAAAGCATGAGGTGGGAAGGGGGATAGCCAACAGTGTAGCTGGGGTTTCCATGGAGACAGCGGGAGAGGAAAAAATTCCCTCTGCATCAAGACTAAAGAACAAATATCTCCCATGAAATTGCCCCGAGTGTCCAATGGCCGTTGCTATGAGGTCATTGCGGCCAGCCGGGGCCCTGCAGGCTGGAAGGAGTGTGTTCTTTGGGGTCAGAGCCACCCAGGGCTTGGGGGACCGAGGTGATGTGGAATTCTCCCAGCTGTTGGGAGAGCGAGCGACTCCAAGGCAGCCCGAAGTGGCTGCAGAGCTTTTGTTTTTCTTGGAGCCTTAATTTGATTAACACTTCAGGGGCAGTGGCAAAGCATACGGGAACCAGAGCACTATTACCTCCTCCCGTTACCCCCGCCCCCCCCGCAGGCCAGCCTCCCGAGTGGGGACTAGGTCACAGAGTCGAGGAGGGAAGCTGATTTGGAATTGGGGGTTCTGGGGTCCCCTGGAGCTGACCCTTGAAAGCAGGGGCTCAGAGCCAGGGTCTCCAAAGCGAGGGTGAGCATCAGAAGAACAAGAACTGGGGGGGGCCGCCCAGCGCCAAGGGCTCCGGAAAGGCGGAGAACGAAGTGGCAGTTCAAGAGTCTGACCCGGGCCTTCAGGGAAGAGAGCAGCAGCCACCGAGAAAAGTCCTTCAAGAGCATCTAGTGTTTGAGCTCCTTTGACAGATGGGGAAACTGAGGCCCCAGACGGGGAAGCTACTTGTCCACACTCAGGGAACTGAACCCAGGTGCCGATCTGATTCCCGGGCCTTGACATACCCCTTCCCTGAAGCTCTCCCAAAGTTGAGCCGGTGTGGCCCAGGTGGTGTCACCACCCACCCTCGGCCACGTCCAAACCCGGAATCCCAGGCGGGAAGGCAGTCCCAGCTTTGGGTCACACCAACCATGGGGGAATTCCAACAACTCCCGCGAGGGGGGCGGGGTGAGGAGGGGCGGCCTGGAGGGAGAAGGGAGGTTGGCAAACCTGTTCTCCGCAGTGGTGATGGCTCGGGTTGCCACCGAGCAGGTCTCTGGATGACCCCGGTCACTCCTGCTCCACCCCGGGCTCTGAGCCAAGGGTCTCTGCACAGCCCCGGACAGAAAGATAAGGGGCTTCCCGGGACCCCTACCGAACCAGAGAGGCAGTGATGGAGAAGAGAGCTCTGAGCACATTCCAAGACGGGGTCATTTGTCTTGAATTTATCAACCTCCATCCCTGAGACAGGGACTGAGCCAGCTCCGAGGGAAATGCGTGTCACAGCCGGGTCTCCAAGGACCCTGGGCTCTAGAAAGACAGGATGAAAGCAAAACCATGGGTGAGTGGGACAGCGTGCATGCTACTGCCGTCAGAGGAAGGGCTCAGTGTGAGCTGCAGCAGTCACAGAGGGCACTTGGCCTGAAGGTGGCAGAATCATGACAATAATAGTCATTATTTTTGTAATAGCTCCCACCGTATTGCCTAAATCCCGACGACATCTGAATCTCGTTCCACAGATGAGATTGGGGCTCACAGAGGTCACTGCTCAAAGTCACCTAGCTAGTAATGGCGGGGACCCAAAAGCTGCCTTTACAAGGAAGAGCTTGGGGCAGGCAGGTGTCCTTCCAGGCAAGGGTGGCCGGCACTATCTTTTCAAGCATGGGTCGCTGGCGGAGGTCTGGTCCCCGGAGGGCGGCTGGCAATGTTCTCGGAGGGGCAAAGCCTGGGTGTCCGTTCCCGTTCCAGTACCTGGAGTTAGGCTTCAGTCCAGGGTCGGCCGGCTGGCCGGTTGCAAGAGACGCTGCTGTCTGTTGTCTCAGAAGGGCGGGTGGCCTGGCGGGGAGGCCAGGTGTCCCGCTGCGTGCAGCTGTTGGGCAGGACGGAGCCCGGGGCTGAAAGGGCTCCGCAGCCTGAGGCCCGGGCAAGCCCGGAGAAGCTGGAAGCTGTCGATTCGACTCGTGTCTGGCACCCCGGGCGAGCCGACAGCTTGTGGCAGCCCCCACCGCCGAGGGAGGGACAGACTGAAAACAGTCCGGTGGAGGAAGGCCTGGCCCCGTCACAGATGGGCTCAGAAATGGCCCCGAAAGCTCCCTCTGACACGGGTCGGGCTGGGACTTGAGAGGCTGGGGTTCCAGTCCCCGCTCTGCCTCCCGAGCTGGCTGGTTCCGGGTGGGCCTCTTTGGCCCGCTGGGCCACAGTCCTCAGCAGCTGGCTCCAAACTCCGAATGGAAGTACTGGGAAGAGTCAGGGACCGGATGGGCTAGGGCTTCATTCTTGTGGATTTCCTGAAGAGAGGCAGCGGTGCCCTGAGCTGGGGCCCCAGCAGAGGCCCACTCGACGAGGGTGGGGAGCCCGTTCCGCACTCCGAGATGGTCCAACAGAGTGGCCAAGAGCTAGGTCTCCAAGTCAGCCGGCGGCTCCATCCCAGGGCTGCCGCTGACCGGCTGAGTGACGACGGACAGGTTCCTTGACCTCAAGGTCCTCATCCGTACATAAGCGGCGCCCACTCTCGGACACGCCGAGCACAGTTCAGGCACGCTGGTGGAAGTGGCCGGCACGGCTGCCACTGGAAGCTGAGGGTGGCTGTTGGTGCGACTGGGGAGTCGTGTCCTTGTTTATAGGGGTGAGAACGAGCCTCAGCCCGCCGCTCCCAAGCCCTGTTTACCCCAAACTGCTCTGTCGGGATCCAGGGCTCCTACACAGGTCACACGGGTAGGGTCATCGGCTGCCGCCCCCCTGCTCTTCAACCGGAGCTAAGTCCCCACAAGAGCGTCACGGAGCCAGGGAGGTCCCGCCTGGCTCACAGGCAAATCCTGGTGGCCAGAGGAGCTGTGTCTGGGAGCGCCCTTCAGGGTGGCAGGGGGGAGGCAGCCCGCCCTCGCTGGATCTGACTCCCCGCAGGTGTGCGTCTCTGGCACAAGCTCTCGTGTGGCTATTTGCCCAGCGAGGGGGTCGGGGGGGGCAGAGGCGGTGACCCCCTTGACCGTGAGCAGAGCGGGGCCTGGCGCTCTGGGTGCAGCTCGCCGGGCCAGGTGTGGGCAGCGCCAGCCCCACAGGCGGAGGGGTGGCACGTCTCCCCAGGAAGTGTCCCCAATCCCCAGCTATAAAGGATCCCTCCCTCCCTCAAGCCAGTAGCCAAATGTCCCTTTGGGGTACGAGTTTACCCCTCGCTGAGAATCAGTGCTTTACGCAGCCCTGTCACACCCAGGACCCTATCAGAGCCACGTAACCTCTCCCTTCCCAGTTTCGGAAGAAGGGGTCTGTATTATTTTCAGTCTTCCTTCAGAGGCCCAGAGGTGCGGCCACTTCCCCAAGGACATTCTGCGAATCAGAAGCAGGACCTGAACTTGACTTGCTCTCACATGTCCCGATCTCCTGGTTTTTATCCCCCCGCCCACAGGACAGTTTCGTGCTCACGAGAACTACAGTCCAGGAGTGTGGCTCGGCGCCTCTGCCGGGTTATAAAACCTGAGCGCCACCTGTGCTCCGGTGCTCAGTCGATATCTGGCGGCTGGAAAAGGGAAGGGCCTGTTCGCTCCCGAGGGCTGTAAGTCTTTGTCAAATGGTCCCCGATCTTGGAGACTTCGAGGAGGAGGCAAGCTCTCCTGTGACCCCCTGAGTCCCAGGCGATGCTAAGATGGGCCACGGCGAGGGCCAGGAAGTGTGGCAGTCTGGCACCCAGCAGCTCTGCTGCTCCGGCCCGCAGCTCTCCTGCCGGGGTGCACCCCCCAGAGCCCGGCTCAGCCCTTGCTCCCCCTCGCCCTCCGCGGCTCTGCCTGAGGGGTTTACCCAGGCGGCAGTCACCACCCAGCTGTCTGCTATGGCTTGACTTCCCTCCCTCAGCCCTGGATTAGCAATTGAGCAACTCAGCAAGCATCTGACAAGACAGTGTTCCCCAAACCTGTTGAAACTCGCCCAACTCGGGCCCTGTGGGTGCGTTTGCAAAGCTGAGCGTTTTCGCCAAGCCTCCTTTTCTCGTTCCACCCTCTGGGAAGAAGGGCTTGGCCCGAGCCAACTGGGCACAGGGTTGGCCAGGGAGCCATGGATGGGGGTGACAGCTGCCCGCCACCGCCCCTCCAGACACCCCCCCCCCGCAAATGAGCTTGCCGGAGCTGCTGCCGTTTGCTCAGCAAACTCGGCTGGAAGGCGAAGCCGAGACCCCATGGTTGCGGTCCAGATGGCCTCAGGAGTTGCCAGGTTTTATCTCTGAGCCCTGAACTACGTCTTCTGTGATTCAGCCAAACCCAGGGGAAGGCTCGCTCCCCGCTGTGACCCCACCAGCTCCCCCTTTCCGCATCCAAACCCCCTCTCCGCCTCCCCCATCTCCTGGCCAACTTGAAACCAAACTATGTTCTAAGAGTTCCCCTGACCAAGTCGTGAACCCCGCCGTGGAGCGGACCTGGGCTGAGCAGGGAGGGGAGGAAGGTGGGCAGGAGGAGGGAGGGGTGTGCTCCAGGAGGGAAGGAACCTCCCAACAGCTCGCAGCTCCCAGCTCCCAAGGGAACTTTGGAGAGGCCAATTAGAAGCAGCGGGAAATTTCTGCTGAGACCCCGGGGGCCTCTTCCTGCCGGGTCTCCTGGATGGTCCTTTCAGACCCTATTTCTCACTCTGTTCACACACGGGACCTATCATGGCAGGACTGGGTTCCAGGGACTCTTCCTCGAGGGCTGGCCACAGCAGGGTGTGCCTCTTGAGTCGGGGTCCTGGCAGTCCTGGCTCCCCGGGGAAGAGCGGGCCACATCACGGCCGCAGGAATTTGAAGGGTCCCCAGAGATTACCCGTCCAACCCTTCCAGGGACACTGAATCTCCAAGCAGGGGCATACCTGGTGAGCCCCATCCAATCCTGCCAAATCCTTGCTTGTCAAGACCTGTCCCACCAGGCACTGTGCTGGGCACTTGGGGACCACAGAGCACCTTAGTGGTAGGGCTGGAACTCCGTCCCGGGTCTCCCGACTACCTTCCCAGACTTTCCCTGCAGCCCCCACCCTAGCCAGTCATCCTCTGTGGGAGACTATGAGCAACCGGGGCGAGGGAGGAACCAGCGTTGTCCTAGCCGCCTTGTTGGGAGAGGGCTGCGGGTTTGGCCACGGGCTCTCCGGGAACGGGCCTTCAGAAGGGACCCGCCAAAGCCGAGGAACTCACAAGCCACCTGGAACTATCGAAGCAGCACCCGCCCTGCACTGCTCAGCTGGGTTTCAGCACCACCCCCCTTGCTCCGCGCCCCCCCCCCCCGCCCCGGTCCCTTGGCCGAGCCACAGAGGACACTCCAACGCTTCAGCGGCTACAGAGGCGAGAGAGGCACTTGGGGGACAAGAGTCAGGTGGGTTTTTGCAAGCGAGAAGCTCACTTTTGGCAAATGAGGAGGCAAGGCAAGGTCAGGACGTGCTCTCGATTTGACGCCCCCTCGCCCCCACAATCACACCTGCCCTGCGGAGAGAAGGAAAATTCTTTTTTTTTTTTTTTTTTAATATTTGTTTAGTTTTGAGAGAGAAAGAGACTTGAGGAGGGGCAGAGAGAGAGAGGGAGACACAGAATCTGAAGCAGTCTCCAGGCTCTGAGCTGTCAGCACAGAGCTCGACACAGGACTCGAACCCACAAACTGTGAGATCAGGACCTGAGCCGAAGTCGGACGCTTAACCAACTGAGCCACCCAGGCACCCGAGAAGGAAAATTCTTACCTTCTGGTGCCGCTCTGGGGCCATCCAGGCCAAGGTCTGAGTGGCTACTTGCTGGCCCTGAGTCGGCCACCCGATCCCCGGGAACAAATACCATGGGACGGTAGTGGGACGGGGGCTCCCACTCAGGAAGCGGGGGACGTGGAGCCCCCAGGAATGAAATGTGGGAGCTGGGCTGCGGGGGAGTGGGAAAGCAATGGGAACTGGGAAGTGAAAAGACAGAAGCTGGGAGTGCCGAGGCAGGAGGAGGAGGAACGGTGCCCTCAGGCGCAGGCGTGGGGGCTCAGGGCTCCAGGAAAGGCCATCATTCACCCCAACTGAGGAAAGGCACTTGGGACCGAGCGAACTTGACCCGGGCACTGAGGACTCCAGAGTTCTGCCAAGGCCGGGGAGAAGGTGGAGGGGAGACTGCACCCGCCACCCCACAACCACTGCGTCTCAGAGGCCGGCCCCTCCTTCCTGGTCGCCCCTCCGGGAGTTTCAGGCCAGCATCAGCAACCCCTCACATGGCCCCGGAAGCCATCCAGGCCGCCGCGCAACCGCTGAGACACCTCCCTCCCAGGATCCCTTGCTCCTAAAAGCAGAGCAGACGCCTTTGCCGACGTCCAGAAAAGCCCTGGGCTGCAGAAGGACTCGGCGACGGACGAACGAAGCCGCCTTCCTCGGATCAGGGTCACTGCCAAGCCATCCCGCCCTGGGTACCCTACGCCATCTAGGGAGTCCGATCCGCCAGCCCAGGCTTAGGAGCCAGAATGACCTGCGTTTACGTGCCGACCACCCCCGACTGGCCGCATGGCCCTGAACGCATGCCTCCCGGGACCTCATCTGTAAAACGGAGGGGGTTGATACCCTCCTGGCCAGCCCTGCACGGCTGAACATTAAGCATGGATACATTAAAGCATGTGGCTGTTGTGTGAAGAGCACGGGTGACGGGGACATAGGTCCCTCCCTTCCAGTCAATCTCGCCCCGCAAAGGCCTTCCAAGTCCCCCAGACACACCGCGCCTGTACGGGACCCCGCCATCCCTAGCCTCTTCACCCCGGTGTCCCAGCATCCTCCGAACTCCTAAAGCACCCAGCTCCGTCCCACCTCTTGGACTCCTGGTCCCCGGCGGGTCTGTCCAGGGCCCCCGAGTCACTGGCAGGCATCCTCCAAGCTCCGTGCGCTCCAGCCGGAGATTCCATCCACGCTCTGCAGTCGAGATGGAGGCTGAAGAGGAGCGCAAGTCTAAGAGAGCAGAGGGAGCCAACAAAAGAAGACCAATGCACAGGCCCCGGTCTGCGGCCCAGCAGAGGGCCCAGCGCTAGGGACTGCAGGGGGGACGCGCTTCGAGGTGGCATGATGATGATGATGGTGACAGTAAACACCTTGATGACCACGGTGATGACCAATATAACACAGTAACATTGCCGACAGGGGAGCAGTGGCTGCTGTGTGAACATTTAATCCGTTTCCGTCTCCTGACGTGAGAACTATTATTCTCCCCATTCTACAGTTGAAGACACTGAGGTTCAGAGATGCTCTCTAACTTGCCTCTGGGAACGCGGAGCTGGGATTCTGACCCAGTCTGCCATCGCGCTCGCACAGTGTGCCCCCCTGTGGGCCGTGGGAAAGGACAACTCTCCAGGACAGGGCCTCAGGATTCAGAGACTGTGGGTGCAGAAACCTCCGAAGGCCCGAGAACAGTTGAGGGGATGTGACGATGACCCGGGGAACCAGGCACTGGCCCCTCCCGGAGAGAACGTGGTCCTGGGTGGGAGCCGTGGCACCCTCGCCTTCCCGCGGGCGGCCGTGTCTCCCCAGGCAGGTCCCTGTTCGGCAGGCACTCGGGCTCCTTCCGGCTCCTCCTCCCGCCTGCTTGGCCTCCTTCCTCCCTGGTGTCCCAGGCACTGCCACTCCTGAGGAGGCTCTAAATGTGGCCCAGGCAGGCAGGCAGGGAGGCCGGAGGGAGGGGGCAGAGAGGCCTGGGCCGGCGTCCCAGCCCCCACCTGGATACCCGTGGGGCCGGGACCCGCGACACTGACCTGCTTGGCCTCCCAAACACTCCAGCTATTTCCTGTCCCCTCTCCCCTTGACGCGCAGAGTCAGAGCCGGACAGGAGTGGCAGAGGTGCGGATTTTCCTCTAGGAATTTGTATATTTTTTTTAAAAAAGCAAGCAAACCTGGAAAAGCTTGGGACGAGCCCAGCTAATTTTAGTGTCTAATGAAAACAGCAGGTGGCCGAGAGGATCCGGTCTCCCTGGCAGGGCCAGGGCCCTCCAGCCCTGCAGGCTTCGGCACGGGCCCGGGCGGGGAGGGCCTCCTGGGAGGGGCCTGCGGGACCCGCAGCCCCCGGGGGAGAAGACGGGGGCACGAGCTGGCTGGCAGCGGCAGCCGGGGCAGCCCGGGCTGCCGGGGTAACCTGATCGACGGTGGGGCTGCGGCTAGAGCCCTGGGTGGCTGCAGCAGCAGGTGGCAAATTGCTAAGCCTGTGCTCGGCAGCGGCAGGAAGAAGCCTAAACTGGGGCAAGGCGGCCAGAACGAGAGAAGGAGCAGAGGTGGTCAAAGCTGTCCACGGGCCTGGCCAGCCCAGCCCAGCCCGGCGGCAGCCGACACCAGGTCACTCCCGGGCTCTCTGTGTCCCCCAGAAGTGGCTTGTGCCGCCAACATCTAGGCTTGGTCCAGCTCCGGGGTCATCAGGTGGCACCCGTGTCTCTGGGGAGAAGGCCGAGCCACCTTAGGGTGCAGAGAGGGGATTCCCGAGGCCCCCAGAACAAGTTGGGTTCCAGCCCCTAACGGCCTCCAAGACCTCAAAGGCAAAGGCAGCCCTCATCTCGCTCCCTCACCCCCGCTCTTCCCTCCCTGACGACTCTTCCAGCGGCTGAGCAGAGGGGGACAGTGCCCTCCATCATGCTGTAGGCTTTTATTGAGTGCCTCCTAGGTGCCAGGCCCTGAGGAGGCCACGGGCTGGACATGACGCTGAGGGTAGCGTCAGCCCCTGCAGCCGTCAAACGAGGCAGATCCACAACCAGGGTCCAGGAGACACAGAGCTCCCAGCCACTCGCTCACTGGCTGTGTGACTTTGGGTAAGTCACTGCACCTCTCTGGGCCTCAGTTCGCTCCTCTGTAAAATGAGGCCGGGCGCCCAGACCAGGCACCAGAACAAGCAGGCTGTGCAGGCGAGGGCCTGTGATGCCCGGGCCCCAACTCCCTCCACGCCGTGCCCAGCTGCTGGTCCAGCCCTGGCAGCCAGCCCTTCCCAGGCAGGCCTCTGGGGTCCGGGAGAATCGACGTGGGGCGGAGCTGTGTCTCCTGCACGGAAGGGGACAGCTGTTGGGGCAGATGAAGGCAGGGGCTGGGGGGTGGCACTGGTGCCAGCCGTGGGGACAGGCACGCTCCTCAGCGGAAGAGGGTTCTCGGCTTCTTCCTGGAAGCCATCCCAGTGACTCACGGCCACGGCTGCCCAGCGGCTTGCCCCTAAAGCCCCACGACCGTTATTTCAGGCTGCCTCCGCTCGCTGAGGCTGAGCCGAGGGCAGGGGGTGGTGGGTGGCTCCCCTGGGCCTCTTTGTTTCTCATTCAGTGCAGGGGGCCCCGAGGCCTCTGAGGCTTGGACACCTCTCTCCCCATCTGCAGGAGAGGGACTGGCCCTCTGGCAGAGGGAACGGCCACACAGACCCACCAGTTTATTGTCCCCGCGAGGAGCCAGGCTCTGGGTAGGCAGAGACTTGCCCCCAGGTCACACTGCGCGCTGGTGGCTCAGCCAGGCCTCCCCAGCTGGCTCCCCGCACCCGGAGAAGCCCTGCACTTGAACACCTCCCTTCACCAGGAGCCTGGAGCGTGTGCCGCCCGATCTGCCCCACTGGCTGGACACAGAGGGAACGGGGCCCCCTCTGTGCCCCCATGTCCTTCAGGGAATAGGGGACCCCACCCTTATTCAAGAGGCGAGGCCTGGGTCTGAACAGGAAAGGATCCAACTTGAGGCCCACCTCCTTGTCCCCTCACTCGCTGTCTCCCAAACATGGACCTGGCCCACGGCCAGTAGCTGTGCTCTTGGCGCCCCCTGCAGGCCAAGAGCACCAGGTGGGACTAGCTCCAGGGGGTACCCCCTTTCCTCAGCCGGCCCAGGCAAGGAGAGCCCCCAGGCAGGGTTGAGGAGCCGAGTGTGTCCCCTCGCCTTCCAGACGCACCCTCCCCCGGCCCCTCAACCATCTTCCCACCCTGGTCTCCCCTCTGGGAGGCTCAGGCTCCTGCCCGACGCTGCCAGTCTCTGTCTCCCCGAGGCAGGACCTGGTAGAGAAGACAGGGAGGTCCCCCAGGAAGCAAGGAATGTGGGGAGAGGGAGGGAAGGGGGGACTGCCTCAGCCCAAGACCAGCCACCTCCTACTCACCCAGGGAAGTGGGGAGATCCTCGCAGTCACGGCACGCCTACCACATGCCCGGCCTAAGAGCCAGCAGCACCAACCGCATCAAATCACCTAAACTTCTCACGGCAGCCCCCTGGCATAGGACCAGTACCTCCATTTCTAGATGAAGAAAGCTAGACTCGAGCCCCACAACCAGGGTGGGGGGAGGGCCGACGCAGCCCCGAGGAGGAGAGTGGGTCCCAGAATCAGATCTCCCTCGGGCGTAGAAGGAAATATCACCCGTGGTCAGCCAAGAGCTTCCCCTCAAGTGCCCTCCGGTGCCAGTCCGGCTTCGCAGCTGCTCCTGGGAATGTGTGAAAAGCCCAGATGCCCACCCGGCCCCGCCTGGAGTGAGGCCCGGGCACCTGCGCTTTCAACGAACCCCACAAATGTCTCGACGCACAGCCAGATTTGAGAACCATCCCTCTGGTCCAACCCACATGCCCGACGAACAGAATCCACCTGCTGCTCACACACCTCCGGGAGAGGAGAACTTGGCGGCCGGCAGGCAGCCCATGGACTCCACCTTGCCCAGCATCCTTAGGCTGAACGAACCTGGCTCCTGGCAGCTCCTGCCCGCCGGGGTCAATTCTAGTCCTTGAGTCACTTAAAACAACATTGTGTCTACCAAAGGCTTTGAAGTCGGGCAAAACCGGGTTCGAATCCTGGCTCCACCTCTTACCAGCTGCACGACCTTGCGTGCGAGGCAAATTATGTCACCTGTCTGTGCTTCCGTTCCCTCCTCTGTAAAACAGGGGTCCGTTGGCTTTGCTGGGAGGGTAAGTGTGATAATGTAAGTGAAGTGCTTACTGGTCCTACACTGCATGAACGCTAGCTACGCTTGTTACCGCCGTCATAAAAATGTCCCCTATTTTCATAGGGCTTTCTGTGTACGGCTCTGCTCACCGTTCCGTTGGTTCCTTTGCTTCATCAGCAAACAAATGGCAAGTTCCTGCCCCACTGCCTCAGAACCCTTGTCAGCCCATCTTTCACACGCGGGACCCCCTTTTGCTCTGACAACGGCTCCTTGACTTAGCCAGAACCAGGTGACTTCCCTGCATGACAGATGAGAAAACCAGGGAGTGGTGGTCTTCCCCTTTGAGCCTTCCTGGGACAAGAAATTGGTATAGCTTCATCACCTCCAAGCATCTCCACCTCCTTGCCCAGAAAGCTCCCCCAGACCAGGGTGGCTGGCCAAGCCCCCAGTGGGGGGCTGGCTCACTATAGAGTCAGGTACGGCAGGATATTTGCTCTCTTTCTGTGCCTGAGACTAAGGGTCCGAGTTTCCTCCCAGGAGGTGGTGGGAAGGCCCCTTTCCCTTGCTGTGCCCACACCATACTACCTGTCAGGGAACATTCCAGAAGACTGCGATTCTCTGTACTCTGCTGCTCTTCCAAGAACCTGGAAGGCAGCCCCTGCCAGCCCTGCCCTGGGAGGGGAGCAGGTCATGTCCCACTGAACAGGTGGGAAGTGGAGGCAGGGGGAGGGAGAGGAGGCCTTCAGAGTCACTCCTTGGCTCTCCTCCCAGCATCTGGCTCCCACTCGTGCACAGGCTAGGTTCACTCGGCCCTGGCCAAGGATGCTGGAGGGGAGGGGGGATAGGCTGAGGGGCGGTGGTTAGAACACAGTCGTGGGGTTATCCGGACCTGGGCTCCAAGCTAGATGTGCCTTTAGAAGCCAGGTGACCCTGAGCCGGTCACTTACCTATCGGAACCAGTCCTGGCACTTAGTAGGTGTTCAGGTGATACACACCTCTTTCCCTCGGGAGGGACCACTTCTTCCTGACAGGGCCTTTCCCTAGCTCTGCTCCCATCCTGGTGAGCATTCTTGGGTGGTGCTTCCAGCTCCCTTGCCTCCCGGCCCCGATCACACAGTCTCTGTCCTTAGGTGAGGCAGAGCCTGCCTGGGCCCCTCAACTTGCCATGGAGGAGGACAGGCAGGAGGAAGGCCCATGGGGGCTTGAAGGGTTTGAAGCTCGGCTTTGGCACCTGCTACCTGTATCACCTAGGTCATGTCACCCTCTTAGCCTTCATTTTGGAATCCATGAAATGGACGTAATAATTACCACCTCATAGATGAGAGGCAAGCACGCGGCAGGACGCGGCGACTGCCACCGTGCACGGCACACAGTGGGTGTTCAGTGAACAGTAGTGTTCTCTCCTGTTCTGCGACATAGGCTTGGGTCCCAGAGCTCTCTGACATAAATTACCTAGCTTGTGGTTCCCAGCACGAGCCTAGGAGATGGAACCAGCATCGCTGCCCCGTCTCCAGGCCATAACAATTCAGGGGGCTGAGGGATGAGCACGGCACACTCTGTTTTTCAGCCTCCTCCCCTGCCACCATCCAGGCGCTGGCCATCTCGAGTCCCCCAGCTGCGGTACTGGAAGCTGGTCTCCATCTGGTACCCTGGGATGGGGCCGGCAGTGAGGGTCTTGGCCTCACTGGGGTCCTTGCCTGGGGGGTGGGGAAAGAGACACCAGGGTTCTGGCGTCCCAGCTAGAGGGATGTGAAGGGGTCAGAGCCCAGGGGCCAGGTCTGGGGTAACATCGGGGTACAGACACGGGGGCAGGGGCCACCCCGGGCCAGGAGGGGCCCCTCAGGGGGTTCCGTCAGTGTCCCTCTCAGTGCTCGGCCTGCTTTGGCTGGGTCGGAAGCCTTCTTATGTAAGACAGCCCTTCCCCCTCTGGTCCCAAAAGCCAGGCAAGAGGTCCCGTCCCTGGATCCAGAGAGAAGTCACAGCTGTGACCCATCCCTGGGATGGGTCAGCTCCCAGGGACCAGGACCGAGACCGGGGCCGGACACAGCCTCGTGCCAGCCGCAGAGCAGGAGGAAGGATCACTGCACCACGCTCCACCCTCCCCTTCCCCCCCAGGTACCTGGCCAAGCTGTCCTCCGTGGGGAGCATCTCAGAGGAGGAGACGTGTGAGAAGCTCAAGGGCCTGATCCAGAGGCAGGTGCAGATGTGCAAGCGGAACCTCGAGGTGATGGACTCGGTGCGCCGGGGCGCTCAGCTCGCCATCGAGGAGTGCCAGTACCAGTTCCGGAACCGGCGCTGGAACTGCTCCACGCTCGACTCCCTGCCGGTCTTCGGCAAGGTGGTCACCCAAGGTGAGGGCGGGGCTCGCGGGAGACGCGGGGGAGCCAGCAGCGCACGCGCACGGGGCGGGGTGCGAGCACGGCCTTGGCAGGGGCGTGGCCAGAGCCGGCTGTCATTTATCAAGCTAAACCGCACGCTGCTGGAGCCGGGTGTAAGCACGCAGACGGAGGCACTGGGAGAGGGGCTAGAACGGGCGTTGGGGTGGCAGGACCAGCAGACGGGCGCTGTTCTTTGCGTGGGGCAACACTCTACGGTCTGCAGCGTTCTGGTCCCCAAACCGCCCATTTTACAGAGGAAGTAACTGAGGCTCAGGCAGAGGAAAGGATGGATTGGCCCAGTCCCTCAGCCCCATGCTGTTTTTACCTGAACGCTAGGCCTCCTGAGAGAGCCCACCTCGTTTGTCTGCACCTTTGATGGGCGTCAGCATGCCCGGCTCTGAGACCAGGGGAGAGCGCCCGCCCCCCGCCTTCTGTCCTCCTAGAATCCGTCAGGTCAGGCCCAGGAGGGGCAGTAGCTTATGCACCAAAAGCACAAACTAGGGACCAGACAGTGTTTTAAGTAAATACTAACTCATCTGGCCCTTGAGAGAAGGTTCCATGTTGCAAGTGAAGAAACTGAGGCACGTGGAGGTTAAGTAGCTCATGCAAGGTCACAGAGCTAGCAAGAGGCAGAGCCAGGGCTTGAGCGCATGAAGTCCAGCTCCGGGGTCTTGCTCGTAACCCACAGTGAGAAAATGCTGTGCTGGAGGGGACGCAGGAGGCTTGGGAGCACAAGGGCGGACTCCTCCCCTGGCCGGAGCTGGGTGCTCGGAGGAAGCTTCCCTGAGTTAGGCCCTCTGCTGAGATGAGAAATATGAGAAGGCATGAAGCCAGAGGAAGGTGGGCAGGGCAGAGAACTTCCATGCGACTGCAACCTCCGTGAGAGGTCACTGGGTCAAGCCGCTGCCCTCGAGGAAGCGCGCTAAACCAGCTGCCTCTTTTTCTACTTCCTGAGCTTGAAACTGACACTCCGGAGCTGCTACCAGTCGACAGGGCCCTTTGACTCGCTAGGCAGCAGGAGGGCATTGCCCGGGCCAACCTTTGTCTTGGCACCTGTGGTCCTGGACAGCTAGGGCCGCCGGGCTTGTGGCAAACCGTTTGGATGTTGTTGGAGACCAACTGTGATAGAAATTTGGAAGCAATTCTCCGGGAGCTGGCGGAGGCCAAAAAGCACCATCATGCTTGGCATTGCTAAATATCGCCGCTCTGGGGAAGCAGCAGAGACCCAGTGAGTGGCCTGGTAGTGGAGGATCTCCTTGGTCCACGGTGCCACTGCCAAGGCCCTGGGGCTGCTGTTTGATGAGGCCCAAAAACTAGGCTCAAATGGCAGACCCGAAGCACCGGGAGGTCCCTGCACGCAATAGGTGTTTGCTTGATGTTTTAGGCGCAGTGGTGGATAGGTCGGCCTGTCACACCCGTGCCTTTGCACATGCTCTTTCCTCCACCCCAAATATTCACCCCTCTTTCTCCACCAGCATTGTCCCAGCTCCTACAAACCCGTGGTCGCTTTTTCCTCTGAAGCTTTTTGCTTGTGTTTGGGGGATTTTTCGTGTTTTTCTTTTCTTTTTTTTTTTTTTTTTGTAACTTTAAAATTTATTTTTTATTTTTTTATTTAAATGTTTTATTTATTTTTAATTTATTTATTTTTTAGTTTCATCCAAGTTAGTGAGCATACAGTGCAAAAATGATTTCTTCAGGAGTAGATTCCTCAATGCCCCTTACCTATCTAGCCCTCCCCCCGCCCACAACCCCTCAGGAACCCTCTGTTTGTTCTCCATATTTTAAGTCTCTTCTGTTTTGTCTCCCTCCCTGTTTTTATATTATTTTTGCTTCCCTTCCCTTACGTTCATCTGTTTTGTATCTTAAAGTCCTCATGAGTGAAGTCATATATTTGTCTTTCTCGGACTAATTTCACTGAGCGTAATACCCTCTAGTTCCAACCACATAGTTGCAATTGGAAGATTTCATTCTTTTTGATTGCTGAGTGATACTCCATTGTATGTATACACCACATCTTCCCTATCCATTCATCCATCGATGGACATTTGGGCTCTTTCCATACTTTGGCTATTGTCGATAGCGCTGCTATAAACATTGGGGTGCATGCGCCCCTTCTAAACAACACACCCGTATCCCTTGGATAAATACCTAGCAGTGCAATTGCTGGGTCATAGGGTAGTTCTATTTTTAATTTTTTGAGGAACCTCCATACTGTTTTCCAGAGCGGCTGCACCAGTTTGCGTTCCCACCAGCAGTGCAAAGAGATCCTTTTTCTCTGCATCCTCGCCGGCATCTGTTGTTGCCTGAGTTGTTAATGTTAGCCATTCTGATGGGTGTGAGGTGGGATCTCATTGTGGTTTTGATTTGTAGTTCCCTGATGATGAGTGATGGTGAGCATTCTCTCATGTGTCTGTTGGCCATCTGGATGTCTTCTTTGGAAAAGTATCTATTCATGTCTTTTGCCCATTTCTTCACTGGATTATTTGTTTTTTGGATGTTGAGTTTGGTAAGTTCTTTATAGATTCTGGACACTAACCCTTTATCTGATGGGTCGTTTGCAAAAATCTTTTCCCATTCCATAGGTTGCCTCTTAGTTTTGCTGATTGCTTCCTTCGCTGTGCAAAGCTTTTTATTTTGATGAGGTCCCAATAGTTCATTTTTGCTTTTGTTTCCCTTGCCTCTGGAGATGTGTTGAGTAAGAAGTTGCTGTGGCCAAAGAGGCTTTTGCCTTTCTCCTTGAGGATTTTGATGGCTTCCTGTCTTATATTTAGGTCTTTCATCCATTTTGAGTTTACTTTTGTGTATGGTGTAAAAAAATGGTCCGGTTTCATTTTTCTGCATGTCGCTGTCCAGTTTCCCCAGCACCACTTGCTGAAGAGACGGTCTTTATTCCATTGGATATTCTTTCCTGCTTTGTCAAAGATGAGTTGGCCATTCACCTGCGGGTCCATTTCTGGGTTGTCTAGTGTGTTCCATTGATCTGAGTGTCTGTTTCGGTGCCAACTTTTTTGTAATTTTTTTAAAAGTTTATTTCTTGAGAAAGACAGAGAGAGCATGAGTGGGGAAGTGGCAAAGAGAAAGGGACAGAGAGAAACCCAAGCAGGCTCCACACTGATAGCACGGAGCCCGACGCGAGGCTCGAACTCACCAACCTCATGACCTGATCTAGTATCAAGAGTCAGACGCCCAGCCAAGTGAGCCTCCCGGATGCCCCTGTCTTTTTTTGTTTTGATACAATTTTAAACTTACAGGCAAGTTACAAAACAATGTTTACATCTCCAGGTGAGGGATTTGTTCAGTCAGCTACTTTTCTTTTCTTATTGAGGTATAATTGACATACAATTATATTCATTTCAGGCGTACAAGTACAACGCAATGACTCCACATGTGTATACATTACGAAACGATCGCCACAGTAGGTCTGGTTAGCACCCAGCACTATACGTAGGTCGCCATTCCTTTTCTTATGATGAGAATTTTTCAGATCTGCTCTCTTAGCAACTTTCGAATGTGCAAGCAGTATTCTTAGCCATACTCGCCACACTGTACGTTACATCCTCGTGCCTTACTTATATTGTAACTGGAGGTTTGTGCCTTTTGACCCCCTTCACCCATTCCACTTACCTCCCCACCCCCCCCAACCCCCACCTTTGGCAACCACCCATCGTTCCCTGTATGTACGAGCTTGGTTTTTCCTATGAGGAATTCCCATAATGCTCTTTACCTGGATTCACCGACTGTTTACATTTTAACCCATCTGCCTTATCAGCTTCTCTATCTCGATCTCCCTCTAGACACACAGACAGGCACACGTCTAAACCATTTGTGTTGACACAGCTTTCGTTACACCTTTTAGACCCAACTGTAATGCCCGTTCCCTCACCCCACCCCGCCCTTCCCTAAACCTTGGACTGACCCATGGCGAGGTGATGTCTCATTTCCCCGATTCCTAGCACAGGGCAGAGCCGGGCCTGGACGGGACAGTCAACGGATGTCATCCAATGACAGAAAGCAAGGCGGGGCAAGGACTCAAAAGGGCAAAGAGAGGGAGGCACGGGCTCGGTGCTGGGCCGAAGCCAGCGAGCAGCCCCTTGGCAAAGTGCCTTCCTCACCTGTGTTTGCAGCAGGAACCAAGGAAGGGCTCGTCCCTAGGTCACGAGTTTGGGGAAATGGAGAATCCTACCAGGCTTGGCTGAAACCGGCTCCAGACTAAAGTCTGAGCGGCTTCCCCGAGCAGCCACCCGCCTCGAGGCCGAGGCAAAGCACCCACACACCAGGCAGACCTCAGGGTCCTCTGAGGGAGGAGTCTGAGTTCTTCCCGTTCACCCGCCTCCTCACGCTTGTGTTTCTCATGTTCTTCCCTGGTAAACATCCTCTTGGAAAAGTCGTAATTTGTCTCTACTCACAAGAGCAGGCATCCGCAGGGGCAGCGTGGGCAGGCGTGACCATGGAGGGCTGGTGTCACTCCGAGTGGTGGCGGCGTTCTCGCCTGTCAGTGAGGCCAGCACGTGTGCTTACCTTAAAGGGCCCATCACGAAGGTCCGGTGACAAGGGGGCTGGCAGCCCTGAGTGCCCACCCTCACCAAGAAAAGCCTTCCTCCTCACTAGCTGCTGTCACGGGGGACAGCCACCAGAGCAGCAGACAGTCTGGGCGGGCCTCTTTGGTGGCCCCCAGCTTTCGGGTGATGGCAAGGGTGAGCTTGATTTGGGGCCCGCATTCGTGAGCTGCCTGGCTGGGGTCGTGGCCTCAGACATGGAGGAGGCCCAGAAGCCAGGCCATCCTTAGAGAGGAAAAGGGACCCCTGTGTTGACGGCCACCCCTGTGCCGTCTTGCATCAGATGCCCCTCATGACAGCTCTGAATGGGTGGCCGTCCCCCACTCTGCCGCCACGAAGGGAGGCCCGGCGGGCAGAGGGTGGTGACACACACCCCGCTCCAGGACCTGCCAACTCTTGGCCCCGAGGTCTCGGGCAAGGTCCGTCCCCTCTCCTAGCCTCATAAAGTGGGGACAACCTCAGGACCAGGCGCCTGGGATGTCCACCAGGATTCAGAGATGAGGCTCTGAAGGGCTCGATGACACTCGAGCCCCGCGGGCAGACGTTGCCTGAGGTCTCGCGGCCTCTGACTCTGCACCCCAGCACCCCGCCACCTCCACCCTGCTCCTGGCCTGCTGAGGCGGGATGGGCGGTAAAATAATGGTGACCGATGAGGACCGTGTAAGCGAGGGCCAAACTGTGTGCTCCGGGCTGAGAATCCACCAGAAACCTGGGGAAATTAGCACGCGGGGCAGCCAGGAATAAGGGCGGGTGGCAGTTCTCGGCCGAGCAGGCGCTAAGGGCCAGGTGTGGGATGGCCTCTCTACGTCTTAGCCACTGCTTTGTCCCAGAGTCTAGAGTAAGCACCTGCACGTAGTAGGCCTCTGATAAATATGTGTTGAACGAATAAAAAAAGGTTTGAGACGCAAGGGAGAAGCCACAGAGTCTGGCAAGGGTTCAAGGTCGCCACGGGCAGGATACACTGGGGTCTCAGAGCAGGCTGGCCTGAGCATGGCAGGGGGAGGTGGGCAAAGCAGTGCAAACTCTTCTCCTCTTCCTGCCTTCTGTGGGCGGTACCGGGCCTCTACCTGCCTCTCCGCATCTCCTTCTGTGACCTGGACCGAGGCGGAGGGGACTCGAGGAGTCTTGGGGCCCTCCAGCCTCTGGCTGCCCTGGTTGCGAGGTGATGGGGTGCACCGGCCGAAGCAAGGTGAGGAGTCAAACCCAGGCCCACTTTCCCAACCTCTGCGTGTCTAACGTCGTCTGGACGCCTTACTGACTGTAACATCAGACTAGATTTAAGAAGGAAACACTTTTCAGTCCTAGGCTGTGACTTACCAAAACCTGTCTTCCCACCTTGATCCTCAGTGCCGGCATCGTGTCGGGCCCAGTGAAGGTGAGCACACGCCTTCCTTCTGGGTGACCTTCGGGCCCGCCTTCACGTGCCATCGGATTAAGTTACAGGTGGGCTGGGTGGGTTCCCGGAGACATTTCGCCACTGGGAGTTCCTTAAGGGCGAATTCACCTCGTTTTCCCTGGAGCGTAGCACAGGACCGGGCTTGCAGTGGGTCATCAATAAATGTTTGGGTAGGCAGCAAGCAAGGGAGGAAGTGTCTCTGCCCTAAGGAACCCAGGCAAACGCACAGTCGACGGCCTGGCCTTCGGCGCATAAGTGCCCTCAGGATACCTGTTCATAAATGAATAAAATGGCATTCATCACGACAACAATCACAAAATATGTCTCGAGTGCCCGTTATGTGCCAGGGACTGGACTAAGCACGTCTATATTTTACATTAGGTTCCCATGACCACATGTCGAGGTCAGTGCTATTACCAGCCCCGTTCTGTGGACAAGAAAACTGAAATCGCACATCTAGGAAGGGGCAGGGCACGGAACGGATCTCAGGCCTGCTGCCCGGACAGCCGGACTCTTTCCCCACACCCAGCCGTCTCCCAGGGCTGCCCTGCGCTGGGTGCTGGGGCACGAAGGAGAAGTACGGGGACAGCCCAGCCAGACACACCAGGCACTTAGATGATAAAACCACCTGCAGCCTGGTTCTGACCCTGGGGGCGGGCAGGCAAGCCAGGGAGAGCCCCGGGACCCCTGGGAGGCGCGAGAGAGCGGGCAGGAAATGTGGGGGAGGGGAGGGCCCGGCCCGCCTGGCAGCACTGTCTTCCCCCTTGTTAGAGTTGGCCCGATGAGGCTCAGAGAGGACAGTCGCACCACTCGTAGGAGCCTTAATTTGCTCTTTCCTACGTCATCTCTTAAATCCAAAAGGCTTCCTGGAGGTGGTCTCAAGAAAAGGTGAGCTTTTGCAGCTAGGAGAACAAAGGAAATTGGGGGGGGGGGCAGGCTGGGACCAGGGAAGGGGAGAGCACGGGGCAGTGTCTTTCCCAAAGACCAGTGGCTGTCCTGCCCCACCTCCTAGGACTCCCAACACCCCCCCCCCCGGGTCTGCTCTGGAAACACGTGAGTTATGCTCGAATAGCCCTTCCACCAGGCCCCCGCCGGGCGCCC
This sequence comes from Paguma larvata, assembly GCA_030068075.1. NCBI lineage: Eukaryota > Metazoa > Chordata > Mammalia > Carnivora > Viverridae > Paguma > Paguma larvata. The sequence continues at coordinate 15,912,706 of CM057833.1, read as the reverse complement.
GGGGGATCATTATGCCCGTGGCTTCTTTTCCAGCCCAGCTCGGTGTCCACAACTTCTTCTCCAAATGCTTCTTCCTGCTCGAATGTCCTTCCTTCCCACATCTCCGGCTGGGGGCGGGGGGGGAGGGGAGGGGGTAGGGCACATGTGACGTGCTCAGAAGGGTAGGGCCTTGGCTCAGCCAGCCTTCAGTTCCGGTTCCCGCTGAGCCGCTGACTGGCTGAGGGACCTGGACTCGGAGTCTCACTCCTTCCTCCACAGAGCAGAGCCGTAGAGAGCTGGGTGCCCCAGTGGCCATGAGCCACAGACAGCGCTTGGAAAGGCCCTGGCACTTAGTAGGCCCGCAGAAAGGGGAGCTGTTGCTGGGTCCACAGGACAGCTCTGAATTCCCGGCCCCAGGCAGCCTTGGCACCTTGGAAAGACGGCACTGAGATGGGACCCAGTGGACCCCCGCCGGAGCCAGGGGAGGAGGAAGAAAGGAGCTGGGTGCGGGGTGGGGCGAATGGCTTCACGGAAGGCGGGCGGGTTGCAGGGTGGCCGCTGGCCCCCAGAGGTCTGCCTTACCACCAGCTCTGCTGCCCCAGGAGGACAAAGCCAGATCCGCCTCCCTGCTGCAGCCGGAACAGGCAGACCCCCCGACCGGGAAGCGGCCATCTTCCACGACACGCGGGGCTCTCCCTCTGCTAGGCTCGCGGGCACACCACAGTCCCCTTCTGTCATGGCAGCCTCGGCCAGGTGCCCTGCCGGTGAGCCAGGCTCCGGCCTGGGCACCCGGGCAGAGGAGAGGAACAAGGAGGGGCCGCAGCCCTGGAGTCGGGAGCCGAAGGGCTGGGACCCAGAGCCAGTTAGAAATGGCTGGCGGCTTGGCCCCATGCTCCGGGCCTCCCGGGGCCGCCTGCGTGGAACTCAGGCCAACCGCTCGCCATCTCCCAGTAAGGAGCCCTCCAGAGGGACTGAACTTGTCCCACAGCACGTAAGATTTGGGGTAGACCTAAGGAAGCCCTTCCTGGCTTCACGCAGGAGAGGCAGGAAGAGAGCCACTGCGGGTGCATTTCTGCAGGGCCCAGGAGGACAGCGTCAAGGTTGAAAGCTCTGGAGCCACGCTTCCCGAGTTCAAATTCTAGTTCTGTCACTCCCCAGCTGGGTACTGTTGGTCAAGTCGCTTCACTACTCAGTGCCCCAGCTTCTTCACCTATAAACAGAGGGTTGAAAGTCTCTTCCCCATAGGGTTGGCGTGAGAGTATAGAAATCATGTGGAGTGCTCAGGTCGGTGCCCAGCACAGGGAGCTCTCTATAAGCTTTAGCTCGTATGATTTGCCTTCCGGAACCTCTTCCTTCAGGCCCACTCCCAAGCTGAGAAAACCAGAGTGTGCTGTTCCCGAGGCTGGGGCAAGGGGGACCTGGAGTGCCGGTAGATGTGTGTTGGTCTGGGGAATGAGGAGGGGGTCTCCCTGAGCAAACTCACAGGGAACCTTGCACACCAGGGCTACCGGCACTCAGGGACTCAGGGCAGAGGAGCCCAGACATCCGGGGAGGACCAGGGGCCGCCTAAGAGTCTGGAGAAGCAGAAGTAAGGACCATGCCCAGCCAAGAGCTGGGGCCACCCTACCAGTTCCACGGGCCCGATCTCCTGCTTTCCCTTCCCCCCTTAGTCTTTGGGGCAAAGATTTGTGCTGGTTCGGGCCTGGAAATACCAGAAATACCAGAAACCAAAGTCGTCCCCCTCTGGGCGGCCACAGCACAAAACCAACCAACATGATCCTGCTATTAACTTCGATTAACTTGGAGAGGATTCTACCTCAGGCTGTTGGGGCCCCATGGCTCCAGCCAAGGCCCCTGATGCTGGCCCAAAATGGCCAAGCCAGGACAGAGGGTGGGCAGCGGAGACTGGGTGGTGGGCGGGATCCCCAGCTCAAGGGCCGAACACAGAACAGGTTGTCCGGAGCCATCGGGGCCCGAGCCGCCCCCCACCCTGGCGCTCAGCTTCTGCTGCCTGTCCACAGACGCGGGCACAGAGGCGGCGACTGTTTCCATCTGACCACGGCAACTGCTCCCAGGGGCGGCCAAGAGCACAGGCCTGGGTGTCGCAGTGGTAATTGCCAACCACGGGGCCAAAACCTGCCCCCTCCACTCCTGCGGACACAGACACTCCAGCAAGAGACAGAAGGACAGTCACGGACACACAGAGGCCCTCACAGGGCCCAGGAGAGGAGCAGGGCCCGTCTGGTCACACACCCAGCCAGCCACGCGCACATGCACTCCACACACACAGCACCACCACCACCCACAGCCCCAGAAAGAGGCTCCACAGCAGCTACCCCCCGAGGCACAGTTCCTAGGAGGATAAAAACACCCATTCAGGCAGGGGAGGAGGGCAGGCACCAAAATAGAACCGCTAAGAAGTCACGGGGCGGAAGGGGAAGAACAGGCAGCAGAAGCGGACAGACCTGTGTTGGAGTCCTGGTTCTGTCACTTCCTTGCTGGGTGACTGGGGACAAACCACTGCCTCTCCCCGAAGCTGCCCTTCACCATCTGTGAAATGGGAACAAGGAAAGCTCCCCGGGAGCAGGGAGCACCCCTCCCCAGCACGGGTCATGGTAAACAGTAGGGGCTGTCGCTATTACGATTTGCTGTCACAGAGGCGTAAGGAAGCAAGACGGCCTCAGCAGAAAGGGCTGGGGCGGGAGGATAGTGCAGGGGGCCCGTCTCGGAGCGCAGGGGGCCAGCTGGGGGGTAGGCACGAAGAGAATGCAGGTTTTAGAGGAAGCCGGACCTGGGCTGGCGGTCCGGCCCCGCTGCCTCACGGCTCTTACGGTCTTGGTAAGTGAGCCTGTCTCCCATATGATGATGTTAACCGCTCGTGACAACGGCGTCCCCGGTCAGTCAGGACACTGCAGCTGGACCGTCTGCCTGCTCGGCCACGTGTCGTGTGACCCGGGACAAGGTGACTAATCTGTCTGTAGATTCCTCACCTCGTGGGTGCCGTGCACATGAGCCAATCGGCACGCATGCTACGGCGGGCAGCGCCTGGTGCGCAGTGAGCGTGCTCGGTGGCTGCTCCGGGCAGGACACGCACAGCGTCTGGAGTGCCTCCTAGCCGTCGGGCGGGCCTGCCTCCGAGAGCTCCCAGGTACCGCCGGAGGAGAGAGCTGGGCAGAGCACCGGGACCCAGCCCTGCCCTCTCTCTGCCTCCCACAGGGACTCGGGAGGCGGCCTTCGTGTACGCCATCTCTTCAGCAGGTGTGGCCTTTGCGGTGACGCGGGCGTGCAGCAGTGGGGAGTTGGAGAAGTGTGGCTGTGACCGGACGGTGCATGGGGTCAGCCCGCAGGGTAAGTGTGGGAGGGGGCGAGAGGCGTGAGTGGTAGGCGGATTGGGGGGGGGGGCCGAGCCCCGCCCTCACTCGCCACGGCCACTGCGCACCCCCCGCACAGGCTTCCAGTGGTCGGGATGCTCGGACAACATCGCCTACGGCGTGGCCTTCTCACAGTCCTTCGTGGACGTGCGGGAGAGAAGCAAGGGGGCCTCATCCAGCCGCGCCCTCATGAACCTCCACAACAACGAGGCCGGCAGGAAGGTAGAGTGGCACTTCCCCTGTCACTATCACCACCAGGATGGGGGGCGGGCTCGGCTGGGCGCCCGGGACACCCTCCCACCCATGCGCCACTCGGGAACATTTGTTCAGGCTTCCACTCGCACGGGCCAGTGGGGTACGGGGCGGCGGGGAGAGGAGCAGACAGGTGAGCAGGTGTCACAGAACAGCGCGTGACACACACACACACCCTTAATAAGCAGCAGAGCTAGGATTTGAACCTTGTGTCGACACACAGATCATGTGCTTACCTACGATACCGTCTGCCTTCTCCGTACCTACTCCTCAGGGTTCCCCTGCAGACTCAATGCAGCCACAGCTGGGCTCTCTCCCATCCTGTCCCCCATCATGTCACTCACCGCTCAGTTCCGTAACAATGCCCTTTGAAAGGTTTCTCTTCCATCACTCCAAGTGCCCCAAGGATAGAGACAATCTCTTCAACTGTCCCCAACACAGCCTACCGGCCCACCCCGGCATACAGCAGGTGCGCAATGCTTAATACAGAAGCAGGACACTGTTCTCCCATTCTGTGGCATGCCTCCCCTCCCCGGCCCCGCCCTCGCCTCCCCTGCCATCTCCTGATGGCCCCTCTCCCCTCCCCATCCCCTGCAGGCTATCCTGACACACATGCGGGTGGAGTGCAAGTGCCACGGGGTGTCGGGCTCCTGTGAGGTAAAGACGTGCTGGCGAGCCGTGCCGCCCTTCCGCCAGGTGGGCCACGCACTGAAGGAGAAGTTCGACGGCGCCACCGAGGTGGAGCCACGCCGCGTGGGCTCCTCCAGGGCGCTGGTGCCGCGCAACGCACAGTTCAAGCCGCACACAGATGAGGACCTGGTCTATCTGGAGCCCAGCCCGGACTTCTGCGAGCAGGACATGCGCAGTGGCGTGCTGGGCACGAGGGGCCGCACGTGCAACAAGACGTCCAAGGCCATCGACGGCTGCGAGCTGCTGTGCTGCGGCCGGGGCTTCCACACGGCGCAGGTGGAGCTGGCCGAGCGCTGCAGCTGCAAATTCCACTGGTGCTGCTTCGTCAAGTGCCGGCAGTGCCAGCGGCTGGTGGAGCTGCACACATGCCGGTGACGGCGTCCGCCCTGCGCCAGCAGCCACCTCGCGGCCCGGGGAAGGCCGATAATTTAAACAGTGCCCCCGCACCTACCCCAAAAGATACTGGTTGTATTTTTTGTTTTGGTTTGGTTTTTGGGTCCTCATGTTATTTATTGCTGAAACCAGGCAGGCGGCCCCAAGGGCACCAGCCCGGGCCTCCCTGAAGCCTGGGCCTTTGTGGCTGCCACTGACCAAAGGGATGTCACTGGTGCCTCTGGCTGTCCACATGTGGCCACTGCTGACCACTCGGTTGTTATCTGTATCTGGTTTTCTACTTACAGACTTAAACTGGGTTAACAAGGAGTGTTGGTCACATGCCTACTAACCCTGCCATCTAGGGAAGGAGGTGGCCCTAGGGCAGGGGGAGATCAGTGCCATCTTGATGGAAGCTGCACCCCTGCACATCCACACCGACCCCCGGCAGCTTGAGCCTGGCAGCCTAGTCTCCCAAGCCCCCTGGAAAGGGAATGAGCAGAGAGCAGATACTAGCTCAAGGGCAAAGGGTTCATTTGGTGAGACGAGGGCAAGAGAAGGTCCTAGCCCCACGCTGGAGCCCAGCCCACCCGGCCTCCCCAGTCCAAGCCACCACTCCCCTCGCTTCCAGGCAGGAGAACCAGCTGCCGTCGTGGGCCCAGAGGTCCCGGCCAGGCCTTTGCCGTGACACCTCTAGGTGTGTCTCCTTGCAGCGCCACTCGTCTGTGAGCTGAAGAGTGAACATCTCACGTGCAGAGGAACCGGCCAGCGGAAAAGCCCTTTCCCACCCATTGTTTCACTCACTGAACCAAATTTCCTGAGCAAACACCATGGTCTCAGCCCTGTCCTGGGCCATCCCGTAGGGCGATGGCAACAGTCCTGGGAGGTGCACGAGACAGAGGTGGCTGTGCCCATTGTGCAGCAGAGGGGCACTGCTCGGCCAGGTCCCAGCGCAAGCTCATGAGAGGCACGCCCGGAAGAGCCCTGCAGCCAAGGTTCCTCCTGGCACCTTACCCAAAAGCCCAGGAACTGGAGGTCTCCTTGGGTTCGAGCCTTGGGGAGGGGGCACTGGCTGGAGGAAGAGGGGCCAGGAAGTAGCAGAGTCACAGATCACAGGCTAGACTGGAGGCCACACGGTGCCAGGGTGCAGAGCAGGCTCTGAAGGAAGAGGTGGACAGCTAGAAGGCTGACGAAGTGAGGTGTCAGCAGCTGAGGCACCCCTGCCCCCAGGTACCCTGGGCACTGAAGAGAGTCCCCCAGAGAAAGCACCAGCAGCCTGGGCCTGGCCTTACGCCCCAGCCAAACCAGCAGGAGCACCGCCCAAACCTCTGTGAGCAGGACGTGCACACAGCGACACTGGGCCTGACCCCACTGCTGCTTCTCTGTCAGCCCAGTTTCCAAACTGCCCCCTTAAGGGGGCCCCAGGCTCCTGGTTCAAGATCTTGAGCTCTGGGGTCCCCGCTGGAGGTTCTGAGACTCCAAGCCCTTGGTTCGAGGGTTCCATGTCTGAATTCAAAGTCCCAGACTGAGAATATGGGCTCCGGCCTGTGGAAGCTCTCCTCCAGGCCTTGCGGTTGGTGCCTCCTGGTGCTGGCTTCCTCCCGAAGAAAGGGTCAACACCCTTGGCCCCGAGCCAAACTCTCTGCTCAACGTCCATCCAAGAAGGCCGAAACCAAGTGAGATGCTGCAGCCACACTGGAATGAGGGTAATCTGGGGGCGGGCAGGCCCTGATGTGGATGAAAGCTGAGCACACTAAGCATCCCCACAGCGGCCCAGCTGTCACTGCTCCTCTGGCAGGCTCTGTTCAGCTATCTGCTCAGTGCCAGGGAAAACGCTATCCCTCACTGGCAGAGCACGGACCCAGACAAAGCACGCTTGGGAGACCCCTCCCCCTCCAGAGATGGGGCAAAGCCACTCTCCCCCACCCCCAAATCCTGTCCTCAGAGCCAGGGGCCCGGGAGGTTCAGGCCGGATGCTTGTATTGCGGCTGCTGCCCCAGGAAGAAGTGAGAGGGTGCCCGCTCACAGGCTTTACCTTTCCACCTGACGGGGGGCTCTCTCAAAGTTGCCCGCCCTGGGGTTCTGAAGAGAACGACCTCTGTAAGGCAGACTAGATTCTAGGAACCTCTGCCCAGCCCTACATCACCAGCACCCCAAAGGTCAAAGGGACCTACAGCCACAGGAAAATGGAGCTCCCTTGGAAACACCCAGCTCCCAACTGTCCCAAATAACGAGGAGGAACCAGCCCACGCCTTACGTAGCCCACCCACTCTGGAAGCTGGCCAGGGGATCCAAGTCCTGCCCGAAACCCTCTCCATTAGTCTCCATAAGGCAAAGGTGATGTCCTCTGAGGCCGAGGGCTAGATACGCCCCAGCTCTGGATGCTGCTACCCCTCTGCTGCCCGTACCCCATCCTCTCATTTTTATACTAGGCCCCTTGCCATTGTGACACCCCCATGAAATAGTCTGATGCACGATAAAATGATTATTTCTTTATCTTGTAATTGTGAAGGTGGCTTTTTTTTTTTGTAGAAACGGGAGAAGAGAGCTGTGGAGGAGGACCTGGAAAAAGCAGATAAATAGTTACGAATTCTAGATACGAGGACCCTCTGGGCCCTCTTTCCTTCTGAATTGGTTTGATGGCCACGCAGGAAAAACCCACCGGCATGCTATCTGGAATCCCCTTTAACACATGAAGCTATACCTGCGCTTCATCGAGCCACAATCAGCTACTTAAGCCCTGGCCTGAGCCAAGGCCTCAGAACCCTTCTTGAGCATTGATATTGAGGATAAACAAATACAATGACGGAGAAGGGTCTGGTGAAGTGGGTGCCAACTCAGAAGGTAAAGAACAAGTCAAAACGAACTTAGTTCCTGCCCAAGGAAACAGGGATCCAAGGCCTGTGGCTAGAAGTCCACTCCAGAACTGGAGCCTGGTCAAGATGAGAAGTCTGGATGGAAAACTCCACATAACTCAAGCCAGAGCTGATGGGAAGGCCCAAGGTGGCTTCTCAGGAACCTGAGTCTAGTGAAGTCCTTACCAAGGGAGCCATGGAGCCATGGTCTGTCCCCCTGGACCCCACCCCCTGCAGCAAATTCACACCAGCCTGGAAGCAGTTAGGCTGCTATGTGCTTGGCTTTCCAAAAGTTTAGCGGGACATTAATAAAATGGAGGAGGCAAGTGCTTCTAAGGCAGCAGAGGTGTGTACAGATTTGTGAAGAACTGGGGAAGGGGACAATGGAGGGAGAGAAGAGTCTAGAGTATGAGTGGAGAGAAAAGGACACCTCATCCTTAAGTCAGGGTCAAGGCAGGGTGGGCAACTGACGGCATAGAGGGTCAAAGACGGCCGAACAGAGAGGCGATGGCCTCCATAGCCAACCATCTCCTAGGATGGAAAAAGGACCCAGGCTTTACAATTGAACGGACACGGGTTAGAATCCAGTGCTGCCGCGTCTTCACTACATGGGAAATTGGGCAGCACATCATCCCTCACTGGGACCCACTTTCTTCTTCTGATGTTAATATGGGACTATTCCCCCTGCCCCAACTTCAAGGGGGGCTAAATAGTAATAAGACCTGTTTCTTGGGGATGTTAAATAAAATACGTATAGCTCAACAAATGGCAGCTACTGGTATGAACATTTCTATTCCCTTTTCAGGAATGTAGGAGGCAGTTAAGGTGGCTCTAAAGTTGAGGGAGCCAAAAGGAAGGATGAAACAAGGAAGAAATCAGAGATAAGAGCTAAAGACAGGTGATCCTACTTTGGCCCCATCCCCCAAATCAGAAACCGACAGATGTCTCGGGACACAGACCCCCAGCCAGGAGACAAGAGACCCCAGGGGTCAGGATACCCAGGCAACAGCAAGCAAGGCAATGGCAGAGCTGTCCCGAGACACCAGCAGGAGAGGCTGAATCCAGACCCAGGTCTCAGTGTCCAAGCAGAGCTAGGACAGGAAACAGCGGCCAAGGAGTGGAGGAAGGAGTGTCAAAGCTGTTAGAAGTACATGTAGTAGGGCTCAGGGGCTCTGCCTACAAGGATGGAAGGTTTCGGGGAAGGTCAGCTCATGGAGAGCCTGTGTCCGGATCCATTCTGGACAGCTGTCCTCACAAGTCAGGCCTGAAGATCTCTGGGAAAGCTGTGAGGCTGTGACAAAGTGGATGTCCTTCTCAGCCCCTGCCTGACACCAGTGGCCCAAGAGATGTCTGGGGAGACCAGAGGCAGAGTTTGAGGTCTTGGGCCAAGAAAGGGCCAGAGAACACAGGCAGACAGAGTGGTAGGAGGAAGTACAGGGTTCTGGGCAACTGAGAGGAGCTAAGAAAGAGAGTGAGGGAAAGGCAGGAAGTTGGGAGGACCAACACAGAAAGAGAGAGGGAGACACAGGAGAGAGAGAGAGGACAGTGTTATGGGACCGGAGGATGTCTGGGCACAGGAGCCCAGCAGCCTCCTGGCAAAAGGAGAAAGTGCTGAGCTTCAGAAGGCGGCTGACTCAAGAAAGGAGGAGGGGGTCTAAGGGATGTGGGGGAAGGGGCGGAGTGTGGCCTGCCCTGGCCCAGGCAATGACTTCATAGGTATCTCCCCCCACTCCTTCCTGAGCCGCCAGCCCTGGTGACCCCCTGCCCGCATCTCAAGGGTCTAGGCCAAGCAGGCGCTGACAGGGGAGAGAAGGGGCCCTCCTGGGCCGGGCCCCCAAGCCTGGCATAGTGCCTGCTGGGAAGGAGGGGCCTAAAGGCCCAGCCCTTGTCAGCATCCCGGCCGGCACTTCGGAGGCAATTAGCAGCCCAGCTGAGCTAATCCCCCGCCTGGTGAGGCCAACACAAACAGGCCCAGGCCGGGTGCACACTCGCCTCCCTGTTTGCTGAGGGGCCCGGTGGTCCGCCAAGAATAACACCAATAACCCGGGGCCTTCTCTAGGTTAAGAGGAGGACCGGGGCTTGCTGAAGAGCTGACAGTGCCCGACAGAGCATACTCTGGCCAGGCGCCCTGGCTGCCCCAGAAAGGCAGCCACTGTTCCCAAGCCTTGGGCCAGCCAGGAAGAGGAAGCTGGACACAAGGAGCCATATACTCTGATTCAGCACCCACCCCCACCCCTACCCATGCCACCTGTGAGGGAGAAGGGCCAGCTCAGGCTTGTGCTGCCTTGGCCAGCCTAACTGGGCCCTCTGGTCAGGACCCAAGGATTGCAAGCTCCACGCTGGACATAGGAACCCAGAGACAATTCAGACCTGGACCTTGCCCTCAAGGGGACCATGGTCTAGTGGGAGACCAGACTGTGTATGACCTTGGAGCAGGGCCAGTCCCTAGACCTATGAGCAACACACCCAGACTTGGGATGGCTAGTGAAGAAGCCCCACAACCAAGACGACAAAGGGAGACCCCGGAGAAGACAAAAACTGAGGTCCAGAGACTGGGAGAAGACAAAAACTGAAGTCCAGAGACTGACAAATGGGGTAGATGGCACCGAGAGAGGCAGGAAGGATCCAGAACACACTTGTAGCACAGGCTGATCCTGGACCAGGAATTACTAGACATAATTAGTTCAACCTGGCAACCGCTGGGAGAGCCCGGGACCTAGACAATGCCCTACTCCTGCTCCCCATTTCCTGATTCTACCTTCAACGGCCTTTGGCTGGACACCATCTCTTTTTTGAGTCGAACTCTCTATCTTTGGTTTGGTTCTTCATCTCCCTAGGGACCTCTGGACTTTGCAACAACATCAAGAACTGCAGCCTCCTTGGAGCTTCCACTTGGGAAAGTGACACAGCCTCCCATAATGAGCGGGGCTCCTCAGGATGCCGTGACCATCAGCACGCGACAGTACACTTACCAAGCACCCACTGACTATGGGGTCAGGCCCACACTGACCTCCACCCACCTGCATTATCCTACCTCGTGATCGCAAGCAAGCAACAGTACACAGGTTATTTCCTGTTGCATAAACCAGCTGAGGGGCAGTTTCACAGATAAGGTGACTGAGGCCCACAGAAAGGAAGAGACTTGCCTACAGTCAGAGCCCATGTCTTCAGACTCCTATCAGGATGGAGTGTGTCACCAGGCTTCTCCTCCACTCCCACAACCATCTCCATTTTCCCTCACCCCACTGTTGGCCTAGACCTACCTTTGACAGTCCTGGGCCAAAGGGCCTCTGAGCCTTGAGGCCACCCCTCCCCACAAAGCAGCATTAGGTTCCAGCTGGGCTAAGTCAACTCTGTCTCTCTGCTGGGGACCTATACGTTGCTCTGTTGACAACTTTCTCTAGGGCAGAGAGTAAGGAAGGCTGGAGTCACAGTGCTAGGGCTGACAAAGCCACAGCTGGAAACAGCAGCCCTGCCCACTGTCCCCTGCTCTGGCTAGTCTGGCAGAAAAAGGTGTAGGGCCAGTTCGAAGCCTGCCAGAAAGGCCATTAGGCTCTCAACCCCAGCAGGAAGGGGCTGATGGGCCACGGCCTGAACTCTCTTTGGGCTGCTCCCACACCTGCTCTAGAACATCTAGCCTGAATCATGGTATAGAGGAGTGGATGGACTCCTTTTCCCCTTCAGTTCAACCAAAAAGGAAGCTATCTTTCAAAAAGGTCATTTACTAAGGAACGGAGGAAAAAGCAAGCATATCTTAAGTACACAGAAACGAGCAGATTCCTAGGCAGGACTTAAAACAGCACCTAACCAGGGTCCGATAGATGCTGCCTCTCCCTTCCTTGTGAGGCCCCTTCCAGACATCAGGACCTCGGGTCTCATTCCAGCTCCATTGCTGACAACCTGTGGAATGTGAATCGAGCTAATACCCTCTAAATCTCATCAGTAAAAGAGAGATGAAGACAACGGCAGAGCCAGAACCAGACCCAGTCCTATTCCGAAGCCTCTACCTCCACCCTGCCTGAAACACTGAATGGGGAAGTGCTTCATGGACTGTAAGGGACACTAATGGTTGTCACCGGCCGGCACCTGGCTCCTTCCTTAAGAGTGACGGAAATGGGTGCTAGCATGCGGGGATGGCATTGTGGGCTCCCGGTCCCATAAGGGATTTGCTGGGTCTCACTTCTCCTGGGAGTCTTTCCATCCCTTCTCGTCCCTCCTTCCAGCACCTCTTGCAGCCTGGACCTCCTCCTCACGCCCTTCCCGGACAGCGGCTGGAGCCACCTGGGAAGCTTCAGGAATGGCTGATGGTTACCGCGGCCAGGACAGGGCGAGTTGCTGCCCCTCTGATTCATCACAGAGCTGGAAAAAATCCAGAGAAGTGACCAAGAGGATGCAAGGCTGCTGCTAAGACTTCAGACTGCTTTGGTCTGGAAAGAGGGAGCGAGAGAGGGCAGCTCAGTCATTCAAATCAGAAGGGGTAAGGGCGGGGACTTCGGACTCCTTCAAAAGAGCAGGCACGGCGTTGGTGGAAGCAGCCTGAGCACCGACATTGCCCCAATACGGGAAGCAGCCTCTTCAGGCCTCTGGCTGGCTGGCTGACCTCATATGAATTAGCCCCCATCAATGTCCTCTCACCCCCCACCCCCGCCATGCCATTTCAAAGGCTACCGTGGAAACTGACCCATAATCGAGGCCATGTCCAGTAAACAGTCCCATGTCCCAACCCCCTCACTTCTGCCCTAGGACAGGCACGACCCTCTTCCCACTTCCCAGTTAGCAGAGCCATGTCTAAGGACAGCAGCCCACACACACCCCACTCCTCAACTCTCAGCAACACGGCAGAGGATTCCTGGTTCACAGGCTGTTCGGGCACCCACCTGCACCCACAGCGTGCCTTAGGGCCACAGGAGGCCCCCGGAATGGTGAGGACAAAAGCAGGTTACTCCCCTCCAACTTGCCCTCAAGGGTCAGAGCTCTGTCCAGCTGCCTCCGCAGAGAAATCAGCTCAAGCAGGAAAAGAGGTTCTCAACCTTTAACCTATACCCCTTGCCTTTAGAGACAAAACTTACTTTGTTAGCTCTGACATTTCAAAATAAGTCTGGTATCTAAAATAAACCTTTCAAATTACATACACCATTTGTCCACTGGCTATTCAAAGGCTTCCCCCCAAGGGTGCTTAGTGCTTACAAGCTCTGGAGTCAGATAGCCCCAGCTCTACCGCGTCCTAGCTGTATGCCTTAGGTAAGTCCTTCAACCTGCCTCCTGGGTTAGAAACTGAGCTACTGTGAAGCTAAAGCACGAAAAGCACTTAGCACGCTGCCTGTCACACCACTTGTACTCGGCCATGAAGCTAGTACCGCTGCTGTTAACGTTAGAGAATGTTCCTGCTGCCCCCCGTCACCCATGACCCTAAGCCTGGCCCCACCAGACGTTTCAGAATGGACCCCCCAGACTTCAGCTGGGCAGAGGACACGCGCCACAGAAAAATGGGCGGCCCCCCTCCTGCAGATCTGTGCTTCCCCTGCAGTACATGGCGCGTTGTGCCATACACGCTCCTGCTTCCGTTTTCATATCCTCCCTCTCAGACTGGGAGCCCTCTCAAGGTGGAATCTACATCTTCTATTTTATATGGGCAAAGTGGGGGCAGGGAGGCTGTTGTCCAGAATCGCTGAATAAATGCCAAAGGAAGCAAGGCGGGCGCTCCAGAGAACAGTGTGACGCAGCCACCTGCCGCGCTAGACAGGGCTGCCTACCTGTGGAGGGCTGCATGGGAGAGGCCTCAGAAGCTCGCTAACAGCACAGCCGTATGACTGTTATCCTGGCCTCCTCCAGAACGAAGGAGGCTTGCAGGCAAGCAGATCAAACCATCTTCATCCACCGCTATGCCTGGATGGCGGGACCCCACTCCCTTTTCAAGGCCCCAGAGAAGAGCTGCAGCCTGGGTCCACGGGCCTGGTCCCCGCGCAAGGCCTCCCCAGAGGGCCAGACCACATGGCTTTGTTATAAATGATGCCCTGGACAGCCATCTGACCCACTGTCTCCTGGTCTCATCTCCGCGTTCCTACAGCCTCGGCCAAGGACAACAGTGTGGACTCATTTCTTCAGGGCCCAGAGTGAGAGGCTCCCCAGCACCTGGGAGCAGCTGGAAGTTGGAACTCAAGGACTCATCGCTGCTGGTCTCCCCGTCCTGTGCCAAGTGCATCTGTAAACAAGCCTTCACAGTGGCTCCCTGCAGCTGTTCCCAAGGGAACAAAAGGGAGAGAAACCAGCAAGAATCAGAGCAACCCACAGCTTGCAAGTAAGAACTGAGCCAGGCAGGGCCTGGTCTGGAAGATGCTCCCCGGGTATGGCCAGTCCTGTGCTGCTGGCCCTGTGCCCAGAGCCTCAGATGGGTTCACCATTGCCCGGCACTGCTGCCCTGTGCCAGGCTGCTGGGACCCCCAGAGGCATGGGGCGGTGTCACACTGCTGTAGGTCCCGATGTTTTACTAGCTGGCGGAGAGAAAGAGCTTGCTGGGGCGGAGATGCCTGGATGCTGGGCTGTTGTTCGTGATCCTGTTTGCTATAAAACAGCCAGACATTCCTAGGACCTGGAATCACGCCGAGGCCATGGAGCTAGCTTTCCCGGCCATATATCTCCAGGCGGGGGACAGGCCTGAGACATCTGAGATAATAAAGACATGATTGTCTCAGTCCTGGGGCTTGTCTCCCCTTTGTCCCAGGGCCTAGCAGCCAACAAGAAGTTTAAAGACATCCTCCCCCTTCTCCTGGGAAAGTACAAATGCATCGGATTCTATCGCCCCTGGGGTGAGCTTCCCAAGAACCAGGCCTGAGATGCCTGCTCTCAGCTCACCAGCACAGAAGGCAATCGAGGGTCCATCTGTCAGCAGCACCCAAGAGAGACTGCAAAGAACTCGGATACACAACAGTCACTCGGGGACATGCCTTCTCTGTATACGCATCTCTAATTCTCACCAGCCCCACAACATAGCAACTATGCCACTTTAGGGATGAAGACACGAAGCTGAGAGAAGTTAACGGACTTGTCCAAAGTCACAGCTGTTTGATAGCACAGATGGTTTGAAACCTAGATCTGTTCTACTGCAAAGCCTGCGACCTCTGCAGTAACCCTCAACTTCCACGCACACAGGCTTTTACACGTTCCTTCTTCCCTAATGTCCTGCTTCGTAACCCCAAAGAGGGCGGCTTCCCCTTTAATACCCTTATCCTTAGTAACAACTTCAAGAGGAGTGAAGCAAAACGCAGACTCCTTAATCTGGAAACCAAAAGCCGCAGCTGCCAGCCTGGTCTCCCACAAGTCATTTCCACCTGAATCTGACCGAGTGATAGCAACGACCTGCCCCACGGATGCGTGGCTTCACAGAAGGAAAACAGACATGAGGAGCGCTAAGGATGACCCTTACCCATTTCGCGAATTAGTGGAATGCCAGTCCCAGCTTTCCTAAACGCAGAAGCCGCTGGGGAGAGAAGGGGCATCATCCACACGGAGGTAAGGGGCTCAGCGGAGAGGAGCGTGGGACTCAGAACCAGAGACCCTGATTCAATCTGTGAAATCTTATAGAAGCTGAACCCTGAGTCAGTTTTCTCACTTGTAAAATAAACACCTGTTCTACTTGCCTCACAGGCTTTTTGGAAGATGAACAGGAGACGTTATTATGACCTGTGCGTGTTTTTCCCCCTGCTGGATTCTTTTGCCTTCCTGACTCCCCCTCTCTTCTCTGCCTCTCTTCTGTTCAGACATCTGAACTCACCGTGTGCTGAACAGCATACTGGATACAAGGAGAGGCTCGCACACAGGTTGAGAAAAGATGACAGAGACATAGAAAGATTAGACAGCAGGAGACCAGAGCCAACCGCCTACCAGTGAACTGCTGAGAAATGGCCAGGGCCCGTTTAAGCCTCGGGCCTGGCCAAGCCCCCTCAGCTGTGGAGACTCCCCGCGAATTCAGACATTCATCTGCCCACAGGCAAGGATATGGACACGATCTTTCGAGGCTACCTTCTAGTCCAGGATCCCACCCATCTGCCCCTAAGTCTCTTTCTCTTTCCTGTATTCACAGGCCCTCACGACTTAGGGAGCCGCAACTGAGGTACCTCTCTTAGATATACCAGTTCCCTCCTTGGGAGCAAGAAGTGGCTGAGAGAAACCAGTCAGTTGGACATCTTTCTAAATGACCCAGGAAAAGGCTGAAGATTTCCCTTATGTATCCATTTTGGCCATCTAGGTTCAGAACCGTAAAAAATGTTGGGGCGCCTGGGTGGCTCAACTGGTTAAGTGTCCGACTTCGGCTCAGTTTGAGCCCTGCGCTGGGCTCTGTGCACAGCTCAAGTCTGGAGCCGGCTTCAGATTCTGTGTCTCCCCTTCTCTCTTCGACTCTCCCCTGCTCGTGTTCTGTCTCTCACTCTCAAAAATAAACATTAAAAAAATTTTTTTTTAATTTAAGAAAACGTGGAGGTCATCTGGCCTAACGGCCCAGTCCCAGTGCACACCTTTAAGAGGACTTCTCTGCTTACACATGCTCCGACCAACCTAAACCTTCCCCACAGCCCCGAACTACACCAATTCCAACTCCTAGACCACACGTGCATCTCTCTCAACTCGATGCTGCTGCTCGTAAAGGGACACAGTGTGTCTGTCTGTAACAAAAGATATCTTGGTCTACAAGCTCCCCAAACACAGAGGCTGCACCAAAGTTTCGTTCATGACCCAACTTTTTAAAATGGGGAGAATAAAGACTGACGCTTGGCTACAGGATAACTGAAAGATACTCAATTACTTGAGAAATCGACGTTAGATCAATGGCTCTGGAGGGTATCAATGGTTCTAAGAATTATACAGTACGGGCTACAGGTACGAGTGACAAGTGACTGTGGGCAGTGGGCTCTTTTCCCAGCAATTTGAGAGTCTGTACTCTTTTCCCAGGGGCAATGAGAACGACAGAAACCCAAGAAACCTTGCTAAGTCCCAGGGGTACAACCAACCATATTTTTCTTGCTATTTCTCTGCCACCTAGTGGCTCCTCTGGAGCATTACAGGTCCGCCTCCGCACATTCTCCTCTGCTCCCCCAGCGTCTCCCTAAGTAACAGTACCACTTAGCAGAGCAAGCAGTTATGCTGGGTTTACTGCTAGTGTTCAGAACACCGCAAGATGGGTATTAATTTCATTTTTCAAATAGGAAAACAAAGGCTTACAGAAGGAAAGTCACCTGTCCAGGGCTGCACTGAAGGTCGGTGGGAAATGTGATACCTAACTCCATCCCCGTGCCTTTGCACTGTTATCGCTCCTCCTGGAGAAACAGAAGGCCCCCAAGCTAAAGACAGTCTCAACTCGTCCACACATCTCTACACGGTTCAAGCTCCCGTTGGTTCCCATTCTGGTCAGGCAGATGACACCACAGCCTCCGCCGGCCCCAGCATACAGTGGGCACAGCGGTGAGAACTGGGCAAATCATTGGAGTCAATTTCTCCACCTGAGAACTAGAAGGCCACACAAAAAACATGTACACCAACATTCACAGGGGCATGATGCATAACGGCCAAAAGGTGGAAACAACAATCAATCGACAGATAAATGAATCAGACAAAATAAACTGTATATTCAATACAATGGAACAACATTTCTCCATAAAAAGGAATGAAGTTCTGATATATGCTAAAATATGGATAAACCTTAAAAACATTACGGTAAATGACAGAAGTTAATCACAGAAGACCACACACACCACAAGATTCCATTTATATGAAATTTTCAGAACAGGCAAATCTATGGCAAGAGAAAGCAGACAAGTAGCTGCTTAGGGACGGAGGGACTGGGGGCAAGGGGGCAGAGGGCTCACGAGGTGACAGCTAAAGGGTAAAGGGTGGGTTTCTTTCTGAGGTAAAGATGATGTTCTAAAATATATGATAATCGTAGTTGCACAAATCAGTGACTACATTAAAAACACTGAATTATATACTTTAAGCAAACTGTGTGGTATATGAATTATATCTAAATAAAACTATTACACCTCACCCCACATCAAAATAATGAGAGTTTAGGGCTAAATAACCTCTAAGGGCCCTTCCAGTTGGCTTTTCTTTTCTTTTTTTTTTTTTTTCCAGTTTATTTATTTTGAGAGAGAGACAGAAAACAAAGGAGGAGGGGCAAAGAGAGAGAGAGAGAGAGAGAGCGAGAGAGGGAAGAGAGGAGAGAGAGAGAGAGAGAGAGAGAGAGAGAGAATTCCAAGCAGGCTCTGCACTATCAGTGCAGAGCCCGACATGGGGCTCAAACTCACAAACTGAGATCATGACCTGAGCCAAAATCAAGAGTTGGGACACTTAACCAACTAAGCCACTCGACACCCCTCTGGTTGGCTTTTCAATGGACAAAGTCATCTGTTGTTGTCGGTCCAACCAACTAAGCCACTCGACACCCCTCTGGTTGGCTTTTCAATGGACAAAGTCATCTGTTGTTGTCGGTCCCAGCACTGGTGACTCGGCCTGAACCAACTCAAACTAGTATGAAGACTAGTCCCATCTAAGGCCACCTGAGTTAACTGTGCTCCACACCCTCCCGTCAAGTCACGGGTAGCTTCTACCTCCAAAAGGTGGCCATCCTGTCTTCCTACCTTAAGGAACCCATCCTGCAAGCACCTACAGACCCACTGACTCTAGGAAAGAAAAACAGGAGAGACACAGCCTGCCTCCAGTTCTGATCTTTTCTCTTTTTACAGAGGTCTTCCTAAAGTGTGGCTCCAGCCTGAGCTCAACCTTCTGAGAATATTTATTCACATTTTGGGGGCAGCATAAATTGTGGGAAACACACTGGCTTTGGAATCAGACAGATCTCAAGCTGAATCACGGATTCATCATTGTGAAGCTTTGGCTTGGGCAAGTTACTCTGAGCCTAAATTTCCTGAAAAATAGTTATGAATAAGCTCTCACTACTCTTATGGACACAGCATGTGTATCATTTGGGGATAACGTTACCGCAAGGCAGACCTGCTGCACAGGACAACAGAAACGCACGCTCTCCCGCAAGCCCTGGCTCGACTGACTGTATCCTCTCTGAGACAGCGCAAAAGCCGCAAGCGCCGCCTGACTGTTCCCCTCACCTACAGTCTTCTTGCACTGAGGCAGAGTCTGATGGCCTACAACCTCTGGGAAGAACTCCCTGTCTGCAGATTTCCTATTTTCCTATAATGTGGTAAATACTAAGTTCTGCTGCTCCTCACTAGTAAGAACTGCTCGTCCAGTCTTTTGAAAGAGCGAGCATCCTCTGTTGCGAAGTAGGAACGAAGCCCTGGAGTGTATACGCCACCTAGACGGGTTCTGCCACCACACGTGCTGTACGTGACGCTGAGCAAGCACCCGTCATCGCCTGAGATCTCCTCTAGGTTTACAAAACCCACCCTGAACCTGTGATCGTGAACGCTGATCTGTTTAACAAACAATCAACGTCCAAGTAAGGCAGAAGAGAGGCCTAAAACCAGAAAGCAGAAATACGCTGTTAGGGCCAGACTAGCCACGTGCTAGATTTTTAGCTGTATCACTGGCACCACACCACCAGACCCTCTCTCTGTGTACTCTAACTTGTCTCTTTCTGTAAGATTGAATATGGATCTGTCATCCTACTTGTAATAAACTCTGGAGGAGGTAGGTAGTATTATTATCCCCACAAGAGAAATATCGAAGTTAAAAAACTTGCCCAAGATCACACAGCAGTAACCAGTGGAGCCAAGATTCAAGCCCAGGCAGTCTGGCTCTAGAATCCCTGTTGCTCATTATTACTCTATACTGCCTCCTGCAAAACGGACAGAATAGCAACAAACGTTCCCTGCAATGAGCAAATACCAAAGAGTAAACCAACATGGGATGATTTACCATTCTGAACCCACTAACATCAAATTGGATGCTTTTTTATGAGAAGAATCCCCTAACAGACCAATCTTTGTCGTTTTGTCTAACTGTATGGTCACGAGATTGAAGAGACACTCACTATCCCCTAACCCTTAAGGCAATTCTGCAAAAAGTCAGCAGGTATCACTGGCTTGATGTAAGGAGACGTACTAACAAGCTAAAGCAGTTTGCTCAAACACAGCTTGTTATTAACAGAGTCTAATTCAAATTTAGATCCCTCTACTCCAAAGTATATGTTTTTCCTACTATTCAATATTCCTAGATCCCTTATTATGAAACTGGCGCTAGAACGATTCCCAAAACACAAACGGCAGCAAATGTTCTATCTGCTTTATATAAATTGTAACGGAGAATGCCAAGATACTTGTAAGAGAGGTATCTGTAAAAGGATCTAGTTTCACTACTGAATCCTATTAACTCTTGGATCGTACTGATATTCTCAGAAGGAAGTGATCCCTAAGAGAGGGAAATCTGATGTCTGCCACTCTTAAGAACCACATTTATCCTATCAACAAAAATTAAGTCAGTCTTTACTGGATATTGCAATATATTAAAACATTACAGACTGAACCAACTTTTAGAATCTCTCAAATATATCAATGAAAATCTAACTCTTTTTGAAGACTCAATAGTCCACTTGTACATTTCATATATAGGTTTGACGGATTTTTCTGAACTGCCCGTCAACAGCAAAAACTCCGTACAGCTGTAGAGGCGATCCTGGACGGCGATGTCCGCCCCTCTCGGCAGAGCCCCGCAAGTCCCACAGAAGGGCGCGGAGGGTGTGCATCCGTGTTTGCGACAAGGAAGCAGGAGGAGGTGGCGCTGCTGGCCTGGCTTCAACGGCAGCATCTCTGGCCACAGGACATCTTTTCGGTTTCCCTCATGGGTCCCTCTCTAAGACTTTATTTGGAAGAAAAGAGGTCTACTGCTAAAAAGACACAAACCAAAAAGGAAGGGAAAATCATTCTTATCTACACATGAGGAAACTGAGGCCCAAAGAGGTTACACCTAGTTGTCCAAGGAAACTGATGCCCCAACTGGAACCTGGGTTTCCAACTCGAAATCCGGAGAGTTATATAGTACTACCACGGGAGAAATGGCGAGAACATCAAACACCACAAAGCAAGCTAAAAACAAAAACAGGACTCCACTTAGTCACGCTATATCTACCAGGGGCCAATATCCCTACGGGCTAAGGAAAGACCGGTCTTAGCACAAACTGGCATCTAAGGCAGGGAAATTTCTGCAAACTCCGCACCCCAGAGTGAAGTCGTTCTGGCATGAGGCAAGTGAGGAATTTACGGCGCCTGCCCACCTTCACGAGCTGCCAAGGGATGCGCCAAACTCCCTAACATCCAAGCAGTTGTGAAGTCCTTGAGTTAGGGTGGAAAGGGAACAGCTCTTCAGGGAGGAAGAGATTCAGAAGCAAGCCCAAACTCTCTCTCCCAGAAGACCAACTGCAGACCTCACAAAGCTTTACAAAGGAGGTGCTGCGGGTGGACGCTGAGGCTCCACTGTGAGGTCTGAAGCTCCCAACAAATGGCTGCCCCATCACAGGGCTGTAAGAGAAAGTAAGACAGAGTCTCGAGCTCCCGGAAAGTCTCATCCTGTTCCCAGCAACATGGCTGAGGGCCCCTGACTTGTAAAGCAGCCTAAGACCAGAAGCCCACAGAGTTCCCTGCCCTGGTTTGAAGAGAGCCGACGAGGAGGATAACGGTGATGACGGTTTCGATCCGCTCCATTTCCTGCCTAGTGCTTCCTACTTGCGAGCAGTGCTTTCCATGCAGCATTTCATTTAACCCTCACAATTCACAGGTAAAGTAGAGCTGTTTCCATCTCACAAAGGAGAATGCAAGACTCAGGTTTAAGTTACTTGCCTAAGGTCAAAGGTCAAGTTAGTGACAGAACCAAAACTCAAATCCAAAGTCGGTTGTGCATTTTCTATCACAATGCCAAGCTGTTTAACCTCAGTCTTGCCATCTGACAAGTGGTATCATCTATCCCACCTCCCTTACGGGGTTGTATTGAGGATCAAGGGAAATCACTAATCCTAACATGATCTGAGGCTTCTGAGTCTACTACCTAAACTCAAAACAGCGTGAAGACCCCTGACCTTTGCGGAGAAGATGGAGCTCCAGAATCCCAATCACCTCAATCTATTTGGTTAAAATTAATGGGATTTTGCTATCTAATGACGAGGTTCCTTTCTCCTAATCAAGCCCATCTTAGATACATGGAATATACGAAGGTGCTAAAGGCCATCCCGTGGGATGGTGAGAACAGAAAGGGTGCCAGGCTTCAGAACTGACACTCTCATCATCCCCCCAGCCTTGAGTACTCCCTAAGGTCCAGCTTTCTCATCAACGAACCCCGCTCTGCCAACTCAGAGCTCCTACAATGAAAAAAGGGCAGTTGAACAAAGACACTAGGGGCAGACTACCCAAATCTAAAGGCATCTCAGGATCCTCTAAAGGTACACAAAGGAAAAGAGGACCATTCCCCCATGCTACAATTGCTGCTGAATTCGCCTCCCCCAAAAAGCTCCTACCCAATTAACCTGCCACTGTAGATGAAGATTTTTATATTGCTATGCTTGCTCAGGGCATTATACGGCGTTTCGACTACAATTTCAGTGTTATAATTAGTCACATTCGCTTATTTTCGCAAGATATAAATGGCGAAGCACACAGGTTCCAGAATCAGACAGATCTGAGCTCTAGCTCTGGCTGGAGACATTAAGCAATTATGGAGCCTCAGAGTCCTTATATATAAAATGAAGATCCTTGTAGTACCAATCTCTGTTGTGAGGGCTAGATGTGACAATACTGTGGATTTAACATGGAGCAAAGCACATAGTAAGTGCTCAATAAACACAGCTGTTCTTTCACCAGAGTATGGGCCATTTCTTCATGATCCTCAGTAATTAGAACAGAGCCCTGAGTGTGATTAATGTTCTCTCACTTGTTTATAAAGGGCCCTTAAAAGCTACCTTTCTTCATATTATACCTATCCCAAGTAGGCTCCTGGGTCCTCCATAAACATGCCAGGTATCTCCCATCTTTGTTCACATTCCCTCCACCCAGAATCCATACTCCTCTTCCTGTCCCCACCCCCACCTCATGTTATCTCTGCATGCCCAAGCCAGACCCGTCTTTTAAGGCACAACTGAAATTTTACTTTTTTCGAGAAGCCTTTCCTGAGTTGCCTTCATCCGCCCCCCACCTCCCATCAACAATATACGACAAGATGTGATTTTTCTTCCTTCTAGTATATTCGGTTACCCTCCTTTACTCTCATTCTTACTGTAACCAACCTCGCCTACCTTCCTATCTAACAGAGGGCCTCAAACATCTATCTGTTAAACTAACTTTACACAAAAGTCTTTGGGAGATTTGTGGTTCCTAATGTACTACGTCTTCCGAACATTTCTTAATCCTTGATGTTCACAAACTGGTTTGAACCAGCAAGATCCTCATGCTAGCTTCAGAGATTTGGTCAACCTAAAACAACCGTCCTGGTAATTCTGGGATACAGGGGAAACTGCACAGCTGACCTCATCTTCAGAGGATTTTTGTTTCCTTGCCTCCCAGATGTACTAAAAAGACAAAGCGATTTCAGAGGTGAAGCATCTAGCGTTCTTTGGATACTATAAACTGTGCCCATGAAGTACTTCTACAACATTAAAAACCTTGGAAGAGACCCCATCTCTGGATCTTAGGTTCTTTTTTTTTTTTTTTTTAAAGTTTATTTTGAGAGAGAGACAGCGAGTGAGTGAGCACACGTGCAGGAGTGGGAGCAGTAGAGGGTCTTAGGTTCTTGTTGTTTATTTATTGGCGGGGGGGGGGGGGGGGGATAAGTAAGGGAGGGGCAGAGACAAAGACACAGAATCTGAAGCAGGCTCCAGGCTCCATACTGTCAGCGCAGAGCCTGATGCGAGACTCAAACCCATGAACCATGAGATCGTGACGTGAGCCAAAGTCGGACGCTTAACCGACTGAGCCACCCAGGCGCCCCTGGGTCTTAGGTTCTTAAAGAAAGCTCTAAACTAACCTGAGCCCTAACACCCTAGTTCTCTAAGTACTCAATCTATACCCCAAAATTTCTAAAAACATAGAATCTCCAATATATTCTCAGTAGCATGTCAACAATGGTATCCCACACAACCTAAATTCTTCCCACTGCAATGCAAATCTGGTGGCTGTTAATATTTTCATAGCACTTTTGCATTTATAAAATACGTTCACCTGAATGATCTCATTTAATCCTCATACTCACCCCTGAGATGGATATTACTATTATTCCTAATTTACAGAGGAAGCAAATGGAGCTTAGGGACAGTCACAGACTTATCCAAAGATCACATGGCCAGTAAGGTCAGAGTCATGACTCAGGGCGATTATTTCCCTACAGTGGACACCATCCTGAACTTAAATTCGTCTTAAGTATCTCTCCTAGATAATTCAGAGTCTCCCCAGTCCATCAGTGTATTGACTTGGCCCCTACTCCCTTCTGCCTCATCACTCCTTCTCCCCACTCTTCTGCCATCAAAACTCCGTAAGGAGTGGTGTCCAGATATTAGGTAGAGTGTACTGTCGATTCCACAACTAGAGTTTTAACTTAAATGCACCACTAGGTGGAGCTAATCTCAACAAGCCTAGAAGCTCCTGGGACAGGTATTCATCTTGTCAGCTTCTACTGTTTTTTTTCCTTAAATACACAGTTTAAAGTTAAAAAAAAAAAAAAAAAAAAAGTAGCTCAATAAATTGTTTAAAAGAAACAAGAAATAAGGGCGTGGTACTGGCACAAGCTTTCCCACCTTTTTGAGGCTATGCCCCAACAGCCCATGATCAGGGAGTTAAAAAAGAACAGTGTTTATGCCTCAAAAGCACTGAGCATCTGCAAACCCCTCTTTAGTTCCTGCCCTGAAGGCTGGCCATGTGACTCTGCACCAATTTATGGCTCAACCACAAACCAAGACACAGAAACTAAGACCCTATCCAATCAGAGGTTAACTCCTGAATATCAAGCCAGAACCCAAAGGGAGCAGCTATCTGTTAAATCGCTCAGATCAATCACCTGGAACTAAGTATTCACTGACAAAAGGGAGAAATAAAGCCACGTAACACCGACTCACATCCTGCCCAAAAAAGTGCCTGACCAGTAAGGCAGAAGGGGGTCGGGCGGCGGCATCTGCGGCAGCGCGGAGGAACAAAGTGACCCTGACCTTGTTTCTAAATTAACAGGAGACTTTACCTCCTACAAGTCCAATTTCATCTGTTGGAATAATTTCAACTTCCATGAATACCTTCAATATTCATTTCAAGTACTAACTTTACAATATTTGGAATATGCTCTGGTGTACTCTCTACAGATGAACTGAACATTCCTGAGGAGAACGAAAAAGATACCAGTCTCCAATGAAACTATACTTGTCTTGAAATTACCAGGGAGATACAGCCACCTACGTTCTAGCTTTGAGTTAGAAAATCCTAGCTAATCTGTACAACTCAAATACCTGCTCTCTCGCACACTGCTGCCTAAGAAATTTAATTACTTAGGAGTCTGCCCAAACTACCTCAGTGCCAGTTCACCAATAAATTATGGAACTACGAACTCTGTACACATTCTTTTCTGGTTAAGGAGTCAAGAGCCGAATGCTGGTTGGAACCACAAGTTTGGAATATCTCTTTCCTCAAAGAACAGATAAAGCTGTAAAGGACTGTGGCCCAAAATTACTCTGAGATTCATGTCGGATATAAATGAAACTGTTAGAGACTTAGTGACATGGTTCTCAAATCTGGTGGAAGACTAAAATAATCTGGTGAGATTTAAAGAAGTGATGCCCCTCAAAATAGATTTTGAAAAAAATTTTAAGTAAAAGTGACCCTATCTCGAGAGATGGCCTAAAATGGCCTCAGGCATTAGTTCCCCTTTTTAAAAAATTACCTCCCTGGGTGACATTCACAGAGCCAGAGTTAAGAACCTCTGAGGTGTGCACTGGTCCTAACATACCTGACCAAGGTCCTACCTCGGAAGCTTTTAGAGACTAAATTGATCCCCAGGCCCCCGTCCACGCCTAGTTTCGGAATCTCAGGTTTTTAAGTTCCCCATTAATTGTTGATCAACCAGGCACTTGACCTGCATCTGAGACCCCAATGACTAAATGCATGAATATTTTATAGATAAGAGGCCTGGAGAGTGAAAGCTACCTGCCGAAGGGCACACCGGCTTAGGACTGTCCTGCCCCAGTATCTCTGACGAATGTGGGCCACGGGCATGTGCACACAGGCAAGACTTTCAGTCTCTTGATAGCCATTCTAAGGGCAATGAGACCAAATGTTTATTCAAGAAAAAAGGCAGCTACCGAATTTGCAAGAAAATTCCAACTTGAAGTCAGGATCCCACATCTATTTTATTCTCTGCTATATTCGAAACCTTATTAAGTGCTTTAAAAGAACCATTTTGGGGGGCCCCTAGAGGGCTCAGTCGGTTGAGGGTCTGACTTCGGCTCAGGTCATGGTCTTGCAGTTTGTGAGTTAGAGCCCCATGTTGGGCTCTGTGCTGACGGCTCAGAGCCTGGAGCCTGCTTCTGATTCTGTGTCTCCCTCTCTGTCTGCCCCCTCCGCCACTCGTGCTCTCTGTCTCTCAAAAACAAACATTTAAAAAAAAAAAAGAAAAACTATTTTTAAATTTACTATATTAAATGAATGAGTGTATCAATGAATAAGTGGCACCGACTTTAGCTCTGACTCTATGGAACCCTCTGCACAATGAAACCGGAGAAATTAAATGCGCTTGGCCTTGCACCCCCTTTCGCTCACCAGGCTCGCCATGAGAAGTCCACTCTCAGGTAGCTACTGCTCTCTGGATACAGGCTCTAGCATGAGAGGCATGGAGACGACCTGAGCCCAATCTGAAGCCTGGAGGCAAAGTCCAATGACCCATTAGTGAGAGAAAAATAAACTTGTAGTGAACCAGAGGGTTAGGAGGTGGTTTGTAACGTAACATTAGCAAAAGCTAATAAAATGAGGCTTAAGAAAAAAGGTAGGGCACTTTGGAAAAACCTCAAAGTAATATACTGTAGAAACTTAAAAATATTTAAAGGGGGCGTCTAGATGGCTCAGTTGGTTAAGCATCCGCCTCTTGATTTCGACTCAGGTCATGATCTCACCGGAGTAGGAGCGTTCTGCTGCTTGGGATTCTCTCTCTCTCCTTCTCTCTCTCTCTCTCCTTCTTTCTCCCCCTGCCCCACTCATGCTCTCTCTCAAAATAAATAAGCAAACAAAAATCTGAAAGTCTTAAAAAAACTGAGGACAGATACGTCTTAGAATATAGGAAATGCTGCAGTTGGTGCGTTCACAGCATCCTCCTCTCCTCCCCCTTGGAATACGCACCCTTACTGGCATAAAATCCAGCTCAAAGGGCACAACTTAACAAACTACAGAACATACTTCTGAGACCTTTGACAAAATACTGATATTTCGGAAAACCAGTGATGTATTAGTGTCATTAGCCTAAATATTGTACATTTTGCCACAAGCTAAGTCTGCAAAGGACTGTTTTACGTAACCCTGTTCCAACCTCTAGATCACACTCCCTGAGCAGTATTAGTCACCAAACGAAGATAACACAGTGGACAAGCTAAGTCAAACAGAAAACAGTATTTAAATAGAAAACAATGTCAGCTTCATCCATTTTCTACCCATGTTCTTCAGATATGTGGAAGTCAAATTAAAAATATTTAATTAGAAAACAATGTTAGCTTCAACCATTCCCCTTGTCTTTACTGTTCTGATGTACAGATATTTCACTGGCAACCACGTGACCTGCTTTATTTCATTCATTCATGAAATCATGTACCATCCAACAACTATTTTTAAAGTCATCGCTCGTATGTCGAACACTACTCTCGGCCACGGATAATGCGATAATCAGGTTCTATAAGCCGCTATACTAAGGACAAGAGATCTACAGTCCCTGCTCCCTAGGGTCTCAGCACACGATCCAGGCACCTCTCCCTAGCATGGTCAACAAGGAATAAGTAAGACACATCGGTTGAAACGGTAAAGCTTAGATCTGCCACTTCCTAGCCCTTCCCAGCCAACCCACCCAGCTCCAGCACAGCATGGAATCAAGCCAAACATGACTCCACTTAGAAGACTACCAAAATGAAGTCACGCTTTACCAACAGTTCTTAGTTTCGAAGATTCTCATACAGTTCAGCAGAACACCCATACGGTAAATGTCAATGAATCATTCCTATCACCTAAAGAAAATGTGTCCCATATTAAGACTGACAGTACAGAATCTGGAATCTGATGGAAGTAGTTTGGGTAACAATCTGAGGAGCAACGAATGGCTCTCCAACTTGGCCGCGTTCTAGAAATACACGGAAAGGCTGCACTCCAGTAAGCAACAAAGTCTGAAAAGCACTGATACAGAAAACTCGAGAAGGAAACTGGCTGCTTTCCAATTAACCAACGGATGAGACAGCGGTGTGCTGCCACTCCCTCCCAACAACGTGAGCGGTGGGCTTCCGGAGCGGCCCCCTCACTAGGGACTGCTATGAACCCACTTAGTTTTAAAGAGGAGTCTGCAGGGAGAAGGCACCAACCTGAAGGCCGGAAAGGAAATTTTTTAAAGTACATTAAAAAAGGTAAATAAAACTTTAAAATCCTATCCCAAAATTTGTTAGAAATTGATGTCACGAAGAGTCAAGTTCCCGCTCCTAAGTACCTAAAAAGTGGCGGAGGGAAAAGAACAACCCCCAGGCTGGCTTGTGAAGGTTTTTTTTTGTTTGTTTAATACATCTGAAAAGAACGCATATACAAAGAATTGAGACATGTGAAAGCATTGGTTCAACACTAATGAATCTACAAGAATTAGGATTTGGGGAAGGTGGAGAAGATTACCGAAACATTTTTAAAACTTGGGAACTGCAACCAAAATAAGCGGATAAAATCCCTATTAACACTTATGAAGAGTCTTCATAAGACTCCATGATTTTTTTTTTTTATTATTAAACTAGAGAGCCTTAACTAGCTACTCTAGGGTTCCTCGTATGCAAAACAGAAATAAGGGGATTCCCCTGACTGGTCCCCATGTTGTTAAGTGTTCTCCCCACCCCCGCCCCCGCCCCCAGCTTCTTCATGAAGCAGGTCTCCATCCTCCCGCCTGGAGAGAGGATGCACATCACTCCACGGAACTCTGTCTTCCAGCCCCGCCCCCCTCATGTTTCCTCCCTTCACCAGGTCTTCAGCTGCGTTCCAGGAACACTGCAGCACACACTATTAAGCTGGACGTCTATGCTAAGCATATAAGACAATGACTGACAGGGAAAAAAATGTTTTTTAATTACGTATTCAATCCATTTGGTGTATTTCAAAAGGTGCAATACTTTTCTTCATTTATCAGTGAAAGAAGTTAGAAATTAACTTCAAAAAAAAAAAAAATCAGCAAATGGCAAACAAATTTCCTTGAAAGTCACAGTCACATAGAGAGTGCATCCTAGAAAAGAGGAGGGGCAAGACAGGTTCCGCCCGCTTTCATGAGTTTCATCAAGTACTAGACCTACTCAAGGGTGGAGAGAAAAGGCAACTTTCAAAAAGGAGTATGTTATTAAATGAGGCATTTACTATACTCCTTCCTAAGAGCACCAGGTGGGGGACAAGTATTCTAAACTAGATCTAGGAAGTGGAATGTGGAATCAATCCGTCCTCCTCCCCTTAAGGGCTGGCCAATGGTTACTGAATTTAAAAAACATGACTAAATAAAAACAAACCCCACACACACTCCCCCCCCCCAAAAAAAGAAACAAAAACAAAAACAAAACAAAAACCTAAATGTCCCGGGTTACTCTCCAGAGTGGATGGAGCCCCAGGAGCAGCCTCAGCAACCCGAATCAGTCTGTTACAGAGTCATCGCAAGCATGCCTTGCTTTTAAACCAAAAAAAAAAAAAAAATTTTTTTTTTGAAACGACAAAACAGAAACTAGTACTAACCACTTTTCTGACAATACACAATTACTCAAATTAACTAGTACTGAGAGGGGAAGGGGACCATACCTATGGGCCTGGCCTCACACGAGTGCATGTGGGTAGGTGCAGGGCATTTGTCATTATTGCAAAAACGAATTTTAATTTTTAATCTTTAGTTTGATTTAACATTGCTTTTAGTACGATGCTGCCACCAGCTGTGCGGAAGGGGCTCTGGAGACGTTCATAGCAGCACACACCTGCGGGTCTTCTTCGGTTCTGGAGGCTCCAGGGCAGCCAGTATTGCTTCGTCAAATACATTCTTTAGGCCTTTCTGAAAAGGGGTAGAAAGAAAAAAATGGGCAGTCTGATTTTCAGTGTAATAAAGCCGAAGATCAAATTAAAAACATCGAAAGCCCCAAGAGTTGGCAAAGAATGAAACGTTAAAAACAACCCTGCATCTCCACACGAAATCATCCCACTTCACCAAGTTTTGTCCGGGCAGGACACTGGAAGGATCCAGCAATTCCGGAGCAGAGGAGCAGATATTCATGAATGAGACAGTGGTCCTCTGGGAAAGCTTGCTGCAGACCAATGTGTGTCACAAGAAGCAAACAAGCCACGTGTGCCATTTGCTCATTCAGTATGAGTTGGGTAATATGCTGCTACGACATTTCACAGAACAACAAGGGAAGCAGCTCTGCATTCCAATGAGACAGCGGAGTATGGACCAGGACCGAGAGGGCCGGCAGTGGGCAGCGGCATCCTTGTTACATGGAAGGCGCAGGCAAGGATGGAGAGAGCGGCTACCGCGGCTGCGTCAAAGACATTCACTCTGAACTCCCTGTATCCCACCAATGGGACAGAGCCAGGGGGCTAAGGAAGCAAGATGTGGGCACCTGATACATAGGTAAAACTAGAACCAGTCGGTGCAACAGGAATAAAGCTTCATCAGGCATTTATACAAACAATCGTATATTTTTAATTTCAAAATTTGAAGGTAACCACAATTGTATGTTTCCCTCACAACAATAAAATCGGAAGCAGGAAAATATAAAGGTAGCAGCTTTACATCTCAACATTAACAAACCTTAAGTCAACTGTTAAAATGGATGCTATTCTTAAAAGATAGTGTAACAAATGATTTCATAAAGCAGTAGCAGATACATTAATACCTTTCCCACCCCAGACTGACAAATACTCCACTACAGCACAGACAGCCAAAGCAATAGCAACACAAAGTTTCACTGCACAAAGGAAAACCAGACAAGAATCCTCCCTTCCCCGTTACACTCTACTAGCAGGCCACCCTTTTTCCATAAAGTTTGTCATGCAATTACAATTACAATTGATCATAAGAGTAAAATGGTATTTGTGTTATCTTCTCCATCTAGAACTAAGAAGTGTTAAAACTCTTCTTATTTTTTCCAAGAGAACATTCTTAATGCCAGACCAAGTTCCCTTTGCCAATAGTAATCCAAACCAAAAAGCTCTAAGCATCAGGCAACTCAAGAAGCAGAAAGTTAAACAAGTCCAACTTGACTACTAATCACAAAAAATATTCTATTAGATATTGCATTCTTGATCAAAAACTAATACAGAGGTTGCTCTTGGGTGGTGAGTAAAAAGACGCAGAGGCTTTCAAACAGGATGGTTTTATTCCTTTGTTTTTAAATGCTCTTTCTACAGTAGTGGGACAGGAAGCAGCAGCAAAGAGGGGAAGGAGAAAACAGTTTAGAATATACAGCACTTCCTTTTGGGTTGAGTTTCCGGAGGCTCGAGGGCAGCTAGGATAGCCTCATCAAACACATTCTTCAGACCTCTCTACAAGACAGAGGGGAGGAGAGAGAATAGCAGGCAGGTTAGAGGATTAGAAAGACTAGCAGATATAATAGCAGTCCGGATTAAATGGGCTGAATTCACAGAAGCAATGTGTCTTAAGAAAAATAACTGCCAGAAAGCTAGATCGTAAGCCCATTAACAGGAGAGTAGATAACTGAACAGAAACTTCTTACATAAAGAAGGTTAACTAAACAAGAAAGTCGTTTTTATGGAAATGCTATATGTTGACTTCTAAAACAATCACACTTTGAAAACTAATCTTACAATGTATTATTGAAAATAATGCCAGGAGAGAAAAATGGGTATGTAACAAAAGACAGATGCGCTGGATAAGTAAGCATCGTAGAATTCCCCAGCATTTCCAATGAGAAGAATGGCACACACATTCTGGAACTAAGTCTACTAAAATTTCAGGCTTCTGTGAATTCAGCCCCTGAATAACTGAAGGACACAAACAGCAGACTAACAGGCATGCTACATGTTTCTAGATTCAATGACATATCTGGGTGGGATTAATCAGGATTTCAAAGTAAATCAGTTTCCCAGAACAGTACGGTTCGGACATTTAGAAAGAGTGTTAATTGTTCAACAGCACCAACCGGGGGAAATGTAGAGACCAGACTCTAGAAACGGCGTACACCTCAGTTATTCAGTCATGTCATTAGAGCAAGTAACCACCACCCAAATCATGGGAAAACAAGGAATGGGGTCCTAGAATGAGTTTTAGCAAGCAGTTCGATGCTTCAGGATGTCCGCATGGGCATCAGAGCATAAAGCATGGAGTGGGAACAAAGAATCATCTCAGATATACAGGGATTAAGATGCAGAAATACACTTACACCTCAGGCAGAACTCCACTGTGACCGTGTGACTCAGCAGTACTGGCTGGTACCTTGGGCCCAGGTCTATAGACTCACCTAAACTCACCTAAATCTGAAGCCACAGGTTTACCACCCAAAGAGGTTTCACAGGTTCTTTAAGTCAGTTTGATCTCCAAACCCCAGAACACAACTCCAGTAACAAGTGCCAGCCCCCGACTACCCCGGGTATTCCCACCCTCACCCTCGGCATCCCAGGGGACTGGCCCCCACACATTCCATGACGTACAAAAAAAAAAGAGAAGTAACAGCAAGTACGTAAAAAGAAGCAAAGAGGTTTAGAAGTGTTCTTCCAGGTCTTTGACAAAGTAGAAAACGGTAAACAAAAGTACAGTTTCTATGAAATTCTTTCTCCGTGTCTCAGAGCAAACTCTGACTGGTCACATATAAAGGAAAGGGGAAGGGTGGAAAGGGCAATGCATTCAATAAGGGAAAAAGAGGAGGACAGCCATGAGAAACTAGTGCACCCTTCCCAAAAAGCAAATCCTTTCTTGCTTACTGACAAAGAACTACTCCTCCCCTACAAAACAAAACAAACGTTTGCTTTAACCACACTCTCTGATTTCATGAAGAGTTTGGTTTTAGAGGAACCAACAAACAGAATCTGGAGTCTTGTGAGTCCTTATCTCCCAAACACAACCAGACACTCCACTTTCTATCTTCTCTTTTGACTTCTCCAAACTTCAAAATCCAGTTAAGAAAAATGTAGTTGCTAAGACCATTTCAAATTCCTACTGTCTGCAGAGTATTATAGAAACTTGTCCATAGCATAAAAAATCTTAAATGGAAGCATCCAATTCTTCACCAGTGACCTAGAGCTGAGTCCTCATGGTCTATTTGCCTCCATTTCTCCCCGAAAGCAACCCATATTTAGAGAAGAGGCATATGCAAAGGCTACGCAGAGAGTTAGTTACAACCTGACACACGTTCCACATACAGCCTTCCCCAACACACACGCACACACACCCTTCAAACACACTGTTCTGATGATGGTATCAAACCACAGAAGCATCAGGCATTTTTTTTTTACTTTCAGTCAGTGCTGTATGTGTGAGAGGATGTAGAATCTTCTGAACTTTAAAACATCCACTTTTACAGAAGAACTAAACTGCCAACTAAAATTGGGTTTGGGAGAATGATCTTAGACCCTTAAGTTATCCTGTGGAACATCTGGCTAAGCGTAACAATTTTATCTGTACATACCCAACCTAGCACTGAATTGGAGGTTATTAAATTATGTCTATCTAGGCTATCCATACTAAACACCTAAGTACATGCACAATAAGTAATCACGTAGGTCATTTGCTTTCGTTTACATGAATCCAATAGTGCTTTAAAAACTTGACAGAAAGTGCAATTACCTACAAATGCAAGCATGATAAATGTAAGTGGACTTCATGTAATTACAATAAGCCTCTCCGGCCTGCCCTGTTTTAATGAGACACATCTGCCCACTGTTCAGACATCAGAGCACCACCAGGATTGTAAGAGTGCTGTGCTATCTCCAGAACTCTTCCCTCTGCCTTCAGAACTGTACTCAGAGGGGAGAATCGGCCAGGCACACCCTAAGTAAAGGTGGAGAAGGTGAAAGCGCACAGGCCAGTCGCACCCCTCACTCTCCCCTCACCACTCCCGATCCTCAGAATCTGGCCCATCCCATCAAAGTAGGAGAGCAGCTCCAATTATTCAGAAAGGGACGGAAGAGGGACAGAGAGGACCACATGAGGAAGGAGTGTCTCTAAGAACGAGGGTGCCTGGGTGGCTCAGTTAGTTAAGCGGCTGGCTGCTGATCTCGGCTCAGGTCATGATCTCACGTTCGCGGGATGGAGCCCCTCATCAGCTCTGCACTTGCAGCACAGAGCCTGCTTAGGATCCTCCCTCTCTCTCTCTCTCCCTCTCTCTGCCTCTTCTCCACCTGCTCTTTCTCTCTCTCTCAAAATCAACAAATAAGCTGACAACAAACTGACTCCCTACGACACATGCTTGAGAAACAGCCAACGCAGCTTTCTCTGACATGAAAGTCTCAATTATTACGACTAATTCCCTATGTCAGCTGAATTATCCCGGAAACTGTAGCATCAATGGTCAGAACTGACAAGAAAAGATCAGATACATTTAGATAAAAATTTAACTGTCTGGGGGGAAAAAAATCATTCACATACTCTCTTGTAAGTCTGTGCTAACCCGAAACTTTCCCATAAAATTGTTCTTTTTTTAACGCAATCCCTGACCACTACAAATGATTCAGTACAACAGGGAGCTCACCAACGCTTAAGAGTTTTACTGAGAGATTAATAATTTTCTCCATAAACA
The DNA here is from genome assembly GCA_030068075.1 of Paguma larvata. Lineage (NCBI taxonomy): Eukaryota > Metazoa > Chordata > Mammalia > Carnivora > Viverridae > Paguma > Paguma larvata. Next base: position 15,878,258 of record CM057833.1, on the reverse strand, counting down.
GGGAACCTCTAGCAAAAGAATATATGCTGTGAGGCTGGTCCTACTCTTCTCAGGCAGCTTTCGTAAACACGGCAGACCGCTGAAAATAACCCCCAAATCCTAATGCCCTAAGAAACGAGCCAACCACACATAAGCACGGGGCCGCACAGTCCTCACCTGTGTGAGTGCAGAACACTCCACGTACTTGACCGCCTTCAGGTCACGGGCCAGCTTCTCGGCAGTCTCTGGGGTGATAGGCTTCTGTTTGTTCTTGGCAAGTTTCTCAATCGTAGAGGGGTCATCTCGGAGATCAATTTGGGTCCCAACAAGCAAGAAAGGAGTCTTTGGACAGTGGTGAGTTATCTCAGGCACCCACTAGAGGAGAAGTATTTTAAAAAATACACCTGCATTAATCCACAAGCCTGGAAAGCTTTTCACGACAACTCAACAGAAGTTTTGTGACTACCTTTCTCAGGGCAAGAATATCTGACCAACTCACCTTCTCCTTCACATTTTCAAATGAGGATGGAGAGACCACTGAAAAACAGACTAGAAATACATCTGTTTGTGGATAACTCAGCGGTCGTAATCTGTCATAGTCCTCTTGCCCTGGAGGAAAAGTTGGAGAAGTCAGCAACTGAATCTTGGGGCCCTCGGGACATCAAAGTCACAAGTCAGTCAAAAGATTAAGCATGCGGCCAACAGACCACTGCCCATGATTGAGAAAGCAACTTACTGACCTAAACAAATGTATGGCTTTTGTAAAATAATATTTGATGAACATTCTTACTTGGCTATTTCTATTTAATGTTTCAAGCCCTGAGAACAATGAATTCATTATGCATGAGGTGTTTATTACCAATCTGGAGTTTTCAATCTTCGGGTCCATTAGCAACCCAACAATAATGTAATAAAAACATTACATTTTTTTACAATAATGTAATAAAAACATTACATTCTGTTGCTACAGAAATGGTTAAAATCAATCCCACTCAAATCTGGTTAAGAAATAATCACACTGAGGGGTGCCTGGGTGGCTCAGTCAGTTAAGCGTTTGACTCTTGGTTTCGGTTCTGGGCGTGATCTTGTGTTTCATGGGTTTAAGCCCTGTGTCAGGCTCTGCACTGACAGCGTGGAGCCTGCTTGGGATTCTCTTTCTCCCTCTCTCTCTGTGCCGGTCCCCCACTCTTTTTCTCTCTCAAAATGAATAAACTTAAAACAATAAAAAAATTTAAAAAAAAGAAAGAATCTCAGTGAAACCCAGCTAACAAAATCTATTGTCCATCGTGATTACCGAAGCATGCTCACAAGCTTAGTTAGCGTGTAAGACCAGCATGTGAAACTGAGAACTCCCTGAAAAAATAACTGGGCGCGAATTCATGGATGTGAAATCTATGTGAGAAAAATCCTGGTGAAAAAGAGAACATTTTTATGGTCTTAATGACTGCTGATAAACCGCAAGGAGAAAAGATAACTATCTTGCAAAGAAACTGAACATCACCTTGAGTCATTAAAATTACCAGCGCCGACAAAGCAGATGAACACTGTGTGCCCCGAGATTTATATCCTGAGAAAGACATGTACTGTTCCAACCAAAACAGCATAATCTGAACCTAATCATAAGGAAACACAGACCAAACTCAAAGTGAGGAACATTCTATAAGGGGAAGAGAGAGGGGAATTGGGTCTGTATTCGATAAAAATAATGTCATGAAACACCCAAAAAAGGCTGAAGAATTGATCCAAATTAAGAAACTAAAAAGACATCACAACTAAATGCAATACATGATCCTTTACTGAAAGCAAAACACACTGGTCTCAGCTCAACTAACAAAGCTGGAATATAGATGTTGGATTCAAGTATTGTATCAACGTTAAATTTCCAAAAGCTGTTTACTATTATACAAGAATGTCTCATTTCTTAGAAAGTACATACTTCTTCAAGACTAAATGGCTATGTGTATGCAACTTACTCTCAAACAGTTCAGGGAAAAACAATTCATGTGCATACTACATTGAAAGACAATAATAAAGCAAACAGGGCAAAAAGCTAATTGGTAAATCTGGCTAAAGGAGGCTCCTGAAACTACTCTTACAACTGTTCTGTAGGCTTGAAAATTATTTTCAGATAAAAGTTTTTAAAAATATCTATACACACTTCCAAACTGTGAAGGGAGGGGAGGAGTTGCCAGACTGGGTTTAATATTCCAATTTCTAAAACGAGTTACAGCAATACTGTGTTTTTTTGGTTTTTGGGGTTTTTAATGTTTAGTTTTGAGAGAGAGCACACGCGTGCACAAGCAGGGGAAGGCAGAGAGAGGGAGACACAAAATCCCAAGCAGGCTCAGGCTCTGAGCTGTCAGCACAGGGGCACGTGGGGCTTGAACCCTCAAGCCATGAGATCATGTCCTGAGCTGAAGTCAAACCCTTAACAGACTGAGCCACTCAGATGCCCCAGCAATCCTGTGTTTTAGAAGAATAGTTAAGTACTTAGTGGCCAACGAACTTAAAAATGGTTAAAATAATAAATTCTGTATTATGTATATTTTGCCACAACAGAAAATTTTTAAGGGGGGAAAAGGGAAATTTAATATTTTGTATGCCAGTGGAAACTTTCTGTTTTTTGCTAGCATTAAGAGAGAATACAAGAATTTAAGGTAGCTAAAACATGATAATTAAAGATATTACTGCTACTGCCACTTGAGTAAGCAATACATTGTAAACAGACAATAAAGGTTTCTTCAGGACAATACAGAGATTAAATGAAGCTTAAAAAGGGAAAAGGGAGGGGCGCTGGGTGGCTCAGTCAGTTGAGCATCCAATTTCAGCTCAGGTCATGAACATGCGGTTTCATGAGTTCAAGCCCTGCGTTGGGCTCTGTGCTGACAGCTCAGAGCCTGGAGCCTGCTCTGGATTCTGTGTCTCCCTCTCCCTCTGTTCCTCTCTCACTTGCACTCTGTCTCTCTCTTTCAAAAATAAATAAAGATTTAAAAAATTTTAAAAAGAAAATTTCACTCTGTGTAAGTCAGGTTTTGACTACAAGTCTTAAATTATACCTACTCTAAAAGCACACCAGCTCACTGCTTAACTTCCAACTCTTGCCAAAAAGCAGAAACACATCTAACATGGGTTGCTGATCTTTCTCTTGCTTAGAATCTCATATGAAAAATTTTAACTCAAAAGGAATTAACTTGGTCTGCACTGAAGATTCGGACCTACAGGAAAGTCTGAAAGAATCTTATGGTATGAAAAATAAGAATTTACTGCCAAAAGCAACATTTTTAGAGAATTCTAGCAAGACACTATAAACACAAGAAGAAAGCAAATTAAACATTTCACGGTATTTACCACTACAGATTCAAACCTAAGCATTTTCTCTACAAATTATTTAAAATTATTTATTTTTTATTTAAATTTATTATTTGAAATTTAATGGCATTTAGTGATCCTGCCTCATTCTGTGGCATGGGGCCCGTTCATAAACAATATCATAACATCTGATGGAAAACAAGAAAACAAATCTGAAAATGGGACACCGCAGAACCTGGGATTCTTACCATTTTAATGTATATCATCTGCAAAAATCTAGACTATTGCATGTTAATGCAGAATTTACTTAAAACATCAAATATCAGTCAAAACATACCTCTGGAAGATTCCATAATGGCACTAAACTAGAGACCAAGAAGTCTATACATGCCTGTGGATAGCACAGTCATTCCACTAACGTAACTCATCAGTAAGTGCAGAAAGCTGCCAGATACCAGAAACACCTCATTGAAAGAAAGGAATTTGTTTATTTATATATATATATATATATATATATATATTTTTTTTTTAAGTTTATTTATTTTGAGAGAAAACAAGTACACACAGGGGAGGAGAAGAGAGAGAGGGAGAGAGAGAATCCCAAGCAGGCTCCCCATTGCGTGGGCAGAGCCTGACTCAGGGCTCAAACTCATGAATTGTGAGATCAGGACCTGAGCCGGAATCAAGAGTCAGACATTTAACTGACTGAGCCACCCAGGGGCCCCGGAAAAGAGTTTATTTAAGAACAAAACAAAACAAAAAATAGAATCAGCTAAACCAGATCAAACGACTCTAACTTGTTCTGAGTATTATTCATCTGCTAACCAAAGAGAAAAATATCAGCTCTATGCCAAACACATCCAAGTCGCTGTGCTGATTTTTTTAAATATACAAAGTGTATGAATCATAAAGACATAGCTCATGAGTTTATATGTATATGCATACACTTTTTAAAACTGATTATTTTTCATTCAGTCTTCACAGAACGTCTAAGAGGAAACTACTTTAAACATTTTACATCTCAAGGTAATTAAGATCCACAATCAAGTAACTAGCCAGCTGTCTAGCTAACTGCTCTATCCAGCGTCAAAGTCCAAGCTTTCTCTTTTTCATTACCATGGTAACACCTGAAATGACTGAGTGATTACAATTACAATGATTAACATTCAAAAGTGAAGAGATCTCTCTGAAAACTGAACCTAAGAAAACAAGAGCATATAAAAATGAAATAAATGGGGATGGGGGGAAACAACGTAAAATTTAATGTAAAGATAAATCAAACTGACAAAGGAATTTCAGATAACATAAGCAAACTAAAGTGGAGCAGGGCACGAATCCAAGTAACTTCTGAACAGAAACTGCTATTAGAACGAGAAAAAAAGAACTGCAAGCAAATCCTGAGCACTAGTCTTTCACGGTGGTGTGGTATATGGCAAGTCGGAAACTATCTTATGTGTAGTGTAGGACTGAAGAGAAGTAAACATACTGAACCCCTTTCTAGGAACCAAGCTTCGGACGACAGGAGGAAAGCAGAGGAAAGCAGGGAACCGGTGAGAGCCAAGAGGACTCCTAGAGCCAGTCTGAACTGGGGGTGTCACCAAAAACTCATCCTCCAGATTAAATACGCTGCTGTTCTCTTGCCCAGCAGATGAGCGATTCTCAGGACAAGACCCTGCGTCGTGTCACAGCTGTGTGTGCTGTCTCCTCTCTGGTCAGACCTCCACGGCAACGAGCACACTTATGCTCCCGCTTTGCAACCCCTGTAAGTAAAATTGGTTCTGGCAAGAATTGTCAATGGTTATTAAGTCTAGAGAGAGGCTCTTTAACAAGACCAGAATATTCACATAGTTTTCAAGTATCTTTTCACAAACTATCAATTACAAAAGGAAAAATTCTAAAAATGTGGTAGAAAAACCAGACACCTTAATCAAGTGATCAAAATTACTTTTACCAAAAAAGTAATACTTTAGGATAGACACAACATTACTAATTCGGTTTCCAACCAAAAATGCATATTCTGAATCCACTCACAAGGAAATGGGCAAACTCAAACTGAGAAACATTATATAAAAGAACTGGCTATTTCCTTAAAAAATGCCAATGGCGTGAGGCTGAGGTCCCATACTAAATGATACTAAAGACAGTAACCGCTACATGCAATGCATGACCCTAGATCAGAATATGCAGTTAGGCCATTATTAGGCATTGACCGTAGATTAAAATTTAAATGTTATATATAACGTTAAATTTCCTGAATTTGGTTAAGTATGCTATAAGAAAATATTCTTGTTCTTAAGAAATACATACACTGAGGTATTAAAAAGCAAAAGGGCATGGCGTATGCTATCTACTCTCAAATGGCTTAGAAATAAAAACAATAGGCGCCTGGGTGGCTCAGTTGGTTAAGCGTCCGACTTCACTCGGTCATGATCTCACAGTTCATGAGTTCAAGCCCCACGTCAGGTTCTGCGCTGACAGCTCAGAGCCCGGAGCGTGCTTCAGATCTGTGTCTCCCTCTCTCTCTGCTTCTCTCCTGCTCATTGCTCTGTCTCCCTCTCTCTCAAAAATAAACATTAAAAAAAAGAAAAACATTATTCATATAGAGGGAGAGAAAGTCACAAATCATTAAGAACTGGTAAATCTGGTAAAGGTGTTTTTTCTACTAGCAACTTTTCTATAAGTCTGAAATTGAATCAGGACAAAAAAAATGTGTGTCAAAATACAAAAATGGTCAGGAAAAGGTCTTAATATAAAATACTGCAAATGGATCCCAAACATAGCAAGGAAACTAAACTGTGGCGTGATCTACCACACAACAGCCTACTGTGTCACCATAAAGACTGTGACATACAAGTACAACATTGAGAGATGTCACCATATTGTTGTAAGAGAAAAAGGAAGGCACGGAGAGGGAGAAAAATAACAGTACCCCTTTTCCCTATATATAGGTACTAGGACTACATAGGAAGCTCTGTTTAGGACACACACTAAGACGTGACTATCTCTGTGTACAGATGCTTTTTCATTTTCTCCCTTTGTTTGTCTATATTTTTATTATTTTTTCCTATAATAAGCATCTTTGTAATGAAGAGTAAAATGTCAAATGCTGACATAGAAAAGAAATGACAGTGGGGTGAGGATTATACAACATGGAAGGAGCATATGATAAACACATTAAGAAAAAAAAGCTAAATATAGAACAAAATACACAACAGTACAACATGTGAAGGAAAAACACGGGAAAATAACTGTGGGGGAAAACTCATAAACAAGAAGTTAGTGTTTTAACCACAGAGATAGAAATAAAAGCTGTGAGACAGAGAGAGAACTCCATCTCTGGTTTTTTTTTTTTAAAGTAGGCTCTACCCCCAACCTGAGGCTTGAACTCATGACCCCAAGATCAAGAGTCACATGTTCCACCAACTAAGCTAGCCAGGTGTCCCCCTATCTCTGACCTGAAATGGTATTAAATATACCTGCAAGAGCTCCACTCAGTACCTCCCCAGCCCCTTATACATCACCCATTAGCTTTGTTTAGAGACTCTGTATGAGAACTACAGTTCAGTTTTCCCTTGTCACTTTTTGTTTCGCACTTAGAGAGTTGTAACCAGAGGTGAGATAGGTATGCTATAAAAAGAATGCAGAACAAAATGACAAAAAGTCAGCAGATGAAATGCAATCGAACAGTTAAAAGAAGTCAAAGGGCATCTCATGAGGATGAAAGCTTTAGAAGAAAGAAAACTAAGCTAATGGCATGACTAGAATCAGGGACAGGAACTCTTAAGATTAAGGCCTCTGCAGAAAGATACAAGTTTCTTCTTCAGTGTGTCAAAGACAGAGACGCATCATGGATGTCTACAACCCCAGGTCTCCAATGCCTGTCCCCAAAACAAAACAAAACAAAACACACATACACACACAACAACAACGACAACAACTCTGGCTCAAAGTGACCTCAATGGTGAAGCTGGAAAGCTCCCAACTTGCCTGGGATGGTAAAAATCATTTCCTTAGTGAATTTTTTTTAACTCCCAGAAAGACTCAGAATCTAATACAAAGACAAAATAAGTCAAATACTATTTTTGTTAATTTTCAGTTAACATTTAGGAATATCTATCTTTATTTAACATCCAGTGCCTATAGTATGTAAATAACCTGCCATATTAAAGAACAGGACAGGGCTCCTGGGTGGCTCACTCAGCTAAGTGTCCGACTCTGGATCTCAGCTCAGGTCTTGATCTCAGGATTGTGAGTTCAAGCCCCGTGCTGGGTTCCATGCTGGACACGCAGCCTAGTTAACAATAAAGAAACAATATGATAGATGTGATCGCTGATTCCCGTTTAAAATGTGTAACTGAGTAACTGATCTGAACCTTGGGATTTTTGGTTGAAAAATGTTTTTTATAAAAGTCATAAATAATACTGTTTATGGGATGCCTGAGTGGCTCAGTCTGTTAAGCATCCAACTCTTGATTTCGGCTCAGGTCATGATCTCACGATCATGAGATGGAGCCCCACATGGCTTAAACATTCTCTCTCTCTCTCCCCCTCGTCCCTCCCCTGAAGGCACATGTGCACACAGAAAAGAAGGGAGGAAGGGAGGACGGGAGGAAGGGAGGACGGGAGGAAGGGAGGAAAGGAAAGGAAAGGAAAAGAAAAAAGGAAAGAAGAAAGAGAGAGGGAAAGAGAGAGAGAAAGCGAGCTGTGATAAGCTAAAACATAAATACAGGAAATCGTAAGTTATCAGACTTCTTGAAGATATGTATGTAAAAACTCAGGAATGTTTCATTTGCCAGGTCAGGCAAACTAAACTGATTAAAAAAGAAAACCAGGGGCGCCCTGGGTGGCTCAGTCGGTTGAGCGTCCGGCTTCGGCTCAGGTCATGATCTCGCGCGGTCTGTGAGTTCGAGCCCCGCATCGGGCTCTGTGCTGACAGCTCGGAGCCTGGAGCCTGCTTCGGATTCTGTGTCTCCCTCTCTCTCTGCCCCTCCCCCGCTCATGCTCGGTCTCTCTGTCTCAAAAATAAACAAACATTTAAAAAAAAAAATTAAAAAAAAAAAAAGAAAACCAAATATATTAAATTTATAAATGCAGTTTAAAAAAAATTTTTTTAACGTTTATTTATTTTTGAGAGACACAGAGACAGAGCATGAGCAAGGGAAGGGCAGAGAGAGAGGGAGACGCAGAATCCGAAGCAGGCTCCAGGCTCTGAGCCGGCAGCACAGAGCCCCACACAGGGCTCGAACTTACAGACCGCGAGATCATGACCTGAGCCAAAGTCGGCCGCTTAACCGACTGAGCCATCCAGGCGCCCCTATAAATGCAGTTTAAAGTGCTGGAAGAAATTTAACACAGTTGTTAAATAAGGCTGACTGTGATTAGCGTCTTGTGAACTTAAGTTCCATAATTAATCAATTAAACACTAATCAAAGGATCCTTTGTCACCTTGAGAATGATTTGTTTAAAGTGACTATTTTAGTAAAATACTTAACAAGTTGTAAAACTAAATTTAAAGGCTTATGCTCTCCAAACTATGTACCGAAGAGAAATAAAAATATCAACACAAAGACTTGTATACAAATGTGCACACACCACTATTCATACTAGTTTAAAACTGGAACCCAAACATCCATCAACTTATAAATGGATAACCCAATTGTGCTAGATTCACAATATGGAATACTACTCAGCCAATTAAAAAAAAACTACTGACACATACAAATAGATGAATCTCAAAAACATTATGCCAAGCAAAAGAAGTCAAACACAAAAGACTACATATTACCACGGTGACAGAAAGCAGATCCGTGGCTGCCTGGGGCCAGATTAAGACGGGCCTGACTGTTACAGTCAGCAAAATTAATCAAATCGAACGTTTAAAGCGACTAAATCCCACTGTATTATATTTCACTAAAGGTAAAAAAAAAAAAAATACTGATTTGAAATTTGAAAAAAGAATTTTAAACTAATTTTCAACCCCAAGGAGCCAAAAATTATCTTTTTTATCCAAACATATTGCCACCAAGGGCAACATAAACAGAAAAATCCCTCGCCTATCATGAGATACAGGTCATTACTTAATCTTTTTCTACATTCCAAGTTTCCTCCAGTATACCATTACTCTGACAATTTTTAATTCATAAGCATTGCAAAGGCCTAAAACACCAGGAAGCCACTGATCTCTAAACTGAACTGCTTATTACGGTCTCTCCATTTTACCCTTGCAACTAAATCTAGACAGTTCCTCAAAGTGAGCACGACAAGACACTCCCCAGGAGCAGTGTGTCAGCTGGCAGAGCGGGAGAGCGTAACTCATAAAAACGAAGCACCAAAGGACACCTGGGTGGCTCAGTCTGTTGAGCATCTGCCTTCGGCTCAGCTCATCATCTCACGGTTCCTGGGTTCGAGCCCCCACATCGGGCTCTCTGCTGTCTGTGCAGAGCCTGCTTCGGCTCCTCGGTCCGCCCCCTCCCGCCTTTCCCCCACTTGTGCACGCACTTGCTCTTTTTCTCAAAAATAAATAAATAAAGACTTTAAAAAGGTTACCTTTCTGAAATTTTCCTTTGGCTAATTAAGCTGATAATAACAGAGACTACAGAGAGAGAAGTCAGAAACTAAGATGTGCAGCCCCTGGTAAAACAAAGAGGAAATAGGGGTGCCTGGGGGGCTCAGTCAGTTAAGGGTCCGATTCTTGATTTGGCTCAGGTCATTTTACGATTCGTGAGATCGAGCCCCACATCAGGCTCTGAGATGAGCGTGGAGCCTGCTTAGGATTCTCTCTCTCTCCCTCTCTCTTTGCTCCTGTCCTGCTTGTGCTCTCTCTCTCTCAAAATAAATAAACTTTAAAAAATAAACAGTAAAAAATAAACGCAAAATATTTTAAAAATAAAATAAAAATAATTTTAAAAAAGAAGAAATAACACTGAGGAACTGGGTATACTTAAGAAAGAAGGCAATTTATTCTTTTAATTTAAAAAGCTGACCACAAACATCAATATTGTGAGCCAGATATTGGCTCACCTTCAAAGTATTTTCAGTAGTAAACAATAACAAGCTATCTCTATAAGCAGCTGTCTTGTGGGTATGTTATATAGACACAAATCCTGAGTATATGCCTTCAAATTTCCGAGCCTGATAACACAGCTTGCCTAACGTACTCTGCTCTTGCCCTACTTTATCTCCTTCCGCACCATCCACCCAGGAACACCAAACTCCTATTTGTCGTTCCAGGTATGGGACTGTCCCCTGATTCAAGCATCAACCATCACAATACTCAATCCTGCTAACTATTAACAAAAGGCAAGTGGTTTGTTAACATGCTAGTTTCCCAAAATGTCCACAAAAAAAGACAGACAACCTAGCAGCTGTTAACAGTTATAGACCAAAACATAAAAGACATCAAGTTTTCACCTGCAGTATCAAAAAGTCCAAGAGTATATGGCTCTCCACCAATCATAACTGTGACTGCATAGTTGTCAAAAACCTAAAAACACAAAAATACAACATTGTTAGTATGCAAGGGGATGGTCAAAAAGGGACAGGACAACTCTTAAGTGAAGGCAATATATTCTTCCTGAGACTTAACCCTCTCTTAGTCTATATGATTCTTAGGTAACCAACCTTGCCAACCAAACCCCTGCATGAACTAAATGGTTCTTGGAAAAAGTGACAGGATGTATTCTGGGATGTCTGCTCTACCCCAACAGCCGGATTAAAAGCCACAGAAAGGCTAGAGGTGTCATAAAAACAAGAGTCCTCTAGCTATATATAAAATGATCCTGCTCAATTTGCAATTTCTGAGACAGTAAGTTTATAGCTTACCTTAATGTTCAACCTGATTTCTAAGAAATTAATTCTTATAGACTATTTTATTTTAATATAGAATTTAAATATCCTAGATCCGTGATAATCTTTTTCCTTTCAGGGTTCAACACAAGAAGTGCGTTGTTGTAAATAAGCCCATTAGAGAGAAATAAAGGTTCCCTCAAGGTCAAGGAAAGTGGCCAAGAAAGGGCTAGCAGATTATTTGTTGAGATTTCATGAATAAAACTTATGTTACTGGGTACAAACCACATGACCTAAGAGATCTTCTGTGACTAGATGCTTTTATTTCCCAATAGACTGTACAACCCATAGCAAACTCCGTATATACTAATATTGGTTGTACTAAATTATTTATGAAAATGGGAGATAATGGTGATAAACGGAAAAAGACCCAACACTAATTCATGGATTCCTCTGAATTCACAAATAAAAATCAATCTTTCCAACTAGAAGGATGTTACAATTTCAGATCAGCCCTTCTCTTCTAACTCTTAACTTTCCAGTTCATGTTTTAGTGGATTGTTGAAATGTAAAAAAGAGTGGAAGCAAGGGCAGAGGGGAGGTGGTAGTTCAAGTCGGTTCTTGATAACAAGAACTAGGAAATATAATGAAATGCGGCTAAGCTCTCAAACGACACAGGTTATTTTTCTTAAGCTATACCTAACTCTCTTCCAGAGATCCAGAAACACATATACGAAACACCCACACGCCCCTCTTAAATAGAACACCTTATGACTGAAGTCATAACACAGACTCAGAAACCATGTTTACAAGAAAATAACTTTAATGGAGACTGAAACACCAAAATTCTGATAGCCGCCCTCATTCTGAAACAAGATTTATGTATCTCAAAGTTCCCCTAAAAGTCTCTCTCAACCTCAGAATTTCTTTTACTTACCATGTGCCCAAATGGGCCAATCACAAAAGTACGACTTTTGTATTTAATTATACTTTCAAATTCTCCCAGTCCAAGAAACCTAACCTTCTTTCTTCCTACAGCCTTGGCCTACCTCAATCATTGATGTCTACCTTGGGACATTACAGACTGTCAATTCTAATTAGAAATACTTACCAAAACTTTAACCTGTATTCACCCTCTTAACAATGTTCATGTCTCTCAAGATTAACCTTAAATATTCAGACATTTTCTTCCCTTTTACTTCCAAACAAATCCTGCATTAATCATACATAGGTTCTTCATAACCCCTAAAACAGCTCACTTAACAGAGGTGGTCACTGCCACGCCAGGCCAACCCTAGCTTACCCCCAACACAGAAGGAAAATCTGTGTTTAACATAATTATACCCCTGAGTTGGGTCACCCAACCTGGGACAAACGCTGGATCCCCAAACACATTCTTTCACAAGTATTACTCTAACTCTTCTTTCTCACTTCATTATCTTTATTATTCCCATTTTCCCTCTACTCTTCTAGGAAGCTGATAAAAAACATTTGTGGGAGAGGATCCCCAAAGGCTTCTGGTAGTGTCCTTATAACAGAAACAGTTCTCTGCCCTTAAATACTAGTTTGCAGCTCCATTACTGCTAAGACGACAGCTCCGTGAGATTCTCTTCTATCCCCGAAGGAGAGTAAGTGAAGACACATACTATTTTCTCTGAAGTTACAGGACCCCAAAAAACATCCCAGAAGACCTCCAAGCACTGATTACTCATTGGCCAAGTTATCAAAAAAAAGTCCCTTCATTCAAAGATATAGTGCATGCTTCCTCAAATTGAGACCACCACTCTTTAAAATCTTGTCTACTGGAGTTTTGCCGCCCAGCACTTCTTACATACCCCTGTGTCACCCTTTCAGACTTTTCACTGACTTTTCAGCTACTAATTTTAAACTGTATATAATATGCCCATCAGAAGATCTTTAAAAACAGGACACAAAGGCAGACAATAGAGAAATCTGAGTACACACATGGTTTTCAGAAGATACCAAAATAGAATGTACTCCACCAACAGACGGAAGCCTTTATACTCACAGTCGGTACATACTCCGATGGAAATTTGTTTGTTGTGTAGGATATCAGGAGACATGTTTTACCAACGGCGCCATCGCCCACAACAACACACTTAATTGTCTGCATTGCTGAAACAGTTTTGTATCCACTTTAAATATTTCAAATTCAATGATGACCTACAAAAAGATGAAAAACATTTGTTTCATTTGCAGTTGTGTATTTTTTTTTCTTCAACTAGCAACAGGTTCACTCGTTCAGAGAAAGAACAGAACTAGCACCCCAACTACTACAGATGAAAGTACCTAAAAAGAGAAGTAGTGACTAGCTCAAGGTCACAATAACAAATAAGAGTCAATTTTCTAAGTCTCCAATCCCTTTGTTTTCAACATAAGTGGTTTTTTTTAAGTCCAAAGTAGTATAAAGAGTAGGATATTTATTTCTTTAACAAAAGAGAAGACACTATTTCAGAATGAATCCCATGTAGAGTGTGCCAACAAGTATGATTGTGTGACATTTTTCCTTCAGTTGTATGTGCACATACATGCACTTACGTGTATGCATAAACATGTATGTGTACTAGACTGCAAAACAAAATCACTGCTTTAAAGAATGGTCCGTTTACCCAACCTTAGAGCTATAAGCAGTAAGCTACAGAGCATCACCACCAACCCCTTGTAAAAGAAGAGCAAAATGAGGAACTGAACAAAGATCAGGGTGATCCCTGGTCTCAGCAGGTATTTTAACACCAGGTTACCTAGTTACTAACTCAATATTCATGGCATGAAGAGGTCAAAACCTACACTTTTATAAAGAAGAGTATGATCACTCTAAGGAATACTACTGACTTATAAACAGATATAATTACTGAAGCTTCTCTTACTGTAGTCTTCCTTTCTAAGAAGCTATCGATTACAAAAGCACCAAAGATTTATTATATTTCATCAATCCCAAGATGCTTGTTTTCACATTTAAACATCTCTAAAATCAGAACATGTCTTTACTGAAAGTTTCTCACAATCATTACCATTTTCCCCCATACTTTGACATGTGAGAAATTAGGATAAATGGCATCTTAAGAGTCAATGAAAACCTTTAAGTCTTTCTGGGAGAATAAAAAAGAAACTTCATGCCCTGTACACCTACATTTCAAGATAAAGTGCTATTTCAATAATAATCCTAAAGAGGATGCAATTTCTCATTGGCTAGAGCTGCCTCCTTACTAAACACAAAAACGTCAGAACCATCTAACTCTGAGGTGGATGCCATGTGTATGTAGTACCCATCGCCGTACCCATCACAACTCCTAACCATAAGGAGTTATAAATGCTTGTTAACATCTCTGTATATAAGGAGTAACTTATAGGAAATATACACTCTCCCATGCCTCATCAAAATCATCCTAATTATATTTATCTTCCTTCTTTCATCTTGTTCCTTCTCTTCTCCCTATAATGCAGTCATCCTAGTATAGTGTTACTAAAGATCCCTAAACTAAATCAAAATTATTTACCAAAATAATCAAGCACACGAGTACTAATTACAGAGAATTACTCCTAAAGAATGTCTTTTACATAATAAAAAAGCAGAGGAAATAGAAACAGCGGTCTTCTTATGGTTCCTGAATCCACCTCTGAAAAAAAGAATAATGTTCTGCTAAGAAAATAAGGTCTTCTGTAGAGTTTCTTTTCAATGGACAGTGAAGAAAAGACAGGTAAGCAAAGAGTTCTGATCACTCTACAGACTGTTCTCTAGGTGCCTACAAATATATTTCAAGTTCAGTTCTTATACCTTCTATTTCTCCTGACCATTATTACCGGATGCCTTTTTTTTTTTTTTTTTTTGGAGAGTGTGGTGTATGCACACATATATGAGCAGGGGGAAGGACAGAAAGACAGGGAGAGAGAGACTCCCAAGCAGGCTCCATGCTCAGTGTGAGGCTGGATCCCACCACCTGAGCCGAAATCAGATGCTCAACCACTGGGCCACCTGGGTGACCCCAGGTGATTTTTTTTTAATGTAGAGTTTAATCATAAACACTGAGCAGAAGTAATGTTTGACCACTGTGGCAGAGACTTCTAGTGGTCTGCCAACTCTTCCCTTCTTCTTTAGCAAGAGAGTTTTTACTTAAGCACATGGTCCCTAGTAAAGACTACATTTCCTCAATTCCTTTGCAGCTCAAAGTGACCGCTCTGATTAATGGAAGTGGAAATGATGGATCCAACTTTCAAGACTAGCCCTAATAGCAAGGGGCACAGTCTCCCTGTTCCAGCCTGCAGGCTAGAATGCAGACATGGCAATTGGAGCTGAAGCAGCCACAATGAACCACGAGACACAACTTGGATGTTAAGGATGAGTAATGTAATAGGAAGGGTCAGCCCTGGATTGCCTCCAAGACTTTTACACAAAAAAGGAAGAAAGTTCTCTTTCATTAAGTCCCTAGTATTTTGAACTTCTCTGTGTCAGCAGCAGAACTGATATTCTAATTACTGTATTTCACAGACTCTAAAAAGCCAACGATGTTTAAATACATCCTAAATTTAGGTGTTAAATGTGGGAGAAAATGTCTCAGAATCACTAAATTATAGTAATATCTGGATATATCAAGTAACTTTCAGTAAAGCCAACTAGTTTTCAGACTTTGTCCCAAAAACATCTAAGAAAAATGCTCCTTCTAAATTTTAATTGTGGCTGAAATCAAATTAATTGTCATCCCTAAATACAAAGCCCCTCATCTTCATTCAACACCTGGATTCACTTTTAAGACGTAAAGCAAATATAAAATCAACAGGCCATTTATAAGCCCAACACTTCTAGTGGAAGTTTCTTGAAGTTTTCATTACGATTCTCAAGGGAGGGACACCTGGGTGGCTCCGTCATGTCGGCTGAACATCAGTATCTCGTGGCTCGTGAGGTTGAGCGCCGCCATCAGGCTCACTGGTGTCAGCGCAGACCCGCTTTGGATCCTCTGGGTCTCCCTCTCTCTCTGCCACTCCCCTACTTGTGCGCGCACGCTCTCACAAAAATAAACACACATACATATACACACACATAAATTTCCCAGGGAATAAGAAGAAAGTGAGAACAAGAAGTTCCCATGATTAGAGCCATGAACACGACTGCCACACGTGCTAAATCACGACTATCACGAGCTGTGGCGGAGAAGGTCGCGGCTAGTCTAAAACATTCCAAAGAAGAGCTTTCATTAATAACTGTATTTAAAAAGAATAATTTAAATCTGATTTGCACTGAATTCCTTTTTTATATTATAAATATATTTGAAATTCCACCAAAATTAACTATCTTCAGCAGCCCATCACAAATAGCAGTCTTAGATTGGTTTCTTTCTGTGGCAACCTATCAAATGCTGCGCCTTTTTCTGATACCAGCAAGAGTAAAGAAAATGTTAAAAATGAGTTCATTCTAGCCACCAGGAAACTTCCAACTGTGAAGTAAAACATATAAATACAACACAATTTGTAGTACAAGAAATCTACAATTAAGTACAGAAATGAAGGTGGCAATATTTCAAACAGGCTCATAAATCTCTCTGCATTCTTAATCACAAATTCATGAAAACTAATCACAAATTTTTTTTAAGATAATTTATTTATTTAGAGAGAGAGAGACAGAGCACAAGAGCGAGGGTGGGGAAGAGAGAGAAGAGAGAGAGAGAATGCCAAGCAGTTCTCTAACAGGTATTAACAAAATTATTTAGGTATAAGAATAGACCTGATCACTATTGTGAAATGCCAAATTAAATGTTTTGTTTTGTTTTTTTAGTTTACAAATCATCACTGCATACATGTTTGAATTTAGCCTCTAAATCAGCAATTCCAAAATTATCAGATCACTGGAATTACCTGGAATGGGTTAACAATTCAGATTCCCGGACCCTCACCCCACACCTAGTAACTCAGAACTCAACATGCCCTATGTAATTCCAATGAACAATGAAGTTTGAGAACTACTATCTTATATGATAGCAAGACAAGGAATACCAGTTAACACAAGAATCTAAGCTAAGATAAACATTACTGGCATTTTAGGTCACCTACAAGTGAATTTCTTAAAGTAGGACCAGGGCAACTGGGTGACTCCGTTGGTTAATCATCTAACTTCAGTTGAGGTCAGGTCATGATCTCGTGCTCTGTGGGTTCGAGCCCCACGTCAGGCTCTGTGCTGACAGCTCGGAGCCTGGAGCCTGCTTCAGATTCTGTGTCTCTCTCTCTTTCTTCCCATCCCCCGCTCACACTCTCTCTCTCTCAAAAATAAACATTAAAAAAATTTTTTTAAGTAGAATCAAAATTACCAACGTGAATTAGCTGTATCAAACAGCCATTTTACATATTTAGCAATTAAAAACTCATTTTAGATATTGAAAGATCATGAACCAAGATATTTCAGAGGTGCTTCAATTACTGTTTCAACCTAAAAGTCTTCTCAAATAATATGAGGAACAAACACTTATGTATAGCACTATGTGCTTTATTCTATTCTAAACATGTTACACATTTTTGTACATTTCATCCTCCCAACAACCTTATGAAGTATGTGCTGTGTTATCCCCATTTTGCAGGTAAGAAAAGTGAGGCTCAATAAAGTGAAGTAGGCCAAGATTTCTCAGCCATTAAATGGGAGAACTAGAATTTAAACCCAAATGGTACGACTGCCAAGTCCCTGCTCTAAAACATTTCTTGAGAAATGAGTGTTTAAAAACAAACATGATCACTGCAAATGGAGTGGCAAGTATATACCCATGACAGTTGCCAACATTGGGAAGAGGAAGGGAGAGGAGGAACCAAGAAACAGGAATTCAGTTCATTTCCTGTCTCTTTACCCTACAAACAACTACTGAATTTTACTGGGGAGAAGGGAAGAAGAGAGAAATCAGTAAGAAAGAGTTTGCTCTTCTCCTTTCTATATACCCATAAATCTTCCATTTCTTAGGCTTTCTGACCTAAGCTCAGCAACCTGTTGGAAACTGGTCATGGGTCCACTGTTAAGAGCACTGGATCAAGAGTCATACTGGCTCTACCACTCCAGCTACGTGACCATAGGGAGGTTATTTAACTCCTCTGTGGCTGTTTTCCCTTACCTAAAAATGAAAATAGTAGTAAGACCTTCTTCCCAGGGTACATTGACTGAATAAGATCATACATGTAAAGAATTCAGAACAGTGCCTGGCATACAGTAAATGCTTACTAAATGTTAACTATTACTCTTGAATGATTAAAGGCACTTTTAAATCAATATAAATTTTAAAACAGCAACAATTTCAACCTTAGAAAGCATATGATTTTTTATTTCCAAAGTAGCTACAGTACTCATTGTTCTCATTACAAATGCAGTCAGATTTAGAGCTATAACTACGAAAGTGGTCATTTCAATGAGTAAAGTTGCAATTTAATTAAGACTATTCTACAAAGCATTTGACAGGTATTACTAACTAATAATTTCATATATTAAAATGTCAGGGGGGGCGGCTAGGTGGCTGAGTCGGTTAAGTGTCTGACTTCAGCTCAGATCATGATCTCATGGTTCGTGGGTTCAAGTCCCATGTTCTATCCTGACAGCTCAGAGACTGGAGCCTGCTTCGGATTCTATGTTTCCCTCTCTCTCTGCCCCATCTAGCCTGCGATCTCTCTCTCTCTCTCTCTCTCAAAAATGAATAAACATTAAAAAAATTTTTAAGATGATTATAAAATATAATATCAGCAGATGACCCAGAGACAAGGAGGGAGAAGAAACCAGGGAAAAGACTTTGGCTTTGCAATACATACAATGTCAACTTCAATGACGTCGAAATAACCAGGCCAGACAATGTCTGTTTATCCTATGTCAGCTTCCTTTTTAAAAGTATCAAATCACCACAGCAACAAAGAGGCTATATAGTACCAATTACTGTTTTGCTATCCAAAGTGGTCAGAAAAGTTATTTTACATCCTAAACACTCTCCCTCTTTAATACTGAAGTTCAATCGTACCAGCACTTAAAACTGGGGCTGGGCAAATTATTAAAAAAAAAAAAAACAAAAAACCGGGGCTGGGCAACTTGAAGCATAAAAAGTGATTCTGCCAGGGGCACCTGGGTGGCTCAGTTGGGTAAGCATCCGACTTCAGCTCAGGTCATGATCTCATGGTTCGTGGCTTCAAACTCTGTGTCGGGCTCTGTGGTGACAGTTCAGAGCCAGGAGCCTGCTTTGGATTCTGTGTCTCGTGCTCGCTCTCTCTACCCCTCCCACACTTGTGCTGTCTCTCAAAAATGAATAAACATTAAAAAAAATTTTAGAATGATTCTGCCAATCGTAAGAAAAATAAATTGTGAAATAAGGTGTATCTTCTACATTCCTTCCCAGTACCCACTGTTCCATCAGACAGCGACACTAAAACCCAGATCCTTTGGAGGTCCAATTCTCTCTTGAGAATCTCAGAACTATAGCCCCTTTAAGTCTTCTGGAGTCCTTGAGCTCTAAATTTAAAGAAGCTATGGAACCCTCTCTGTAGTATCATTATCATTGGCTGGTTCTCCAACTGAACTCCATCTGACAATCTAATCCCAGGGGAAAGATCTGGATGGGGGAAGGCTCCTAGCTACAGAAGCCCCACGCCCTGTAGTTCATTCTAGGCACAAAGCACAAGATAGCTGCGTGAAAAGATTTGAACACTAAGTTTTGCTAAAATGAATATTCTCAATCAGATTAGAAAACTATGTCAAATATTAACAGTAAAGTGAATGAAAAGTAAAAAAATACAACGAAAAAATAAACAAACAAACAAACAAAAAACACCAAGTAAAACTTTTGGTAATTTCACTGTGGTAAAAAAGTATTTGATCTTTCTCCTGGGTTCCTGGTATAGAGCTCTTAAAAACCCCTGGAATTTCCTAGATGACAGGAGTGTCTTTTATCTTTCATAATGACTCCCTCCAATCACACGGGAGTTTATGCTAATGTAATTTAGGGCCACATTAGGATGGGGCCCCCAGACAGCTTCAGGAAGGGACTGCTCACCAGAAAGACCAAGTGATTAGACACCTGGAACTTTACCAACCTCGACAAGGGGAGCCAGGGAAGCCCACTGGAGACTGAGCTCTATGAAAACTCTTGAACAGGGAGGTCTGGAGAGCTTCCGAGTTGGCGAACAGAGAGATGTGTAAGAGTGTGCCAGGCCTGGGGCGCCTGGGTGGCTCAGTCGGTTAAGCCTCTGACTTTGGCTCAGATCATGATCTCATGGTTCGTGAGTTCAAGGCCCGCATCGGGCTGTGTGCTGACAGTTCAGAGCCTGGAGCCTGCTTCAGATTCTGTGTCTCCCTCTCTCTGTCTCTCCCTTGCTCACACTCTGTGCCTCTCTCTCTCTCAGAAATAAATAAACATTAAAAATTAAAAAAAAAAAATGTGCCAGGCCTGAGGAGGGCACAGACGTTCGGCGCCCCACCCCCACCCCATACCTTGTCCTCTACATCTCTTCCATTTGCCTATTCTGAGTTGCAACCTTAATCATAAATGAGTAAATGTATTTTCTTGAGTCCTAGGAGTCATTCTAGCGAACGGTCAAACCTGAGGAGGGGTTAGGGGAATGGACTAGGCAGAAGGGTAGACAGCCTAAGCACCCCATTTGTAAGTGATGCCTGAAATGGAGGCAGTCTAGCCTTTAACCTGTGGGGTCTCCACTAACCCTTAGAGTTAGTGTCAGAACTGAATTGACAAAAGCGGTATCAGAAAAAAAGACACTGTTTTCACACTAATGCAAAATACACCAAAAATAATACTGTTTTCATTTGAAATACATTTCTCCCTGAAATAACTCATTTTCATACCTAGAATACAGAAAGACGAGGCATTACAAAAATCAAGACAATAAAATAACCATGAATTTCACGAGCCTTCCTTACCTATCCGTATAGCTGCAGGATTAGATAGAACAAATAAAATCAGTACCCTTTGTCTCTCCTATCAGATCCAATCACTTCAGAGAGTATTTTATATACCCTTTTGCTATAAATTATAGTAGCATCTGCAAGGCATAATTTTTAAAACATCTGCCCATGTGATTGTTAAGGAATCCAAAGGATTCAAAACTAGAGATGTACCATCTCCCACGCATTCACATGTATAAAGGTGTTCTAACATATCACCTTGTTTGGTTTCGAGTCAGATCCAAAAAGCATATAAATGACAGTGTACGTTGAACTAAAAATACAGTATTGTTTAGAAAGTCCTACCCAAAATCCTATTACACCTCCATCATAATTCTCTTTCTCTCAAAACAATACTGTTTTTAAATCTTGAAATAAATGTTAAGCGTCAAATGAAATTTAAGAGAGCTCAGTTATAGGAGTTCACCCAATTATTACATAAAAGCAAAATGAAGATTTTTTTTTTAG
The DNA here is from genome assembly GCA_030068075.1 of Paguma larvata. Taxonomy (NCBI): domain Eukaryota; kingdom Metazoa; phylum Chordata; class Mammalia; order Carnivora; family Viverridae; genus Paguma; species Paguma larvata. The sequence continues at coordinate 15,856,795 of CM057833.1, read as the reverse complement.
AACTGAAATACCGTTTCATGAACTAACTTAACCCTATCACTTTGCAAATATTCTGGCCTAAAAGCAAAGGACTTACCCCAAAGCCAGATTGTTAACACCCATTTATCTTGATATTCTTTTCCTGATATTCTTCAGACTTCAGGTAGATAAAGAACAAATCACATAAAAACAGTTCTTTTCAAACTTTATAATTTGTTTTCAGAGTCCTAAGTAAACAGTAAGTAATCTCACAAAACTTTGGCATTTATTCAAAAAGTCAAAGCAATACAGCTACTGCTCAAAGTTACTTGCCCTAATAAAAATCCCAAAGAAACTTAATATGATCAGCAGTTTGCTTCAATTTTCAATAAGTGTATCCATTACAATCTGAATAAGAATTCTGTAAAATTTTAAGTACTAAAAAGCAGACAACCCTGTATTGGAAAAGACAGTCTCCCATGGGTCTCTTGTGCTCCTATACATCTTGCTGGGTACGCTAAAAATGCAAGGTCCTGACCACCCCACCCAGGCCATGCTATAGGGTTATGTTTGCAGCAAAAGACCTTGAAGAATATAGTAATGTCTCTCTGGAGGAAAAAGAGCAGGCTTACTTCCTGCTTACTATTAAATAGTGAGTTCCCCAGACTCAACACTCCTCAGATGTGACACAAACTCCTCACTTACCCCCATGGAAGTCTTAGGGGCAAAGGGAAGCAACACAGAGACTGATCTGCTGCCGGCTGAGCCTTTACTATGCTTGGTCTCTGACCCAGGAATCTCCTGTCTTCTGCCAGCATCCACGTAACAATACCGGGCTAACATACTAGCTTGTAAGAAGAGGAAGATAAAATCCCAGACTTGGTTTACTTGATTGACTGAGCTTTGTGAGACATAACCATTTTGTTGTGAGTTTAAGTTTTGTATGTAAATACCTTAGTTTCTTAGACTAGAGTAGGCATGAAGTAAGAATGTGCAGTCTTAAATATTTTATTACTCAAATTTTTTGTTATTGAAAATCCTCCTGAAATATGTTTTTTCCACCTCTCCTCCTCACTCCCAAGCCACTCAGCACACCTTGTCTATAAATTGGTTGTTTTGTTTTAGTTCATTTATGGTTCCATCTTCTAGGTGTCTATTCTAACAGGAAGAAATTAGTGAAAGCCAGAATCCTACCAAAAAGAAAGGTGGTAAGCAAGGTGGCTCCCCAGAGTGAGCATATAAAAATGAGAGAAATTATGTATTATTAATTTCTTCTGCCTTAAAGTAGTAAGGCTAATCAAAATTTTAACTTTTCAAAAAATATCTTTTGTTCTCTCTTATCCTTGAAAAGCTGTGGGTAACCTTATTCCCCCCCCCAAAACTCCACTTATTCACCCCTAGAATTAAGTCATAACAGAAATTTAAAGGTCTCCATGGTACGTGTCCAAGAGCCCTGTTGTTGCTTTTCTCCTGCTGATTTTTGAGACTGGTAAAATTCATAGATATTTTACCAAAAAAGAAAAAAAAAAAAAAAACAGTCAAAGAAATCAGAGTAGACGACCCAGGTACGACCCAGGTAGAATGTAAGTGATAACAGCACTACTACAGCTTTTGACTGCTGGGAGACACTGGGGTTTCTCCCCCTCTCCCGTAAATGTACTTTTCAGATGTTGCATAAAACAAAAGTGTCTTTGAGTTTTTGACAAATACATAATAGCATCTTGAGTTCTTCCTGCATAGATCTCTCCCACAGAATGGTTGCAAAACTCCCTAATAGCTCCAGCTTCCAATTAAATGCATTATTAACACATGCACAGTGTTGGATGGCAAATATTAAGCACTCGTTAAAGCAATTATCCAAATTCCTCCATTTTCTGCCATTTATGAAAGAAACTGATACATGTGAAATAACGAACTACATGAGAGAAGGGGGGTATCAAACTAAGGTTCCACGGGTCCTCGAATGACAAAAATGAAGCAACTGTCAGGGGAAAAGTGCTAGAAGCAGCACTCGAAGACTGCAAGTGTATGTGGTTAAGGGATGTTTTCAGCAGTGCTACAAGTGTGTTGTGTCAGCTTCATTTCTGAAAATGACTTCATTCCAAAATGTCTGATCCAGTAAGAACATAAGTCCTTACTTTTACTATAATGTTGAGTTTTCTTTCCTCAAATTGGCAAAAACAAAGGGATACTAGCCAGAATCATCATTTTATATTGCACTTGGGACCAAAAAGATAACATTTAAAAATCCAATTAGTAAATCGTTAAAGATACATAATTTTTAAATCTAACATTTCAAAACAATTTGGTAAAACTGAAGAGTATGCAATAATGTAGCAGTAATATTTAACAAAATTTTTTTGAGAGAGAGATACAAAATAGGAGAGGGACAGAAAGAGACTCTTAAGGAGAGTCAGGAGAGACAGAATCTTTTTTATTTTTTTTAGGTTTATTCATTTTTAAGAGAGATACAGAGAGTGAGTGAGAGAACCCCAAGCAGGCTCCACGCTGTCAGCACAGAGCCAGATGCAGGGCTTGAACTCATAAACCATGAGATCGTGACCTGAGCCGAAACCCAGAGCCGGACACTTAACCAACTGAGCCACCGAGGCGCCCTGAGAGAGAATCTTAAACAGGCTCCACACTGAGCATGGAGCCTGACTCAGGGCTCGATCCCACAACCCCAGGATCATGACCTGAGCTGAAATCAAGACTCCCTGGCCGCTCAACCCACCGAGCCATCCAGGCACCCCAAGAGTACCATTTAATTGTATGAGGCAACAGAAATTACAGTAAGATTTTCCCTCAAAATATTCAAGACTTGTAAATTTGGCGGGGGGGTGGGGAGACATCCAAAATTTACTCTCCAATGAGATGGACGGCATCAGCAGGTAAAACCACAGGGGTTTCTCCACAGATCATATATTTCACAAGGCATCATCTGCTAACAGTGAGAAAGTCTCGGTGTGTTCTCGGGCACAATATCCACTTCCCAGAGTACACAGGTACTAGTAGTATTGTGTTCAACTACAATTCCAAGAGGAAAAGCACAACTTGGTAAAAAAATAATTTTGGAATCCTAAAGGTGCAATAACACAAACTTTTTTTTAATGTTTACTTATTTTTGAGAGAGAGTGGGGGGGGGGGGGGGGACAGAGGATCCAAAGCAGGCTCTGCGCTGACAGCAGAGCCTTATGCGAGGCTCAAATTCACGAACTGAACCGTGAGATCATGACTTAAGTTTGGTGATTTTATTTTCTTCTTCAAATTTTCTTTTTAAATTCTAGTTAATTAACATACACTGAAGTACTGGTTTCAGGAGTAGAATTCAGTAATTCATCACTTACATACAACACCCAGTGCTCGTCACAAGTGCCGTCCTTAATCTCCATCACCCATCTAGCCCATCCCCCACCCACCACCCCTCCGTCAATCCTGTTTGTTCTCCGTCCTTCAGAGTCTCTTAAGGTTTGTTTCCCTCTCTTGTTCATCCCTCCCATATGTTCATCTGTTTTGTTTTTTAAATTCCACATATGAGTGAAATCATATGGTATCTTTCTCTGACTTATTTCGCTTAGTTGATAAGTCTTGATGGACTTCTCCACTCAGAAATTAAGGTTGAAGAGGCGCCTGGATGGCTCAGTCAGTTAAGCGTCCAACTTCAGCTCAGGTCTTGATGTCACAGTTTGTGAGTTCTGATTCTGTGTCTCCCTCTCTCTCTGCCACTCCCCTGCATTCTGTCTCTCTCTCTCTCTCAAGAGTAAACATTTTTTTAAAAATTTAGAAATTAAGGTTCAAGACTTGTAAATTTATTTGTTCATTCAATAACCTTTATTAAGCACCTAATACGTGCCAGCATTGTCCTATACATAGCCATATACTCCCTGTGCCTGGAACAAAGTTCATGTCCTCTTGGGGCAAAATCCTAAGTGAAGTATCCAGACAATAAATAAATAAGTAACACACACACCCCCCGCCAAACACACACACTCTTCCTTTTGTAACATTACTGACACCCTCATATGCAATTTTCCCATTCTAGTCTCTTAACTGAGGACAATATTAATTCTATTCTCTTAATGAAGAAAGGACAAGGAGATATTAAATAAGTTCAAAGTTCCCCTCAGTTTCATGCAAAAGAAGAGATAACTAGGGGCCCCTGGCTGGCTTAGTCTGTAGAGCATGAGACTCTTGATCAAAGGTTGTGAGATTGAGCCCCACACTGGGTATAGAGATTACTTAAAAATAAAAAATCTAGGGAGGGAGGGAGGGAGGGAGGGAAGGGAGAATTGATAACTAAAGATAAGGGCATTTTGCTTATCCCAAATCCCAAATCTGAATTTGCCACTGCTCTGCGGTCTACATAACGTGGGGAAAAACAGGACCAAAATTGTTAACTAGCTTCTATGCATCTTATTCTGCCCTAATGGCCAACTGCCTGGTGCTATTTAAAGTATCCAATATGGGGGGAGGAGTGAAGGGTGGGGGCTGGGTGGTTCAGCTGGTTGAGCATCTGACTCCTGATTCCGGCTCAAGTCATGATCCCAGGGTCATGAGATTGAGCCCTGTGTCCGGCTCTGTGCTGAGCATGGAGGCTGCCTGGGATTCTCTCTCTTCCCCTCTTCTCTCCCTGACCTGGCTCACTCTCCCTCTCTCTAAAAAATAAAATAATAAAATAAAATAAAGTATTCAATATGGTTTGGTACTTACTTCAAAATCTAAGCCTTTATTCATCATCTCTCCACCAAACGCTAGATGTCTGGCCTTACGACTCATCCTATTTCTATCCTAACGTTCTACCCCCATTCCGACCTATCTGAGACAGCTTCCCTAACTATTCAAGCTATCAAAAACTGCCCCAACTCTCTGAACCTCCATGGCAAGGCCCTTCTTGGTCCTTAGATCTCATTTCACACCCCTCTCCCCCTTCACTCCTCTGGCTCTAATGACACAGGCTACTTCCTATTCCTCCAACATGCGCTGTCCTTCCCGTAGGTCTCTGTACTTGCTAGTACTGTTCCCGCTGCTGCTCTTAAAGTTGCTGACTTCCTCGGGTCTCAGCTCAAATAATCCTCTCCTCAGAAAACCCTCCCCTGAGCACACTATCCCCAGTAATATCCAACTTCCTCCCTCCTTACTTCTCTCAAGTTACCCTGTTTATTTCCTTTATAGTACGGTCATAATCTATAATTATCTTGTTTGTTTCAAGCAGCACAGGCGATATAAAAAAAATAAGGAAATCTCTCTGAAGGTAGGGACTCTGCTGCATTGCCAGAAAACAGTTCAACACTGAACACACACCAGGCACTCACTGAACAAATAAATCACACAACTGAGTACTTGATCATGCTGGTTTTATTCACATGCGCTTATTCTAATAGATCTTAAGCTCTCTGAAAAACCAGGCTTATACTTCTTTATGTCCTTCCCAAGGTACCAACGCAGTACCAAACATATATTAAGCGCAAGAAAAAAATAATAAAAATAAAAAAACAAATTTCTTAAAAGCCTTGACTAAAGTTAATAATATGAAAAAAACATGGGATTTTTAAAGACAAGCAATACGGGTTCAAATCTTAGCCTGACTTCAATGTGTGTGATCCCAGCAAATTACTTCACTTCTATACCTTAAGTTTTCATCTACACAATAACATCTAACTTAGAAAGTTGCTATAAAGAGACGGGATGTATATAAAGCAACTAATATATCACCTGGCACAGAATAAACACCTAATATGGCATTCTCATCCCCAGTTAAATCTTCCAAAAACCAAAATGGCCCTAAGATAAAGATCAGTACTACCATTAAATGAAAGCATCTAAACACTACAATAAACTCAGAAAAATCTTCGCTTCTACTTGACAAACTTATTTGCTAAAGTTAATCCTTTCCAAAATCCCACACTCTGATCTCAAGGAACAGTTTAAACTAAATGTCCTATTTATAGTGAGAGGATTTGGGATATTACAGAAAGAGTTATAACCCACCTCTATTTTAAGAAGAGAGAAATTAACATAACTTAATTACACAATTATTTACTGGGTCTCTAATCTAATATGCCCAAGGAAGACAATATAAGAGGAGAGGTCAAGCAAAGAAGCTTTCGAGTCAAGCAGTCCTAAACTCATATCCCCATTCTTGTGCAACTCTGGGCAAGCTAGTCAACTTCTTTTAGACTCTGTTTCTCCATCGATAAAACAGAAATAGTATTAACAACATAGGTTGTAAGAATTAACTGTGTTACTCTTCTTTTCAGAACTTAACACTCAAATATGAGCTCTTTTTAATCCCTGTAAAGTAACCCAGATAATCGATTAATTTAGAATCTGATTATCTAGGCAATCTTGTACAGGAGGTTGTGTTTATACTCCATTGAAGTGCTAAGTGAAAGCCAATCATATACTCTTCAAAACAAAATCTGGTTTTATGGGGCGCCGGGGTGGCTCAGTCGGTTAAGTGCCCAACTTCAGCTCAGGTCATGATCTCACGGTTCGTGGGTTCGAGTCTCACGTCAAGCTCTGTGCTGACAGCTTGGAGCCTGGAGCCCACTTGGGATTCTGTGTCTCCCTCTCTCTGCCCCTCCCTGACTCATGAATGCCTGTGCACATGCTCTCTCTCTCTTTCAAAAATAAATAAACATTAAAAAAAATTTTTTTTAATCTGGTTTTAGATTAGGACATAATACACAAGGCAGATTTTTGGTTTCAAAACAACAATAAGAAACAAGGCTTCCTGGCCAACAGACACATGAAACGATGCTCAAAGTCACTCATCATCAGGGAAACACAAATCAAAACCACACGGAGATACCACCTCACACCAGTTAGAGTGGCTACAAAGAATAAATCAGGAAACTATAGATGCTGGTGGGGATGTGGAGAAGCAGGCACCCTCCTACACTGCTGGTGGGAATGCAAACTGGTGCAGCCACTCTGGAAAACGGTGTGGAGGTTCCTCAAAAAAATGAAAATAGAGCTACCCTATGACCCAGCAATAGCACTGTTAGGAATCTACCCAAAAGACACAGGAATGCTGATGCATAGGGATACGTGTACACCGATGTTCATAGCAGCACTTTCGACAATAGCCAAATCATGGAAAGAGACCAAGTGGCCATCAACTGACGAATAGATAAAGAAGATGTGGTACATATATACAATGGACTACTACGTGGCAATGAGAAAGAATGAAATCTGGCCATGTGTAGCAACATGGATGGAACTGGAGGGTATTATGTTAAGTGAAAAGTGTCAGTCAGAAAAAGACAGATACCATATATTTCCACGAATAGGTGGGCTTTGTGAGACTAAGCAAAAACCAGGGGGAGGGGAAGAGGGGACAGGAAAAAAAGACACAGAGAGGGAGGGAGATAAAACATAAGAGGCTCCCAAAGACTAAGAACAAACTGAGGGTGAGGGGGTGAGGGAGGGGGGAGAGGGCATGACGGGCATTAAAGAGGGCACGTGTTGGGATGAACTGGGTGTTATATGTAAACCAACTTGAAAATAAACTATTATTAAAAAAAAGGAAAGAAACAAGGCTTCCACATCTACGCCAACCCCTATCATAATTTAACATGTACATTCTTTGGCCCAGTGACTCCGTTTCTCCAAATATGCAAAGCGATAAGCCTAAGGATATTTACCACATGCTTGCTTACAGGAGCAAAGACAGGAAACTATCTACATGTGAACTAACAGGGGACTGGTAAGTTATAATACAAACGAATATTATATGATTATTAAAAAGAATGAACTATAGTGCCCATTATGGACTAAACTGTGCCTCCCCCCAAATTTATATGTTGAAGTCCTAACCCCCAGTACCTGAGAATATGACTATTTTTAGAAATATGGCTTTTAAAGAATTAAGGTTAAAAAAAAAAAAGAATTAAGGTAAAATGAAATCATATTGGTGGACCCTAATCTAACATGACTGGTGTCTTTATAAGGAGATTAATACACAAAGAGGGAAGACCAAGTGAAGACACTAAAAGTCAGCAGCCTATAAACCAAGAGAGAAGCCCTCAGAAGAAACTAGCCCTGCCAACATCTTGATCTGAGGTTTCTAGCCTCCAGAACTGTCAGGAGATAAATTTCTACTACTTAAATCACCCTATTCTAGTCTTTGTTGTGGCAGCCCTGGCAAACTAATACAGTGCCAACACTGAAGATCTCCAAAATGTATTAAGTTTTTAAAACACAAAGTACAGAACAATGTGTACAACATGCCAACTCATGTCTGAGTTTTTTTTTTTTTTTTTTTTTTTTTAGCAGAGAGGAGATACATAATATACTTATAGGTGCAAAGACACATAAAACTATCTGCAAAGGCACATACAGGTGCTGGAGACTATAAAGATACATATCTGCTAGATAACAGTCGCTGCTTCTGGGAAAGGGATGTGGGTATCTGGAACGGGTAGACTTATCTGTCCCCATATTCTCCTTTGTACTGAAGTTTTCAGGCATATGTATTACTTCTTTGGTTTTTTTAGAAAAAAAATTTTTTTAATGTTTTATTTATCTTTGAGAGACAGAGAGACAGCGTGTGAGCAGGGGAAGGGCAGAGAGAGAGAGAGAGGGAGACACAGAATCTGAAGCAGGCTCCAGGCTCTGAGCTGTCAGCACAGAGCCCGACGCGGGGCTCGAACCCACAGACTGTGAGATCATGACCTGAGCCGAAGCTGGACGCTCAACCGGCTAAGCCACCCAGGTGCCCCACTTCTTTGGTTTTAAAAACAAAACTATCTACTAAAATCAAAAGATCTCCAAGACACACTCAGTAATTAAGAAAACCACCACCAGCAAACCCAGCCTAACAACTAGTAAGCCCTGATAAACCAAACTCACCCAAAGCCTCCATCTATTTCATGAGCATAGGGAGTTTTTTTTAAATGCCCTACACATGTATTTTAAGAGCCATACATATCATTTGTCTCAATAATTCCATTTCATGCACTCAGTACTGCAATGTCAGTCACTCGATTTGCCAATGTACTTCAACAATTAAAACATTAGTATCTCCCTTTAAAAAACTATAATTCCAGTTCCGGGGCACCTGGGTGGCTTAATCAGTTAAGCATCTGACTGTTGGTTTCGGCTCAGGTCATGATCTCATGGTTTCCTGGGTTCGAGCCCCATGTTGGGCTCTGTGCTGGTAGACAGAACCTGCTTGAGATTCTTCTCTCTCTCTCTCTCTCTCTCTCTCTCTCTCTGCCCTCCCCACTCCCGCTGTCTATCTCTCTCAAAATAAATAAACGTTTAAAATAAATAAATAATTCCACTTCAGATAATCTATCCAAAATGAAGAAACTACTCTAACAAGAAACAATGGAATGCTAGAACATTAAAATAGCTAACGCTACAGAAAAATGATTAGCAATATGCTATACATATTAAAAACAGTTGTGAAAACTACCAACATAGTAACACAATATTGTTAAAAACATATATTAGCACTAACTGTTAAAATTTTGTGTTCTAACATGTAAAGAAAAAATGCAAAAGGAGTTAAACAGTAGCTTTGTTGGCACATGTGTGGGGGTCAGTTAAAGAATAAGACCCAAGCACGAAACAGATCTTATCCAATCTTCCCTGCATAAGGACTCAAGTAAGACCTAGAGCATATTACAATAGGCCTCTGTTCTTCCAAGAAACAACTCTGTTAATTATAAAAGTCAGCAAAATATTTAAGTGCCTGTTACAGCACTACACTGGGTAAAACAGAAACCCTGCCTTTAAATGACTTCAAAACATTTCAATAATGTACTGAATGCCTATTCTGTGCCAAACACTATGCTAAATAGCTTTACATATATCATATATCCCATTATATACTTTAGTAGTTATAAGCATTACAAAGGAAACACAATTGTAGTAGTCTGACTGCTACATAATTATACTACAAACTCCAAGTGCCATAGATTTTCAAAAAAGTAGTAAGTATGGGACAGTGGTCTTAAAAAATGAGAATAAATCTCTAGTTAAACGGAATATCAACAGAAAGAGTACATGTAGTGTCAACCTGCAGAGTGGGAGAAAAAAAATGAAAAAACTGGGTAAGTCCTAGTCATACAAATTCTGAAAGCTAAGCAGGAGTTTTAATTTAACCTGGGTGGGAAGCGGGAGGCTACCACTTCTTACTCCTGAAGAACAGGTTTGTTGTGGACTATCTATCTTGTACCTATATTCCAAGGTGAACTGTCAAAGGTAAACCAACTCAGCTAAGAAATTACTTAAGTAATCTAAGACTTAAATGAAGAATCTGCACCAGGATAGTAGTATGGAAATAATAAGAAATGGTTGATGGGGTTGGGGGTGAAGGATGGGTTTAAGAAGATGGTAAATTATGAGGAAGTTCTTCAGTTCGGGAAATTAGAGGACTGATTTGAACCACAAATGGAGAAGTTAGAAGAAAAAAATCTTAAGGTCAGGCTATATGTTCTTAAACCTCTCTTATAAGAAAATATGAAAAAAAAAAAACAGCCTTTTCAGAGCAGTACACAGTCATTTGGTCCTAAGTCTACCAAGGATGAAACCACATACCAGCCTGTGTCAGAAAGCCCACATCCGAGCATACATTTTCGGCAAAACATAAGTCACTATATTACCAAGGCAACAACATACACTGTAAATGAATGACAAAGTGAGACTCTTTCTTTTAAAAAATACCAAGGGGCACCTGGGTGGCTCAGTCACTTAAGCATCTCAGGTCAAGTCTGAGGTCATGATCTCACAGTTTCGTGAGTTCAAGCCCCATATCGGGCTCCATACTGACAGCACGGAGCCTGCTTAGGATTCTCTTTCTCCCTCTCTCTCTGCACCCACCCCTACCTCCACTGGTGAGCACATACTCTCTCTCAAAATAAACAAACTTTAAAAATAAAAACAGGGGCACTTGGGTGCTCAGTTGGGTAAGTGTCTGACTTCAGCTCAGGTAATGATCTCATGGTTCGTGAATTCAAGCTCCAAATCGGGCTCTCTGCTGTCAGCGAACGCGGAGCCTGCTTCAAATCCTCTGTCCCCTCTCTCTCTCTCTGCCCTTCCCATGCTCATTCTCTCTCTCTCAAAATAAATAAGCTTAAAAATAAATACACATAATAAATAAATAAAATAAAATTTAAAAATACCAAGTGAGATGCCAACTTCCTGTGTTATATGTGATGAGGCAAAGGTACCTTCATTTAAATTCTCAACCTGTCTTATAAACCACAAGGCATATTTTTTTAAGTTTATTTTACTGATTTTCGAAAGAAAGCACGCAAGCAGCAGACGGGCAGAGGGATACGAAGAGAGAGAATCCCAAGCAGGCTCCAAGCTGTCAGTACGGAGCCAGATGAAGGGCTCAATCTCATGAAACCTGAGAGGACTTGGGAACCGAAAAATCAAGGGTCAGACGCTTAACCAGATGAACTACCCACAAGCCGTATTAAAAGAACCAGATTACCAAGACTCCGAATCAAAAAAGTCTACCAATTTCGATGGAGAATTTATTGTTAATGGGGTGAACTTCTACAAAAGCATTCAACCATCTACCTCAAGGCACAGTTTGACCAAGAATAATAAGATGCTGTAACATTTGCACCCAAGTCCATGTCAACGCACTACAGCTGGCATGACTGCAGATGTTTCCCTCCGGTTACACTGCAGATTAACAGTGAGGTTTTATCCACTGGAAGATCAAGAGAAACGAAAACAACAAAGATAGAGCTGCAAATACTCTGAAAAATAACAAATATATGTTAGCAACAAATCTGCCTTCTCAAGCACACTTTGAAACCAAAAGCGGGCGCCTGGGTGGCTCAGTCGGTTGAGCATCCGACTTCGGCTCAGGTCATGATCTCGCGGTCTGTGAGTTCAAGCCTCGCGTTGGGCTCTGTGCTGACAGCTCAGAGCCTGGAGCCTGCTTCGGATTCTGTGTCTCCCTCTCTCTCTGCCCCTCCCCCACTCATGCTCTCTCTTTGTCTCAAAAATAAATAAATATTAAAAAAAAAAAAAAGAAACCAAAAGCAACACCATCAAAGCACAAACTTCTACCTTGACTATCAATCATTTCTATGGTTAATTATACACATACACAGTATTCCGAAAAACTAAGCTACTAAAATGCTGCTCCAAATGCATTACCAGATACACTTCCTTAACTAAAGATTTCATATAAACTTTAGCATAACAGCCTTTGTTGCTGATTAAAAGTGATTGTCCCCTCTATCTAGAATGCTCTTGCCTGGATAGCCCGTTCAGTTACATCCCTACAGGTCTTTGCTCAAATATCATTCTGGAGTGAGAACTCCTCTATCTTATTTTAAATTGTAACCCGAGTTCAACCCAACCCTGAACCATCCACTGTACCCCACCCCTCGGCCCTCCCTAATCTTCCTCCCCTGCTTCATTTCCCTCCAAACGCTCATCTCCAACTCACACACTATTATGTAAACATGAGAGCAGAGATTCGTTGGGGCCTATCTTACTCACTGCTATATCCCCAGCCCCTGGAACCGTTACTGACACAGAGCAGGCACTAAAAGGGTTGCTGAACTCAGAAATTAATAAAATACTGTGGGTGAGAGATGCAGCAGATCAAAAAAAGTGTTCTTTCCACTCAGAATATCCCCTTTAAAGGATCCTCTGGGCTCCTAAACCTTCTTCTGTTACTATCTGGATAAAGAACAAAAAACAAACAGTTTAATTGCTACCCTTCCGAGAAAAACTATATTCCTAAAGCGTAAGTCAAGTCCACAACCTAAACTGGCTGAAGTAGTTAATACTGAGTGTTTGAAACCAGCCAGTATTATTTCTAGGCAATACTCTGTCTTCTGTTCTGGGAATACCCAATTCTACCAACTTCTTTTTTTGTCAAGTAGGCTCCCCCCACCCCACTCCCCCGCCAAGCAGGCTCCACACCCAGCACAGAGCCCATTGCAGGGCTTAAATTCACAACCCTGAGATCATCAAGACCTGAGCCAAGATCAAAAGCTAGACACTTAACAGACTGAGCCACCCAGACACCTCTCTACCAACTTTTAAATTGGCCAAAAAAAATTAAAAAGCAGCATCTCTAAGAATTATACGTATCATTTTGTGTTTGCAAGTGCACCACAGTGAAATAGTTAATGTACATCTTACACTCAATAGTTTTAAATAATGAAAATATGTCTCTAATTTTGGAACTTCAGTTAGATTTAAATTAAGTAGTATATAATGAACTTAAGGAATCACAAAACTAAATCATCAAAAAATTATCTCTAGAATTTAGGTCTTCACTAATCTTTATCACTGATTAGTTCTAGGAGTACTTGGGTGGCTCCGTTGGTTAAGCCTCCGACTTTAGCTCAGGTCAATCTTGAGGTTCCGGAGTTTGAGCCCCAAGTCAAGCTCTGTGCTGACAGCTCAGAGCCTGTAGCCTGTTTTGGATTCTGTGTCTCCCTCTTTCTCTGTCCCTCCATTCTCTCCCTCCTCCAAAAATAAATAAATATTAAAAAATAAGAAAAGAAAAGAACATTCTACTGGTTGGTCTATTTTAAAAGCTGCTTCTATGGGGGTGCCTGGGTGGCTGAGTCAGTTAAGCATCTGGCTCTTGGTTTCAGCTCAGATCATGATCTCATGGTTCCTGAGAGCCCTGTGTCTGTCAGGCTCTGTGCTGACAGCATGGAGCCTGCTTGGGCCTCTCTCTCCTCCTCTCTCTCTCCCCCATCCCACTGGCATGCACTCTTTCTCTTAAACATTTAAAAGCTACTTCTATGTATTTCTTTTTTTTAGACTTTTACATGGTGTTCTCAAATACTTGTAAAGAATCATCTCATTTTCATACTAAAAATAGAGACTGAAAACAGAAGAGACAGATTTATATTTTATAAAAGCAAAAATACCAATTTCTCCAAGTGAAAGTAGCAGAGGTAAAGAATCTGGTTTCAGCAGAAAACTAACTTTTAGTTCTTCAACACGTCACATCCAGGATGTGACTTAATCCTGCTCCTGAAGAAAACTGACTCAATTACAAAAAAACAGTAATTTTTTTTAAGAAATAATACAGCCCAATCTAAGTGTCTAACCCTCACCTGGATACATAGAGTTATGTCTTGCTCCATGCTCCCATCTTTCGGATATAACTAACAACGCAGTTATAAGTGAAATGATTTTTCCTGGCTCTGATTTAACTAGACCTAAGGACGAGTTTTTAGGAGAATATACTTCACTGCCATGTAAGAAGTGCAACCTGGAAAAAAAAAAACCACATTAATCTAAAAGTTAGGATCTGAGGGGCACCTGGGGGGCTCAGTTGGTTGAGCATCAGACTCTTGATTTCGTCTCAGGTCATGAGCTCACGGTTTTGTGGGTTCGAGCCCCACACTGGGCTCTGTGCCAACAGTGCAGAGTCTGCTTGAGATTCTCTCTCTCTCTCTGTCACTTTCTACCTCTCCCCCACTCACGCTGTCTCTCTGTCTCTCTCAAAATAAATAAGCTTTAAATAAATAAGTAAAAGACAGGATCTGAGGTGGGGGGTTCTTGGGGGCAGGGATCTACAGCATGTGTGACAAGGAAGAGAAAGCAAAAGAAACATCAAATGGTAAAATACAAAGAATGTACAGATTACTGTACAAGTTCCTAAAATATTAACTTCTCATGTATGTGAACAATTATTTTTTAAAAGCTTCATAGAAATTCTCTGGATCGCAAATAAAAGTTAATGAATTCTGTGACTTTCAGAACATTAAAATGCTGGCTTTGAAATCACTGCAAGCTTTACGGAATACTGAAAAACGATAAAGTACTCAAACTAGGAGGATCACTGATCCAAGAACAGAAGAAACTGGAGAGAGTGACCCTGCTTCAGAAGTTTCCCTTGCAGCCCCTGGACAATCCCCAGTCCCTAATATTGGTCTGCTTCTCCATTCCAAAATCTTGCCCCAACATTAAGTCGAGATGGAGTTACTTGCCCATAGAGACCCCAAAGATGTGTTGTTTATATAACATGCTAATTGCAAATTAGCAATTTCTCTGCAACACCTCTTGAGTGGGGCAACATCATGCATGCCTCTGCTGAAGTCTTCACTATTCACCTGCCTCAGGAACTTAGGAAAAGTGTTCTCCTTTTCCTATCCATAGCAAGCATTGTTTGACCACACCAACAGTCCTTGAATCTGACAGAGAATAATAAACCACCAGACACATCTCCCAGTTCATTTTCTCAAAACTTTAAAGGATGTTCCATGGGAAGAGGCAAGAGAAAAAAAAAAAAAGGCTCTCCATCAAACATGTTTAAGAACGCTGAATTAAACAGACTCCCAACTAACTTCGCTGAACCTTTAATAAACTTATATATATTATGAATTTCCAGAAAGGGGATTTGATAACTAGGGTCTCCAACTTCATTACCACCCCCAATGGAAACATCTCTCACATATTCTGAAACACCCTAGAAAACAACACAGGCAATTACTCTTAAAATTAAAATTATCCCCTACTCCTATTTCTACTGGTTTATAAATCCTCAGAATGATCTAATATTCCCTTTGGCCCTGTGGTAAGAAGAGCAAATAAATAATATGACCTAAAATAATTCAAACATTTCCATAGCTTTTATTTTGTGCTATTTATACTATCTGGACACTTTTTGAAATGAAGAAGGGTATTAGGTATTGATTTAAACCCCAGACTCTAATATTCACAGGAATTCGTTTTTTCCTAGTTACCCAACAAATGAAAATTTACATCCTAAAATCTTAATAGTTTGCTTAAAACATGTTAATCTTAAATTCCACAATTAAAATGTGATTTTCTGGGAAAATAATTAGGGATATATAGATGGTTTAATTCCACTTCAGAAGATTCTAAAATCAAGCTCCTCTCAAATAACACAGATCTAGTGAAATAAATACTAGCTGCTACAGTGAAGCTCTATAATGAAAATCCCTGAAATCACAATTACTCACTAAGAAACTTTCCCATTCCTCATCTGCTTTTAAACAGATTTTAACAGCAAACCAAAATGACAAACATTCTTAAACTATCAACAACACAAATGGACTGTAGCTGAAATCTTGCTTCTGCTTTCTTCTACAGCCTACCTTCTTCCCCTCCTCCGTAACACGAACTAACACAGCATTCTTGTCCTCTACCTCCATCTCTGCCCTGGTTTCATTTGCTCTTCATCTGGTCTGTTCTCAAGCTCTTCTTGTTTCCACGAGGAACAGCAAACAGTGATAATCTATCCCGCTGAAAAGGATGGCGGTGGCTTAAGAGCCAACACAGGCACGCTGACGCTGCTCCCCCAGCTCCCTGGGGTCTCGGCGTATCCAGCCAGTCAAGAGCAGCCTCATCCGCTCACTTCAGTGTGGCGCACAAATACTTTTCTATGTCTGCCTTGATTTGAAAAGAATTAGGAAACACTACTGTAAAGCATATACTACACAAGGGTGGTGCTGGTGAATTTCTCCTACAGCAAATGGTTTAAGTTATTAGAGAAAAATCCAATCTAGTCCTTTAAAATGAGCACTAAATTTTTCAGGACCGCAGTTAAGGCAGACCAGATTTTAGTTATTAAATGTTTTCCCTTGAGATTAAAGATATGGTTTATTTTAGTAAAGAAAATATTTGTAACATTTGACCAGCTAAGTGCCAACTTTGTATTTCACCTGTTTTCATAGCCAACAATTGTATGAATTATCCTGATCATATGCTCTTCATTATGATGTTTTCAATAAAACATCATTTGAGTTCAAATGTGTAACTGATATACTAAACTAGAATTTAAGATGATTTAGTTATTTTCAAGTGGGCAATGGCACTTAAAAACTTTAAACTGTTGACAGTGAGCACAGAAATGAGATGATTCTACACAATAGGCAAGAAACAATAACTTTGTTAAAAGCAAAACAGGTTTCACTCACTCTCAAGATTATGATCCTTGCAATCGATTCTGGTACACTGCCTAAGAAAAACCAGTTTAGGGGTCCCTGCGTGGTTCAGTCAGTTAGACACCCCATCCAACTCTTGATCTCAGCTCAGGTTGTGGGATTGAGCCCCTAGTCGGGCTCCATGCTGAGCATGAAGCCTGCTTGGGATTTTCTCTTCCTCTCCTTCTGCCTCGCCCTCATTGGCGCACTCTCTTACTCTCTCTTTCAAAATAAATAAATAAACTTTAAAAATAAATACAAGAAACCAGGGGCACCTGGGTGGCTCAGTCGGGTTAAGCATTTGACTCTTGGTTTTGACTCAGGTCATGATCTCGGGGGTTTCGGGAGTTCAAGTCCCACATCAGGTTCTGTGCTGGCAGCACAGAGCCTGCTTGGGATTTTCTCTCTCCCTCTCTCACTGCCCCTCTCCCACTCATTCTGTCTCTCTTCAAAATAAATAAATAAACTTAAGAAGATTTTTAAAAATAATAAAAGCAACCAATTTATACTTAAGTGGGGGGGAGGCAGAAATAAAGCACCCTAGGCTGATTCTGAAATCCCTTAAGATACCACTCTAGCAGTCCTAAAGTAAGGATGCTTCAAACTTTAATGTACATAAAAATCATGTAGGTATCTTATTAAAATGCAGATTCTGATTCAGTAGGACTGGAATGGAGCTCCAAGGTGGTCTTATGCTGCTGGTTCACAGTCCACACACTGCATTTAACTTTATACCCTTGTTTACATTCCGCTGATTAAGATAGTGGGCAAAAACTTAAAGCAGGCAATAATCTCCACTTCATTTAGTAATTTTTATGGTTTTGGGGTGTCTGTATGGCTCAGCTGGGCAACCAACTCTTGATTTCGGCTCAGGTCACGATCTCAAAGTTCAAGAGATTGAGCCCGCATCTGCTGTTAGGCATCTGCTGTTAACACAGAGCCTGCTCTTTCTCTCTGCCCCTCCCCCACTTTTGGGTGCACACTCATGCACTCGCGGTCTCTCTCTCTCTCTCTCTCAAAATAAACAAACACTTAAAAATAATATTAATAATAATAATGTTTATGGTTACATGAGATTAATCCGGGGGAGGGATGGTTATTAAAATATTGATTTGGGGGAAAACATGGGGGCCTAAGAGAGGTTGAAATAACAACAACAAACACCTACAGAACACTCAGTATGTGCCAGTGAATTGTCTTAAGTACTTCACAGAGATTAACAGATTTGATTTTCGTAACAACACTGTGACTAAAACAGGGACTATTACTGGCCCTATTTTACAAAAGGTAAACCTGAGTCACAAAGACATTACTTAGATTGCACATAGATAATAAATGGCAGGATTTGAACCCAAGCAGTCTGGTTCCAGAATCTACACCCTTCATTATAATACCAGCAGTATAGCTCTCAAGACACAGCAGCAGATGGGATTCCCATTAAGATGGCAAATCAAAATGGCTTGCTTTTGGAAAAAACAATGCAAGCGTTAAAGAAGAGACAGAGCAACAGAGGTGACAGCCAACTATCGGTGAATCCCAGGACTTAACAATATACAGTTTTTTCCTACATTAGAAAATGTTCTGGACTTCAGCATAATAATTAAACATTTGAGAATATTTCTCTAAAATATTTTTTGCTTTCATGGGGCACCTGAGTGGCTTACCAGTCAGGTGCAACTCTTCATCTTGGGGTTGTGAGTTCAAGCCCCATGCTGTGTGTAGAGATTACTTAAAAATAAAATCTTGGGGCGCCTGGGTGGCTCAGTCGGTTAAGCGGCCAACTTCGGCTCAGGTCATGATCTCGCGGTCTATGAGTTTGAGCCCCGCATCGGGCTCTGTGCTGATGGCTCAGAGCCTGGAGCCTGCTTCGGATTCTGTGTCTCCCCCTCTGTCTGCCCTTCTCCTGCTCACGCTCTGTCTGTATGTCTCAAAAATAAATAAATGTTTAAAAAAAATTTTTTTTAAATCTATTTATTAAAAAATAAACAAGCAACAACAACAACAAACCACCTGGTTTCACTTCCCACAACAAGCATTTTGAGATCAATGTCCCAGGGGCAACCAGTGAAGAAGAGTTTTGATACCCAGGACTTATAATAGCAGCAGTAGCAGACATAGCTGAAATAACAAGTAATGAAAACTGCTTTCACAAAAATATTTTGGACTGAAAGGATGAGTAACTAAAAGTAGAAACTGGTAAGGGACAAAGCACAACATGACCAGCAATTCGATACTGTTGAGCAGGGTGGAAAAAGTGGCAAAAATATGCGGCTATTGAAAACGAAAGAAATAGAGGAAAGAAGCAAAATTAAAGTCTAAGTAATTTTTTAGAAGAATGAGAACTGGTCACCATTCTAAGCAACGGTGAAAAGTCCACACAGCACAGCTGCAGAAGCCACTGGCCAACAGATGGATAAGATCAAGCAAGAGCAGATTAGGAGCCATCACTTCAATGGGCCCGAAGTGGCCGTGGCTGACCACGCACGAGTCTCAGCAAACACAGTAAACAAGTCCGTGGACTATGCAGAAAGAGGAAATGTTAACCCTCAGACCTCGTAAATTCATTCCTTTGACAAACATTTCTTGAGATCTAGTATACATCTGGCACTCTTCTAGGTGACAGGGAGACAGGGGTGACCGTGCCAGGTCAGATCCTGCCCTCATATCACTTACATTCTACGGGGGGCACTAAGAGATCTCAAAAAGAACATTGAGGAGCGCCTGGGTGGCTCAGCCGGTTAAGCGGCCAACTTCGGCTCAGGTCATGATCTCACTGTCTGTGAGTTCGAGCCCCGCGTCGGGCTCTGTGCTGAGGGCTCAGAGCCTGGAGCCTGCTTCGGATTCTGTGTCTCCCTCTCTCTGCCCTTCCGTTGCTCACACTCTGTCTCTATGTATCTCAAAAATAAATAAGTGTTAAAAAAACATTTTTAATAAATAACAACAATAAATAATAATAAAAAAAGAACACTGAGTATTATCATAAAAGCCTAGAATGCAGCCCTTTAACATAGGCGGATATACGAAACTACGGGACCTAAGTTAACAAAATAGTAATCCTCCTTCCCCCACAGAGGAAGCCCTTACATACTTCCCAAAAAGACCCTAAAAACACTAAATAAATGCATCTAAAATGTATCTACAAATAAAAGTACAATCTGATTTTTACTTCCAAGAAGACCTATAAATACTACTACTCCAACACAGGCACAGTAAGTTGTACTTCAAAGTTTTCCAAATGTGACAACTTTTGGATCAAAACATTTTATTAGTGTAACCATCTTAAAAATGACTAGAAGTACTTTTCTAATAGACCATAAAGTTCTAAGTGGAATGGTATCTGAATAAAAGAAAACAAATCTTGAAATTACCAAAAAAAAAAAAAAAATCAAGATTTGGTCTTATTTAAGAACTTCAATGATGTCTGATACCCTAGCTGTAATAACACTGGCCTTAGACTCCCGAAAAATTAAGTTTAACTGGGTATAGGTTTTGATTAGTATATAAAAATATCTTAAGAGGATGTGATACCTAATTTCTTCAAGAAATTACTGGAAAAGAGCTCATTTTTAACACTCAGTTAACTATCCATCTCTCATCTCCTTGCCTCAGTCTAAAAACTTTGCTATATTTTAAAAGGAAAGATGCAGGGGCGCCTGGGGGGCTCAGACGGTTGCGCGTCCGACTTCAGCTCAGGTCATGATCTCACCGTTCGGTTCCTGAGTTGGAGCCCCACATCGGGCTCTGTGCCGACAGCTCAGAGCCTAGAGCCTGCTTTGGATTCTGTCTGTCTGTCTGTCTCTCTCTCTGTCTCTGCCCTTCCCCAGCTCATGCTTTCTCTCTCAAAATAAACAAACATTAAAAAAAATTTTAAATAAATAAATAAAAAGGAAAGATGCAAACTGATCTACCTGTACTTAAACTTCTTAAATGTAGAGTTCTCAAAAAATAAGGCAGCAGAAAGTTTTTAAAACCACCCTGACAAAGGTATTTCAGAAGATCCAACTTCAGTACCCATCCAATCCTCTGCGACACCTACACACCACGGAAAGTTGATTTAAACCCACCACTTCTTTTAAGTGTTTCTTAACAAGTGATGTTCTCTCTACACACAGGAAACAATAGGAAAGTACTTGCTCCAACAAGAACTACCCTTATAACAATGCATTACACAATGGGATCTCATTTGCTTCACAATGCTAACATTTTTCTGTGCTGTATCTGTGTAGTCAATGAAAGACCTACAGTTGGGGATGTACCTAACATTACGGGGAACAAACGCTGTGATCCCAGCAGGCCCAAAACGTTACTTTAAGTGTTTCTGGTTAAAAATCCAAAATTCGTTTTTAGTTACAAAATTGACTGAACGAATGGTCTAGCAAGCGAAGGTAAGGCGTAAAATGAACTGATTCTCCTTCCACCACGCCCTTGCCACAAAAAGCGCATGTGAGCCGACTTGGTCTGTACTGTGCATCAGTAAGTCAGACGGGAGAAGTTAAACAGCCTGGAAGTCATTCTGGACCAAAGAGAAGCTCCCACAAATCACTTCACTCGCCTATAAAAGGATCTTCGAAGTTCCTGCCTACACAAGCGGCTGTAGGTATTGTCTTACGCTTTACTGTCTGGCACAAGCTAATCTCGAGGTTTCCAGCCTTCCTGGCTTCCAGAGGCCTTTGAGACGGCCAAAAGATTTCAAAGCACCCTCTATGAACACGGTGCGTTGGGGCGCGGGCAGGATATGCCGCTGAGCGCCCCAAGTGAGGCTGCAAAGCGCCGTCTTCATTCGGCGAGCCCCTGACTTGTAGGAGTTAAAACTCTCACCCCTTATACTGAGATGACGTAATCCTCCACACTGCATTTCTCTTGGACTTAAAGGGGAGGAAAACACAAACGAACAAAGAAAATTTCACCCCAATAAGAGGAATTAAGCAAGCGGCAGAAGGGCAGTTTCGAGACGTGGTTAGGTAACTCCCTGAAAGGGAAGCTTCAGCTGAATAAGCAGGGAGCGTTGGAGAAGCAAACGGAAATGGTGCTAGGAACTCAACCTAAGGCCGGAATAAAGGAACCTGGGGAAACAGCTACCGGGCCCGCCCCGCCAGACTGGGCGTCAGGCCGCGGGGCTGCGGAGGGAAGCGCGTCGCAGGCACAGCCCGGGGCGGTCCGCAAACCGCCCCCTCCCCGGCCGCCACTTCCCCGCCGCGCTCGCGACTCCGCTCCCCTCCCCCCGCCCGTCGCAAAATGTCCGCGGCGGCGCCCGGCGAAGCAGGAAGTCCAAGCCCCGGTGCAAGGAGCACACCCGGCCCTGGAGCCCGAGCCACCGGCGCCCGCGAGCTGCCGCGCGGCCACGGCCCGCCGCCCGCCCTCGGGGCCGGACGGGGGGGGGGGAGGGGAGCCCAGGCGGCCGGGATGGGTGTGACCCCTTCCTTCCGCCGCTGCCCGGTGACAGCCCGACCCCGCCCGCGCCCTCAGGCCGGCACCCCCGCGCTCGGGCCGCGCACCTCTCAGCGGCCGTGCTCCCTCGCCTGCCCCGCCGCCACCCTTTACCCTCTGCTCCCGAACACAACCCGGACCCGCGCTCGCCCGGACGGCGCCGCGCGAGCCGAGCGCCCCTCCCCGCGCCCCGCGCTCCCAGGGTTCCCGGGATCCCAGAAGGCGGGGTACTCCCGCGGACGGGGAGAGGCCGGGGGCCGTGCGGCGGGGCCGGGACAGTGGGGGAACCGCTCCCGCGGGGAGCCTCAGGCCCCGCACTCACCTCAGCTTCTCCGCCGGGGCGTTGGCAGCACTGCGCGGGGTCTCCTCGGCTGCCGGACAGGGGCACGCGCCTGACGTCAGCACGCAGGCGACGCAGGGTTGGGTGCCCGCGGAAGTGGGAGGGACCCGGAGGCGTGCCCCGGCCGAGCAGTTAGAGGCGGAGCCTGCATTCATCCCCCGCCCCGGCTCGGGCAGATTACCGCGCAAGCGCGGGCCAGCGCTGCTGGCTCGCGGCTTGTTCCCTGCTAAGCTTTGCCCCTGTTTCTCCGATGGTTGTGTTTGTAATGGTACTATAAACAGTCGCTTGCAAAGCGCTGCCACTGACAATGCTTTTGATCTTCTCGATCTTCTGAAGCAAAGTATTATTCCTATGTTGCAAAAGAGATGGAGGCTGTGGCTTGCCTGAGCGGGCCTCCATCCCAGGCCTGCACCAGGTGGTGGGCGGTGCTTCTCATCTGCACCACACTGCCCCTCGCTCCAGCCACATCTGCAGTCTTATGCCTTCGGGACTTCTTCCCTGCCGTGAGACCTCCAACTCACTGTTTCCCGTGACTGCCTCATCTTCCCCAGCCTTTGTTTGGCCCTCGGCCCTCAAATGTCACTGCCTTCCTGATCACCCTATCCTCAGAGCACCTGTTTGTCATTTGTCTTCCCTGCTAGTGTGCGAGCTGCAAGAGAACAGGAACTCTCTGTCTGAGGCTCAGATGTCTCCCAATGTTACAGGGAAATAGCTTATGTTAATGATAGTTCATTTATTGGTGACCACCACAGCTCTTTGGCCAAGAAAGACCCCTTTTTCCAATACGTCTGATATAACAGTCATATTTTCTTTTGAGCTTTTCAGCTGCACAAGAAGAATAACTAGATTTCTGAGTGTTTACTATAGACATGGGGCTAACAGCTTTGCATTAGTAGTAGTTAATGTAATACCCACAACTACTCTATGAGTTAAGGACTATTATCCCCAGGGGTGCCTGGGTGGTTCAGTCAGTTGGGCATCCAACTTCCGCTCAGGTCATGATGTCGCAGCTGGGGCTCTGTGCTGACAGCTCAGAGCCTGGAGCCTGGCTTGGGATTCTATGTCTCCCTCTCCATCTGCCCCTCTTCCTGCTCATGCTGTCTCTCTCTCTGTCTCTCTCAAACATAAATAAACATTTAAAAAAAAGAACCATTACCCCCATTTACTGATGCATGAACTGAGGCTCAGAAGTGTTAAGGGATCTGCCTAAGGCTGCTGAGCTAGGCAGTGAGAGCTGGGACTTGGACCCAAGAGACTGGCTATAATTGATCACTAACTACACTGTCATACTACCCAGGGGGTTATTAAAGAGAAATCGGAAGAAATAAGCTTCAGCTGTAGTCCTACCCCTACTGATACAAACTATTAACATTTTGGTGTACATCTTTCCAGATACATAGAGATGGAGAGAGATGTATACATATTTATTGCACAAAAACAGATTTACTCTGCCTTTTTCTTTCAAAATTACATTGTGAATATCTTTCCTTCTCAAATGAAACATCAAATTTAAAGGTTATATTCTACCTATTTTCCAATCTACTATTGGAATTTAGGTCATTTGGGGCTACTGTAACGTTTTGACTATTGGTAAATCCATAAGCTTAGTTTCTTGAACTTGAGGAAAACAGATTGTGTTTTCTCTCTCTGCCAGACTAGTTGGCAGTGACCTTTCCTTCATCCTGTCTCACAATCCCATGAATGTCCCCAGACAATGTCTGCCCTTTCCATGAGCAGCAGTATCTTGATGGGGTGTCACCCAACTGCTTGGCCTTTCCTGCCTTTATTCTGAGGACAAGAACTCACTTAGCACTGTGTCTTTTGTGTTGTCAGGTTTTTGTCAAAATGGCCCTCCCCAACATTTTCCCAGCCCCGAAAGGCAGTAGCGTTACTACCGGACCACAGTCTATCCCTTCTCTTGCTCCCAACCTAGACCCCAGCCTCCTAGAGCCTCCTCCCTATCACCCCTCTGGCTACAGCTGCCTCATACTAACAAGAGGAGCAGCCTGGGGGTCTCGGGTTTCCCTTCCCCTGTTACCAGCCCAGTATCCATTCCTCCTTCTTCTGGTAACAGCACCTCCATTTCTGCAGCAGCCCCTCGCCTAATTCTCAAAGCCCTGTGGCTCTAGAGGAGACGACTCTACCCCTAGTTGTGGGGAGAGACACGTGACCCAGGCTTAGCCAATCAGAGAATTTGAGCAGCATTTCAGGGACAGGCACATGACCCAATGAGAACCAGTGAGATTCAACTCTGGGACTTTGGTCGGAACTGTCCAGTTGATGAATCTCTCCGCTGAGGGCAGGATGTAACCATGGCGCTGCTGGCAACCATCTTCCCACCGCAAGGCGAGAAACTGCCTGAGAATGAGACCACAAAAGAGGGAGAAAACAGAGCAGAGAGATAGACAGCGAAACCAAGTCCCAGTGGCATTGTTTGAACCCTTGGATCTAGTCTTACTTCAATTTTCAGCCACATTAGCCGATAAATTCCGTCTACTGCCAGAGCCAAGTTGGGTAGGTTTCTCTCACTTGCGACTGCAAGTCTGCCCCCCACCAACCCCCTCGTCTGCCCCAGTGTGGTACTTGGCACCATCTTCTAGATGAGTCCCGAATCCCTACCTCCTCCATCCTCTATTCCCATCTCCACTTCCAAATTTCCAGCTACGCAGAAGTCCATTAGCACCACTGAAACCATCTCCAGTTCCCACCCGCTTCAGGTCCTGCAGTGCCTCCGTCTGCTTTGGACCCCTGCACCCTTGTACGCCCCGGGGCTCCCGACATTTCTGCAGCATAGGTCCCATGCCCCGCAAAGTTAATATCCAGCTTCTAGATGCTTCCTTTTGGCAATCTCCGTTTTAGTTCGTTTTATACAGGACAGCCTTCTTGTCTTCTTAGATCTCAGCTCCTTTTAAGTCACTTTCTGGCTCAGGAACCCTGGTGTTTTTTCCTTTGCCTTCAAAACAAAATGCAAAGTTCTTTAGCCAGGCATTGTGGGTCCTCTGTGATCTGGCCTTTCCATAGTTATTTCCCTTTCCCTTCTGTATTACTCAGGGTTATCCAGGGGAACAGAACCAACAGGAGAAGTAGGGGGAGGGGGGAGAAGGAAAGGGAGAGGGAAATTGATCTATATTGGTCTATATCTATCTATCTAAAGAGATTTATTCTAAGGAATTAACTTGCACAATTATGGAAGTCGACAGGAGGAGTTGATTGTAGGATGAGTCAACAAGCCGAGACTCCAGAGGACTGATGGTGTAGGTCCAATCCGAGTCCTCGGGCCTGAGAACAAGAATGGACATTTCCATGACTGTCCAACAGCCAGCAGGAAAAGCCAATGTTTGAATTCAAAGCCGGGAAAAATCCGTTACTTGAGACAGGGTCGGCCTTTTTATTCTAGTCAGGCCTTCAACTGATTGGATGAGACCCACCACATTAGGGAGGGCAATCTACTCTGTCTACCAATTCCAATGTTAATCTTACACCAAAACACCCTGACAGACAGGTACACCCAGAATAGTGCTCAATCAAGTATCTGGGACTCCATGGCGCAGGCAAGTCGACGTTTAAAATGAACCATCGGGGCATCTGGGTGGCTCAGTCGGATAAGCATCCAACTTTGGCTCAGGTCATGGTCTCTTCGTGAGTTCGAGCCCCACGTCAGGCTCTGTGCTGACAGCCTGGAGCCTGCTTCGGATTCTGTCTCTCTCTCTCTCTGCTCCTCCCCCACTCATTCTTTGTTTCTCTCTCTCTCTCTCTCTCTCTCTCTCTCTCAAAAATGAATAAATAGGGGCGCCTGGGTGGCTCAGTCGGTTGGGCGGCCAACTTCGGCTCAGGTCATGATCTCGCGGTCTGTGAGTTCAAGCCCCGCATCGGGCTCTGTGCTGATGGCTCGGAGCCTGGAGCCTGCTTCCGATTCAGTGTCTCCCTCTCTCTCTGCTCCTTCCCCTGTTCACGCTGTGCCTCTATGTCTCTAAAATATAAATAAACATTAAAAAAAATTTTTAATGAATAAATAAAAAAAATTAAAAAAACAAATAAATAAAATGAACCATCACACCGTCAATCACACACCTTATGTGTGTGTGCTGAAGCAAGAACAAATCACCTGCGTACATGCAGGTACGATGATTTCTTGCCTCCATCCCCTGCTCATGCTGTTCCCCTTGCCGAGAACACCTTTCCCGCTCATCCATCCTACCCATCGAGTCTCAGTCTCCTTCCCGCCACGAACTGTACCTTTTGCCAACACTGACCTTGTGTCCCTTCTCACCGCTGTGCTTCCGCAGATTCAGCGGTTCTCCTCCCCGTCTGCCAGACTCCTGTTCTCCTCTCCTTCAAGGATTACCGTTGACCTCAGCTCTTTTTTTTTTTTTAGAAATTTTACAGCAGAGAAACCATATTGACTGCTTTTTTTTTTTTTTTTTTTTTTGAGAGAGAGAGAGTGTGTGAGCAGGGGAGGGGCAGAGAGAGAGGGAGACACAGAAACCAAAGCAGGCTCCAGGCTCTGAGATTTCAGCACGGAGCCCGATGTGGGGCTTGAACCACAAACCGTGGGATCATGACCTGAGCTGAAGTCAGACACTTAACCAACTGAGCCACCCAGGCGCCCCTGACCTCAGCTCTTAAACCTTCCCTGACAACCCCAGGCAACCAACCATTCCTATTACACTTCGTAATTAAAGCATACTATATATTAACATCATTTGTATCTATGCTAACGAAACCATTAAGCCGGGAGGAGGCAAGGAGCTCATCTTAATCATTTTCGTATCCCTTTACCTAATTTCCTGGCACGCTGCCAGCCCCCCAAAATGTTTGATAAATAATGCATGAAGGAGCACACTGCCGCTTCTTCCACAAGCTCCACTTCCTGCTGCAAAACCGATGCCTGCTTCTTCCAAACTCCCATAGCATCTCCTTGAGGAGTCCTTCAGGCCCTCGCCCTGTTCTGCCCTGTTTATCCACGCTCTCTCCGCCCTACTGGAAGCTCCCGGGGCGAGCTCGGTGCTGGGCGCCTTTTTGTGCCCCTCGCGGTGCTCTTCAGGTGCCTTAAACCTAATGAATGAAAGGAGCCTCCAAGCCGCCTTCTCTGCCAAATGCTTAAAACCGCAAATCCGTCTCCCCAGGGCCTGCCAGGATTGACTCAAGATGAGGCTCCACATGAAAGAGGCTCTCCTTTGTGGTCTCGGGTCTTAGGATTTACATGAGAAAGTCCTAATTGAAGACTTTCCGTGTGATTCATAGGCGATAAAACTATAAAGAAAAGCAAGGAAGTGATTATTACAAAAATCCGGCTGCTGCCTGCCTCCAAAGGAGGTTGTAATCTGGGAGGGATGGGGGGGGCAGTGTTGGCAGTGGTCTGTTTCATGACCTCGGCGATGATTACGTGAATGTCTGCTTTATAAGTATTCGTCGTACTATGCATTTGTTTTGCGTGCTTTTCCTCGTGTATAATATTTCATAAAAATAAAGGTTGGAAATAAATGAAGCAAAAATAAAGTCTCACTGGTGTTCCTAAAGGGTAAATACCTATCGTTAAGACGCAAGCCTACCCTTCCCTGTCTGATTTACTGGCTGGTCTTCCCCTCACCTGGCTGGTCATGGTCACGGTCGTGGCTGAGGCCAGGTCAGCAGCCCCACTCTGCTGCTGGGACGCGCTCCTGAGGGCTCCTAAGGGGCCAGGGCAGCTCCCCTGAAGCCATATCCCATCCACTCGGGGACCTAGTCCCTGCGCAGCCCCTCCTGCTGCTCAGCCTCCCTCCTCAACTTTGCGCCACAGCGTTGTGCTTGTCCAGGGACCTAGACCCTTCTTGGAGTCAGAGAAAGGAGAGGAACTGACCGAACCTGTTTTCTATTTTCCTTTTCTCTAACTGGCCCAGGCTTGCCTTCTTCATCTCTGTTACACATCTCTGGTGGAGACAGCCTGAGTCACTGAAGAAGGGTGCCTGAGATAGGATAGGGGAGAGAAGAGTCTCGAAATGACTGAGCAACTCCATCTGCTCTGGTTGAGTTTAGTAAGAACCCAGAAGCACATGGTAAGTGATGAAGTTTTAATTTGAAAATGATCTGAGAATCAGTCAGGTGAACCGACTGGGCATGTCGAGACCAATATTCGACAGTGAGTGAGTGAGTATTTTATGTGCTGGGAGTCTTGGATGCAAAGATAACTGATATGCCCCTGCTTAACCTCTCCAGTGGCTTCTCCCGGCTCTTGTCCACCTCTCCAATGTCCTCAGAACCATGCACTGACTCACCGGGCTCCAGCCATGCTGCCCTCTTTGTCATTCCTCAGACAGAACTGACCTTACTGTGTCTGCCTCAGAGCCTTTGCACTTGCTGTCCTGAGCTCTCCTGTTTTGCACAAGCCTGCTCCTTTCCCCCCCTGCATGTCTTGGCTCATATATCACCTCTTTAAGAGGACCCGCTCCCCACTCAGCTTGGAGCAGCACTTCCGACCCATGACGACACCACATTGCTTTCTTTCCTTCATAGCCGAATCACTATCCAAAACGGTCTCACCCCTTTAGTATTCTTTCTATCAGTCTCTCCCCATTAAAAAGTAAATTCAAGGGCTTCTTTCACCACTG
Organism: Paguma larvata; assembly: GCA_030068075.1. NCBI lineage: Eukaryota > Metazoa > Chordata > Mammalia > Carnivora > Viverridae > Paguma > Paguma larvata. The sequence goes on along the minus strand of CM057833.1, from coordinate 15,827,585 downwards.
TACCCTCGGTGCTAGAATGTAGCGTATACTCAATAATTACCTGTTGAAGAAATATAATGAATAATTACCTGTTGAAGAAATATAATGATGTACAAGTATCAGGCAGAATAAGAAAAGCAGAAAATTTATGAGTTATACTTAACATTTACTAAGTACTTCCTCTGCTTCAAGTATTGTTCTAAGTATTTGATATGTATCAACTCACTGGAAATTCACAAGAACTCTGGAATATAGAAACTATCACCTTCAAGGAAAACAAGGCGTGAAGAGGTTAGTACCACTTGTCTAAAGTCGTGCAGCTGGCAGGTGGAAGAGCTGAGGTTCAAACCCGGAGCCGATAAGGGACGGTTTCCCAAATGAGCGAGGTTTGATCTTAAATCTAAAGGGCCAGGATGGGCCACGCTGATCGCTGGCAGAAAGAATGGGCATGCCCAGGGACACGGGCATGGAAAAGCAGGAAGCTTAGGGGGTAGATGAGTCTCATACACATAATGCTGAAGACGGTATATACTATACGATTCCATTTGGTTCAGAAACAGCCAACAGTGCTCTCTGGCAGTAGAAATCACAACAGCTTACCTTTTGGGGCATTGATGGGTAAGAAAGGACCTGAGGAAGTCTTTTGGGATGCTGGTTATACTCGGTATCTTCATCTGCGAGGCAGCTATGCTCACTTTGTACAAATTCATCCAGTTATACAATTTCCAGGATGCAGGCTATATTTAAATTAAAAAATTAAAGGTCACTTCAGCCATAGTATCGGCCTAAAAATCAAACCACTTGTGATTTTTTTTTTAAAGAGGTGTAGAATTTTTGTGCGTCTTGACGATGAGGTTTAATGACTGCAGATAAGAAAAGCAGAGAGGAGGGGTGCCTGGCTGGTTCAGGCAGTGGAGGGCGTGACTCTTGATCTCAGGGTTGTGAGTTCGATCTCCACTTTGGGTGTAGAGATTACTTGAAAATTACTTTAAATTATAGTTACTTAAAAAAAAAAAAAAAAGCAGGGGCGCCTGGGAGGCTCAGTTGGTTAAGCGGCCGACTTCAGCTCAGGTCATGATCTCACGGTCTGTGAGTTCGAGCCCCGCGTCGGGCTCTGTGCTGACGGCTCAGAGCCTGGAGCCTGCTTGGGATTCTGTGTCTCCCTCTCTCTGCCCTTCCGTTGCTCACACTCTGTCTCTATGTATCTCAAAAATAAACGTTAAAAAAAAAAAAAAAGCAGAAGAGAGAGATGGAAGGAATGAGAAGCTAAGACCAGGATTTAATGTGTAGACATAAGAAACAGGAAGATGGAGGATTTGAGAGAGGGGCTCAGAAGAAAAGAACAAGATCAAAGGGACAGGGGAGAAGGAATCACAAACTGAATCTTCTCCTAATCTAGCAGATTCAGCTACAATAGCTTTCACTGAATGTTTCTCTGCTTCTGGTGCTGGGAAAGGGTGACCCTAGCTGGGAATAAGACAGGCATGAGACAGGTGTGGGAACAGAAGCTTGGAGAGGTCTGAGCTCACACGCTTCATAGGTGCTGGAGTTATCTTTGCCAGAACCTCCAATTTGTGTCTAAGACAGGGCAGACACTTAAGTATTGGCCCCACTTAGAGGCGGAGTTTTGGCTCAGAGGAAGTGAAGGGGAGGCCCTGGCTGCTTTGGTGGTGTTGGTGGCTTCCTGCCCAGGAGACACACCCAGCTTCTAAATCACCATTCTGGGCAGTCAAGTTGTTGCTAGGCACTGAGGGGCCCCTCGAGCTTTCAAGCAGAGACAGACTCTGGCAGTTAACTTCACCTCACTGCAAGGTCAGGTGCAGAACAGAGAGGGGAGCCAGCCACCTGGCGAAGCCTTTCTTTTTTGTTTTGTTTACCTCCATCCCCAGCCCTCCCACCCGCCCCCTCCCATTGTCTCCCATGAATTCTAGTTATCTGTGTTCCCTAGAAGGCAGACCCTTCAACCAGGCAGCAATCAAACCATGTGTCTCCTACAAAAATCAAACCGTCCTTTGAGGATCTATCACGGGGAGAAGCCCTCGGTTGGAGGCCAAGAACATAGAGATTCCCTCTTGATGGAGTGATCTGCCCCGGGACACAGACTGGACGCTACACCACGGTGATACTTAGAAGACAGCATGACATATGGGGTACACAACACACATTGCTGAACGAACAGGACTAAAGAACTAAAGCCAGGGCGTCAGAGGAGCTCACAGGAGGGGCTCTGATGCCAATTCAAGACAGAAATCAAAGAAGGCTTCATGGAGGTGGCCATGCCTATCTGTGTCACAAAGGATGAGTAGGAGGGGGCTGGCAACGATTGGGGGAGGCATGGGGGAGACGCATTCCAGACCAAGGGAAAATGTCCAATAAATGCCTGGCAGTGGGTGGAAAATGCTTAGCAAAATAGTCAAGCCATTGTCAAGTGCATCGAACGAAGCTGCCTGTGGAAACCGACCACACGTGATGCTCCTGGAAGGGCCAGTTATGCTTGAATGTTCCAGTCATCACTGCCATCACAGCGGACTCCTCATGGCCCCCACACCTCGCGGAGTTGGCCTCCTCTCCAGCAGCCAGGCCCCTGGCACCCACTCACTGCTCAGGGAGTAGCTGCCCAAGCGAGGACATATTTTTCCATGGCACCAGCCAGTTGCTAGGAATCTCGAATTACCTTGTGGTCCCAACACCGGTTTTTACCAGCAGCCATCTGAGAGAACATTTTTTTAAAATTTTTTAAAAATATTTACTTTTGAGGGGCGCCTGGGTGGCTCAGTTGGTTGGGCGGCCGACTTCGGCTCAGGTCATGATCTCACGGTCTGTGAGATCGAGCCCCGCGTCGGGCTCTGTGCTGACAGCTCAGAGCCTGGAGCCTGCTTCAGATTCTGTGTCTCCCTCTCTCTCTGCCCTTCCCCTGCTCATGCTCTGTCTCTCTGTCTCTCAAAACTAAATAAACATTAAAAAAAAAATTTTAAATATTTACTTTTGAGAGAGAGGGAGAGAGACAGAGCATGAGCTGGAGAGGGGCAGAGAGAGACAGAGACACAGAATCCGAAGCAGGCTCTAGGCTCTGAGCGGTCAGCACAGAGCCTGACACAGGGCTCGAACTCACGAACTGCAAGATCATGACCTGAGCCGAAGTCGGACGCTCAACCCACGGGGTCACCCAGGCGTCGCTGGCAGGAACACTTCTGAATAACTAGACGAAATGATTCTTTTGTGGATCTTGGGAGTCAAAATAATCACAATAGGAAAAGTAGGCACAGGAGACAGTTTAGAAGTATTTCCCTCTGACTGCTCTGCATTTTCCTCCTCCTTCCTCTCACAGAATTAAAGTGTTTAAGGGGCGCCTGGGTGGCTCAGTCGGTTAAGTGTCCGACTTCAGATCAGGCCGTGGTCTCATGGCTCGTGAGTTGGAACCCTGCATTGGGCTCTGTGCTGACAGCTCAGAGCCTGGAGCCTGCTTCGGATTCTGTGTCTCCCTCTCTCTCTGCTCCTCCTTCCCCTGCTCACTTTCTCTCTCTCAAAAATAATTAAAAAAAAAAAAGTGTTTAGGGTTAGGAACTAGGCTCTAAATGGACTCAAGAAAGGACAATTTCAGGCACTGGTGCTGGCCGGGCAGTGCCGCTGCACAGAGAAAGCACGGGAATCCTGGGGAGTGGCAACAGAGATAGGGAGCTACTGTCCTCTCGAATCCCCAGAGAGCCCTTGAAACACTGGGCTTGGTTTGCTCCTTGACACCCAGGCAGTGAGCGTGACCCCATGGCAAGGGCACAGGGCTGGAGCCAGATGAAATGAACTGCAGCCTCTCCTCTTACCGGGTTTGTTTGGGGCAAAGAATCTCCTCTGTAAATTCACTTCCATGGGAAAGAGCTGGTACCGCAGGGTCGCTGGGAGGCCGTGCTGGGCAACGGTGACCTGTACCAGTTCTGGTTTCAGGACACGGAGGTTGAGTCATGGCTCTGTCACCTACCTCGCTCAACCTCGTATGATGTGGAGGTTTGACTCCATACCTGAGGCCCCTCCCTTGCGTTTTTCACAGAAAGTATAAGGCTAGGTTTTAGCCATACGAGGAACTACTCAGCAGCTGATAGAATTTTTTTTAATAAAGCCAATCTGTGTATGTTGATAGCAAATGACCCAATGACTTATTGGGGAAGAAAAATACATATAGCCTAAATGCGTATGGCATGCATTTTGTGTAAATAAAAAAGGATATATTTGTTTATGCGCATACATCTGTATGTGCTTATGTCTGTATAATTCATATTTTAGGAAGGATACGTAAATGCTAATTTAGGGGAGACACTTTAAAATTTCCTTTTAGGGGTGCCTGGGTGGCTTAGTCAGCTAAGAACCCGAATCTTGATTTTGGTCCAGGTCACAATCCCAGGGTCGTGGGATCAAGCCTCAGGTTGGGCTCCGCACTGTGTGTGGAGCCTGTTTAAGATTCTCTCTCTCCCCCCCCACCCCTCTTGGCTCATACTATGTTGCAAGTGAAGGCGCTCTCAATCAAATCAAATCAAATCAAAATTCCTTTTTTTTCCCTTTCTATATTGTTGGACTTTTCTGTCCACACGCAAATATATCTTTTGCTTTGAAAAATGTCAGTGGGGGTTACCAAGAAGTGAGATTATGGACCATTTTTGTTTCCATACTTTTTCTGTATCGAATGAAACTAAAAAAATGTTACTCTACATTGTAAGATGAACTGAAGAAAAGTCAAAGAAGAAATATCTCCATGTAGGAGATTCTCAAGAGATACTTGTTGAATTTACGCTTGCAGACACGATGGAGAAAGCCCGAGACTTAGGGGGACAGAAATCCAAGGCTGAGATCCCAGCTCCAGCATTTATTGGCCATATTGTGTTCCTGGCGAATCTCAGTTCTCTCGTCTATAAAGCGGATGGATTTGTATGAAGAGGCAAAGTCAGACGACTGTGAGGATTAAATGAATCACGTGTGCATCTAGTCCGGATCCTGGCACACGGCAAACCATCTCAATAGAATGGCCGGGGTTGGAGGTTGTAATACTAATCTTTGTACCAAAGAACTTAAGGTTTGCCAGAGTAGGTGACATTACCCAAACACATGTGGGGCATATGAAACCCAATTTTTTTTTAAGTCGGCTCCACACCCAATGTGGGACCCTGAGATTGAGTCACACGCTCCACCAACCAAACCAGCCAGGCGCCCCAATATGAAGCCAAATTTATACCACTCTTCCTACAGCTCCCTCAGTTCAACATTAAGGGTATTCTGTGACACACTGGTGATGAGCTGTCCTGTTAAATCGGTAGGTCTCAACTAGGGGCAAATTTGCCCCTAGGGAACATGTGGCAATGTCTGGAGACGTTTTTGGTTGTTTCATCAGTGGGGTGATACTGGTACCCACTTGAGACTAGGGATGCTGCTAAATATCCCATAATACACAAGACAAGCCCCCCACCCCCCAAAGAGAATGGTCTGCCCTCAATCTGTGCTGGGTCCCTCGACTCAGGACACCTCAGCTGTCCAGCCATAGAATCTCTAAGGTGGTAACTTTTTGGTCTTCCTGCAAAGTCAGCTGCTTGCCTTACACAGTTATACTAGATAGAAGCGGCTGAGAAATCAGTACAGGCCAGGAAATTCGTGACATCGGGAGTCCCAGATCCCTGCAGACTAAAAGAAATACCTTCATAATGCTCCCAACAGACTGAAAAACTGGAGACATTCTGACCCTGTCATGGTCACGAATTCCTCTGCCAATCTTAAAAGTTTACTTAGAGGTAGGAAAGCTTAACCTAAGGGGGGGCGCCTGGCGGGCTCAGTCAGTGGAGCACGCCACTCTTGATCTCAGGGTTATGAGCTCCAGCCCCACGTTGGTTGTAGAGATTACTTTAAAAAATAAATCGAAAAATCTTTAAAAGTTTTAAAAAGATAGAAAAGCCTAACCTAGCCAATAAAAGCCACAGCTCACTATTCTGTGTGTTTTCTACCCCCCAAGCATTCCCACGGTTTTTTGCTCAAGGTGTGATTCTGTCCAGCGATCTGCTGAAGTTCAGTTAAAATCTCACTTCCCTAACTTGGCTATTTCCTCCCTCTTCTGCTGTTAGCGTATTTTTTAATAGGAAATGTGTTTTCTCAGCGCGATCTCAAAACCAGATACCAGAAAGGGAAGACTAGTTTTATTCAAACGATCCTACCAATGTAGTCTCGGGTCTTCCTCTCCCCTCAAAAATTATACATTTCCTTAGTACTGGGTTTTACATTTGTATCCTAGCCTCTAGACCGGTCCCACAGGTTCAGGAAGTATTAAAACACCGGCAGAATAAACAGGAGTTCCAGCTTGGAGCTAAACGGCCCCTTTACCAAAGATTAGTTTCTGAATTGGCACCAAGTTGGTTCAAAGAGCAGATGTACAAATCCAAGAGCCAGGCCACAGAGGCAGAAAGGTTCCTCGACCCTGGGTCACACAGGGGCACCTGGGTGGCTCAGTCAGTTAAGTACCCGACTTCAGCTCAGGTCATGATCTCACGGTTTGTGGGTTTGAGCCCCGCGTCAGGCTCTGTGCTGACAGCTCACAGCCTGGAGGCTGTTTTGGTTCTGTCTGTCCCTCCTCTGCTCGCTCGCTCAAAAATAAAACATTAGAAGAAAAAAAAATTTTTTTTTAAAGACTGGGTTACACTGAGGAAAAGCAACTTCTGTTCATTCCCTGCCTGTCCCAACCACAGCTACTGCTCTCAGCGGTCAACTGAGGCACGGGTCTCCACACACAGAAAGTCAGGAAGACTGGTTTCAGGAAGAGCAGAAAAGAATGGTCAAATGGCTGCAGAGTGAGTTCTCCTGAGGGAGACAAACTATACAATAGCGATGGACAGAGAGAAAGAACAAATCAAACAGACCTGCGTAAGAGTTACCTCTTAAAACCCTGTTTTATCCTTTCTTTTTTTTTTTTTTTTTAAGTTTATTTTTGAGGGGCGCCTGGGTGGCTCAGTTGGTTAAGTGGCCGACTTCAGCTCAGGTCATGATCTCACAGTCTGTGGGTTTGAGCCCCGCATCGGGCTCTGTGCTGACAGCTCAGAGCCTGGAGCCTGCTTCTGATTCTGTATCTCCCTCTCTCTCCACCCTTCCCCTGCTCACACTCTGTCTCTATATCTCTCAAAAAATGAAAACATTAAAAATATTTTTTTATTTTTGAGAGAGACAGAGCGTGAGCGTGAGAGGGGCAGAGAGAGGGAGACGCAGAACCAGAAGCAGGCTCCAGGCTCTGAACCGTGAGACCATTACCGGAGCCAAAGTCGGATGTTCAACTGACTGAGCCACCCAGGTGCCCCTATCTCTCAGTTTTAATTTAAATTCTGACTGGGGGCGCCTGGGTGGCTCAGTCCAGTAAGCGTCTAATTTCAGCTCAGGTCATGATCTTGGGACTCACTCTCTCCCTCTCTCTGCCCCTCCCTCACTTGTGTGTACTCCCGGGCTCTCTCTCAAAATAAACTTAAAAAAAAAAAAAATTCTGGGGCACCTGGGTTGCTCAAATGGTTAAGCATCAGACTTCAGCTCAAGTCATGACCTCACAGTTTGTGAGTTTGAGTCCCACAACGGGTAACCACGAGTCCCGCTTTCTCCCTCTTCCCCTCCCTCTCTCTTTCTGCCCCTGGCTCCCTTGTCTCTTCTTTCTCAAGAAAAGAAAAAAAGAGGGGCACCTGAATGGCTCAGTTGGTTAGGCGTCCGACTTCGGCTCAGGTCATGATCTCATGTTCCATGGATTTGAGCCCCGGACTCTGTGCTGACAGATCAGAGCCTGGAGCCTGCTTTGGATTCTGTCTCCCTCTCTCTCTGCCCCTCCCCTGCTTGCACTCTGTCTCCCTCTCAAAAATAAATACATTAAAAAGAAAAGAAAAAAGAAAAAAAGAATTAAAAAAAATTCTGCCTAGCACGAAGGCACGGCCTGTCCCTATGTTCCGTCCAGCTCACATCCACTCCGGACGACTGCCTCGGCTTTCTCGAACGCTGAGTAAGAGCTGAACTGGTAAACCACCACAGGACACTGTGATTAAGGACCGAATTTTAATGTTGCAAAGACGTCTCAAATGAGTTTCCTGGATGGGGTTACAGAAGCTTCCATTCATGCCACCATAGCAAGAATCAAGAATTCTGAAAGTTGAAGCAATTACCTCTTTGGATACATAACGATATATTAAAGCATGTCAGCAAAGTGCAAAAAGGGAGGCATTCGGCAGAGCGAAAACAAGCAACAGGCTGACTGCCCTAACGGGAGGGCAGAGAAGCTCCTTCCGGAGCTCAGTCCCAGGAACGAGAGCTGTCTCAGCCAGAGAGAGGTCCGGACACGGGTTCTGATGGATTCTTGTTACAACCAGTCGAAGCCAAGCTCAAAAAAACCGAGGTTCACATTTCCCCAGGACGGTACTTGGCTCTTACGACAACACAGAGAGCCTCTGGTGACTCCTCGCATGGGGGCTGAGCAAGAACCCCGCGGCGGGACTCAGCCCGTGATTCTGACCCCGGGCTGGCACCTCTGGGCCCGGGCCCGGAGCTCCTCGGGCAGGACAGCCTGGAACTGCTCCTGCACCAGCATCTCCACGATCTGCTCCTTTGTGTGAATGTCGGGCCTCAGCCACTGTCCGGCCAGCTCCTGGAGATGCCGGAGGACCTCCCTGGGCCCCGCTGCGTCCTCGTAGCGGAACTTCCGGAACCTCTGCCTGGAGGCCGCAGCGTTGGGAGGACTCCTTCGCGGCGTGGCCTCGAGGTCTTCGACGGGGTCTTCGTCGAGGCGCTCTGGTGGAAGCCCAGAAGGCCCTCGTGGAGCCTGCACTCGGGGAGCCGGCATCAGGACGACTTGGGACTCCCCAGCCATCATCTCATTTGATGGCGACCTTATCTTATCATTGTGGACTTCTCTGTTCCTCTGTGTCTCTAAGCACCCTGCAGTCTCCATTCTAGGACTCTGGAAAAGGAGGTCTCAGACTCCTAAACACAGAGAAGAGACAGGCTCAGCAAAAACGGACCACAAAGACGATCAAAACCACCTTGATCTCCTGGATCTGGTCCAGACCCAGGTTCCATCCGCTTTCCAATCTTAAACGGGTTTCTTAATAAAGGTCCTAGCAATTCTATTTCTGTTTCTTCTGGATCAATGGACAAACTGAGAAAACTATGTCAGTGGTTTACCAAAATGAAGAATGTAGATTCTCCGAGCACAAAGGATGAAGAACACTGGCCCTGCTAGAGAACCTTCTATTTCCCCCACATTGCAAAGTAGCTTACATTATGTAAAAACAAACAACTATGCATGCACATGATCCATGGGAAGGGGACTCTTAGAACCACGGGGGTTTGCTTCCTCCAACGTCTTCTACGGAGTTCTGTTATGACTAAAAGCAAGTTATGAGAAAGGACCAAAATGTAAGAGACAGAAGTCTGTTCATGTACTGCTACCCTCAATTTACATCTACTCTGCTGTTTTTTCTACCCCCATCTCTTTCATGATCAAAGAGTAACAGGGATTAGAAGCAATTTCGGAGCTACCTCGGGGTAGAGCCTAAGCCCCCTCTTCACAAAGAAGAAAGAAGAGAAAAGAAAAGCCTCCATGTTAAGATCAAGATCTGAAGTTCCTCTAATCAGTGTACACAGGAAACTGACTTAGTCAGAAGCCTACTAGTGCAGACTCCCAACTCCTTGGATGCTTGTCGGCCCTAGGATTAGCATCAGCTGTAACGGGGAAGGGGGGAGGGGCACACCAAATACCTGTAAAATGACAGAAACAAAAAAGGCTTTGCTTCATTTGGGTTAGGGCCCCAGTCCAAGAGAAGGGTTATTTACAGGAAAACCACAATCTATGTTATTTTTAAAAAAGAGAGAGAGAGGGAGACTTCAAGTGACAGTACAGAAATGACTAAATTTCTATATCAGGGTATGTCTAATCAAAAGTATAACTCCTATGTTAGTGCTCAGTTTTCAAAGGCCATCTCTTTTTTCCGGTAACAAACCCCTTCCCCCGAGAAGGGAGCCCTCCCTAGTCCATGTAGCAGAAGGGTCCACATTTAAAATCCTTCCCACCTCAGAGATTCTCTGAAATCTGTTTCCTGGGTAACAACTGACAGAGGGGAACAATCACCCACACTGACCAGCTGCCTTGCGCGAACTAGTTCTCAGCGCCTCGTCACCTCTTCCCTAAACGTTCCGTGACCCATTTTCTAGGCGCCTGTACAGATTCCAGATCCTGCGGTTTGGACACTCCTGCAGTACACCTGTCCTTCTCATCTTATCTGGGTTTTGGTTCAATCAACAGAGAGCACTCTTCCCCAAAAGCAAGTGGTCATTAACCTGGAGTGAATGAGGATCAGAGCAAAATGTCCCCATAACGCAGGGGTACCTTGGATTAAACGGAAATAGTCAAGGGAAGGTTGGAGGAAATGTGAGAAAGCAAAATCCTGGGAACAACCTAAGTGACCGGGAACAGGGCAATCATTAAAGTATCATCGACCATTCAGCAGAATACGGTGCAGCCTGAAAGAGAATGAGGTCAGCCTGCGAGGGCTGATACATCCAGGCGGCCACCCCACACCACGTGACTAAGATGCAGCTCACTATGAGTCGTACGACCCCACCTGAGGAAATCAAGATACATACACATAAGCATCCCTGGCCTGACCTACCCACAAATCCCTTCAAATGTATTTACTTCTGAGAGGCAGGGACGGAAGACGGAAACGTTTTTTCATCCCATCGCTTTCTATATTGCTTTCTTTTTAACTACAACTAGGTCTTACTTTCATAACGACTCAGAAGGAACTAAACATTCTCCTCCTGCCCAAAACCTTTCGGAGCCAAAACCCCCTAACCCACTTAGGAAAACACCCTTTTATTAATTCTTCTAGCTCTTAGCACCAGAGGTCTTTACAACCCCGACTTCTAAGAATAGTCTCAATTGTCAGGCCAGTTCTCAAGGCTGGCTCTGAAAGATGGACCAACTCCACGACTCGCCCCGCTTATAAATTCTATCGGTTTTAGAAAACCAATGACCTGACACATCGGTTAATAATTCCGATTCACTGAGCGCTCACTTCCTAGCTGACATTGGGCTGAGCCTTTCGCGTTCTCTTGTACGTGATCCCCTTAGCCACTTGAACTCCCCACACGACTCTCTACTGCCCCAGCAGTCTCTATTAGCAACAGCAGCTGCCGGTGCTATTGAATTTTACAGGCCAAACGCTCTGCGGAAGCCGGACCTCATCCACGCAATCCTCCCGATAACCCAGTAGGCCATCTTCATTCACAAGTAAACAAACTGAGGCTCGACGAGAAGGGATTTGCCCAAGGTCACAAGGCCGGGAGGTAGTGGGACTACCCGACCGGGTAGAAAATTCCCAGCTTCTAGGCGGGGAGCTGAGTCGGGCTCCTCCCACCATATGGGCGCGGCTCAGGAGGGCCTAGGTTGGGCCTGAAAAGCGCTTCTGGAGCTCCAGATCGGGGACCTTCTCCTCCCAAGCCGAAGCGAGATCGGGGCCACGCCAGCCGGAGCAGCCCGCAGGCCCCCCCCAAGGCAAGGCTTCCCCGCTCCGAGCGCGGCCGGCGCCGCCGCCGCCGCGGCCCCCCGCTCCCAACAGACCGTGCGCCGGGGAAGGAGAGGCGGGCCTCGGAGGGAAGAAGGGAGGGAGCGTTCACCTGCGCAGGTGCCACCTCGGAGGGCAGGGGGCAACGGGGGCGGGGGCGCCTGGCGACCAGACTCGAAGCCCGAAACCGACTCCGAGGAAAGGAAACCAACTACCCAGCGCAGAGCTTTGTAGCCCGCCGCCGGAACCGGAAGTGGCGCATCGCCGGAAGTTGGGAGTGAAGGGAGGGAGAATAGGGTAGAGGGGGTCTCTCTAGGCCTCGGTGGTGCTCCGTAGCTCCATGGTTTTAACCCGTAGTGGGCTTTGGACTGTCCTCAATCCCGAGGCCTTCCTACCATGTGGAGCTGTGGGTACTGCCTAGGCAGCTTCTCGGCTTCGGGGAAGTTCTCTGATTCTCTGAGCCCCTGTTTGCCCAGCTGCAAAATGAAAAGAAGTCGAAACGGGAATTGAGACACTCCAGGAGCCCGCCCGCAGCTGACTCAGCGCCCCACCCTGAGGTTACACCCTTGACTCTTTGCACCACCCAGAGGAAAGAAACCAAAGTAGAGGGCTGGGTGGCAGCTGTTTGGAAACCGTGATCCTGTGTGGCGCCCCGTGGAATCACTCCACGTGAGGCAGTGGGCACAGTCTTTTAAGTACCCCTGTGTCAGTGTACCCCGACACAAGTGGGCATGTGCCACGTGGGTTTGTCCTTATGTCTAGGGGAATACCCTGTGTGCAGAAGGCTCAATCTCAGCCCTGTGTCCCTCTTCCCCCCACGACTTTCCAAGTGCTGTTAGTTAAGAACTGAAGTTTTGAAGTCACACTGAGCTGGTTTGAGTCTGGGTTTAGCCTGAATTGGAGTCGGGGGCACACACGTTAAAATAGCACAGCATATAAGAGGAAGTTCATAGAAACTAAGGTGGCCCTTCCACATCGTTCTTAACCCTGAAGGGGAAGGGACTTGACCAGGAACTTAGGGGTTAGTGATAGGCGCTCAGGTAGCCCAGCCCACTCTCCTCCATTTGCCCTATCCAAATGGGACAGGCTAGGGAATTATGAGGGGCACTCCAAAGACCCTTGCTGGGACATCCCCATCCCCCAAACCTCCCCCCCCCCAACCTCCCATGTCCCACACCCCACCCCACCCCCAGCCAATGTCATTGGGGAAGAGAAGATGCGCCTTTTGTCTAGGCTGCCACTGCTGGTTAGTAAGCCCCTAGATTGCCAGGTTCTCCAAACGTGGCTTGGATAACCAGGTTCCTTGCTCTGGCCCCACCCCTACCTCCCACCAGAGACAGTGGGCCCTTCCCGCACTCACCCCTACAGGGTAGTTTCCACGCTTCACTCCCTCTCAGCCTTGGTTTCCCCATCTGTAAAATGAGACGGTTGGACTACATTAAAGATCTCCAGTTGTACCCCCCACCCCATCCCATTCTTAGCTTCCTGGAGAATGCTTCCGAAGACTGCTGGAGGGGGGGGGGGAGGGGTTAGGGGATGGTTTCAGTCCTAGAGCACCTTTGATTTTAAAGGTTAATAAATTTATATGAAAAGTATATATGTTGTGGCTGTGTGTAAGATTATTTTATCGCTCAGGATCAAATGTAAACTTTGCACTTTGCCCCACACGCCTCATCTTTCCTCACTGTCCTGTTTGCTCACTGCTCCGGGCACAGTGGCCTTCCGGTTATTATTTTGCAAACCCAAGGAATTCATCTTCACCTCTTTGGTGATCTCTGCTTGTGGTGCTCTTTCCTGACATGTGTTCATCAAAGGTCCAGTTCAAATGTAGCCTCTCCTCGCTCTCCTTACGGCATCTATGCAGTCTCTTTATTGCCTGTTATCTGTATTGTTATTATCTGTTAATTTTCTATCTCGCCCACTAGAAGCAGTGGCCACAAGGCCAAAGACCTTGGCCGTCCTGTCACCGAGTCTCCAGCACCTAAAGCTGAGCATAGGCTGGGTAAACATTTGTTGAGCGAATCAACGAGGGAATGAATGAACAGTGAAGGCTTGAATTTTATGATAAAGCCAGTCTGGTAACGACCACCAGTTAAAGAAAGTTAGGTTTATTGACCCCATGCTGCAAGCACCCAGAGAAACCATGGGGTGTCTCATGAAAGGAAGGAAGAAACAGGGTTATTATCGTAGGATTTGGGGGAAGGTTGGAATCGAGGTGAAATCGAAATGAGGCAGGGTCGATAGGCTCAAGGCGAACCTGGCCTTGTAGAAAGGGGTTAACGTCTAGCTGGAGACCAGAAGTAGACTCATGGTCCTGTCTCCTTGGACACCACCAAGCTGAGATAAATATGGACCATTGTGTCCAAAACCTCTCATGTGAGCTCTGCACCTGGGACGGTAATCCAGGCCGCTTCTCTGCGTCGAATCTGGCTCTGACCCACCAGACAGAAATGGAATGCTTCATCTCACTGACCTGATCTCAAACGGCAAAGTTTGACATTGTGCTTTTTCAAAAAGTGGGTTTTCCTCGTGATTTAGAAAAAAAACACACAAAAGCCGTTGGCATTGACACTCTAATCATTACTCAAAAAATTAAATTTTGGGGGCGCCTAGGGTGGCTCAGTGGGTTCAGCCTCTCACTCTTGATTTTTGGGTCAGGTCACGATCTCACAGTTTGTGTGTTCAAGCCCCGTGTCAGGCTCTGTGCTGACAGCACGGAGCCTGCTTGGGGTTCTCCCCCTTTCTCTCTCTGCCTCTCCCCGGCTCACTTGTTCTCAATCTCTCTCTCTCTCTCTCAAAATCAACAAATAAACATGAAAAAAACTATCGACTATATGGTTTTTAAAGGATTTGAATTGTCAAGACTTGGAGATGAAAAAAAGAACATTAAATTGTTGATCGAATTGTTGTCACTTTTAGGCAAGATTTCCTAACTCCCTGTTGCCCACACATGAGAAGGATGTTGGCAGTTCTCAGCCCCCTCCTGAGGAGGGGTGGAGGGCCCGTGACGGCCTACTTCCCAGCCACAGAGTGGAATTTTCCAGGTCTGAATGCCCTTTGTCCTAAAACTCTTTTGGAAAATTGTCCAAGGGTCCTTCCGTGACCCACTGGGAAGAAGTAGATACTCAGCTTTTGCAACCCTGCTGTGCCTTGACAGCACCTGATTATTACGTATGTCACCTGGCACCGTCTGTCTGACTCAACACCAATGATCACCATACGCCGGTTCCAGAATTTCTCTCCTCCTCCCCCACACTCCTGTGACGCTGAGGTCTCTTCTCCTCTTGACTCAGTTCCCCGCTCGCCCTCATGCTGGCCTTGCCAGACCAGTTCTTAGGCTTTTGCAGGAGCCGGGGTGGAGGGTAAGAGCTGGAGGAGGAGAGTTTCTGTGGGGAAGGACTGAGGGGTAAGAGTGGTTATGGAGAAAAGTGCGGGGCTGCGGGGGGGAAGCAGTTATAGTGTGTGGGGACAGTGGATGGGAAAAGAAAAAAAGAAAGAAAATTTTAAGTCCTATTGATACAGTCACTTGGGGGAGTAACTTGGCGATTGGTCAAGTTGAAAAGGAGCACGCCCTCCCACCCAGTGATTCCGTTTCCTGGAATATACCCTAGAGAAACTCTTGCTCATTTGCACCTGGAGATTTGTCCAAGGATGTTCGTTGACGTACTATATGTAATCATGCAAATCGGCCCTGCTGCGCATGTCCATCCGCGGTGGCGGGGGGGGGGGGGGGGGGGGAGGATGACAGCGTTGTGCAATAGGACACTCTTCATGTATTTTTTAATTTCTTCTCTGATTGCTTGGTTGACCCATTTGTCTTTTAGTAGGTTGTTCTTTAGCCTCCATGTTTGTGGAGGTTTCCCAGACTTTTTCCTGCGGTTGATTTTAAGTTTCAAAGCGTTGTGGTCTGCAATTGTGCATGGTATGATCTCAATTTTTGTATACTTATTCAGCGCTTCCTTGTGCCCCAAAATGTGGTCTGTCTTGGAAAATGTACCATGCGCATTTGAGAAGAATGTAAATTCCTTTGCTTCTGGATGAAGGGCCCTGAAGATATCTGTCAGGCCCATCTGTTCCAACGTGTCATTCAGGTCCATTGTTTCCATGCTGATTCTCTGTTTAGTGGATCTATCCAGCGCTGTGAGTGGGGTGTTAAGGTCTCCTGCAACTAGCACATTTTTATCAATAAGATAGCTTACGTTTGTAATTAGTTGCTTGACAAATTTGGGTGCCCCAGAAGTCGGCGCATAGATATTTATAATTGTTAGCTCTTCCTGCTGGATAGTCCCTGTGATTATTATATAACGCCCTTCTTCATCTCTTATTACATCTTTTACTTTAAAGTCCAGTTTGTCCGATAGAAGTGTGGCTACTCCAGCTTTTTTCTGAGTTCCTGTAGCATGGTAGACAGTTCTCCATCCCCTCACTTTCAGTCTGAAGGTGTAATAGGACACTCTTCAAAACCAGCAGCAATGAACTAGAAATATATAAATTAGCACGGGCAGACCTCGAGAAACAAAGTCGGTGGGTGGGGGATGGGCATTCAGGAGGGCACTTGTTGGGATGAGCAGCGGGTGTTATATGTAAGTGATAAATTACTAAATTCTACTCCTGAAACCATTATTACACTCTATGTTAACTAATTCTGATTTAGATTTAAAAAAAAAAAAAGAAGCAATGTTGGGTGAAAACACCAAGTTTCAAAATAATACATACAACATGAAGCCATGCATGTATTTCTAAAAATCAAACAATGCAATACATTGTTTGTGGATATTATGTAGGTGTTACAAAATATGTAGCAGCACGGAGGGGAAGGATAAGCACCCAATTCATTTCACCGGTAAGGATGAGTTAGGCCAATGCCACTGTAACAAATACCCCAATAAATACCCTTGGTGGCCTGTGACAACAAAGTCTATTTCCTGCTTGTGCTACGTGTCCGTCAGGGGTCACCGGAGGCTCTGCTCCCTGTCTCCTCACCCTGGGACCAGGCTGACCTGTAGCCACCAGCTGCCAGGGCGGGGGGAAAGAGAGCTCAGTACATCATCCCACCTCTCAGAACTCCCCCTGGGCCGGAGCAAGCCACGTGGCCAAACCCACCTTCACAGGGGCAGGCAAGAACCGTCCCACCGTGTGCCCCAAAGGAAAAACAGTGCTCGTGAGGGGACGAATGATCACAGCCCTGTTGCTGATGTCCTCTGAGAACTTAGAGAACAATGAGTCATAGTCAAGGGTACAACGAGTCGTATTAAAAATTACAAACATGTGTCCTTGCTGGGCTCATGTTTGTTTCATGGTGTTTAGGAGGAACACGAATAAAGGAATTCAGTTGGGCTTTTTTTTCTTCTGAGTTTATTTATTTATTTTGAGGGAGAGTGGGAGAGGGACAGAGAGAGAGGAAGAGAGAGAGACTCCCAAGCAGCCTCCATGCTGACAACAGAGAGGCTGATGTGGGGCTCAAACCCACAAACCGCGAGATCATGACCTGAGCCAAAGTCGGCCGCTTAACCCACTGAGCCACCCAGGCGCCCCGGGAACTTAGTCGTCTGTATGTTGCTTTGGGCTGCAGGGCAGTAGTCTTTCGGAACCCAGCAGCAGCACGCGGGGCTCTGACCCCCCTGTGGCATTGTGGGGGCTTCCGCGTGGGCTTCTGCTCCCTGCTGCAAGAGCTCCCAAAGTTGCTTTACTCACATTTGCATTCCAGCTCGGCCCTTGCCACAAAGAAGGTGCCTCGTAAATGTTTAACGGATGATTCTGATACGCTCCTTTCTATCTCAATAACGAGCCTTTTCAGGGTAGGAACCATGTCGTCTTCCCGCTCCGCACCCCCCTCAGGAACAAGGAACGAATGCTTGTCGAATGAATGAATGAATGCATGGCCACAGCCCTCCTTTCCTAGCCCATCGATGGAAGCAGACCACACGTGGCCCCTGCCACTCCACCATGAACTCCCCAAGCCCAGGGGACGGCAAGCTCGGTTTTTCCGCGGATTCTACCTCGTTTCTATCCTGCCTTGAAAAGCCAGCGGTTGCGTGTGGCCGTATGGGCCGGCCGGCTTCTCAGGACTCTCCTCCTCTTACCACCGGAAGCTCTGTGCCCTGGGAACCCCCTCGTCCGGGCAAACTGGGACAGCTGCTCGCTCGACTGCCACTTCTTTTTTCTCTCTGGGCCTCATTTTTTCTTCCTCATTCTCATAGGAGAGTGTTGAATTTGGTCTTGCCTCTACATAACAGACCTAAGATTTACGGGACAGCCTGGAAAGGAACAGATGAGTCAAAGAACGAAGACTCGTGTGGGTGTTTTCTGAGAGGTCTTTATTTCTTACAAAGAATGTGCGTTGCCACCGAGGCCTCGGTTCTAGTGGGTCGATATGACCTAGGAAAAAAAGCCGGAGAAAAAGGGAGAGGATTCAGGCCAGTCTCGTTAGGAGCACAGATTCTGAAGCCATATGGAACTGGGTTCAGTTTCCAGCCGTGCCACTCATCAGCTGTGTGACCCCGGGAGAGTGACTTGACCTCTCTGAGCCTCGATTTTTTTCATCTGTATAATGGGAGTAATCATCGTACTCCTCTCATGGGGGGTTTGATGAAACTATTCACTGAAGATGTTTAAGGAGTTTATCGATGGTGGCTCTTACCGTTCCCATGAACAATATTAACCCTCCCTGACCCCTCATTCCCAGATAAGGTTTGCTCTTTCCCTGGGGCCTGAGCTTCCCAGTCGCCGCGCTCCCCACATTTCACGATGATTGCTCATTTAATCATCTCTTCACCACGAGCAGCCCTTTGACACATCGCTCTATCTTTCAGGACCAAAAAAGAAAGACCTGGATCAAAGAAGACATTTCACCAAGCCCTTGTGGAGATAAGGAAGCTCAGCCATAGTTCAGAGCTCCCCCAGAAGCCACTGAGGTTCTTGGGGCCGCACCAGAGCAGAAAACATCCCCAAGGCCCTCGGGAATGTGCCTAAGGCCCCTCCACTCCTGACCTTCTGGGATCCGTTCAGCACCCCTCTTGCCCCCAGGGTCTGCTGTCCCCACCCAGCCCCGCCCCGGCACCTCTCAGCCTCCCAGGAGAGCCGACACGGGGCCCTCCTGCTTGGCCCCTCCCACCCACCTCCTCGATCCAGTCGTTGAAGGCCGAGACGCGTGTGAACACCGTGGGCTTCTTGATGGTGTTGCAGCCGAAGGCAGAAACGAAGCTGGTCACGCCATGGACCTGCCAGGAGCCGTCTGCCGCGGGGCAGTTAAGGGGGCCTCCGGAGTCACCCTGGAATTGTCAGAGACTGTCAGAGATTGCCACCATGTGTGAGACTGAAGCGTGGGCTCTGACTGTGCGGATTCGGAGAAACCCCTGTGTTCCTTGGCCTCTCTAAGTCCCAGTTGGGCTTTTTGTGATGTCGTGCTGGATCTTGTAAGGATTAAGTGAGATCATAAATATAGGATCTGAGCACAACGCCTGGCAGAGAGGAAGCAGTCAATAAAGGAATCAAGGCTAGATGCCGTGTTATCACCGCGGCAGTTATCGTAACATTACTTATCCTCACTTGCAATAGAACGGTAGTACTGTTTTACTGTAACTTCAGGACCACGGAGTCGAAGGTGACTTTAGCGATCTGGATGACCACATCCCTTACTGCACTGATGGGGAAGCCTGACGACCAGGTCAAGTGAACTGGCCCAGGTCAAGGCAGCGTGACCTGGGACCAGCAGCCAGAGGCCAGGGCGGTGCGTCTGGACCGCACCGACTTCCTCCAAGTCCTGCCTGGCCCGGAGGCTGAATGGGGCAAGCAGGTAGGATTTCTCCTCGGCCTCCCGGGCAGACGGCAGAGGTCCCCCGGGCCCCGCGCTTTGCGCTGACTCACGTTGCACCCGGAGAGGGCGTCCCCGCCGGCACACACCATGGTCTTCTTCACGGAGATGCCCCACCAGTCCCACTTGGAGCAGTGTTCATAGTCGACCACGGGCAGCAGGGCCTGCTGCAGCTTGTCTGGGAGGGGCCCACCGGCTGCGGGAGAGACGGCGCTGAGGGGGGCGGCGTGGGGGTGCGCGGCCGGGGCGGGGCCTGGGAGTCAGGGCCGGGAGCCCCGGGGTGGGGTGGGAGGGGTATCGAGGGAGGCGAGCCTTCCAGTCTGACGGGGACTCTCCTCCCACCCGCTTTGTCCGCCATAACGTCCCCAGCACCTGGCACACAGGAGACACTAAAAAAATGTTCAACTGAACACATTTGGGTTTGGGAGGCTGGGGGGCGGGAAGTGCCCCTGGGAGAGGAATGGGGGGGCAAGTGCGAGGGTGTGTCCTGGTTGCCTTTGACCCCTGGCCCCCAGTCCCCGTGGCAAACGGGGGGGGGGGTCAGCACGCACTGTAGAGCCGGCCCCAGCCGCTGATGTAACAGGGCTCCCCGTTGGGCAGGATGTCGCCAGCGGGCGGGAGGCAGGCGAGCTGGACGGCATCCCCCAGCTGGGCGCTGCGCGACAGCTTGATGAGAGCGATGTCGTTGCTGAGGAGGAGGAAAGAGTCAGGGGAGCCTGGTCCTCAGCCAGCCCCAGCCCCACCTCTCCGCCTGCGCTGCAGAGCTTGCCTCCGGGATGCCTGCTCTGCTCCTTTTCCTCCAAATCACAGGTGTTCTTAGGGCCGAGCAACTTTAGGAAGCCCCCACCCCCAACCCCCGCCCGGCCCCTGGCACCCAGGGACTTCCTAGCTGTCCTCGGCTCTTACACCATGATTCCTATATTTCAGCCGCATCAGGATTGCGGAGGTCCAACAAGACCAACACGGGTTGCTGCCCGCCCCTCCCCTCCCCCCCGCCCGGGGTTCCTAAGGCGTCTGGGCGTGGGGACCTGAGGGCTCATTTCCAACAAGTTCCCAGGCGATGTTGATGGCCCGGGACCACCCTTCAAGGACCCGTGCTCTCCGTCTTCATCTACTTGCTCGTCACTCAAATCATTGTACCTGCGTCCCCTTTCCTCTCCACGTACCACAGGAGTCCCGTGAGGATGGGTCAAGGTCATGGTCGTCATGGCCCCTCTCTCCTGCCCTGCACTTTCAGGGGTCTGTACCCTTCTTTGACCCTCACCAGAAAAATGCTGAGCCACCTGGACCCATGATTTTGCACACGCTTGAGGGCCTTAGGAAGCCCCGAGTTAGCGTTCTCTCCCGGGGACCGCCTCCCTGTCCTTTAGGCCACCCAGGAAGCCGGGAAGGTCACCCTTGACATAGGGCGTAATTGAGGCCCAGAGAAGGGCACCCAGCAACTTAGTGCCGAGCCTGATGTTGGGTCCATTGCCCCTTCTTTTGCCCACAGTGCTGGGAACCCAGGACGCACTGGATAAATGTCTGTTCAAGGGAGGAACCCTTGGATTGGGTGAGGGGGGGCCAGAGGAGTGCTGGGTTCAAGACAACTAGCCAGGTGGTCTTGGGGGGAGTTCCTGGCCCTCCCTGGGCCCTGCTGTCCTTCCACAGGGAGAGGGGTTTCAAGTAGATGGTCCTCAAAGGTTCTGCTGGCTCTGACCCTCAGTGGGTGGGACGTGGCCCCAGGCTGCTGGACCCAGACCCACAGTCCCTGGAGGTCTCTTCAGAATCACCTTCGGGTCACAGGGGGACCAGTAACGTCTGGGTCCCAGACCTGAGAGTCCGCTCACCCGCAGGCGACGCAGTTGGAGTTCCAGAGTGGGTGCACGAAGAGGTCCCCAGGATTGATGGGGATCACTTGCTCGGAGCCCTCAACCTCAGCCCGGTTATATTCGCCCAACACAACCTGGTAGGTCAAGGAGTTCCTGCGGGCGGAGGAGGTCAGGTCAGTCTGGGCCCGACTGGGCGCCTTCCCCTCCCCCCCTACAGCTCCCCACTGCCCCCAGCCTGCCCGGCTCTCATGCAGGCACAGGAGCAAGTAAAAACACTTACGAGATGCAGTGGCCCGCAGTCATGACCCAGTCGGGAGCAATAAGGCTGCCGCCACATGTGTGATGGAAGGTTCCATCCTTCTTGTACTGCAGGGAGACCTGGTGGCAAGGAGGGAGGAGCCTAAGTGGTCTGGGCCCCACAATGAGGGCTGATATCCATGCCCGTATAGGTTGTGCACTGTGCGACTCTAGAGGGCATCATTCATGCAGAATGGCATCCTCTAGAGATGTGCAGTGCTCAACCCACACGACTGTACCGTCTATGGCTGCTTTCCTACCACAATGGCGGAGCCAAGCCATGGCAACAGAAACCGCATGGCTGACAAAAGCTGAAATATTTCACTCTCTGGTCCTTCACGGAACAAGTTAGCTGACCCCTACTGTAGACCAATGCCATCCAAGAGAACTTTCCGTGATGATGGAAATGTTCTATGTCTTGGCTGTCCAATGTGGTAGCCGCTAGCCATATGTGGCCTATCGAGAATTCGAATGTGGCTAGCATCGAGCAACTGAGTTTTTAACATTATTTCATTGTAATTAATTGAAAATGAAATAAACACATGTGGCTAGTGGCTACTGTGTTGCTGAACCAGGTCTCGCCTCCTGTGCCTCCCTGACCAGCATAAAGCCCGTCATTCCTTCAGGGCTCTCAGGCCTTGTAGCTCTGCCGTATAATTTGAATTATAGTAATTCAAGTCTAGTAATAAGTACCCCAAACCCTCCGTCCCTAAACACAGTGCCTGAAATTTCACCGTTAGTATACCCACCCTTGGGTCAAACATTTCCTTCCCTCTGGATTCCACATTTAACATGCAAACAGCCCAGGGAGGGTCACAGGTTGAATGGGAAAGACTTCCACGCCAAGTAGCCCGTCTAAGAGTTTCCTGGCCTTCGGAAGCTGAAGCAGCGGGGCCGAGACCGAATGCCTCGCAATCAGAACAGAGCGCAGAGCCCACGGTGAGAAACAGCGCAGCTGGCATTGGTCTTACCTGCCAGGGCCAGCTGTAGGGGACTGCGTCCTCGCCATTAACCACACGGGAGGAGGGCTGGTAGGAAGGTCGGCCACAGCCTGAGGCTGGAAAGGAGACAGATGTCAATGAGCCGGAGAGTCCCCCAAAGCAAAGAGGAGGCCTGGGTCCCACTTCTAGATGCACCACGAGCTGGCTGTGTGACCCGGCGTGAGCACGTTCCCTCTCTGGACGGCCATCGCCACCCATGAACGGGGAGCATCTGGACGAGAACAGGGGTTTCCAGAGTCATATGAGTCTAGTAATGGAGATGTGACCTCCTTCCATGGCGGGATCGAAGGGGCTGCTGCATTAGAACAGGGCCTGGTGCCCAAGGACCCCTCGAGAAGTGATAGTTCATCGTCACGAAGAGTGGTGGCTTTGGGGTAAGGCTGCCTGGGTTCAAGATGCCCCTCGGCTCCTAGTTCTGGGGTGGGCTACTTCACCCTCTGAGGGTCCATCTGTAAACTGGGGATAGTGATAGTACTGATCACGTGGGCCTGTTGTAAGGCTTACAAGAGATACTGTGAGAAAAAATCCTTAGCATTCTCCCTGGTACATAGTAAACACTCAATAAACATTATCTGTTACTATTACTGTCAGCCAAGGGAGGCAGCTTGGAGGAGGTGGCCCTGAGCTAGAATATAATATGGCAGAAGAGAGACTGCGAAAAGAAGAGGCCACAGGATATGGAGTGGCTAAGCAGAGGAAGAGAAATTCCAACCCAAGCAGTCTAGCCACGGAGACCAAACTCTTCACAACTAGGCTTTTTTTACTGCCCCCATTGAGGAGTCCCACTACGGTGCTTTGGGTACCCCAGTCTTTCTCCTGAGCTGGTCTATCCATGGCTCCCCCTCCATTCTCCTGCCCCAGCACCAAACGTGAAGCCCCTACAATTATACCCAAGTACAGGTGGAGACCCCCCCCTCCTGTGGAAACAGGTGTTGGGGTCACAAGACTCAAGATGGACGGCAAGGGGTCCTGGCCCAGTGCAGCACAGGCTGGGGTCTTACCGAGGGCCACAAGTAGGAGGGAACTCAGCAACCGGAGCATTGTGAGTTTTGAGATGTAGAAAAGACACGCTTAGTCTGGGGCTCTAATATAGGGCAGAAAGGAGACGTGGGGGGAAGGGGCAGATCGGGCCCCATTCCCAGAACAGGTGGTAGAACACCAGCTCTCTCATGGTCCAAGGCCATGGCCCCCACCTCCTGCACATGAGGAGTAACAGCCAACAGCAAGACCAAGGTTCCCTCCAACCTGTGGCCACACAGGTGGCATTGAATGGCCAGCTGATAACAGGGGAGGGGAGGGAAGGAAAGTTCTCATCAGAACAAGCCAACCTCTTCCAGGAAAGAATATGGGCTCTGGAACCGGTCAGACCTGGGTCCAAACCCTAGCTCTGCCACCTCCAGGCTCTTCACCCTTGGGCGTGTGGCTTAATCTCTCTGGGCTTCAAGTTTCTCATCTCTAAGTCAGAAGCCATATTAACATCTACCCCAAAATAAAAAAAAAATTATTGAGTGCTTTCTCTCTATCAGGATGTTCAAGGGTATGGAGCCATGAACAAGACATGGTCCCAGCTGCCCTGGAGCTTGAGTCTAGTAGGGGAGGCAATGACAAATCAACAAAAATAAATGAAGCCTCCTTCGTGTGTGTGCTTGTGTATGTGTATAGAATAATGGTAAAACAAATACTTTCATTCTCAGCACCTGGCTTCAGCAATAGAACATTATAATTCCTCTGTGTATCTCAGCTCTAGGACATTCCCTTGCCTTCATTAGAGTTTCACACACATATGTATTCCTAAACAGTACATTGGTTTCCTTCTGGCCCTCTCTGTGAGTAGAATCACACAGTGATTATTCATTTGCGATGTCATTTTTATTTTGTGTTCAATATTGGTTCCTGAAATTCATCCAGGTCGATACAGGCCATTGATTTATATTTACTATTTAGTAATCCATCTTTCTTTTTTTTCTTTAATTTTTTTAACGTTTATTTATTTTTGAGAGACATAGAGACAGAGCACGAGCATGGAAGGGGCAGAGAGAGAGAGAGGGAGACACAGAATCCGAAGCAGGCTCCAGGCTCTGAGCCAGCAGCACAGAGCCCGACTCGGGGCTTGAACTCACAGACCGTGAGATCATGACCTGAGCCGAAGTCGGCTGCTTAACCGACTGAGCCACCCAGGCGCCCCAATCCATCTTTCATCTATACTAAAATTAAAAAAATTCAAAGTCTATCCAATCTGTTGTTAATGAATATTTGAGTGATATAAATATAGCTGTTCTATCTTTCTTTCGGTTTTCATTGGCACAGAATATCTTCTTCTATCCCTCTACTTTCAGCCCGCATGTGTCCTTCCATCTAAAGTGTGTCTCCTACAGGTAGCACAGAGATGGGGCTTTATTTTTTTTTTAATTCATTCACGCACTCTATGTCTTTTGACTGGAGGATTTAGTCTGTTTACACCTACATGCCTACTTACTTATAGGGATGTACTTACTGCCATTTTGCTCATTGTTCTCTAGCTGCTTTTGTAGTTCCTCTTGTTCCTTTCTTCTTCTCTTGCTCTTTTCCTTTGTAGTTTGATTACTTTTTTCAGTAGTATCCTTACATTCCTTTCTCTTTCTCTTTTGTGTATCTACTAAAGGTTTTTATTTTGTGATCACCGTGAGGCTTACGTGTAATAGCTTGTATCCAAAACAGTCTACTTAAAAAAATTTTTTTTGAATATTTATTTATTTTTGAGAGAGGAAGAGACAGAGTGTGAGCTGGGGAGGGGCAGAGAGACAGGGAGACACAGAATCTGAAGCAGGCTCCAGGCTCTGAGCTGTCGGCACAGAGCCCGATGCGGGGCTCGAATCCATGAAACATGAGATCATGACCTGAGCCAAAGTCAGACGCTCAACTGATTGAGCCACCCAGGTGTCCCTATAACAGTCTCTTTTAATTTGATAACAACTTAAGTTTGATCCCATTGTAGAGCTCAACGTTTCTGCTGATAGCAGTCAGAAAATCATGAGTTTTGAGAGGATAGGAACGACATGCATAGCCTGGGGCTCTAATATAGGGCAGAAAGGAGATTGGTCAGGGGAAAAGATGCTGATTGGGCCCCATTCCCAGAACAGGTGGTAGAACACCAGCTCTCTCATGGTCCAAGGCCATGGCCCCCACCTCCTGCACATGGGGAGTAACGGTAACAGCCAACAGCAAGACCCAAGATTCCCTCCAACCTGTGGCCACACAGGTGGCATTGAATGGCCAGCTGATAACAGGGGAGGGGAGGGAAGGAAAGTTCTCATCAGAACAAGCCAACCTCTTCCAGGAAAGAATATGGGCTCTGGAACCGGTCAGACCTGGGTCCAAACCCTAGCTCTGCCACCTCCAGACTCTTCATCCTTTGGGCGCGTGGCTTACCCTCTCTGGGCCTCAAGTTTCTCATCTCTAAGTCAGAAGCCATATTAGCATCCACCTCAAAATAAAAAAAAAATTATTGAGTGCTTTCTCTCTATCAGGATGTTCAAGGGTATGGAGCCATGAACAAGACATGGTCCCAGCTGCCCTGGAGCTTGAGTCTAGTAGGGGAGGCAATGACAAATCAACAAAAATAAATACAGGCCATGGTTAATTGTGGTGATAAGTGCTCCAAGGAGAATGAAACGTGGGAGGCTGGAGTGGGAATGAGAGTAATGCACTGAAGCAGGGGGCTGGGGACAGGGAAGTTCGGGCTGAGGGGACCATGTCTGATGGAGTCCTAACGGGGAAGTACGAGGCAGCCGTGGGAAACTCTGAAGGAAAAACACTCCAGGTAGAGAGAACGCTGAGTGCAAAGGTCTGGAGGCCGGACTGGTTCAAGGAGAGGGAGGTCAGTCTGGCTGGAGCAGAGCCAAGGGGAGAGTGGCCGGGGGAGAGGTCAAGAAAGAAATGACTCCTGGAGCTGCCTTCCGGAGTGATCCAGCACTTCCCCTCACGGGTGTAGACCCCCAAGAAAATCCTGCACGTGTGCCCAGGAGACACACCCCAGCATGTTCCCAGCAGCCCTGTCCTCAAGCCTCAGTAGGAAAAACCTAGAAGCGACTCCAATGTCCATGACAGCAAATGGATGAGTATATGCGGGGCGGTCACAGGCTGGACTAGCACTCAGCAGGCAGAAAGAACAAATCCCAGTGACGTGTCACGATGCAGATAATTTCTAGGGAAATCAATGTAAAAGGAAAAAAAAATAGCCCCAGAAAAGTAAATGCTGTTTAATACCCCCATGACAGAGTTAAAAACAACTAAACTTTAAAACACACATTTTAAGGAATCCAAATATTGGATGAATAAAACTGTATTAAAAAGGGAAGCAAAGGTGTGATGCGAGGTTAATTTTCCTCCAATAAAGTTCACCAGTTTCAACTCTAAAATTAGTAAGTTTTGGCGAACATATCCAACCATGACTCCACCACCACAATTAGGATAGAAAACATTTTTAGGGCGCGTGGGTGACTCAGCCAGCTAAGCATCTGACTTGATTTTGGCTCAGGTCAGGATCTCATGGTCGCGGGACGGAGCCCCACCTCCCAGAGCCTGCTTGGGATCCTCTCTCTCCTCTCTCTGCACCTCCCTCCGCTCACACACTCCATCTCTCTCTCTCAAAATAAATAAAAGAATTAAAAAGAAAATAAAAGAACATTTTCATTACCCAAAACATTTCCTTTCTGCCTGGTTGCTTTCTACCCCATCCCCGCTCCTGGCCCCGGGCAACCAGTCACCTGCTTTCTGTCTTAGTCTCGCCTCTTCTAGAATCTGCATACAAACAGAGGCATACTTCTTTTGTTTCTGCGTGTCTTTCATTCAGCATAATGCTTTCAAGATGCCTCGACGTGAGTAGTCAGATGCGCTCACACATCATTTAAAATAACTGTGTGTCGAACTAAACAAAAGTAGCCCACGAGTGGCCTCGTGATCCCTGAAAGTGTCTGAGATTACGATGAGAGAAGGTCAGAGACTGAGGATTGTGACGAGCCCAGTCCTGTTACCTGAAATCCAAACCGAGAGAGAAAGAGAGAACAAGAAAGAGAGAAAGAGGCGGGTAAGGGCCAGACCCTGTAGGATCTCTCAGCAGGTCCAATAATAAAAAGAATTGGGGGGTGCCTGAGTGGCTCAGTCGGTTGGGCGGCCGACTTCGGCTCAGGTCATGATCTCTCGGTCTGTGAGTTCGAGCCCTGCGTCGGGCTCTGTGCTGACAGCTCAGAGCCTGGAGCCTGCTTCAGATTCTGGTGTCTCCCTCTCTCTCTGCCCTTCTCCTGCTCACGCTCTGTCTCTATGTCTCAAAAATAAATAAACGTTAAAAAAAAAAAGATTTGGATTTTTATTCCAAGCGTAAAAAGCCGCAGGGGCGGGGCAGGTGATTAAGTAGGGCAAGGACCTGAGATCTCATTTGTACTTTCAAAAAAAAAATCTCTTTCAATCTTGACAGTGGAGGATTATGGGGTGAGAGCTTAGGGGGCCAGCCGAGCTATTTCGGTCACCCGGCAAGCAGGAGGGGCCCGGGGCAGTGGAGAGGGACATGGGTGGAATCGGGGAGTATTTTGGAAATAGAGCAATACCTGCGATCGGATCAGTGAACTTAATTCACGTTAATTCGCAGAAAAGACTTAGCACATCCTTGCTGACTGTTGGAAACAGCCTCCCAGCCCAGGGCCAGCGCCTCATAGGTGCTCGGTACTGAGCACTCAGTAGTTGCTCAGTTTGCTGAATAAGGCCAACTGGCTCGGCGGACTTTCCCGAGTAATCCCTGACGTTCCCCGAAGCCCCGTGCTCTCAGAGTTGCCAGACTCCCTCCTGCTGGCATTACCGCCACGTCCAAGTCCAAAGCACGGGAGGAGGGCAACGCCAAGCTGCTTTAGGGATTCCTAATGGCGGAAGGTCAGGCGTGAGCCGGGCAGGTTGTCTTTGGCCATGCGCCGCCCCCCCCACCCCCCGCCGCCCCGCGATGACACACACAGCCGTGTCCCTGCTCCCAGGGCCCAGCCCCCGTGGAAAGAGCGTGGGAGCGTCAGAAGCAGCTGTGAAAAATCCTTCAAACTGTGATAAAAATAGCCGTGGCCTCCCTTACACCCTGTTCCCTATGGGCCCGGACATGTTTGTTTGCTCAGCTTTGAAGCTCAGAGCCATTCCCCAGACCCTGAGCTGAGGAGGAAAGAGGTGAAGCTGAGGAGGCGGCAGGGGAGGGGAGGGGCGGGTCAGGTGCTCCCAGATTCAGCCCCAGAGTGTCTAAAACAGAGCCTGCGAGACGGTCTGACTGGAGTCTTCTCTCTGGCAGACGGGGACATCGAGACCCAGAGAACAGTGAGGACCGGCTCAAGGCCCCTGGTGGGTCCCTGCTCGGCCTGGCAGAGGGTGACCCACGGTCTAGGGAAGGCCCGCCGCCCCCCGCAGCTTCACACAGTAAACCCTCTGGCCTCGATGCTGGAAGCCTTGATCAGCTCCCGGCCCCTCTGTGGGCTCTGCAGACAGACAGGCGGCCACCCTGGGCCTCTGCTTGGTCCCCCGGGAGACGGCCATCTCCCAACACAAGCCCTGTGAGGACTTCTCACCCTCGAGGTCCCGTGGACACGATCGGCTGTGCTGCGGCTGAACCTGGGGGCTTCTGGCCTGGGAGCAGCTGGAGCACAATCCCCAAAGATGAACCTCCTCTTGACCCCTGGGAAACGCCCGATCTGCACACATTAGGTCTTCGCAAGCCCTGTCCTGGATGGGAGGTGGAGGCGCAGGTGAACAGGAAAATATGGGAAATCAGGAGGGAGGTGGGGAAGGGGGAGGGGGCACCTGAGGCTTTTTTGTAGGGGGAAGGCTTTTCTGTTATTTCTGGTTCCCACCTGATGGGAAGTTCCATAAAGGTAAGACTTCCTCTTATTCATCTTTGAAGTCCCAGAAAGGGGGACTTCTGGCGCATAGTAGGTACACGCCTGGCGCATAGTAGGTACTCAACCATGTATATGCGCGTGACCTTAAAAGAGGCAAAGAATGAATGAATGAAGCTAAAAGATGCTTCACAGGCCTGACTCCTTCCTAACCTGAGAGCGCAGTTGACCTGACATTCGTGAAGGGCGCCCCTGGAGGCCATCTCCCTATGTGGCCCAGAGACCCTTGGCAGTGGTTCTGATGACCAGCATTCTAGAGAATATTAATAGAAGTTCCATGATAAAAGAGCCCGTGAGAATGGAGCCCCGGGAGGCAGGGGTTTTTGTCTGATTTGTTCTTTGTTACGGGCTCAGCCCTTAGAATCCAGCGGGGACACAAAAAAGAATCAAAGATCCGATGGGATTGGGAAACATGAGAGCAAACAGAGTTTAAGTGGTTCTTTCCCGCGGGACTTTCCAGAGCCTTTAAGGTGCCAGTGTTCACTGGTAACCACACATAATGATCTTTTTATTTATTTTTTAATTTTTTGTAGTGTTTATTTTTTGAGAGAGAGAGACAGAGTGTGAGCAGGGGAGGGGCAGAGAGAGAGGGAAGCACAGAATCCGAAGCAGGCTCCAGGCTCTGAGCCGTCAGCACAGAGCCCGAAGCGGGGCTCAAACCCACAAACTGTGAGATCGTGACCTGAGCCAAAGTCGGACGCTTAACCGACTGAGCCACCCAGGCGCCCTCACACATAATGATCTTAAGTCCAACTCTCTGGTGCCTCATTGCCCTGTAGTTCCTCAATTGCCAGCCCCATCCCTCTAAGATGTGACAACCTCAGGGAGGCCCAGGATCACATAAGTGCCCCCTGGCAATGGCACCAAGAAGCCAGTGAGGGGCCCCAGGACAGGAGTGGCATGTAGGTGTCTCTTGCCCCAAGGAAGCCACTGCCTTGGCTGCGACCTGAACTGCCTCTCCTCTCCGTCCCCGCGGGCGCAGGGACGGGATCGGCTCCCCATTGTGGCCAGCCTTGGGACGCTTTGCCACCCTTGTGAGTTTCTTCAACGCTGTCTACACTTGGATCAAACGTGCCTCTATTACGCCTTGGGGTTGACCTCTGTTCCCTTCCTGGACCTTGGTCTGGTTGAGTGGGACAGAGACCCCTAAGAGCAGTGCGTAAGACAAGGTGGAAACGGATTCCCCTCTAACTGCAGAGTCCAAGCTGGTACTGCCGCCGAGCTCTGGGAATCCATCTGCTCCTGCTGCCCCGAGGTTCCTAAGGCGGGCCCTCCTCTGCAAGGCATTTGTTATGGGTTCGCTTGTGTCCCCCCACCCCTGCCCCCAGTTCCAGTGTTGAGTCCTAACTCCTAGTAACTCAGAATATGACCTTATTTGGACATAAGGTCTTTGCAGATGCAGTTAGCTAGCATGAGGTCATTCGGGCAGGCCCTCCTCCAACAGGACTCGTCCTTATAAAAGGGAAATTTGGACCCAGAGACAAACACACGCAGAGGGGAGACAGCCATCTGCAAACCCAAGAGAGGGGCCCGAAGCAGTTCTGTCCATCACAGCCCTCGGAAGGAACCGACCCTCCTTCCACTTTGATTTCAGGCTTCTGGCCTCCAGAATTGTGAGAATACGTTTCTCTTGTCCGAGCCACCCAGTCCGTGGCCTCAGGGGACCCGCACAGCGTGCCGTGGCTCCTGTGCCACACTCACATTCCAGACAGAGAAACGGAGGGCAGGCATGGGCTTCGTCTTCAAGCGCCCAACCCAGAATTTGCACACGTCTCTTCTGACCACTGTCAGAAATCAGCACGTGGCCTCCCCTGGCGGTCTAGGAGCCTGGAAAATGCCCCGGGACCAAGAAAAGGGTCTGTTATCATGGGGGAAAGGGAGAATGGGCAGAGGGGTGGCTACCCGTCTCTGGGACCAAAGGCCATGGTCATCCTCAGATGCGAGCAGCCAGAAGCCCTGTCTAAGGTAAACCATTGGGAAATGTGTGGTCTTACAGGATGTGACTTCAAGTTCAGACGCAGGGGGAGTGTGGGAAGGCACACCAAGGCCCGGGGTCACTCCTCCGCCCTGCTGGCGGCTCTGCCCTATGCAGGCTGCTGGCTGCCTCCTCAGGCTGGAAGGCAGATGGTTGTCAGCGTCGGTCAAGGTCAAGCCAGAAAACAGAAATCTCCATTTAATTCAGGGAATTGGTTACCCAGGTGAGGAAGTGCTGAGAAGCCAACAGGGGAGGTAGAGGAACCCAGAGATTAGCCAAGCTCCTCTCAGGATGGAGGGATGGAGGGATGGAGGGGATGCTGTTAGCTGGTAGCCCAACAGCCCAGGCCTGTCCAGTGGGAGCCATGTTGGAGGCGGAGGGAGAGAAACACCCTGGTTTCACTCTTCCTGCAGTCCTCCTGTCTCCCGCTGGTGCCTCCCGTTGGCTAAACCCAGCGGGAAGCCAGCCGTCCTGTGTGCCTGGGAAATCCAGCCTATGGGACTCTGTCTCTCCATCCCCTGCCCAACATTGACACTGAGAAATCAACCCAAGGCTGGAGCTTCCGTGGGAGGCAGGGAGAGGGATGGAACTGGAACACTCCACAGGGCAGGCTCCTCAAAGCACCGGGAAGCCTCTGAAGAGTTTTCAACAAGGGAACACGATCTAAGGTATGTTTTCAAACTCCAGATCTTTCTGCTTGCTGAGTGGAAACGAGTCTCAAGAACAAGAATACCTTCGGAGAGACGGGCTGGTACTCCACAGAGGTTGTCTTGGTAACCAGGAAGGGTTCTGTGGCTAAGTGGCCGGCTGAGGACAAGGGAGGTGGCTCAAGAAAGAGGAACCTGGGACTCACGGAAGAACCACACGGGACAGGCACAAATACGCTGGGTGACCCAATTCAGTGTCCCAGATACACAGCCACCACGCGGGGACCTGCACAGAGCAGGCACTCGCTCGGCGCACATGGAGTGCAGACGTGGCCACAGCGTGAGCGCACACACACACGCGCAAGGCAGGGCCGCACCCACTGGGGCTTGCCCTCACCTGTTTGCTGACCTGCCCTTCACGTGGAATATCCCCCTGGAGAGGGCATATTCTTAGAAGGCTTTCAGCCCCAAGCAACAGATGATACCACTACAAGAGACTTAAAGGGGCGTCCGGGTGGCCGAGTCAGTGGAGTGTCCGATTCTTGGTTTAGGCTCAGGTCATGATCTCACAGTTCTGTGGGTTCGAGCCCTGCAGTGGGCTCTGCACTGGCAGTGCAGAGTCTGCTTGGGATTCTCTCTCTCCCTCTCTCTCTCTGCCCCTCCCCCACTTACACTGTCTCTGTCTCTCTCAAAATGAATAAACTTAAAAAAAAAAAGATTCTCTCTCTTTCTCTCTCTCTTCCTCTGCCCTTCTCCCCCCAGTCGTGCTCTCTACTAAATAAATGTAAGGGTTTTCTCACCCAACCAGAAGGAGGGGGCGCTGGGACAGTCACCACCAGTCAGTTAACTCGGCGGCACCGTGATGACACAGGGGACCCAGGCTCTTGTGGTCTCTGTGCTCTACCAGCCTCAGTGCGTTGGCCTCTCCTCTGAAGCTGCCTCCTTCCTTGTCCCAGGAGCAGACATTGAGACAAGGATTTGGGTGCAGGTAGTTGACATAGGAGGTGACCCTAAGAAGCATGCGTAGGGAGCAGGGAAGTGAGACAGGGGAGGGAAGGAGGCCAAGACAGGGCATAGTAGTGGACAACCGAGGCCCAGTCCCACAGGGGGCTCCGGGAACCAGGGCCTCAGAGCTGTCCCATATCCCGAGAGGAGGCTGCATCTTCCTGCCCATCTCCCCGGAGAGCCGCTGGTGTGCACGGGGTCGGAGTCCTCGCTCGCACGGCTCCATCATACCCCGGGCATGGAGTGCAAGCAGGCGCTCAGAATTTGAGCACGAACACCCCCCCCCCACGTGTGTGATTCATATGCACACTAGACAATACACACGTCCTCCCGTTAAAACAAACACTTAGTCCGCTTGGGATGCTGTAACAAAATTCCATAGAGTGGGTGGCTTCGAGAACCAATATTTATTTCTCACAGTTCTGGAGGCCGGGAAGTCCAAGGTCAAGGTGCCGGCAGCTCCGGAGTCCTGGTTTGCAGGCGGCCATCTTCTCGTACCCTCACGTGGCAGAGAGCCAAGAGCACCGGAGCAAGCTGCCGTGTCTTCTTCTCAGAGCACCAATCCCATTCGCCAGGGCTCCCCCCGCATGACCCCCTGACCTCGCAAACACTCCGCCTTCTAATATCACACCCGCTTGGGATTTCAACATGCGAATTTGGGGGAGACCTAAGCATTCAGTTCATAGCAAGTCACTGCTTCTTACTCTGGTCTCCAGTCGGGCTGGGCAAAGGCTAGAGCGTTAAACATTCATGGGGCGCCCGGTGGCTCAGTTGGTTAAGGTCTGACTTCGGCTCAGGTCATGATCTCACAGTTTGTGGGTCTGAGCCCTGCGTCCGGCTCTGTGCTGACAGTTGCTTTACATTCTGTGTCTCCCTCTTTCTCTGCCCCTTCCCTGCTCACACGCTGTTTCTCTATCTCTCTCAAAAATAAGTAAACGTTCAAAAATATTTTTAAAAACACTTCTGACAAAAAGCCCACCCTTAGAGCCTCACTTAAGGTGGAATTGCTGGAGTGAAGTCGGGGAGCCTTGGCAGCCCTGCCCTCCGCCCTCTGTCGGGCTGGGATTCCCTCTAACCCCGGATGTAATCTCTCCAGTTACCAGCAGGGGGTGCCCAAGAGCCATGGTCGTGTCTCTTTTTTTTTTTCTTTCTTTTTTTTCTAGTAGGTTCCCTGGTTTGTGTAAGGGTATGTTTGTCTCTGGGTGTGGCTGAGGGAGAAGATAGGTCTCAGGAGTTCCTCCTGGGAGTTTAGCTGAGTGTGATGGCGGCACTCATCCCCAGTGCTAGGGACTGCGTCACCCAGGCTCCAGCACTGCTGCCGATGGCATGTTAGACCAACAGATGAGAAAATGAATAGATGGATGTTTGGGAGGACAGACAGAAAGAGGATGACTCAAGAAAAAAAGGTAAAAGAGAAGAATCAGGAAGAGGGATGGAAAGCAGACAGACGAGGGTAGAAACGGGGGAAAGAGAGAAAAGCAAGGAAGGCGGGCAGGGGAGTCAGAGGTGGGGAGTGAAGGAGTGGGGTGCTAACCTGCCAGCCTCAGTGCTTTGGCCTGAAATGTCTCTTTTCCTGGAGGCCCCCCCTCCACCGCTGCCCGCCAGTATGCTCCCCATCTTTCCAGGCTGGTTGGGGTTGGCACCTTCTTCAGGAAGGCCTCCCTGAGGCCTCGGTGTGGATTCATCCCTCTTGTCTCTATGCTGCCGTGGCTCTGGGAGATGCCACTTGGGACCTCTCTGGTCTGGTTAAAATATGGGCGGTGGAGTCAGACAGACCCAGGTTTGGTTTGAATTCAAGCTCAACCATAGCTGTGTGACCTGGGCCAAGAGACCCACCCTCTCTGTACCTCAGTTTGCTCAGCCAGGGTAATACCAGTGACTCCTCAGGGTTTTTGTGAGGATTTGAGCAATAAAACACTTAGCACAGGGCTTGGCACACAGGAAGCAACGAATAGAAGGTGGAAATTATTGCTCTTGGATTCCAGAGAGTCCCAACCTCAAATGATCTGCCTGCTGGTCAAGTGGTTCGCCTCGACCTGGGTTCAGAAAATACCGTCCTCAAAACGAACAGCGAGCTGCCCCGGTTAATGCAGGCGCGCTCCCTAAAACACTCACCTCTGCTTAGTTCGTTTTTTAACGTGTACAAGGGTATCTGTCGCAGTGTTGCTCGAAATAAAATATAACTGGAAACAACCTAAGTGTACGTGGACGGGAGAGTGGACGAATTGTGGTGTATTTATAGTGTGAAATATCGAACTAGAGCTGCGTGCATCCTTACGGGTAGATCTCAAAAGCATTTCATTGAATCAAAAAAACAAGTTATAGAATAATGCACTCAGTGTCCCATAATATATATAGCGTGTGAACACATGCAAATCGATACACCATATGGCAACACGTGGGCACAGAATAAGCAGGGAGAGCAATGAGCGTCAGAAATCGGGGTGCTGGCATATTCCCAGAAGGGAGGGAGCGAGGTCGGCAAGGTCTTCATGTGGCTTTATCCATATTTATACGCGGATTTTTGAGTTCCTTGAATATGGTACGAGACCTTCTCTGTTTTGTTCTTCACAAGAAACCCTGAGCGTGAAGTACGAGGAAGAGGCTCAGGCAGGCAAGGGAAAGTGCCCGTGCTTACTTAGCCTCCGAGAGGCAGAGGTGGAAATTGAACCCAGGTCTCCTGACTCCAGCTGCCGTCCCCACCCAGCAGGCTGCTGGGGTTTTTACTGAACGGCTCCTACGGATCTCAGGGACAGAGAAAAGTGCCAGGGAGTTGGGGCGGAGCGGGGCTGGACATGGAAGGCAGGTACTAGCCCACGGGGCTCAGGGGTTGGCCTGTGCCTGGTAGGGGCTGGGGGCAGGGCCAACCCAGGGGAGGTTTCTCACCTTTCAGTCTTTCCTGGTGCTCTCCTGGTTGGGTCAGAGGTCAGGGCTCGAGCCAGCCTTGGGAAAGTTCTCTGGAGTAGGAGGTGGAGGCCTCCTTGTCTCTGAACTGGCTCTTCTGCTGCTCCTGTGGCCTCCCCCACTTCCCACTCCGGCGCAAACAACCCGGGGGGACAGGCAGGAGGATCATCATCGAACTCTGGTCCTGAGGACACCCCCGGGTGCCCAACCAGGTCCTCAACTGCAGACTCCAAACCCTTCAGGGGCAGACATGTTCCAAGTGTTCCAAGACATGGCCTGGCATGCCCGCTTGCTTGCTTGCTTGCTTGCTTGCTTTTTCTCTTTCTTTTCCTTTCTTTCTTTCTTCCTTTCTTTCTCTCTTTCTTTCTTTCTTTCTTTCTTTCTTTCTTTCTTTCCTTCCTTCCTTCTTTCTTTCTTTCTCTCTTCTTTCTTTCTTTCTTTCTCTTTCTCTTTCTTTTCCTTTCTTTCTTCCTTCCTTCCTTCCTTCCTTCCTTCCTTCCTTCCTTCCTTTCTTTCTTTCTTTCTTTCTTTCTTTCCCTCTTTCTTTCTTTCTTTCTTTCTTTCTTTCTTTCTTTCTTTCTCTTTCTTTTTCTCTTTCATCTCTCCTTTTTTTTCTGTCTTTCTTTCTTTTAATCCTTCTGCAAACCTACTAAGTCCTAGGGCCTGTACTAATCACTGGGAGACAGGGATGAGAGACACCAGGGTCTCAGAGTCCGCTTGGAGGATCAGATGTTTAAATAGATGAGCGCCTGATAGACATTCAATACCCGTTGGGATCAAAGTAAATGAAAACTGCCCGATAAAATATTAGTGCTGGAAGGGCTTCTAGAGACTGGCCCGCGTAGCCCAGAGAAGGGCAGCGACTTGCTCAAGTCACCAAGTGGTCCGACGGCATAACGGAAACTAAGGCCCAGGACCCAGACTCAGTCCAAGCTCTTCTGCTGCACCCCACCCCTTGCTTTCTGTTTGCTGGTTTAAGTTGACAACTGTGAAATATTTCAAGTATACAAAACAGTTTAAAGAACAGTAGCATGCTGGACGGCCTGGGTGGCTCAGTTGGGAGAGCATGGGACACTTGATCTTGGGGTTGTGAGTTTGAGCCCCATGTTGGGTGTGGAGATTACATAAAAATAAAATCTTAAAGGGGTCCCTGGGTGGCTTAGTCTGTTGAGCCTCCGACTCATGATCTCAGCTCAGGTCATGATCTCAGGGTCCTGAGTTCAAGTCCTACATTGAGCTCTGCGCTGGGTAGAGCATACTTAAACCTACTTAAAAAAAAAAAAAAAAAAGGAAGAAAGGAAGAAAAAGCAAAAAAAAGAAAGTCTTAAAAAAAAAAAAAGAAGACCAGTGCTATCCCCTTAGGAACCTACTACCCAGCTTCGTCACAATCCCAGTGACCGCTAGCACCTCTCTTCCCAGCCTGAACAGATGCTCTCCCTGCTTCCCGGGACATCCACGTAAGAGCTTCTTTAAACAGAGACTGTGAAGTATTTCCTGACACCAGCGGATTCTCTGACGCCCACTGAGTATCCGACAATTCCACTCACTTCCGGCACTATCGGCCTGGTGTTCGCATCAGACCCCACGCGTTAAGGGGCTCCGTTCCGCACGATTGCCCCCACTTCAGACACAAATCCCACCACCCCCTCCTCCGGTTTGAAAATCTGCTAGGATGTCTCGCAGAACTCAGAAAACCCCACTCCCGTTTACCAGGGTGTTATATAAAGGATCCCGACGAAGGGCCACATGAAGAAACTCAGAGCGCACGACATAAGGACTCGTAGAGCCGTTCTGAGAACAACAGGTCTGGAATGGTCTTTAGAAACATTCAGTGCCCCCTTTTGCTTCTCCTTGGGCAAACTGAGGCCCGGGTCGTGCAGCAAGCTAATAACACACCGGGCTGTGGGGCACCTGGGTGGCTCAGTCTGTTAAGCGTCTAACTCTTCATTTCAGCTCAGGTCAAGACCTCATGGTTCATAAGCCTGAGCCCGGTGTTGGGCTCTGAGCTGACAGTGCAGAGCCTGCTTCGGATTCTCTGTCTCCCTCTCTCTCTGCCCCTTGCCCACTGGTGTGCTTTCTCTTTCTCTCTCTCTCTAAATAAATAAAATAACACACACACACACACACACACACACACACACAGAGCTGGGGCCTAGAACTCAATTTCCTTGTCTGTGAAATAACAAACGGCTGGGATTTATTGAGAAGTTACCAGATGCCAGGGATCCGCCTCGCGGGGCAGGTATTCGATATTATCCCCAGTTTACGGAAGAGGAATTTGAGGCTCAGATGAGGGAAGCGACCTGCCCGAGGGCAGACGCTCACTGCGAAATTCCTCTCGGGGAAGGCAAGCTTTTACCTCCCCTGTGACTCAAAGGACCCAGTCATCAGTCACCTAAAGCACGTTTCCAAGAGGCGTGAAACTGTCGGCAGGGCTTTCTCATCTCTGCGGGGGGAGCGGGGGGAAGACCCCTTCACCTGGAAGGGGACCCTACCTTCCCCGACCCTAGCTGAGGATCCAGGGCGCAGTTTTGCGGGGTTCAGCCAAAACCCGGAAACGTTGACTTTGTCATCGGCAGCCGGGGCGGGGGTTGGGGCTGAGGGGGTCGGTGCCCCAGAATGGGAGGGGGAGGGGAAGGAGGTGAGGGGCCCGAGCCTGAGGAGGGAGGAGGCCAAGAGACATGAACAGAGTCACCACATTCATATGGGAGGGGGGTGGCTGTTTTTCGTCCTGTGCTGTGCTGTCACCCCTCTGTCACCCTGTGCCTTTAGGAAAGTCTGTCACGCACTAGCTGCATGTCTCTAGTGGTTTACAGCACAGATGAGGTGGGAATAGTGGTCACAGTGGCGGGGCACGGGGCACACCTGCCATAAGGTGACAGTCGCAGAGGGGTCTGAGAATTGGTCCTGAAGCAGGGACTCAGAGTGAGTGGTGACAAGAGGCCACAGCAGCCTCCTGGGACTCCTCAGAAAAAGTGGCTCCACACTTCCCGCAGCACGTGAAATGGCAGTTTGAACTGTTTGATCTGATTATTACAGGGAAAGTCGCCCCGGGAGGGTGGAGGGGTTTGCGTCCACCTGTTCCAGGTGGAAAGCGCTCAGCACGGTGTCTCCCTCAGTAAATGCTTCATAAATGACCGCGTGGCGGTGGCCCTGGTGGCAGTAGGCACAGCAGTTAGCAGGGAGATCGGAGCCAGACCGCTTGGCCTCAGGACCTTGTCCGTGTTCCTTTAGGCGAGTCGCTTCCCCTCCGCCCTCCCGTTTCGCATCTGGAAAATGTGGGTGCTCGCAACGTCTACCTCAGAAGGTTGGAGTGAGGGATAAATGGGTACAAAGCACCTAACGCAGTACGGTAGCCAGATTCTCCAGAGAAGCAGTCCCAGGGAGAAACACACATATGTCGTAGTCTGGGTTCGGGTCGCATGAACAAAAATGCCACAGGCCGAGCGGCTTAAACAACAACTATTCATTTCTCACAGCTCCGGAGGCTGGGAGTCTAAGACCAAGGCACCGGCCAACTTGGTGTCTGGTGAGGGCTTTCTTCCTGGGTCACTGGGCACTTTCTTGCTGTGTCCTCACATGACAGAAGGGGCGAGGATGCTCTCTGGGGTCCCTCTGTAGGGCCCCGAATTCCACGAGGGGTTCACTCTAATGACCTACTCACCTCCCTCAGCCCCCCCCCCTTCAAATACCACCACATTGGGGGTTAGGTTTCAACAAATTTGGGGCGGAGGGATACAACCTTTTAGTCTATTACTCTAAGCCGGTCAGTCTGCAATGAGCGCTGGGTACCCCCTTGCCCCTTTTACAGAACAGGAGATTGAGGTTTGCGGAAGTTCAACCGCGGACCGACCCAAGGTCGCAGCATGAGCCAGGCACTTGCTGTCCTACTTCCATGTTTTCGCTCAGCAGGTCAGAGACGAACCCACATAGGACTATCATCCCCATCTCCCTTCGAGGGAATTTCCCAGGCCCCATGAAGATAGGAGCCCTGTCCCCTGCCACCATTGGCTGTTCCACCCCAAATCCCCGAGGTGGCCTGGCAGGAGTTCTTGCTGGCTGGGGCCCTTGCCAAGCCACGCCTGCCCCCGTGCAGCTGAGCTCAAATCTGTCGCTGCTTGTACCTGCCTCACGTGGGCTTGGGGAAGGCTGTTTTGGCAGCCAGTGAGCAGAGGGCCCTTCTCCCGGAGGGTGTGGGGCGATGAGGGTGTGTGACTCAGGGTGCTTGGGTGGGTGAAAGGCTGTGGCCGGGGGAGGGCCAGAAGCCAGCCCGGGAGAGATTTTCAGCCCTGCAGACAGGCTGGCCCCATGCCAGGTAAGGGCTCAGGTGAGTCACACCGCTAATAGCTGCCTGAGGCTGGGCACAGATGTCCTCCAGCTGAGAAAGTCCCAAGGCTCTTGGCTCTAGCTGTCCCCTGAACTGATGTGGGGGTCTCACGCTTGCAGCTGCCGAACTCAGTTTGCTCCTCATCTTTGATACTTTGGGAACCAAGTGCTGGAAAGACAAGGGACCACCCCTCCTGTCATCTCTGGCCCCAGGGGAAGGGAGTAAGGCAGAGGTGTGGGGGGAGCATAGAAAGGGGGTGGTTAATTAGCAGCATATGTGCTGATGGGGCAGGGTCCTAAGATCTCCGGAGAAGGAGGCTGCTCCCTCCATTCTGGGGGAGCCCAGAGGAATGGGATGCCCTCAAAGTCCTCATGCCTGGGGGAGAGAAAGGGCCCCTGCTGGACCTGGCGGGGCACGAGAGGGGACAGGTTGCAGGTACAACTGCTGGGGGCGGGAGAGATGGGGGGATGAGAAGGAGAGGGAGGGGCAAGGAATGAGCGAAGGCCCAGCCGGCTTGGCGGTGGAGCTAAGGAGCCAAGGTCGGAGCTTGGGCAAGGGAGGGGGCTGCTGTGGCTGGAGACTGGGCAAGGGCACCCACCCAGGACATTCCGAGACCCTGGCGTCCATCCCTGCCGTGTTAGGGAGGGAGAGGCAGCTGGGCTTGGCTGGGCGGTGGAGGACGGGGGTTGGTGGAGGACAGGGTTCGGTGGAGGACGGGCTGTAGCTACCCACCCGTCTGTGTCTCCAGGCTGGATGCCTCCCAATGCCGCTCAGTTCACAGGGTCACTGACCGAGTCCTCTCTGGGTGAGACGAGTGGCGCCCTCTGGACGGAGCCAGGACGCTGGGTTCTAATTCCGATTGCCGAGCGAGCTTAGGTTAGTCTCTTGCTCTCTCTGAGCCTCAGTGACCCCTCTGGAAAACAAAATACCTACCTCTTAGGGGCGCTGTGAGGGTCACATGAGAGAGCAGGAGGTCCTGCTCCGTAGGAGGCAGTAGGTGCTCCACCCACGTCAGTTTCTTGGGGATGGAGCCGGGCAAGAGCTAGGGCAGGCGGCTTCCCCCTACCTTTCTCTTTGTGCGTCCTCATGCTTGGAGTCAGCTGGACCCTAACCAGCTGGCCTGACTCAACACTGGGCCCTGACCGCCCAGGATCTGAGGACAGAACCTCCCCTCCTCCCCCCCGCATCCCCGGGGCGCCCCTTCTGGCTCTGAAGGGCTCCTTGGCCCCCAGAGTGCCTAGAGATCGCCTGGAGCTGGGGAGGCCAGAGAGGGACATTCGTGACCTTCTGGGACACAGCCTGGCCTTCTGGGAAGACGGAGGAATAGCACATTCCTCCTAAAATAATTGTCCCAGAGCTATTTCCAGAGGCTCTTGGTGCCCAGGCCAGAAATGGCCAGTGATCTCCATGCCTGGGTACCTTCAGGACAAGCGGTGCAGAGGCCCAGCCCTCTCGCTGGCTGCCCGCCCGCCTGCCCGGCCCCCAGCCCAGAGCAGAACCAGGCCAGGCTGAGGCCCCACAAGGAAACTGTTGATACGGCTTCCCTGGGCCGCTGAGTTCCCCCACACCGCTCTTCCTCCTTTTATGGGGTGGGGGGCTCTCTGATCTCTCCTCTGGGATCCTTGTTTCAGCAACTATAATGACCCCACCCCTGGGACCAAAAGGCCTTTTACCTTCAGCGACTGCCGGCTGGGGAGGGCCCACAGAGGCTTCCGTGTTACAGCACTTCATAATCCAGGGTCCGATCATTCAGAAACATCAGGTAAACCCAGACTGAAGAATCTTCTCAGGAACAACGCGCCTGAGCTCTTCAAAAATGCCCATCTCCCAGGGGTGCCCGGGGTGGCTCGGTTGGTGGAGCGTCCGTCTCTTGACTCGGGCTCAGGTCACGATCTCGCGTTTTGTGGGATCGAGCCCCACGTCAGGCTCTGCGCTGACAGCTCGGAGTCTGCTTGGGATTCTCTCTCACCCTCTCTTTCTGCTCCTCCTCTGCTTGCACGCTCTGTCTCTTTCTCTCAGAATACATTAATAAACTGGAAAAGAAAAAAGTCCGTCTCACAAAAAACAAAGGAAGGCTGAAGAACTGTTCCAAGCTGAAGGAAACCAAAGACACCTGAGAACGAAAAGCTGTGTCTGCTCCTGGGCGCAGAGTTGCCCGGAGGAACATCGGAGGGGCAATCGGGGAAGTGTCCATTACACAATCCCACTCCACTACTGCAGGTCCCACACTCGGTCACCGTAGTGTGGATGTGTAAGAAAGTGTTTGGGAGGTCCGTTTGTCCTCGGTGTAGGGACTACTCAGCGCCAGGCCTTGCAGATTTGATCGTTTCTTCTCCTGGACCAGAGACCTCTGCCACCACCACGTTACACCACATCCTCGGCCAGGCCGAGAAGCATCCAAGCTTGATCCCCCTCTTCGTATTTATTGGAGCTGGAGATACGACACCAGCTCCCGGCATTGTGCAATCCAGGTGTCAGCTGGGGTAGGAAGAATCACCCAGAGCCTTGGAACTAACTGGGTCGCAGTGACCGCCACGAGCGCGACTTCGCCATTATCGGTGACAGCGAAATGAAGAAGCTCCCGACTTCTCAGTGAGATGCTCCGCTATGAAGCTGCTTAGAATGAAGGTCTTCCAGAAGCCCTCTACACAATTTCCCACTTATCCAGGAAATATTTCTCCTCTGCCATCAGTCGGGGTGTTGGGTTAGGATTTACCCTGATCAATAAATATCTGAAACTCGAAGAAAAAAAAGAGAAAGGAGAATGTCCCCGTTCCCCGGGCATGCGGGAGACACACGCCCAAGGGTTCGAGCCTGCGACTTCCTCTCCGAATAACGATAATCGCTGTGCGTGGACGTGCGTGCATGTGGCGATAAGTGTGGCAAAAGCGTTAATAGTGTGTGGGTTCGGGTGAGGGCTACATGGGAGTTCGTTGTCTTTGTGAGTTTTCAGTAAGCTTGAAAAACTTTCAAAACATAAAAACTGTATTTTCAATATCTGAGAGGCAGAAATGAAGGAGGGAGACTTTTCTCAGCAAATATGTACTGGATGCCCCCTAAGGACTAGGGCTGGCTGGGTCGGGAGCACGGAGGTTCTGAGATTCGCCGGCTGAAGAATCCTCAGGCTCTGGCCAGAGCCCATCGTGTAGTAGGTACTCAACACCGGAGCGCCGACCACAGCGGGCAGGAAAGACGGTTATGCTCAAGAATGGGTCACTCGAAGGGAACAACACTCAGGGGAGACTGAATAAAGTCTGCTGAGCCAGTGAGAAAAGAGAAGAGATGGATGCTGACCACGGCCGATGGGAGTTACGTCAGGGGCAGCTAAGAACTCCCTGACCCGGAGTGTGATTAAAAACACTAGAAAAACAACAAGGAACACTGGAACATATCCACCCCAGTCTCGTTTTAAAAATAGGGCCCATCTGTCCTCGAGGGCTTAAAGTGGCGCGGGCCCTTAAGGTAGGGGCCTGGCCGGGATGACCTCCGGAGGCCCCTCCCAGTTCTAGGATTCCATGATTCTATGACATGGCCAGCAGTCTGGAGTGGCGACATGAGTGTATCCCCAGTGGCGAGCAACAGGAGGGCTAAGTCATCTACCTCCTCAAGACAGAGTGAGCGTGGCCGAGGGCCCTCACGGCAGGCAGAT
The DNA here is from genome assembly GCA_030068075.1 of Paguma larvata. Classification (NCBI taxonomy): domain Eukaryota; kingdom Metazoa; phylum Chordata; class Mammalia; order Carnivora; family Viverridae; genus Paguma; species Paguma larvata. The sequence continues at coordinate 15,783,723 of CM057833.1, read as the reverse complement.
AGGGCTGAGCCAGCCAGGAAGGGAAGGGTGGTGCTCTGTGGGGGTCAGCCCTCTGTCAACTCCTGCGCTTCCGGAGGACGAGACAGGGTGGGGTTGGACCCGGGAGGGAAGAGGCGAGGGTCTGTACATTCCACGCGATTCAGACCCAAAGGACAAGGGCAGCTGAGGCCGTGGGCTGGAAGAGGGGCGGGCAGCTGTTTTCTGGGTGGGACAGGCTCAAACACGGCTCTGTTCTCACTAGGCAGAAGTGGAAAATTAGCATCAAACTGGCAGTACTGGGCGGGGGGATGGGGAGACATCAGAGCCTACCTTCTAGTTGGGGGACGGAGAGTATTGGGGAACCGATGGACACTGGGGGTGAGGAAGGGAGGATTTCACTGCCCTTGGCTGGGACGGGAGGTGGGGTTAAATGGACTGGGCCTCTCCTTGGCCTGGTCAGGCCTCAGTCTCGGTGAAGTGCCCACAGTTGGACCATGAGGAGAAGGAATCCCAATTCCTCTCCTCCTGTGGAGTGAATGAGGAGACCCCCTACTGCCCGAGAGGGTCAAGACCAAATATCCTAGAAGGTTGTGACCTTACAAGTCCAGCCCTATTGGTAGACTTGTCATACGACCTTCCCCGGCTCTCGTGTGGGACTCTTAAAGTCAGGATCAACTTAGGTACGGGGCTAGCAAGCACCCCCGTCCATCTGGCTCTCCCCATTTGGGCCCCCGTCCAGCAGGCAGAGCAGATGTGCTGAGAATTCTTTATTAAGAGACTGTGAGGGAGGGCCAAAGTCACCCCCAACAACATAACGTTGTCTTTCAGAGGTCATCAGACACAACCAAGACAGTACCTCGGCCCCACCACTTCCAACCTGTGTCATCTGAGGCAAGCCGTGCCATCTCTCTGAGACTGAGTTTCTCCATCTATCAACCAGGGGTGGAATAGCGACCACCTCCTTGATTTGTAGCCAGAGATACACGTAAGACACAAGCGAAGGGCCGGGCACGGAGGGAGCGCCTACAGCATCGCCTCCCTTCTAAGACGCAATTCGTACGATCAGGTGCGTTGTGTAGTGGCCGATCATGCCCTAGAAGGGACGTCTCTCTCGGCTCTTGGAATTTCCCCACTAGAGAGTCAGTCCTTGGCTCCTGTGGTCTTCTGGAGTCCTTGCTCAAGAAGCAAATGGGAATTTCAGAACAGATCAAGGAGACTGCCCCACTTTTCCACTGGCCTCGGGTCGTTCTCGGGGTCTTGCCTTCCTCCTCGTCTCTCGCTTTCTGAAGAACAGGGTGTCTGTTTTCCGGTTTGAAAATCCCTGGGACCTAGGAGGAGGCCGAGGAGTAGGAGAAGGGTGGTGGTGGCTCTCGGGAGCCAGAGGGAACACGCGGGCAGAAGGCTTGTGGGGAGGTGGCGGGCGGCCGAGGGGAGGTGACCCAACTGTCTTCACCAGGCCCGGGTGCGCTCACAGCAGGTCAGTGCCACGAAGCCGTGTCTGCCCAGCCGGGACAATGTCTGGACGTCCGGTGAGCCGTTCCAGCGTTTACAACCGCTTCAGCCATCCCAACAATGTGTCCTTCTCGGCCCAGACTCCAGGCTGGCCCCACTGCCCCAACGTGAGCGGGGCTAAGAGCGTCAGGCGCCCCCGCGCTCCGAGTGGCTCCGAGACGAGCAGCTGCGGCCACCCCTCGGAGACGCCCGACAGCCCCAGCTCCCTCCGACTTCCAGTGAGGAGAATCTGCATGGGCCGCCCCTACTACGCCAAGTGCGTAGAGACAAGCCACCTAGCGAACCGGCCCAAGGCGGCCACGAAGCCTGCTTGCCACGGCGGCCCCAACTGCCCGCTCTGTGCAGAACGTCCCTCGGGCCCCTGTAGCCCCACCTTCCTGGACCAACTCATCAAAGGCATCAACTACCTGGACAGATCCACCGGCGCCTTCTGCCCCAAATCGTCACTGAGCCTGCCGAGGCTGGCAGCCAGCTGCCTGGAGCGCGCCACCAACTCCATCCACCTGGACCCCCCAGACCACTCCTTCCCCCGTGGTTACTCCAACCCCGTCACCGTCACCAGCGCGGCTGCCTCTGACAACTACACCAACACCTACATGGTGTCGTCCCCCGGGGGCACCGACGCTCTGCAGTGTGTGAATAGGTCTGCCAACACCAGCTGCGCACGCCGGCTCCAGAGCCAGGGCGTCACCGTCACACCGGTGCTACCGCAGAGGCCGGCGATCAAGCTGCCTGAGCTCCCCTTGTTCGGCAACGGGATCTTTTCCTTAGGTCGTCTGCCCAAGTTCTGGGAGGCGATCCGCTCGGGCTGGAGAGCCCCCGAACCCATCTCCAAACCCTGTAGCTGGTGGTAACACCGACCTCGAAATGGGTACATGTCCATCAGGCTGCAGCCGTAGAAAATAAATTGTCTGTGGGCACAATGCTTCTTCTGAGCCTTTGTTGGGGGGGAGGGGGCAGAACGGACATCTCGGCTGGGGGTTAGAAGCTCCAGGACCTCCGGGGGCCCGGGAAGGTGCAAGTTAGTGGGTGAACTGGGCTGGGCGGTGGTGGGAAGGAACAGTGGGACTGGCTGAGTGGAGAGGAAATACCTGGTCTGAACCAAGCTCTCAAACGGGTTGTTGCTTTTTCAAAAGAAGCCAGGAATCTCATGTTTATAGGCTAACAACAAATTCAAAAACATCCTAGAGTCCTGGGGGCCCAAGAAAAATACCTGCAGGTGGAACGTGACGCCCACAGGCCACGGTTTGGAATCTCTGGTTTATATCTTGAACGGATCACTGTGGGGGTGGGGGGGAGGGTTTCCCCATGGAAAAAAAAAAATAGACTAGCTATTCACTCCCAATCCCGATTCACACTCTTCCGACTTCAGGATTGTTGTGGATGTTGATGTGAGCGCTGCCCGAGGTGAACAGAAATAATGATGACGATGACGATAATGGTGGCGGTGGTCATGGTGACAGCTACAGCAAGACTTCATACAGCACCTGTTACGTGGCAGGCACTATTCTGAGTGCTTCATAGAGATTCTTTTTAAGGATGTGTTTAAAAAAGTTTTTTTTAACGTTTTTATTATTTTTGAGAGACAGAGCGTGAGCAGGGAAAGGGCCGAGAGAGAGGGGGACACAGAATCCAAAGCAGGCTCCAGGCTCTGAGCCGTCAGCACAGAGCCCGACGCGGGGCTCGAACTCACAGACCGTAAGATCATGACCTGAGCTGAAGTCGGCTGCTTAACTGACGGAGCCACCAAGGTGCCCCTAAGGATGTGTTTTAATGACCAGGGCTCACGGTGGATGTAGAAGAAAACTTAATGGTGGCTAGCAGGAGAGACAAACACCCTTCCTAAGAAATATCTGAAGAGTGGTTCTATCCAGGCCAGATGAGGGCTGGAGGGGAGGTCCCAGTTTCTTGCTGGAAATGTCTAAGAAAATGTTTCCCGAGCCACCAAGGGCTCCCAGCCTTCAGAGACTCAACTGATTTGAGCCCTGGGAAGTCAGGCCCCACAAGGCATCCAGGGACTGAGGGACTGTGGACACTGGGATTCCAGCCTCGTTCTCCCACTAGCCTGCCCTGGGACAGACATCGCTCTGTCTCCCCAGGTCTGTTTCCCCTTCTAGAAATGATTAGGGTGGCTTTGATGGCCCCTGAGGGCCCCAGACTCTCGATATTTCTAAATTTGTCTTCCTAGTCCCAAGCCGGGCCTGAGCAGAGAATTGAGAGTGTCCTCCACCTCCCCCCGCCCGAAGTGCCCCTCCACTCAGGCCTCCTGAGTCCTGAGCCAACTTCCCATTTTTGGCCTTGGGACCATTTCTGTGTGACTCTGAACTGAGGCCCAGGCCCTTCTTGCTGGAGCTTTCCTGTCTCCTTGGAAATACAAGAGCCAATAGCAGGTCAGCGTGTGGAATGGGGCTGACCTTGAAATAATGCAGAACCTGCAGTTCTACAAGATTCCATGACTCTTGGAGGGAGTGGCCTGCTCTGGCCTAGCTAGCTCTATGTCCTAACAGAGAATGGCCAAGGCTGAATATCCCTACCATGAGGTCACCATGGTGATGTCAGGATAGGAGGAAGGAAGGGGGTGCCAGACCTCAGTTTACTGAATTCGCCCCCACGTCTATTTCATCTCCGAGGAACAAGGGCTGTCCTGGCTGGGTCCAAAGCTCGGCAGTGCAGCACGCTCCTTTCCTGGTCTCTTGCATCCCTTCCCTCCTGAGGGAGAAGACTCGGTTGTCCAGTGACCCTACCCCCCAGGTGAACATTTGTAGCAATACAGCTCATCAGAATCCAGTTTGGCCCAACTCAAGAGACAGTTCAAGATGTCCTGATTCCCAAATCCTCTGTCTGGCCACTCAAAGCCATCCCCTTCCTGCTCTGGGTCCATATTTGCATAAGATTTGTCCCTGACTCTCCTGGAGATGCCCGACTCCAAAGCAGTTTAATCTCCCCTAAGCAGAGTGAAAGACCTTGCCTACGACACTGCCCTTGAGGTCTCCAGTGTCTAGCCCAGTTCTGGCTCACAACAGGGGCTCAGTTATTAATATTGATTACAGATCGGAGTGCCCAATAGGCGCTCAGCAATGGTAACTACTATTGTCTGGAGGATAGTTAGAGTGTCTTATATGCAATGGATATTCAGAAACCATTAATTATGGCCAACATTTATTAAGCTCTTAACTATATACCAGGCGTTGTTTTAAGTGCTTTATACGTATTAACTCATTTAATCCCCACATCAATCCTTCAAGGAAGTTACTATTGTCCCTACTGTATGGATGAGGAAACTGAGGCACAGAGAGGTCTGGCATAAATGATTATGATAAAGATGACTACAGTGCATACAACACAGCGGCTCTTCAAAAACTGGTTGGCATTGGCAGTGTAGAGTATTAGGTGCACAGTAGGCGCTCAATCATAATAACAATGATCTTCACGATTACAACATCTTGCAAATAGTAGGTGCCCTGTGAACGTACATGGTGGATGCCCCATGAATGGTAAATATCATTACAGAGCCCAATACATAGTAGGTGCTCAAATGAAGTTTGACCGTTGGTGGCAGGTTGGATGATATGTTAAAAGGACAGGATCTCTGTGCTTGGCCCAGCGGCTGCTCGGATATGCACTGCTCATGAATCCCTTTCCCCAGTCACTTAGCCTAAGTCGAGAGAAAATAAGGCTCTTAGCTAGAGAAGGCTGGCTATTCCATGTGGCCAAGCAGAGACCACAGGAAGTCCTCCATGTCCACTGTTCGAGCCATGCATCTGCAAGGTCTATGTGAACAGGAAGCAGCGTGCTGGCTATAGAACAATGCCCCAGCCTGGTGTGCCGTCCAGCTTGTGTTTGGAAGAAGCATGGTGTCCCCACAGCTGGAGGGGGGGGCGGTCAGGGAAAGCCCTTCAGGCCTGTAGAAGTACCTCATCATTGATTGAGCACCGCACTGTTCCAGGCATGTATCCAAGGCCTGAAACATAGGGTCTCAGCCCTCTCTGCTCCCAGCGAGGCTGTTTTAGTACCTCATTTTGCAGAGGGGGAAACTGAAGCTCAGAGAGAAAAAGCGACATCCCTAAGCTCCTGCAGCTGGCGTGGCGCAGAGCTGGAATTCCAACCCAGCGCTCCGACGCTCAGCCAGTGCCCTTGCCATCCAAATCGCAGGGGCTTTTTCTTGGTATTTATTGAATAGATTCCAAGAGAAAGGCGGGGTGTGTGTGTGTGTGTGGGGGTGAATCTTGGTATCCAAAATATGCAGTAAATTAGACAAAGCAAGGATGGGGTTTAACTCTAGGGGTCTGGGCCGCCCCACAACACCAGTGTTCGGAATGGGGCAGTGTTAACCTGAAATACGCTCTTTCTGGGAAATAGGAAACAAAGAGAGAAATTTCCTCAGAGGTCACCTGTGGTCTCACTCGCCCAAGTCACTGGTCCCTGCATCATTGGGTGACACTGGGGCTAGGTGCATAACATTAGAATTATTTTTATATATTAAAAAAAATCTGATGTCGTCCTTTTTGAACAAATAATTTGATATCACCTTTCTATGAGTCTAGAAAATAAATGCCACTTTTTGTATTGACAAGGTGCATGTCGGAGCGACACCCTGTCCTCTTCCCAACCCTCACTGCCCCACCAGTCTTTCCTCATTTCTGACCCTAACTCTCCCAGCCTTAGCCCCCCACGCCCCCCACAACCCCATGCCCGAAGCCCGCCTCGCCCCTCACCGTCTTTTCTGTCTGCACACGACCAGTTCTGCTTACTCAACATACGAAGCACAAAGCTAGGAGCGGGGGGTACCCTCTCCCCGCCCCAACTGCATCCACGCTGCCTTCTTTCAAGTTGAAATCTCAGCAGGAGCAAGGAGCCTCAGACACGAGCCATGCCTGAGCTGGTACCACCATTTTTGGCAAACTTAACGGCCTCCCCGGGCCCCTCCCAACAGGGCAGGAATTTATCGTGAACAATCGAACAAAGCCGGGAACTCGGAGGGAGAAGGCACAGGACATTCCAAAAGGATTTCTCTCAGGCTCCAAAAGACAACATGTGGGAACACGGCAGAAACCTCCTAACCTAGCAAAGAAAAGCATGAAAGGGGATGGAAAATCTGTCCAGTAGGAAGGGCCGTGCGGGCCGGAGGAAGGAACAAGGGGCCTCGGGTCAGGAGGCCGGGGTGGGAGGCTGGCCTCTGCCATTCGTGGCCCCGCAGAGCCCACTCCACCTTCCTGGCCTCAGATCCGTGGCCCTTATAACCCGACGGAACTGCAGAAGCAGACACACGGATGCATACGTGTCCGTTACTCGCGATGACGTGGAAACGGCCCAAATATACAGCGACAGGCTAGGGTTGGTGAACTGTGGTGTGTTGACGAGACGCGATACCAATAATGATGACAACTGTCACGTGCGCCGTCAGCGTGAGTGCCGTGCAAAGTAGCTGGCCCGCGATCGCTAACGGGTGCCGTCCGCAGTGAGGGGTGCATGACAGTGTGTCCGTCTGTGGGCTGCTCCCAATACGGAGCAAGTATGGTCCATCAGACGGACAAACGTGGTCAACTGAGCTAAACAGAGCACTCACCGATATAGTTGATTGACACTCTATGCGAGTTTCTTATCTCAGACTGCTAATAAACAGTTTGGGGATCAGCTCCCCCCACAGAGCCGTTTTTAAGTACCGCCTGCCTTCACTGGACACGCAGAACTGTGTTTATGAGGAGACTGGCCACAAGAAAAGCAAGACGTGAGATGGCCCACAAACACTGATGACATGGGGTAAAATGCTCGAGTGTCCGGTAGCAGAGGAAGGGACATGAACGTTTACGGAGCCCCGGCTACGGGCCCTGCACGGAAGTCTTCCATAGCTGAAGCAGGGGTGCGTGGGCAGGAATGTGAGGGGGCATATGGAGGCCCTAGGAATTCCAACCAGGCTGGAGGGGAGCTGGGGGCGGGGGATGGGGGCGGGCATGGGTGACAAATTCAAATTATAGAGACCATTTATGGTCAGCTCAGGAGTCGGGCTGTGCGGCAGGATTTGCAAAGCGTGTTATGAGAAACACCAGTCTTGTGAAACGTTAAAAGGTTTTTCTCATAAAAACAAACGGGCTCCTTTCTCAAGTATCTTGAGGAGCGCCGGATTCAACAGAGTTGGGCAGGCAACTTCACTGGAGGCCTCTGCTCAGAAGCTTTCCTGCGTTGGCGTCCCTCCAGACGGCCAAAGTGCGGGAGAGAGCGCGCCGTTCCCAGACTTTGTGGGCAGGGAGCCCCTTGGTGAAGGCGCATCTCTGAGGGCAGGGGATCCGTGAGGCACAGGGTGGGAACCTGGGACCCAGAATGGGGGCTCGGCAAGAAAGTGATTGATAATGATGGGGGGGGGGCGGTGGAGAGATTTCTGAGGGGGCAGAGGGGCCAAACCCAAGGCTACTTTCAGAAAAGTCACCCATCTGCCTAGGCAGAGCTGGGAACGACTCTGGGGACGGCAGAATTGGATGTGGTGGAGAATGTGGGTTCTAGAGTCAGACGGTTGCAGGCGTGAATCCCGCCTCTGCCTCATACTGACCACGTGTGATCCGGGCGAGCCGCTCTGTGCTCTGGGGCCTCAGTTTCCTTGTCTGGAAAAGGGCAGTCATAAAATACACTCACGTGCCAACTACCCAGAACTGTGGTAATAATTAAATGAGATTCAGCGGGGTTTTTGTTTTAGTTTTTGTTTTTTTTAGAAAGAGAGAGAGAAAGAGAGAGAATCCCAAGCAGGCTCCACGCTGGGCCCCGACATGGGACTTGATCCTATGACACTGGGATCAAGTCCTGAGCCGAAATCAAGAGTCGGACGCTCCATCAACTGAGCCTCCCGGGCGCCAGAGATTTCAGCGTTAATCAAACAGTGAGGGGAATTTATCTGCCGCGAGTACAGACCAGAACGGGGACACTTACCAATTTGTTCTTTCATTCAAGTGAAGTCATCTAAGTGCCAGCTCCCTGCCAGGCGCCGTGCCCTTCAGAGGGGACATGGTTGGGAACCAGACAGAAACCAGACCATCACACTCCCTGCCTTCATTATGCCTCACGATATCGAACGATCTCTTCCAAATTATTGCAACTGTAAAAATGTTGAGAGAGAAGCTGGGGGGCGAGGGGGAGGCAGGTCGTGAGAAAGTTCAGCAGGGGACGTGACCCAGCCCGGGAGGTCAGGGAAGGCTTTCCTGGTGCCATGATCTTTGAGCTAAAAAGCTAAAAGAGAGGAGAATGGACAGGAGTGGGTGTCGGGTGGGAAAAGCGTTCGAGGAGAAGGAAAAGCATGTCTAGAGACCGTGTTGGGGGAAGGATATGGCTGCAGAAACGGGCAGGGTTACATCCTGTCTGGCCTTATAGGGTCCTCTCCCTTGCATGGGAACTTTTACTGCCTGCTTCGAACTGTGTCCTCCATCCTCTTCCTCCAAGTTTCCTCTCCTCTGCTCTGTCCACTCCCTTTCAATACCAAGTTTCCTGTTTTATGTACTCATCCAAGGACACATCCTTCCCCTGCCAGCATCTGTCTTCCCACACAGGTATTGGAACCTTTGTGCAAGATAGGACTTTATTTTCATTATCGAATGACTGCAGGTCCACAGCTGGCCCGTATGGCGCCTTTGCTCATATGAACAAAAGGTACCCTCTCTGGGCAGATCTAGCCCCGAAGCAGGGCCCACTTAGCTGCATACCCTTGTTCGGTGAACAACCTGCCCAACCATTCACTGCAGCTCTGAATGAAACAAACGAATAAAGGATTGCGAAACAAGGGAGAAGCCCCGAGGCAGAGAAAAGATTCAGAGTGGAAGTGGAAGCCAGGAAAAGCTGAGTCCTGTCAATTTTGCAGTGGCAGACAGGTGACCCACAAACTCTGGCTCCTGGTTCCAGAAGGCACCCAACTCCTGTTTGTCAGAAGCCAGATTGTTTGGCTACTTTTATCTATCCAAACTCTCGGAGTCTCTCCTTATCTAAGGCACCTTGTGCAAGACTTGAATTGTTTCTAAGAGTATGACGAGCACCCTGAGTTATGAGTACGTACGGTGCGATTGCGGGAGCCTCCCTGACTCAGCAAAGCCCCCAAGCCCTGCCTCCGCTTCTCTTCGAAGCCATATGAGGAGATCGCCAGGCCCTAGACAAAGCAACTTGAGAGCATTTACTAAAGATACCGAGGACGGTGAAGGAAAACAGAGCTGGCCAAGTCCTTTAGCGGGAAGGAAAGGATGCAGAATAAATAGGTGGATGACCAGTCCTCAGGGTGGGTGGAGTGCTTCTGGAAGATTCCCTAGACAGGCCATATTTCCCTGCCCTCTGCGTCAGCCCCGCTCCTTCCAGCCTCCTGTCAGCTTTATCATCTCTCGCCCGACCTCTTTGAGCAGGCAAGACTTATAGCTCGGGGCTAGTCCTAACCACGCAGCTACAAAGGGTTGCTTGTTCCCCTTTTCCCTTTGCTCATGAGCAAACCATCCAAGAAGCCGAAGCTCCGGGACTTAAGGGGCCCGAGGTGGGGGAAAGACACCGGGGCAGCTCACAGAATGTGATTTGTCACGGATGCTGACCCGCCACCGTCAGGGAAGGCCTTGGAAAAATCCTGCCACCAAGGCTGGCCACCTGCCAACCCTGAAGTCAGTGGAGTTTTGTAACTTTCTTCATCAGGGAGGGAGTTCTCTGACGCAAGGCTGGGCTCGCCCACCATACTGGAGGTGCTTGGGGTGAAGACTGTATCTACCTTTCAGATTAGGAGCAACACACTGGGTGCAAAAACTGCTCCTCCATCAGACTAGAGCCCCCGAGGGTGGAATTGTGCCTCCCTCTTCAGATTGGAAGCTTGTCCAGAGACAGCAATAAGAGAGTTACTGTTTATTTAGCGCTTACTATGTGCCTGAAGCTGTTCTTTTTTTTTTTTTTTAATGTTTATGTATTTTTGAGACAGAGAGAGACAGAGCATGAGCGGGGGAGGGGCAGAGAGAGAGGGAGACAATCTGAAACAGGCTCCAGGCTCTGAACTGTCAGCACAGAACCCAATATGGGGCTCAAACCCACGAACCTTGAGATCATGACCTGAGCTGAAGTCGGACACTTCACTGATGGAGCCACCCAGGCTCCCCTGAAGCTGTCCTTTCTTAAAAAATAAATTCATTCATTCATTTTGATCCTCAGCAGCACTGTGAGAGAGGTCTTAGTATTAGTCTCCTTTTCCTAATTTCTTTGTTTTTAATTTTTAAAAAATACTTTGAAAGTTTATTTATTTTGATAGAGAGAGAGAGTGGGGGGGAGCAGAGAGAGAGAGAGAGAGAGAGAGAAATCCAAGCAGTCTCCTCACTGTCAGTGTGAAGCCCAGCACGGGGCTGGAACTCACCAACTGTGAGATGGTGACCTGAGCTGAAACCAAGAGTTGGACGCTCAATCAACGGCATCACCCAGGTGCCCCCTTTTCCTATTTTTTTAGATGATGAGACTGAGGCATCAAAAGATTGACTAATTTGCTCAAGATTGCACAGTGAGGTGGTAGGGGCGGGATGCTCTATCAGACTGAGGCTAACATGAGGACAGGGACTGTGAGTTCTTGCTTCCCGCTGCCAGACTAGGGATTCACCAAGGGCCAAGATCAGATGTCTATCCCTCCTTGGTCCAGCTGTATCTCCCTGTTTGGAGCTGTCGCAGTCCTTACTCCGTGTTGGGCCTGGCCTCTGGGTTGGGACTGGGCAGTTGACCAAACCACTGCAGGTGTAGCTTCTGCCTTTTAGAGCTCTGAGCTGGTCCCCTGGAAACATGCCCCACAGGGCGAAGAATCCAATCTTTCGGGGACGGGGTGGGGTGGGGTGGGGTGGTGGTGGTGTCAGGATGCCAGCATTTTCTCAATCCCCCAGGCACCTGGATGGGAGGCCACAGAGTGCCCTAGAGCCTGCAGGCCCCTATCAGAGGGCACACGCCTTCCGGAGCCAGGCCTGGTGCCGCCCAGCTAGCTGGGCATTTCCTTCTGTCCACAGCTCACCTCACTCCTGGCTGCAAACCCAGCCATGAGTCTCTGGAACCTAGCAACTCTCACAGGAAACAATGGAAACTTCAGTTTTTATTCTCCTCCCTCTATCGTTACTCAAAAGGTTTTCCTCTAAGCTACATGCACACACGCACACACAAGCCGGTTTTCTCTCCGCCCATCAGCCTGGGTTGCCCTGGAAAGTTTCGGGCAGAAAGCAGACCCGAGTGCAGGCAGAGAGGCCCAGGGGCATGGCCGAGGGTGCTGAGTGAGTCGGTGTCAGAGGTGGATCATCCGGGACTGGGACTTACCACCCAAGCATCTGTGACTAGGGCTTTGATAGGGTCTGTGTCTGGGCCGCGGGCGTGGGGATCCTGGCCCTGTGGCACCGGGGCTGGGATCTTTGTCAATCCAAGTTGGTCTGTGAGTGGTTTGTGGGGAAAATGGAGTGCGCGAGGGGCAATTCGGGTCACTCTCTAGTGCCCACTGTCGAGCGCTGTGGTTAGCGGAGGAGAAAACGTAAAAAAAAAAAGACTGGCCAACACGTGCGCGAGCAAATTACGTCGGCCCGTGTGTGAGCCGTGAGCGCCTGTGCGGAATTTGTGTATGAAAACACGTCCTTACACTTCGGGTCTGGGGATTCGCACTCGTGAGTCCGTGTAAAAATGTGAACAGGAACGTGAGCGGCTGAGCGTGTGGAAGTCGGGTCCGCTGTGTCACCTGCAGGGGTGACAGTTGTGAAGAGACCATGTGTGCGTCTGAGCGCGTGAAGACTGGCGGCTGGGGGGCCAGGGCGTGACCGTGCGCGAGTGTGAAAAGTGGTGGGAGGCCAGCTTGGCGTGTGTGTGAACGTGCCCAGGTGCGCGTGTGCAAGCCGCGTGTGTAAGAGCGTGCGGGGTTCTGGGCGCGCGCGCGAGGAGGGGCGGCGGGTGTCCGCGCGCAGGGCCCCGGCCGCGTCCCTTCCCGCACTCCAGGCCGGGTTTGGCGGGGAGCCGGGCTCGCGCCGAGGGGGCTGGGGGCTCAGACAAAGGCCCAGTTGGCTGAGCCGCCGGCTCCGGCTCCAGCAAGCTGCGCCCGCGGCCCGGGGGCGGTCCGGGGGCGGGGCCTGGCGCGGCGGGGCGGGGCGGGGTGGGGTGGGGCCTGGCGCCCGGGGGCGGGGCGGGCGGCCGCGGGGGCGGGGCGGGGCGGGAGAGCGGCGGGTGGGGTGGGGGTGGCGGGAGCGGGCCGCGCCGTCCCGAGGACTCCGCAGGCTGACGAGCGGGCGGCTTCGGGCGGGCGCCGAGCGAGAGAGCGAGCGGAGCCGGCCGGGCCATGGGACAGCGGGCGGCGGGCGTGCTGTTGCTGGCGCTGCTGCTGCACGGGCGGCTGCTCGCGGTGAGTGTGCTGGGCGGGGGGCGCCCCGGGCCCCGCTCGCCGCGCCCGCCAACTTGGCTGGGACTCCGGTTCGGGATTGCGGCGTCCGCCAGGGACCCCGGGCAGGCGCAGGCCGGCGCCACCCTCCGCGGTGGGGCTGTCCCGAGGGGCGCCCAGGGAACTTTGCGTGGGGCCGGGGGCGGGGCCGGCCCTCGGGAGAGCCCATGGGTCGTCCGGCCACGTTGCCGAGTCTCTCAGTGGCTCTAGGCATGGCCCGGCCTGCCATTCCTGCGGACCAGGCGGCAGAGAAACTTCGAGCAGGGCGGGAACTTGGCAGGGCAAGGGCACCCCTTTCCGTGCCAGCTCGGAAAGGGGGCACTCACTGGTGATGGGGAGCCTATCAATCCTCACTGGAACTTTACCAGGCCGTCAGGCCCGTTGGGGAGCTAGTAACCAAGCAGGCACAAGTAAAGAACCACTCCGGACCCAACCGAGGTTTGTGTGGAACACCCAGGGGCCTTGGAGTCCTACAGCCCAGGACTTGAATCCATCTCTGTCCTTTTCTGGAGTAGCTGTGTGACCTCTGGCAAGCTAGTTAACCTCTCTGAGACCAGCCCACAAGCCCAAGGGGAACTCAAAACGCATGGCCTCCAAGTACATATAGCTGGAAGGCGATTGGCAGGACTGGGTGGAAGGCGCAAGAAAGTGCCTGGTCCTGGGCCTGTTAAGTGGCAGATACTTGGTGGGTCTCTTTCCCACTGTCCTCTTCCCCGGGTCCTCAGGTGCAGGGGAGGCCTGCCACCACAGCCCGGTTCCCCGGCTCTGAGCTTGGATGGGCCCGTGCGGAGGAAAAGAATGCTTGGCCAGAAGAGGCTCCGAGGACCTGAGTGAACTCGAGAAGGGAGGGGCAGGGTCAGTGGGCAGGCCGCTGGTGGCAGATGTGGGTGGGGGCACTTCTGGGGAGCTGGGCCTGCCCTGGCGAACCACAGAGCCACCCCCACCCTCTTTGAGGTGGTCCTAGGTGGTCCCTGCCCCTGCCCTCTCCCCTCTTCTTCTCGGAGCCAAGAGAGGGACTTTTCTAAACCCGTGTTTACTCAGTGACTGAATCTCTGTCCCGGCCATCTCTGTCTCACCTCTGCCCTCCTGAGTCACTCCTTGGCCCCCACCCTAGACCTGACCCGCAGCTCTCTTGCCCCGCCCACCTAGCAGCTCTCCTCCCCCACTCCCCATCCACAGGGCTTCCTTAATCCCCTCTCTCAGCCTCTCACCCCTGCACATCCAGCAGGGCCCAACCAGTTGCTTTCTGGTCCTGATCCGAACTTGATCTTCACTTTTCCAAAAACTGGGCACCAACCTAGCACGTGGGATGTCTTCCTTTTCTGAAACTCCCCCGGCTCTGCCTCTGCCGAGGGGCTCCTGAACACTGGGTTCTACAGTGGCCGGAGTGAGGAGGAGGGGGGAGCTATTTGCTGTGCGCGGGAGGAATTTCAACCGAAATTCCAGATTGCAGCCCATCATCTCATTCACTTGTTCATTCAACAGGTCTTCATTCAGCAGCATTCCATGACAGTCAGTGGGGGCTCGGGGGTTCGTTCATAGGGCGGACATTGCTAAGCACCTACTGCGTGCCAGCGCATCTGGCAGGGGTTGACGGGTAAGCAGGAACAGGCCGTGTCTCTGCTTCCCCAGAGCTGAGATGGGGAAATGGGCAGTTCCCGTCCTGTGGGATTGTGGCCTCCTCAGCGACCGCTCCGAGGTCTTCCTGGTCCCACCCCTGGCTGATGGTGCCGAGCTGGAAGGATCTTGGCCTCCGGAGCCTCATGGACCCACAGAGCCTGAATCCCAGCTCTGTCATTTTCTAGCCTATGATCTGAGGCAATTTCTTCTTCCTCAGCATTCAGTGTCCGCATCTGTAAAATGGGGTAAGAAGTTTTTGGTACATTTTTAAAATGACATCAGGCTCCTAGCCCAGGGCCCCAGGAAGCCTCGGGCCCCTCCTCCCCCCACCACCCTTTATCTTTTCCGCCCTTTGGCTCACATCCACAAGCCAATAGTGAGTGCATGGGTGAGAACAGGACACACGAGGAAGGTAAGGTGGTCCTCGGGGAGTGCAAGACCTCCCCGGGGGCAGGGGGCCGGAGACAGGAAGCGGTAGTCTGTCATTAAGGGTGGGAGTAATTTCAGTTCAGAGGAGGTGGAGAGGCTTGCGGGGGGGTGGGGGCCAGGCCTGGGTGACTCAGCGCCCGCCTTGGCCTGCTGACCCCTTTTCTTCCCGTTGGGGCCTTAGCCCTTCCTTTCTTGGGGCCAGCCCTGCCAGGAGGAGACAGGGATCTTGAGGGGGCTGCCGTGATTGCCGTGTTTTCCAGGGCTGAGGAGGGAAGTCACTGAGATACCTGTTTCCTGCCTCGGCTGGGTTTCCTCACTGGGGAGGCTGTGGGCGGGCAGGAAACGGAGGAGCCTCCCCTTCCCTCAGGGGTAGCGCTGCCTCAGCCTCGCCTGGACACAACTGGTCGTTCTGTGCACCCCCCCCCCCCTTGCCCCAGACCTGCTGGTGGGAAGGGGTTGTGAGTGTGTCTTGGGGATTTCCAGAGGGAGGGCTGTAGGCCAAAGAGGGAGGCAGAGGCTGGAAGAGGGAGATGGACCCCCCCCCAAGTGCACTAGGCCCAGCTCCCTGTGTGTGGGGAGTAGTGGCCCCCGCCTGGCTTGGCCCGGGCCTGTTCTCAGGCTGAGCACAGGCAAGTTGGGATCTGTGGGTCTGAGGCACAGCCTGGA
The DNA here is from genome assembly GCA_030068075.1 of Paguma larvata. Lineage (NCBI taxonomy): Eukaryota > Metazoa > Chordata > Mammalia > Carnivora > Viverridae > Paguma > Paguma larvata. Next base: position 15,768,137 of record CM057833.1, on the reverse strand, counting down.
AGACGTGTGAAAGGAAGGTGGCAGAAGGTGACTGGGTTGAGGGCTTGGGGTGGTAGGGAGGGAGGTGCTGGGGTGCCAGGTCGGATGATAACAAAATAATATGGATAGTTAACACTTATTGAGTGCCTGCTGTTTGCCAGGCACGAAGTTTCTCAACAGATCCTCGCATGTCGTTCCCCCCGCTCAGAATCTCCCCGCATTCCCCGTGTTGCTCACTGTCAGACCCAAGCCCTTGACCTAATATAGTCCACAAGGCCCTTTGGGATCTGGCCTCCCCCTCTCCCTCTCAAGTCTCTCCTCTCGCCAACTTTCCCCTTGCTTACTCACTCTAGCTACACTGGTCTTTGTTTCTCGAATATGCCAAACACACTCCCACCTCAGGGCCTTTGCATCTGCTGTTCCTTCTACGTAGAACATTTGTCCCTCAAATATTTACATGACCCTCTGCCTCTCTTCCTTCAAGTCCTGACTACTCTGCCCAACATTCTCTGTCCCCTTACACTGCTTTTTCTTTCTTGTCGCTCTCTGACATGCATTTGTTTACTTTTTTATCTCTGTCCTCCCCGCCCCGGTCACCACTCTAAGCTCCAGGACAGCAGGACCTTGTGCGGTTTTGTTCTGCTGCTCTGTCTTTAGCACCCGGCGGGTAGCAAGTAGTCCGTCAATACGTCTGTTGAATGCATTAAACCATAACTCATAGCGTGGTCCCCATTCTCTCAGCAGAGGACGTGGAGGCCCAGAGGGGTGACATCGCTTGCCCAGTGGCTCACGGTACACACATACTCACTGGTACCATGAGCCGTGGTGCCAGGCTTTGAAGCCAGACAAAGCCATCCTCGCCACTCTGCCTGCTAGCCCACTTGTTCGTAGCGGGCAGTAGGTGTTCATAAAACTCTTGTCACTGACGTCGATAAAAGTAAGAACTCACGTCCGAGGTAGGGCAGAGGCCACCTCAGACCGGGAGTGTTCAGGTCTGGCTTCGGGGACAGAGGTGCTCAGGATGGGTATGCCTCAGTACCCTTGGGCCTCCTGGGGACACCTATCCTGCAGGAGCGTAGAGAGCCGTAACTCCAGGGCGGTCATTTGTGGGATTACCTGTTCGTTTGTAGGTTTGGTGATTAATTTCCTCATCAAATTTTCCCTGAAGTCCTATAGACTGTTGAATTACTCTCAAAGCTTGAAGGCCCAAGCGGGCCAGGCTGGGCCCTACCCTGTGTGGGGAGCGAGGGGGAAGAAAAGCCAGCCACCCTGCCTGGAGCCCTCACTGGGCTCCCCTGGTTGGCGCCTGGGGGGCTCAAGGTTTAGGGTGAGTCTGCAGAGGCTTCAAGGCTGCTTGGCCTTGAGGCAAGAAGCTCAGGAAGGAGAGTCAGAAAGGCCGCCCAAGATGTGGAAAGATACAGAGCCATGATTCAGAGGCCACTTGGAAGCCAGGCATGTAGATTCTGGGCCCTCAAGCCACCCGGGACATGCAGGAAGGGCTCTCAGCTCTGGCCTTTTCTCCCCCACCCCAGATGTGAGAGGTCAGGCTAGAAGAAGAATAGATGAACTTGACCCCACCCCCCCAGCACAGCGAGCACAGTGCCCCCCTCCTCCCAGGGCCGACCCCGGCCTTGCCCCCATCTCCCTCCTGCCAGGAAGAGGGAGGTTGGGCTGAGGATCCTAGCCCAGCCGGAATGTTGCCCCAACCCAGGCCTTGGTCCCTTCGGCCCCGGCTGCCCCCTCCTGCTCCCAGGGCCCGGCCGCGGCTTGCTGGCCGCCCCAGCACCCAGAGCTGGCTGACTGAAACCTAGAAGAATGTGTGGAACTCGCTTTGTGGGGAGACGCCAGCCTCACTGCTGGTGTTGGGTCCATGTCAATAGTGGCCTTGAGAGGGGAGTGGCTCGTGGCTGCTGGGGGTGGCTGGGCTAGGGACACCATCACGTAAGCCCTGGGAACAAAGCGGCTCTTTGAGGCCTGGGAATGTGGGGCCTTCAAGTGTCGGCGGCCCCCAGAACCCCCCCTCCCCACCCTTCCCCATGCCCACTTGTGCCAGAGCTGCGGGGACCTAGGAACGTCCCCGTGGCATCCCTGACGTATCCTTAGGACCAGCTCCCGGCTACTTCTCGGAGCCCTTTCCCTGAGGGAGGGAGGAGGCCACCCTGCTTCTCGATTGCTCTAGATTTTAGGGGGGCATCTGGGGCACAAAGGCTTGCAGTGTGTGTCGAACAAATGACTGGGCCTCTGATGGATGTGATTAGATGTCCCGCAAACTGAAGTCCCCTACAGGCGCGCGGTAGATGGACAATCTATTCCACAAGGGTTGTCGAGTATCTTCTAAGTACCCGATACTGTTCTAGGTGCTGAGGTTACAGCAGAGAACAGGAAGTCAGATTCCCTCCCCTCGCGTTACTTGCGTTATAGCTCGTGCAGGAAGACAGATAAATATAATACGTCGGAGGCAGTAAGTGCTCCGATGAAAAGATAAAGCAGGGAAGAGGGTGGAGAGTGATGAGGCACCAGGAGAAGCTCCGATAAGATGGTGCTTGAGCAGAAGCATCTGCAGGAAGGGGGCAAGCCCTGCAGATGCCCAGGGAAAGGGCCGAGGGACTAGCTAAAGGAAAGGCCTGGACGCGTCGAGCGTACCTGCGGAAAACAGGAGGCCAAGGTGTTTGGAGCGGCGTGAGTTGGGGGGGAGCTTGGCTGATGTGCCGAGCCTTGGCCACAAGAAGGCCTTTGCTTCTGAGTGGGATGAGGGGTCACTCTAGTTGCTGTGCGGAGAGGAGCATGCGGAGGGTCAAGGGCAAAAGCAAGCAAGCCGAGATCCAGGCCAGAGACCATGGGAACTCCTAGCAGAGCGATGGAGTTGATGGAGTTGGGAAGAGGCGGCTGAATCCTGAATATACGTGGAAGGTAGGGCTGACAGGGAATTGCTGAAGGATTGGGGAAGGGGCGGGGAGAAAGAGAGGAGTCAGGGAAGTCTCTGGGTCTTCGGCGTGAGCATATCCAGAAGGATGGGGCAGCCACTGACTGAGATGGGAAAACTCCAGGAGGTGCTGGAGGGGGCGGGCTTAGAGGTGGGGGCAGCAGCGGACGGACTCAGAGCGAGGGCAGTCGGCCGCACCCCACACACACCACACGCACCCGGCCCAAGCCGGGGCCTCCGCACCGGCCCGCGGAGCGGGTGTGTGGGAGGGGGTCTCGCCGACGATGCATCTGAGGAGCTGCAGGCACTGGTCCCTCCGAACCCCCCAGCCTGAGCTCCCCCTTAGGTATTTGTGTGATTCTTTAGAAGTTACCGTCTTCCCCCCAGTCTAGCATGGATGCCCCATGAGGACACGGACTCAGATTTTATTCAGTGCAGTTTGCCCGGTGCTTGGCAATAGTAGGTGAACGTTTATCCAAGCGAATAAATTAATGGCCTTAGGAGAAGCCAGCCGGCCAATAAGGCCCGGGCTCCTTGCTGAGGATTGAGAAGGGGCTGCTTTGGCCCATGGGACAGGACAGCTGTCCTTCCCAGCCACTGCTCTGTGCCGAAACCTGAAGCATGTGGGACAAGCCGGGATGCCCACGCTGCCATCTACCTGCCTGTCTGTGTCCTCACTGGACTTGGAGCCCCTTTCTCTGGGCACTGTGATCGAGGGAAAGTGTAGGCTCAAAGGGCCCTGCCTTCAGGTCTTCATTCGGCCCAACTGGCTGTGTGACCTTGGGCAAGTGGCTTCATCTCTCTGAGGCTTAGGTCAGAAACAGGGATCACGATGCTTGTTTCCAGGTGTCAGGAGACCCCGCAGATACCCCTGGCTCCATGTGCACAGGGTAATTGGTGTTTGACCCACGGAGCTGTTGTGTTAGGAGTGTTCCTGCCGAGGGCTAAGCCAGAGTGATTGACTATGGGCTCCCGGTGCCCAGCGCCCAGCATGGCACCCTTACCTGATCAGAACTGCTGCCGGCCGTGGCCCCAGACCCGGCGGCACTGACCAAGCAGATGGGAGGCGTTGCTTCTCTCCTCTTTCTCAGTCCAGGAGCCCTGGATGTAACCGCATCTGATCTGTCACTGCCCCCCTTCCCCCACTGAGGCCGCAGCTGCAGGACAGAGTCCACCCTTCCACCCTGATTGCTCCTTCCTGGTGGGGGAGCAGGAGGGGGGCACACCCCAGGGTGTGGCTTGGGAAAGGCTGGAGCCTGTGGACGCGTTGTCCCCTTCCCAGATGTGTGCAGTTGGTGGGCTCTGAGCAACAAGAGGTGTGGCCAAGTGGCTCCCATGGGTGCAGAAAGGATGTCCGTGCATCGTAAAGGGAGTGGCGAGGGGGCTTCCTGGGACCCTGTCCCAGCCCCATCCTCCTCCGGGCCCACACTGGAAGAGATAAGACCTTGCCCCGGGAGCCCCGAGGGAGCCCACCGCAGGCCACTTGCCAGGGTTGGGGGGCTGCACAGCCCTGACGCTGACCCCTTTGGGCTCTCAGACAAACGGCGGGGCTAAAGGAAAGAGACTCCCGAGTACATGGGGACCTCCACCCTGTGCCTTGGGCTGCTGAGGAGAGACCTGCCCCTTCCCCACTAGGGTGTGTCACCTCCAGGTGTTTCATTTTTTCTCGTCTGGTCTTTCCCCATCTGTTCCCCGGTCCGGTCTGTGGGGAGGGGGAGGCAGCCAGGAGCTGGGCAGGGGGAGGACTTCAGAGGTGGCCTCGGGTGACCCCACAGATGGTCTCCTGGCATGGGACTGGGAATTCCCAGCTGCCTCTGGCCCCTTCCCAGCCCACCTCTGGGTCCCTGCCCCTGCCTGTCCCTTCCCCGCCTTCCCCACGCTCACCCCCAAGGAGCCGGCTCTGGCCCCCACCTCCTGCTGCTGCTGGCTTCCCCTCCTCACCCCAGCTGACTCATCCCCTCTCCTTGTTTGGCGGTTCCAGTTTTCAAATAGTTGGGAACTGGGATCATGCCTCTTCTTGGATGCCTCGCTGGGCTGGATGGATTGAAATTCTGGCTTCATAAATCCTAGCCCCAGTGGCCTCTGTCACTTAGCAGGCTTTTCTCTCTCTCCTGCCGTTTGCCTTCCTGTGACCCTTGGGCCAGAAGAACAGAGACCTAGGAGTTTCCTGAAGACAGACCAGTGTCTTCTCTGCCCTGGGTCCTCCAGTTCTCCTCCCCAGTGACCTCGGAGACCTAGATTGTCAGCCAATGCTCAGTGAGCACACATGCCTTCTCTTGATTAAAAACCACCACCCCCTCTGGGTGCCTGAGTGGCTCAGTCGGTTAAGCATCCGACTTCGGCTCAGGTCATGATCTAATGACTTGTGAGTTTGAGCCCCGCGTCGGGCTCCGTGCTGACAGCTCGGAGCTTGGAGCCTGCTTTGAGATCTGTGCGTCTCTCTCTCCCTGCTCCTCCCCCACTCACACTCTGTGTGTGTGTGTGTGTGTGTGTGTGTGTGTGTGTGTCTGCGTCTGTGTCTGTGTCTCTCTCTCTCAAAAATAAACATTAAAAAAAAAAAGCCATCCTCTCTCGAAACAAGCCCCACATGGAGCTCTCTCCCTCCAGGCGTTATTGCGTATGATCCTCCCAGCAATCTTGACGTTGGCATTCTTATCTCCATTTTGCAGAGGGAGAAACTGAGGCACAGCAGGGGTATGGCTGACTCAATTCATCCGTCTAGTACATGTCACAGCTGGGAGGGGAGCCCAGGTTGTCTGCCTCCACAGCTGTCATCCCTCGCCCAGAGGATCTGACCTGTTGGGTGTAGAGAAGGGACAGTCTGGGAGGGCTAGTGTAGTCCCTCGACATGCATGACAGGCTGCATGGAGGAGGAGGACTGGCCTGGCCTTGGCGGAGGGCACAGAAAACCACGTATCTGCCATGTGGGCTTATCCAGCTCTTACTGCACAGATTTGGGTGCCTTTTGGCCCTTGGCCTCCTTCCCAACTTGGTGATAACATTCCCTCGGGAGATAGATTTGGCTTTCCCTGGGATTGAGACCCTTGGGAACCTGGATCCTTCTCAGTCAGGTCCCAGGCTCCTTACGGGACATGCAGGTTTTGCCATTTGGAGTTCAGTGAATTTTTGTCAAGTGGGGCCTGCTCTGAGCCAGCCGTGTGCCCCACCTCAGTCCTGGTGAAATACAAGGCACAGACCCTCATGGCCCAGCTGGGAAGCGTGATCGATGTAGAAGTCCCAGCCTGTGTCGTCTGAGCATCCTTGTGCAGCGGAAGAGTCAGGAATTTATCCATTCACTCGTTGCCTGAGGACCTACTGTGTGCCAGACATTGGGCTAGGTGTCTTACCTGCATTGTCAACTCTCCCGTGTAGTTGGGATAATACCTCCATTTCTCATGGGAAACAGCTCCGTAGAGAGCAGTGAGTTGCCCAAGAGCACACAGCCAGGTGCAGAGGAAGGTAGGAGCCGAGTCCACCTCTGTCAGTCCTCCTGGGAGAGATTAGAGGCAGGGTCCCTTCCTCCAGAATCTCCAGGTCTTGGGGAGGCAGGGCCCGTGAACCATAAGCACCCAGTGCAACTCCCAGTGCAGACAGGAGCAGGTTGTCAGCGAAGCGGAAGATTAGTCTGACGCGAGGTATCTGGAAGACTTTCTGGAGGAAGCGGGGCTTGTAGAGCAAGCAGAGGACTTGCTGGTGGAGCCAGAAGACATTGGGGCACGGGTCCAGAAGTCCTGCGTCCCCATCGTCCCTAGATTCGCATTGTCAGGTGTGTGGGCAGGAAGGCCCTGGCCTGCTGCTGGAGTCGTTAACATGGAGGAAAATAATGAGAGGAAGCCACCAAGATAGCTGAGGTGACATCCATTCCAGGCCCCCACCCTTTACCTGGCCACGCCAGGAGGCAGGAGGTTAAGGCCTGGGCCTCACTTAGCAGCCGGCCAACCACTGATGCTCTTTCCTGGGTCTTGATTTTTCTACCCACGAAATGGACTCCATTCTTTCTCTTTGGCCACCTGCCAACTCAGAGGCACAGAACGTTGAGTTCTTGGAGAAAACTGCTAGCTTCTCCTCAAGAGACGGTGGTATTCCATTCTCTGGAGCCTGGGGGGGTGGCCACCTTGCAGAGCCTACCACGTCACCAACCCCGGGGCTTCCTTTGTTGACACTACCAGCCCACAGGTGCCGGGCCGCGAAGGGGGAACTGGGTGGAGGAGGTGCCTGCCTGCTCCCTAAGACCTCCTAAGCTGTCCTCTCCCGTGGACGCGGGGTCACTCCTGCAGTGCTGTCTGCCCACATCCGTCCACCTCTGTGCCCCTCGGGTACCTGCTTCTGAGCTAACATCTGGGTTGCTGTCGACGTTTAGTGAATGAGCATTAGCTTAAGGGCCACAGGATTCCTGTACCCCTCTTGGCCCTGCCTGTGTGATCTGGGGCAAGTCCTTTAACTTCCCTGAGCTTAATTTTCCCCAGATGCAAAAGGGGACCGTTCACTGATTCATTCATTCAGCAAACATTCATGGAGCGTCAGCTCTGTGCCAGGCGCTGTGTTAGGTATAAACCAGCCGTGGGTTCAAGGAGTCTGACAGGGAGACCTGCTGGGTAGTGGACTAGTCAATAAAAGTCGTGGGTTGGGGGGAGGAGGCTGCGAGAACCGGTTTTCAGGGCCACTCGACCTCTGGGAGATAGCTGGACTCTTTGTGACTTTGTCTTAGCCCCTATTTGTTATTCTAGTTACTTCACAGTCTGTTCCCCCTTGAAATCAGCTTGTGGGAAGAGGGGACCTGGGGACCCAGCTCCCCCTGGGCTGGGGCAGGAGAGAAGACCCACAGGGCTGGGGGTGGAGAGCACGCAGGCCGGTTTTGTTGTGAGTTTCAGATGAGCTCACAGATGTGGAAAGCATGGAGGGGGGCGCTCTTTATGCAGAGTCTGGTTATTTTAATTTAGGAGAAATGGAAGCTGTGCACAGAGTTCAGGTTTGGGGCTCTGTGACTTTGAATGAGGACGGTGGGCCTGAAGCTCCCACTCTCCTCTTCCGTCCTCTTTTCTCTCTCCTGGGAGAGAGGAAGGGAGGCAGAGACCAGCTCTGGCCTGGGTTTGGTTTCAGGAAGTGGGATGAAAGGGTTAAGTCAACTGGGTTTTCCACCTCCTGGGTGGGGGGAGGTGGAGAGAAGGGTAGGGGTGGCTGGGGCAGGAATGTGTGATAAGATCAAAGCTTCCAGCCTGCCTGGGCCTCACCTTGGTTTCACCTGAGCAACCAAGGGAATTCTCTAAACGGAGGAGGATGGAGAACTCCTGGGGGAGGGGGTTGCAGGTCCCACCCCTCCCCCTTCGCCGCTCCGAGAGCCCACCCCCTCCCCATCCCACCTCCTGCTGGAAGCCCCAGGGGCCACCGTTACTGGGTACATCCAGATTGGGGGGCCCCCTCCCTACCACCCTCACCCCTTCAGCTCTCTCACCCTCGGGGTTTCTGGCCAGGACTCAGGGGACTCTTTTCAGCGGCCTGTCAGCCACCTGCCATTCTGCTCCATCTAACTCTGCAGGTTGTACTTTGGGACAGTGTCATGGGTTGTACTTTGGGACAGTGTCATGACAGTGTCATGGGAGGCATAGCCGCGAGTCCTGTCCTGTTCCATCCCTTACTGCTCTGTGATGCCGGGCCGGTGGCTTAACCTCTCTGAGCCTCATCTGCCAGCTGGGAATGGTGATGCCATCTTCCGCAGGGTTTTGGTGAAGATTAGAGATCACACAACTCTCCTGCAGCCAGAAGAGACAGTTGACAAATAACAGGAACCATTAGTTTGTGATTTTCTTTAACCCCGCCCTTGAAGATTGCCTCTGGTCCTTGGTCCTAGGTAAACCTGGGGGCTCCATTTTGTTCTGCCCCCACCCTTTAAGAAGGCCCCAAGCCCCAGGGTCCATCCTCCTGTCTAACATCTTCGCTTAGGGGTCTTCATAGTGTTGGGCGGGGAGCAGGGCAGGACAGGCTGTGAGTAAAGAGGGGACTTGGGCTCCTGTAAGTGCCCCCACGGCACTGGCCGGGCCGCCTGCCCTAGTGATACCAGGTTGAACTTTCCCGCCTGGCCTGAGGAAACCAGATGGTCCAAGCCACCCCCTCGAGTACCAGGGGCCTCAGCACTGCAGCCGCCGCCTGGGCCCCTGCCTCATCTCTCTGCCTTGGCTCCGCCGCGGTTAATGATTATTCTGGGCAGCAGGGGATGGGGAGGCCCGCCCTTGCAGCTCGTTAACCACTGGTTGCACCCAAGGTATGTCAGCAAGCGGCTTGGGTGTTCCCTGCTTTAATGCGGGAGCCCAGCTCTGAACCACATGGCGGCGCATGGCGGGGCGGGTGGGGAGCGGGGGTAGGGGCTTGGAGACACAGATCGACAGGCAAGCCTGTGCCCCTGGGGCCCTGGGGACAGACTTAGGGGCCATAGGATCTGGGTGAAATGCGAGCTAGGCATAATAGGCCCCTGTGGTTTGGTGCCAGCCACGTGAGCAGACTCTACAATAACATACCGGGTGAGCAAGCCCCCTTCTGGCACAGAAGAACCCCTGTGCTCCTCCTCTCCCAGGCTCAGACCCTGCAGGGGACTCCCAGCTAGAAGGTGGTTATGATGGCTGGGGCTTTGGGGCACCTGGGCTTGGCTTCTCACCCTAGCTCTGGCACTTTCGGGCTGTGTGACCCTGGACAGGTCCCTTCACCTTTTTGAGCACCCGTTTCCTCATCTAAAGCAAGAGACCACTAATCCGACTTTGCAGGCGTCAGCAAGGCAATGTGCGAGAAGTATGAGCTCGTAATTAATACCTGGGGAATGGAAGAAGCGATCGCGTCACAGTTTTCGTCATTAGGAGAAAGTGAAAGTTGAATCCCAGTCTCGGGCAAAACCAGGGCAGCAGTGGCCCATGGATTTTGGGCCCACGACTCGGGTTATGAGGGGAGGTGGGGCATGGGGAGATCCCAGGACCGTGTTTGAAGGGGGCATACGAGGGGGCTGGATGGATGGAGAGCACGGGGCTTTGGCAGGCTCTCCTGGTCTACCCCAGGCCCCCTCGGTCTCCGGGACCCTGGTTCCCCCCTTCCCAGGGGCTGGGTCCCGAGGTTGGTGCAGACTAAGTGGGGAAGGAGGGAGAATTGTTTATTTTGATAACATTAGGGCGTATTCCCCGCTGGCAGCTGCTATTTTGAGAGCCCCGGAGAGCAGGGGCTATGGTTAAATTAGGTAAGGTTGCTCCAGAAGGAATGTGTGAAGCAGTGGGGCTGAGGGCGCAGCGGGGTGACAGCGGATTCACTCCATATAAAATTAACTGCAACTTGGAGAGGAGCAGCTCTGGCCACTTTATAAGGCGATGGAGGGGGAAGCTGCTGGAACTTCCTCCGGGGGCGTGAAAGTGACGGCCCAGGGCCTCTTTGGGGGGAGCCTGGGGCCCTGCCCGGAGGCCTGGCTGGCCCAGCAGGGGCTGGCGATGTGGCTGAGGGGCTGGGCTGCTGTGTCCTCAGCTCTGTGCCTCTGGCCGCTGCTTGCGGGTGGGGCTTGGGGTGGCGCGATGCCTGGGAAAGATGGATCCTGGGACTTGACTTCTGCCTCTTGCCTCGTGAGGCAAGTCCCTCAGCCTCAATGGGCCTCAGTGTTCTCAGTGGTAAAGTAACAGTTCCGAACCCCTAGAGGTGTTTCTTAAGGATTAAATCTCTAGAAGGAAAAGCAGAGGTAACTTTTATCATAACCTATGCAAGGTGCTGTTCTAAGTCAAAGAACGGGGCATGCTCCTGGAGGCCTCGCCCAAGCCCACTGAATCGGAGCGTGCGTGCAAACACGCCAAGAGGTCCTTGAGATTCTTGGGGACAGTAAAGCTCGAGGACCACCGCTTTACACACATGGTCTCCCCTGATCTTGAAAACCACGCCCGCGATGGGAGAATTACTGTCCTTCGACAGTTGTGAAAATTGAGGCCAGCATGGAAGCTCCATCCGTGTTCATTCACTTCCCAAATTCTGCCCCCTCTTCCTCTCTTTTGGGCTGGGCTGGGCCCGGGGAGAGGAATGTCAAAACCCCTTGGCAGGACTGGAGAAAGTCAAGAGCATTCTCTGCCTTCAAGACTTAATCGGACTCTCCTATCTCCCCTCACCCATGGGATCAGCACAGCCAGACAGAGGTCACTCCAAAGTCATTACATACGTCCCATCTTTGGAGAAAGATAGGGGCAGGAGAGGGGCTCTCCACTGCTGTGCTCTGATGGTAAGGACAGTGGCCACTGCCCGACAGGTCAGGGCATCAGAGCAGGGCTCTAGTTAGGGTCACCCTGCCCATTATTGGTACATTTGAGACTGAGTTCATCTAGCAGCAAATAGAGGAACACTTACTGTGTGCCCAGCCCTGGGGAAACACCCTGCATTTCCCCCAGTTCTGCAGACCCTTTAGTATACAGAAATGAAAACATTACTGCCATTTACTTAGCACATACTGTGTGCCACCCACTTGCGTTTCTCTCCTTTATCTATTAAATTCCCCTACCTGTTTCTTCCTCTTCTATAAAACAGAGACAGTAATCATACTACCTCTCTCACGGGGTTGTTACAAAGACGGTATTTGTCCAGTGCCTGCACATGGTGTTTGTTCAATAGATATAAGAAGTTCAAATAACCTCCCAAGGAAACAAGTCCTATCGATGCCTCCCATTTTACAGATGTGAAAATCGAGGTCCGGAGTAAGAAAGGGACTCGCCTGCTGGGATCACAGGAGGTGAGGGCAGAGCCATCAGAAATGGAGTCCCAAATTTCGAAGCCCCTATTATAATTCAGTATACTTTAGTAAATATTTGTTTAACATCCTCTAGCTGCTGCTCAGCATTGGGATGTAGCTAGAGGTTAAAATATACGTAAGGTGAGAAATCTCGTGCTGAGTTTTGTCCCGAAGGAGCTTTGGTTCAAGCAAGAGAGCAGAGACATTTACTCTCTTGGCTATAATTAAGACTAAATCTCTAGTCCTCGGCAAGGTAGAAATTAAGTCCTACGAATGTGTAGGGGAGAAAGATGTCTTCGTGGGGGGTCCTGGAAGACTTCAAGGTGGAGGTGGTAATTTAGCCCAGCCTCGGAGGATGGACACATAGATTAGCTTGGGAGGCATAGGAACAGCATCGTAGGAGGAGGGAACAGCATTTATGAAGGCTTAGAGACAGGAAATGTGCCCTGGGGCGGGGGGGGGGCGGCATTCGGGAGCCTTGGGGCTGCTGGGGTCTGGGGTCATAAGGCCAGGGAGGCCAAGCCCAGCTTTCTTGTCATTGAAGGTTTCCAGTTTTCTCAAAGACTGACTCCTCAGCCAGCTGGGATTATTCCGTCATTGCTTTGCCTTTTCTTCATGTCAAGAAAGCAAAGACTTTTATAAATGGCCCGTCTGAGCCTCTGGTCAACGTGTGATAACGGGGACAGCTGACAGAATTCGGGCCAAAAGCAAGAGACTTGACGTCCTGATTATTTGGGCAGCCTTACCGCCCACACATGTGCAATTTCCGTGAGGCCCTTCCAGCCTGGACAATAACCCTGGGTGGGGAGCGTGGTGGAAGGGCCAGGCCTGGGTTCTGATTTCCCCTCGGCTTGCCAGCCGTGTGGCCGTGAGCGGGCCTCAGTTTCCTCCTTTGTAGAGCAGAGACACTCGGTATCTCCAGGCTCGCTTTGGGGATTGGTCGGGGCACCTGGGTGGCTCAGTCGGCTGAGCGTCTGACTCTTGATTTTGGCTCAGGGCATGATCTCATGGTTGGTGAGATGGAGCCCCGTGTCGGGCTCTGCACTGACAGCACCGAGGCTGCTGGGGAGTCTCTTTCTCTCTCTCTGTCTCTTTCTCTGGCCCTCCCCTGTGTGTGCGCCCTTTCTCTCCCTCAAAATAAATAAATAAACTTTTTTTTTTAATTTAAGGATCGGTGGTATAACCTGCACAATGCAGTGTAATAGCTCTGGCCACAAGTGACTATGTAATAAATTTAAGATTTAATTAAATAAAAGAAAAGTTGAAGTTTTGAATAAAAAGTTAGCTTCTCGGTTGCCTCAGCCACATTGCAAGCGCTCAGTAGCCACGAGTGGCTCGTGGCTCATGGCTCGTGGCTCGTGGCTCGTGGCCGGCTACCTTATTGGACGACTGTAACCAGAACATTTCCATCGCTGCAGAGAGTTGTGTTGGGTGGCCTTGTGCACTCAGTAAGGAGTGCCTGCTGTCCTTGTTACTGGTTCCCCTGTCCCAGTTTGGAACCCTTGTGGTGTTGTGCCTTCCCCACTTTCTCCTCAGCCCCTGGGGAGCTCTCGCTCTCCCTCCCTCCGACTCCACCCATCATGTTAAAAAGGCCCTCCTTCCCCCTTAATTGCCCACCCACTCCCCTCAGCTGTCTCTGCCGCTCCACCTGTTAAGCTCTGGCATCTGGAATCTCCATGTCCAGCCTCCGAGATTCCCAGTGCCCATCCCTGGGGCATGGGGGTGGGGGAGGAGGCCTCCCCCCGCAGTCCCCTGCTCCCAGCGGAGGGGCCCGGGGACCCTTCGCGCCAGGACGGAGGTGATGGTTTGTTGTGACGGGGGCAGTGGGCAGCCTGCCCGCTCTAACGCTCCCGTATCTGGGCGCCAAGCATGTTGTTTGCACTTGGCCGGGCCTCAGGGTCTGGCCCAGTGCCCTTGCAGGCTGGCCTACTTTGGCACCCCTGGTTACAAAGGCTGCTCATGGGCCTCCGCCTGGTCAGGACACCAGGAGCTGAGGGCGAGGGGCATGTCTGACACCTGGGGCTGGAGTGCGGGACAGGTTCCCAGCTGTGGTTGGGCCCGGGGTGCCGAGTGGGGACCAGGCCCCGGGCAGGCGTAGGCAGGGGGCACACTCTTGCGGGCCAGGCAAGGGGTCACCCAGGGCGGTCCAGGTTGGTAGGGTCTGCGCACGGCGTTCACGCCTGTCTAGGGAGGCGCATTGGGTCTGAGATGCCAGAGAAGCTCAGAGCGTCACGTTCTCCCCTCCCCCTCCCCCTGGCCCCCACCCTCATCGGCTGGGAGGCGGACAGAGAGGCATCTCAGGTCCCTGAGCGCTGAGGCCACTGAGGCCCAGCAAGGAGACGCCCGCCTGAGATCACACGGCCGGTCTGGAGGAGTCAGAGCTCCAGCTCGGACACCCTCGGTACTTTCCCCATCCCGCCCCTCCCCGTGGGAGCTCTGGGGACAGTCGCCCCTGTACGTCTTGCTGAGAAAGAGGGTTGGAATCCTGGCCCTGCCACTTTTTCCGTGACCTTGGGCAAGCCTCTCTGAGTCTCCTGAGCCTCATCTGGGGAATGGGGATAATGATACCTCACTCTCCGGGCGCTTGTGAGGGTTAGGTAACTGGCCCTCTAGCTGTTTTCAGAACATTCTAAGGATACTCCTGCCTTGGGGCCTTTGCAGCTGCTACTCCCTGGGCCTGGAGTGCTGGTCCTCCGTGCATGCCCAGCTTCCTTCCCATCTCTGCCCCTTCCCTAATCGGTCTGTGTAAAATGGCAGCTCCCCTCCCCAGAACAGTCCCTGTCCCCCTCACCCTGCTCTAGTTTTCTCTAGAATGCTCTCACCATCTGGCCAGGGTTAGTTTATGGTCCAGCCGCCTCCGAGTCTCACGCCGGCTCTGCGAGTGCAGAAAACCTACCCGTTACGCGCCTACCTGCACCCTTAACACTCACCGGTTATTTCCCCTTCTCTTCCCGGTGCTTCTGACGGCCACCGTTTATTGGGTCCTGGCCCTGTGCCCAGCCCTGTGCTCAGCCACTCACTCTCAGCTCCAGGAATTTCACAGGGTCCCCATCACAGCTTTGTCACTGGTCAGAGATGCGCGGCCAGAGAGGCAGTGACTTGCCCAAAGCCACCTTGCTGGAAAGTAGCAGAGCCAGGCTTCCGGCCAGGTTAGTCCTGTCCCAAAGCTCCCACATGCCGCCTCCTGTGTTTGGGTTCATGAGAGAAGAATGTTCACCTTGACAGGAGTGAATGGGTGGCTTTCGATCTTTTGGGGGTGTCCCTTCCAGCCCTCTCTTCTCCTCTGATCGATCAGTTACAACCATCCCCACTGCCTCGGCATGACAGGTACCCCTGGCTGGGGAGCCCCAGAGGTCACCTGGAGACCCCAGGGGTAGGGTGGGGATCACAGGGTGGGCCCAAGTCCTGGGCTGTCCCTGGGCTCTCTGGGGGCAAGTGGACAGGATGTTCCCTCGGGCAGCAGACATTCCTGGTCGGAGGCGGCAGGCAGTGGGGGATTTACCATTTCCGGTAACCCGAGCCCCTGGGAGACTGAGTTCTCCCTGCCAAGGACACGTGCCCCTGGCTTGCCAGCCCTTCCTGCCCCGTCCTCAGCCTTGGTCTGCCCGGAGCTCAGGACCTGCTGGAGGGACCAGCCGTAAGTCCCAGAGGTGGAGACTGGGGTCTCAGGCCCTGATCAGTCCCTGACAAAGAGCCAGCCTCACGCCACTGTCCCGGAGTCCTCGTCTGTGTAGTCCCGCACCCCGCTCCCCAGCCATGGGGAAGGAGGGGAAGGAGGTGACGTGATGGCAGGAGAAGGAGCCCGCGTTAGGAGCCGGAGGCCTGGGTCCTGGGTCTGCCCCCGCCATCAGCTTGCCGGGACTTCTCTTCTCCGAGCTGCCGTGTCCTCTCTGAGTCCCTGGCGCTACTCTCCACACACCATCCATCTTATTCTTTTACATCCTTTATGTACACGATCCAGCTTGTCCTTATAACGACGCTTGGGGGGCAGGGGAGGGTCACTGAAATGAAGCTCAAAGGGGGAAAGTCACCTGTTGGGCAGTGAACACAGAATGGGATTTGAACTCAGGCTCTTCCACTCTGGCTGATCTTCCTTGATGTCCTTCCTTCCCCTCGCTGGGGTTTATTTTTAGCTTCCTCTTCTGATAACTGAGGGCTTCTCTGATAGCCCAGGCCCCAGGAATCTGTTGGCGGCTTCTCCGGCAGTTTTGTCTTGAGCCTTACCTCGCCTGTGGGGGGGCATAGCAGGAGTTATTCTTCCTGGGCGGGGGGAGACAGTTCTGGAGAGCTCACTCTCTTGGCACGTGAGCTCTTGGATGGATGGAGGCGGGAGGGGAGGAAAGGGAAGAAGTGACAGGCTGTCTTGTTGAATTTTCATAGCAGCCTTGGGAGGTGGCCATTTTATTCCTGTTTTCCAGATTAGAAAACAGAGGCGCACTGCCCCTCCTCCAATCGCGCTCTGTGTCTCTCTCTCAAAAATAAATAAACATTGGGAAAAATAAAGGGGGGGGGTGGCACCCGGGTGACTCAGTCAGTTAAGCGTCCGACTTTGCCTTAGGTCACGATCTCACGGTTCGTGGTTCAAGCCCCATGTCGGGCTCTATGCTGACAGCTCAGAGCCAGGAGCCTGCTTCAGATTCTGTGTCTCCCTCTCTCTCTGCCCCTCCCCACGCATGCTCTGTGTCTCTCTCTCTCCAAAATAAATAACCATTAAAACTTTTAAAAAAAAAAGAAAGAAAAAGGAAAACAGAGGCTCAGAGGGGTCAAGTGATTTGTCCGGGGCTACACAGCTGGGAAGTTGCCAGGCTACAGCGTCCAGTCAACTCCAAGTGACGTGGAGTGGCATGTGACCAGCACACATTTCCTAGGATGGCTTTGATTTGTTAATAAAATAAAAATAGTAGTCTTCCTGAAAAGCTGCGAACGCGCCCCAGACTTAATACCTGCTCATCCAGACTACATCTCCAGGCTGCCTCTGACGCCTGGAAGTGGCCCAGGAGTCCTTTGTTAAACCGTTCCTGCACGTTTGCCTTGGAAAATATGGCTAGTCGTAATTATAGGTATGCAAGAGTTCAGAGGAACAAGAGCCGCGTGGGCTGGAGTGGACTGGTTTGGCACTGAACTCGGAGCAGGACTGTGGGGCCAAGAGGGGCTCGGGTGGGTCCGAGCAAGGCCAGGTTCACAGGCTTCATGAAGGGCTTGCCACCCCGGCCATTTGCCAGGAACACCACAAGGCCTCTCCCAGGACCGCCCGCCCACCCGGCCCTGCCCATCCACCACCAACCCAGGGTCTCCGGGGCGCCCACGCTCCAGGCAAGGCAACTCTGGCCCACAGACCTTTGCTCCAGCCCCTCCTCCCCCTCTAGAGTTCCCCAGGAACTGGGTAAAGGGCTGCAGGAGTGAGGCCAGGGACCCTGGGATTTGAGCAGTTGGCAGCGTAAGGACTGAGATGACCCCGGCCAGCCTGCTCCCACCCGCCGCCTGCTGTGGGGCCCTTGGCCCTGAGGCCCCAGCAGCTGTCAGCAGGAAAGGGCGACAGAGGAGGGCCAGAGGTGACTTCTCAGCTCGCCTCCTCTCCCCATGCTTGGACCAGGCCCAGAACTCTTACCAGCTGTTGTCAGCAGCTGCCGAGCTCTGTTCCACAGCCAGCTCCGGGCACCCCCCCCTCCGCTCCCCAAAGACATCTTCCCACCCTCCTTCCCGGCCGCTGCCCCTGGGGAGAAGTCGGGGCTAGTGTGGAGGGCGCCGCCCATCCCCAAGTTCTTGGATCCCACAACAACACGAAGGAATAGGAACTAATGCCCCCATTTCTATGGAAGAGAAAAACAGATCCAGAGAGGTCAAGTGACTTGTTTGAAATCACACAGCTACTGAGTGGCTGAATCCAGGCTCCTGGGTCCTGGTGTAGTGTCCACCCCGCGGCCTTTCTGCAGAGTGTGTCCTGCAGGACGACAGAGACCGACTCCCACCTTGGCCACTTGGTAGTTTTAGGACCCCAGGCAAACTCTTTTTTTTCTTTTTCTTTTTTTAAATTTATTTTAAGTAATCTCTACACCCAACATGGGGCTTGAACTCACGACCCTGAGATCCCAAGTCACACACTCTACCAACTGAGCTAGCCAAGTGCCTTGCCCCGCCCCCAGACAAGCTCCTCAACAGCTTGGAGTAGAACTCTCATTTTCATGCTTATAAAATGAGAATAGTGCCTACCTCTGGGGATTGTTGAGCAAATTAAATGAGAGAATCGATGTTAAGTACTTAGCGTAAGGCCTGGAGTGTTCTAAGTACCCAAAATGAGATCTGGCAACATTACCATCAAGGAGTACTAGCATTAGCCACCTCCGCCCCCAGAAAGTGGATGGCCCTATGGGGGTTATAGACACTTACCACAGATATTTACATAATTCAGTAAATATTTATTTGGTACCTACTATGTGCCAGGTGCTAGAAAAAGAGCAGTGACAAGGCAGACAAAATTCCCGTCCCTGCTTACATTCTACCCCACATACCCCACATGGTGGCTGGAGAGACACAACTTCATCCTTTTTTTATTTTTTTATTTTTTTTTATTTTTGAGAGACATAAAGACAGAGCGTGAGCAAGGGAAGGGCAGAGAGAGAGGGAGACACAGAACTGAAGCAGGCTCCAGGCTCCAAGCTGTCAACACAGAGCCTGACATGGGGCTCGAACTCACAGACCATGAGATCATGACCTGAGCTGAAGGCGGCCGCCCAACCAACTGAGCCACCCAGGCGTCCCCCCCTTTTTTTTTTAACGTTTATTCATTTTTGAGGGACAGAATGCGAGCGGGGGAGGGGCAGAGAGAAAGGGAGACACAGAATCGGAAGCAGGCTCCAGGCTCTGAGCCGACAAGACAGAGCCCAACGCGGAGCTCGAACCCACAAACCATGAGATCACGCCCCGAGCCGAAGTCAGACGCTTAACCGACTGAGCCACCCAGGTGCCCCAAGACACAATTTCATCTTAACCACAGAGGCTGCCAAGCACTTTTATACCCACGGTTGTACCTCCCGTGTTTTCAGATGAGAAAACAGGCTGAGATCAGTGGCAAAGCAGAGCCCAGCACCCAGCTCTCCTGAGGGTCTTGGGCAGTGGCCCTGAGGGCTTCCTAGAGGAGGTGACACTCCAGGGCCTCAGGACCTGGCAGGAGAGGCTGGGAAGCAGCTACCACAGTCTGGGCAGCAACAATTTCAGGAAGGTCTTGCCCAGGTCAAGGCCCCTTGTTCCCCAGGGAGGAGGTCCAGCCAGAGCTTTAAATACCCCACGCAGCCCAGAATAGCCCCCATTGTCTTGGCCTGCAGCTGGGGGACCCAGGAGGATGCTGAGGGGAGGCTGACTCCGGAGCAGGAGGAGGTCTTCCCTATATGGTGTGGGTGGTTTTCTGCGAAGACTTTTCCATTTGGCTCCTTCGAGAAGGCCTGCCTGTGGCAGAAGGGCGGAGCCCTGCCTGGTTCTTCGTGAGCAACGTGCGGGCTGCAGGGGGAGCTCTGTGGGTGGGGGCCTCCCAGGCAGGGCTGTGTGCCCGAGCTGAAGGTGCTCCTTTGTGCGCCAGGGCTGTGTGTGCACTGGCCCGCCGGGCCCTCCACCGTGGGCAGGCCCAGCCACGTCCCCTCCCCGGGGCCTCCTGGCACCCTCCGGTGCTCCGGCTATTTTGGGCCTGGCTGCGATGGGTAATCCCGCCCCGGCCCAGGATGCTGGGACACACTCCGGATGGCCATTCCAGCCCCCTGGATGTGCGATGGCTGTAGCCTCTGTCCCCGCCTTCAGCCTCAAGGGGTCATGGTCGGTGGACTCAGGGGAGGCCAGCGCCACTGGCAAGGGCAGAGAAGGGCGCCAGACGAGCCTCGCCCTTGGGACATTCCCTGCTCTCAGTATCAGGAATAGTTGTGCTTCCTCTAAGCAACGAGTTTGTTTTGACCTCATTGGGTCGCGGAATCCAGGGACTGGTCAGGTTTCCTTCCTCCCATTGGCCGGTGGAAAGCTCAGAGCCAAAGGAACTGTTGCTCTCCCAGACCTCCAGAATTCGGCCTGTGTTTCTCTCCACTCACCTCACTCCAGACTGTCGGTCTGCTTTTGTGGGCTTTTCTTACATGCGTTCAGTTAATTTTCTCTTGCTGCTATGTGTGCATCTTTCGTTTTTAATGTTTATTTTTGAGAAAGAGAGAGGGAGGGAGAGAACGAGTGGGGGAGGGGCAGAGAGAGAGGGGACAGAGGAACCGAAGCGGGCTCTGCACTGACAGCAGAGAGCCCGATGTGGGCCTCGAACTCACGACCTGTGAGATCATGACCTGAGCCGAAGTTAGATGCTCAACCGACTGACCCCCGCTAGGTGTGCATCTTTCTAAACTGCTTTGAGTTTTTCTGGGAGAGGGTGGCAGGGGAAGTATAAACAGATGGTGGTGATAGTGATGGTGATGGTGATGGTGACCCTGTGCTGGGCAGTTCCCTGCGGTCTGCTCCTTAAGGCTTGGTCCTCACTTTGTGATGACCTCTGCTAGCCCCGCCCTCTTTGCTGGTGGAAATCACAGCCTAGAATTCTAGAATCATAAAAAAAAATTTTTTTTTTTTTATTTGAGACAGAGAAAGACAGAGCACAAGCAGGGAAGGGCAGAGAGAGAGGGAGACACAGAATCCGAAACAGGCTCCAGGCTCTGAGCTGTCAGCACAGAGCCTGAAGCAGGGCTCAAACCCATGAACTGTGAGATCCTGACCTGAGCTGAAGCCATATGCTTAACCCACTGAGCCACCGAGGTGCCCCTAGAATTCTAGAATCTTAAGGCTTCAGGATTTCAGTGTCCTAAAATGTCAAAGCCAGAGAGAACCTTTGGGCTCATCTAAGTTTAGAGTTTTCTTTTTTCTTTTTTCTTTTTTTCTTAATGTTTATTTATTTTTGAGAGAGAGAGAGACAGAGTGTGGGGGGGGGGTGCAGAGAGAGAGGGAGACACAGAATCTGAAGCAGGATCCAGGCTCTGAGCCCTCAGCACAGAGCCCAACACGGGGCTTGAACTCACAGACCATGACATCATGACCTGAGCCAAAGTCGGACACTTAACTGACTGAGCCGCCCAGGCGCCCCTCAAACTTATTATTAAGCAGTGAAACCCTCATGTCAATCAGAATAATGGTAGTCTGGTTAAATCCTGCACTGTTTTGATAAGTAACAGCAAACACAGAACAGTCACCTGTGCTCGTGCTGTCTGTAGCGTTTTACACTGTACAGCCACCCTGTGAGGCAGATACTTTAATGTGAGCCGCCTCGCCCATTTCACAGATGGGAACAGAAGGGCACAGAGGGGTGAAGGGAGCCGCTCGTGGCCTCCCAGCTAACCTGGGGCTGCACCAGCTGGATTCTGTAGAAGGTCATACGGTGGAAAACGGTGGATATGTGTTCACTGAAGCAACTATTTGGGGGAGGGGGCCCAAGTTCTGTTGATCCCCCCCCCAAAGTGGCCCCCAAGGCTGCTGAGGACAGACTGGAAAGCAGTGATCTAGGCCTATTTCACCATTTGACAGAGGGAGCCTGAGGCTGGAGAGGGGGAGGGCCTCCCCCGAGACAGTGGGGTGAGCTGGAAACCGTCCTCAGCCCCTCCCGGCCCCCACCCTGCCTCCCGGTCCGTCCCCTTAGAACACCCAGCTCCCTCCATCCGTGGGCACAGGGACCTCTGACCTTCTCCATGGTCCTAGGGGACCAGGAGTGACCAGCGCCGGGCCACCCTCTCTGTCCCCTCTGACGACAGGACTCCTGGCCTGAGAGGACAGACTGGTGGCCAGGGAGGAAGGAAGGGGGCGGCTTCCCTCTGGGTTTTCTCAGACTCTGACAGCCTTTCCCCCTGAGGGGAGAGCGTGGCCCTCCTGTCCCCCGGCCTGCCTCCCCCCCCTCCCCCCCCCCCCTGAGAGCGCCCGCGGGGTGCTGGCGGGCTGCATCTTACATCCAGGGCCTCGCTGAGGGAGGGCCGGGTGGCAGCTAGCTCAGGGAAAGGGGTGGGTTGGCTGTGGGTGTTCCCAGTGTGTGCTCCGTGGCGCTCCAATCCCCTGAGGTCTGCGTGAAGAAAGGGTTCCAAGTTAAGCAAGTTCGGGAAACATTAAATAGTTGCTGCTTTCAGGACATCTAGGACTTAGGGCACCAGCTCAGCTTCGCGCAACCAGCCCTTTCCCAGATGTGTTTGTGTGCGGGACACTCCCCACACCCCCCCCCCCCCGCCCCGTCCAGAGCCACCGTGCCCAGGATATTAGTCACGAGGAAAGGGGACGGGGGCACTTCAAAAGGAAGGGGCCCTTCCTTTTATTTCCAGCTCTGTTATGTCCCCTTCCATCGCAGGCTCGCCGCCGCCGGCCCCTTCCTCCCGCTCCAGGAAGCAGATGAGGAAAGCCCCGGGGGCAGGGGGAGCTGGCCTCCCTGGCCGCAGCTGTTGGCCCCGCTGTCCAGCCTGTTTTTTCCTGTTGCCGATGCCCATGGGAGCAAGCAGGAGTCGAGCGACCGCGGCCCGGAGGCCAGAGCTGCGGCCCCGCTCGCTGCTGAGACCCCACCCCCACCCACTCCCTGAGATGCCAGTCTGGGCCGAGAGCAGGGCTCTGCTCAGTGACCAAGGGTAGCTTCTTGTCCCCTCAGAAATGGGCCCCCTGGCTGGAAAGTTCTAGGCGTCAGAAATGGCAGAAGCAGGGCTCAGGTAGTGTAGGGTTCCTGGTTGGGAACCAAGGATCTGGCTCCCGGTCTTGGCTCTCCCAACTCTGTAACTCTGGGCAAGCTGTCTTTCTGAGACTCAGTCTCTTCATTCATAAACTCATTCCGTTCGTTAACTTAAAAAGTGTTACCGAGCTACTACCGTGTGCCGCATGATTTGTAGGTACTGGGGATATGACAGTGAGCACAATGGACAAAGTGTCCGTCTTTGTGGAGCTGATGCTTGGGCGGGGGGAGGGGGCGACAGAGGAGATAAACAGGTGAGCATTTAACATAAGGTAGAATGTAGGCGGTGAGATGCTATGAAGCAGAGTAAGGGAAGTGACAGAGAGCTAACTGAGATTCCGGGCCTGGGATATGGTCAGGGCGGGTCTCTGTAAAGGTGACGTTTGAGCAGAAACAAGAGGAAGAGGAGGAGTGGGCACATCTGGGAGCAGTGTCCCAGGCAGAGGGTGCAGCAAGTGCAAAGGCCCTGGGGTAGGAGAGACTTAGGTGTATTTAAGAACTATTGAGATAAATGTGGCAGGGAGTAGGGAGAGCACAGTAGGAGATGAGGATGGAGAGCTGTGTGTAGGGGTGTGTGTGTGTATAAGTAAGTCACACAAGACTGGTTACCCATAATAAGGGCTTCTCTTATTCACCCTAGACTCTAGGGTGAGTCTAGAGTAGTGGAAAGGCCTAACCCAGTAGATTTAGGAGACGTCATTGTTGTAAGTGATGTGTCATTTCAACAAAAATTTGTGGAATGTTCCCCCATCTCCCCATAGGCCTGGCCCTGTGCTAGGGGCTTCATTCATGAAATCTAGGGGCAGCGACCCCAGAGGGCATGGGCAGGCCCGCCCAGGTTGGTGGGGGCCACGAAGGCCCACAGACGCTCCTGCGCACCGTGGCGGCAGGGCCACCAGGGCGCCAGAGAATCTGAGAACCGAGCCGGGCTGTGAGCAGGAGGCAGGCACGTGAACACCGCAGGCGCTGTTGGCACCAACAGTGCTTGGCAGATACTGTTCAAGCCCTGGGGACCTTCTTGCTGGGCGGCCCAGCCCGGAAGCCATTCCCACTTGGCCACCCCCACCGCCTCGGCGGCACCTGGCACATGGGTGGGGCGGAGGCATTTCCCAGCGACTTCCTGCTTCTTCCCTCTAAGCTGGCAGACCGCTCATTCAATGCCAGGAGAGGCCCATTCTTGGGGTGTCTGTGGGGCAGGGACTCAGGAGGAACCGGGCAAACTGGGGCTCTGTGACTAGCACCAGGCCACCAGCACAGCCAAGAGTGACTGCTCTTTTGGTGGAAAAGCCCAGTCGGGGCTGGTGCGCTCTCCCGCCTCTGGGCCTAAACAGGTGCCCTCCCTTCTGCCCGGTGCACGCACTCTGCCCCTTCTCCCCCAAGACCATCTTTCAGACCCAGCTGAATTGTCCTTTCCCCTGGGAAACCTTCTCCCGACTCCCACCTGCCTTGGTTAGTGAGGGGACCCTCCCCCGGGCCCTCCCAGCCTCCTGCCCCTCCTCTGCAGAGTTTTCCACCCACCGTGTTCTCCTCACTCGGGTTAATAGTCTGCCTCCCCTGGGAACACAGGGCTCTGCGTCTGCTTCCCGGTTTTATCCCCAGGACCCGGCGCATAGTAGGTGCTCGAGAAGGAACGGTCAACGCGGCTTGAATTGAACCTTATACAGCAGGTCAGACTGATTATCTGTTTTCGACAGGTGAGGAAACTGAGGCTAGAAGGTGGCCAAGGAGGCCCGAAATCAGGATTCCCTGAGCAGAGTCTCCGACTCACTGGCCACATCTCTGAGACTCGCCAAGTGCTCTTACGTGGCCGTGCTGGCGGAAGAGCCATCCAGGTGCCACTGCACGTGTAGGGACCTTCGCGGCAGAGCCCGTGTCAGGCCGACCTCCTCAAGGGCCACGCTTCCCAGAGCAAGTCACCCCCTGTTCCCCACGCCTCTCCCAGCGGCCCTGGGAAGGAGTCAAACAAAGCAGGATGTTTTGTGCCTCCATTATCGCTGAGGAAACTGAGGCCTGGAGAGGTTATTACCCATGTCATGATCATGTGATCCGGTCCCTTTTGTCCCCTGGTATTAATTGAGGTAGTAATGGCCTCAATTTTATTGATGGGGAATTGAGGCTCAGAGATCATGCTGGCACTTTCTTGCTGTGTGACCTTGAGCAAGTCTTTACTTTCTCTTTCTGAACTTCACTTTCCTTTTCTGTCAGATGGCCTGATTCCCACCTCAGGGTTGTTGGGCAAGTTCCCTTGTTCATTCGTTCATTCATTCGTTCATTCGGTCATTCAGTCTATCTGCGTCAGCAGATCTTAATTGAGCAGCTAGTATGTGTTTTCCCTTTTGAAGATGCAGCAATGATAGAAACAGAGGAAAATCACTACCCTCCTGGCACTTTTGCTCGCAGCAGAGATGGCTGGTGTGCGAGTGTAGCACATACGGTGGGGGTTCACTGCAGTTTTCCGGAAGGGAAGGGTGTCAAGGGGCTTGTCCAAGGCCGCATGGTGAGTTTTGGGGCAGAGCTGGGACGAGAGACCCCGGACCTCAGCTTCTCGCGCCCTTGTTCTCTGTCGTACGCGGCCCTGGCTGGAATGCAGGCTTTCCAGGTCACAGGCCTGGGGGTCAGAAGCAGGGGCCTGCTGGCCGCTGAGCCTCTAAGCCAGCAGAGTGCAGAAGAGAGGGCCCTGCGGTCAAGCTGGATTTCCGCCGCCTTAGCTGTGTGACCTTGGGTAGGTGACTTCACTTCTCTGAACTTCTTTCCTTATCTGTGAACTGGCGGGGCTGGGGGAGGCACCAGTGTCTGCCTTATGGGGTTGTGGGCTTGCATGAGATAAGCCTTGTAAAAACCTTATCTTGGCACCTGCCCGCAGTGAGCTCTTGATTGCCTGGCTCCACGTTCTCCTTATCTGGGGGCTCTGGCCAACTGGCCGCAGAAGGTCCTGCACCTTGGGAGCCTGAGTGTGGGAAGCTGGCAGGCCTCCCGAGTGGCACGGGCAGCGTAGGCATGCCAGAGGAGGCTGCGGCCACCTCCTTTCCGGCCGGGCGCCCCTCTTAGCCTGCCAGGGGATTAAAGGCCTTTGGGCCTTTGTGTCGGGCTCACCCGCCCCTGGCAGTTTGCACAACAAAGTGCTGCCCCGACAGATTCCTTCCCCTTTGCTGTCTGCCGCCCGCCCGTGGACAGGGCACTGGGCAGCCTGGGGGTGGGGCAGGGCACCCTGACCCTGTATGTGGGGCCTGGGTTGTAGCAGAGCCGGGGAGCACGTGTCGTGGGGTTACCTGGGAGCCGGCATCATAACAGAGTAGGAGCGTGTCCTTCCCTGGAGGTTTGGGGGCCGCGGATGGGGGAGGGAGCACTGAGGCAGAGTCTGTGCCGGCAGGAGGCAGGTGGGCAGGCAGGGGCTCGTTCATCCCCCGTCCCCCGCCCCCACGCAGTCTCTGGATTTTGATGGAGTGAGCTCACTCCGGCCCAGATGCCTGGAGCCTCGCCCTGGGCAGCTGCAGCCCCCCTGGGGACTGCGGTGCTCAGACCTTCCTGCTCAGCTGCGGGGGTTGTGGTGGGCTCGGCCCAGGCCTGGGCCACAGGGAGGGGGCGTTGGGCTGGCTGCGTAAGTCATGGGAATAATGTCTCTGGAGCGGCCCAGAGTCCCCCTGGCACCCCAGGGTCAGCCTCGGAGGAGGCAGATGACTGGAGCCTTGGCACCAAGCTTCGTTGCCACCCCGAGCCTGGGCGCCACCCCTCCAGCAAGCCCAGAGCTGAGGCAGCGGGGCCAGGCCCTTTCCTTCCTCCCAGACCTGGACGCTGACCCTGGGCCTGAGCCGGTGCCCCGCGCTCCCGCCCCTCCCCTCTACTCTGTGCCCCAAGCATGGGAGTAATTCTAACACGCACTGAGCACGTACTGTATTACAACAAGCTTCAAGCTGAGCGCCTCGTGCGCTTTTAATTCCATTTACACCGGTGACCCTCTGTGAGCCTCGATTTCCTCCTCTGCAGAATGGAAATAATAATAACCCTGGGAGTAAAATGTGCGTTGGGACTCAGAAGTTCTCGGATGCGAGAAAGGTGACCTAGGACATGGGAGGGCGCACTCAGCGGAGGCCGGGGGCAACACCCCAGGGCGAAACACACCACTACTGCTGTAGCAACACACACTACTACTCGCCCTAAGTGCAGTAAACAGGCTACTCATAGCTTCCAGTCAGTTCAGGTCAAGACTTGGCACCGAGTGAACTTTTTATAAGCATACTAAAAAAGAAAACAGTCTTCGTTTTCGGAGCTCTTCGGAGCCCCTACTACAGATGAGGGATAACGGCCCCGGGGCACCGGCCCTCCCCCAGAGGCTGCGAGGATTACTGGAGGTGGTCCACGCAGCGCGGAGGAGAGAGCCTGGCGAGGAGAAAGCGGTGGACGGGGTCTGCCGGCTCCTGCTGTCACCCCTTCACCGTGCCGTCGTCTTCCTTCAGCTTCGCTTTCGGCAGCACCAGAAACCCTCGTCTACACAGTCCTCCCTGAAAGACTCCTTTGAAAACCCCAAACCCTGTTCCCAGTACCTGTATCTGCACCTTCCTTCCCCTGCACCCCAGACTTTCTCTACCTTCTCTGCCCCTCGACCTTTCCCCTCCGGGCCGAGGTCTTCCTGGCTAGCCTCGGAACCCTCGGCATCGCCACCCAGGCCGGGAAGGGAGGTTTCCAGCCTCTGTCCCTCGTCCCTCAGGATCTCTGTGGGACTTGAACCTGGAGCCTCACGTGCACCCTCGTGCCTACCAGGAAGACCTGGAACACAACCCAGGCTCGGGGAGCTGTCTGGCAGAAGTTCCTTGCCTGTCTGGTACCCCGCCTGTCTGGTTTCCCCCGCCTCCTGCCACCCGTTGGGGGGCCACCATGCCCACACCCCCGCCGCAAGCAATTGTTCCCAGTACACTAGAACAGTCCTCCGGCCTTGGCCTGTGTGAGTCAGCTGCCTCCACTTCCCCCACCAGGAACCTGTTGTGTCTGGAGAATCCCCCTGTCTGCTCGACTCCTTCCTCTCTGGCCCAGGTCTGCCTTCTGGACCCCTCCTCTCCAGGCCCGCCATCCGGCTCCAATGCCTGCCCGAGTACTGGGCTCCTCTGGGAGGAAGCCAAGCTTTCTTATAGCCAGAGATGGGCTGGAGGGCAGGAAACCTGAGTTCTATTTCTGCCTTTGACCTTGGAGCCACCGGGATGGTCCTCTTTGGGATGTTAGGCACACACTGCACGGGCTCAGGCCGCGAGCAATTCAGGTATCCCATGAGCCATCGTGGGAGCTGGTTGGGTTGGGGATGGGAACCAGCCAGCCCTGGGTATCCTAGCCCTGCCCCAGCCTCAGCCCTGCCTCTTTCCTGGTCAGCAGGTGCAGAGCCCCGAGGTCCCGGTCCGTCCTGGCTCTGCCTGCCACTCACCTGTGATCTTGGGCAAGTTACTTCCGGAGAGGAGGTGCTGTTCCCTCCTCTGTGAAAGGGGACCATTCACACCTGCTCAGCCGCCTCAGGCAGTCATTGTCAGGGTCTGATGACCCGGAGGTTGAGGAAATGCTCTCTAAACTGTAAAACAACACTGTGGTTGAGAGGTTTTGTGGGAGTGACTCTCAGCGACCTCAGTCGGTTCCGCCTCAGTGGTAAAAGCTTAGACATTGGAACCAAACCACCAGAGGTCAAGTCCCAGCTCTGCCACCTGCCAGATCTTCACGCAGATGACCTGGCCGCTCCATTTTCCCATCCCCACAGCGGGCTATTTAATACCTGTCCCCTGGGCTAACATTTATAAAAATCCTCAGAGAAGTGCCTGGTGTGTAGTAGGTGCTCAATAAATGTTAGCTCTTTCTATTCTCAAGTAGAGCCCAGACTTTCCAGATCTGAATCCAAGTTCCCTTCTGTGTTCAAGTCTCAGGCTCCTTTGGGCTCCTTCCGGGAGCCTCGTTCCGGTCTGGCCCCGTCTCCCCGCCCAGATGTGAAATACAGCTGCTAGGACCTTTTGATCTTCAGCTTTGCACAAACGACGTCTCTGCTCTTGCTGGCTCAGCTCTTGCTACAGGCCCTGATCTGACCTCAGAGCCTCGGGCCCCGGGGAGGGGGCTGCAGGCAAGGGCAGGCTGGCATGCGCAGGGCCCGTTCCCTGGAGTCCCCGGGGTGGGAGGGCTTCTATCCAGGCCCCGACATGCGCTGGATCCTCTCAGCCCTCTCACCGCAGATGTGTGTTCCTGGCATTTTTTCCAAGTTGAATCTCACTTTGCTATTTCCTGTCCGGTCTCAAGTCACCCCCCCGCCAACCGCCCCCACCCCGGCCTGGGAGAAGCTTTGGACCTTGCTCACCACCAGAGTTTTCCTTTCCAGACAGCAGTGTCTAGGGGATGCTGGGAATCTCTGTGCCCCGTGCAGGCCCCCCTCCATGGCCTGGCTTGCATGGGAAAGGGGAGGGTGTGGCAGTGACCCAGAGAGAGGGCCCTCCCCCGGTGGGGGAGATCCAAGCCCGCCCCTCTAACCTCTTCTGCACAGTGTCTGTGCCCCTATGCCGGCCTTAGCCTCACACTCCCCTTAAGTCAGTCAGGAGCTGCTCTGGACCCCTCTCCCACCTGGTGGGGACGTTACCTTCTACCCATCACCAGGGAAGGAGGGAGAAGCCCTCTCACGGACTGATCTTGTGGTCCTCAGCCAGCGAGTGTTGAGTACTCTGAGCACATGCCAATCCACCCCTCCCACCCGGGTGAGAAGGGGCCCAGGAATCTGAATTCCTCACCAGCTCCTGGAGATTCTAAAGCTCACTCCTGGGTACAGACCCTGTGGGCATGGCCCAGAGGTCTACTGGCCACCGAGGACTGGGATGGGCATTGTCTAGAGGGAGGGCAGGGAAGGAGAAGGAACAGGAGGAGGCGTTTGCCCGTGGGCTGGAGGGGAAGGGGCACCAGGCCACGGCAGAGAGTAAGGTGCGGGCAGTGTAGACCTTAAACTAGGCTTTGTAGCCCTGCAATGTGAAGGTGACCAAATGGCAGCTGGTCTAGGAGGAAGCTCCCAGCCTAGAAGGGAGATTGCATAGAGACTGCGTGGGGGCAGGTGGTACCTCCGAAGTAAGTCAAGTTCAGGAAGCAGCTCGAATTAACAGGCGATGACATTTTGACCATCCACTTATTCATTCGTTCAGGTAGTTCTTGCACGTGGGGTGCTGAGAAGGTAGGAGATGAATTAATCACAGTCCCTGCCTCCATTCCCATCACACAGATATCATAGTGTGAGCCCAGAAGCACCCAGAACCCAGCCTGGGGACAGCCTTGTAAAGGGCAAGAGTCAGGAAAAAGTCTCCCAGAAGAGATTTTCTTCCTTTTTAAAATTTTAATTTTATTTTATTGAGATTGTCTTTCTTTTTTGGTCATCTTAAATGAGGTCTAAGTTACATACAGGAAAATGTACCCATTTTAAGTGTACTGTTCAACAATGATGAAATGTATATACCCGGGAACTGTCACTCCAGAAGTTTCCCTTGTGTCCCTTCCCAGTCAGCCTACCCCATCCCCCGGTCCCAGGCACCTAGTGACATTTCCGTAACTGGAGATTAGAATCCCACCCCCCGCCCCCCAGAGTTTCATATAAATGAGGTCACACGGTATGTGGCCTTTTGTGTCTGGCCTCTTTCGCTGTCATATTGTACCTGAGTTTCATCTGTGTTGCCGTGCATATCAGTAATTTTTTCTTACTGATCAGTTTACCTGAATTGTGGAGGAGAACTTAGCCTGATAACCAAAGCAAGGAAGGGCATTCCAGCAGAGGGACTAGCGTGAGAAAAGGCCAAGGGCTCCAGGACATGGGCTGGAGTAAAGTTGGGGGGTGTAGGGAGGGAGAGAGACTGGCCGTCTCTTTGTTTTTCTTCTCCTCCGCGGGCCTCTCTCTTGCTGCCATCACCTTGTCTAGCCAGTGAAGGCTGGGTTTCGCTTTCAAAAGCAAGACCATTTCCTTCTGGCTGGGCCGGGCTCCCCAGAGAGGGCCGAGGCCAGGCAGGGCCTGAGTCTCTCATGCCAGGCCATCTGGGGCTGGCCGGGCCTTACGGGCCACTGCAAATCCACACGCACTGGTGCTCAGGGGCTCTGGGGCTTCCTTGGGCTCTTCCCAGTTTGTTTTCCCTCTGCGTCATCTGATAAAACTCTTTTGGCAACATCTCCATCTTGTCTAAGAGGAAAGAGGCGCTTGCCGCCCACCTGAGAAAGGCAGGTGTTGTGGCCACCCTGCCCGAGGACGCGGGGACGGCCCAGCTGTTCTGGCCCGCGGGAATGCGCGGTCTCGGCGGGCCCGCCGTGGAACGGGAGCTCGGGGCAGAACTTGTGCTGGGCTCAGCATCAGCCCAAGGTCACACAGAGTTGACACCACGCCTGGCCTGCCCCCGTTCACCCCAGCTGCCGGGCTCCACCCCCTCAGCTGTGTGCACAGATGAGCTTGTCAGAGCGGCCACAAATGGCAGAGCTAGGTCTCCGACATGGCTAGAACGTGGCCCCCATGGCTTGGAGCTTTGGAAGCCAGGCCGGGGCAGGGAGAGGTGGTCGAGACGGCCCGCTAGGGAGCGGCTGGCACCGAC
Organism: Paguma larvata; assembly: GCA_030068075.1. Classification (NCBI taxonomy): domain Eukaryota; kingdom Metazoa; phylum Chordata; class Mammalia; order Carnivora; family Viverridae; genus Paguma; species Paguma larvata. Next base: position 15,737,226 of record CM057833.1, on the reverse strand, counting down.
AGCAGCTTTGGTGGACTCACCCCTGCTTTCTGCCTCTGTCCCCCATCCACGCTTCCCCCTGCCTGTGTCCCCCACCTTTGCTGGTCCAGGTCACCCTTCACCTGTCTGTGTCCCTCTGTCTGCTACTGCATGTCCCAGAGGACCCGCGCCTTCTCCAAACGAAGAGGAGGCGGTCACCACTCACCAAAGTGATTTTCACTTTATCATCTGTTTGAGGATTCATGCAGACTCAGCGAGTGTGCGGGGTTGGGCTCCGAGGCCTCCAGGGGCGAATGGAGCTTTCTTTGGCGAAACTGAGTCAAAAATAGTGGTTCAGCCGCAGCCCGACTCTCGCAGCCAAACCACGTCTGACTTAACACGACAGGGCTTCAGGGTAGGACTCTGGGGCAGGACTCCCCTTGAAGTGAGGGGCGGGGTCCTCTCCGTGGTGGGGGCTGGAGAACGTGACAGTGGTCTGTGCCATCTTCCGCAGGTGACTCACGGGCTGCGGGCGTACGACGGCTTATCTCTGCCCGAGGATGCAGAGACAGTCACGGTGGGCTGGACCGGCAGGAGCTATTCAGACATCTCTGATGACGAAGACTTACTGGCTGATGATGTGTCTGGAGGTGAGCAGAGGGTTCTGGTGGTAGGGAGGGGGGGAGGCCAGGGGTGGAGGCAGAGTTCTTCCCACCGGTCCTTAAAGAGGCCCCGGGAAGCTTGCCCAAGGGGGTGCCTCAAGAGATGGGCTAAGAGCCGTGTGCATCCTAAGCCCTGGTCCCTGTGTGACCCTGGGATGAGGGCTGCTCCTCTGCCACTGCTGTGTCCCCATAGCACAGGATGATTGGGACTCCGAGAGGTGGGAGACGAGGCACAGTAGAGGACAGTTCCTGGTGCCCCTTACCGCACCCCCTCCCGGCCCCATGTGGAGGCCAGTGTGACAGGCCCCCTTCCACCCCAGCATGGACAGACCGTCAGGTCCCTGAACTGCGCGGCCTTGGTCCACACCCTCTCTGACGGAAGCTGCCAAGTTGACTTCTACAGGCCAGCGTCCCTGGGCATCGGGGAGGAGGCAACAGTCTGTGTCATGACCTTCTGCACGGTGTCCTGGGTGCCCCAGATAGTGCCCGACACTGTGTAGGTACTCAACAAATACTTGTTGCTGCATAAGTCTCTCTTCTGCTTGCAGACGGCCTGGGTAGCGGGGAACCGGGCAGCGGGGACTTTCAGATGGGTAAGTTGCTGAGGGCCCCCGTTTTGCCCCCCTGGGCAAGGTCTTCCCCACCGCAGAGGTCCCATCTCTGGGGCTGAGGGCCCAAGGGCTTTGTGGGCCTGCTGTGCTGGTGGCTTTATACTTGCTGAGCAACGGTCGTGTGGACTAGTTGGCAGGTCCCTGCAAGGCTGGGGACGGCCAGGCTCTGTGGTTGTCTCTGCCACGGGGACAGGGCTCAGCACAGCAGGCAGGAAACGCCCAGCCGTAATAGGTACTGAGAATAGCAAAATTCCATCTCCCAGCGCAGCTCGACTGTGGAGTCCCTCCCTAGGTCCCTTCCTGGGGGTGTTGAGCTGGGGACCCCAGGCAGGGGTAGCCAGGTAGACGCGCTCTGGGGCACAGGACATTCGGGCAGGCCGACAGAGCTGGTGGGGGGTGGAAGTAGCCTCACCCTGGACCTGGGAGGGACCCTGCCTTTAGGTTGGGTCACCTTCTGGGAAGCTGGGGGTTCCTGGGTCAGGGAAGAGTGCCAGCACTCTCTTTTCGGGAGTGGGGGCCTGGCAGGCTTCTGCCCAGGACACAGCCAGGACCCACCTGGGTTTCCTGGTCTAAACACAATGGGTGGGGCCCCTGGTGTTCTACACACACACACACACACACACACACACACACACACACGCATGCACGGCCCACCAGGTGCTGCTTGGGCAGGGATGGGTGCAGCAACCCCTCAGGGAGCAAGGCCCTCAAGGCTGGAGGCTACAGGTACCCACCTCAGGACCGGCTGATGCTGGGCCCATCCAAGGGACCCAGGGCTCCCGGGTGTGGGGTTCAAGGGCCTGGGCGTGTGGCGGAGTTCCATTGAGCAGGGAGTTGGTGACAGTCTGCTGCAGGGGCCGAGGGTGGTCAGGTGTGCGTTCCTCACCCCCACCTGGGTGTAGGCAGTGCCTGGCCCCCTGCCCCTCCAGCCGCTGGCTCCAAGCGGGCTGTCTGGATGGGGTCAGAATGAGGGCCAGGAGGGAGAGGGCTGGCCAGGGGCAGGCACCCAGAGAGCACACCCACCCCCAGGCAGCTTCACTCACTTGCAGTACCCACAGCTCTGAGGGCTGGTTCCTGGAACAGACGGGGCTTTACCTTCTGTCCCGACCCTCGGGCTCTGGTTGCGGGGAGAAAGTTCAGGGTGGAACAGGGAGGGTGCACGCCCTGACCCACCCCTGGTCTTGGAGAAGGCCGGGGTGGGGTCAGGCGGGAGGGCCCGAGCCCTTCCCAGGGCCTAGGAGAAAGGGGCTTTGTGGCGCCCCTGCTCCCTCCCCCAGGAACGGGCACATTCCTGGGCAGAGGCCCGGCCTCCTCGCCCGCGCTGGGCCTTGGGGCTGAGGCCAGGGGCTGGGCTGGGGGACTCTCAATGGGCCTCTGTGCCTGCTCACAAGGGGCCTCTGTGGCTGAGCTCACGGCCTCCACACTTGGGCCCACAGAGCCCCACCCGCCCGGGCACCCAGGAGCCCAGCCCAGCACAGGGCAGCGCTGCCGTCACAAGCACCCTCTCTCCGTATAGGAACCCACTCCTGCCCCTTGCTCCACACCCCGTCTGACCCCACAGGGCTTGCTCAGCCCAAGGGAGAGCATTCTTGCTGGGGGGTGGGTGTACACCTGTGGGCCCGAGAGAGTGGAGTGGGAGGAAGACAGGCTTTGTAGTCTGGCATGAGGTCACAGGGCCGTAAGTGACAGTTTTACTCCAGAAGCTAAGCTTTTAACCGCTAAGCCACACTGCCTCTCATATAGTAATAGCTCATGTTGTATTGGACCTACTATGTGCCAAGCTCTGTTCTAAGCACTTACATATCTAAACTCATTTGTAACTCATTAACTTGGCATTTTCTTGACACTTATAATTAACACCTAAGTTCATGAACATTATAAGATTTAATGCATTAAAAATCTTGTGCCTAATAGGTGCTCAAGAAACTCTGTGTAGGGGCACCTGGGTGGTTCAGTCAGTTGAGCGCCTGACTTCAGCTCAGGTCATGATCTCGCGGCTTGCGAGTTTGAGCCCCTCATCAGGCTCTGTGCTGACAGCTCGGAACCTGGAGCCTGCTTCAGATTCTGTGTCTCCCTCTCTCTCTGCCCCTCCCCCACTCACTCTCTGTCTCTCTCTCTCTCTCTCTCAAAAAACTAAATAAACATTAAAAAAAATTTAAAAAAAACTCTGTGTGTGCACACATGTGTGTGTGCGTGTACACACTAGTCTATGTGTATCATAAGCATATGATGTGAATTGATTTAGCCATCATTGGTTCAGTATCTACTACATGCCAGGCTTTGTTCTAAGTAGTGTGTGTGTGTGTGTGTGTGTGTGTGTGTGTGTGTGTGTGTGTGAGACTCATTTGCAGTTTGTATTAACTCATATTTGTAACTTCTATACGAACTCACGAACCTGAGATTTAAAGTGTATAAAACATCGTATATATGCTAGGTGCTTATGAAACAGTAGTATGAGTATGCTCACACCAATCTGATATGTATTTATTTGTCCGTCATTTAATAGGCACCTACTAGGTGCCAGGCTCTGTTCTAAACACTGATACATATTTAAACTCATTTGTAACTCATTAACTTGGCATTTATAATTAATACCTAAGTTTACAAATATTCCAAAATTTAATACATTAAAAATCTGGTACAGGGCGCCTGGGTGACTCAGTCGGGTAAGCGTCCCACTCTTGGTTTTGGCTCAGGTCATAATCTTGTGGTTTGTGGGATCAAGCCCTGCGTCGGGCTCTGCACTGAAAGCCTGGAGCCTGCTTGGGATTCTCTGTCTCCCTCTCTCTCTGCCCCTTCCCTGCTCATACTCTCTCTCTCTCAAAATAAATAAATAAACAGTTAAAAAAAGTCTTGTACATAATAGGTGCTCGAGAAACAGTTTGTGTGTGTACGTGTACACGCTAGTCTGTGTGTACCCTAGGCATATGCTATGGATGGAACTCATGTTTATATGAACTCGTGAACATTATGATATTTAACGTATATAAGATGTCTTGTATATAGTAGGTCCTTAAGGACAGGTGTGTGTGCATGCTCGCCTCAATCTGATATCTTTATTCATCCCTCATTTACTAGGCACCTACTATGTGCTAAGCACTAACTCTGGGGATACAGGGGTGAATGAGATACAGGGTTGCTCTCTCATCAGGTTTATTCTAGAGGGTAGAGAAGGTGACAACAGCTTCTGATTCTCCGGCACTTGCTCTGTGCCACATACCGCAGCCCTATGCGTGGGGAGGTGGTGCGTGTCAGCATGATGTCATTTATTCCCTACAGCCACCCAGTGTGGTAAATGTCATTAACATCCTCATTTGACCCAGGAGGAAACAGAAGCTCAGAGAGGGGAGGTCAGGTCCTGTGGTGTGGCCGACCTCAGAACCCCTGGTTTTCACAGGATACTCTACAGTCCACGTGTCACCAAGCGGGATCGATGCGATGAAGGGCAGGAGGTGTTCTGATGGGGGGAGCATAGGAGCTGGGGTTCCAGAGGAGGGGTCTCTAACCCAGCCAGGGTTGGAGGGTGGAGGGCAGATCAAGGGGTCTTCTTGGAGGAGGTGAAGGCCGAGCTGAGAGTCCTGAGGGATGATGGGAACCAGCCGGGGAGGAGCGGGAAGCATGTCTCGGTCCCTCGTGGGAGACCCTTGTGCCAGGCCAGCCTCCTCTGGAAGCCAGTTCTTGTCCAGCCTTCCTCTGTGCCACTGGGGTCTCTTCTGCACTGTCACTTAGTTTCTGTGTCAGGCTACTTCCCTGTCGGTTGAGACCCCTCACTTACGGGCAGGGCCTCAGCTTTGACCCTAGGCAGGCCTGCCAGAGCCACTGTGACAAGTGCTCGAACGGGCAGTGCTGGGCATGGCTGTGGGCATGGCTGTGGGCACGCGGGCGGCAGCCTGGGCCAGAGGCCACTGGAGACCATCCCCAAATCTCCACCCGCTGGCCCAGCTGCCCGAGGCCACCACGTGCCAGGCCTGGGCCCCTCCTGGTGACACCCCTCTCCTCTCTGCAGTTTATTTCCGGGCCCTGGTGAACTTCACTCGCTCCATCCCCTACAGCCCTCGGCTGGAGGATGCAAGCTCCGAGGAGTTCCGGGAGGTGTCCGAGGCCCTGGTAGACACGGTGAGGCGAAGGGGCTTGGGTGCGCCCCGAGGGTGGGGGGCGGGCCTGGGATGGGGCGAAGGCGTCTGGAGGCTGACGGTGATGTGTCGCTCTACAGCTTGAGTCAGAGTACTTGAAGATTCCTGGAGACCAGGTTGTCAGTGTGGTGTTCATCAAGTGAGCAGGGTCCCCTGGGGGTCCGGTGAGGGACGGTGGAGGGGGGCGTGACGCGGAGGGAGGTGACAAGGAGGGGAAGTAAGAGAGGCCTAATGGGGCGGATCTCGGTAGGTGGAAGTTCAGGAGTTTGGCGAGACAGTTTAGACTTCTGCTTGCCCCGCTCGGGGTCCAGGCTGTCCAGGAACAGGCAGAGTCAGGAGATCAGGCCTGAGTTTCCGGAAGGGGGCGGAGGGAGGAGCCGAGGCTGCAGGCGGCTTCCTCATCCTGCTCCCCTACTCCATCCCTGTCCCTAGGGAGCTGGACGGCTGGGTCTTCGTGGAGCTGGACGTGGGCTCCGAAGGGAATGCGGACGGGGCTCAGATTCAGGAGGTGCTGCACGCTGTCATTTCCAGCGGCTCCGTTGCCTCCTATATCACCTCTCCCCAGGGATTCCAGTTCCGACGCCTGGGCACAGGTAAGCCCATGCTGGGACCCCAGGCACATCTTCGTTTCTTCCAGAGTGCCCTCCGTGGGCTCTTCTAGCCTGGGCTCTGTGCACCACTAGGGACAGGGAGCTCACTACCTGAGTCTGCCCCATGAGTCTGCGTGCAGTCCTGGCTTGGGTTGAGTACGATCTGTTTCCTCTAACGTGTACCCAATTATTTGTTTTAATTTTTAGAAAACATGTTTTAAGTTTATTTATTTATTTTGAGAGAGAGGGAGAGAGAGAGAGAGCACAAGCAGGTGAGGGGCGGAGAGAGAGGGAGAGAGAGAGTCCCGAGCAGGCTCCGTGCAGTCAGCACAGAGCCCGGTGGTTCAGGGCTTGATCTCTCCACCTGAGCCGAGATCAAGAGTCAGACGCTTAACCGACTATGCCACCCGGGCACCCTGAAGTCAATGTGAGATTTAATCTCTGCTCTCTCTCTCTCTCTCTCTCTTTCTCTCTCTCCACCTCTGTACACTGACAATAGGTAATAATAATTCCATTCTGCATATAGAACTTTCAGATCCAAACACGTTTGCATTTAATAATAACCAACAAATGTTTACTGACTGTGTGCCAGGTGCTCGGTAAGGCCCTCGTATCCAGCTTCCATTCAGCCTTCACAATTCCTATGAAGTAGCTATTCCTCCTGTTTTAGAGAGGAGGGGACGAGGCCCAGAAAGGACAAGTGGCTTGTCCCAATTCACATAGGCGTTGGTGGGAAAGCCAGAACGTCCACGAAGCCCCGTGTCTAAATCAGTCTTGCCAGAATCCGCGGTGATGTGAGATGAGCCCCTGAGGCTCAGGAAGAACAGGACACGAGCCGCAGCCACACAGTTACAGGCTACAAAGGCCTAGCCTCTGAGCTCTCGGGCAGCTCAGGTTTCTTTGCACGGCACCCCCCACCCCCAGTCTCCTGCTTTGACGCCCTGAGTCTTGGTTTCTCCAAGCCAGACGGGCCCATTCATTCCCCCACAGGCTCCGTTTCTCAGCGCCGTCACCATCCCTGAGTCAGGGAAGCCAGAGCCGAGCAAGCTCTTTCCCTATCTCGGTGTAGCCAGACGGGAGAAAGACAGTGTAGACGTCACCTCTGTCGTTCTGCACATAAAACCCCAAAGAGTGCTCGCAAAGATCAGGTTTGCTCTTCTGGCCTTCCCCAGGCCCAGACCTGAACACGGCTGGGGGCCCAGCCCTCTCCTCCCCACTTTTCAGTGAGCCTTCCTGGTCAGGGATGCTGGGATGGGCTGGCTCGGCCCTGCGGCTCACGGCTCCCAGGTCCCAGGCGGGACGGTGCTGATGACACCTTCCTTTCCAGCACAGACACCCCCGCCCCCTCCGGCCGCCGTGGCGGCCGCGGTGACACCAGGTGAGAGTGTAAGCCTGACCTAGGCCCCAGCCAGGTACCTGGAGAAGTTCATGGACAGAGGGGAAGGAAGGACGAGGGCGAGATGGCGGGGCATGGCCCACAGCCGCCCTCTCTCCCTTTCCCCTCCGTCCTCACTGGGCCAGGTGGTGGCCTGCATGTGTGTGATGCGGTGGTTGCATGCCTGTGGCTTGCTAACTGCGTGCGGGGGTCATGGAAGGGACGGGTGAGGCCACCGCCACCTGTCCCATGTCCCGTGTGTGCTGTGATGCGTCCACCATGTGCTCCTTTGCCTCACTCAAGTCCACCGGACACCAAGTAGCCTGACACAGGGCACTGAAGCCCGCTGCCAGCCATGCAGCGCCTGTGCCGCAGCGACACCTCCCGCCCCCCTCCCCTCCATCCCTCTGACGCCCTCCAACCCCCACAGTGCCCCAGTTTGCAAGAGTCTGCACCGAGACCGAGTTTGCCTGCCACAGCCACAACGAGTGTGTGGCCCTGGAGTATCGTTGTGACCGGAGGCCTGACTGCAGGGACATGTCTGATGAGCTCGATTGTGGTGAGGGGCCGGCCAGGGCCACACGTGGCCTGCAGACACCAGGCAGGGCCAGGGTACACCTGCACCTCCGTGGCAGCCGGGGGCTGTGAGGGTTTGGTGCAGGCAGGGGGCTCTGAGGGAGGTGGGCAGGGGTACAGAAAGGGCGGGGGCACCGTGGATGGCAGGGAGGTATAGGGAGGGTCTGGACAGTGTGGGCGCCAGGGCCGAGGACTGTGCCGACACCAGGGGGCTCTGTCCACAGAGGAGGCGGTCCCAGAGGTCAGCTCCGTATCCCCCATTCTGGTGGAGACACCACCATTAGTGCCCTGGCTGGAGGCAACCACCACGCAGCAGGTGCCAGGCACCCCCGCTCCGCAGCCTCTGTTCCCCGGTCCAGGCAGGCCTGTGCCCTGCGGGCCCCACGAGGCCATGTGTCACGATGGGCAGTGCATCCCCAAAGACTACATCTGTGACGGGCAGGAGGACTGCGAGAACGGCAGTGATGAGCTGGACTGCGGTGAGGCGCCAGGGTGCGGGCGTCAGGGGGGCTGGCTGGCTGGGGGAGGGCCGCTGGCTGAACCCGGCCTGGTCCCCCAGGTCCCCCGCCGCCCTGTGAACCCAATGAGTTCGCCTGCGGAAACGGGCACTGTGCCCTCAAGCTGTGGCACTGTGATGGCGACTTTGACTGTGAGGACCGCACCGATGAGGCCAACTGCCGTGAGTGTGCCGGGGTCCGTCCGGGCCCTATTTCCCCTGCTCTCCCTGGCTGAGCGCGAAGGCCCTGGGGACAGACGAGGGTTTTTCTCTCTCTCTCTCTGACCCCAGCAGTGAGGGGTCTTGGCTCTGAGCTGACCGTTGCAGGGATCACTGTGGCCAGACTGCCTGTGGCTAATGTCTCCTTGTTTCTTTTCTTTACTTCATTACCATCAATCTTCTCTTGGTTATTTGTGCTTGGGTACAGGTCAGACAAGGGGCTGAGACAGCTCGATGTCCCCTAACGATCGGACTCTCGGCAGATGTGGGAGTCAAAGCCTTTCCCTGACGAGCATAGGGGTTTTCCACGGAGAGCTAGTTCTGAGTGTTCTGGGCATCCATCAGCCCGGTTCTCTGTCATCTCCCCATGCAGCCATCCCTCCACTGTTCATCGGTCCACCCGTCCTTTCCCCCAGCTATCTGTCCATCGGCTATCTGTCCGCATAGCTTCTCATCCACCTGTCCGCCCGTCAACCCAACATCCCTCCTTTCTCTTATCCGTCTGTCCAACCAACCTTCGGACCATTGCCTAGCCGCCCAGCTGACATCCATACATCTAGTCTCTGTTGAGGACGTTATGACAGTTAATGGGGAGGCCGGAGAGACAAAGAGCCTAGCATCTGGGTGTCCTGTTCTGCGGGCGAAGCCTGGAGACTGTTAGTAGGAGACTGAAGATAATCTTCAAACCATTTTTCTGTGATCCCGGATCGCATGTCAATGTTCCTACTGTCCTGTGTGCTGGTGGGGTCCTCCCTGCCTTCCTCCACCTTCCCTGCCCCACAGTCCGCGCGGGAGAGAAAGGGCCGGCATGCCGCTTTTTAGGATGTCTTTCCCGCGGCTGGAGGCTTGCCCGACAGACAGCCCCTTGGGAAAGAGAAGTAGTTAAGGGCTTTTGTCTGGGGAAAGGTCGAAGGAGGCCAAGTCCTTGTTGGCAGAGCCCACAACAGAGAACATGAAAGCTAAGTGGCCTTGGGGGCTCAGAGAGCGTTGGGACAGAAACCCCAGGGTGGTCAATGGATAGCTGCCTGCTGGCCTTCTCTCACTTCCTCCTCTGCAGATGTGTGGCCTCCTCCCCTACGCCACTCTGCCTTCTCTGTCCCCGTCCGTATGTCTGTCTTAAGGTCAGTTTCTCTGAGGAAGAGCGTCAGTCACCACCTACTAGGGGTGCCCGCCCGGGGCCCAGCCCTGGTGCCAGGCCAGACTCCAGGCCTCTGGCCGGTCCGTAGGTGGCTGCCTCAGGTCAGGGGCCACCCCGGTCAGTCAGAGGGGCCAGAGCAGCGAGGTTCGGGCTGTGGCAGGGCCACCTGCCAGGCCTTTCTGATAGAGAGAACTACACCAGGTCTTCCTGGTGTCTAGGGATACCGGCCACTTTAACGGTGCCTTTGACAGAGGTCTTGTGCTTCTGAGGGTGGCTGGATGTGGGAGGAGCCAAATGATTCTAACGTGTCAGGTGTATCTCTGTTTTGGGGAACTCAGGCCGCATGAGTGGTGGGGACAGGGTACCATGATGAGCCATTTGATGGCCGGCTGGTGACAGCGGGCAGTGTCAGGGCAGCTCTGTGTCATGAGGGTGAGATGAGGGAGTGACCCGGGGGACACCAGGGGAAGGCGGGCAGGCAGGGGGTGGGAGCGGTCCCCCCTGAGGGCAGTGCCTGCTGCCCACACCACCTGGCTCTGTCCCCTAGCTGCCAAGCGCCCCGAGGATGTGTGCGGGCCCACGCAGTTCCGCTGCGTCTCCACGAACACGTGCATCCCGGCCAGCTTCCACTGTGACGAGGAGAGCGACTGTTCCGACCGCAGCGATGAATTTGGCTGCAGTGAGCAGGGGCAGGGGGGTGGCGAGCTGCGGGCCCCGCCCGGACTGGGTTCCAGCACCTGCTGTCCACAGTCCCAGCCCTGCTCTTCTCCCCGGCTCCCCCTCCCTCTGCCCTTCCTACCCCTCACTCCTGCCCCGGTTGCCCCAGTGCCCCCACAGGTGGTGACCCCTCCCCAGGAGTCCATCCAGGCTTCCCGGGGCCAGACGGTGACCTTCACCTGTGTGGCCATCGGCGTCCCCACCCCCATCATCAACTGGAGGCTGAACTGGGGCCACATCCCCTCTCATCCCAGGTATGGCTCCAAGCCCGGGCGGGGGGCTGGCGATGCAGGGGACGCTGGCCGGTGGCCCTGGCCTGAGCCCATCTCTGTCTCGGGGCCCTCCAGAGTGACAGTGACCAGCGAAGGAGGCCGTGGCACACTGACCATCCGAGACGTGAAGGAGGCAGACCAGGGCGCCTACACCTGCGAGGCCATGAATGCCCGGGGCATGGTGTTCGGCATTCCCGACGGGGTCCTGGAGCTCGTCCCGAAGCGGGGTGCGGCTGGCGGGCACGCGGACCCCGGGGTGGTGCCAGAGCCAGGGCTGCCTGCTGGTGACCAACCGCACCTCGTTCCCGTGCCCCCCGCAGGGCCCTGCCCCGACGGACACTTCTACCTGGAGCCCAGCGCCTCCTGCCTGCCTTGCTTCTGCTTTGGGGTCACCAGCGTTTGCCAGAGCAGCCGCCGCTTCCGAGACCAAATCCGGCTCCACTTTGACCAGCCCAATGACTTCAAGGGTGCGTCGGTGGGCGGGCAGGTGGGCGGGCATGGCAGAGGGCCTGGGGGGACGGGAGGGCAGATAGGCGAGTGCAGCGCGGGCGAGAGGACGGAGCGGGTTCGCGGAGGGGCGCAGGGTCTCCGAAGAAAGGCTGAGCCCTGTAAGAACCGCACTTGAGGGAAAACAGACGCTTTAGGGCAAGCCAGATCCACACTTGACGCTTTGGGTTACAAGAGGACGGGCCCTGGGGCCGAGTCCTTGTGTAAATTCTGATACTCCCCAACGGCCTGTGTGCCTGGGCAAGTCGCTGCCTCGTGCCTCAGTGTTCTCATCTACAAAATGGGGATAAGATAAGAACTACCTACCATGTTACTGTAAGGACTTAACGGGTTACTACAGATAAGCCACTCAGAATAGTGCTCGGTCCGTGGTAAGTGCCTGGTACATATTCCCTGATGTCATCGTGACCATCCTCGTCATCCTCACCTTGACAGACCGAGAGGTGCCGGTGTCCCCAGAGCAGAAGAGCCAGGCTTTGGCGTCTTCGTAGCCTGGGGCTGGCCTCCAGCTGCACCAATTACCGTGTGACTATTGGCTTCTCTAGGCCTGTGTTCCCAAACACTCAGGCAGGAAGGCGGTTGGCCCGTGTTCTCTCTGCTCTGAGAGGCAGAATGGCGTGGGCCCAGAAATCCCTCGGACCTGGGTTCAGGCCCTCGTCCACCGCCTGACCTCAGGCCGCCTCCCATACCATTTTCTGCATGCCCGAGGATTAGATGCGAGGAGGGGGCTTAGCTGCCTACATGGAAAGCGCTCTGTCAGGGCTGTGGCTTGACACAGTCATTGGGCAGCCACTAGCCCTGGCATGGTCCAGGCTGTTCTTCTTCTCTTAAGATGAGGACCCTGAGGTCCTCTGAGAGTCTCTAGGGTTTCTGACTGGGCTCAGAATGGTCAGGGTGGGCGGGGATTCGGGGTGAGCAGGCGGCCTGTGCCTGGATGGTGTCTAGGAGGCGGGAGGCCTGAAAACATCCCTGGAAGGGAGGGAGGCAGGCAGGCAGGCCTGGGGGAATGTGACCTGTCGTGGGGGCTGCGTACGGTCATTGTGCGGGCGAAGGTCTGGATTCGTCCACGGTTACCGGGATTACATTTACGATCAAGGGGAGAAGCTGCTGCCAGACAGATGTAGGCTTAGCACAAGGAAGGAATTTCTAAGAGTCAGAACTGTCCAGGGTTGGGAGGGACTGCCTTTGGAGGTAATGAGCCCCCCATCCCTTAGAGCTGCTGAATGTGGTAGTCACTAGCAACAGGTGGCTCTTTAAATTAAAATTAGTTAATTCACGTTCTCGGCCGCACTAGCCCCATGTCAAGTGCCCCGTAGCCACATATGGTCGTGCAAGTGTAGGACATTTCTGTCCTCACAGAACTTTCTCTGGAATGGTTAGTGCTGCTCTAGAGATCTGGAGGGATGCTGTAGAGAGAATGCCTCTGTGTGTGTTTGGGGGGAGTCTGTGTGGGTGTGTGGATGTGTGTGGGTCTGTCGGTGTGTGCGTGGGTGGGTAGGTGGGTGTCTGGGGGGCGGTCGGACTAGACGACCCATCATAATAGTAACAACAACAGCTAATTGTTTCTGAGCACTTCTTGTGTGCCAATCTCTGTTTTAAGCATTTCATATCAGTTTGCTCAGCTTCTCTTCCTGATAACCTTATGAAGCGAGCCAGTATTGTGTCCATTTTACAGATAAGGAAACAGGTCTTTTTTCAAACTCACACATCTGAGGAGGGTGGTAGAACCAGGACTTGGCCCCTGTTCTTCAGCCCTGGTAGCTCTCTACTGCCCCCCTGAGGGCCGTTCCAACCCTGACAGTCCATGGCTCTGTCCTCAAAACAAAAGGCTCTGAGAAGTCCTGCTACAAAGAATCTGACCCTGTGGTTCCCAGCCCTCGTTCTTCAGCGTTGACTTTCCCCGGAGCACGCTCTAGGAAATACTGCTCCAAAACTGGAGGGAAGAAAAAAAAAAAAATGTTGCTTTAAACTCGGGGAAAGCGACTGAAGTTCTCTTTAAATCCGATCTCTCCCGGAACTTCTCCGTCTTTCTGGCCGGCCGCCGCTTTGAAGGTGGGTATCTGCCGCAGGCATGTGCTGCGGCCCTCAGCGCCCCCTTGCTGCCCGCAGGCGTGAACGTGACGATGCCCGCGCAGCCCGCCACGCCGCCTCTCTCCTCCACCCAGCTGCAGATCGACACTGCTGTGCGGGAGTTCCAGCTGGTCGACCTGTCTCGACGCTTCCTGGTGCACGACTCTTTCTGGGCTCTGCCCGAGCAGTTCCTGGGCAACAAGGTGAGGAACCGGCCTGCTGCTCTGGATGGAGAAAGGGCCGCGCCCCCCCCCCACGCCCACCACCTGCCCGGGCCCCGCTCCCTCCGAAGCCGGTAGGCAGCAGGGCAGACTCAGCCCTGGAGGAAAGGGAGAGTGGCTCGTTCATTCAGGGCAGGGTGTCCATCCACCATGCTCAGGTTCGGAGGAATGATGGCTCAGCCCTTTACAAAGGGCTCCTTTTATTCTACCCCCAACATGAGACTGAGCATCCCAAAGGCAGAGCCAAGTCCCACCCAGCTCTGCCTCCCTGCGCCCAGCTCTGTGCCAGGCATATAGTGAGCACTAGATGCAGAGGGGAGGAGGAAGGGATGACGGGACACCCAGCAGGCCTCGGGCGTGCCCCCGGCTTCCCCTGCCCTGACCGGCCCCGTATCGGCCAGGTGGACTCCTACGGTGGCTCCCTGCGCTACAAGGTGCGCTATGAGCTGGCGCGTGGCGTGCTGGAGCCAGTGCAGCGGCCCGACGTGGTCCTCGTGGGAGCCGGGTATCGCCTTCTCTCCCGCGGGCACGTGCCCACCCAGCCTGGCACGCTGAACCAGCGCCAGGTTCAGTTCTCTGAGGTAGGTGGTGCCTGAGCTCTCGGGGCTGGGGGCGAAGGGGCCACAGGCTGGGCACGTGCTAATGCGTGACGCCCCCCACGCACCTCTGTTCACGTCCAGGAGCACTGGGTCCATGAGTCTGGCCGGCCAGTGCAGCGGGCTGAGATGCTGCAGGTGCTGCAGAGCCTGGAGGCAGTGCTCATCCAAACGGTGTACAATGCCAAGATGGCCAGCGTGGGACTGAGTGACATCGCCATGGATACCACCGTCACCCACGCCACCAGCCATGGCCGGGCCCACAGCGTGGAGGAGTGCAGGTGCCTGACCTGGCAGTCCCCAGCCAGGAGAGGGGAGAGACAGCAGGGCCTCAGGGTTGCTGTAACCACTCTCTTGGTCCTGCCCCCACAGATGCCCCATTGGCTATTCTGGCTTATCCTGCGAGAGCTGTGCTGCTCATTTCACCCGGGTGCCTGGTGGGCCCTACCTGGGCACCTGCTCTGGCTGCAACTGCAATGGGCATGCCAGCTCTTGTGACCCCGTGTATGGTCACTGCCTGGTGAGTGGTGCCGATTGGCACTCGGACGCTGGCTAGGGGCCGGGGGCATAGATGGGTGGGAGGCCCTGGCTGAAGCCTCTTTGTGCCTACAAGCTTAGCATGAGCCTCTAGAATGACTGTCATGGCTGCCAGATAAACTATCATGACCTCTGGTTGCATTAACAGAGATAAAATGTCCAGATAAGGGAGGTGAAAGTCCTACTCTCTTCCACCCTAGTCAGAGCATTCCTTTACCGTGTTAAAGATCCTTCTTAGCAGGGCAGCCCTAAGGGGAAGAAACCTGGAAATCGTATGTATTTCTAAGGAATAGGGGAGGGGGCTGGGATTTTGGAGCCGACAGAAGACAAGGCTCAAGCTACTATCCTCAGATTCCTCAAGAGCTCTGTAAGATAGAAGGAACAGATTCCAGAGGGTTGAAATAGCCAGTGGGTGCAGGTTCAAAGAGGGAGGCGGGTTTAGGTCAGTATAAAGCAGGTGCTGAGAACCTTCCATGGAACAGGCTGCCCGTGCGAAGTGATGACTTCCCCATCAGGATGCAGCTGGGCGCTCTCTGTCCTCAAAGCTGCGGAGTAGTTCCGGCATGGTGGAGGAGGCTAGGCCAGCCTCGAACGGCCACCCCCAGAGTGCAGTGTGGGGAGGGCAGAGGGACTGCTCTGCAGAACCGACCCCCTCCTTCCCCTTCCTCCCAGAATTGCCAGCACAACACGGAGGGGCCACAGTGCAACAAGTGCAAGGCTGGCTTCTTCGGGGACGCCACAAAGGCCACAGCCACTGCTTGCCGCCCCTGCCCTTGCCCGTACATCGACGCCTCCCGCAGGTCAGACCCAGCTGGGGGTGGGGCAGATATGGGGGGGGTGCGGGGGGGCAGTACAGCAGGCTAGGGGCCTACTCTGGGCAAGTGGGATACTGGGTTCAAATCCTCACCTCATCACTAAATTCTTCCGTGCCCCTTGACCTCTCTGGGCCTCAGCTTCCTCCCCTATATTACGGGCCCATCTGTCTTTCTAGTAATGCATGTGACTCTTGATCCGAGGGTTGTAAGTTCAAGCCCTGCATTAGGTATAGAGATTTCTTAAAAATAAAAAATTAAAAACTCTAAAAAAAGAGAGAACGGAACAGATGGGCAGAGGAATGACGGGCAGGGAGACGACCTCGCGTCTCGTGGCATACCATGCCGCAGAGGCAGCAATCACTTCCTGGGCGGGAGTGCGAACTCCGGTCCGTGGTTGCAGCCCTGCCCCACGTCCTGCCACTTGGTCCCCACAGATTCTCGGACACCTGCTTCCTGGACACGGATGGCCAAGCCACGTGTGATGCATGTGCCCCGGGCTACACAGGCCGTCGCTGTGAGAGGTGAGGCAGGGCCGACCGGGACTGGGCGGGGGGGGGGGGGGGGGGGGGGGGGGGGACCTGGAAGTGCCACTGAGGACCCTCCATCTCTCCACCAGCTGTGCCTCCGGATACGAGGGCAACCCCATCCAGCCCGGCGGGAAATGCAGGCCCACCAGTGAGTATTGCGGCCCCCATCCCCGGCACCGCCCCAGGCTGCCCACCAGGCCCCGGTCCTGGAGCCTGGCCCAAGCCCCACGATCCCTGGGGAGATATCCCACTCTGTCACCCATCTGGCCGGACGGGGCCCATCCCATTCCCACCTGTCTTGCCAACACCCGCTTTGTGCCTCCAGCCCAGGCGATTGTGCGCTGTGACGAGCGAGGCAGCACGGGGACCTCTGGGGAGGCCTGCCAGTGTAAGGTACGCACGCCCTCCCCTCCCCCACCCCAGGGACTCCGGCGGGCACGCAGCCTGGAGAGGGAGGGAGGAGGCTCCAGCTTCTCCAAAGCTCCTCGGCTGACGGGTGGTGGCTTAGCCAGAGGCCGACGGGCCTGGCTGACTAGTCTTCCCCTCGTGAGAGGTGGCCTGGCGTCGGGAAGCAGCCTTGGCTGGGGAGTCAGGTAACCTGGGTTCGAGTCCCAGGTCCTTTGCCGGTCCTTCATGTGACCGTCGTGTCTGTGTTGTACCTTTGCTTTTGCATTCTCGCACTGACATGACGATATGGGTATTAGCGCCCCCAGTTTACAGATGAGCAAGTGGAGGCTCAGAGGAGGGAAATTATTTGCATTAAGACTGGGAGAATCAAGTGTCGATGGAGAGAAGAACTGGACAAACTTTGGAGTGAAGCGCTCCTGATCCTAAATCCCAGGGTACATTAGCAAGCCGAGTGACCTTGTGGAAGTCATTTCCCGTTCCTGAGCCTCCGTTTCCTCATGTGAAGGAAGCGTGAAGCTATCCCATTCTTCTCAAGGCACTTAGAAGGATTAAATGAGCTGATGGTCGAACAGGAACTAGCACAGTGCGTGAGACATTCCATAAGTAGTAGCAGTGACGATTTCAACCAAGTTGCTGTATTTCAAACCTACATGTATTTGTGAGCCCCCTAGCACCCAGAAAGAAAAGGGAAAAAAGATGGGTTGCATACACTCCCATTAATTGGGAATTATCGTTCACAATAATTGTGGCGACCCCACTTACCTGTGCTCTTTCCGTGGCTCTCCCGGCCTGGGGTCCCCATCTAGAACGTGGGCAGATTAGGCTGGCAGCTCCAGGCAGCCCCTCCCGTGGGCCATCCTGCAGCTCCCAGCTCTGTGCCTGCAGAACAACGTGGTGGGGCGTCTGTGCAACGAGTGTGTCGCCGGCTCTTTCCACCTGAGCGCCCGCAACCCCGACGGCTGCCTCAAGTGCTTCTGCATGGGC
Source organism: Paguma larvata (assembly GCA_030068075.1). Classification (NCBI taxonomy): domain Eukaryota; kingdom Metazoa; phylum Chordata; class Mammalia; order Carnivora; family Viverridae; genus Paguma; species Paguma larvata. The sequence continues at coordinate 15,719,814 of CM057833.1, read as the reverse complement.
GTCAGCCGCCAGTGCGCCAGCTCCTCCTGGAGCCGCGCCCAGGTACCTGCGCGGGGTGGCTGGGCGGGGGGACAGGGGGGACCCCTGCGTCCAGGTGGACCACGTGCCAGTCCCAGACCTCAGCCGCCATTCTGGCCTCTCCTCCCCGTCCCAGGTGCACGGGGCCGCCGAGGAGCCCACTCAGTTCAGCCTGACCGACGCCGCGGGCAGCCACACCACCAGCGAGGGCATCTCGTCCCCCGCGCCCGGGGAGCTGGTCTTCTCCTCCTTCCACAACCTCCTCTCCGGACCCTACTTCTGGAGCCTCCCCTCACGCTTCCGCGGGGACAAGGTGGGCAGGGGGTGGGAGGAGAAAAGGAATTCCGGGCAGCAGGAATTCTAGGCTCGGCCACGAAAATGTCCTGGTGCCTTTGGAGGCAAGGTGGAAGATGCGGCTGGAACAGTGGCGTGTCGGGACCGCGGGGCCTCAGCTGAGCTCCTGTCCACCCCGTGTCCCAGGTGACCTCCTATGGGGGAGAGCTGCGCTTCACGGTGACCCAGCGGCCCCAGCCTGGCTCCGCACCTCTGCACGGGCAGCCGGTGGTCGTGCTGCAGGGCAACGGCATTGTCTTAGAGCATCACACTTCCCAGGCACCCAGCCCCGGCCAGCCCAGCGCCTTCACTGTGCCCTTCCGGGAGGTGAGCAGCTCTCCCTGGAGCCGTGCGTGGGGAGGGGCGTCACTACCCCAGGATGTCAGGGCTGGCGGCACGCATGTCCTTTCCTTGGCAGCAAGCATGGCAACGGCCCGATGGGCAGCCGGCCACACGGGAACACCTGCTGATGGCACTGGCGGGCATCGACACCCTCCTGATCCAGGCGTCCTTCAGCCAGCGGCCAGCTGAGAGCAGGTGTCTGGGGCCAGGGCGGGAGGACAGAGGGGCCAGCTCTACCACATACAGGCTGGGTAGCCTTTCGTGCCTCACTTTCCCCATCTGTAGAGTGGAGATTGTAACAGAGACTCCTTCATGGGGCTTGTCTCAGGTTGGGTTCCCTAGAAGCAAACCCCGAGATAGAGATTGGGGTGTACACAACTCACAGTGAAAACCTGGGAGGGAGGGAGAGGGAAGGACAGACGGACGAAGGAAGGGAAGTGGCCAGGCAAGGATGTGGTTTCAGATGAAAACTCGCCTCAGCCTCACCCCACAGGGAGCTCCACGAAGTCATTCTGCTTTGAGGCAAAGGGGCTTTTGTACCCTGGGTCCGTCTGTCATTGGTCACCCTGGGGGAGCAGGGTGGTGTGTTCCATCCAGGAAAGGAGGACTCATTCTCTGGAGAAGGTTGCGGGTATAAGCCACTCGCCGCAGCTCTTGCAGCAGCTGGGGGATGGATCCAGACGGGGCCCCAACAGCATCAACAGCAGGGCTGCTGGGAGGATTTAACGACATAACCGACGTGACGACACGCGGGACTCCAGGGACGCCTGGCACAGAATGTGTGCTCGTTCATAGTGGGTCTTGTCGTTCCTAGGGTCTCTGGTATCAGCATGGACGTGGCTGTGCCTGAGGACACCGGCCAGGACCCCGCACTGGAAGTAGAACAGTGTACCTGCCCCCCCGGGTACCGCGGCCCATCCTGCCAGGTGAGCGCCAGGCTCCACCCACCTGTCCACCAGCTGCCTCCTCGGTGCTTCCTGCCTCCTCCCCCTTTGGCTCTCCCTTCCTCCCCAGGCCCACCCCAGCCCCACCACCACTCAGTGGGCGCTGCCCTGAACGGGGGCTGCCGAGGCCACCCCTCCCACTGCCATCTTCTTGTCCCCAGGACTGTGACACAGGCTACACACGCACGCCCGGCGGACTCTACCTGGGCACCTGTGAACGTTGCAGCTGCCACGGCCACACGGAGACCTGTGAGCCCGAAACAGGTGCCTGCCAGGTGAGTCCCGCCCTCCTTCCTACCTACCTCGGGGATCTGGGGCCTCCGGGGGCTCAGCCTCGGCCCACGCTCTGCCTCTCCAGGGCTGCCAACACCACACGGAGGGCCCTCAGTGCGAGCAGTGCCAACCGGGATACTACGGGGACGCCCAGCGGGGGACGCCACAGGACTGCCAGCCGTGCCCGTGCTACGGAGCCCCTGCTGGTGGCCAGTGCGTCCAGTTCCTGCCTGTACCTGCCCTTTCCTGCAATGCCCAGTGCCCCCTTCCAGACTCCCTTCTTCCCAGGAAGGCAGTGGTTAGAGCCTGGCCTTGCCACTTCCTCAGCGTGTCACTCTGTATAAGATACACTTCCCTCCCTGGGCCTCAGCTTCCCCATCTGTGAAATGGGGTACTGATACACCCCACCTTGACCACTTGTGTGCGAGGTGACTGAGAACCCTTAGTGCGGTGCCCGGCACGTGGTTCACATGCCCGCTCTTCCTCTCCCTCCTGCCCCGGTCCTCAAGGAAGGGCTGTTGACCTTGTACCTGTTTGCCCCCCGCACTGTCAGGGCCACCCATACCTGCTTTCTGGACACGGACGGCCACCCCACCTGTGACGCGTGCTCCCCAGGCCATAGCGGGCGTCACTGTGAGAGGTAAGGCAGGTGGTGGGCGAGGTGGGGTGCAGGAGGCGCGCCCCAGAAGCCCCCCGCTCTCTCCTTACGCAGGCCCCCAGGCCACAACCAGCTCTCCTCCCTGAGAGATCCAGGCCTGCAGTTCACCTCCAACCGCCAGCACCCCCTGGCCCAGCCAGGCCAGCGACTTCCAGAAAACCCCTCCTTCTTGCTAAAGGTCCTGGTGTCAAGGCCTGACGGTGCTCACCCACGGGCTCTGTGGCCCAGGGCCTGTCCCTGCTCTTCTTCTCCCGCCTGTTTCCCTACCTGTAAAATGGGCGAACTAGGCTGATTCCTTCCAACCCCCTGAGGTCCGGCTCCAGTCTGAGTCCGTTACGCGGCCCCCAGCACAGTCCTGGGCTCACAACAGGCTCTCCGGGATTCTGTGGTTCTGCCCTCCCTTCATCTAATGCTTTCTCCCTAGGTGTGCCCCAGGTTACTATGGCAACCCCAGCCAGGGCCAGCCATGCCGAAGTGAGTGGGGCTGGGGAGGCCTTTGGGATCGACTACCCTGACTCCCCCAGGGGTGGGGCTAGGACAGAGCCTTTGTTCTCCTTCGACTTGCATCAAGCGACTTTCCCTTTCTGAGCCTCAGCTTCTTAATCTGTAAAATGGGCATAGTAAAAAGCCCGCCCCCTCCGGAGGGCTGCTGTGAATGCCTATAATGCCTACGTATGGTAGGCGTTCAGAAATAAACGCTCCCTCCCTCTCTTGGTGGTGCGTTAGATGGCCAGAGGGTGGTGGAAGTGAGGGTATGTGGGGGCGGCTTTGGGGTTCCAGCTGTGACTTCCCTCCACCTCAGGAGACGGCCAACTGCCAGAGCCGATCGGCTGTGGCTGTGACCCCAAGGGCAGCATCAGTAACCAGTGTGACGCTGCTGGCCAGTGCCATTGCAAGGTTAGTCCAAACCCCCGCTCTTTCTGAGGCCCTAAATCACAGCCGTAGTTGTTGCCTGGCATTCCTGCTCACTGTACCCTTGGCACTGTCCCTGAGCCCCCACCACCCTTCCCCCGAGGGCCCGTCTCTGCCCGGCTGCCCGGAGCCTGGTGAGAAGTCAGGCGGCATCCGACGGGAGCCCGGCCTAGGCTCAGGGGCTGCGGATCTCCCCCGGGACTGCCGGAAGTGGCCGGGAGGCTGGCCTCAGGCCGTTGGAGGTACAAGAGACCCCCCCTAGCCTCCCCACACCCTCCCTTCCGTCTGTCCTCCCAGGCCCAGGTGGAAGGCCTCACCTGCAGTCACTGCCGGCCCCACCACTTCTATCTGAGCGCCAGCAACCCCGATGGCTGCCTACCTTGCTTCTGCATGGGCGTCACCCAGCAGTGTGCCAGCTCCTCCTACAGCCGCCACCTGGTAAGAGCCCGGACACAGCCCCTCTGAGTCATCGCTGGGGCAAGTCAGAAACCTGGCCCGGCGGCATCGCCTCCGCCTGTGAGGACACCCACCCCGTGCCCCCGTCATTGCCCATGGAAGCACAGACGCCCAACCCTCCCCGCGGCCCCATTGTCGCTTGTGTCAGCACCGAGCCCAGCACCCCTTTCCTTTCCCAAGTGTCCTCCCCGCTCCCCTCGTTATTTCTGTCCTAGCCCTGCTCTCAGCAACCCCCCATGACCCACCCTAATGCCGTCCCACGCCCCTCCCCCACCCAGTGCCTACCCCTGCGCTCCCCCCGCCCTCAGCCCGGCCCGAGCTGCCATCCCGTCTTCTTTCTGCTGCCAGATCTCCACCCGCTTTGCCCCCGGGGACTTCCAAGGCTTCGCCCTGGTGAACCCGCAGCGGAACAGCCGCCTCACGGGAGGCTTCACCGTGGAGCCCGTGCCCGAGGGTGCCCAGCTCTCTTTTGGCACCTTCGCCCAGCTTGGCCATGAGTCCTTCTACTGGCAGCTGCCGGAGACATACCAGGGAGACAAGGTGTGATGGGCAGGGACGGCTGGCCAGCCCTCCCTACGCGGGTTCTGAGCCAGCCCCTGCTGGGGCCAGTGGGGCTCGGACACAAGGTGGCTTCGGGGCAGGCGTCGGCCACTTGGTAGTTAAGTGTGTGCAGCCTCAGGGGTCACCTCGGTCTGAACTCAGCTCTGCCGTTTCCCAGATGACTGCCTGTGGATAAACCTCAGCCCCCGGCGCCTGGCGCATAAGCGCTCTCCTGTTAATGGTTATTAGCTTTCGTGCAACAAACAGGTCCTAGGCGAGGCCCTGGAAGCGCAAGGGCAGATGCGACGGTTTCAGCGTCATCCGTTTGCTTATTCAGAGTTCCCCCATCTGTGCGGCACTCTGTGCTCCGTGTCGGGCATGAGACCGACTCTGATTATACGTCATGTTTACTGAGCTTGCGCCGGGCCGGGCACTGCTCCAAGTGCTTATACGTGCCATAAATCACCAGTACTGTCCCATGTCCTTCGAGGGAACAGAGGTGACACCTAGAAGGTGGCAGTGCTGGCATTCAGACCCAGGTCAGAGGCTTCCCTTGACTCCTACGCTGGTCAGAGATGAGCCATGGTTCGGTGGGGGCACGGGGTGCGGGGTCTTAGGGGCGGGCTCCCGAGCAGCCTGCACGGGTGTGTTCCTCGAGCAGTCAGTGCCACCTGATGGCACCCAAGGAAAGACGGTCTTGGGACAGGAGTCCCCTGCTGGCTGAGGTCAGTGAGCTTGCAGATGTGTCCCCTCACGCAGGATCTCAGGGACACAGGAGGGGGAGTGCCCAAGCTGCCATGTCCTTCTTCCTTGGACAACCTAAGTATCCTAGCCTCCTCCCAAGGCTGCCTTCCAGTCCCTTCCCCTTTCTCTGCTTCCTCCACTCCTGGCCTCCCTGTCTTCCTCCCTACTGCCCTGGCCTGCGGTTCTCAGACCCCTCTCTCTCTACTCCCTCTCTTGGCGTTTCTCTGCGCCCCACAGAGGGAGGCGTATTTTGCACGGATGCGCCGGGCTCACCAGGTAGGCCCATGATCTGAGTGGTGTGAAATGGATGTGGCGCCGTCATGGTGTCCTCGGATGCCGCCAGTCCCGCATGGGGAATGCCCGGGGCCCAAGGAAGCGTGGGCCTGCATGAACCCAGACAGGTGCCTGACGGCCCCGCCCTGCAGTACCAGGAATTAGAGCGAGGACCACGTGTGCCCCGTCTGCTCTGTGGTCTGGGCCCGCTGCCTGCTGTCTGTGGCCAGAGTGGTGGCCAAGGTGGGGGGAAACTAACTCGATGCTAAACCACATGACTATACCCAGCCCACCAGGGTCCCCTAGCACCACCTCCCAAGCAACCTCCACTAACCCCCTGTGTGTGTGTGCGTGCCCCCTCAGCAGCCTGGCGTTAACCCCCAGGTGCCAGCCTGGAGGGCGGAGCATGCGTCTTCCTTCCCAGTCAGTGTGGGCCTTTCTGACTACCCCGTCTACGGGGAGAGGACACTCCCCGGGGCTCCAATGGCTGGGGCCCTGGGAGGTCTGAGCTGGGCTCTGCCCTCCGCCCGTCAGAACCGCACGTCCCTCTCAGAGGAGCAGTTGCGGGCAGCAGTGACAGCTGGGAGGACCATGGGGCCCCCAGAGAGCAGGGGCCGGGCACAGCGGCTCTCGCAGGTAACTCAGGGCCTGGTCGGGGCAGGCCGGATCTGGGGCCCCATGCAGGCCAGAGAGTATAGTTCAAGCAAGAGCCTTGAGCTGAGGCCCTGGCCTTCCAGGGCCATTTTCCCCCAAGCTAGGCCCCAGCCTAATGCCCAGTCCACTCCAGGGTTGCCCGTGGGAAACTTTCCAGAGCCGTGAATGGCTTGGGCTGGCACCATGGGCATGCATGGCAAGGGAGGCCCAGGGAGCGGCCTCCCTCACCACAAATGCCCCGGGGGCCTGAGCTGGACAGAGCGGTGTCCTCTGAATGGGCTCCTCCCCGTAGTCATCTGGGCACATCCCAGGACAGCCCCGCCAGGCTCCCGAGGAGCAAGGGGACAGACCTCAGGGGCAAGGGCCGGAAGGTCAGGCTCTTGTGAACAGACAGCACACGAGTAGGCGGCTCGCTGGGCCTGGCGGGAGACAGAGCCTCACGGCGCCTTCTTTGTCCCTCTCTGCTCCTTTCCCCTGTCCTCCCTCTCCCGGTGCCCCAGGTGGATGAGGCCCAGAGGCGGATGGATGCCGAAATCTGGCAGCTCCTTTCCAGCTTCGCCGCCCACCCCCGTCCCCCCGCCCCGGGGCTCTTGCCCCACCCCCAGCCTGCAGCCGCCCTGCGAGCAGCTCTACCTTCCTCCTCCTCCTCCTCCTCCTATTCCTCCTCCTCCTCCTCTCATTCCTCTTCCTCCTCCTCCTCCTCCTCTTCCTCCTTCTCCTCCTCCTCTTCCTCCTCCTCCTCGGCTTCTGTGCCTTCCTCAGCAAGCTCTCAGGTATGTGCCTAGGCACCCGCCAAGAGACCCCCACCCACCATGTTTTCTAGACTTTAGTTGTTTCTGAACCAACTTCACAAATTCTGCCATCTCTGCACACGACCTAGGCTATGATTTACTTCAAGTTTCCCTTGATTTTATGATTCGTTTAAGATGTTTTTAAGTAATCTTTACACCCAATGTGGGGCTCAAACCAAAGCTTGAGATGAAGAGTTGCATGTTCCACCAACCGAGCCAGCCAGGCGCCCCTCAAATTTGCCTTTAAGTCCATCACACAGCAACTCATTTATGCTAGTAATACATTTTCCAACACGTGCTAAAATACCTACTAAATTTCAAAGTGTTTTCTGATGTGCTGCACAAGGCATCGTGGGGTCCCCAAGAGGCACACATCGGACATGAGGAGGCACCAACCCAACCATGCCCAGTGAGGGCAGTGGGGGTGTCTGGATCCAGGGACGGGACACTAGCTGTCCTAAGAGCAGGGCTAGGACTTGGGGGCTTCTAGCCCTCCACAGCCCCCACCCCGGCCCTCCCTCCAGGGTCTGCATGCGTGTGTGTCCCTGCTGGGACTGTAGCTGTGCTCTCGTTCCCCCGCCCCGACTCCCCCAGCAGCTCTCACTGCCTGTCCTTCTGTCCTAGTTCTCTCTCTCCTATGAAGGCTTCTCTCTGCTTCCTGGGAGCCTCTATTATTGGCAGCTGCCCCAAGCCTTCCTGGGGAACAAGGTAACAAGGAGTTGGGGGGTAACAGGGTGTCATCAAACTCTAAAGTATTCGAGAGCCCTTTGTCAAAGTCCTTTATGACACAGATGGATAGATCAAGGCCCGGAGAGGGGAAGGGACTTGCCCGGTGTCCATCGGTGGCCACAGGCCCCGGCAGGGGAGCTGTCTCACCCAGGAGGCTTTACCCCATATCCAGCTCACTGACCTAGCTCTTGGCTCTGCATTCATTCCTTCAGGAAGCATTAATTTAGCACTTCCTGTGTGCTGTGTTGTGTCTGGGCAGAAGACGACCCTGGCCCTGGTCGTTCCTGTCATCGCCAGCATCATCAATGTTATTACCATTACCATTGGCATTAGTGTTAGGATTGAAGTCGGCTCCATCTTGTTCCAAAAACTATTTAGAAGGCCCTTTAAGAATATGCATAATAAACCGTAAAACAACATTCAGAGAGGGAGATAGGACGGCATTGGCGTGGTCCGGGGGAGTGAGGGTAAGAAAGACCTGCTACACCAAGCGTACAGCCAGGTGTCGTGAGGAGCTGGCAAGCCTGGCGGCCGGGCTCTCTGGGGGCACTCTGCTCAGGGCAGTGTTTTACAGAGCCTACGTTACTTAATCTTTGTGCTACCCTTCAAGGTCCATATAATTTTCATTGCTATTTCCATAAGAGAAGAGTAAGGCTCAGAGAGGTTGAGGGGCTTGTCCGGGGCTGCGCAGCTAGTACAGCTGGACTTGAACTCCAAGTCTTATGCCGCAGAGTCTGCTCCCTGAGCCACCCTGCTGCACACGCCTGCAGCGTGGTCCTGGAAGTGGCCATGAACTTGCCAGCATCCAAACCAAGCAGGAAACTAGGTTGCTTCATGGTTGTCGAGTTATGCTTTAGAGTTCCTTACCTCACCCTCGGCTTGTGGAAAATGTTCTCAGGACGGCGTAGCTCAACTCTAGCATGTAGTCAGCAGGCACTGAATAAATGCTCACCCACTGAAGGAACACAAAAATGAACAAATGGGCTAGGCCTGACTCAGCGTGATCTTGATCTTAACATCTGCCGTGGTGGCAGAGGAGAGAAAGGAAATCCTGGGGCAGAGCTGGGACCTCGGGTGCTCACGTGAAGGCCCCCAGCAGGCAGCCTAAAGACTCTTTCGGTTGTGAGCAATAGAAAACCCAAGTCCGACGGCTTGCATGCAACAGAGGATCTATTGCCTTCTATAACTACAAAGTCCGAGGAAGCCGGTGTCAGGCATGGCTGGGTCCAGGGGCTCATTAGGACTTTTATCTCATTTGGCATCTTTCTCCGGCTTCCAGTCGAACTAGTAAAGGGAGTATCTCTGTTCCAGTGGAAGGAGCAGAAGTGCCAGGTTTACGCGTCCATCCCTGATAGGGTGGAAGAGGGTGGTGGAAAACACACTGGCCAGACCTGGCTCACACCTGCCCTAAAACCACATGGCCTGCTCGTGGGACATAGTTTCCTTTAAAGGAAACCAGGGCTGTAGTTTGGAAAAACGCAGGGAAATGGATTTCTAAGCAGACAAAAACCACCTGCCCAAGGGGCGAGACCTCTGAAGACCCCCCCTCAGCCCTACCCCCATGGCCGGGAACTTTTGAACCTTCTGTGGCAAGCTCGTGACGGTCACTGTCAGTACCCCTATCTACTTTATGGGAAATTTCTTCAAAGGGAAAGGGACTCAAAGCTTGTTTGCTGAGTTGTCAAGGCTGCTCAGGGTCACCGCCAGCAGGTCCAAGACCATGAAGGGACTGACAGATGTCCCATCTCCTTGGCAACCAGGGGCCATGCTCACTGGCCTCTGGTTGAATGGAGGGGACAGTGCAGGTGCAGAAAAGCCTTGAGAAGCTCCGCCCACTCACCGGTAGGGTCCCACCCCACCCCACCCCAGGAGGAAGGCAGAGTCAGGCTGTGACTGCGGGGCTTGCCTATTTGCAGGTGGCGGCTTACGGCGGGAAGCTGCGATACACCCTCTCCTACACGGCGGGGGGGCAGGGCAGCCCACTCTCTGACCCTGACATCCAGATCACGGTGAGCACGTGGCTTCCAGCGGGGCGGGCAGAAGGGGAAGGTGGAAGCCAGCAGGCACCCTCGGCGTCCTTGTCCTGTCGGCCCAGGACTCAGCTGACCTGGCACAAGCTGGGGGCCTAAGGCCCAAGAACCCCCACCCAGTCTGGTGAGACGCTACCCAGGCAGAGACCCAGCCTCTGGGAGAAAGAGGCAGTGAGCATGTGCTGATTCCTTTGGGCACATGAGCTTGGGCAATCAGAACCCGGAAGTTGGTGTGACAGAGAGGCCGAGACTGGTGGAGGACCCCTCTGTCCCTGAGAGCCCCTTGATTCCCCTCCCAATCCTGCCGGTGTCTCTCCAGGGCAACAACATCATGCTGGTGGCCTCCCAGCCAGCGCTGCAGGGCCCAGAGAGGAAGAGCTTCGAGATCATTTTCCGAGAGGTGAGGCCGCACCATGTCCAACCCTCCCCCACCACCCACCCTGCTCTGGAGCCTGGCCTCGACAGCAGCTCACGCTGCCCATCGCCCATCCTCACCTCACAGTCCCCGGCCAGTGCCTGGAGGCCAGGGGTCGGGGTAGGGGTGCTGCAGGACTAGCACACGGGGCCCAACACCCCTCACCCCACCTTGCTGTCGTCCCTCCCCAACGCAGGAATTCTGGCGCCGGCCCGATGGGCAGCCGGCCACGCGGGAGCATCTCCTGATGGCGCTGGCCGACCTGGATGAGCTCCTGGTCCGGGCCACGTTCTCCTCGATGCCGCGGGCAGCCAGCATCAGCTCCGTCAGCCTGGAGGTCGCGCAGCCTGGGCCCTCGGAGGGACCCCGGGCCCTGGAGGTGGAGGAATGCCGCTGTCCCCCGGGCTACGTTGGCCTGTCCTGCCAGGTGAGTGTCAAGCAGGCAGCTGGCAGGTCCATGGCCTGTGATTACTGCCGTGACTTTAATTTTTTTAAAGCCTTTCTTGCATCTGAATAGCAGCTTTCTTTTTTTTTTTTTTTTAAGTTTATTCTGAGAGAGAGTGGGGGAGGGTCAGAGAGAGAATCCCAAGCAGGCTCCACACTGCCAGCCTGGAGTCCTTCACGGACTTGAACTCATGAGATCATGACCTGGGCCAAAATCCGGAGTCACACGCCCAGCCGACTGAGCTGCCCAGATGCCCCCGGCATGACTATTGTACTATGCAGTATCTGATTTATTCTTCCTAACACCCGTGAAAGATGTGTAATTATCCCCTTTAAACAGATTTTTTTAATAGAGGCCCTGAAGGCTAAGTGGCTTCCCCAAGAGCATACGGCTACGCCGGCCCAGGGCTACCCAGCCCGTGCTCCCGGAGTGCCCCCTAGAGACAGGGAGGCAGTACGGAGAAGCGTATTTTTCTGGGCCAAAGCAGAGCATAGATGTGCCTCGGGGAGGTAAACAGTGCAAAGCAGGGTAGGGTCCTGGGCAGCTCACGGGGAGGAGTGTGTGGGGAAACAGTCTGTGATGCAGAAGGGTCGCCCCGGAAAGCTGGGAGGGGGGGAGCGCAGGAGCCACTTCCCTAGGCCCGGAACAAGGCTCCGCTCGGTAGAGAATGCCAAGCCGTGAAGGGAGTGCTGTGGTCTGTGCTGGGCGTCCTCTCCGCCCTGGTAAGTGAAACGGGTGGGGGAGAGATGGGGACCCCTATTACAGGGAGGGCCGTGAGGGTGGAACAGAGGGCTGGCGTTGCAGGGAAGCCAAGAGCATCCGGAGGGTCTGGGGGGCCGCCGTGAACTCCCTGTGGGCGGCGTCTGAGCTGACTGTCCACCACCGAGCTTCCAGGCACGTTCGCAGGCCACCAGCCAGCACCGGAGAAGTGAACTTGGAACCGAGGAAGGGGAGGGGGCAGGGCTGCAATGCCAGGTGGGCGGCAGGGAGGTCAAGCGTGGGCCCAGCCAGCTCCCAGACTCCTGCACTCCCCTGTGCGAAGCGCACATCTCCGCAGTGTTACATCCGTGCACCTTTGCTGTGGCCACGAGGACTTTCAAATCCAAACATACGGACTTCACCTCCTTTGAAGTTACAGGATTTAACACATTTTGAAGGAGAAGCCCCGGGGAGAGCAGAATGATCCCGTGTGCACATTTTCCGCAGTGAAGCAAAACAGATTTGTAAACACCCTTTGAAATGGCTGGGGGGGAGGGGCCTGGAGAGGTTTCAAAGGAGGGGTAGTGAATAGAAACTCTTTGTTTTCAGAACCCACGAATACTCACTCAGAATGTGTAAAAACATCCGCCATTGTGTGTGAGCTGCCTCTTTCACTTTGTTTAGTGACTGTAAGGTAGTCGCGAAGATCTCGGGGGGGCCCGTTCCAAATCTGGGTCTCCTGGACCTCGTTTTTTCATCTAGGAGTTCAGCCTCTCAATGGAGACCCTTCCAGAAGAATTTTCAGAAACGAAAATGGGAAACGGAGAAGGGTTCTCCTCCATTAAGGGTGAACTATGATTTCAGTAGATTCAGAGTGACTGGAGATGCCAGGCAGGACGGGGACAGACACTGTCCCAGCTTCCGGAGCGTTGAGAAATTGAACACAACGACAGAGAGGAAGGTTCCTGAGAGAGAGGCTGCTAGGGAGGAGGGCCGGGCTTGGGATTTCCCAACCCAGAGCCATTGGGAGTCTAGACTGTGGAGAGAAGGTTCTGGTCTGTTGGCTCCATATGGGACCGCTTTAGAGATAGAAACCAGCCCTCCTCTCTCCCCAGGACTGTGCTCCAGGCTACACGCGCACTGGCAGCGGGCTCTACCTCGGCCACTGCGAGCTGTGTGAATGCAACGGCCACTCAGACCTGTGCCACCCCGAGACCGGGGCCTGCTCGGTAAGACACAAGCAGGGCAGGGGTAGGGGTCAAGTTGTCCAGGCCTGGGTGGGGCACCAGGGCTGCCTGGGAGACAGGGAGGGGTGGGCTTGGTAAAGTGGGCCTAGGTGAGTGGGACAAAGTGCCTGAGCCAGCAGTGGGCACCAGGGGGCTGCAGGCATCGTGGGATGGCCAGAACGATGGAATACCATCCTTCTCTTTTCTTTAAGTTTATTTATTTGGAGAGGGAGAGTGTGCGCTAGTGGGGGAGGGGCAGAGAGAGAGAAGGAGGGAGAGAATCCCAAGCAGGCTCCATACAGTCAGCTCAGAGCCCAACTTAGGTCTCGAACCTACAAATCGTGAGATCATGACCTGAGCCGAAATCAAGAGTCGGATGCTTAACGCCCCTTCTACAATTACTTCTTTAAGACAGGCTCACAGATAGGGAATTTCCAGATCAAGGGAATACAAAATTGTACAGCTCTGAGTAGATTTTGCCACCCGGTGAGTGGCTGGCATCCTTGTCCCCCGCAGCAGTGCCAGCACAACGCCGCTGGGGAATTCTGTGAGCTGTGTGCCCCTGGCTACTATGGGGATGCTACTGCCGGGACCCCTGAGGACTGCCAGCCCTGCGCCTGCCCCCTGACCAACCCGGAGAACATGTGGGTGCCCAAGGAAGAACCCCCACTCGGGAGTGGAGGGCCACGCGGAAGTGGAGGGAGCGGGGTGGAGAGTGGGCGTCCCACGGCCTGACCCCCGCCTCCCCTGCCGCAGGTTCTCCCGCACCTGCGAGAGCCTGGGGGCGGGCGGGTACCGCTGCACAGCCTGTGAACCCGGCTACACCGGCCAGTACTGCGAGCAGTAAGTTCGCGAATAGGATGCGTGGAGGGAGGGGGCATATGGTAGACTACGAGGCGAGAGTCTCGGGAGGTGCGGCTGAGAAGGGTCTCCGCCAGGGCCCCATCTTTCCCCTGCCCCAAACCCTCCCAGGATTCCCCGTTGCCCTTGGGCCAAGCCGAAGCTCATTCCCCTTTTAACGCCCGAATCTGCCGTAGCTGGGCCTGACCTCCTGACTTCTTGATGTTCTGGTCTTTGCACGCGCTGGTCTCTCTACGCGGCACGTTCTTCACCCTCGAACCTCCCCTTTCTCGCCGACTCCTGTTTAGCCTTCAAAGCTCAGCTTCATGCACTCATTCAGCACATTTTTGTTGAGCACCTACTGTGTGCCATGTAGGGTGTTGGAGGTAAAGGGATGGACAAAACAGATTCAGTCTCAGCCCTTAGGGAGTCTACCACCTGTAATGAGAGACAGGGCCGCAAGTAATCATACAAACACATAATGACAAACAGTGCTGAGTATAGTAGCTGCTTAATAAATGCCTGTGGAACGAATGTTTCCCTGGAGAATAAAGGCCTTATTACCCCCGTTGTCCAGTCTGCCAACATTGCCCGAGGCTCCCCTTTCTCAGCTCAGTGTGTTGAGGCCTCTTTGGTCTCTAAAGTCCTTCCAGAGTTGTGAGCCTCCTCACCCCACACTGAGCCCACCCCAGCTGGACTTCCGGCTCCCCAAGCCCACCATGAGGTGCTGAGTCCCCTGGGGCCAGGGGCCTGAGAGAGCTGGTCTATTTGTCCTTACAGATGTGCCCCAGGCTACGTGGGTAACCCCAATGTGCGGGGGGGCCGGTGCCTGCCCCAAGGTAAGTGGGATCATGGCCCCGGGTCAGCGTGACGGGGAAGGCGGTGAGCCTAGGGAGCGTGAGAGTTACTACATCCGGGGGACAGGGCCGAGGGTGCGGCATGCCAGGGTTTGGGAAGACAGAGATACCCGAGACAGTGCCGCATGCTGGGAGCGCCTGCCTGAACGACCTCTCCTGTCCTCCCTCCAGCAGACGCGGCCCCGCTGGTGGTCCAGGTGCATCCGGCTCGGAGCATAGTACCCCAAGGGGGCTCCCACTCCCTGCGGTGCCAGGTCAGTGGGAGCCCACCCCACTACTTTTACTGGTCTCGTGAGGATGGGCGTCCCTTGCCTAGCAGCACCCAGCAGCGACATCAAGGTACCCACAACCCCAGGCCCCTCAGCCCTGTGAGCCGCCCCAGAGGGAGGGGAAGCAGGGCCCGTTTGCTGCGATCCTGTCCTTCCGCGCAGGGCTTGGTGGGAGAAGGGGGGCATCCTCGCTGACGAGCTCCCGTCCGCCTTCCGCCAGGCTCTGAGCTCCACTTCCCGAGCGTCCAGCCGTCAGATGCTGGCGTCTATATCTGCACCTGTCGTAATCTCCATCGCGCCAATACCAGCCGGGCAGAGCTGCTGGTCACTGGTGAGTCCCTGTGCCACCCCTCCGCCAGCCCGCCTGTGCCGGGCTGGACTGCCGACACAGGCAGTGGGCACGTACCTCCACTAGAGGGGGTGGCGGCGCCTGGACGGGGCTACTGGCTACGGAGATGGAGAGATAGTGGAGTCGAGGCTAGTTTTAGAGGCGGAATTGGCGGGACTGGATTGTGGTCTCTGAGAGAGAAGGAAAGGCTAAAATAACGCCTGGGGGCCTGGACCCCAGCAGGCAGGCAAATGAGGTGCCATTGGCCAAGATGAGCGGGTTTAGCAGGAGGGTGTTTTCCCTGGGACCCCCACAAAGCAAAGTCCGGGATGAAGATTTGCGTGTCGGCAGTTTGGGTAGGAGGCGAGGTGAGGCAGGAAAGAGAAGACATCCCGTAGGGGACATGCCACCGAGCACATTCCCACCGGAGCCAGTTCAACGCAGCCAAAGAAACTCTGGGAAACTCCAGAGTAAAATATGCACCCCGGAGCCCCCCACCCCAGGGCCAACTGATTGAGGCCTGCGCTCTAGGAGCACCAGTCCCCCTGCGTCCTGCGCCACCTTGGGAGCAGGCACAGCAGTCCCTGGTGGCCTGAGAAAGACCTCAGGCACAGAAATGCAGCGGCTGAAGGAGTCAGACAGCCGGGCTCTGAAGTGACAGGGGCAGGGGGTGTGGGTGGGGCATCCCCACAGCACCTGCTACACACGGGTCACGGGGGCGTCACAAGTCTGGAGCTCCAGCTCAAGCATGTCAAGGTGAAGAGGGAAGACAGCACGAGGGACTAAGCGGGGACAGCCTTTGAGATAGGAGGACAGCGGGAGGCAGGTGGTGTGTTGGGGGTCACTTGGGGAGGGGGCTTCCTGGAAGGAGTGGTCGGCCTCACCCCATGCCCCGGGGAAGTCAGATACGGGCAGGGAGAGGACCCTGGAGGTCATCTTTGACAAGAGCCGTTTTCAGTGGAGAGAAGGGGCAGAAACCAGACTGAAGAGACACAAAGAATGGAGGGGAAGGCCAAGGGTAGACAGCAAGGACGGCTCTTTCAAAAGTCTTGGCTCTAGGGCAGCCGGCTGGCTCAGTTGGTAGAGCACGTGACTCGTATTCTCAGGGTCGTGAGTTCGAGCCCCACGTTGGATGTGGAGCCTCCTTAAAAAAAATAAATAAATAAAGAGTCTTGGCTCTGAACGAAGGCCAATACGTGGAGCAGTAGCTGGAGGGAGTATAAGGTCGAGGGGGTGTTTTTGAAGGTAGAAAATTCTAGAACGCATTTGTGGAGTAGCATGATCCATGGAGAGGGAAAGGAGGGACCGATGTAGCAAGAGAGTGCACGGCCCTGGGAGGAAGTCCTCGGGAGGGGGGGAAGGGCAGGGTCGGGCTGGGGTGATGGGTTGTGGGGGAAAGGGTCTCGTCCAGTGGGACCAGGAAGGAGGGAGGGTATAGGTGGGTGGATTTGGGAAGAGGGGCAAAATCCTGACTTAGAGTCTTAATTTCCTCCGCAAGTGTGAGTTGAAGCCCTTCGCCTTGGAGATGGAAGGGGGGCGCGGGCGGGGGCGAGGCTGGGAGGTGTGAGATTGTTGGGGAGGATGGAAACTCAAACCAGACAGAGAAGCCCATTTGGAGTCAAGCGCAAAGTGTTAAGAGCAGTTTTGTGGTCTGTGATCATGAATTGGAGCCAGGTGGACTCGTGGCACGGTGCTCTCTGCCCACAGCCTGTGGCTGCACAGGGCCAGCAGGAAGAAGCGTGGGCTTGAGGCCGCACGAGGGAGGGAGGCACCAGGGAACACGGCAGAATCTAAGCTAGCCCGGGAAGCAAGTGACGTCCAGGCAGGAGGGTGCGGAGAGACAGACAGTGGCCACAGGACGGGGGCCCGGCCAGCACCCAGCTCACGGGGGGTCTCCTGTCACCACAGAGGCTCCAAGCAAGCCCATCACGGTGACGGTGGAAGAGCAGCGGAGCCAGAGCGTGCGCCCCGGGGCTGACGTCACCTTCATCTGCACGGCCAAGAGCAAGGTGGGCGGAGCAGCGCGTGGACGTCAGGGGAGGGCAGCTCCGTCTTCTAGCGTCTCCAGACTTCACCTCTGACCTCCACTCCGTCCTCGTCACCCCCCCTCCCCCCCCCCCCCGCAGTCTCCAGCTTACACCCTGGTTTGGACCCGCCTGCACAACGGGAAACTGCCAGCCCGGGCCATGGACTTCAATGGCATCCTGACCATTCGCAACGTGCAGCCGAGCGACGCGGGCACCTACGTGTGCACGGGCTCCAACATGTTCGCCATGGACCAGGGCACAGCCACGCTGCACGTGCAAGGTACGCCATTCACTTCTGTACCTGGCCCGCCCACCCTCGGCCTTCCCCCGCGCCCACCAGGGCCAGCGACCGTGTCTTCATTCAGCCGACAGTCTGTGAACGTCCGTGGGTGTGCTCGGTCCTGGCTAGACTCTGAAGAAACGGGGTGGGACAAACAGGAACTCTGCCCTCCTGCACTGCACGTTCTAACGGGGAGACAATAAGCATGGGAACGAATGAACAAACGACACGGTGATGAGGGCTGGGATAGGAATAGACAGTGAGGTAGGCAAAGGGTGGCTACTTCCCATGGAGTGAGTGGTCAGGGAGGGCCTCCCTGAGGAGGTGACATCTGGGCTGAACGCTGAAGGAAGAGAACGTGTTCAGCCACTTAAAGAACTGGCAGAGAATGTTCTTGGCAAAGGAACCAACACGTGCAAAGGCCCTGCAGCAGGAGTATGTTGATGTGTTTGAGGATGGGCAGAGCTAGTGTGGCTGGAACTATGGGAAGGGGGTAGGTGAAGACCTTGAAGATGTGGGGAGAGGTGGGTCACAGCACAGCAAGGAGTTCGGATTTTATTCTAAGAGCGCTGGGGAGCCACCAAAGGGCCTTAAATGGGGAAACATCAAGACCCATGGACATTTTAAAAATATTTTTCTTAATGTTTATTTATTTTTAAGAGAGAGAGAGAGACAGAGCATGAGTAGGGGAGGGGCAGAGAGAGAAGGAGACACAGAATCCGAAGCAGGCTCCAGGCTCTGAGCTGTCCACATAGAGCCCGACGCGGGGCTCGAACCCACGAACTGTGAGATCATGACCTGAGTCGAAATTAGACGCTTAAGCCGCTGAGCCACCCAGGCGCCCTGGAACCCATGGACATTTTAAAAGCTCCCTCTGGAACCTCTATGAACAGACGGCCGTGAGGGGCTGGAGTTAGAAGCAGAGAGAACAGCAAGGGGGGCACTCCGCACCCTGACCTCATTCTCCTTCTCCCCCCGGCAGCCTCGGGCACCCCGTCCGCCCCTGTGGCCTCCATCCACCCGCCGCAGCTCACCGTGCAGCCCGGGCAGCTGGCCGAGTTCCGCTGCAGTGCCGTAGGGAACCCTCCGCCCACCCTCGAGTGGACAGGTGAAGCTGCGGCAGACCGACGGCAGGGCCTACCTCCCCCGGATGTGGGGGGCCAGGGGCAGGGCTCTAGGCTGGGGGGGTCTACCACCCGCAGGGCCTGGCAGTGCCCTGAGGGTACTGATGCCTCCCCTTTCTGTCAGGGGGCCCTGGCGGCCAGCTCCCTCAGAAGGCGCAGATCCTCGGTGGCATCCTGCGCCTACCAGCCGTCGAGCCCTCGGATCAAGCCCAGTACTTGTGTCGTGCCCTTAGTAGCGCCGGGCAGCACGTGGCCAGGGCCGTGCTCCACGTGCATGGTGAGGGGACGCGGCTGAAGCGGGGGGCTTGGGAGCACCCGGGCCATCCAGAGAGGTGTCCTCACAGGCCTCTGTACGCAGGGGGCAGCGGGCCCAGGGTCCAGGTGAGTCCAGAGAGGACTCAGGTGCATGAAGGTCGCATGGTCAGGCTGTACTGCAGGGCCGCAGGTGTGCCCAGCGCCACCATCACCTGGAGGAAGGAAGGGGGCAGCCTCCCCCCACAGGTGAGGAACTCCGTCTGGCCCAGGCCTGCAGGCTCGGCGGGGTCCCAGCACCTGCCACCTTCCCTTCCCGTCTCCACTTCCTACCGAGTCTCCTCCCCGTCCCGGTTTTCTTCACCTCCAAAACGGCAGCTGGCCCAGACGTCCTGTTCAACGCACCCTGGCAGGCAGCAGCTGCCGGCCCCTTGCTCAGCCAGCCGCCCGGGTCTGCCCTCCTTCGTGTCCCACTACCCTTTTGCCCCTTCTCCCCATCCTCGCTGGCTGGCCGTCGCCAGGCTGCCTTGCCCCCTTGGGCGGCTGACCCTTCCCTCCGTGCGGCAGGCCCGGTCTGAGCACACAGACATCGCCACGCTGCTCATCCCGGCCATCACAGCTGCCGACGCAGGCTTCTACCTCTGCGTGGCCAGCAGCCCCGCGGGCACCGCGCAGGCCCGGATCCAAGTGGTTGTCCTTCCAGGTGCGGGGCCTCCGGGGACTGAAGGAGTGGGGAGGGCAAGCCAGGGCTCACCGAGGCCTACTCAGCCCGCCTCTGGCCCAACCTCAGGTTCCAGCTCCCCGCCAGTCAGGATCGAGTCCTCGTCACCTTCGGTGGCTGAAGGCCAGACGCTGGACCTCAATTGTGTGGTGACCGGCCTGGCCTACACCTCCATCACGTGGTACAAGCGAGGGGGCAGCCTGCCTCCCCACAGCCAGGTATGAGGGCCCTGGAGCCTGTGGCGAGGGACCTGGGAGCGGTCCTTCTAGGCAGAGGCTTCACATGGCCCAGCTGCTCTCCACGAGCGACGGCCAGCCCTTATTTCCCTCCCTGTCCAGCTTCTGTCATGGGGCGGCTCAGAGTGGAGCCAGTGAGAGCTTGATGATGACTCGCTAAGGCTCAGAGGGAGTGGTGACCGCAGCCCCTCCTCACCCTCACGCCCCTGTGTCCCAACCTGTCCCAGGTGCATGGCTCCCGGTTGCGGCTTTCCCAGGTTTCTCCAGCCGATTCTGGAGAATACGTTTGCCGAGTAGAGAACGAGTCGGGCCCCAAGGAGGCCTCCATCGTCGTCTCTGTCTCCCACACCACCCACTCAGGCCCTGGCTACACCCCAGGTGAGGAGCCACGTGGGGCTGGGCAGAGGCCAAGCCCCGGGATCTCCCCACTGGTCCCAGGGAAGGTGCCCGTGGTCTCTTCCACGACATTGGGACCAGAGGGGGCGCCCTAGGAGGGCTCTGTGGGAGGGGCTGAGGGTGGGGATAAGGCTGATCTGGCTTGCTTGGGACCCCATGACGAGGATGCTGTTTCAGATCTCCTCAGGAAGCAGCAGAGTCGGGATGAAACACGGAGCTGGGAGTCAGGCTGACCGGGATTCAAATCGTGCCTCTGCCCTGTATCAGCTTTGAACTAGTTATTTCACATTTTAGGGACTCAAGGTTTCTCATCTGTGAAAGGGGGACAGTAGCACTACCGTGTGGTGGGAGCAGATGACAAACACTCTCCAGAAGAGACTTGTACCATCGTCGTCTGCATCCCTGGGGCTGGCCTGGGCACTGAAGGACTCTGGGTGCCTCTAAGCCATAGCAGCTCACCATAGATCAGGAAGTCACGGGTGGGCAAATGGGCCTTGAGTCCAAAGTTGGAGGTGAGGGTGACAGAAGGAGGGGCCTGATGGACCACACTGAGGTAGAAAAGCATGGTCCCAGCCTTAGAAGGGCCTCCCATCTGCCCTCCCAAGCTAGGCCCTGGTCGTGTCCCAGGGTGCTCTGCCTGCACTACTGGGGCTCGGGAGCCCAGGCCCCTTACCAGTTCCTCTGTGGCAGCTCCTGGAGGAGCCCCTGCGGTCAGCACCCAGCCCATCCGCATCGAGTCCTCCTCCTCCCACGTGGCTGAGGGACAGACCCTGGACCTGAACTGCGTGGTGCCCAGGCAGGCCCACGCCCAGGTCACATGGCACAGGCGCGGGGGCAGCCTCCCCGCCAGGCACCAGGTACAGCAGTCCCCGGGACCAGCCTGCCGGAGGGATGGGTAGGGCCCCTCCGGCCCCCCGCCAACACTCCCTGTTTGCACTCAGACCCACGGCTCGCTGCTGCGGCTGCACCAGCTGTCTCCGGCCGACTCGGGCGAGTACGTGTGCCGTGTGGTCCTTGGCTCTGGGCCCCTGGAGGCTTCCGTCCTGGTCGACATCAAGCCCTCTGGTTCCCCTGCGGGCTCCATCCCTGGTGAGCAACTGCCAAGGACGGGGCAGGCAGGAGGGGCTAAGGGCCTTCCAAGGTGCCGAGGTCCTCGCGGCTCCTGTTGCCTTCAGGAGGACGGGAGGACGGGCCCACACTGGAGCTGGAGACTCCACTTCCCTGAGGAACCCACCGTCTTCCTCACTTTTCTCTGGCCACGCAGCGCCTCGTGCTTCTGCTCCTGCCTCTTCTTCCTCTCTCCTAGCCTCAACTGCCCTCCTCTCCCCCACTTCCTTGCTCCCTTCTGCAAGGCTTGGCCCCTGCCCCGGCCCTCTGCTCAGGGTGAATCAAGCCTAGGCCACTAAACCCCCAAACCTATGAGGCTGGCCTCAGAAGACGAGGCTGTGCTGGCTCTGAGGTGGACTGTTCTTGCCCTCTCTTCTGGGGGTCATCTGCTACCTTTGCTTCGTTCCCCACAGCCCCAGGACCTGTCCCCCCTGTCAGGATCGAGTCCACATCCCCCACAGTGGCCGAGGGGCAGACCCTGGATCTGAGCTGTGTGGTGGCAGGGCAGGCCCATGCCCAGGTCACGTGGTATAAGCGCGGGGGCAGCCTCCCCGCCCGGCACCAGGTACACGGAGGCAGAAAGGTGGGAGGGGCTGGCCAGGCCACACTCTGGGCAGTAGGTTGAGAGGGTCTTGGCCCCTGAGCTGAGCGGCTGGCAGTTCCCAGCTCAAAGGAGCAGGGCAGGGGGGCATCTGCTAGGCTGCGGGAAGCCTCGCTCTCACACCCCTGCCCTGGCTGCCCAGGTCCGCGGCTCCCGCCTGTACATCTTCCAGGCCTCGCCAGCCGATGCAGGCGAGTACGTTTGCCGGGCCAGCAATGGCATGGAGGCCTCTATCACAGTCACTGTGACCAGGACCCAGGGGGCCAACTTTGCCTACCGTGAGTGGGGCCACCAGCTTGGGCCGGCATGGAAGACGGGGATAGGCGGGGGAAGCTCTAGAGAACTGGAGTGACCGGCGACCCTCTTCTCCCGCAGCTCCGGGCGGCACCCAGCCCATCCGCATCGAGTCCTCCTCCTCCCACGTGGCCGAAGGGCAGACCCTGGATCTGAACTGCATAGTGCCCGGGCAGGCCCACGCCCAGGTCACGTGGCATAAGCGTGGGGGCAGCCTCCCTGCCCGGCACCAGGTACAGGCCTGGAAGATGGACAGGCCAAGAAGGAGACAGGAGGGAGGCTCTGGGTGGTGGAGGTCAAGGATGGGGAGGGCTGAAGGCTCCTTGAAGGCAGGGGAAGCCTTGGACCCCGTTGCAGAGGTGGACAGTACGATGGTTAGAAGCCAGACTCTAGGACTGGGCAGCCTAGGGGTGAACGCTACTTCCACCACTTACTAGCCTATGACCTTGGGCAAGTTACTTAACCTCTCTGTGCCGTAGCATCAGCATCTGTAAAACGGTACCTATGGAACTGTCTTAAGGGTGAAGTGAATTAGTATACGTGCAAAGTGCCCAGAGCTCTGGTGCGCAGAAATTGCTGAGCGGTTGTTAGCATAATACCGTTAGCGATTATCAATACTACTGTATTTTATAGACTTTAGGATGCTCTCAATTGCAAGATGCACTATTATTTTTTGTACGTCTGAGGAAAAGAAGCTGCCCTTTCTCACTGTAAAATTATTGAGGGTAAAATGTGTCTTGATGTCAGAGACATTAAAAAGTGTGTCTTAGGGGCATCTGGGTGGCTCAGTCAGTTAAGTGTCCGATTCTTGATATCAGCTCAGGTCTTGATCTCAGGGTTGTGAGTTCCAGCCCCACATTGGGCCCCGGGCTGGGTGTGAGGCCTACTTAAAAAAAAAAAATAGGTGTGTCTTAGAATTGACGGAAGGTGTTATCGGTGTTTGCTCGGTTCACCATGGCTCCTCCTGACCACCCTCCACCCTTGGGACAAGATCCCCCACTAAGCAGGACAAAGCTGACGGCCAGGCCTCAGGGGTCAGAGAGTGAGGCAGGGGTGCAGGTTATAGGTGCAAGGGTCCCGTGAGAGCCCCCTCTGAGCTCACCTCCATTCCGGCCAGACCCACGGCTCACTGCTGAGACTACACCAGGTGTCCCCAGTTGACTCGGGCGAGTATGTGTGCCGCGTGGTGGGTGGCTCGGTGCCCCTGGAGGCCTCTGTCCTGGTGACCATTGAGCCTGCAGGCTCTGTACCTGGTAAGCAGCACTGGGGGTAGGGCAGGGCTAGGGGCCCAGCTGTGGGAGACACTGGCAGGATCCCATGAGACCAGTGGCCCCACCTTCTCTCACACCCACCTCCCCTCCCCTCTTAGCCGAGGACTGACCCTCTGCCTTTCTGTCCCCAGCGCTGGGGGTCACCCCCCCGGTCCGGATCGAGTCATCCTCCTCCCATGTGGCTGAAGGGCAGACCCTGGATCTGAACTGCCTGGTTGCTGGGCAGGCCCACGCCCAGGTCACGTGGCACAAGCGCGGGGGCAGCCTCCCCGCTCGGCACCAGGTAGGAGGCAGGGAGCTGAGGGGGAAGCCTGGAAGACCCTCGTGACAACAGAAGGAAGTACACAGGCGTTGACTTTAGGCATATCTGAGTTTAGACACCGTTCTGCCACTGTGCCTGCTGTGTGACTTTAGGCCCGTTGTTTGACTTCCTTGATCTTCAGTGTCCTCCTCTGTCAAACGGGCTCACACTGCCCGCCTCAGCTGCCCCGCAGCACATTGACTAATGTTGGTCGCCCTCTTCTTGTTGGACCCAGTCCCAACACTGGGGCAGGGGAACTGAAGGGTCGTGAATGGTGGTTTTTCCAAAAAGAGCTTCTCTCAAGGCCAGTTGGCTGGACTGGGCGGGGAGGGGCGCCGGAGAAGGGAGCAGGAGCCTGACTCTGAGCCTGCCTTCCTCCTGGCCCTCCCAGGTGCACGGCTCGAGGCTGCGGCTGTCCCAGGTGACCCCAGCCGACTCCGGGGAGTACATATGCCGTGTGGTCAGCAGCTCGGGCACCCAGGAAGCCTCAGTCCTCATCACTATCCAGCAACGCCTAGGCCCCTCCCACCGTGAGTGTCTCAGGGGTCATAACAAACAGTGGGGGGACCGCTAGAGCCACTCCAGCCTCAGCGGCTCTCACGCCCTGCCTCCTGTCTCACCCTCCCAGCCCAGGGCGTGGTGTACCCCGTCCGCATCGAGTCCTCCTCGGCCTCCCTGGCCAATGGACGTGTCCTGGACCTCAACTGCCTGGTGGCCAGCCAAGCCCCCCACACCATCACCTGGTATAAGCGTGGAGGCAGCCTACCCAGCCGGCACCAGGTATGGAGGCATCGGGTGGGGGTGCAAAAACCGGGCACGCTGGCCCTGACAGGACTCGGGGGTTCTCAACACCCTTTCTGTGCTCATTCAGCCATTCAGCAAACATCGAGCGTTCTTACTGGACCAATGCTGACAATACCTAGATCCCACTGACCTCAGTTGGGACCCATATTTCAATAGAACATTCTATGATTTACTCACTCACTAAATGTCCCTGAGAATCTACTCCAGGCCAAGTCTGCGCCTGGCACTAAGGATTCCAAGTGGAATGAGGCAGGTGCCTGCCCTCAGGGAGCTCACGGGCTAGTGGACGGGCTGGACATGCCCTCCGACAGCAGTGCCATAGAAGCCACAGCAGGGCCCTGTGGACTCACCAGGGATGGCCTCAGCAGGCTTTTGGCACAGTGACAAGTGAGAACAGTCCAAAGGCTAGAGGCACCGTCCAGCCCAGTCTGGAGCTCGGGAAGGCTGCTGAGGGGGTTCTGAAGGACGCCCAGGGGGCGGCCAGCCCAGACGAGGCAGGGAGGCTCCTGGCGTCCAGGGCAGCGGCACCCGAGATGTGGGGGTGCTACGTCCACCCACTGACACATGTTCCCCCTCAGATCGTGGGCTCCCGACTACGGATCCCCCAGGTGACACCTGCAGACTCGGGCGAATATGTGTGTCACGTCAGTAACGGGGCTGGGTCCCAGGAGACCTCACTCGTCGTTACCATCGAGGGCAGCGGCTCCTCCCATGGTGAGAGGGCACCCGGCAGGGAGTCCAGGCCAGGTGGGCACAGGGGGAGGCAGAGAGGTCCCTGGCGCCATCACTGTTGTCTGAGTCTGGCTGTGTGGTCCGTCCTTCTCTGTCTCCAGTGCCCAGTGTCTCCCCACCAATCAGGATCGAGTCCTCCTCCCCCGCTGTGGTGGAAGGACAAACCCTGGACCTGAACTGTGTGCTCACTGGGCAGCCCCAGGCCACCATCACGTGGTACAAGCGTGGGGGCAGCCTTCCTGCCCAACACCAGGTACGGAGGGAAACTGTGGTGCTGAGGGCAGAGCCCTTACTCGCTGGGGTAGGCATGGCAGGAATAGTCCCAGTGGACAAAGAACCGGAAGTGAAGCACTGGCTGGCAGTCCTGGGGCGGCCCTCCCTTCTGCCCTGGGTAGACAGAGGGAGCCTCCACCGGTCTGATGAGGGAGGCCTAGAAGGAGGCCTGAGCTAGCTGGTGACTTCTAAGCCCCTCTCCTGCTCTCCCTCCTTCCCCATCCCACCCCCCCAGGCCCATGGCTCCCGCCTGCGGCTGCACCGCATGTCCGTGGCTGACTCCGGCGAGTACGTGTGCCGGGCCAACAACAACATCGATGCCCAGGAGGCCTCCATCGTCGTCTCCGTGTCCCCTAGCGCTGGCAGCCCCTCTGGTGAGTCTGAGAGAGGACCAGGAGACTCGGGTAACAGTGCTCCCTGGGGAGTCAGCAGTCAGAGCTCTCAGCTGAGGGTGGCAGTCCGGGGCAAGGGCTCTGCAGAAAGACGCCAGGGTTCGAATCCTGCCTCCACGGCTAAGAGACTGGCGTGCAGGGCCCTCCTCTCTCAGCTTCGTGTCCTCACCAGTGAAATGGGGATGCCAGTCATTCCAGCCTCACGCTGCTGTCCAATATGGTGGCCACAACAGGTAAAGTTCGCCGTTCACATCACCCAGTTTCAAGTGCTCAGTGGCCACACGTAGCTAGGAGCACGGTACTGGACGGTGCAGAAGACAGAGTGTTTCCGTTCTCACGGAGAGTTTATGGATTTTATGAAGAGTAAACGAGTTCTCACACACAAGGTGCTTGGAACTGTGCCTGGCATACTCTAAGTGCCTGATAGGTATTAGCTGTTATTGTTACCTTGAGTGACGGGTTTTTATGACCGGGGCTCCTACCCCAACCCAGCTGTTCCCAAATCCGCTGTTTCTGTGCCCACAGTCCCTGGCAGTGCGGTGCCCATCAGAATCGAGTCGTCTTCCTCCCACGTGGCTGAAGGGCAGACCCTGGATCTGAACTGCGTGGTCCCTGGCCAGGCCCATGCCCAGGTCACATGGCACAAGCGCGGGGGCAGCCTCCCCGCTCGGCACCAGGTATGGGAGTTGGGGGGCAGGAAATGATGGGAGGGCTGCTAGATGATGGGTTGGGGGGGGCCTGGTCAGGGTCCTTGTCCCCCAGATCTACTCAGGAAGGAGGCCTGGGAGCCTCTCTGGAGCACAGTGCCTGCCTAGGTCAGAGGTCAGACCTCGGCCCCAGCCTTCCAGGACCGTGACTGCCATCTCACTCCGCTCCTCTGTCCCCTACCCCCTGCTCAGGCCCACGGCTCACGGCTGAGGCTGTACCAGGTGTCCCCAGCTGACTCGGGCGAGTACGTGTGCCAAGTGGTGAGCAGCTCGGGCCCCCTGGAGGCCTCAGTCCTGGTCAACATCGAGGCCTCTGGCTCCAGTGCTGTTCCTGTCCCCGGTGAGGGTCCCTGTGGTGGGGCTGGGAGGCTGGAGGAGGGAGGGAGGGAGGGGAACCAGCAGGCAGAGATCGGGGGCCAGGTCAAGCGGGATTTATCTCTAGCACCTGAGAACCGGACTCGGGAGTCAGGCACCTCTGAGAGGTGGCCCAAGGGGCTCTCTCCATGCTTCCCTTTCCTCATTGGGAACGTGGGGATGGCAGAACTCTTGCGACAACTACATGAGTTCCCTAAAGGCTGGAACTGCATCTCTGGGGGTTCGTGAGGGTGCCCTGGGCTGGTGCCCCAATAAAAATCTTTTATATTAGAGAAAAACAGCGACACATGAAACGTGTCGTGATCTCAGGGCGGTCATTGTCTACAACAGCGCTAAGTATTCAAGGGTTCCGTTAAGCGAATCGACTGACAAGAAGGTGTAAAGTAATTAGCAGCACAAGGAATGCGTGGCTGCGGCAGGTGTGATGGCAGCACGTGAATTGCTGAGTAAAACCACGATCTGGCCCTTGCCGGTGCCGGGCCCTGTTCCGGTCACACATTAACTCATTTCATCCTCATAGTAACTGAGGGAGGCATGATGGTTCTGTTCATTTTATAGACGGGAAAACTGAAACAGAGAGGTGAAGTAGCTTGCCAAAGGTCACACAACTAATAAATAGCAGAGCTGGGTTGTGTGTTGGGGGGTGCGGTTTTATTTCTTTAAGAGAGAGACCAGCATGCACCTGCGAATGAGCAAGGGGGGGGCAGAGAGAGAGAGAGAGAGAGAGAGAGAGAGAGAGAGAATCTCAAACAGGCTCCACGCTGTCAGCACAGAGCCTGACGCGGGGCTTGATCTCACGAACTGTGAGATCGTGACCTGAGCCGATATCAAGAATTGGATGCTTGACTGACTGAGCCACCCAGGTGCCCCCAGAGCTGGGTTCTGAACCCAGACAGTCTGGCCCCAGAGCCTGGGTTCTTAGCCACACATTGTCCAAGTTTGAGAAAAGTGAGTGATCAGTGTGGAGGTGCCTGGCCCTGAGACCTGGCCACGGTGGTGCTAGGAGCACAAGAGGAGATAGTGGGGCTATTGTCTGGGGCGGGGCTGCAAGAATGATGAGCCGTCTCCCCCAGGCCAGCCTAGCTGCCCCGGGCCTCAGGAGAGTGGGCCGTGGGAGGGGAGGGGAGGGGGGCAGATCAAGGCCACCTCTCAATATGTGGTCTGGCCTCTGGTCTGAAAATCTAGGCACCCAGGGGTAGGGGGTGAGGGCGAAGGGGTGGGAGTCCCAGCTCACTGACCTTTTCCTGTGCCTCAGCCCCAGGCGGAGCCCCACCCATCCGCATCGAGTCCTCCTCCTCCCGCGTGGCCGAAGGGCAGACCCTGGATCTGAACTGCATAGTCCCTGGACAGGCCCACGCCCAGGTCACATGGCACAGACGCGGGGGCAGCCTCCCTGCCCGGCACCAGGTACAGGGGCCGGAGAAAGTAGGATGTGGACACTCCCTACCCCATGCCACCCCTGCCCATCCGTCCTGCCTCAATCTAGCCAGGAGGGAAGATGGCTCCAACATCCGGGGCTTTGGGAAAATTGCAGCAGGAGATCACCGGGAGTCAGGAGCTCAAGAACAGGCTGGGCACAGCAGAACCACCACCGGCCCCCGAGCGCACTGGCGCCATTAAAAAAGGGCGCGTGTTACTCAGGGCACTAGACTACCTCCTGCCGTGAAAAGCCGTGATAGACATACTCTACGGCGCCTGAGGTCTCAGGGTCGCCTTGCATGGGATGCAGCCTTCCTAGCTATAATACATGGTGGTCCCGGTGCATGTTCGGGGGGCTTAGGCATCAGAAGGCCTTGGCTGCCAGCTCCCCAGCTCACTCTTGCCTTGCCCTGACCTTGGCCAGGTCCACGGACCCCTGCTAAGGCTGAATCAGGTGTCCCCAGCCGACTCTGGAGAGTACTACTGTCAAGTGACCGGCAGCTCAGGCACCCTGGAGGCTTCTGTCCTGGTCACAATTGAGGCCTCCAGCCCAGGCCCCATTCCTGGTGAGTGACAGTAGCAGTGGGTGACGCTGGGGCACAGGCTTGGGGAATCCCTTCCTGGCCCTGCTTCTCCCTGCTTTTCCAGCCGGGCTCTGGCTCTCAGTTCCGGGAAAGTCCTCCAGCCCCTCCCCACAGCCACCGGGGACCAGCCCGGGTCCTCACCGTGGCATCTCGTCCTCCCCCAAGGAATGGAGCCCTCTCTTAGGTCAATGGCACTGAGCTCTGTCAGTCACTCAGGCCACTGCACCTGCAGGACTAGTGGCATTCACTGTCACCTTTAGTCCCTGCCTTCATCCCTGGGGGCCTTGCCCTTCTCACCCACCCATTGTGCCCACAGCCCCAGGACTGGCCCAGCCCATCTACATCGAGGCCTCCTCCTCCCACGTGGCTGAAGGGCAGACCCTGGACCTGAACTGCGTGGTGCCGGGGCAGGCCCACGCCCAGGTCATGTGGTACAAGCGTGGGGGCAGCCTCCCTGCCCGGCACCAGGTACAGGGGCCTGATGGGCAGCATTCCAGGGCAGGCGGGGGTTCAACCTGCATTTGCCTTCTGCACCCCAAACCTCATGCCAACCCTGGCCTCCTCTGGCGCCCCAGGGGATAGAGTAGTTTTGGGAGCAGAGCGTGGGAGTGGGGGGCCTGGGTGTTCTGGCCCTGCTGCTGAATTGCTTCCTGAGGCAGCTTTCCCCTCTGTCGAGTGGGTCGGTTGGACATGTAGGATCCGGTAAATGAAGCTCCCTCACCCCTCCCGGCTGGAGCGCCGGGTTCCCGAAACCGGAGGGAGAACTCGGGCACTGGTACAGTGGGCATGGGGACTTGCCCTGCCCCAAGTGCTGTGGCCTGAGGGCTGTGCCCTCCTCACTCCGACAGACCCACGGCTCCCGGCTGCGGCTCCACCACGTCTCCCCTGCCGACTCCGGCGAGTATGTGTGCCGCGTGGTCGGCGACTCAGGCCCCGAGCAGGAGGCTTCCTTCACAGTCACTGTCCCACCCAGCGCGGGGTCCTCCTACCGTGAGTGCGGCAGATGCCACGGGCAGGGGGAAGAGGGGAGACCATGGGGCTGAGGCAGGGAGGTCAGCTGGCCCTCCTGAGCCCAGCCCTCTGCCTGCCTCGTCCCCCAGGCCTTAGGAGCCCTGTCATCTCTATCGACCCGCCCAGCAGCACCGTGCAGCAAGGCCAAGATGCCAGCTTCAAGTGCCTCATCCATGACGGGGCAGCCCCCATCAGCCTCGAGTGGAAAACTCGGAACCAAGAACTGGAGGGTGAGTCCAGGGAGGGTGCAGGGCAGGGCGGCAGGGGTGCATGGGTGCTGGAGTCAGGTGTAGAGGTGTGGTGATCACCGCTGTGGGTTGGGGGGAGAAGGAAGAGGCTGAGGATGGCACCAAACTCACTGTGTGGCTCTGGGTGAGGCCCCTCCCCTCTGGGGCCTCACCGTCCCCTTCTGGGAGTCTCCAAGGACTCTTCCATCTTCCACCTGGGACCCTGTGAGTCATATACACCCAGGCTGGAGGGGTTGGGGACGAGGGGCAGAGCTGTGCCTACTGGCAGCACCGAGGCATGAAGACAACCTCACTGACCACGCCCTGCCCAACGCCGACCCCACAGACAATGTCCACATCAGCCCCAACGGCTCCATCATCACCATCGTGGGCACCCGGCCCAGCAACCACGGTGCTTACCGCTGCGTGGCCTCCAACGCCTACGGCGTGGCCCAAAGTGTTGTGAACCTCAGTGTGCACGGTGAGTAGCGTCAACCCCTAGGCTCTGCCGTTCTGGTCCTGGTTCTGAGCCCACGACCTCCCAAGTTTACATCCTGCTTCTGCCAGTGCCCCTCCCTCTTGGGCATTCTCCCTCTCAGAGCCTCCTGTTCTCCACATCGGTGTAGAATAATGCCCACCCGGCAGCTACTGAGACAGGCTGTGACAGCGCATGTGGTGGGCAAAGCCCTGCATGTGTAACAGGGATGTCCTTCCTCTGGGCAGGGCCCCCCACTGTGTCTGTGCTCCCCGAGGGTCCCGTGCGGGTGAAGGTGGGAAAGTCCGTCACCCTGGAGTGCGTCAGTGCTGGGGAGCCCCGCTCTTCGGCTCACTGGACCCGGATTGGTGCCCCCACCAACCTGGAACAGCGGATGTATGGGGTCGTGGACAGCCATACCGTGCTGCAGGTGAGGCGAGTCTTCCCCTGGACGAGGCCAGGGCCATTTCATCTCTGGGTCTGAGGCCCAGTCAGGGCTCATCCTTGAACAGATGGTTGGAGGAAAGAGTGGTGAATGGGCAGATGCGTGATGAATGGATGGAGAGAGAAAGGGGAGCATGAGATAAGTGGTTGGTGGGTAGATTGGAAGATGGTCAAGCAGAAAGAAGGGAAAAGAAGAGAGGGAAGAACGCATGGCCGGAAGGATGGGTGGATGGGTGGGTAGGCGAGTAGATGGGTAGGTAGATAGGTAGATGAATGGACGAATAGGTGGATGGGTGGCTGTATGGGTGTGTAGATGGGTGAGTGAGGGGGTGGATGGGTAGGTGGGTGGTAGATGGAGGATGGATAGGTGGGTTAATGGACAAGTGGATGGATGTACTGATGGGATAGATGTTTGAGTGTGAGTCCTCAAGCAGCCAATCAAACAGAACTAAAAGCAAAGGGAAGGATAGAGGGAAGAGGTAAAAGCAAGCCAGAGCTGGGGGCTGACGCCAAGGTGCCTGTCACCCCCACATAACCAGCATCCTTGCTCGCTTCCAGATTTCGTCAGCTAAACCATCAGACGCAGGCACCTACGTATGCCTGGCTCAGAATGCACTGGGCAGAGCACAGAAGCGGGTGGAGGTGATCGTGGACACAGGCACTGTGGCCCCAGGGGCCCCCCAGGTTCAAGTTGAAGAAGCCGAGCTGACTGTAGAGGCTGGACACACAGCCACCCTGCGCTGCTCAGCCACAGGTATGGATGGGGCTGGCACACCGGACAGGCAGAGCCGTGCTGCCCTGGGCTTGAATCGTAGACATGAGAGATCTGACGATGTTATCGTACCCAGGGAGGGGACTTTGCTGCTCCTGGCATCACCCAGCGATGGCTGAAGTGCCCACTCAGTGACCCCCGTGAAGGGACGGGATCACCTGGTCGCTTCCTCACCAGCCTCATCCCCAGCTCGTCCCTAGGGCAGCCCAGTGACCTCTGCGGTCTTCCACTCCACAGGCAGCCCCGCGCCCACCATCCACTGGTCCAAGCTGCGCTCCCCGCTGCCCTGGCAGCACCGGCTGGAGGGTGACACGCTGATCATCCCCCGGGTGGCCCAGCAGGACTCAGGCCAGTACATCTGCAACGCCACTAGCCCTGCCGGGCATGCCGAGGCCACCATCGCCCTGCACGTGGAGAGTAAGGAGCTCATCCGCCCTTGTTGGGCTGTCCTCTCTGCCCTGTATGGAGCCCCCAGCCAGGCTACACCCTGGACAGAACCCCAGGAACGCCATTGAGAAGGCCCCGTGCACCTCAGGCCCCCAGAACCTGCCCTAGCCTGAAACCCACATCCCCTCCCGAGACCCTCGCTTCCCTCATCTCCAGTCCTCTGCTTCACCATTCAGCTTCTCTGGTCCTTTGGCAAGTCACCTGGGTCCAACACCTGCTCCCATCCTGACCGCCGCTCTTGCCTGCCCCCACCTCCCTGTCCCCCCACCCCAGGCCCACCGTATGCCACCACAGTCCCAGAGCACGCTTCGGTGCGGGCAGGGGAGACCGTGCAGATCCAGTGCCTGGCGCATGGGACACCCCCGCTCACCTTCCAGTGGAGCCGCGTGGGCGGCAGCCTCCCTGGAAGGGCGACTGCCAGGAACGAGATGCTGCGCTTTGAGCCCGCGGCCCCTGAGGACTCGGGCCGCTACCGTTGTCGGGTCACCAACAAGGTGGGCTCGGCTGAGGCCTTTGCCCAGGTACTCGTTCAAGGTGAGCAGAGCAGCCCTGGCTCAGGCTGGGCAGAAGGGGCTCCTAGGAAAAGAGCATCCCTTGAATGTTAGGATGGGGGTTTTTGGGTCCTGGGAGGTGGAGGTATTGGGAATAACACACATACACACACACACACACAACACAACCTCGTACGTGTCCCCACAGGCCCCTCTGGCTCCGTCCCGGCCACCCCCATTCCAGCAGGATCCACGCCCACCGTTCAGGTCACACCTCGGCTGGAGACCAAGAGCGTTGGGGCCAGCGTCGAGTTCCACTGTGCTGTGCCCAGTGACCGGGGCACCCAGCTCCGCTGGGTCAAGGAAGGGGGTCAGCTGCCTCCCAGCCACAGTGTGCAGGATGGGGTGCTCCGGTGAGTCAGGGTGGGGGGAGGCCAGCCTGAACTTGAGCACCCCAGCCCAAGGTGCACAAGGGGGCTGTTAGGATACCTGTCCTGTGGGGCTCAGCATGGAACAGTGTCCTTAGGCAAGTCACTTCCCTTCTCTGAACCTGAATGTTCTCAGCCATACAGTGACTAACAGGAGACCAGATGACATTATCTAAGGCACGTGGAGGATCTTCAGTAAATGGGCTCATATTTGCGTCCTTATTATTAGGGGAAAGAGAACAATCTCAAGCCAGATGTATACACGTGACCCAGATCTCAGCTCTGCTGCTCTGTAATCTTGAGCTCTGTGTGATCTTGAGCTCTGAAAGGTCTCGGCCTAAAATGGGTGTGGTGACACCTACCCGCCTGCCTGTCTGCCTCACTTACCTACCTACCTCACGTGGTTAGTGGAGACTAGAAGCTTAAACCACGTGCTCATCTCCGACCTCTTTGAACTCGCATGCCATTGCAAAGCATTCTTGTCGATTGTTCTATTCACTGATGTCTTATTATTTTTTCTTTACAGAATTCAGAACTTGGACCAGAGCTGCCAAGGAACATATATTTGCCAGGCCTATGGACCGTGGGGACAGGCCCAGGCCAGTGCCCAGCTGGTTGTCCAAGGTACGATGGTGGCTTCCTCTCCTATGAGCAGAGGAAGTAGGGCATCTGGGTGGCTCAGTCGGTTGAGCATCTGACTTTGGCTCAGTCATGATCTCATGGCGCGTGGGTTTGAACCACATGTCAGGCTCTGTGCTGACAGCTCGGAGCCCGGAGCCTGATTCAGATTCTGTGCCTCCCTCTCTCTCTGCCCCTCCCCCACCCATGTTCTGTCTGTCTGTCTGTCTGTCTCTCTCTCTCTCAAAAATAATAAACATTGGGACACCTGGGTGGCTCAGTCAGTTAAGCACCTGACTTCAGCTCAGGTCACAATCTTGCATTTGTGAGTTGGAGCCCACGTAAGGTTCTGTGCTGACAGCTCAGAGCCTGGTGCCTGATTCAGATTCTGTGTCTCCCTCTCTCTCTGCCCCTCCCCCATTCACGTTCTGTCTGTCTGTCTCTCTCTCAGAAATAATAAACATCGGGACGCCTGGGTGGCTCAGTCAGTTAAGCACCTGACTTCAGCTCAGGTCACAATCTTGCATTTGTGAGTTGGAGCCCCAAGTCAGGTTCTGTGCTGACAGCTCAGAGCCTGGAGCCTGCTTCAGACTCTGTGTCTCCCTCTCTCTCTGCCCCTACCCCACTTGCTCTCTGTCTCTATCTCTTAAAAACGAATTAAAATAATTAGAATTAAAATAATAGCAATAATGAACATTAACAATTTTTTTTTAAAAGCCTACGATAGAAAGGAAGGGCACAGGGAGGGGCACAGGGACTGTGTTCCCCAGGAAGCCCCTTAAATGTCTATGAATAAAGAGAATTATTCGCTTATTTCTTCCTTGTGCCTAGCGTAGCAGAAGGCGGGGTTGACAAATACTGCTAGGGCGGGAAGAAGGGAGATGGGTGGAGTGGTGGGTGCTCTAACCAGCCAAAGAAAACTGACAGCAGACATGCAAATGAGGAGCCCTATAAGCAAGAGCAAACGCGCGAGTGTGTTCGTGAGTGAATGCGTGAGGAAGCAAGCGAAGAAAGGGGTGAATGCCAAGGGCCCCAGCGCTCACGTCCTCGGGCCGCGCCTGCAGCAGGCCGGCCTCACTCTGCCTTCGCTTCCTGCCTCCTCAGCGCTGCCCTCCGTGCTCATTAACATTCGGACGTCCGTGCAGACCGTGGTGGTCGGCCACGCCGTGGAGTTTGAGTGCCTGGCCCTGGGTGACCCCAAGCCTCAGGTGACCTGGAGCAAAGTCGGGGGGCGCCTACGGCCCGGCGTCGTGCAGAGCGGGGGCATCGTCAGGATCGCCCACGTGGAGCTGGCCGACGCGGGGCAGTACCGCTGCACCGCCACCAACGCCGCGGGCACCACCCAGTCGCACGTGCTGCTGCTCGTGCAAGGTGAAGGCCGGCAGGGACCTCCACGGGGACGGGGGCAGGAAGGGGGAAACGGGTACGTAGTCCTCACCCACCGGAGCACCTGCTCTGACGACGGAGACCCACAGCCCAGTCTGACAGCAGAGACAACACCAACACGAAAGAGAATGGAAAAGGGCAGTGGGTGCAGGGCAGACACAAATCTGTGTTGTCTTCAGAGGCAGCTCCTTTTCACCCCAAACCCTCTGACTTGCCCCCAAACTTCCTGACGCATTCTGCCCGAGGAGCCCCGTCTCAAGTCCCCAAAGGGCTGCACCTCTTTCTGCCAGAGTGTGTCGAAGCTTGGGCTGTGGAACTAAACGGAGCTGTCCCTGAGCCCTGACTGCCCAGTTCTACACACGCAACTGGCAGTGAGCCTCGTCTGTGCAGTGGGGACCCAGCGCCTCCCGTCAGGGGCTAGTGTGAGGACGAAATGAGTCTGGACACAGGCCGGGCTCTCCATGGTGGCTGTCATGAGGTTGATGGCCTGCGTCTCCTTCCCTGCTCTCAGCCTTGCCCCAGATCTCCACGCCGCCAGAGGTCCGGGTGCCCGCCGGTTCTGCAGCCGCCTTCCCCTGCATGGTCTCTGGCTACCCCACTCCTGAGATCGCCTGGAGCAAGGTAAATGGTGGGCATGCCCGCGGGGCAAGGACCAGGCCTTCACCGTCTCAGCGCCCGCAGGACCCGGCCCAGGCTTGGCACAGAGTGCAAGCCCAGTGTTTAAGGGTGGCCTGAGGCCAGATGGGAGACAGGCCCTGGCGAGGTGCGGGCCGAGGCCGGGGTCCCAAGTTTGGGTACGTTTGCAGCTGGATGGTAACCTGCCACCCGACAGCCGCCTGGAAAACAACATGCTTCTGCTGCCCTCAGTCCGGCCTCAGGACGCAGGCACCTACGTCTGCACTGCCACTAACCACCAGGGCAAGGTCAAAGCCTTCGCCCATCTGCAGGTGCCGGGTAAGACAGCACCCTCCGGACGCGGCAGCGCCCTGCCCGCTGCCTGGCGGGCTTCATCTCTAGCTACATTCTCTGCCCACAGAGCGGGTGGTGCCCTACTTCACGCAGACCCCCTACTCCTTCCTGCCGCTGCCCACCATCAAAGATGCCTACAGGAAGTTCGAGATCAAGATGACCTTCCGTCCTGACTCGGCCGATGGTGAGCAGGAGAGGGGCTGCTCTGGGGGGCCTGGGCGGGGATCTCTTGGAGTAACCGCCATTACTGTCTGAGCCCTGGTGGCCCCCAGTCCTCCCCACCTCCCTCAGATCCCTGTCCCAGAACCCCCAGGCCTGGCCTCTGGGCCCTCTCTCGCACCTCCTCCTGTCTCCATCCCCCACTCCGCAGTCCCTCCCACCTCTGCCAGGGCTGCACCCATCCTCCGTCCTGGCTTCCTGTTCCTGTCTCTCCTCCTCCTTCCCTCCTTTGTCTCCATCTCTCAGCCTTTCCTCCTCTCTCTCTCTCTCTCTTTTTCTCTGTCTCCTCCATCTCCTATGGGTCTCTGACTTTCACTGTCCAGGCCTCCTTCTCTACTCGGGTGAGTCTCTGCCTCCCTCTCCTCCTTCAGGTAGGCCCTCCAGTGTGAGTGAAGCAAATTCCATTTCTTTGTAGAGGCCCTGAGCCAGTCTCTGTGTGGGGCACATCCGGAGACAGTGGGAAGGCCCTGGCTGCACCGGGTGTCCGTACAGAGGAAGGAATGGGAGCTAGAGAGTGAAGGGTCACAGGCTGGGGTCACTCACCCTGTGAGTGTGGGGCTGGGCGGACAGGGAACCCGTAGCCGGGAAGGCTGGCGGGAGGCCCTTACTCGGCTGTGCCCTCCCAGGGATGCTGCTGTACAATGGGCAGAAGCAGGTCCCAGGGAGCCCCGACAACCTGGCCAACAGGCAGCCTGACTTCATCTCCTTCGGCCTCGTGGGCGGAAGACCTGAGTTCCGGTGAGACCCTCACCCTTCCCACTTACAGGGGAAGGGGGGGGTGGGGGGACTGGACTGGGACTGGACTGCGGGGCTTTGGTCAGGCACACACCGCCCGAGATTGAGTTGGACAAAGGAAGAAGGAGGAGACGTGGCCATCACCCCACCTGATCTGCTGGAGTAGACACAGCGTGTTGACCAAGCGGAGGAGGCGGCGGCCTCAGGCTCAGCGATGCTGAGAGTGTCTTTACCGAGTGGGACTCCTGCAGGCCAGGATTCATTCATTCATCCACTCCGTAGCGATTTGCTGAGCACAGTGCCAGGCACGGACACAGACAGATTGCGTTCTGGCCCTTGGGGGAATATATATTCTAGCTGGGGAACACCCAGCCATAACAGGAAAGCAACAAGGTGACCTCCAGGCCCTGGAGCCAAGGGCAGTTGGCGCCCCAGGGGGGCTGCTCCGGATAAGCTCTGGGGAGGCCAGGGAAGGAGAAGACCTGAGGAAGAGGCAGGGATGTGGCGAGCTGGGCATGGGTGGTAGGGTGGGAGGACAAGGCAGGGACAGGAACTAGATCAGAACGGCAGGAAACGGTGACAGCACCTCTGCACAGGCTGGGCCCACCGCCCAGCCCTTCTGACCAGCCCCTTATGCACTTTCCTCCTGCCCGGCCCCACCCTGCCAAGCAGGTTTGACGCAGGCTCGGGCATGGCCACCATCCGCCACCCCACGCCGCTGGCGCTGGGCCAGTTCCACACCGTGACCCTGCTGCGCAGCCTGACTCAGGGCTCCCTGATTGTGGGCAGCCTGGCCCCGGTCAACGGGACCTCTCAGGTGAGGCCCCACCGGTCCCCCCATTTCTGGTCCCCTCCCCACCTCTGCCCAGCCCCTATCCACCATCCCCCACTTCTCCCCTGCCCAGGGCAAGTTCCAGGGCCTGGACCTAAATGAGGAGCTCTACCTGGGTGGCTACCCCAACTACGACGCCATCCCCAAGGTGGGGCTGAGCAGCGGCTTCGTAGGTGAGCCCCCTCCCCACCTCCATCCCCAGCCGAGCCTCGGTTGGCCGGCGGGCAGAGCCCACGGGAGCCCGGGAGAGCGCTGCGGGGTACAGGCTGGGGCCGGGCAGGCCTCCAGGAGGCTCCGCCGCCCTTCTCACTGTGCCCGCCTGCCGCCCAGGCTGTGTCCGGGAGCTGCGCATCCAGGGCGAGGAGATCATCTTCCACGACCTCAACCTCACGGCACATGGCATCTCCCACTGCCCCACCTGCCGGGACCGGCCCTGCCAGGTAACCCCACACCGCCCACGCCACCTAGCCGCTGCCCGCAGCTGGGGCAGTCCCCCCGTGGGAAGGGGGCAGAGGCAGGATGCTCCCGGCCTGACTTCTGGGGGCGACTTTGCAGAACGGGGGCCAATGTCAGGATTCAGAGAGCAGCAGCTACGTGTGCATCTGCCCGGCCGGCTTCACCGGGAAGCCGCTGCGAGCACTCCCAGGCCCTGCACTGCCACCCAGGTGTGTGACCCACCCTTCCGGTCGCTGCCACCCCTGGGTGCTGGCCTCCGCCTATTGCCGTCCCCCCCAGATCCACCCAGCCCACTGCTAACTGTGCTTAACCCCTCTGTCACTCATCCAGGTACTCGCCTAAATACAGTCGTGTCTAGTGGGCGAGACCCCAGGGGACGCCCTAGACAGTATCCTCCTAGATACTGACTTCCATCGCTGCCACCCCAGTACCCAGTCCGCCCCCTATCTCTGCTCCCCAAGTTCTCACCCCCAGCTACCCGTCCTTCCCCCATTGCTGCTCCCGGGCACTCCCCGCAGCCCCTTACACCGGGTACCTACCACCTTCCCATCTCCCACCAAGGCACCCACCCCATTACCTGCCCCCCTCCGGGTACCACCACCCCCGCACTGTTCCCCAGGTACAGTCCTTCAAGAACACCACACTCACTCATTCACTGCCCCCCCATGTGTCCCCTGTCCAGCCTTCCCGTCGCACCCCCCATTACCCCAGCTGTAATCCACTCTCCTGCCCAGCCTCCCAGGCTAGCCAAGGCCCGCCTCACCCCACCCCCGGGTGCAATAGACAGGGCTTTGGCCCACCCTCTTCCGGGCCACCTCAATGTCCTTCTCGTTGGTACCCGTGTCCCCCAGAGGCCTGTGGGCCCGACGCCACCTGTGTGAACCGGCCGGATGGTCGAGGCTACACCTGCCGCTGCCATCTGGGCCGCTCAGGGACGAGATGTGAGGAAGGTGAGTGGAGCCAGGCCTGAGACCCCAGGGCACCCCGGAAGGATGGGGGAAGCTGGGCAGGGACACTCTGAGGCTACCAAGGGCCCTGTGGATGATAAAATTATTCCAGAGCCACAGGGCCTCAAAGGCACCTGGCCAAGCCTCTACCCAGTCTAAATCCCTTACACGAGGGTCCCCAAGGTCCCCCGCTCTTACCAGAGACTCTTCCAGCCTGATCTGCAGGGCCCAAGGGCTGGGGCTCCTGTGCTGCAGCTATGACCCAGGGTCTGGAGGGGGGGTGGGGGGGCGAGGGTGCCAGTATCCCCACGGCCCCTGGCTGAGCTGTGGCTATTGCAGGTGTGACGGTGACCACCCCCTCCATGTCGGGCACCGGCTCCTACCTGGCACTGCCCGCCCTCACCAACACACACCACGAGCTGCGCCTGGACGTTGAGTTCAAGCCGCTGGCGCCCGACGGCATCCTGCTGTTCAGCGGGGGGAGGAGCGGGCCTGTGGAGGACTTCGTGTCCCTGGCGATGGTTGGCGGCCACCTGGAGTTCCGATATGAGTTAGGGTCAGGTGAGCACCGGACATGAAACACAGACGGGCTCCAGATGCCGAGCTCCGTGCCCCCCTCTGCTCCCCATGCCCCACGGAGGCTTGGAGGAGTAACTTCAGAAGGCAGACCGACCCAAGTCCCCTGTTCACTCCCGTTCCTTCTCTCCGTGTGTGACTTGAGGCAAGTCCCCTAGATCTCTCTCAGATTCTGCCCGAGCCCCTGTATATGTGGGGGGGTGGGGGGGTCCTCGATGCCATCCCTGCCCGGCGTCCTCCCCAGGGCTGGCCGTGCTGCGGACCCCCGAGCCGCTGGCCCTGGGCCACTGGCACCGCGTGTCCGCGGAACGTCTCAACAAGGACGGCAGCCTACGCGTGAATGGCAGACGCCCCGTGCTGCGCTCCTCGCCCGGCAAGAGCCAGGGCCTCAACCTGCACACCCTCCTCTACCTCGGCGGCGTGGAGCCCTCCGTGCGGCTGCCCCCGGCCACCAATGTCAGCGCTCACTTCCGCGGCTGTGTGGGCGAGGTGAGGAGTGGCCTCCAGAGGAGGGGATGGGAGGGGAGGGTGCAGACCGGCCCCTCTGCCTGCAGCAAGCCCAGATGCCTCCCCTCGGGCCTCAGTTCCCTCCTCTGAGAATCGGGGACAACCATGCCTCCTCCGAAGGGCCTCACTGAGCGGTGACTGCACCGACGGTGGTCCCTGGCACACAGGAGGCGTTCGGCTTGGCTTCCTCCCTCTCCTGCGCTAGAATCCCACGCTACCACTCATGCTCCAGCGCGGGTCCCCTGCTGTCCGCCGGGCCACCTGGCCTCTGCCTCCTGCCTACCCAGAGCCCCTCCACGTCCCTGTGCCCGCAGGTGTCAGTGAACGGAAAGCGGCTGGACCTCACCTATAGCTTCCTGGGCAGCCGGGGCATCGGGCAGTGCTACACCAGCTCCCCGTGTGAGCGCCAGCCTTGCCAGAACCGTGCCACGTGCATGCCTGCCGGCGAGTACGAGTTCCAGTGCCTGTGTCCTGACGGCTTCAAAGGTGTGAGAGCCTGCCCGGTCCCGGCAGGGGGGGACGCGGGGTGGTCGGCGGCCACTCTCGCCCGCGCCCGCTCACTGCGCCCTGCCCCACAGGAGACCTCTGCGAGCACGAGGAGAACCCCTGCCGGCTCCGCGAGCCCTGTCTGCACGGGGGCACCTGCCAGGGCACCCGCTGCCTCTGTCCCCCCGGCTTCTCTGGCCCACGCTGCCAGCAAGGTAACTGTCCTGGCTTCTCCCCGTCTGCCTCTTGGGGCCCTCTGGGGCCGGGCGCGGTACCCACAGTGTCTGTGCTCACCGAACGCACCCCGCCTTTCCTCATAGGCCCTGGACAAGGCGCAGCCGAGTCTGACTGGCATCTGGAAGGCAGCGGGGGCAATGGTATGTATTTCCTGTGGCCAGAGAGGCATGGCTCCTCCCTGGCTTCCGGTCTCTCCGCCCCTCTTCCAGGCACCCCACACCCTCGATTCTGGCCTGGAAGCAGGACAAGCCCACATGAGAGGCTCACTGGGCACAGGGACAGAACCAAGAAGAGCCCAGCAACACAGAGCTGGGTCCTGCCCTGTACTTACTGGCTAGGTGACCTGGGCCGGCCCTTGAGCCACTCTGACCTCCGTTTTCTCCTCTACATTAGTGCGTTCTGCCAACAAACTATTGTGTGCTCGTCCTTGCTCTGGACGCAGTAAATATAAGATGAATAAGGCAAGACCTTCCTTCCCAAGGATTCCACAATCTATTTAAAAGCAATCATAATTTTTTATTTATTTATTTATTTATTTTTTTTTTTATAATTTTTTATTTTTTTTTAAGGTTTTTTTTTTTTTTTTTTTTTTTTTTGAGAGACATAGAGACAGAGCATGAGCAAGGGAAGGGCAGAGAGAGGGAGATGCAGACTCCGAAGCAGGCTCCAGGCTCTGAGCCATCAACACAGACCCCGACGCGGGGCTCGAACTCACAGACCGTGAGATCATGACCTGAGCCAAAGTCGGCCGCTTAACCGACTGAGCCACCCAGGCGCCCCCATAATTTTTTAAAAAAAGCAATGATGGTTGAAAAAAAATCAGTGCTTATTGAATGTCCGCAGACACTGAGCTTACTGCTTCGTAGACACCCATCTTATTTGTCACTAACACAATAGGAGACGTAGCCGTAGAGGGGGTAGGAGCGTGCTCTGAAGCCAGCCTGCCTGGATTCAGATCTTAGCCCTACGACCTACTCGCTGTGTAACTCCGGTGAGTCACTCAGCCTTTCTGTGCCTCAGTTTCTTCGTGCGTAATATAAAGAGAAGTAACATCCTGCCACAAGGGTTGGAGAAAACTTTGCATCAGGTTAAAATTATTTAGTGTATGAAAAATGCTGAGAACGCCGTCTGGCCCGCCCGCCGTGGGAACAGAATGTCAGCTTTTGTTAGCTAGCATCGGATCTAAGTCCTAGGATTGCTAGGGAGCTCTATGAAGTGAAATGGTGCTTGCAGCTGGCTGTGAAGCCACTGGCACCGCGACCGGCACGTAGTAGGTGCTTAAATGTTAGCTGTTATCATCGTTTGGTGGAGGGTGGCAGAGTGTCCCCTACCCTGGTAGGTCCTCGGGGACCAGCGCTGGCCTGTGGGTTGCATCGGAGCAGTCAGGGATGCTGGAGCCACACACAGTATGGATGTTGGGGCCACAAGGGTCCAAAGCAGGCTTCCCACTTCCTGGGCAAGTCACTCACCCACCTGAGCCTGTCTTCCCGCCTGCAAGATGGAGGGAACACAGAGATTCCGAGCCTCTTATGTGGCACTGACCTAGGTGACCAGCCGCCCCGGCTTGCTCAGGACTAAGGGTTTCTCTGGACATGGACTTTCAGAGCTAAAGCCAGAACAGGACTCAGCAAATAGGGACGAATAGTCACCCTATCTGGACCCTATTGACAACATAAAATAAAATGCATAGGATTTCAGAGCAAGCCAATTGACTGGAATAAGGTTATCAAAACATGTAAAACTTGCGGATTTGTGACCTAGGTGCTTCTTTATTAACACATTACATAGCAAGCCCTGGTGGTGGTCTTAACAGCTACTGCAGCTTTAACAAGCATGGACAATGTTCTGAAATATTTGTAACTACTGACATGCAGTAAGGTGACCTGCTAGTGACAAATCACAGGCCCCGTTTTGGCTTCTTGCCTACATGCATACTGGAAGGAACTGCTGCATTTCTGTGAGAAGCGAGTGACGGTGGAGCCACAGGGCTCCCCCCTCCAAGTTCACAGTCCCCTGACTTCTGTCCACCGCCCGCACGGTAGCGCACGTCGGGGTGGAGGTGGGGGGGTCCTGGAGCCCATGCGGTGGCCGCTCCACGCAGGCCCGCAGGTGTCTCACCAGCCCCGCGCCGTCCCGCAGATGCCCCTGGGCAGTACGGAGCCTATTTCCACGATGACGGCTTCCTAGCTCTGCCTGGCCGCGTCTTCTCCAGGAGGTGAGACGGGTGCTGGGGGAGCCCGTGGGTCCAGGGAGGGGAACGGGAATCTAGGACTTCTTCCCCCTCACCCTCCTCTCCACCCCCAGCCTGCCCGAGGTGCCAGAGACCATCGAGCTGGAGGTTCGGACCAGCACGGCCAGCGGCCTCCTGCTCTGGCAGGGCGTGGTGAGTGTGGGCATCCGGCCCGGGTCACAGGGTTCTCAGCCTCCTGGCGGGCAGGGCCGTGAGAGAGAGGAGGGCGGAGGCTGCAGCCGTCAGGGGCCTTGGCTCTCCAGGCTGGGAACCCCAGCGACCCTGTGCTTCCTGGGCAGGATGTGGGAGAGGCCGGCCACGGAAAGGACTTCATCAGTCTCGGGCTTCAGGACGGGCACCTTGTCTTCAGGTAGGTCCAGGCACCTGGCCCTTCCTCCCCCTCCCTGGCCTGCCTCACCCCCTCAGTGGCTTCCCCTCTGCTCGGTGCTATGGTTCCTCCCATGCAACCCGCGGCACCCCAGCCACACACACCAACCACCACGTGCCCCAGCTCACGCTGTCTTGGGCCTATGTGACCACAGCTACCAACTGGGCAGTGGGGAGGCCCGCCTTGTCTCTGAGGACCCTATCAATGATGGCGAGTGGCATCGGGTGACGGCGCTGCGGTAAGGGAGTCCACCTGGGCACGAGGGTGAGGGGCACCGAGTTCTGGAGTGGGACAGGACGCCGCCCACCGTGTGCAGGGAGGCAGGCTTCGAGCTCTAGGAGACAGAACTTGAAGCCAGGGTGGGGGGAGAGCCCGTGAGCCGGAGCAGACTTCCAGGGCAGGACAGAACTCCCTGGGGGTGGCAGGCAGGCACCCTAAGGGATGAATGAAAGCCAAGCGGGGTGCCGGGAAGCTGTGTTTGTGGGGCTAGATCTCATCCAGTGGGGGAAGGAAAGAGCTCCGAGCAGGGGGCACGCAGGGCGGGGACTCGGAACTGGTGGTGAGGAGCCTGCCCCCGTTCACCACAGAGAGGGCCGGAGAGGCTCCATCCAGGTGGACGGTGAGGAGCTGGTCAGCGGCCAGTCCCCAGGTCCTAACGTGGCCGTCAACACCAAGGGCAGCATCTACGTCGGTAAGTCCCGGGCTCCGGCCTCAGTGAGGCACCCTCCTCGGGGCCAGGGAGGGAATGGGGCACCTGCAGAGCCAGAGCCTTCCTCGTCCCCCCCGCCGGGCTCCCCACGCCCCCGCCCCGGGCTGACAAGCCCGGTCGTCTCATCCCCGCAGGTGGAGCTCCCGACGTGCCCACGCTGACCGGGGGCAGGT
Source organism: Paguma larvata (assembly GCA_030068075.1). Taxonomy (NCBI): domain Eukaryota; kingdom Metazoa; phylum Chordata; class Mammalia; order Carnivora; family Viverridae; genus Paguma; species Paguma larvata. Next base: position 15,675,379 of record CM057833.1, on the reverse strand, counting down.
TCTCCGCGGGCATCACCGGCTGTATCAAGAACCTGGTGCTGCACTCTGCCCGGCCTGGCGCCCCGCCCCCACAGCCGCTGGACCTGCAGCACCGCGCCCAGGCGGGGGCCAACACGCGCCCCTGCCCCTCATAGGCAGCTGCCTGCCGCACACGGACTCCCGGGCAGCATCCCAGCCCCACGACGTCGAGTATATTATTATTAATATTATTATTATGAATATTTTGTAAGAAACTGAGGCAATGCCACGCTTTGCTGCTACTGCCCTGGGCTGGACTGGAGGGTGGGCACGCCACCCCCCACACACAGACGCACCCGGGCAAAGCCGCAGGCTGGCAGGTAGGGGAGGTCGGATGGGAGCTGGTGCCTCAGAGGGCTGCCAGGACTTGGGGTCAGACGCGGTGGCTGACTGGGCTCAGAACTGTCACCACCAATAGAGCCCCCCCCCCAAGTAGAGCTGGGCCGTCCAGTTCTGCAGCCCTCGGGCAGGCCCCCAGTCCTACAAGAGCCAACCACAGCCTCCAGCCTGGTGCCTCACCCGCTACCTGGAGCAGGGGGCATCGCGATCGCCTGTGCCACCCTCCTCCGGGTGGGAAAAGCTCTTTAGTGCCAACTGTGGAACAAAAGGCAGCTCACCCCTGGGCAGGCAACCCCACCCCTGCCGGCCCATGTCCCAGCCCCCTCCACTTCTGCCTGGCCAACCGAGCCACCTGCCCCTGGCAGCCTCCCCCTCCCACCGAGTCCTCCTGGACACCCACCCCCCACACCCGACACCTGTCCAGGGCCCCTGCCTCAGGGGCTGCAAGGGAAAGTCCACCCCGACTCTTACCAGGAGCTGCTAGGGGCAGAGCCCAGCACTGAGAGGGTCTCCCCGCCCACAGCAGGCCACACCCCCCCACTGACTGATCTGGAAGTGAAGGCCCAGGGGACATGGGGGGAGGAGGGCGTCGTTGGTGGTTGAAAAGAGTTAGTGCCTTGCGTGGGGGATGCCGGGACTCACGGCTGGGAGGGACAGGAAGGGGACATGACAACCCCGCCCCATCTGTGGGAGTCTGAGGGCCCAACTGGGGGCGCGTGCCCTCCCCACCAGCAGCCCACAGATATGGGGTCGGGACGCCTGGCCTCTGTGTCCTAGAAGGGACCCTCCTGTGGTCTTTGTCTTGATCTTTCTTAAATAAACGGTGCTATCCCCGCCAGAGCTGTCTCCTGTGCCTCCGATTAGGGCTGGACGCGGTGGCGCCGGAGGGTGGGCCAGGGCGGGGCAGAGCAGGGCAGGCGAGGTCTGGGGGTGGAGCGAGGCCCCTGCTCCTTGCCCTTCACGGACCCAGCAGAGTGCCCGCTGCTGCCCGAGCTGTAAGGCCGGTAGCGCCCGTGTGCCTCGCGACAACCAGGCGAGGCAGGAGTCCTCCATTTTCCAGAGGAGCAGACTGAGTCTGAGGGTTAGGTCACCCGCCCAAGGTCACCTGGCCCTCCTGGGGTTGGGCTAGCACCCTAGGTCGGTCTGACCCCAGAGCCCACCCTCCTTTCTCTGAAGCCGCAGCCTCTAGGGATGTCCTCCCTGCCCCTGCGAGGCCGGCCTGCTCGGCTGCAGCCCCCCAGGAGCCACCTGGCCGGGACACGTGGAACAGACAGTGCAGCCGGGACAGAGGCCGCAGGCAGCAGCCCGCCAGGCCAGCCGGCTGGAGGAGCCGCAGCACCAGCGGAGGCCCACGAGGAGGCCAGCAGAGGCCAGGACCAGCGAGGAGGCCAGTGCCACGCCCTGGAGCCGGCGACCTGCAGAAGGAAAGGGAGAGTCCTCTCAGGCCTCAGCCTGGGCCTTCTGCCCTGTCCCTGTCACCTAGAGAGGGACAAGTGTGACCTTGGTGGGAGGAATGGGATCAGGTGGGAACCAAGAGCCACGTACCTCCCGGAGGAGCCGCCGTGCCCCGCCGTTCGGGGGCCCGGCCGGCCAGAGGGTCCCTCTCGACTGCCACCTGGAGGGGGCCTGCAGACCCGAGAGCTGAGGAGAGCAGCAGGGGCCTGGAGGTGTGGCCGTCTGTCCCCCCTGCCTGGCTGGGCACCAGAGAGGGACCTGCAGGGGGAAATAACAGTAACGCCCAGAACTCCCAAGGGCTCGCCTTGGCCTCACTGGACCCTCCCTCAACCGCTCTGAGTTTGTTACTGTTAGTATTTCCATCTTACAGATAAGGGAAATGAGGCACAGAGAGGTTAGGTCACTTGTCTAGATCACAGAGCAGTGACGGGGAGGACTTGAGCTCGTGTGGCCCAGCTCCAGCGCCTGGGGTTGACGAGTGGAGCTACTTCTCAAGAAGAAGGTGTATCGGGGCGCCTGGGGGGCTCAGCTAGTTAAATGTCTGACTTCGGCTCAGGTCATGGGCTCTGGGTCGGTCCGGGAGTTCGAGCCCCACGTCGGGCTCGGTGCTGACAGCTCAGACCCTTGAGCCTGCTTCGGAGTCTGTGTCTCCCTCTCTCTCTGCCCCTCCCCCACTCATGTTCTGTCTCTCTCTGTCTCTCAAAAATGAATAAATGTTAAAAAAAAATTTTTTTTTAAAGGAGGAGGATGTATCTGTCTTGAGCATTTTCTGGGCGCCGGGCGCCGTGCTGGGCGCTGAGCTCCTTAGTTCGCGACACCTCTGAGACCCTGGGTTTCTCATCCCCGTGTTACAGATAAGGAAACTGAGGCACAGAGAGGTCCATTCTTCCACTCATTTGACTACTATTTCTTGAGCATCTACTGCCCCCCCAGGCATTGCCCCAGGGACGGGAGGACCCGGCAGTGCAGAAATAGACAAACCCGTCTTAGGGTGCGGAGACATGACACAAATTATGTCGTGTCACATGGAGAGGGGCTATGGAGAGAGTAAGAGGGAAAAGGGACAGGGCAGGTTGGCTACGGTCAGGGTTCTTTCTCACCGTGGTGAAACACATACAATGAACCGTTGTAACCATTTTTAAGCATACCGTTCAGTGGCGTTAACACATTCACATCGTTGTGCAACTCTCGCCACCGTCTCCAGAACGGCTGTCATCATGCAAAACTGAAACTCTGTCCCCACAGCAGCGCTGACACCCCATCCCCCTCCCTCCAGCGCTCTGACAACCACCCTTCTTCCGGTCTCCCTCCCTCGGCTTAGCTCATTCCACAGTGTCCTCAAGGCTCCTTCCCATGTCGTATGTTCATGTGTGTATCTGAGTCTCCTTCCTTTTTAGGACTGAATAATACTCCGTTGTGTGGACGTGTCCTATTTTATTCGTCCATTCACCCGTCGGTGGACAGAGGGCGCTTTGTGAAATAAAGGGGCCAGGAGGGAACTCACTGAGATAGTTCAGTGGAGATGTACAGGAGGCCGAGGTAAACCCCAGAAAAGCTTCGGGGCAGGGATGAGCTGAGCCCAGGCCGGAAGGCAGGACAGGGACGGGGACTGGAGCTGGGGGCCGCAGCGGAGGGGGGGAGGGAGCCCCAGGGAGGTGGGGAAGGCCCAGAGGAGCCACAGGACAAAAGGAACGGGGCCTGTGGGCTTCGCAGAGCTTTGCTTCTGCTGACAGATGAGGCGTGTGCAGGGTTCTGAGCGCCGGAGGACGTGGGCCAAGTGTTTTCAAAGGCTCCTCTGGTGGGGAGTTCACCCCCCACTCCGCGTGCGGCCCACAGAGTGCCTTCTTCCAAAGAGGACGGCACAGAAGGGGGAGGCAGAAGACGGAACAGTGGAGAAGCCTCGCAGACACCACCTGCTGCTGGCAGTGTGTGCTTCGGGTACGGGGTGATGAACAGGACGCTCGGCCCCGGGCTCCTCCTCCCGGGAACCCGTGACTCCAGTCTCCTCATGGGAAGAACCTCGCATTCTGATGATGCGGGTGGCGCGGCCACGGGCTGAGAGGAAAGGAGGGGAGGTGACAGCAGTTCTGGCGAGCAGGGGACGCTAGGGAAGAGCCGGTCGGGGAGGGCTGTGCATCAGGTGTTCGGTTTGGGGCAAGTTTGAGATGCCGCCCACACCGCCACATGGAGAGATTGCGTAGGAAGGTGGGTGCGTAACTCGAGTTCAGAGACGAGTCCAGCTGGCAATGTAATATAAAGGAGACCACAGGGGAATGGGCGTGGAGAAGGCTGGAGGATAGGAGGGTATAGGAATGGGACACAAAGCACAGAGTGCCGGGGAGATCATGAGGAACCTGCAAAGTAGACTGAGGAGTAGCTTGGCAGGTAAGTGCGTGGGGTCCTGGGAAGCTGGCCTTCACCCTTCAGCTAAATGGTTTTTTGCAGTAAACGACCTGTTCAACAGTACACAGCAACTCTGTCTGCAGGCTGCAGCCTCTCAGATTCACAGGAAGGATCTTCCTGAGTGATCTATTTTGGTCCCCGCTGTCCGCAGAGATCATTCATTCCTGGTTATGTTACTCCCTGAGTCTATGACTCTGGGTAAGTCGTTTCTCCTCCCTAGGCCTCAGTTTCCCCATATGTAAAATGTGGGAGTCAGACTGGATCAAGGGTTTCCAAAGTAAGTCTTGAAGGTCCAACTCGGGTCGCTTGGTGGCACGTCAGTCGGCCAGGGCCTGGGCCTCCATGTCCAGTTAAATAGAGGACCGCTCCTTCGATGGCTTGGACCTCTGTGCAAAATTCCCCTTAGGAGAACCTTCCAGCACTGAAATATCCAGAAGCAACTGGATTTGATCCTCTCCAGCATCGTTCCGGCTCTCACTCGCTCTGACCCTCAGGTCGTCCCGTCTACACAGATTCCCCACTACCGCTTCACCTTCTCTCCTGCCACGCCCCTGCCTCCGACCTCCCCACTGATGCCCTGCCCCAGGGAAGGGCGTTCAGCCCCAGCTCCCCGCCCTGCTGTTCGGTGGGGCCCAGGCCGCACCCATCACTGACCTCTGCAGTTGGCCGGTGGCCACGATGCCTGGTCACTACCGTCGCCACAGTTGTCCACACCCCAGCGATCGCACACCAGGCTCGAGGGGATGCACCTGCCGGTCCGACAGCGGAAGTAGGCACCGCAGGATCCTGGGGCCGAGAGGGGAGGCAAGAGATGAGGACCCTGACCTGGCCGTGACTCGAAGGGGCGTGCGGCCCTGCAGTGAGGGAACGTGGGAGCTTCGGGCAGGAGAGAGCATGGGCGGGCATTCCGCGGGAGACAGGTGCCCGGTCACAAGGACGTCGCCGATGGCTAACACTTACGGAGGCCCCCTTGCATGCCGGGCATGGTTCTAAGTACCCCACTCGCACCCTGGCCCGTCACTGGGATAAATAAGCCCGTGGGATAAACACTGGCACTCACCCCATTTTAGGGATGAGAAGGCAGGCCCAGGGAGGTTCGGTCATGTGAGCAGGACCTCAGTCCCGCGCTCATAAACGCTGTGGCTCACGGTGGGTGTGCGGGTGTGTCTGCACGCGGGAGCGCACCTGCAGTGTCCCGGCGAACCTGAACCCTCCCAGCGAATCCTCGCTCGCGCCGTGGCACGGGCGTCAGTTCTGCCTGGCATTCTCTCCCCCCAGGGACTGCACGGCTCATCCCTTCCCGGGCTACACGCAAACGTCACCTTCCCTAAGCTCCACGTGACAAGGGCGCGCCACCCGCCCCCAGCGCTCCGACCCTCCTCGTCCTGATTTCCACTCCTCGGAAGCGCTCACCACCTCTGCGGGGCATGGGCTCACTTGACTATCTGGGTCTGGTCTGACTCCCCCACCGCAACGTCAGCTCAGGGAAGGCACGGACTTCTGTTCTGTTCTTTGCTGTTTCCCGAGAGCCTAGAACAGCACCTGGCACGTGGCAGGTGCTCCGGTAACATTTGTTAAATGCGTGAGGACGCACGCCGGTGATGACCTGTACGGCTCCGGGCACGGGGTGTGCGGAGAGGGCGGCTTACCCAGCGCCCCGTCTTGTGGAGAAACGCTGCTTCGGGTGGGACTGACCAACCCCGTGGCTCAGGGACGGGCGTGGGAATCGGAGCATTCCGTTTCCTGGCCACGGGAATGGACACGTGATTCACGTGACTAATCCGAGTTGGCCCCGAAACTTCTGCTAGAACCGTTAAGAAAAGACGCTCGCTCTCTATTTCCCTGAAGTTAGAACTGTAACGGTGACCATGGCCTTGGAGCTGCAGGGTCATCTTGGTGCCAGGTAGAAGGAGAAGCTGCCTGAGACGGAGGCCAAGCAGACTCCCACGATGCAAAGACAGAAGAGACAGAGCCCAGATGCCATTACGTAAACTGCTGGATCCAGCTGTACCTGGACTGACACCTCATATCCCAGTTATAGCCCCTCCCATTCTCCTTAGGCTCAGCAGAGTTGAGTTGGGTTTCTTTCGTCTACAAATCAAAGCGACTAATAAATAGGTATATAGATGTGAGAGTCAATATCTGTGGAAGAAAACACGAACGGTGCGGTTGTGTACGGGTGAGTGCTAGTGTGAGAGTGTGCGCCTGAGCCAGACAGGGTGTGCCTGCAGACGGGAGTGACTGGGACTGTGTGTGTGGCCTCAGGATGTGAAATGAGCCTTTCTTCCTTCAGATGACGAGACTGATCTAAGGAAGCCAAGGCGGCGATCGGGCCTCACCACTGCCACCTGCTGGCGGGAGGCCAGTGCTGCTAAACACAGAGCAGCTGCGACGTTCCTGGGTCCCTGGCTGACGGCTGTGCCCTGCGAGAAGGCAAGGTCGCAGGGAGAAAGGGAGAAGTGAGAAGTTAATTCTCGAATTTGCGTGTCATCCTTGCGCAGGGGCCATGCTAATCTTCTCTGTATCGTTCCAATTTTAGTATATGTGCTGCCGAAGCGAGCACAAGAGAAGTTAATTCTCAATCGGCCAAGTGACTGCTGTTTATGAAACAACGTCACAGGCCCCTGGGCATGCTACGGTCTACAGGAGCCAGAAAGGGGACCTCGGGCACCATGGGGCTTGTCCCTAAGGATTTAGGGTACAAATTTCAGGGTGTCCAACTTCGGCTCAGGTCAAGATCTCAAGGTTCGTGAGTTCAAGCCCCACGTCAGGCTCTTTGCTGTCAGCACAGAGCCTGCCTCAGATTCTCTGTCCCCCTCTCTCTGCCCCTCCCCCCCGAAAATAAACATTAAAAAAACAGAGTACAAATTTCATACAGTTCCTCCCAGAGTCAGACACCCCTATGGGGAAGAGAGGGAGAACTTAAAATCCAAAATCGGACCAGGCATAAGGCCAGGGAAGAAGAACGGTGGGCCTGGGATATTCCCCGACCAGCTCGGTGTTACTGGGCTTCCAGCGCCCGGCACCTGGAGGTCGAGTTCTTGGTGAACCTGCACAGCCCCTCGGAGACCGCCACGCACTCAGAGCACTCACGTCCCATATTTAATCCTCCGGCCTGGGGGCGTCTGGGTGGCTCACCGACTCCTGGCTTGGGCTCCGGTCACGATCTCACCGTGTGTGAGTTCGAGCCCCAAGACAGGCTCTGTCCTGACAGGGCGGAGCCTGCTTGGGATCCTCTGTCTCCCTCTCTCTCTCTACCCCTCCCCTACACGTGATCGCTCTCATAAATAAATAAACACACCCTCCGGTATGGATGTTTTGTCAGAGTTGGCAATTAAGCTTCTGTGTGGTCTTGGAATCCTCTGAACTTTGGCAACTCATCTGCCCGCCATCACCGGACACAGCCTCTGCTGCGACAAGTGTCCCCAGTCCTGGGGAGCCTGGCAGGACTGAGGCCTTGAGCTCAATTTGAGTAAGGGGACATGCTCTAGGTGTCACAGCCCAGCCGCTCCGTGTGTGAGCGGGGAGGGAGGCCTGGGCGCTTTCCTCAACTTCCCGGGGCCTGTTTCCCATCCCTGAGTGTGAGGACAAGACGGGCCTGGTGTCGCTGGGAGGAACAGACAGACCCCGCATGCAAACGGCAAAGGCGACGCTTAATACATTATCATTACTTAATATCCGTTCTCTTTCCTTGCGTAAGTGGTTATCTGTCACTCACAGTCACCAAAGTGTGACTGTGCCCCGCCCCCCGTGATCATCCGAAGGGCTGACCCAGAATGGAAGAGCCTTGTGTGAACCTGAGAGTGTGCGAGTGAGTTGTAGCTAAGTGTGCAAAGCGGTCCTGTGTGTGTGAGAGGTGCGTATGGCATGAACCATGTGTGCGAGTGTGCCGTATGTGAGGTCTGTGGGTTGTGTGTTGCACTGTGCGTGAGGCACGTGGGTGTGTGAGGTGTGTAAACGAGCACAAAGTTGTGGGTTGTGTGCACACGTACGACGTGCGGGAGTGTGGGTGTTGGGTGTGAGGTGTGTGGGGTGGTGTGAGTGAGCGTGCAGGGTGCATGAGTGTGGGTGTCGGGTGGGAAGTGTGTGGGTGTGCGTCGTGTGAATGAGCGTGCGGGGGCGTATGGGGGGGTGGGGGTGGGAGTGAGAACTGTGGGCGGGTGACTATGTGTGTGTGCCTCCGGGGCTGATAGGAGGCAGGCTCCACGAGTCCCTGGAAGTCAGAGCTCCGGGGTGGCTCTTCGGGTCTGGAGCGGCTCTCGAGGCCGCCGGTCCCCTCCCCACGCCCCTCCTAATCCCCGCCCCTCCTAGGCCCCGCCCCAGCTCCGGGCCCCGCCCCCAGCTCCTAGCGCCGCAGGTGCTGCCCGGGGAGCGCCCTCCCGCCCCAGCTCGGAGGTCCGGGGCCCCGCCCGCCCGCAGCCCCGACGCACCCAGCCGGAAAGAGGTGACTTCGCCCACGAAGTCCACGCGGGGCTGGCGGCCTCTGGTGAGCAGGCGGAGGCCCAGGAAGGGCCCGGAGGACGCCACCGGGGCGGGGATGGTCAGGCCGCAGAGAGGGGCCCCCAGCGCGCGGGGCGCCCCCGGCGGGCCCTCGTAGAACTGCAGGTAGGACCCGGGGGCGCACGGGTCGGCGGGCGCCGGCGAGGAGGCGTTGGGCGCGGGGGGCGCCGCGGCCCAGCTGTAGACCAGGAAGAAGCGGAACTGGAAGCGGACCCTGTCGCCGGGGGCCGCCGCCCGCATCCAGAGCCCGCAGTCGGTGTCGGGGGCCACGAAGTAGAACCGGCGCGAGGCGGAGTGCGAACGCAGCAGCAGCCCGTCCCCCTGCCACGTCTGCCCGCAGAGGTCCACCAGGTCGGCTGCGGGGACAAGCACGGACTCTGGAACCGCGCGGCCTGGATCTGAGCCCCGCCCGCCGTGCGACCCCAAGTAAGTCCCCCCGCGCCTCTCTGAGCCTCAGTTTCCTCCTCGGTAAAATGGAATGATTGCGCGATCTCAGAATTTTCGTGAGGATTAAATAACCTAATTCAGGTCCTCAAGCTCTTACTCTTTTTTTTTTTTTTAAGTTTATTTATTTTGAGAGAGAGAGCATGCACACGCGCATCGGGGAGGGGCAGAGGGAGGGAGAGAGAATCCCAAGCAAGCTCTGCACTGTCAGCGCGGAGCCTGCGCAGGGCTGGAACTCAGGAACTATGAGATCATGATGGGAGTTTAACCAACTGAGCCGCCCCCTCCCCGCACTCCGGGCGCCCCCTCAATCTCGTATTCAAAAACTCTAGGATATGTTTCAGAATTTTCCAGATTTTAGAAAGAAAAGGCGGTCTACATGCAGGATATAATGTTGCAGCCCTCAATGACCAAATGCCTGTTCGAGAGCAGTGGGAGGGACGGAACCCTAAGCAGGGCAAATGAAGGCAAGAAACAGCCTCCCATCAGTTCGTCAGGAAGTCCCAGTAAATTAGTTAAGAAAGTTTCGGTTTTCAGAGCTTTTCATATCTTGGCACTGAAACTAAAGGCCCGGGGACACACAACGGTTCTGTGCTGAGCACAGAGCTTGGCCTCTAACGAGTGTTACCCGAGTGTTGGCTATCATCAGCCTCTTATTGGAGGATGGGGCAGACACAGCCTTTCCCTGTTGCTTCTTGCTAGAACAATCTTAACATCTCTCAGCTGCCAGCCCTCCTGGTCCTTGGCCCAAACCAGGTTTTGTAACCCTGATTCTGTTTGCAGGGCTTAGGCATTGGTATGTGACCTGATTCTGGCCAGTGAGACTGAAGGAGTTTGCTGAGGGCTCCTGAGAACGGATTTCCTCTCTGATTATAAAAAAGAAAAGGGATACAAGGGTGGCTCAGTCAGCTAAGTCTGACTTCGACTCAGGTCATGATCTCATGGTTTGTGAGTTTGAACCCCTGTTGGGCTCTGTGCTGACGGCTCAGAGCCTGGAGCCTGCTTCACATTCTGTGTCTCCCTCTCTCTCTCTCTGCCCCTTCCCCTGCTCTCTGTCTCTCTCAGAAATAAGTAAACATTTAAAAATAGAAATTTTCTTTTTTAAAAAAAGAAAAGGGAGAGCTGTGTGATGAGGACCCTCTTTCTTCCTGCTTGTGAAAGCGGTTGACTGAGAATGCAACAGCCAGCGCTGCAGCAGCCATTTTGCAAAGACGAGGTCATGAGAATTCCGGAGCATCACTGACAGGGTTGAGCTGCTAAATCAACCATTTCTGGAATTCTGTATGGCTGCTTTTCTTAACTGAAATAATAAATGTCCTCTTAAGGACATGAGTTTGGTATCTGTTACTTACATCCCGAAATATCCTCACTGGTACCGAGTTGTCGTGAGGACTGAAGGACATAAAGCATAAATAATCAAACTAGCTCTGAGTTTCGTAAGGACAGAGAAGAGGAGGTGGCTTTTCTGGTGCATGGTCGGGGCACGAGTGGGTCTTGAGGACCAGCCAGGATGTGGGTTTTGGGGAAAGAAATTCACCAGCAGGGCTCAGGATGTGGGAGCATTTTCTCAAAGCTGCAGGGACCTGGTAAAGCCAGAGCATGCCCCGGGGGCACACAGGGGAGGAGTTTCCAGGAGAACTGAGCGCCTTCTATGTCCAGGCGCTCAGTGTCTGGCACATTTATCTCATATGCACAATAATCGTCCCTTATTCCCATTTCACTGCTGCAGACACTGAGAGGTGAAGCAGTCAGTGATCTCAAGGGTGAAACTCCAAGGAGAGGCAGCGAGAGGGTGACCGCAGGGTGTCTGACCTCAAAGCCCGCAGTGTTGTCCGTGCCCCGCCCCCCCGCATACACCCCAGCCCCCTGCTTCTGGGTGACTTGGAGTTCCAGCGTTCCAGAGGGAGTTGGGGGGTACCAAGCAAGACCAGGCACAGGGGTTCCCAGCCTCCTCCAAGTCCAGGGGTCCCAGCCCATCTTGGGGAAACGCAGTCTCTAAGGGTGGTCGGACCCGAATCTCCTGCCCACCTCGGCCAAGCCCCCGCGCGCCCACCTGTCTCCAGAGCGGATGCGGCCAGGGCGGCCGTCCCCAGCAGGAGCAGCCTTTGGGGCAGCGGCGGCAGGCAGGCCTCCATCCCGGCCCTGCCGTGGCCAGCGATGGGGCGGACCTGCAGGATCTTCAGGTCGGGGTCTGTGGGGAGACCAGGGTGGGGGGCGTGGCTAAGCCAGCAGAGAGGCTGGCGGGACGCAGGAGTGAAGGGACGGAAGCCCACCGGCTCTCTGGTCTCTTCACAGTGATCTTTGCGCTCCGGATCCGGCTTCAGATCAGGATTGTGTCCAGGGTTGCCACGGAGATTGGGGGCTGAGGCTGGAGCCTGGGGAAAGACGGCGGGGGAGATGTCCGCTTACCCCACGCCAGACAGGAACCGGGAAACTCAGATCCGGGTCAGCCGCAAGGCTTCTGGGAGGGGGACCCACAGCCTCAGAGACCTGCCGCTCTCGGGACGAGTTGGCATCTCGCGGCCGAGCTTGAGAGAGGTCCAGGACGTCCCGGGGCCGCCCTGAGGGCTCCAGAGAGGCAGCAAGTGATGAAGGAGTTCATTCTACTACCGAAAAGTATTCCTACCTCCGGGCCTTTGCACTCACGGTTCCCTCCCACCTGGAACGCTCTTCTGCCGCAGCATTCCATGGCTGGCTTCTTCGGGTCTCTTGGGTTTCAGCTCACATGTCACCTCCTCAGACCACGCTTCCCGGACCACCTCTCAATCTAAATTAGTGCTCTCCCTCCTTGTCACTCGGTCACATCTCCCCCACTTGATTATCTCAGCGCTCACCTGAACTGTGTGGCTTCCTTGTATCTCGTGTGTATTATCCGTTGGCCCCCGACTAGAAGTGCGTTCCGCGAGCGTTTGGTGATCTGCGACGCCCCGGCTCATACACAGACAGCACCTGGCACGGGGCAGGAACCCAGAAAATCAGAAGAGATGCGTAGGATTGCACGTGATTTCCCCTTCGCTGGGTCTGACTTCCCCGTGTGCGGGAGAAAGAGCAGGGACCATTTCAGGTTTTTCTAAAAACTTGTCATTAGAACAGTTTTTTTTCATGGGGCGCCTGGCCGGCTCAGTCAATAGAACATGCGACTCTTGGTCCTGGCCGGCTCAGTCAATAGAACATGCGACTCTTGGTCTCAGGATTGTAGATTTGAGCCCCGTGTAGGGCATAGAGATTACTTAAAAATAAAATCTTAAAAGAAATTTTTTTTTTTCAGAATGTTTGTTACGTGGAACATTGATACATTAAACTGAAACTTTTTGAGTCTTAGTTTCCTCATCTGTAAAATAGGGGAATGATAGTTCCAACTTCACAGGGTTGTCATAAGGGTTCAGTAAGTGGATACAAGTTGGGTACTTAGAACAGTGTCTGGGGGCGCCTGGGTGGCTCAGTCAGTCAATCATCCAACCTGGGCTCAGGTCATGATCTCACGGTTCGTGGGTTTGAGTCCCGCATCGGGCTCTGTGCTGACGGCTCAGGTTCTGTGTCTCCCTCCCTCTCTGCCTCTTCCCCACTCATGCTCTGTGTCTCTGTCTCAAAAATAAATAAAACATTTTTTAAAAATTTTAGAGAAGAAATATCATACAGTTGTTATCACATAAGTGAGAAAAGAGTGTGCAGCCAAAAAAGTGGGAGAGCATTACAGAACTCGGCCAGGCAGTCGATCGAGAACAATCGTTATGGTTTTGGATTTATATTGTTTTAACTTTAAAAATTGTTGCGAGTTTTTCTCATTCTAAATAAATGCTTTCAAGTCTAGTTTTGTGTTTATAATTTATTTTTTTTAATTAATGTTTATTTATTTTTGAGAGAGAGAGAGAGATTGCGCATGAGTGGGGGAGGGGCAGAGAGAGAGGGAGACACAGAATCACGAGAGATTGCGCATGAGTGGGGGAGGGGCAGAGAGAGAGGGAGACACAGAATCCGAAGCAGGCTCCGGGCTCTGAGCTGTCAGCACAGAGCCTGATGTGGGGCTTGAACTCACGGACCAGGAGATCATGACCTGAGCCGAAGTCGGACACTTAACTGTCTGAGCCCCCCCAGGCTCCCAATTCCATATTTTAAAAGAGTGCCCTCGAATCATCTATGCTTCAGGACCCACAGAACCTGGCCCTCAGGAATCTGATTGGTAGGGTCTTCAGACTAAGCACATACATAAACAAACAGAAAACAATCTTTAAATAAGTTATAGTCTTTCCTACAACAGAACATGAGGTACCTGGGGAAGTCAGGAAGGGCTTCCCAGAGGAGGACATTGCTGAGCTGGGCCCTGAAGGACACAGGAGTTTCCATGCAGGAACCGTACTAAAAGTATTCCAGGCAGAGGACTCAGTATTGTCACAGTCACAGGGAAGTCCTTAGCTGGTGCGGCTAAGCCATGTTGCCCGGAAAAATAGAGAGGAATGACAGTATTAACAATGTTACTTCTCAGGGCGCCTGGGTGGCTCAGTCGGTCTAGCTTCCAGCTCTTGATTTCAGTTCAGGTCATGATCTCACAGTTTGTGAGATCGAGCCCTGCATGGGGCCCTGTGCTGACAGAGCGGAACCTACTTGGGATTCTCTGTCTCTGTCTCTCTCTCTCTCTCTCTCTCTCCCTCTCCCCCCCCGCCCCTCCCCCACTGGTGTGTGCATGTGTGTGCACGCACGCCTTCGAGCTCTCTCAAAAATAAATAAGCATTTAAAGCAAACAGGGGCACCTGGGTGGCTCAGTCAGTTAAGCGTCAGACTTCAGGTCATGTGCCGACAGCTCGGAGCCTGGAGCTGCTTCGGATTCTGTGTCTCCCTCTCTCGCTCTCCCCCCCTCCCCCACTTGTACTGTGTGTGTCTCTCTCTCAAAAATAAATAAAGATTAAAAAAAATAAAAATAATAAAGCAAACAAACAAAACAAACAACAAAACAACGTAACTTCTCTTCCCCTTGACCAGGCTTTGTGCCCAGAATATCCCTACTTTTCATGAACTCGGGACAAACTGAATGTGGAGACCGCTTTTGAATGTTCACAACATTCCAGGCTCCGGCTACTAACGTGTCACATGCTTGATCACACATAATCATCACAAGGACCCCACAAAGAGGGCGTTCTTATGGGCCTCATTTAAATGACGCTAAGTCCGAGCCCAGACAATGGTATTAAATAAGGTGAGTAAGTGGAGGAGTAGAGTATCACCCCCGGTCCCGTTTCCTGGCTCTGTGACCTTGGGCAAGTGACTTCACCTCTCTGTGCCTCAGTTTTCTCATCTACAAAATGAAGACAATACTAAAGTATCTTATTGGCTTATTGGGAAGACTAAATTAAAAGAAGGATGTAAACTCCTTTTCCAAATATCACTAACCTCTATTTTAGGCGTTAGAGATATTTCGGAGAACAAAATAAACAAAGATTCTTCTCTTGTGGAACTTATATCCCAGTGCAGGATAGATGAGTAAAGTGTATGCTATATTGAAGAGTGATAAATATTCAGAGGAAAAAACATAAAGCAAGGCGGGGAGACACGAAATGTCTGAGAGGCTGAAATTTTGATAGGAAGGCTTCACAGAGGCCTCACAGAGAAGGGTCTTTTGAGGAAAGATCTGAAGGAAGTGAGGGAGCCAGCCATGGGGCTATTTGAAGTAAGAACATGCTAGGCAGAGGGAAGAGAGAGTGCAAAGGCCCTGAGGCAGGAGCATGCCTGACACAAACAACAATAGCATGGAGTGAATGCAGTGATGGGAAGAGTGAAAAAAGATGAGCCAGGCCATGCAAGGCCCTAGTGGCCGTTGTAAGGACTTGGGCTTTCTCTCTGAGACAAGAACCACTGGGCAGGACCAGGTGGGAGGCTATTTTAATGAGTCTAGAAATGATGGTGGCTTGGACCAGGATGGCAAGAGGTGCTCAAATTCTGGACATTATTTTGAAGGTACGGCCAGTGGGATTTGCTGGCAGATCAGATCTGGGTGTGAAGGAAAGAGGAGTCAGGACGGCATCCCGGCCTCCAGCCTGGGGGGGGAAGGACGGTGCCGCCGCGGCTCGGGCGGGGGAGGCCGAGGACTCAGCATCGGACACGTTCCGATTGAGGTGACCGCTAGAATTCCCACTGGAGGTGACGCGCGGTGGTTGGATCTCCGAGTCTGCAGTTCGCTGGGGAAGTGTGGGCTGGGGGTAGAATTTGGGGAGCAGTTGGCATGCGGATATCATGTCAAGGCACAGGCCGGGGTGAGCGGGCCGCGGGAGTGAGCAGAGAGAAGAGGAGGGGGCCGGCGAGCTTGGGCGGTACCCCAACCCTTTACCTGGGGGAGTGCAGCTGGCATCCAAGGATCTGGAGGAAAACGTCCCCTAGGGGGCAGTCAGAGCCAATATAAGGATGTGGACCCTTGCTGTGCGTTCTAGAAACAGCCCCTGGGACGCCCTGGGAGGCCCCTCAGCTTAGAGGCTGGAGATGGTGGCAGCTCTGTCGAGAAGCCAAGCGTTTGCTGGGTGAATCCTAGGTGTCTTCCCTCCATGTTTGGGTTCCCGTAGGAAAGGGCGATTGTCCTGCCCAGTTGACGTGCCTCGATGATTCCGTCCAGTGGGCCAGCAGCCCCGCTCCGGGTCTGGAACACAAGCTGATGCTTCTGCACTTGGGCGCGTCCCGTCTCATCGGCCGCATTCTTTCCTGCAACTTACAGTTCGGTGAGCCGCTGGTCCGTAGCTGCTCATCGATGCCCATTCCACGCCCGGGGCCTTGAACACCCTCATTCCAGAAAAGCTCCAAGGCGGGTATAATCAGCTCCTTTTATTTTTTTTATACGAGATTTTTTTAAAGTTTATTTTTGAGAGAGACAGAGACAGAGACAGAGCAAGCAGGGGAGGGGCAGAGAGAGAGGGGGAGAGAGAGAGAATCCCAAGCAGGCTCCGCAGTATCAGCACAGAGCCCAGAATGGGGCTCGAACTCACACACAGTGAGATCACGACCCAAGCCAAAATCAAGAGATGGTTGCTTAACCAACTGAGCCACCCAGGCACCCCTAGTCATCTCCCCTCGAAAATAAGTAAGCATTAAAGACAGATTTCCTGGGGCACCTGGGTGGCTCAGTCAGCTGAGCGTCTGACTTCAGCTCAGGTCATGATTTCACAGCTCATGGGTTCGGACCCCGTGTGGGGCTCTGTGCTGACAGCTCAGAGCCTGGAGCCTGCTTTGGATTCTGTGTCTCCCTCTCTCTGTCCCTCCCCTACTCGTATTCTGTCTCTGTGTCTCAAAAATAAGTGTTAAAAAAATTTTTTAAGACAGATTTGCTTTTTTTTTTTAATGTTTATTTTTGAGAGAGAGAGAGAGAGAGCAAGAGGGAGAGGGGCAGAGACAGAGGATCCGAAGCCAGCCCTGAGCTGACAGCAGCAAGAGCCCAATGCAGGACTTGAACCTGCAAACTGTGAGATAATGACCTGAGCCGAAGTCCAATGCTCAACCGACTGAGCACCCAGGTGCCCCAAAGAACTTTTCTGATACAGAAAACTAGCCTGATAGAAAAAAGGGGTTGGGACATCTGGCTGGCTCAGTAGGTAAAGCATGTATGTAACTCTGATCTCAGGGTTGTGAGTTCAGTCCCCACGTTGGATGTAGAGGTCACTTAAAAATGAAATCTTGGGGCCCCTGGGTGGCTCAGTTGGTTGGGTGACTGACTTTGGCTCAGGTCATGATCTCGCGATCAATGAGTTCGAGCCCCGTGTCGGGCTCTGTGCTGACAGCTCGGAGCCTGGAGCCTGCTTCAGATTCTGTCTCCTTCTCTCTCTGCCCCCTCCCCTGCTAGCACTCTGTCTCTCTCTCGAAAAATAAAAATAAAAAAATTAAAAAAAAAATGAGGGGCGCTTGGGTGGCTCAGTTGGTTAAGTGGCCGGCTTCGGCTCAGGTCATGATCTCACGGTCTGTGAGTTCGAGCCCCGCATCGGGCTCTGTGCTGACAGCTCAGAGCCTGGAGCCTGCTTCACATTCCATATCTCCCTCACTCTCTGCCTCTCCCCTACTCATGCTCTGTCTCTCACTGTCTCAAAAATAAATAAACATTAAAAAAAATTTAAAAAAAAAATGAAATCTTTGGGGCACCTGGGTGGCTCATTCAGTTAAGCATCTGACTTTGGCTCTGCTGGTGACCTCACGGTTCAAAAGTTTGAGCCCTGCAGTGGGGTTCTCTGCTGTCAGCACAGAGCCTGCTTTGGATCTTTGTCCTTCTTGCTCTCTGCCCCTACCCCCCACTCTCATACACACACACACTCACTCTCTCTCTCTCTCAAAATTAAATAACCTTAAAAAAATGCAATAAGTACAATTGCCAATAAGTCAGAACTTACACAAAGGACATCCTGAAGTTACCCTGAATTATGGTCCGGGGCAGGAGCCAGTGGCCTAATAATTTGGTGCCCCGGATGGAAAACAAATAATTGTCTCCTAACGGATCATCAGTATCGAGAAAACCAATATGGAGGAACATCCATCAGGTCTGACAGTCTGACTCCTCAGGAGATCATGTCTCAGCATCTACAGAGGGAAAACTCAGGAAGCAAAATACAATCAAAAAGTAGATAAATTAACTGGAAAGATAACATCAGCAATGGTTAACTGACAAAATGCTCGCTAGACGGGTCCCCAAGCAAACGGACAGTTGGGCACAAACTTATCAATCAGACGATGAAGGGAGAGACTTAGTCCTAAAACAGCACGTGCTAAAACATTGTCAACTCCGCCAGCCTTTTCCGTGTCACTTGACAACAGAAAAGGGGGGCACACGATTTGAAGAGCCAGCGGGGGATGAATCCGGTAGATGGAACATGCTGGAGCCGTGATCGCGTCACTAGGAAAGCAGCAATGGCCGCGGTAGATCCTTCCTCAGGACTGGGGTTTACGTAGACGCTAGATCCATAATACGAGACACACAGACACTTACTGGTATCTGTGGAACCCCCTAGGCCACAGGATCAAGCCAGGACAGTAAGGACGTGCGTCTAGGGAAGCGAGAAGAAAATCTTATGCCTCATAATCCTACAGAAGCAAGAATGGTTAAAAAAAAAAAAAAAGTTTAATGGGTTACTAAGGAAACACCTAAATCTAGCCTGGGGTGAAATAAATAGAAAATGGAAGAGTGTTCTGGCAGAATAAATTCTCTAAGTTACGGAATAAACAATGATCCTGACACCCTAGAGCTATTCAGACAGCCAAAATACAGTCCTGTAGGGGCACCCGGCTGACTCAGTAGAGCACGCTCTCAGGGTTGTGAGCTCAATCTCCACATTGGGTATGGAGTCTACTTAAAGAAAGAGTACAGTCCTATTGTCAACCTTAAAGACATTAAACATTATTGAGGAATAAAAGTACAAATACAAGATTCTTATGTTATCTCTTTCAAAATAAAAAAGCACTTACTTTGGGGCACTTGGGTGGCTCCGTTGGTTAAGTGTATGACTCTTGATTTTGGCTCAGGTCATGATCTCATGGTTCATGAGATTGACCCCAAGTCGGGCTCTGCACTGACAGCATGGAGCCTGCTTGGTAGTCTCTCTCTTCTCCCTCTCTCTGCCCCTCCCCTGCTCATGCACGTGCGCTCTCTCTCTTTCTCTCTCTCTGTCTCATAATAAATAAATAAACTTAAAAAAAAACCAACAACAAAGAATTTCCACTGACCACCCTCAATGACTTCATTGTAACCCTCCTGCTTATCTGACAGTATGTACCCCGGTTCACCTGTGAATAGACTGACCATAACCTATCAGGTTGACTTCACAACTAATTGCTAAGGTGATGAACACCTCATTTGGATCAAACCAGGATCGGATATGGACCCATGGACACTTCACAATAACTAAAATATATCTTATTAGGGGCACCTGGCTGGCTCAGTCACTAGAGCATGCAACTCTTGATCTTGGGGTCGTGCGTTCAAGCCCCACGCTGGGGGTTGAGATTACTTAAAAAAATAAAATTAAATACATCCTCTTAGCCCAACGCCTACCATCATGAGAAAGAAAGAAATGGTCCAAGTTTGCATGGAAGTAAAGCAAGCTATATGACCCTTCAAGATGGCCCGAATGAGGTTGACATCATCGCAAAGGATGTTGAATGGGGAGACTCACCCTATCAGAGAAAAATCACCGAGAACAGAGGACCAGACATAGACTTGGTGGGCCTGAACCTATGCTTCAAACCTCACCTTACCTGCATCTACTAAGGGTAGACCCAACAGGAATGATTACGCCTTCCTTAAGAGAGGCAAGCGAACTAAGAGATGAAGATCTATAGCAACATCATCAAAGGATCCACGGGCCGTTAGGAAGAATTAAAAACAGAACAGACATAAGAGTGGATATCACAAATGCTCACAGACGCCGGGCATGGGAAGCTGAAGAGAAACGTGGTACAAAGATGTGCTTCGGGCACCTGGCTGCCCAGTCGGTGGAGTGTGTGACCCTGGATCTTGGGGGAGTAAGTTTGAGCCACACATTTGGTATAGAGATTAATTACAAATTAAAAAATAGGGGCGGCTGGGTGGCTCAGTTGGTTAAGCGGCCGACTTCAGCTCAGGTCATGATCTCACGGGTCTGTGAGTTCGAGCCCCACATCGGGCTCTGTGCTGACGGCTCATAAGAGCCTGGAGCCTGCTTTGGATTCTGTGTCTCCCTTTCTCTCTCTGCCCTTCCCCTGCTCACACTCTGTCTCTATGTCTCTCAAAAATTAAATAAACTTTAAAAAAATATAAATAAAAATAAAATAAAATAGAAAAAAAATTAAAAAATAAAATGGGGGGGGGGCACCTGGCTGGCTCAGTTGGTTAAGCATCTGACTTTTGATTTCTGCTCAGGTCATGACCTCAGGGTTGTGAGATGAGCCCCGTGTGGGGCTCGCTCTGCACCGAGTGTGGAGCCTGCTTAAGACTCTCTCTCACCCTCTAGCACTCATGCGTTCTGTATCTCAAAAAGAAATAAATAAGAATAAAATCTTTAATGATGCAATGGATGGAGCTTCGTCTCTCTCCTTGCTTGGCAAGACTCTGTGCCTTGGACACTTTATGGGACTCTTGACATAACCTTGGGGATTGGATACATTGCAACGTTATCAAATACTGAAGGAATATGCTTGTTTGTGATGATTAACTTTTTATAATTTTTTTAAAGTTTATTTATTTACTTTGAAAGAGAGAGAGAAAGAGTAAGCTGGGGAGGGGCAGAGAGCAGGAGAGAGGGACACTATCAAGCAGGCTCCACACTGCCAGCATGGAACCCGAGGCGGGGCTCAAACTCATGAACTGTGAGATCATGACCTGAGCTGAAATCCAGGGTCAGAGGCTTAACCGACTGAGCCACCCAGGCTCTCCGCTGTGATTCTAACATTGAGTCAGGTCTGTTGCAAAGCATAACAGAGTCAGGGTGTGAACTGTGGGAGCAACTCTGTTTGTAAATTATGTCTCAGTTTTGGCCACCGCTTCTTATTTATTTATTTAAATGTTATTAATTTTTGAGAGAGTGTGCAAGTGGGGAAGGAACAGAGAGAGACAGAGGATCAGAAGCAGGCTCCATGCTGACAGCGGAGAGCACGACTTGGGGCTCGAACCCACAAACCACGAGATCGTGACCTGAGCCAAAGTCAGATGCCCAACTGACTGAGCCACCCAGGTGCCTCTAGTTACATTTTAAAAATAAACTCTATCCCCAATGTGGGGCTCAAACTCATGACCCCAAGATCAAGAGTTGCATGCTCTATCAACTGAGCACAGCTTCTTTTTCATTCCAGATGTAAAGGGTGCCTGCATCCCGGTGAGGTCCAGCTCAGATCAGGTCAAAATATTAGTGTTGCCTCACTTGCACTTCTGTAAAACCTACAGTCCAGTGCTGAGGTGGCAAGAGCCAGTAGGTGCAGTAATCGTATCAAAGACCAACATATTCGGGCTTGCTAAGTTGCCAGTAACCAATCAGAGCCAAGAGTGAGAGCAGCAACACACAAAGAGCACGATTATAAACAGTGTAGTAAGTTGGATATAGTGGCCACCCAAAATTCATGCCCCCCCAAATCTCAGAATGTAATTTTATTTGGAAATAAGATCTTGGGGCGCCTGAGTGGCTCTGTCTGTTAAGCATCTGACTTCGGCTCAGGTGATGATCTCACCGTTCCTGAGTTCAAGTCCCGCATTGGGCTCTGAGCTGACAGCTCGGAACCTGGAACTCGCTTCAGATTCTGTGTCTCCCTCTCTCTCTCTGCCCCTTCCCCACTCACACTGTCTCACTCTCTCAAAAAATAAACATTAAAAAAATTAAAAAAGGAAATAAGATCTTTCTAGATGTAATTAGTTAAGATGAGATGCTAGATTAGGGCGGCCCTCAGCCCAGTGACCAATCTTTGTAAGAAGAGAAGCCACACAGGGGCGCCTGGGTGGCTCAGTTGGTTAAGCGGCCGACTTCAGCTCAGGTCATGATCTCATGGTCTGTGAGTTAGAGCCCCGTGTTGGGCTCCTTGCCTATGGCTCAGAGCCTGAAGCCTGCTTCAGATTCTGTGTCTGCCTCTCTCTCTGCCCTTCCCCTGCTCATGCTCTGTCTCTCTGTCTCTCAAAAATAAGTAAACGTTAAAAAAGTATTGTTTTTTAAATAAAAAACAATTTAAAATAAAAGAGAGACAGCACACAGAGCCATACATGGAGGGAAGGCCCTGTGAAGATGGAGGAGGAGAATGGAGTTACTGCCACAAGCTGAAAACACCAGGAGTTACCAAAGATGGAAAAGGCAACGTAGACTCCTTCCTTGGAGCCTTGAGGGGGCAGCACAACCCTGCAGGTAGCTTGAATTTGGACTTGCAGACTCCAGAACTGTGAAAGAGCAAATGCGTTGTTTTAAGACACTCAATTTGCAGTAATTTATTATAGCATCCTTAGTGGCAGAATTGGATGTATGCAGACATGGAGGTCTCCATGATAAGATTCCTGATCCTGATGTCACTTGCTCCCAAAGCAAGAGTACACACTGTCCTTCACTCCTAACGCGGGAGGGTCGGTCTCTGGTCAAAGGATCACGTCAGATCCAATCCACGGTGATGGTCTAGGTAGTGGCTGAGGAGAAAGAGAAGGAACGTTCGTACTGAGAAGGTGACCACCACACCAACCATCTAGAACTTAAGGCACTGTGGCCTTTTACCCTACCTAGTGTGGTGTCTCTCCCGGTTGGACGGAGGCCCCCAAATATGGGGCGACTCCACTGGGTGGAAGCCAGCAGTGACCAGTGAAAGGATTCACCTGAGTAGAACATAGGCAATAGAGGTTTATTGGATACACCTGTAAAGGGAGGTGCTGGTGGGCGATGGGGCGGTGGGTGGAGGCTGTTTTGTTTTTTTTTTAATATTTATTTATTTTTGAGAGAGAGAGAGAGACAGAGCACGGGCGGGGGAGGGGCAGAGAGAGAGGGAGAGACAGAATCCAAAGCAGGCTCCAAGCTGTCAGCACAGAGCCTGACGCAGGGCTTGAACTCACAAACGGCGAGATCATGACCTGAGCCGAAGTCGGACGCTCAACCGACGGAGCCACCCAGGCGCCCCTGTTTTTAAAGGGGGAAGAGGCGCCTGGGTGGCTCAGTTGGTTAAGCATCCGACTTCAGCTCAAGTTACGATCTCATGGTTCATGAGTTCAAACCCTCTTCAGGCCTTCTGCTGACAGCGTTGAACTTGGAGCCTGCTTTGGATTTGGTCTCTCCCTCTTTCTCTGTCCCTCCCCATTCACACTCTCTTCTCTCAAAAATAAAACATTAAAAACAAGGGGGGATGAGAAGGTATTGGGATATACACAATTTTCCCTTTTTTGGTAACTCTGCCTGGTTGGAAGTAGGCCCATCGGTTAGTTAGGTCCTATAGATATTTTGAGGTGGGTTCCCCGATAGGTCATACCGTGTTTAGGCAGATGGTCACTGTGGGCCCTTTCTACATCCCATTGCTCAACCCTGTGGACTACAGGCAGCCTCTACACCCAGAAGGGACTGTGTGTGTGTGTGTGTGTTGGGGGGGGAGCTGGTGTATTAATAGGGAGATTTATTCTAAGTGTCTAAGACACTGTTATATTAGGTAATCCTTTATTATATTGAGTATCTATAATATACTTTTCAGAAGGCTACCTGTGGTCAGACCCCATGTTACTACATTTTAGCCAATGGAGTTCACGTACCATGGTTCACCGAAGGCCTTATCTCCTCCCTCCACTACACTGGCCAGTGAATCACTCCCGGGTACACCAGTTCACACGTGGATGTCGAAGGGAGACTCAGCTCCAGAATGCGACCACACGTGGGCCGATCCCAGTGGTGGCAAGGAAGTGTCAGTATAGCATCTTCAGCGTCCACAGGAACGGTACTTCACGGATGAGGCAGCCCCCGCCCACGCGTCCTCAGGTGGTGACCCGTTCCACCCCGTCACTTCCCTTTTCGGCTCGGTGTTTTCCCCTTTCTTCCCAGTCTTGGAAACATGATGACAATAAAAATCTGCTTGAGGGCGCCTGGGTGGCTCAGTCGGTTAAGTGTCCAACTGGGGCTCAGGTCATGATCTCACGGTCTGTGAGTTTGAGCCCCGAGTTGGGCTCTGTGCTGACAGCTTGGAGCCTGGATCCTGCTTCGGATTCTGTATCTCCCTCTCTCTCTGCCCTTCCCCCGCTCATGCTTTGTCTCTCCTGCTCTCAAAAATAAATAAACATTAAAAAAAATCTGCTTATGCTTTTTGCATGCTTTGTGAGTCTACCTAGATTTCAAGCCTCTTTCATCTAGGAAATAGAATCTACTTTTTTTTGTTTGTTTGAGAGAGTGCGTGTGCACGCCCACATGAGCAGGGGAGGGGTGCGAGAGAGGAAATCCCAAGCAGGCCCCTTGCTGTCAGTGTAGAGACGGACTTGGGGCTCGATTCCATGAACCATGAGGTCATGACCTGAGTGGAAATCAAAAGTCAGACGCTCAGCTGACTGAGCCACCCAGGTGGCCCAGAAAAAGAATCTACTTTTAACCATACCTCTGGAACTAAAACAGTAATCCTTATTCAGACTGATGCGCATTCATTATTTAGCTATTTCTTTTTGTTGCTAAATTTGAGAGGAGAGGGAGAGAGAGAGAGAGAGAGAGAGAGGGAGAGATTGAGCATGAGAGTTGGGGAGAGGGGCAGAGGGAGAAGAGAATCTTAAGCAGGCTCCATGCCCAGCCCAGAGCCAGACGTGGGGCTCAATCCTATGACCCCGGGATTGTGACCCGAGCCCAAATCAAGAGTCAGCCACTTAATTTGATTGAGCCACCCAGGCGCCCCTATAGTGTTGTTTTTTTTTAAAGTTTATTTATTTAAAACTTTTTTTTAAGTTTATTTATTTTGAGAGAGAGAGAGAGAGACAGAGCGCAAGCAGGGGAGGGGCAGAGAGAGACGGAGACTCAGAATCCGAAGCAGGCTCCTGGCTCTGAGCTGTCAGCACGGAGCCGGACTCGGGGCTCGAACCCACAAGCCGTGAGATCATGACCTGAGCCGAAGTCGGAAGCCCAACCACCCAGGCGCCCCTCAATAAGTTTATTTATTTAAAGGGCACCTGGGTGGCTCAGTCGATGGTGAACTGAGAAAGGAAGTTATCTCGGTGAAGCCGACATCGGGAAGATCACAGACTGGCATCTCGAAGACTCTGTCTCCCAAGTGCTGAAAATGCTTGTATGTCTCTGTAAGAAGAATGTGAAACAAGGTTGGTGAGTAGGCGCAGGTGGGCTCTGAAGGTCAGGTCAGTCAGTGCCCTGGGGTCAGTCGCTCCCGGTCTGGCTGGCTCAGGGCAGTCCTGGTTGCTCGAGGGGGTAGTTTTGGCTCACCTCAGGGGATGCTTTGCCTGCAGGGTCTTTTGCCTGAATTGAGAGAGAAGCTGGAAAGAATTTAATCAATTAGAAAGTACAGGCTGAGGTCAAAATGGAGGTAGCTGAAGTTCTCCTTCATTACTACTGTAACAAATCACCACGCTTAGCAGCTTCAAACAATTTCTAGTTCTGGAGTTCAGATGTCTGGGGAGGGTTTCACTGAACTGAAATCAAGGCGTGGGCAGAGCTGCATTCCTTCTGTAGAATCCATTTCCTTGCCTTTCCCAGCGTCTAAAGGATGCCTACATTCCCTGGCTTGTGACTCCTTCCACTTTGAAGTCAGCGGGGTAACAGCCTTTCTGGCTCTGACCATTCTGCCTCCTTCTTATCAAGACCCTGTGGTCACATCGGGTCTATTGGGGTAACCCAGGGTAATTTCCGCAATGTAAGATCTTTAACCAGATCACATCTGCAGAGTCCCTTCTGCTACATAAAATAACATGCACACAGATTGTGGGAATTAGGACATGGACGTCTTATTCTCTTTGGGCTTCCATAACAAAAATACCATACTAAAATAAAATAAAAATGAATATCATAGACCGGGTGGCTTATCAGTAACAGAAATATCTCTTAGTCGTTCTAGAGGCTGGGAAGTTCAAGAGCAAAGTGCTGGCAGAAGTGGCGTCTGATGGGAACTAATCTCCTGGTTCATAGGAAGCTGTCTTCTCACGGAGTCCTCATGTTGGTGGGAGGGCCGAGGGAGCTTTCTGGGGTCTGTTTTATGAGAGCACGAATCCTATTCATAAGGGCTCCACCCTCATGACCTAAGCGCCCCAAAGGCCCCACCTCCAAATACCATCACCTTGGGTGTGAGGATTTAACATGTGAATTTCTGCAAATAAGAACATTCAGTCTATAAAGATATCTTGGGGGGGGGGCATTATTCTGCCTACCAAGTCCCTATAGGTCATGAAGAGGAGTTTAGATTTTATTTAAAGTGTGAAATGACAAAAGGAAATGACATAACCTAATTTATGTTTATACTTCTTTTTTATTGACCGATATAAAAGAGGGCCCAGGATGAAGGCTGGCAAAACTCCAGCTGTAATGCTGTGACTTATAAAAGAAATATATATTTGGGGGGTGCCTGGCTGGCTTAGTTGGTTAAGCATCCGACTTGGGCTCAGGTCATGATCTGCGGTTTGTGAGTTTGAGCCCCGCATCCGTCAACGCAGAGCCCACTTCAGATCCTCTGTCCCCACTCACTCTCGCTCTCTCTCAAAAATAGACATTAAAAAAATTATAAATACATTTTTGGTCTTCCTCCATTCTTCCCAGAGTTCCTAAACTGTTGGAATTTCCTAATTAGAGTGATAAAGTTGTCTTTCGGTATTTGTAACAAGCCCCTTCCCGCCACTCCCGGCTTTATGTTAATGAGGTGGCTTTTGGAAAGCCCCAGGGTAATTTAAGAACGGGGGCTGGTTGACCTGAAAACCAATCATGATTAGGGGACTGGAGCTTTCAGCCTCACCCCCAGCCCCCCACCTATAGGGAACGGAGATGGAGAGCGATCATCAACGGCTAATGATTTAATCAACCCTGGCCGTTCAATGAAGCCTCCAGAAAAACCTAACGCTTGGGGTTCAGAGAACTTCCAGGCTGGTGAACAGTGGAGGTGCTGGGAGTGTAGCGTGTCCAGAGAGGGTATGACAGCTCTGTGCCCCTTCTTACACGTCCTGCCCTATGCCCCTCTTCCATCTGGTCGTTCCTGAGTTACATCCTTTTCTAATAAACTGTTAATTAGTAGTAAAATGTTTTCCTGAGTTCTGTGAATTGCTCTAGCAAATCAGTCAAACCTGAGGAACAGGTGATGGGTGCCTCCGACTTCTAGCCAGTTGGTCAGAAACACAGGTGAGAACCTGGATTTGCAAGTGGTGTCTGAAGGAGTGTGTGTGTGTACGCTCTTGAAGGACTGAACCCTTAACCGGTGTGATCTGATACGGTCTCCAGGCAGAGAGTGGCAGAATCGAGTTAAATTTGTAGGACAGCTGGCTGGTGTCACGGAATTGCTGGGTGAGTGGAAAACCCACACACCTGGTGTCAGAAGTGAATAGTCTTGTGGTGTGGAGGAGACACGTAGGAAGACGTTTTCATTTTACACTCGAGTTTAGAAAACCAATAGAGGAGGAGGAGCAGTGACTGAGGGAGCGGAAAACCAGGAGAGGACCCTGCATAGAAACCAAGAGAAGGACATTTCACGATGGTAGGAGCAGTGGCTGCAGTGAGCTGAGGGCTGAGAGAAGACTCCTGGATTTGGTAGCAGGGAAGCCATGCTAACCTTGAGAAAAGCAGGTGGAGAGGAGTGAGGAGGTCACAGGCCAGACTGGAGCTGGCTGAAGGGTGAACAGAAGAGGAGTACGTCACAAGACTCCAGACCTCAGCTGTCCGCTGCGGTAGCACTCCCCACACGTGGCTAGTGAGCCCCCGAATGAGGCAAGTTTCAAATTTTTTTATAAATGTTTTTATTTATTTTTGAGAGAGAGAGAAAGGCAGAGTGCAAGCAGGGGAAGAACAGAGAGAGGGAGAATCCAAAGCAGGTTCGAGGCTCTGCGCTCTCAGCACAGAGCCCGACGCAGGGCGTGGACTCCCGAACCGTGGGATCATGACCTGAGCCAAAGTCTGAGGCTTAACCAACTGAGCCGCTGAGGCGCCCCAAATGAGGCAAGTTTAAACTGAGATGGCCTGAAAGTGTAAAATGCACACATTTCCAAAATATGGTGTGAAAAAAGATGGAATATTTCATTAATATTTTTAAAATATTGATTTCCTGTGGAAATGCACACACTTTGGATATACTAGGTTAAAGATATTGGTAAATTAACTTTACCTGTTTCTTTCTACTTTTTAAAATGTGGTTACTAGAAAAATTTAAATTACCTTATGGCCTATTTTATATTTCTTTTGGAAAGTGCTAGGGGTAGATAATTCTTTCAAAAATTTTACTAAGGAGCCAAGAAATGGGGAGGAAAATAGATGACGATTTAACATTGCTGGCCATTCCCATCTTCTTGAAACTTTTCTCCCTAAGCTTCTCAGATACTCGATTCTTCTGATTCTCCTTATATCTAACAACTGTTCCTTCTGGATCTTCTTTCTAGGGTCCTTCCCGTTCCCAAAACTTACTAGGGGAAGGAGCAAAACTGCAGCATGTGGCTGTGCAGAAGAGCGCTCCAGGCAAAGGAAACAGAATGCAAAGGCCCTGCGGCAGAAATCGGCTTGGGTAGTTGCGTACAGGGAATAAGAAGACGGTGTTGCTGGAACAAGGTTGGGGGAAGGGAGACTGGTAGGAAATGAGGTCTAGGGAGTAAGGTAGAGAGGAGAGGGCCTTTGGAGCAAGACAGGAGGCAGGAAGGAGGGAGACAGGAAGTTTTTAGAGGTTTTTAAGCCAAGAAATGTCCATCTGGTTTACATGCAGACTATAATGAGGCAAGGGTGAAACCTGGAGACCAGTTAGGAAGCTTTTGCGGTAATCCAGGTGGGATTAGAGTGGTAACGGTAACCGGAGAGTGGTTGTGTTCTGCCCATATTTTGAAGGCACAGTTGACAGGATTTGTTAGCTGTCTTTCTTTTTAAGTCTTTATTTTGACAGATTGCGCACACATAAGTGGAGAGGTGCAGAGAGAGAGGGAGAGAGAGAATCCCAAGCGGTTTCTGCACTGTCAGTACAGAGCTGGATGCAGGCTTGAACTCACTAACCGTATCATGACCTGAGGCAAGGTCAACAGTCAGACACGTAAGCCACTGAGCCACCTAGGCGCCGCCCGGCTGACAGGATTTGTAAGGGGGACTGATGGGGATGTAAGAGGATGGGCTAAACCTGCCTCCAAAGTTTCTGGAAGGATAGAGCTGCCATCTGTTGAGATGGCAAAGATTTAGAAGGATATTTGGGGGCAACTGGAAGTGGAACCAGGATAGGTCCGGGCCCTGTAGAGTGTACTGCACATTGGAGACGCCGGGAAAGCAGCAGGACACACCAGTGAGGCATCTGAGGAGTGAGGTCAAGTCTGGAGACAGGAGTTTGGCGGTCATCAACACACGCTGGTATTGAAAGCCACAGGAGGTCACATCAGCCAGGGCCAACCTTAGCCTCTCACCCTTACAAGTTAGAGGTAATAGCAAACCAGCAAAGGGCACTAAAAAAGAACGGCCGTGAATCGGGGGAGAATGCGGTACCTTGCGATTGAGAAAAGGCAGAGGCTCCAGGGAGAGACTGAATAACGGTCCAGGTGCTTTGGGCCGGTCAAACAAAATCAAGTGTGAGCTTACTGCCAGATTTCAGTGTGACCTTCGTATGAGTGGTTTTGGGGGTGACAGAGACAAGGGCTTGATTTGGAATGAATTTAACGGCGATAGAAGAGGGGAACTGGAGAAAAGTATAGACAACTCTCTTCAGTTTTGTTACAGAGAGGGAGCAGAGAAACGGGGACAGTAGCAGGGGGCGGATGTGGGAGTCAAGAGAGAGTTCGTTAAACTTGGGAGAACTCACAGCACACTGAAGGCTGAGGAGAATCCTCCCGCATAGGATGAAGATTTCATGGTGCAGGACGATGTATCCTGCAAGCTTCAGGTTCACATCTGCTGTCCTGACACGTGTGTCCCTTGTGCATCCGAAACCACTTAGAAAAACAATAAAAATCAAAATGGTTGCACCAATGCTTCAGCAAACCTGGATTTTAAAGTAACCTTTCCCTCTCTTCAGCAAACGTGCCCTCCTCCCTTACCACCCTAAAGACAAGACTGGAGGCTGGTAGCACCACAATGCCTGTCAAAACCGGCCGGATCCTGTATTTCCCTATAATCCTCCAGCCCCTTCCTCTGGGAGCGTTTGCAGGTTTGTTCCTTTTTTAAATCTATGTATTAAAAAAAATTTTTTTTAATGTGTATTGGGGGGGGGGGCAGAGAGGGAGAGCAGGCCCCAGGTGCTGAGCTGTCAGCACAGATCCCAGTGCGGGGCTGGAACTCATGAACCGTGAGTTCATGACCTGAGCCGGAGCCGGACGCTTACCTGATTGAACCGCCCATGGTTTCTGTAACAAAACTGAAGACAGTTGTCTATACTTTTCTCCAGTTCCCCCCTTCCTATATGTGTAAGTTTATTTATTTCTGAGAGAGAGTGAGCACAAGCAGGGCAGGGGAAGAGAGTGGGAGAAAGAAAATCTTAAGTAGGCTCCATGCTCAGTGCAAAGCCCAACGCAGGGCTGGATCCCACGACCGTGAGACCAGGACCTGAGCCAAAAACAAGAGTTGAATGCTTAACTGACTGAGCCACCCAGGTGCCTCAGGGTTTCTGGTTTTGGAGGTCAGAGCCTGCTGTAGCCTCCTTTGCCTGGCAAAGCATTCAAGTTATGGTTCCTCCTTACCCCAAACTCTGTCTTCCCTTTGTATTTTGGCTCTGAAGCATGGAGGTTGGTTTCGGACCACACACCTAAAATGCAATACAGCGGACCCTTCCAACAACACAGGCGTGGACTGTGTGGGTCCGCTTGCAATACTCTTTTTTGATAAATACAGGACAATACAGTAAATGTATTTTTCTCTTCTTTATGATTTTCTTAGTAACATTTTCTTTTCTCTAGCTTGCTTTAAGAATACAGTCTTTAATACACAAAATATACAAAATGTGTTAATGGTCTTATCGGTAAGGCTTCTGGTCCACAGCAAGCTATGAGTAGTTAAGTATTTGGGGAGTCAAGAATTATACCCAGAATTCCCACACTGCTGGGGGTCGAGGTACAGCATACAGTGCAAGGCTCTATTGTATATTAAAAAGTGAAATCGTCATCTCCCTTCTAAACCTGCTTCTTCTGTAGTACCGATCTCACTTGGTAGAAACTCTTAATTACCCAAGTGAGAACACTGGCACAGAGCAGTGACAGCCTGGAGCACAATACAATTTCATCATATGCTAGGTGAGACCATGGACACAGGGAGCTGTAAGTACCAAGGAAAGGGCTATGAGCCAGACTGAAGGTCAAATAACAGAAAGGTGAATGGACCTTGGTTAGACCAACATCAAGTGGTAGCAATTCCACATCCTAAGTACCTTTCAAATTTGTCTCCTCATGCTGTTATCTATTATGAAATAGGACAACCTCCATTTTGACCTCATTACTACTTTCTAATTGATTCAGTCCTTTGCAGCTTATCTCCTAATTCTGGCAAAAGACCCTGCAGGCAAAGCATCCCCTGAGGTGAGCCAAAACTACCCCCTGAAGCAACAAGGGCTGCCCTGAGCCAGCCAGACCTGGCGTGATTGAGGAAGGCTGACCTGACCTTCGCTGCTTACCTGCTAGTACCCGACGACCTTCGTCTTACATTTTCCTTGTATAAACATAAACGTATTTTCAGCCCTTTAGAGACGGTCTTTGAGATGCTAGTCCATGGTTTTCCCCATGTTGGGCTCACAGAAATAAATTCCTTTCTTGTTTCACTACCACTACTACCACTCGGTGCTCTGCCTTTGGATTTTGTTAGTGGCCAGTGGCCGAACCTGGTCTGTTTGGGAGCCCCAGGGCCATGCTTTTATCCCCCACCCCTGTTACAATCACATTTCCCCAGTTTAGGCCTTCATTATCTCTGGCCTGTATTGGGTAGTCTTCTAAGAGGTTTCTCTACATTTGACCTTGACTCAAACTCAGAAATCTCCACTGTATCCCTCACAGGCTTTAAACCCTTCGAGGAATCTCTGAGATAAAGAGAAAGTCTTGGCCTGCCTCTCAAGGCTTACCTCTAACCTCTCCCTGTCTCGAATTTGTGTTCTCACACCAAGAAGTTTCTCTCTTCTGTGCCTTTGCCACTTATGGTTCCCTTTGTAATGGTGGTGCCTTTTTCCTATCCGGGCTAAGTTCTACTCATCTTTTAAGATGTGTTTAGGGATAACCTCTTCTAGTAAGCCTTTTGCCAAGTACTGCAAACCTTCCAAGGCTGGCAAGGGGATCTTTATGTTTTTACCCTCTCCCCTCACCTACCCCCCACAAAGCCTGGGGCCACGTCTGATCTTCGCCATGCTTTCAGCAAATGTTTGTCTAATGACTAGCACGCTTTCAGCTTCAAGTCCAAGGTTACCCAGCTGGTAAACTGCTGAGTCAGAAATTAGTGCTGAGACCCCTGGAGGGCTCTCATTCAAATGTAAAGTCCTCAAAACCTTCCCTCCAGCAGTGCCCTTTACAATTTGCAAAACGTTTTGATAAGGCTATTCTTTAAATCCTGGGGCAAGACTTGTAAAAAAAAAAAAAAAAAAAAAAAAAGGAATGTTTTTAAACCCGGGGGCTAGAGAAGAGCTTCAGGAAAGGACTAAGAAGTCATCTAAAAGAGAAAACAGCAGTCAGGAGGGTCAGCCAGATGCCAGAAGACCCTCCTGGCCAGAGAAACCCCACCCGGGAACCCTCACCCGCTAGCCCCCTCCACCTTGAGGACTACAAATCCCAGCAGGCCTCGCATCCAGTGAGTGACAGCACGCGACGCACGCCGGGACACGTAGTCCAGTTCTACTTCAGGAAAGGCCCAGAACGTCCCGTGACGTCAGGAGGACTCGGGAAAGGAGTCGGAACCGGTCCAGGCTCAAGTTTAATCATCCTCTAGAGAGCCGACCTTCGTTTTCTTTTTGGTGACCCGGTTTCAGGTCCTACCCCGCAGTCCAACGGCCCTATGATGTGCGTTGAGTAGCTTCTCGCGTGATCCCTTCAAGGTTAAGGGGAAGTACCAGAGAGCAAGAATAGGCAGCCTTTTGCCCTTGAGGAGCCCGCTTGTTAGGGTAGTGGTTCGCAGGACGCTACCCCGGACAGGTGCTCAGACGCTGCTTCCCCAGCAGCGCCGGTGAGGACGTGGCAACACAACCTCGAACAGGCAGCTTCCCCTTCCTCCACCCGTCGGGCTAAAGGCGCGGGAGGCGCAAAGACTGCTGGGAACGCGCATGCGCCCACCGCGGCGGGGAGTATACCTCCAACGTCTGCGGGCGCTGGGGGTGTCGGGTGTCGGCGGCGGCGCTTTGCGGCCAGTCGTGCGGGTCGGGCGCGGGCGGGCGCGGCGGCAGTGGCGCGCACAGGTGATTGACTGGCCAGCTGGCTGAGGGATCGCCTGGTCCCCATTGCTGGCAGGTGGCGGAGCCCATTTGGGCGGCGGCAGCGGCAGCAGCAACAGCAGCGACGGCTCGGCTCGGGAGGCGCTCTTCGGCCCAAGGCCATGGCCCCGCGGCTGCAGCTGGAGAAGGCGGCCTGGCGCTGGGCGGAGACGGTGCGGCCCGAGGAGGTGTCGCAGGAGCACATCGAGACCGCCTACCGCATCTGGCTGGAGCCCTGCATCCGCGGCGTGTGCAGGTGAGGCCCGCGCACTGGGCCTTGCGCCCCCGGTTCGGACTTCGGTAAAACCGGGCCGGGGTCCGGGGGTCGTATTGGGGGAAAGAGGACAGCAGCCAGCTGCGTGCATCTAGCGGGCGCGGAGAGGAGCAAGGTGGAGGCTTCCTCCTTAACGCCGTGTGAGCGACCTGAGTAACGCAGGCTTCCTGGGTTTTGTATGGAGGTGATGCTGCTATAAGCCCTTTAGAAAGGGTTCTGGGTTCTTATTTAGAAGATGGCGGTGGAAATGGTTGAAGGCAGGAGCTGAGAGCTCAGCAAACGTTGTTGGTTGTTGTAACTTGGCCACGGCTCGGCTCTTTCCCTTGTAGAAGGGGAACTTCTTGGAAGTGAGTTTAATCACAGTATATCTTTTATTACTGTTGACGCTAAGGCTTGGTCGTCTTAGTATTAATTTTGGATAGGGCTGATTTAGAAAAACGTATGGGTAACCTGCGTCATCGGTACCTTCACCCCCAGTTGACCTACCCTCTTCCGTTAATCTGTTTTAGCCTTTTTCCCCCCGCTTTTTGGCACCACTTTACCAAGTGCGAAGTTTGAGCTGTGTAAGTTCTGTCCTTCACTTCTGCTTACCCCTTGAATCTTGCCTTTCCTTTTAGTTCTGATTCTTAGGCATTGTTTCTGTCTCCTCTGTTTTTCCACCTTTTAACGCGGGAACTATAGTTTTTGTTCTGGAATGTTGTTGAATTGAGTTGGCCAAACCGGGCATGCTCAGTAGCTTTACTTCAGCACGCATTTAGTAAAAGGCTTTCTGGAGTTTTTAAGCGGCGAGACCCGGAAGGAATGGAAGTCAAGGTCTCACATTGGAATTTAAGTCTAGATTGAGAAGTGATTCAGGTTAGGGAGCTTCCATAAAGCTAACGAATAATTCTAAGTTTCGGGCGTCTGGCTTACAAGGAGGGCACAGCTGACTCCAACAGTAAATACTGGAATGACAGAGCCTGTGTATAATAGAATTTATTAACCTTCAGTTAGTTTCCCAACATAGATTTCAGAGAAGCCAAAAAAAGAAAAAAATACTCTTTCACTGTTAGAATTCTGATTTTAATGCAAGTAAGGGACTAGAAATTAGCTGGGATCCTTAAAAGGGAAATGTCATGAGAGTTTTAAGTTGCGGGAGCCTGGGTGGCTCAGTCGGTTGGGCGTCCAACTTCGGCTCAGGTCATGGCCTCACGGTTCCTGAGTTCGGGTCCCACACCGGGCTCTGTGCTGACAGTTCAGCCTGGAGACTGCTCACATTCTGTGTCTGCTTCGCTCTCTGCCCATCCCCCACTGGGGCTCAGTCTGTTTCTCAAAAACAAATAAACATTAAAAAAAATGTTTTTAAAGTTGCAATTGCAAGGTTTATATCTAAGCAGGTGTGTGTGTGTGTTTAGGGCATTGAGATATAGTTCACATATCGCACGATTCATCTATTTAAAAGTACTATCCAGTGGTTTTTGTTTGTATATTCACAGGGTTCAGCAATCTCCTCAGCCTGATTTTATACCATTTTGCCTCCCCACATCCGGCCCTTTAGCTGTTAGATTGGCACTCAGTCCTCCTCTGTACACCACCACCCAAGCTCCAAGCAACTACTGATCAACTTTCTGCTTCTCATTTTGCCTATCTTGGACATTTCATGTAAATAGAACCACAAAATATGCGGATTTCTCTGACTGACTTCTTTCACTTAGTGTAATGTTTTGAGGGGTCCGTGTTGTAGCATGTGTCAGTATTTCATTTTAAAAAGTGTGCAAAAGACACAAAATGTATTCTTTTAAAGTATAAAGGGGCAGGCGCCTGGGTAACTTAGTTGATTAAGTGTTCGGCTGGGGTCAATTAAGTGGCATACACCTTTACAACTCGTGCAGCCATCACCATTGGCTAGTTCCTGAACCAAAGGGAGGCTTAACTGAATGAGCCACCCAGGCGCAACCTCCTCTCCACCTTTTTAAATTTTTATTTTTTTTTTTAAAGTAGGCTCTACCTTCAATGTGAAGCTTGAACTCAAAACCCCTGAGATTAAGAGTCACGTGCTCTCCCTACCGAGCCAGCCAGGTGCCCCCAGAGCTTTTTCTGTTACCTTAAAGGGAGACTCCATATCCTTTAAATTTTCCCACTTCCCCTTCATGCCACCCCCTGGTAACCACTGAACTTTCTTTCTTTATAGGTGTCTCTATTCCAAATATTTCATATAAATGGGATCATATAATATGTGGTCTTTTTTCTTTTTTGTGTGACTTTCAGGTAGCATGTTTTCCAGTGTCTTCCATGTTGTAGCATGTATCGGTACGTTATTCCTTTTTGTGGCTGAATACTATTCCTTTGTTTGGATATATCATTGTTTATTCATCAGTTAATGACCTTAAAAAATTTCCCCCCAACTTTATTGACGATAATTGACAAATAGAATTACCTGTATTTAAAGTTTACAATGCAATGATTAGATACACCTGGCGGAATGATTACCAAGCTCAAGGTAGTTAACTTGATGAACATTTTTGTTACATCCACGTTTTGGCTGTTATGAATAGTGCTGCTATGAGCATTTGGGTACAAGTTTTTGTTCCAATACATGTTTTCAGTTCTTTTCGAGTGTATACATGCCTAGGAGTGAGATTGCTGGGTCATGGTGATTACGTTTAACTCCCTGAGGAACCCCACAGTTTTCTACAGCTGCTGTGCGGTTCATTTTACATTCCCACCAGGGATGTGGGAGGGTTTCAGTGTCCCTCCATCCTTGCCAACACTTGCTCTTTTCTGTTTGTTTGTTTTCATGACATCCTAGTGTGTTTGAAGTGGCATCTCGTTGTACTTTTGGTTTGCATTTTCATAAGGACCGATGAATTCGACATCTTTTTCTATGTTTGTTGGCCATTTTTCTTTGTTGCCAAATAATATTCCATTTCCTGTGTGTTCTACCACGTTTACACTTGACCTGAGCCAAAAGGCCGAGAAGCGATGACCACATTTATATATCCATTCATCAGTTGACGGACATTTGGGTTGTTACTACTTTTTGGTTACTACCAAGAATGTTTGTGTAGGGGTTTTTTTGCAGTTGTATTCTTTTATCTTGGGTATGTATGTAGGAATGGAATTAATTGCTGGTTCATAAAACTCTGTTTAACATTTTGAGGAACTGACAAATTATTTTCCAAAGCGACTGTGCTATTGTACATGGTTTAGACGAAGATTGTTTTTCTTACAGCCATCCTAGTGGATGTAAATGGTGTCCTTGTGGTTTCAATTTGCATTTCCCCGATGCCTAAGGTTGAGCCTCTTGTGCTTCTTGGCCATTCCTGTATCTTTGGAGAAATGTCTATTCAAGTCCTTTGCCTATTTTATTTTATTTAAAAAATTTTAAAATATTTATTGTTGAGAGAGCGGGAGCACAAGCAGGGGAGGGGCAGAGAGAGAAAGAGAGGGAGACACAGAATCCGAAGCAGGCTCCAGGCTCTGGGCTCGAACTCACAAACTGCGAGATCATGACCTGAGCTGAAGTAAGATGTTTAACCGACTGAGCCACCCAGGTGCTCCTCCTTTGCCCATTTTTATTATTGAGTTGTAAGAGTTCTTTCTTGGATACACATCCCTAATATTTGCAAAAGTTTTCTCTCATTTCTGTGGGTTTTCACGGTTTTGATGGCATTATTTGTAGTGCAAAACCAATTTTGGGGCAGTCCAGATCTTTCTTTTTCTTTCTTGCTGTTTCTGCTTTTAGAGCATGTGTAACCCGAGGTCCAAGCAATTTTTATATTAATACCAAAGTTTTCTTTTCCACTCAATTTCTCATTTTTTTTCTTGGCTTTTTAAAGTTTTTTTTTTTTTTGAGAGAGAACGCAAACTGGGGAGGAGCAGAGAAAGAGGGAGAGAAAATTCCTGGTAGGCTCCGCACCTCAGCACAGGGGGCTCGAACCCACAAACTGCAACACCACGACCTGAGCCGAAATCAAAAGTACAACACAACCGACTGAGCCTCCCAGGTGCCCCCGTTTTCTCCTTTTGTTTAAGCATTTCTTCTGACTCTTAGCAAGAAGAGACTAAAGGATTAAAGTAATGGTATCAATATCCTTTTTAAAAATGTTTGTTTATTTTGAGAGAGAAAACCAGCAGAAGGGCAGAATGAGAGGGAGAATCTCAAACAAGCACTACCCTGTTAGGCTCACCACCCTGAGATCACAGCCTGTGCCAGAATAGAGTGGGCCACCCAGGTGCTCCATCAATATCCATCAATATACTTTTTTTTTTTTATACTTTAGGTTCATGATTGTTAGGAGATTCCAGAGCCGAAGCCGTGTTTAGGTCTACTCAAAGACGGGGTGAATCAAGACTTTCATTTATATTTCTGAAACTGCTTAGTACAATCACAGATGAAAGCAATCTGTAATAAATCCTATATCCACAGAATTCTGAAAATATTGTGTCTTAATTCTTTTTTTCTTTAATTTTTAAGGTTTATTCATTATTTAGAGACAGAGACAGAGTGTGAGTGGAGGAGGGGCAGAGAGAGAGAGGGAGACACAGAATCTGAAGCAGGTTCCAGGCTCTGAGCTGTCAGCACAGAGCGCACCGTGGGGCTTGAACTCACAGACCTGTGAGATCATGACCTGAGCCGAAGTCAGATGCCCAACAGACTGAACCACCCAGGTGCCCCTTATTTCTTAATTTAAGAGCAGAGGTTTTGCTGACAAGGAGGGTGATAGTTAAGTAAGTTCCTTGCGTAACTGGTTAATTGGTTGGGTGGGAGCTGTGCATTTTTCATTTTGATCCATCTTGCTAGTTGCCCATCAGAAGGACGGTTCCACTTTACAGTCCTGTGTAAGAATGTCTTGTTTCCTCACACCATCACCAACGCAATGTAATCATACCTTTGATCTAAGAGGTCTTATGTGTTAATTTGTTGTGTGTCGGTTAAAATTTTGACAGGAATTTTCAGTCTGGACTAATATATACTTCTAGCTATGTATATAGAGTACAGTGTCTACTTTGTTTTCCTGAGGGAAACAGTGCTGATGATTGCTATAAAATTAAAGCAGTCTAGAAAGTCAGTATCATGCCAGTTTCAAAAACATTTCAGTGACTTCTCATAGCTCTAGTCCAAAAACAAGGATTTTATTTTTTAGTGGTCTCTACTGCCAACATAGGACTCAAACTTACAATTCCGAGAGAAAAAGTTGCATGTCCCTCCAACCAAGCAGCCTGGTGCCCCTGTGTTGTTTAAACAGGTGTCTGCGTTGCACAAAACGTGTGTCCTTGTCTGTTCATTGTTGTGCATCTTTCTGCTGTCTAGCACTTGAACACTCAGAACACTGAGTCCTTACCCAGTTTTTGTGTGAAAGCTAAGCTCCTCCTTAGTTTCAGGCTCATAGCTACCCACCGTTAACGTCGTCTACATATCCTCTTTCTGCATGTGTTTTAAATATGATACCTATATTTTAAATACAATAAGTACTTATTGAGTACTTGTTCTGTGCCTTGCTGGGGTAAATAATCAGTTCTTTTATTCAACAAATGATTTTGGTGTCTACTGTGTGGGCTTGGTGTAGTATTTTAGAGTGGCTCTGGGGTAAAGCCGCAGAAGGTGAAGTTCCTTTCTAAATGTGCCATATATTTTATAAATTAAAACTTTTTAAAATTTTCAGTTAATTTTTTAATTTACATCCAGGTTAGTTAGCATATAGTGCAACAATGATTTCAGCGGTAGATTCCAGTGATTCATTGCCACCAAGTGTCTTCCTTAATGCCCCTTGCATTAAGTGTAAGAATGTCTTGTTTCCGCACACCATCACCAACACAATGTAATCACACTTTTTGATCTAATAGGTCTCATGTGTTAATTTGGTGTGTGTGTGTGTGTGTGTCAGTTAAAATCCTTCTTCCCACAGCCCCTCCAGCAGCCCTCTGTTCTATATTTGAGTTTCTTATGTTGTGTACCCCTCCCTGTTTTTATATCCTTTTTGTTTCTCTTCCCTTGTGCTCATCTGTTTTATATCTTAAATTCCACATGAGTGAAGTCCTATATTTATCTTTTTCTGACTCATTTTGCTTAGCATACCCTCTAGTTCCATGAAGGTTGCTGCAAATAGCAAGATTTCATTCTTTTTGATTGCCGAGTAATTCTCCTTGTGCGCGTGCGTGTGTGTGTGCACATATATATATATATATATATACACACACACACACCACCTCTTCTTTATGCATTCATCAGTCGATGGACATTTGAGCTCTTTCCAGACTTTGGGTATTGTTGATAGTGCTGCTGTAAACATTGGGGAATTTTAAGTTGTTATTTATTTTTGAGAGAGAGAGACCACGTGAGTGGGGAAGGGCAGAGAGAGGGAGAGAGAATCTCTAGCTCTTTCTAAAAAAAAAAAACAAATTTTTTAAAAAAGGGGAGGAATGTCACACTACATACATTTTTGCCAGTTTTTATTTGATCAAAACCTTTTCCCAGCCTTCCCTCCCCGCCTCCCCTTGGGCATCTTGTTATATATGCTGCCCATTCGTATCTCCTGTGAGTGTGCGTGCTGGATTGTTGATCATTTCCTTACTGATTTTCAAGAGCTTATTGGGTATTTCTGCTAAAGATATTTTGCACCCATTTTTTTTTTGACTTTGTGGGTTTTGTTTCCCTTTTGGTACATTAAAACTCATATTTTTATGTGGTCATACATATCAGTCCTTATCTTCATGGCTTCTGGATTTCCCAATTCCAAGATCGTAGAAATACTTGCCCATGTTTTGTTTTAGTACTGATGGTTTCATTCTATGTATTTAGTCTTTGTCTTTTTCAGTTTATTTATTTTTATTTAAAAAATTTTTTTTAAATGTTTATTTGTGAGAGAGAGAGATAGAGACAGCACGAGCAGAGGAAGGTCAGAGAGAGAGGGAGACACAGATCTGAAGCAGGATCCAGGCTCTGAGCTGTCAGCACAGAGCCCAACGTGGGGCTCAAACTCACAGACTGAGATCATGACCTGAGCCGAAGTCAGACACTTAACTGACTGAGCCACCCAGGTGCCCCTATCTTTTTCAGTTTAATTTGACTGAGGGAGTGAGATTAGGATTCATCTTTATTTTACCTTTTCCAAGTGGCAACTCAATTTTTCTAAACCATTTATCGAATAATCTAGTCTTTTCCTCCACTAGTTAAAGGCTATCTTTATTATATGACAAATTATTATGTATACTTGGGTTTATTTCTCATCCCTGTTCTAGTCTAGTGATTTGACTCAATGTATCTCTCTTATGATCACAGTTTCAATTACTTGGTAGCAAAAAATATCTGGTAAGGTGAATCCTTCTTAATTCCTCTTAGAATTTTTATTTAATTTAAATTTACTTTTCTACATACAGAAAAGTACACAAATCATAAAAATATACAGGATGAATGACCACAAAGGGAACATATCTATGTATCTGCCACCAATATGAAAATGTTACTAGAGTTCCAGAACACACCCATCTTTCATTTATGGTCTCTTACTGGTCATTAGTCTCTTCCTGCTCCTTAGCCTCTTCCTGCTCCTTAAAAGTAACCAATCACCGCCCTTACTAAGGACGCCACAGATTGTTTTGCCTGTTTTGAACTTCCTGTATAATTAATTATACATTGTAGTCCTTTTTGTGTCGTTTCTTTTGTTCAGCATTGTGTGATTTGTCCACATTGTGGGTAAGGGTAGTGTGTTAGTTTTTAATGTTGTGCAGTATTTCATTGTGTTACAATATACTTTATCCTTTCTGCTGCTAATGGTCATTTGGAATTTTTCCAGTATTTGGCTATTATGAACAAAGCTGCAGTGAACACTTAGGTATGTATCTTTTGGTGCCATTCATACACTTTTTTTCATATACACACACATTTAATTTTTTGAGAGAGCATGAGCATGGGAGGTGCAGAAAGAGGAGGGCGGAGGATTCAAAGCGGGCTCCTCACTGACAGCAGTGAGCTTGATGGGGGACTCACACCCATGAACTGCGAGGTCATGACCTGAGGTGAAGTCTGATCCTCAATCCACTGAGCCACCCAGGTGTCCCTACACACACACACACACACACACACACACACACGCACACACGCGCACACACACACAATTTTTGGTAAGGACTTGCTGTGTCGTAAAAGTTTATTTAGCTTACTAGATGATGCCGGACTGTTTTCCAAAATGATCACACATTCTGCTCTCATGAGTGCATTTGGTATATATCCTCACCATAACTGTTTTAATTTTAACCATTTTGATGGATGTGTCATGGAATTGAACTGTGGATTTTTTTCGATTGATCGATTGATTGATCAGGAGAGGGAGCAAGTGAACAAGGGGTGGAGAGAGAAGCAGGGCTTGCGTTTTACCAGAAATGGGACACAGACTCACCCATAGTGGGGCTCGAGCTCGCCTAATGTGGGACTCACCCCCAGGGACCCTTATTTTATTTTTTTTTAAGTTCATTTATTTTAGGGGTGCCTGGGTGGCTCAGTCGGTTAAGCATCTGACTTCAACTCAGGTCATGATCTCATGGTTTGTGAATTGGAGCCCCACAGTGGGTTCTGTGCTGACAGCTCAGAGCCTGGAGCCTGCTTCAGATTCTGTGTCTCCCTCTCTCTCTGCCCCTCCCCTGTTCATGCTCTGTCTCTGTCTCTGTCTCTGTCTCTCTCAAGAAAAAATAAATATTAAAATAAAAATAAAATTTATTTTGTGCGAGAGAGGGAGAGGACTGGCAAGAGGCAGAGGGAGGGAGAGACAGACCGACTGAGCCACCCAGGGACCCCTAAAGATTTTATTTTTAAGTAATCTCTACACCCAATATAAGGCTCAAATTTACAACTCCAAGATGGAGTCACACACCCTTTAGAAAGAGCCAGCCAGGCACCCCAGACCCCATTTTTCTATTTGGTTATTGTGTTCATTTGTAGTTCTTTATTTTGGACAAAATAAAGCTTTTTTGGGGTGCCTGGCTGGCTCAGAGGAGCATCTGACTCTTGGTCTCAGGGTCTAGAGTTCGAGTCCCCATGTTGGGTATAGAAATTATTTAAACTTAAAAAAAAAAAAGCTTTGTTGAATATATAGCGTAAATCTTCTATTCTTGCATTTTTCTCTTTTTTAAAAATCTTTTTTTAATGTTTATTTTTTAATTTTTTTTAACGTTTATTAATTTTTGAGAGAGAGAGAGAGAGAGAGACAGAGCATGAGCAGGGGAGGCGCAGAGAGGGAGGGAGACACAGAATCTGAAGCAGGCTCCAGGCTCAGAGCCTGTCAGCACAAAGCCTGATGTGGGGCTCCAACTCATGAACCTTGAGATCATGACCTGAGTCGAAGTCGGCCGCTTAACCAACTGAGCCACCCAGGCACCGTGTTTAATGTTTTTTTTTTTTTTTGAGAGAGCAAACATGAGCTAGGGAGGAGCAGAGAGAGAGGGAGACAGAATCCAGAGCAGGCTCCCTGCCTTTGGCAGTACAAAGCCCAGTGTGGGGCTTGAACCCAAGAACCCTGAGGTATGACTTGAGCTGACATTGAATGCTCGATTGACTGACCCACCCAGGTGCCCTTCCTTTTTAATTTTTTTATTTTTAAGTAATCTCTGTACCCATCCTAGGACTTGAACTTACAACCCTGGGATCAAGAGCCCCATGCTGTACTGACTGAGCCCCACCACGGTGCCCCTAGTTTTTACTGTCAATAGCATTTTTTTTTTGATGAACAAATACTAATTTCAGTATAGTCCAGTTTATCAATATTTTTCTTTACCGTTGTTACTTTTTTGTGTGTATCCTGTTGGAGAACTCCTCACCCTCCTCCAGGTCCTAAAGGTATTTTCCTTATTATCCTCTGCAAGCTCAATCGTATTGTCTTTCAGAATGAGATCTAGGTCCCATATGGCATTGATAACTTATTTTATTCTTGTGATTTGGGAAGTAAGGGCCTGGAAGAATTTAAGGGTTTCCTGTTTTTATGACCTTAGCAATGTGGAAGAGGATTGAATGACTGTTAGTGGTAGAAATCTTTGATAGAAAAAGGGTTGAGAGAGAGTCAGAGAGGGAGGACATACATGAGGAAAAAAATAAAAATTCACCAAATGGGGCTTTCTTTCACAAATCCTCTGTAGCTCATGGCTTCCAAGGTAATGATTTAATTATTAAGAAAAAGTTATCTTACATTTGGGACAGTCTTACAAAGAAATGAATAAAAGAAAAAACTCCTGGGGTGCCTGGGTGGCTCAGTCAGTTGAGCATCCGACTTCCAGCTCAGCTCAGACCTGGAGCCTGCTTGGGATTCTGTGTCTCCCTCTCTCTCTCTGCCCCTCCCCCACTCACACTTTGTTCTTTCAAAAAATGAATAAACTTTAAAAAAATTTAAAGTAAAAGCTCCTATTTGATCTAAAATTGTTTTGTTTTCTGTTTAATATTTTAAAAAGAACCTCTTTAACCTTGTTTAATAAAACTAATTGAAATTTAGAGTCCGAGGTGGCACAGGATGCTTTGCTTGTGGCTTTATTTATTTATTACGTATTCACCAAGGTGCACTCCAGTTTGAGTACCAGTGGAATGTAATGACGTGAGGTTTCTGAGTCTGAGCTCACTGCTGACTTGATGAAGTCATCAGAAATAAAAGCCACCCCTCAGACAACAGGTTGTAATATTTTCATATAATTCCTTCTGATTTTTTTACATGTGCATGGAAACAATACCTTCATGTTGTGTGTGCATTTTGAAAAGGTACTTTTTAAGTTCTAAGAATGTATCCCCAAGACACTACAGAGTTTATAAGAGTACTAATTTCTAATTACTGTCTCATATTCCATCTTACCTGCCCCAGAGTATTGAACTATTTTCCTATTGAGCATTTGTCTGCCTGTCTGTGGTTTTCTGTCCCCTCCCACCCCTTCTTTTGTTAATCTTTTTTGTTATGCTCTTTCTGAGAATCCTTGTAAATAAATATTATCTACTTTTTTGATCATTTTCTTAGAAAAAAGTTGAACATTCTTAAGGCTTTTGATATACGTTATTATTGCAAGATTTGCTGCCACCATCTGTACAGTCCACGAAATCCCCGTGAGTCCTTGACATCACTGAGTATGAAATTTAAAAATTTTTTGCCAATTTTATAAGTGAATGATGGTGACTTTTGATTATCAGCGAAGTTGGAAGGTATTTTTTTCACACATGAAGCCATTATTTCCCAAATTGTATAAAGCTTGAGAAATGTTTCAAATCCTCCTCCTTGGAGGCCTGAGTCCCAGTGTAGAAGGGAAAAAACAAATTCCAAGTTTTAATGATTAAATAGGCCTGTCCACACAG
Source organism: Paguma larvata (assembly GCA_030068075.1). Taxonomy (NCBI): domain Eukaryota; kingdom Metazoa; phylum Chordata; class Mammalia; order Carnivora; family Viverridae; genus Paguma; species Paguma larvata. The sequence goes on along the minus strand of CM057833.1, from coordinate 15,630,695 downwards.
GGAAAGACTTTTGACTTGCCAGTTAGCACCTCCCTCCTACCTCCCAACATTTTTCCTTTAATACCAATTTGGTGGATATCCTATTAGAAAGTATTCACCGTATTTCCCAGTAGGCTGACTTTTTAAATCCTTTTTGCTTGGCTAATCCCTTTCTCTAATAGAAGTTTGAATTTCAGGCCAAGTGATTTAATATGCTAATTACAAGAGTGTTGGGTATATTGATCATTTTTATGAGCTGCCGTTTTTGAATCTAGATTTAATGGGGCATAACTTTTGAGGGTTGGAAAAAGGAAGATGTTTCCTTAACTTTTTGCTAGGTGGCAGAGCCTCAAAGGTTGACTGAATTCTTAAGCTTAAAAATATGTACTTAACATTTCTTTTAATATCCAATAAACTAAAGGATTGCCAACACTTTAGGCCAGCTTCCATCCATGATATTTAACTTTAAGTTTGGTGTTTAATTTTATTGACTTTGTCAGCTGCTTCTCATACTTTTGCATAAAACTTCTTTGTATGGCAGAAATCCTAGGAGAAGGAAGGGGGGCATACATGTTGAGGGACCTGTTTATGGCTGTTCTGGTTTTATTTCTGATTATACCTTGCATATCTAATACCTGAGACCTTGATACAATGATGTCATGAAGAAAAACACTAAACTTTTCAATGACTAGAACCTAGAGTTTGGGTTTTCTTGTTTCTCCTTTATGTTCACTTCAGGATAATAGGTGCTTTAGTAACTTAAGTAAATAAGTTCCTTTTTCAATAAAAATTTAAATAGTTAAGGGTGAATAGGTGATAGTTCTTAAAATTTTTTTTTCAACATTTATTCATTTTTGAGAGACAGACAGAGCATGAGCAGGGGAGGGGCAGAGAGAGAGGAAGATACCGAATTAGAAGGTGGCTGCAGGCTCTGAGCTGTCAGCACAGAGCCTAACGAGGGGGTTGAACTCACAAATCACGAGATCATGACCCGAGCCAAAGTCAGATGCTTAACCGACTGAGCCACCCAAGTGCCCCCATTTTTTTATTCTTAGAAACAGTTTTTTGAATGTTTATTATTTATTTTTGAGAGAGAAAGAGAGAGAGTGCCAGATGGAGAAGGGCAGAGAGGAGGAGACACAGAACTTGAAACAGGCTTCAGGCTCTGAGCTGTTAGCACAGAGTCCGATGCGGGGCTTGAACTCACGAACGGTGAGATTAGGACCTGACCTGAAGTCGGGTGGTTAACCAATAGAGCACCCAGGCACCCCTATGTTGTGTTTTTTTTAATGTTTATATTTGAGAGAGAGACAAACTGCGTGGCCCAGGGGAGGGGCAGAGAGACAGAATATGAAGCAGGCTCCAGGCTCTGAGCTGTCAGCACAGAGCCTAATGTGGGGCTCGAACCCGTGGAACCATGAGATCATGACCTGAGCTGAAGTCAGATGCTTAACTGACTGAGCCATCAGGCACCCCCTTTCTATTCTTTATTAAAAAAAATTTTTTGGGCAGCGCCTGGGTGACTCAGTCGGTTGAGCGGCCAACTTCGGCTCAGGTCATAAGCTCGTGGTCTGTGAGTTCGAGCCCAGCGTCGGGCTCTGTGCTGACAGCTCAGAGCCTGGAGCCTGCTTCGGATTCTGTCTCCCTCTCTCTGCCCTTCTGCTCACGCTCTGTCTCTATGTCTCAAAAATAAAAATAAACGTTAAAAAAAATTAAAAAAATTTTTTTTTAATTTTTTTGGAGAGGGAGCCTGTGAGGTGGAGCAGGAGATGGGCTGAGAGAGAATTCCCAGCAGGCTGGTAGCTCCACATAGGGCTTTAAATCCGTGAACCTGGGGCGCCTGGGTGGCTCAGTTGGTTAAGTGGCCGACTTCGGCTCAGATCATGATCTCACAGTCTGTGAGTTCGAGCCCCGCGTCGAGCTCTGTGCTCACGGCTGAGAGCCTGGAGCCTGCTTCAGATTCTGTGTCTCCCTCTCTCTCTCTGCCCTTCTCCTGCTCATACTCTGTCTCTGTGTCTCTCAAAAATAAATAAACGTTAAAAAAAAAAAATTTAAATCCGTGAACCTCCCATGAACCTGGAGATGATGCCCATGCATACAAGGTGGGGAGGGGCGGTGGGAGAGAATCTTAAGCTCCACCCTCAGTGTGGAGCACAACACAGGGCTCACGTGACCTGAGCCAGAATCAAGAGTCTGACTTTTAACTGATTGAGTCACCATGGCGCCCGAAGGAACAATTTTATTACTTTCTGCAAACAAACACATTTTCCTTTTTTTTTTAAATTTTTTTTAAGGTTACCTATTTTCGAGAGGGACAGAGACAGAGTGTGAGCAGGGGTGGAGCAGAGGGAGACACAGAATCCAAAGCAGGCTCCAGGCTCTGAGCTGTCAGCACAGCCTGATGCGGGGCTCGAACTCACAAACTGCAAGATCATGACCTGAGCCGAAGTTAGATGCTTAACCGACTGAGCCACTGCAGTTTGCAGGTGCCCCTGGGAACACATTTTCTTATTCCTCCCCTTTCTGACACAATGTCGCATACTACATACTTCTTTTTTAATGTTTATTTTCAGGGAGAGGGGAGAGAGAGAGAATGACTCCCAAGCAGGCTTTGCTCTGTCAGTGCAGAGCCTGAGGTGGGGCTCGAACTCATGAACTGTGAGATCATGAACTGAGCTAAAATCAAGAGTCCAGTGCTGAACCAGCCGGGCCACCCAGGCACCCCATTCGCAGGCACTGTTTCATACCTGTAGATACTTCTGTGTCAGTAATTAAAAGCTTCCTAGTTGGTTTGGTTTTGAAAAGTCAAAAACTTTGAACAATTGAGGTAAAATTATATACATTGAAATGTCCTGTTCATTTAGACTTCTTCAGTAGATTTCATTTTTAGATTTTACATTTGGGGCTCCTATTTGTTTTTTGTTGTTTGTTTTTTTTTAAGTAAGCTCCATGCCTGATGTGGGGCTTGAACTCAAGACCCTATCCCAAGATGAAGAGAAGACCCCTGCTCCGCCCACTGAGCCAGTCAGGTGCCCCCTAGACTTTATGTTATAGATCAGCTTTAGGGTCACAGCAAAATCGAGTAGAAGTACAGAAATTTCCATGTACCTCTGCATAGCCTTCCCCACTGTCAGCACCCTCACCAGAGGGTTACATCTGTGAACAGTCTCCAGTCACACATTTATCACCCTGTATCTATAGTTTGGTTTTTGTTTTGTTTTTAATTTTAGGTTAATGTTTTTTTTTCTCCCAAGAGGTTTATTTATTTGTAGTAATCTCTGTGCTCAAATTGGGGCTCGAATTCATGACCCTGAGATCAGGAGAGTCACATGTTCTTACCCACTGACCAGCCAGGTGCCTGGTTTTTTGTTTTTTTAAGTTTTAATTTAAATTCCATTTAGTGTAATGTTAGTTTCAGGTATAATATAGTGAAACAAGTGAACTCCTTAATCCCCATCACCTATTTAACGCATCCCCCCACTTCCCTCCTTTTTGGTAACCATCATAGTGTATATAGTTTACATTAGAGTTGGATTCTGTGGGTTTGGACACATGTGTAATGACATGTCCCCCGTTATAGGATCATGGAATAATTTCACTGCTTAAAAATTCTCTGCCCGGCTACTTATCCTTCCATCCCACCTAAGATCCCCCAACTGTGCTTTTTACTATCTCCATAGTTTTGTTTTTTCCAAAATGTAATATAGTTAAAATGGTATATAACCTTTTCATATCAGCTTCTTTTGATTAGTAGTATGTATTTAAGGTTTTTTTCATCACTTGATAGCTCATTTATCTTTAGTGCTGCATAATATTTCATCATTTGGATATACCATGTATGGTTTATCCGTTCTTTATCACCTACTCATCCTTATCACCTTTTTATTACCTACTTAAGGACTTCTTAGTTGCTTCCAAGTTTTGGCAATTAAGTGCATAGCTGCTTTATAAACATTCGGGTGCCAGCTTTTGTGTGGATGTGTTTTAAGCGCCTTTGGATACATGCTTGGGAGCCCAATGAGCGTGATTGTTGTATAAGAATATGTTTAATTGTGTAAAACAAAACAAAACACCAAACTGTCTTCCAAAGTGGCTGTACCATTTTGAAAATCCACCAGTGACGAGAGTTCCTGTTATCAGTTCTGGATCTTGGCAATTCCAGTGTGTGGTTGTATTTCATTTCGGTTTTAATTTGCATTTCCCCGATGACACGTGATATGGAGCGTCTTTTGGTATGCTCGTATCTTTGGTGATGTGTCTTTTCAGGTCTTTGGCCCATTTAAAAAAAATGAGATGCTTTTTCTTATTTTTGAGTTTTAAGAGTCTTCTGTAGGGCTGCCTGGGTGTCTCAGTCTGTGAATGAAGCCTCTGACTTCAGCTCAGGTCATGATCTCGTGGTTCGTGGGTTCGAGCCCCACCTCAGACTGCTTGGGACTCTGTCTCCCTCTCTCTCTGCCCTCCTCCCCCCCAATAAATAAACGTTAAAAAAGAGTTCTTTATATATTTTATTTTTTTAAAGCTTTTATTTTCAGAGAGAGCGCGAGCCGAGGAAGGGCAGAGAGAGAGGAGAAAGTGAGGACACCAGTGAGCTCTGAGCTCCCAGTGCTAAGCCCAGTGCAGGGTTCGAATTCACAAACCCATGAGATCATGACCTCAGCTGAAGGCAGACGCTCAGCCGTTTGAGACATCCAGGTGCAAGCGCCCCTCTCTGTATGTTTTAAAAGACAGCCCTTTATCAGATGTCTTATGCAAATATTTTTCTCCCAGTCTGAGACTTATCTTTTTATTCTCTTTACAGTGCCTTTCATAGCAGAAATTTTGATTTTAATGAAGTCCAGCTTATCAGTTCTTATCTTCATGGATTGTGTAGTGTTGTATTTAAAAAGTCATCACCAAACCCAGGGTCATCTAGATTTTTCCTCTAAGTAATCTCTGAGGAGTTTTATTGTTTGTGTTGTTTTATGTTTAGGTCTGTGATCCATTTTGAGGTAATTTTTATGAAGAGAGTTCACTAAGTTGTTTATATATGTAATCACCACCCCAATCAAAGTAGAGAACATTTCTGTCATCCCAGACGGTCTCTTCCACTTAGTTCCCATCTGCCTATAGCTAACCACTGTTCTGATTTCTTTCTGCATAGATTAGTTTTGTCTGTTCTTGAGCTTTATATTAATGGACTATTAACAGCTCCTTGAGTCTTTTGCTGAACATCATGCTTTTGAGAAGCATCCATGTTGCATGTATCAGTTTTGGGGGGAGGCAGACTGAGTAGTAGTCTGTGGTATGAATTCACCCTAATTTGTTTATTCTGTTGATGGACATTCAGATCATTTACAGCTTGTAAGTAAAAATTTCCTATTAGCTTTCATGTACAGTCTTTGGATATTTGCATCCGTTTCTCTTACATATGGTTACATCGTATACTACTGTATGGATTTCCTTAGCTTATTCATCCAGTTCCTTGTAAATTGATACCCGGCTTGTTTTCAGTCTTTTGCTGTTACTAACAATGTTTCAACTTTTTTTTTTAACGTTACTTTTTTTTTTAACGTTTATTTATTTTTGAGAGACATAGAGACAGAGTATGAGCAGGGGAAGGACAGAGAGAGAGGGAGACACAGAATCTGAAGCAGACTCCAGGCTCTGAGCCGTCAGCACAGAGCCCGACGCGGGGCTCGAATTCACAGATCGTGAGATGATGACCTGAGCTGAAGTCGGCCTGCTCAACCAACTGAGCCACCCAGGAGCCCCCTAACAATGTTTCAAAATAGAACATTCATTTTATTTTATTTTTTTAAATGTGTATGTATTAAAAAAATTTTTTTAAGGTTTTATTTTTGAGAGAGAACGAGAGACAGAGTGTGACCCCGAGAGGGGCAGAGAGAGAGGGAGACACAGAATCTGAAGCAGGCTCCAGGCTCTGAGCTGTCAGCACAGAGCCTGATGTGGGTCTTGACCCCATGAACCTCGAGATTATGACCTGAGCTGAAGTCGGACAGTCAACCTAGAGCCACCCAGGTGCCCCTGACATTGTTTTAATAGTTAATTTGCTTTTGGGACTTTTTTTAACCTGCCCTGAGAAATAGAAAACTTTAGACGGTAGTGCTGATTTTGACATTGCCAATGTTTCAGAGCAGGTTGGGTCTTAGAAGGATGAAAGCTCTCCTATCCTTGGAGTCCCCCAGAGAAGAAAGCTGCCGTAGGGCCAGTCACCCTGCCTCGGGACGGTGGCTGCACCTGGCGAAGCGAGCTAGCCCGGGTCCCGAACTGTCTGTCGCGTCGGCTGTGTGCGCGCGTTCTCTTGGATCCTTTTGGTCAGAATTCATAATTTCAGATGAAATCAGGTTGGATCAATGAACGTCTTATGATTTTCTAGATAGTATTTTCATCCCATGTGTTTTTTGTGAATTCCATCCTTTCCTAAAAAATGATTTTCTGAAAAATGTTTTATGTATTTTTGAGAGAGCATAAGCGGGGGAGAGGCAGAGAGAGAGGGACAGAGGATCTGAAGCTGGCTCTGGGCTGACAGCAGTGAGCCCGACGTGGGGCTTGAATTTCTAACTCCCGAACTGTGAGATCATGACCTGAGCTGAAGCCAACGCTTAGCCAACTGAGCCACCCAGGTGCACCAAAAAAAGATTTTAAATGGAACCACATACATAAAAACCTAACTTCTTTTTGCCCCTCAATCACGAAAATGATACCTAGTAAGTGCTGTTGATTTGAACTTGGCGGCGTCTCTTCCCTGTACCAGCATCTTACAATTCTGATCCTCATTTCCTGTCTCTTCTGACAGCGTCCCCCTTAAATTTCACTGGTCATCCTCCCCCCTCCCCCCCCACAAGAAGAGCTAGGATTTACACTTTGAAAAATCTCCCATTAAATAAAAACCTTAGAGGCTTAAATCTTGTCTTATAAAGCTCCTCCTGCTTCTTAATAAGAATGGCATTTGTTGAAAAAGCAAAACTTGTGGAATCTTCAGGTGATTCTTATAAGCCGCTTTGGTGGAGAATCATTCATTATTAGAGGCTTTTTCTAAAGTGCAAGTCCGAGTATTTTTCTTTTAGATACCTTATACAGGCTTTTTTTCTTTCTTTCTTTCTTTTTTTTTTTTTTTGCTTCTTGGGTGAAGTCCAAGCGCTTATCTGTTCTTTGAACTGATGTAGCCCCTGACTTCTCTGCAGCCTCATTGGCCTTTCAGCCTTCCTCCCTGCAAAGCCTCCAGCTGTGCCGAGCTGGAAGACTTCCTCCCCTCTGTAGCATGGTGGGGGGGGGGGGGTTTGCTCGCGCGTGCGGCTGCTTTGATTTCCTCCTGCTTGCTTCTCCAGCCTTCCGTCTCCATTTGCTCTGCTCTGCCTGGGATGCTCTGGAGATTTCCTCCCGCATGGAGTGAGCTCCTGAGCACCCTTGGAGATGTCCCCGCGCACAGCACTGTGCTTCCCTTCCTGCGAGGTCTCTGCTGTGGAGTCCGGAGTCCGTGCTTCGTGCCACCCCTGCATTTACGTCTCCGAAGTTATCCTTTTACTTGCCTGTCACCTCGCGGGCTGCGAGCCCTTCTTTGATGCCTAGGACTTTGTCTTTCCTTTCAATATCCTCCGGTCTTGTAATTATCTGGGCATCTCTGTGTGACAGAAAGTGTCACCCTTTGAAGTCTAGCTGCTTTTACAAGATGCTAGGTTTGGGTTACATAAAATGATACTGTGTACTGTTATGTGCGTGTTGTGACCTGTCTGGTGGCCATGTATTGATGGATAGTAGCATTGCTAGCAGTCATTCCTGAGGCTGGTTTTATATATATAAACATTTAATTCTGTAAATGCCCCTCTAAGCACCAGTTTAGCTGCATCTCACAACTTCTGGTGTGTTTTATTCAATTCAGAGTAGTTTCTAATTTTCCCTGTGATTTCTTCTCTTTTCAGAAGCTTTTCTTTGTGAAAAATATATAAGGAACTTCACCCCCTCTCCAGTAGAAAAATTAGGGTCATAATGGGGCGTCTAGGTGGTTTAGTTGGTTAAGCGTCCGACTCTTGATTTCGGCCTAGGTTATGATCTCGTGGTTCGTGAGTTTGATCCCTGCATTGGGCTCTGTGCTGACAGCAAGGAGCCTGCTTGGAATTCCTGTCTCTCTCTCTCTGGTCCTCCCATTTTCACTCTCTGTCTTTCTCAGAAGTAAAAAAATAAACTTAAAAAGAAAAATTAGAGTCATAATGGATAACTTTGTATCCTGTTTATTTTCTGTGTGAGCATGGTCACATGTCATTAAAGTATTGCTTGAAAAGAGTTTTAATGGCCGCATAATACTCCATGTTACTGTACCACAGTTCAACATCGTCCCTGTGGTTGGACAGGTAGCTTGTTTCTAAGCAGGGATGATAATCTTGGAAGTAGTTGTTGACATCTGTGTTTGCCTAGGATACGTTCTGGTGGTTCCGAGTCAATGTACGAAAGACCAGTAAGTCTATATAATATATAATACTCGTATAGTCAGGTTGCTTTTCAGAAAGTTTGTGCTACATTAGGCAAAGCTTCAGTGTAGTCAGATTTTCACAAGGAGCAAGAAAGTTGGCGTGCTGACCTTCATTGATTGCTGCCTGGGCTGTCTGTGTGACATGATGTCCTAAGAGCTAAGAAGCAAAGATAATGAGGAAGAACAAAGCAATAATCCTTTTTTTAAAAAAAAAAATTTCAGTGTTTCTTTTTGAGAGGGACAGAGCATGAGCAGGGGAGGGGCAGAGAGAGGGAGAGACACAGAATAGGAAGCAGGCTCCAGGCTCTGAGCTGTCAGCACAGAGGCCAACGTGGGGCTCGAACTCATGAACCATGAGAGATCATGACCGACTTCAGAAGCCTGAGCCACCCAGGTGCCCCAAAACAATAATTTTCTTAATGACCATTCAGAGGGAGTGAGAGCTCCATCCCCCTTCCCATTCAAATAATGAATTTTCCTCCAAGTGTATGGCAATTATGAAATCACTGGCTATAAATTTTTGTTCTTTGTGTTGGAAGGCAACTATGCTCACCACTATACCACCAACGCACACTGTTCCTTGTGTTGGAAAATACTCTTAAGTGGCAGATCCTTGGAGATCTTTGAAACAGCCAGTAGAGAAGGAACTTAGTCATTTGTAGCCTGTTTTTTCCACTCTGCAGCCAAACAGGGTTTGATTTGTGGAAATTGATTTCCTCCTTCACAGTTTTGGGACCACTGCAGACCTCTCCGTCCCCTTCTTACCCCACCATCCACATGGTCCCCGAGTCCTGTTGATTCCCTCGCATTAATCAACTTGAATTCAGCTTTCCTGAGTTCCTGTTGCCACTAAACTGGCTTAGGGCTTGATTCTCCATTAGGATTGCTGCCACGGTGTGCTGCTGGCTTGAAATCACAGCAGGTCATGCCGCAGCTCTTAGTGTGTCAAACTAACGTTTTGGAACCTATCCCCCGTCTACCACCACAGCTACTTGGTGTTCTGTCACACAGTTGTGTAGAAAGTACCTGCTGGGAGTCGTCATTTTGTCATGGTCACAGTGTTGTTGCGTATTCTGTGGACCTATGCACAGGAGGGGAATTCTTGAAACAAAATGTTGGTGTCATTTACTATTTGAGACATTTTCTCAAGTTTTCCCAAAAGAGTCGTGTTTGAGCTCCCATCGCACAACGGCTTGCACTTGATAACTGGTTCATCATTGGGAAATGTTTGCTAATTGGGTCAGAGAAAACATCTTACATGCGTTTCTCTGGGTTTGAGTATTTCCCCTGTTTGTTAACTAGTCTTATAAGTTTAGAGGAAGAGAGGCAAACCCATTTTTAGGAATCAGAGCTGTTAGAGACTGAAGCGGCATTTGGAATGGTAAAAACAGGAGAAGCTTTGTTTAGTTCATGTTTGTCAGCACTCCTAGACACAGGTGACAAGCTTGAAACCAGCTAACCATGAGGGAAATGACTAGGGAGGGTTTCTGTTTGTTAATTCAGGGAAATCTGGACAAATCACAGATAAGGCAGGGAGGGAGATGGGTGGGCTGAGGAGCCTTTTCTTGAATCACCTGTTTCTGCTTCTCAGGCAGATCAGCATATTGGTTCCTTCCTGGACAGCCAAGCTTTCCAGGCCCCACGTCATCCAGAAGTGTCTCTTGAAACCTCCGAGGGACTGACGTCTCTCCCCCCATTCCTCGTTTTCCATTTGAAACATCTTGTGAGATTTTTGTGTCTTCGTGATGGATCGGAGCTGCATCTCAGCAGCTCTTGCTCGTGTAGCCGGGGTGCCCGCACCTCTGGCTCCCGGGGTCCCACACAGACCGGGTTTGCCTGCCCACTGCTGACAAGCTCCGAAAGGAGAGACGTGAGTGGTGGTAAAATAAGAAAGGAATTTGTTTCTGTTGAGACCCTGGACTGGCGTCTCCAAGACTGTCTCCCAAGTGCCAAAAATACTTCCAGGTTTATGTAAGGAAAATGTAAGGCAGAGGCTGGTGGGTACATGCAGGGAAGCAGGGAAGGTCATTGTCATGGGTGGGGTCTTGCTTGCTCTGTGCCTTTGGGAGGAATAGCTTACATCAGAGTACCTTTTGTCTGAGTTCAGAGATAAACTGGAAAGAAGAATTTAATAAATTTAGAAAGTTCAAGGTCAAGATGGTGATCCATGAGGTCCTTTCACTGGAACCACAGGACCCAAGGAACTGTTTGTTCTTCAAAAAAAAAAAAAAGGCCTTACAGGGCAGGGGTAGATGAAGAAACTTGGCACATACTGGAGGAGGTATCAGCCACACAAAACAAAAGCCTTTTTTTTTTTTTTAATAATCTCTAGACCCAAACTGGGTCACGAACTCATGACCCTGAGATCAGGAATCTCATGCTCTACCAACTGAGCCAGCCAGGGGCCCCACAAACCTACTCTTAAGCCGACCAATGAAGAAATAAATGAGATGGGAGAGTAGGAAGGAGCTAGGGGAAGAACCGGGTTGACTATTTCTTATGCTGGCTTTTTGTGGTTTGGTTCTCTGATCCCCCTGGAGGCAGGAGGAAGGATTTCTGTGACGACCCGTCGGGAGTAGGTAGAAGACAAAGTTAATTATAAGGTTTGTAGAAGTTTATATTTCAGAGAAGGTGAGTGGCATCACCCTAGATTAAATCAGGACTGCTCGTGACCTTGAAAAAGTTATTTGATTTCTAAGCCAGCTTTAGCAAGTCCTGCTTCCTAGGGCCAAGTAGGTAATATAAATGGGTCAGACTGGCTAGGGTGTTTACACAGTAGTAAACAAGTCTTTCCATGTAAACATGTGTGCCTGTTTCATATATTGAAACACTCAGCCTTCTCGATCTTTTACACTTTGATAGAAACAGGTATGCAGCTATATTTTTCTGCTCTAAGAAAATTGGTACACACATGATGATAAATGCTACTTGACACCCGTGGCGTTCTCCTCCCGTGGATTCCAGGGTACTGGAGACCGATGAATGGAGAGGATTTTATCAGTAGGAATTCTAGCCTCTGATATTGGTATTCTGTTCTGCTTAGGGTGGCTTTCTAAAACATTAGAAATGTTTTTACTATTTATGCTTTTTAAGTAGATTCTCCACGTCTCCAAACAGGATGACAAACAAACCCAGAAAAGCCCCCACAAGACTGGGTTCCTGGAGAAATGCTTAGCCCCTATTTGGAAAGCTTTAATCTGTTAGCTTAACTGCTTTTATTATTGCAAAGCGCTGCCATTGGCTTTTTGAGTTCTTACCTGCAGGCATGGCCCTAGGGGCTCATAGCCAGAGGTCTGCCTGGGGCGGGCTCTTCCTCACTGCTTCATCTCCGTGGTGATGGTGTTCTAGCTGATTGAACACTAGTGATATCTTGCCAGCAATTAATTTAGGAAGATGTGTAAAAACGAAAACACAATGCCAACACTCTAGGCCAAGTAATGCGAGTTGCTGTCAGCTTCTCGCATCTGTTTTGAAAGTCCTTTCAAAGTTAAACCCTATTTTATGTAATTTTCAGGCTGCAGCAGAACCCAACTTTGGAACAGGTTGAGAGTACAAGATTTGGGGGGGGGCGGCGGAATGGGGGGGGCAAGGAGAGACTATACTTTCTTTTTAAAGTTTGCTTATTTTGAGAGAGAGTGCATGCACACACATGTAAACCAGGGGCCCGGGGCAGAGAAGGAGAGTGAGAATCCCAAGTAGGCTCTGCTGCCAGTGCAGAGGCCAGAGGTGGGGCTCAATCTCATGAACCATGAGACCATGACCTCAACCAAGAGTTGGACACTGAACTGACTGAGCCAGCCGGGGCACCCCTCTCCTCCATCATTCTTTGAGTACGTCCCTACTTCTTGGTCACAGCAAGATGTTCCACGTTCGTCTTGTACTCTGTCCAGACGTGGAATCTGCCCTTTCTCCAAGGAGCCCTGGGGAATACTTAGAGATCGAGACCTGGTTGCTAGGAGTCTCACATTATTGCTTCTACACCCTCAGCTGACAAAAAACCATGGAGTCGGCCTGCCTAATTACATTTCAGATAGACAACAACTGTTTTTTCATTTAAACATGTCGTTTATCTGAAATTCAAATAACTGCTCTTCTGTGCGTTATCCGGCAACCCTAATCTTCCTTCAAGTTTAGACTTGTGTCGGTTATTCCTGATCCAGGACTGCAGAGTTCATTTTATTCTTCCTCCCTTTTTTATTTGTAACTTTCCAGAACTTGGTTTCCTTTATCCCCAGTATATTTACTTATTTATTCAAATAGAGAGTATACTGAAAGTAGTTTTAGAATTGTTAACATCTCTGTGAAAAGGAAGTCGTTAAGATTTGGTGTTTGTTCCTTTTATCTTTAGCCCTGAAGACACTACTAAGTGAGCTTGCTGATGACTTTGTTCAAGTTCCTTGGGTTAGTTTCCTCTTCCCTTCATTGTGGATATGTTATTTAGTTGGAATGGGTTTGTGTTGGATTTAGGGTTCCCCCCATCCTTACTGATTTGTGTATGTAACCCACACACAGCCCCCTGTTCAGTAGTGTATTAGAGAACGGTATGTTCAGAAAAGTGTCACATACTCCTCCATTTTTTTTTACCCTACACTCACTCATGTTCGGTAGGTATCTTCTTTTATTAGTCTCTGGTTTATCCTTTTTGTATTTCTTTTTGTTCAGATAGACACATGAATATTTCCTTATTTCCCCATCTTTCTTTTGCAAGAAATTGTGTATTATAGGTACTGTTTTGCACATTGCTTTCTTTACTCACTAATACATCCTGGAAGTTACTCCACATCCGTTCACAGAGGTTTGTCATCTGTTTTTCATTTAACAGTTGAATAGTTCACCATTGTGCAAATGTACCGTATCCCCTCTGTTTGGCCATTTGGGTTTCCAGTATTTCACAGTTACAGACAGTGCTATGGAACACCAAGGTGTCGTTTGTACTAGGCTTTTTTACACTGTTGGAGCTGTATCTCCAGGGTGAATTCTTAGAGATGAATTACTAGGTCAAAAGGTAGCTGTATGTGTAGTTTTGTCAGAGATTGCAAAACTCCTCTCCCCCAAAGTCCTGCTACCAGCTTGTATTCTCAGCAGTAAAGGAGTTCTGTTTCCCCACAGCTTTACAAATTGAGTGTGGGGTTATAGCTTCTCAGTTTTCCTAATTTTTATAGATGAGAGATAGATGAAATCCTATATATCATTATAGTTTGAATCTGCATGTTTAATATGGAACTGTGATGTTTCTTAATTAAAAAATAATTTTTTTTGTAGGCGAAACTGCAAAGGAAATCCGAATTGCTTGGTTGGAATTGGTGAGCATATTTGGTTAGGAGAGATAGATGAAAATAGTTTCCATAACATTGATGATCCCAACTGTGAGAGGAGAAAAAAGGTAAGCTGTCATTTTTTAAGCGATTGCTATGTGGTATTCCTCTGGGTTGTTTTTGTTCTGTTCTGCATCTCTGATCAGAAACTATCGTGGGCTTTGGGAGCCTCTGCAGCTTTAAGATCTGTAACGGAACTTAAAGCTCTATACTGCTTGAATTGCAACAGTTCTTATTGGTAAAACAGATGGCCATGTAATCCAGCAAGTATCTAAATGATAGTTTTAGTTTAAATGCTGATTCTGTTTGCTTTAATACCGCATATTTTATTTCAAGCTCATTTTTCAATCTCTTTAAAAGGAAGTGGTAAATCAAGGGGACAAGCTCACAATGATTTTATCTCGCTTTTCTCGGGCTTGTCGTGGCAGATATTGCACACTTAACAGATAGTTTTACTTTTTATTTTAAAATACACATTAATGTTTTTTAAACCATAAAGTCCAGCGTTCACAAAGTAGTCAGCTGTATAGATACTTTGTTAAAAAAGAATGATTACTTATAAGTTCAGGAATTCTCAATCTTCGGAGGAAGTTGTAGCCAACTCCCCCTGTTCCACTTCTCCCAGATCTATAGGATTTCTGGACGTTTAACTTCCTAAATGTTTTACTCCTAAACGTTGACGGTTTAGGAACAGAGCAAATGAAAAGCGTGTGTACACATGTTCGGAACGGACCTGTCCTTGAGCCCACCGTTTTAATTTTAGATTTAAGTGGCTGGAGAAGATGAGAAGACTGGAGATGAACTATCCTAAGTCTTTTCCACTCCTGTCGCCACAGAAGGTGTGGCCTTCATGAAACTACATCCTCGCCCCAGCCAGCAGAGCCTGGTGGTGGTTATACCATGTTGGCCGGGGCAGTTTTAGCAAATTTTTAATCTGAAATTAAAAAAAAAAAAAGAAAAAGTTCCTCGTAGAATTTTTTTGTGTGTAAAGGGAAATTGACTTAATGATTGTAAATTTTGCATTTTTATAGAACTCATTTGTGGGCCTCACTAACCTTGGAGCTACTTGTTACGTCAACACGTTTCTTCAAGTGTGGTTTCTCAACTTGGAGCTTCGGCAGGCACTGTACTTATGTCCAAGTACCTGTAGCGACTACATGATGGGAGATAGTATCCAAGAGGAGAAAGGTTAGTGGGACGCGTGTGGAGAGGGCTCACTTCGCAGCATACTGGCAGCCAGAAGACCTTCCAAATGCAGGGAACTAACTTCTGAGTGCTCCGTATGTGCCGGGCATGGTGGTAGGTCCGAAAACGTTGTCAGGATTCAAAGTAGCTTTCACTTTTCTGTAAATTTGTGAATTATGCACTGAAATTGTTCATATTCAATTGAAGGAAATATATTTGATCGTTATATAGCTTACATCTATAGTCGTTCTAGGTAATACACTGTGCTGTAGTTCATTAATTTCTGGTGATTGATGCAAATCAGTCAGTGAAGCAGGGAAGATTAGTCTCTTCACGTTCGAGAGATTTAATACTTCTTCCTTGTGACCACAGTCTTTTGTCCTGATGCCCAAATAGGCTGACTTAGGTGATGCCTCTAAGATTAAGGTTAAATTCACTAACCTGGGCAAAATCAATTACCATTAACAAGTACTCACACTGTAAATTTAGAATCAGTTTTGTTGTTTTTACACAGGATTAGTTTCAAACTGGATTTTCTTAGTTTATTTCATGCATACTGTGTGGATTATTTTTCCCGATTGATAGGACTTTCTATTAGAGATTATTCTCTTTGAGATGGAACTTTTCATGGAACAAACCAGATTTTCTCTTCCTCAAAGCTGGGGATGGAAGGAAATTACATAGGTCTGGGAACTCCAAGTTGGGAACTTTGACCTTTGCTCCCATCTGCGTCCTGTGCTATGTTTTAGATGATCTGGTTTGGGCACATGGCTGATATCTTAGGCTCTGAGAGAGAAAAAAATAGAATCGATAAGATCTGCATTTTCTGACAGCTCCGTAGATAATAGTAACGCTTTAGAGTCTTGGTCCTTGTTAATAGTAGTCTGTGCTTCAAAGCACAGTGTTTAAGGGGTGCCTGGCTGGCTCAGTCCATAGACCATGAGACTCGTGATCTTGGGGTCGTTTGTGAGTTTGAGCCCCATGTTGGGCATGGAGTCTACTTAAAATAAACCACCCCCTGTGCCGAAACATAGTGCTTAAAATTCTTGAGATTATTTTCCCAAAGCTTTATTTTTATAGTTCTGAATATATAAATCTAGATTAATAGTATATTGAGTGTTTTTAATTTTATTTTTAATTTTTAAAGTTTATTTTTGAGAGAGAGAGAGAGAGAGAGAGATTGTGAGTTGGGGGAGGGGCAGAGAGCAAGGGAGACACAGAATCCTAAGCAGCTCCAGGCTTTGAGCTGTCCACACGGAGCCTGACACAGGGCTCAAACCTACAAACCGTGAGATCATGACCTGAGCTGAAGTCGGATGCTTAACTGACTGAGCCACCCAGGGGCCCAGTATATTGAGTGTTTATAAATGTATGAGTAGCTTAGTCGGTTAAGCATCTGAGTCTTGATTTTTTTCCCTCAGGTCATGATCTCATGGTTCCTGAGATTGAGCCCTGCCTCTCTGTTCTTCTCTGACAGCACATAGACCCTGCTTAGAATTCCCTCTCTCCCTCTTTTTCTGTCCCCTCCCCTGTGTTGTGTGTGTGTGCCTGTGTGCTCTTCTCTCTCAAAATAAATAAACTTAAAAAAATAGTTATGTATGTAAAGGATGAGTAATGTCAGATGGATCCTTTTAAATAGCATTATTTTGCTGATAATATAAATTTACCAGTGAGAGGCCAGTTAAATAACAAATGAAAACTAAATTTCTGTTTTATAAAACGATGTGTCATGGCCTTTAATGTGTGTGGCTTTAATGTGTATCTTCAAAAAAATGTTTTTACTTTTGTCTTGTTTTTAATTTCTAAGCACAGGAATTTTTATGTTTCACCAGAGTCGTCCCTGACCCTGTTCTCTGATAAGAGTGTACATTTGTGGCTATCTTAGCCGATACAGTACAGTGGAGTGCAAAATCATTACATTGGAAATGATGGGATCTGGGTTCTGCTCCCAACTCAACCATTCCCTCATCTTACAGATAAGAAAGCCAACAGAGTATGAGTGCCTGTAAGATAGGACAGTTGGAATATACGCACACTTGCTCGAATCGCTTTTTACCGCCTTCAAAGCCTTTGCGGCCCAGGAAGTGAGATTTTTATCTTTATTTTACAAATGAAATAATGACTTCCTGAAAGTCACAATTGGTAGTAAACAGATAAATTATTCAGAGTTCAAAATAAAGTTACTAAATAATTTGAACAGAGAAAGAATAAGAAATTGTTATATATATAATTTTTTTATGATTTTTATTTTTATGTAATCACCCAACGTGGAGCTTGAACTCCAAGTTCACGAGTTGCATAGTCTACTGACAGAGTCAATCAGGCACCCTGAATTAATATTATTATACAAGATTGACTTTATTTTTTAATTAAAAAAATTTTTTTTAACGTTTATTTATTTTTGAGAGACATAGAGACAGTGTGTGCAGGGGAAGGGCAGAGAGAGAGAGAGGGAGACACAGAATCCGAAGCAGGCTCCAGGCTCTGAGCCATCAGCACAGAGCCTGACGCGGGGCTCGAACTCACAGACCGTGAGATCATGACCTGAGCTGAAGTCGGACGCTCAACTGACTGAGCCACCCAGGCGCCCCTATTTTTTAATTTTTAAAATATATCTTGCTGGAAGGCTTTTTCAGAAGGAATTTTTTAATAGTTGACATTTTAGTTGCAGGTGTACAGCATAGTGATTTGACAATTCTGTTTTGTTTTTTTTTAATTTTTTTAATTTATTTTTGAGGGAGAGAAAGAATGGGAGTGGGGGAGGGGCAGAGAGAGAGAGAGAGAGAGAGAGGGAGACACAGAATCCAAAGCAGGCTCAAGCTCTGAGCTGTCAGCACAGAGCCTGACGCAGGGCTTGAACTCACGAACGGGGAAATTGTGACCTGAGCCAAACGGATGCTTAACCGACTGAGCCACCCAGGTGCCCCATGATTTGACAATTTTATGTTATGAAATACTCCCCAAGAATAGGGAATTATTAAGAGAAAATTAGAGTAATGAGAGAATTGATTAGTAAGAATTAAAGAGAGGATTTTAAAAATATAAGAATAGCAGATACAAGGGGCAGCTGCTATGCCCAGGGCAAAAGAGAACACCCAGGGTGGGGTCTCACCCCCACCCCTCAGGTTCCAAGACTGGACCTCTGGACAACTCCATGCGCACGCTCACTGGATGGCTGAGAAGGTGCCGAGCTGCTGCCTCAGTGGAGACTCCTGACTACAGGGAGGTCCTGGGCCTCAGAAACTCCTACTAGGTGGCCTGAGAGGGTGCCCGAGGGGTCATACACGAGGAAGTCCCTCACTAGAGGCAGCTCCCCGCGGGTGCACCAGAGGAGACACTGGGCGAAGCTGTTGGAAGCTTCTGGGTGCTGTTTGGCTGCAGGAGCCTGGTGGGGCAGGGGCCGCTGAACCCCCTCCAGCGCCCTCTGCTGACAAGACCTTGTGCACGCTGGTAAAGGAGAGTCGTTTACCAAGCTCACTGTGTTATCATGCAGAGCTGGCAAAAAAGGGTGGTGACTGGCACAGAAGATCACCTTCCAGTCTTTTGGGGCTCTCGTTTCCTATTTGCATTCCTTCCCCAGACTCATTAAGCTAGCAACTCTAGGGGCGCCTGGGTGGCTCAGTCGGTTAAGCATCCGACTTCCGCTCAGGTCATGATCTCACCGTTCCATGGGTTCGAGCCTTGTGTCTGGCTCAGCACTGACTCCTCAGAGCCTGGAGCCTGGACCCTACTTCAGATTCTGTGTGTCCCTCTCTCTCTGCCCCTCCCTAACCTCCCCTCTTTCAAACAAAATGAATAAACATCTTTTAAAAAAACCTAGCAACTCAAATTCTAGGATTTTAAAATACTACATTCATTCAAGTTTGAATCTAGTCCTTTGCTTCACTTACGGCAAGTAAACGTTAATGATTATATTAAGGTTTGGCTATCTTAACGCGGCTGGAGGATATAGTCCATGGTTTTTATTCCTAGAATGAACCCGTTTCAGTGTGATTTGAGACTCTAGAAAACTATAGTCATGAATGCTGTTGTAATGCACATATAACCCTTGCCTTTTGGGGATGTATATGGGTATCTGTGGCTGCCTCATTACTTCTAAAACAATTATTTCTGTTAAGGTTCTAAAACTATGATAAAACACGAATATACTTCAGATGTAAGGGCGTTTAATCATGTTCTCATATGAAAATACATATTTTAAAAAAGGAAAGCAGTTTTTAAAAACCAAACATGTGCTTTTTAATAGATTATGAACCTCAAACAATTTGTGAGCATCTCCAGTACTTATTTGCCTTGTTGCAAAACAGTAATAGGCGATACATTGATCCATCGGGATTTGTTAAAGCCTTGGGCTTGGACACAGGACAACAGCAGGTGAGAACCTTTAAAGTTTTTTTTAAATGAAACCATATGGTATCTTTATTTTTTTAATTTGTTTTTTTAAAAAAATGGCAAAAAATTTTTATTTTACAATAAATATACATTAATTTGAAATTTTCTTTCATTCTTTTTTTTTTTTTTTTAACATTTATTTATTTTTGAGAGACAGAGCATGAGCAGGGGAAGGGCAGAGAGAGAGGCAGACACAGAATCTGAAGCAGGCTCCAGGCTCTGAGCTGTCAGCACAGCGCCCAATGCGGGGCTCAAACTCACAGACCGTGAGATCATGACCTGAGCTTAAGTCGGCCACTCAACCGACTGAGCCACCCAGGCGCCCCAATTTGAAATTTTCAACCATTGAATAAGATGGAAGGTGGGAAGAAAAAGACTCCTTCCCAACAGGTTCCCCATCTCACTCCCAGGAAGTAACAAAGAACCTTTAAATTTTTTTTAAGTATAAAAAGGTACCCAGGTGTTCTTTAGAATGTTTGTAGGAGGAAATGAAGTGACATCAATTTAAAAATTAAGACTTTTCTCTTGAAATCATTGTTGCCCTATATGCTAAGTTGGATATAAATTTAAAAAAAGAATAAGAAAAGTTACTAAGCACAGAAAAGTTACTAAGATCAAATATGTATATTTGAGAATTTCTCATGATGGAGAATTAAAATTCAGGAAGTATCACAAAAAAAATTAAGATTTTTTTCTATTTGGAATTACAGCATTTGTTACCTGTCCAGCATATTACACATTTTCCTTGATCCCATTTCTGAAAATTCACGTGTGGGTACACATTGATTCAACATAGCTCTAGTCCTTCTTTGAAAATGGTAACCTCAAAACAGAGAGATAGTTCTGGATAATTTCACTTGTTGCTGTTTGTACCAGAAATTGAAAATCAAGATGGATTTTTCTTTTGGTTTCTTTTTTTTTTTTTTTGTCTGTGTTTTTGATTTTTTAAATTAACCCAAACTTGTGTTGTAGGATGCCCAAGAATTTTCAAAGCTATTTATGTCTCTTTTGGAAGATACTTTATCTAAACAAAAGAATCCAGACGTGCGGAACATCGTCCAACAGCAATTCTGCGGAGAGTATGCTTACGTAACCGTGTAAGTGTGTTTCCTCTTTCCCAGGGCACGTTTCATTCTAAGTCAGTCGCTCATATGTGATCTGATTTTCAGTTCAGTTTCGTGTTACAGCCTTCATGGGTTATCACAGGACCTGAAATGTGTCTAGTAATACATTTCCAGGGGAAACATGAAAACAGGTGACTTGGTAAACGCAGCTGGACCCGTTCAGATGTTGAGAGCTCTGTGCGGTTGAGCTCTTGCCCACGGAGTTTGTGCCTGTGGTGCGAGCTGAACGAGCAAGATAGGAGCCAGCTACAACACTTCACAGTCAATGTAAAATGCCTCTGAAAATTTTTCATAAAATACATGCTTCACCAGTCACTGTCAGTTTTTATTTTTAACATTGTGTTAATAATTTCTGTGAAAGAGCACCAAGGTAATAAGGCACTAAATGCTTCTTTCCATGGTTCTAGAGCGTAATAAATGGGACTTTATTGTTTTCCCGCTCTGATGTTCACTCTCACTCTGTTTTATTACAGTTGCAACCAGTGTGGCAGAGAGTCTAAGCTTTTATCAAAGTTTTATGAACTGGAGTTAAATATCCAAGGCCATAAACAGTTAACAGATTGTATCTCGGAATTTTTGAAGGTATATCGTTGTTTCTGCTCTTTAACATTTAAATACTGTTCTGAATTTAAAAAAAATTTAATGGCTAAATTCATTACTTCAGACTTTTCCACATATGAAGTGTCTGTGTCATAATCTACAAGAAAGTTTGTGATTTTTTATTTTTTTTTAATATTTTTTAAGTTTATCCTGAGAGAGATGAGGACTTGAGTGGGTGGGTGGGGCCGGGGGGGGACAGAGTGAGGAAGAGAGAGAGAGAATCGCGAGCAGGCCCTGTACAGCACAGAGCATGATGGAGGGCTTGAACCCACAAACCACAAGATCATGACCTGACCCAAAGTCAGATGCTTAACCAACTAAGCCACTCAGTTGCCCTGAAATTTCATAAATTTTAAAGTGTCAAAGCAGGCTGTGTATTGAAATAATTGACTATTTTCAGGTTATTTTACATGTAAAGTTGCGTGTAAGAACTTGTATGTCTCAGAGTGGTGTAGAGTTTTAAGGAAATCTAAGCCCTGTTACTACCAGGTTAATTTGTCTTTGATTTATGAGAACTGCAATGTGTAGAATACAGTTTTCTTTCTAAAATCTCTGTGGTCGTTCTTAATCCCTCCACTCCGTGTTCCTCGTTTAGATACATGTGGAAAAATGGAAGTGGTTCCCTTTTTCGAGAGTCAAAAAACCTGCTAAGAGGAGATTTTTTGTTACCA
This sequence comes from Paguma larvata, assembly GCA_030068075.1. Lineage (NCBI taxonomy): Eukaryota > Metazoa > Chordata > Mammalia > Carnivora > Viverridae > Paguma > Paguma larvata. The sequence goes on along the minus strand of CM057833.1, from coordinate 15,608,962 downwards.
AGTGGGAACAAGCACTTAACTTAGTAGATGAGCTAATCATATAGCCTCACATCTTAAAATGTTTTTGTGCCTTTCCTCCTCCTTTTTTTTTTTTTTTTTTTAGCACTGCCGTTAGCCTGCTTCAGATACTCATTTACCGAATTCATTCAGCTAAATGCTTACCGAGTGCTTGCTGCTCTCGCACACTGTTTTCAGTGGTTGGGGATAACCACAGTGAGCAAAACAGAAATAGATTTTTGCCTTATAATGTAGTGGTTTGGGGACCAGGGAAGGACAATAAAATAAGGATAAGTATAATATGCAGTGTGTCAACCCTAATATGTACTGCGGTGAAGAATAAATGAGGGGAGGGGGCTGGAGGATGTGGTGGGAAGGAGGGCAGGTTTGGTTGCGGTTAGAAATGAAACGATGGCATGTGCCAGAGTGAGCCGCGTGGGACGTGGAAGGAAGTACAGAATGTGCCGGGTGGTCTGAGGAACGGCGGGTCCGGTGTGTCTGGGATGGATGGGCAAGGGGAGAAGGATGAAGCAGTAGAGATAACTACGGGTCCTCTAGGATGGGCCTTTGCCAGAGGCTTGGACTTCTACTCTGAGCGCAGTGAGATGCCATGAGGGGGTGCTAACCCTAGGAGAGTTCTGGTCTGTTTGAACGGGTAACTCTGGGTGCTGTCTTGAGAGTTGGCTGAAGGTGGGGCCAAGGGCCAGGGCAGACAGAACGAGTTGATGGTGGCTTTGACCAAGGATTAGCTGAAGAGGTGAGAAGCAGTGTTTGGATTTTCAGTGTATTTTCAAAATAGAGCTAATACAGTTGCAGACTGGCTATGGAGAAGCGAGGAGTCAAAGATTACCACGGTTTTGGCCTGAGCGCCAGGAAGCATGGAGTTGCCAGAACCACTGTGAGAAGGGCTGTGGGAGGAGTAGGCTTGGGAGCAGAACTGGGAGTTTGCTTTGGGGCATGTTCTGTTTGACACTGGTAGTTCAGAGGAGGGCATTTGGGGCTGGATAAAATCACCAAGGGATTGAGAGAGAAGAGGACATTCAGACATAAGGAATCAGGGAGGTAGGTGCAGCTGGCCAAGGATGCTGAGGGGGGGCCTGGGCAGTGAGTTAAGAGGACATGCAGGAACAATGAAAAAGAAACCAGCATGAGCTATAACACTGAATGTCCTGCATTCTTCTTTTAGCTTTATCTCATCAGTGTGGTTCACTAATTTTAACTGTGTGTGTGTGTTTGTGTGTGTATATTTGTATTCTGGTGCCTATATGTAATTTCCAGCCATTTTTCCTACTCTCTTTAATTTTATTGCATATGATTTTTTTTATTTTAGAACCTACTTCCTTAGGGGCACCTGGGTGGCTCAGTGAGTTAGGCATCCAGGTTCGGCTCAGGTCATAATCTTACAGTTTTTGGGTTCAAGCCCCACATCAAGCTCTATGCCTGGAGCCTGCTTCAAATTCTGTGTCTCCCTCTCTCTCTCCCCCTCCCTTACTCCCTCTTTCTTTCTCTCTCAAAAATAAACGTTAAAACATTTTTTTAAAACTCCTACATTTGGAAAGAGGCATATCAATTTTAAATTGTGGTATGCAAGTAAATAATATCACTGCCAAGTAGTGACTTTGATCATAGGTGTCCTTTATTCACTACTTGTAGTAGCTTGACCTTCCAACAGCTTGCGGGGGTTGTTAATGAAAATGAAACTATGCTTCTCCGTCAGAGATTCGCTCACTTTTAAAAACACCTTTCACCCTCTACATTTTTTTTTTTAACTAGTATGTCTTATTTCTGAGCAGGAAGAAAAATTAGAAGGAGACAATCGATACTTTTGTGAAAACTGTCAAAGTAAACAGAATGCAACAAGGAAGATCAGACTCCTCAGCCTTCCCTGCACGCTGAACTTACAGCTGATGCGCTTTGTCTTTGACAGGTGAGCACGTGCAGAGTGGCAGGTGTTGGTTTTTCATTGGGGACTGGTGTGGACAGCTTTTACCATAGACGGAGAAAGTAATACGATGCTTATAATTTGAAACTCTAGATTGGGGGTGAAAGTTGTAGGCGGGGCCTGTGTTTTTGACTTGCAAGTAATTCATGGTTCAATCACAGAATTTTTAGGTAAGCCAGACATAGCTGAGGGAGAGCTAGAAGGGTAGGGAGTCCTTATTTCTTATTCTATTATTGATCACTGAAAACTGGAAAAGGAAAACAAACATTTAGGTAAGAAGTGAACTATCTCGTTTCCATATTTCTGTATAAGAACTAGAGTAAATTTACAGTTGTTAACAATACTCTAGCCCCCCGATGGGAACATATCTTTGATTTCATACTTAAAATAAAATAAAGGCAGCGTGTACTTATGCACATTGCCTCTGTGCAGGAGCATCTGTGTCTCAGTTGTGGTTAAACTAAAACTTCTGGAAATAAGTTTAGAATCACCACTTTAAGTTCATAATTTTAACCTATTATTTTTCACTAATTAGAAGACAGCATCATGTCCACTTCTAACCATACGGGACTTTGAGCAAGTTTGCTAAATGAAGCCTATCTAGCTACCAATGAGGTTTTATTAGAATAGCCGATAGAGCTTATATATTGTTTTATGATTGTTTTAAATATAAATATAATTAGCTTTCCTCTTGGTTAGGCAAACTGGACATAAGAAAAAGTTGAATACCTACATTGGCTTCTCAGAAATTTTGGATATGGAACCCTACGTGGAGCATAAAGGTAATGTTTTCACCAAGCAGTGATCATTTTAAATCTCAGAGACTGTAACTTGTGATCTGCTTGTGATGAATACAGAATGCAGTTCATTACTAAATTTTATTTGCTAACCTCTGTCTGGGAACAAAAGCTTTTTTTAGGCAAGCTGAGATGAGTTACTTCCATTTTTCCATGAGTTAAGTGCACGGCAGACATTAGTTGGTTCACCACTACCTACATAATTAAGGGTACAAAAGAATAAAAAGTTCATTTTACTGTCTGAACCCACAGAGTGGTCCCCTAGCGTCAGAACTGTGTCTGTAACTCCTTATAAAATCGAATCTCTCTGAACTGTCTCCATTCATGGTTTTTTTAAAACTTCTTATCAAAAACTTTAGGTGGTGTAATTTCTGGTATTTATGCTCTAATTCATATCTGTGACCACTAATGAGCTCTAGGATGCTATGACAAATAATTTCCTACCCTTTGTTTTGGTGGTCTTCACCTCAGCATACAGGATAATGATTGACAGTGACTTCTCGTCTTTTTGTCTTTTCACCCTGACCAGGTCCCTTCTCAGATCGACCTTACTATTCATTAAATTTTTAATATAGAAATTGATACCATAACTTCTTTCTCTTTCCATAAAAAGCTTCTGGAGGCAACTTACAATTGAAACAAGTCATAAAATAAAACCTTTGAGAAAGCACTTGGATAGGTTGGGAAATGGTGTATTAAATATTTAAACTCTAAAATGTGTGATGCCCTGTCAGTGTTGCGGTTTGAAATTTGCACCGCGGTTTGTGGTTTGCGGTTTGCACCTCGTGCATGCGGGAGGAGCAGCTGCAGACTTTGCACCTGGACTTTGTTACTTTTATATTGGCTGGATGAATGACTTAACCGTAGTTCATTTTGGGCAGCTCATTTTTGGCAGCGCATTTTTGGCAGCGGTTTCCTTCCTGCATCCTTTGTTCAGGTAATTATTTACAATTAGAGATGTCTGATAGCCTAGTGGTTTATGTGAGTCCAGAAACTCTGATGTAAAACTAGCACTTTCCTTGTCTCCACTGTATGGTTTTGAATAGTTCTTATTAATGTGACTACATTTATTATGTATTTGTTCAGTTCGTACTGTAAGGAACACAAGATGATTATGAAATAGACTTGAGGGTCAAAAAATTTGTAGAAATATTTAAATTTAGTGTGTGTGTTGACTAAATGTACTGACGTAATATTTAAATAGAAACATAAAAATTTTCTTCTTTTAGAATTGTTAGTTAAGGGGCGCCTGGGTGGCTCAGTCGGTTGAACGTCCGACTTCAGCTCAGGTCACGATCTCACGGTCTGTGAGTTCAAGCCCCGCGTTGGGCTCTGTGCTGACGGCTCAGAGCCTGGAGCCTGCTTCAGATTCTGTGTCTACCTCTCTTTCTGCCCTTCCCTTGCTCATGCTCTCTGTCTCAAAAATAAATAAACATTAAATATATATATATATTTAGAATTGTTAGTTAAGACTAGTAAAATTAATCCAGTGGTTTGTAGTTCTAGACCTTTCACAGGCTGTTGTAATGTTTGCTGTACAAATGTACAACCTTCTAAATGCTAAAAACATTAATTTTTGTTAAAATTGCACAGGGTTTGGTTCATTCTTGGTAATTTGGAAAATTTAGAAGACCTAAAGAATAAAAACTATAATTCTATAACCAGATCACCAGTATTTGTATTATTTATGTGTCTATACTTACATATTCACATAAAGCTGAAAAGTTAGATCTAAAAGATAGTCTTTTAAAGAGGAGAATTCACTTGTTTCACTTGTTTCTTTAAATGGTGAGCCTGCAGATCTGTAGAGATCTGGAAACCAAAGGGTCCTCATTCCTTGAACCGTTAGCCCCTGACTCTCTAACTGAACTTTTGCCATATTTCCTGGGGGTTTTAACATACCTGTAGACCACTTTGAGAGTCTGGGGGCTGAATAAAACTTAAAAGAATTTCAGAAGAATCCAGTTATATTTAAATACGGTTAGCCGGGCACCGGAGGGGCTCTGTCTGTTGAATGACCAACCTCGGCTCCAGTCATGGTCTCACGGTTCATTAGTTTGAGCCCGACATTGGGCTCTCTGCTGTCAGGGTGGAGCCTGCTTTGGATCCTCTGTCCCCCTCTCTTCTTCTCCTCGGCTCACACACTCTCTTCTCAAAAATAAATAAACATTTTAAATAAATTAATACAGTTAGCAAAACACAAAGACAAACATGAGATCCAGTAATATGGGTGCCCATTACAGAACAGATTCGCTCGTTGCCCAGAACTATCAGAATTCCAAAGCTGTTGAGAGGAATGAATTGATAAGTATAAATTCAGTTTAACATTGGTAATGTGAGAATGGAAATTTTCGTGTTGTCTCTTGGTTCCCATTCATAGTCACTGCTTCTACTTGTTAGGTTTATCGTGAGGATTTAATTTCGGGAATACTATGCAGAACTGCTATTCTATGCAATCTCTCCCACTTCTCTCCCTCAGCCGTCCTGAGGGGCACACCCTCCCTTGTCCTGCTCTTTCGTGCACTATACATGTTGCTCTATTGATTTTCCTACCTTTTTATAATAAATATAACACATTCATAAAAGTCCAAAGTACAGTCTTGGAGAATTCTCACAAAGTGGACATCTGCACGAGCAACATCCAGGCCAAGAAACAAAGCTTGCCACGACTCCAGAGCCTTTTCTGTCCCCCTCGCAGTAATAGCCCCTTCTCTCCCCTCAAATCATAGGCACTAACCTGGCTTTTTTATGGTGCTTCCTATATTTTTTTATTTTTAATTTTTTAAATGTTGATTTATTTGGAGAGAGAGAGTGCACGCGTGGAAGGGAGAATCCCAAGTGAGCTCTGGCCTGACGCCGGGCTCAATATCACAATCTGTGAGCTTAGGACCTGTGCCCAGATCACGAGACAGATGCTCAACTGACTGAGCACCCCAAGCACCCTTATTTTTCATTGTTATTTTGCTTTAGTGTTTCACGATGTAAGTTTGCATCCATAAGCGTTATACTTGATTTACCCTTTTCCTCCAGGGATATTGGCAGGTGAAACCTGACCCATGATGGAATCTTGCACCGTCTGCCTCCCCAGCTTCTTTATCTGGGCTGTGGTTGACGGTGGCTGGAGACAAACACTGTCATAGGTGTGTTTCTGTCTGCCTCTCAACTCTTTTAATTCGGGGAATTGCTAGTTTATACCAAAAAATTGAATCCCAGTCCGGATCTTTTAATTGTATCTGTTAGTCCACTTACCCTTGTCTTAAGTACTGATATTTCCTCTGGTTCAAATCTGCATCACTTTTTATGATTCCCTGTTACTTGAATATATTTTAAAGCTTCTCAGTTTTTGAAACATAGAAAGCCTACTTTTATAATCCATGACCGACTCTAAGAATGTTGCGCAGGGCATATTTCTGGGGTCTGGGTGGGTTCTTTTGTTGTTGTCATGCTTCGTTTGTACTTGGTTATCTTCGACCGCATGCTGGTTATTGCACACGGAAAATTTGTGGGGGTTCCCTTAGGGCTGGCATGACGCCATCTCCTCCATTGAGACCTTATTTCTGCCAGGCTTCTGGGATCCTTGCTAATTAGGCACCAGCACAACCTAAGTTCAACACCGAGGTCCCCTTGCTCACCCGAGCTGTAAGAACCTGATATGAAGGCCAGACTAACACCATGACAACCCCCCCCCCCCCATTCTCTTTCCGTTGCTCCGCTCAGGGGTGATAGGTTTTCTTCATGGTTTCCTGAGGTTGGGGAGATGGGAGAGGCTTTTTCTGGGTCACCTTTACCATGTGGTAATGGGAGAGGGCAGTGTGGTAGAAAGAACAGTAGGTGGGTGAGTCCAGGTAAGCCCTAAAATGTGGAGTGTGGACCAGCACACCAGGCAGATACAGCCTGAGCTATCTGAGCTCACTATTTTGTACTTTCATAAATTAACATAGAAATTATAACACACGTTAACTCTGGACTTACTGTCTTTACCTCTGTAATCAGTACGAGTACCTTGGGGTGCCTGGCTGGCTCAGTTGGAAGACTGTGACTCTCGATCTCAGGATCTTGAATTCAAGGCCCATGGGGGTAGGGATTACTTAAATAAAAACTTAAAATCAGTACAAGGACCCACCAAGATGTCGGTCTTCTCCTAAATTGCTTATTTTTTGTATGTTTTTTTCTTTTAATAATTATTTTAAGTTTACGTATTTATGTGCGAACGAGAGAGAAAGCAAGCATAAACGGGGGAGGGACAGAGAACGGGAGAGAGACTCCCAAGCAGGCTCCACACTGTTAGCATGGAACCTGTGCAGACTCAAACTCCCGAAACGAGCTAAAATCAAGAGTCATACCCTTAACCACCTGAGCCATCCAGGGGCTTCTATTTTTCGTATGTATTTTAGTTCTGCCTTTAAAAACACTAAAGGCCACCTTAGTGTGCGTAGGACTATTGGTGTTTCATTTACCAGCCTCTTTGGTTATTATTCCCTTCTGCATTCTAGCACTTCCATCTGCAGTCGCTTTTTTTTATATTGAATTAGAGCTTATAAAATTCCTTTTGAAGGGATCTATTGATGGTAAATTATTTTCACATATCATTATCTGAAAATTGTCTGTACTTGGTTCTTGTGAAATTTATTTTCCCTAACGTGGGCCGTTCACGCGGGACAGAGTCCTCTTGTTGCCGCGCTTCTGTTGCTGGTGAGGAGTTTGGGGCATGTTTTGTCTTATGTTAAGAGTTTTTTCTTTGGTTTTGGGGGGTTTTGCGGTGTCGCAGTGACCCGTTGGGCTAGATTCCAAGTGCATTTATCCTCCCCGCAAAAGATATTAAACAATTCCTCAACCATTATGTCCTAGAATGTTGTCTCATCCCCATTCTTTCTTATCCCCTAGAATTCCATTAGGTGTGTGTTAAGATGTTCCTGGCTCTTCCGTTGCTTTGTCCTGTGTTCCAGAATTTCTCTGGCCCCGCCTTCTACTTTATTGATTCTCCGGTTAGGTGAACCTAATGTACTGTTAAAACTTTCTGTAGAGTTTTGACTTTCAGTTACTATAACTTTCATTTCAAGAAGTTTGGTTATATCATATCTGATTTTTTAAAATGTTTATTTATTTTGAGAGAGACAGAGCATGAGCCGGGGAGGGGCAGAGAGAGAGGGAGAGGTAGAAAGGGAGAATCCTAAGCAGTTTCCGTGTAGAACTCACAAAACCCTAAGATGACCTGAGCTGAAATCAAGAGCTAAGAACGCTTGCCTCACTGAGACACCCGGGTGCCACTACAATAAGTTTTAGGATGTTTAACTATGGAGAAAGATGTTAATGATGTATTTGTTCCAGAAAACTGCAGGTTTCAGTGTCCATAGTGGTTGTTTGTATTATAGAGTTGCTAAAGGATTTTTTGTTTTCTAATTTTTAATAATAAAATACATAACAGAAGTGATTTTTTTCCAGTACATATGTAATTTCTCTCCTGTGATGGTTTAAAGGATTTAAAATTTTTTTTATTTAAAAACATATTGTATCTGCAAATGGTGATGTTGGTTTGCCAATGTTTTGATAAATGGGTGAAGCCTTCTCTTGCATAAACCATGTGCATAATGTATAGGCTGTGACTTGGAGCTTTTGTTCATTTATTTATAGGTTTTCTTTAAAGTGAAATAATTCGGAACTAAAAAATACTTATGAAGAAACCTCAGTGCAGAATTCTAGATTTGTTATATATTGAAGTTTTATTTATTTAAGTCACCTCTGACCCAACATGGGACTCAGATTCAGAACCTCAAGATCGAGAGTCACACACTCTTCCTACTGAGTCAGCCATGCACCCCTCATTCTAGATTTTTAAATTTAATTTAACATTTATTCATTTTTGAGAGACGGGGGGGTGGAGAAAGACCTAGAGAGGGGAATAGAGGGAGGGAGAAGCTAAGGTAGCCTCCAGGCTCTGAGCCATCAGCACAGAGCCCGACGCGGGCTCAAACCCACGAACTGTGAGATCATGACCTGAGCCAAAGTAGGACACTTAACCGACTGAGCCACCCAGGTGCCCCACTTCCATTCTAGATTTTAATGTTTTCTATCCGGTTTCCAGTTATCTTGGCCTACACTTACTTTGACAGAAATTTTTCTAAATGGCTTATCTCTAATTTTTGCTAAAACATTTTTCTTCTTGGAAAAAAAAAACATTTTAATTTCACATTCCCATCTCATTAGTTGTTTACATAATTTCGTGATAAGAATATGATCATGTGATTCTTGGTAAGCCTATAGCTGAGCCAGTTCATGCAGAATAGCCACGTGTACTACAGAATAGCTTTGTAACCCTGACCTGGCTGCCCAGAATGCCGTAGCTTTCCACCCGTGCATTTAGCAAGGGAAATGGAGAGCTAGTACAGTGAGGTGCTTAAGACAGCGTCTACTACATTACTTTGTAAAACTAAGTTTTTTGTAACTCTTTAATTGACATGTTGTGAGTTCTATCAGATGTGAAAACACTTAATTGTTACAGTTAAGGCTCAGGCTATAAGAAGAGCTACTGTTCTCCACAATGTCGTCTTACGTTCTCCCTTTCTCCTTCTCCAGGCGGGTCCCCTGTGTACGAGCTGAGCGCGGTCCTCATACACAGAGGGGTGAGCGCTTATTCTGGCCACTACATTGCCCACGTGAGAGATCCGCAGTCCGGTGACTGGTATAAGTTTAACGACGAAGACATAGAAAAGATGGAGGGGAAGAAATTACAACTAGGGATTGAGGAAGATCTAGGTAAAACCTTTAAGTTGTGAGTGCCCTTTTAAAATATAAATTTTTTTTTTTACTGGAAATATTTTGATAAATTTTTATGGTCCAAGATTGGTATGGGTTATTAAGGACATTTGCATTTCCTAAACACACGTAAAATCTCTGAACATCTTTCGTTGGCAATGCCTGAATTTAAAAAAAAAAAAAAAAAGAAGAAGAAGAAGAAAAAAAGCTTTTCCTCCAGAAATGGTTTCCATAATATTTTCAGTTCGGTTTGAGGGCAAAATATTCAATGATCAGTTTAATTGTGGGCAGGAGGCAGGGTGGGTCAGGGAGAGGATGGTGGTTATTAAGCTTAAAATGATGAGTAGTAGTTTAAAATAGTAGGATTTGTAGTCCTTTTCTTTGTGTCAGGAGATTTATTTTGGAGAAATAACTTAGGCGGGGGACCTTTGCTCTGAGAACAGTGCCTATTCCTCCCTGTTAAGCATCTTACGCCATCCCCAGAGTGTGGCGCGGTGCCTCTGGGGAGGTAGCTGCGTGCGGCGTTGTAGCAGTGAGGTCTGTCATTAGCAGTGCTTCGAGAACCGCATGCCTACTAAGCAGCTGTTAGCCTCTCCATTTTCTCAGGCCAGAATAGCTGTGCCTTCCCCGACAAAGTGCACAGTGTTGCCAGTAGGAGCCATCTCGGCGGACCTTTCTGTCTTTCGCTCACTGCGTTTATCATTCTTGGAAGAGGTTTGGACCCTGGGGTCTAAATAAAAGGAATGTGAATGGGTGTGTTTCTCCTCCCACGGTTGTTCGTGGGTCAGAACCACTTTCCCAAGAGTCAGGGAGGAGCATGACCGTTGGAGTTGGCTTTCGAGGCATATGGGCAAATCTTTTCTGCAGGTATTTAAGTGGCAGCCACATTCTTGTAATTTGGGGAGATATTTTCTATTTTTAATTCACAATTAGGTGTCTATAGATACTCAGCAATGCTCTCCCGTCCTGTCATAGTAATTCTGAAGGTCTTAACGCTTATAATTTTTCTTATTGTGTGACTCTTTCTGGGAACAAAAGTCAGACGTTGCTTTACATTGTGAATAATTATGTCTAGGTTTTATTTGACTGTTCTTTCCTGAGGGTTATTTGATTTATCTTCATTTTAGTCAGAGAACTGTAGTATTAAAAGCATTGGTAAGGCTGTCCTATCTGCTACTTACAGGTAGCCCTAAATTTTAGAATAGTTCAAGAGAAAGAGACTCCATACCTATCAGGATTCCATTCCAATGGTTTTTTTTTCTTTTTAATGTTTATTTGTTTTTGAGAGAGAGACAGGGCGTGAGCCAGGGGAGGGGCAGAGAGAGAGAGAGAGAGAGAGAGAGAGAGAGAGAGAAAAGAAAACACAGAATCCAGAGCAGGCTCCAGACTCTGAGCTGTCAGCCTAGAGCCCGACCCCTTGAACTGTGAGATCATGACCTGAGCTGAAGTCAGACGCTAATCACCCAGGCGCCCCTCCATTCCAGTGTTTGGTTTTTTTTTGTTTTTTTTTTTTAATGTTTATTTATTTTTGAGACACAGAGAGACAGAGCATGAGTGGGGCAGGGGCAGAGAGAGAGGGAGACACAGAATCTGAAGCACGCTCCAGGCTCTGAGCTGTCAACACAGAGCCCGACGGGGGGCTCTAACTCACGGACCTCGAGATCATGACCTGAGCCAAAGTCGGACGCTCAACCGACTGAGCCACCCAGGCGCCCCCATTCCAGTGTTTTAATACCGCTCGCTGCTGTTGCAAGGGACATTACAGCTTTCATGTGTTGTTTTCTCTTCATCAAAAACAGAAAATCCTTGTTCATTATGTTCCAGGAGTCATTTTCTCCTGTGTTCTATCATGAACTTAAATGAATTGTTTTATATTCCACCTTCTGCAAAGAATCGAACGTGTTGAATCGTAATACTTTCTGATTAGAAATGCCCCACTGCCTCTTCACTGTGTATGTGCTCCTGGCATTTTTAACTCACTGCAGTGGTGGTCTTCAAACTTCTTGTTCCTGTGTTCTCTCTAAGAATATTGAACAAATTTGTGTTCCTTGCCCGTTTTAAAATCCAACATTTTTATCATAATTTTAAGTAGCTCCAAATAATGTGATTTCTGACATCGTGAAATGAAATTAGTTAACAGAGAGTCAGTACCCACTATTTCAGAGACATGAATTGGTCTTTGTGTGTAGCGGGACATTTTTAACCCTCCCCCTTTCTCCCATACTAGTATTTCCATTGTAACTGACCCTGCAGAATTTTATTCTAATGGAATATACTGAAGATTTCTTTACTCGTAAAGCTCTAAATAGTGAAAGTTCTTCCCCCCCCCCATATCCTCCTCCCTCTCTCCTCCTCCCTCCCGTCTCCCTTTGCCTCAAGATGGAGCTTTTTCTTTTAAATTATAAATCTCACCACATTATTGATTAATCTAATATGAATATGTTATATAAAACTCATGAATCAAATAAAAAGCAAAAATAGTAAACACATCTTTTAATGCCACAGCTGAGCATGTTCTTCCGGTCCCTGGGTAAGGTTATAGCTTTCCTTTGTAAAGTACAAGAGGGATGACTGAGAAAGGAGAGGCGGAAACCGTCAGTGAAACCTCAGCTTCGAGGCAGCTCGGTTTTACAGAAGTACATAGTGAATTGGAGGTCTGGTGATGGATTTCCTGAGACGTGAGCATGATCTCATACTGCCCGAAGGCCACCCCTGGATCCTCTGCACCCATTCGAAGGTCACTTTCATGTGATCCACTTGCCATGCTACTGAATTCGTAGAGATTAGTGGCTAGTTTTTATGCTCATTAGCATTGCACTTTTTTGAACATGCTATTTTATTTACTTGGGCAATTAAATGTGTGTGTGTATATATATATGTATATATACATATATATATGTATATATTTGTAATTTTTTGTTGAATTTTTAATTCCAGTTAACATAGTGATTCAACAACTCTAGATCAGTCAGCACTCATCTGCCAGGGTACTCCCTAAGCCCCATCACCTGTTTCACCCATCTGCCTCCCTCCTCCACTCCGGGAACCATCAGTGTGTTTTCTGTCGTCATTTGGATTTATCATATTTATTTTTTGAATCCTTTAAAAATATTCATTTTTGAGAGAGAGAGAGAGAGAGAGCAAGTGCCTGAGTTGGGGGAAGGGGCAGAGAGAGGTGGTGAACAGAGGATCCAAAGTGCTCTACACCGAGAGCTGCAAGCCTGACGCGGGGCTCAAACTCCCAAACCCTGCAATCACTGCCTGAGATGAGGGTGGACGCCCAACCGGCTGAGCCCCACAGGCATCCCTATTTTTTAAATCTTAAGTTTATTTGTTCTGAGAGAGCGAGAGAGAGAGAGAATCCCAAGCAGACTCTGCACTGTCAGCACAGAGTCTGACATGGGGCTCGATCTCACTAACTGCATGATCATGGCCTAAGCCGAAATCAAGAGTCGGACCCTTTACCGACTGAGCCACCTAGGTGCCCCTGGATTTATTTTTATAATTTAAGACCAACGTTAAAATAAACTCCTAGCAGTAGTACCTTTTATTTGATTCCAGGTTTTTCTTTGTGAAGAATAGTAGTTTATCATCTTTTAAAAATGGAATATGGTAGGCAAGGGGGTAGGGTAGTAGGCCTGTTTATATTCAGGCTTCTAAGGAGCATGCTGAATTTGTATTGCCTTGTCATGTCTCAGATCCCTCTTAAAGTATCTTGAATGTGTATTATAGAAATTTGTTTTTTGTGGTCCTCCTCCTTCCCTTCCCCTCCCCTGCAAAAGAATGAACATACTAGAGGCATTCTAATTTAGTTACTTTTTATTTTCTCGACCTCAGCAGAACCTTCTAAGTCCCAGACACGTAAACCCAAGTGTGGCAAAGGAACTCACTGCTCTCGAAATGCGTACATGTTGGTGTATAGACTACAAACTCAAGAAAAACCCAACACAATTGTTCAGGTACCAGGTAAGCAGTTTTCCAAGGTTACATAAGGCAGATATGTCCGAATACAGTGCTCACAGGTCAGTGACCAGAGCTTACTGCTTTAGCGGCATCTGGGTGGCTCTCCCATTTGAGCGTCTGACTTTGGTTCAGGTCATGATCTCACGGTTTGTGAGTTCAAGCCCTGCATCAGGCTTGCTGCTCTCAGCACAGAGCCTGCTTCAAATCTGTTCCCCTCTCTCTGTGTCCCTCCCCCACTCACACTTTGTCTCAAGAGTAAATAAAACATTTAAGGTTAATTACAAAAGTAAAAAGAACTTACTGCTTTAATTTATTAGGATAGGTTGATTACAGATAGTAAATGTTGGTGAAAGTAAATATAATCACAAATTTTCGGGGTGCCTGTCTGGCTCATTGGTGGAGCATGTGACTCTTGATCTCATGTGTGGTTGGTTTGAGCCCCATGTTGGGTGCAGAGATTGCTTAAAAATATTAAAATCTCAGGGCTCCTGGGTGGCTCAGTTGGTTGAGTGTCCAACTTTGGCTCAGGACATGATCTCATGGTTCATGGGTCAAGCCTCGGGTTGAGCTTCTGCTGTCAGCACAGAGCCCACTTCTGATCCATAATAAAATCTTAAAAAAAAAAAAAAGTCAGTTTTTAAAAATAAAGACACTTAAAAAAATGTTTTATTTTGCGAGAGCAAGAATGAGCGAGAGCGGGCACGAGTAGAGGAGAGGGGGTAAGAGAGAGAGAGGGAGGGGAGAGAGAGAGAGAATCCCAGATGGGCTTTGTGCTCACAGAGCCCAACATGGGGCTCAATCTCAGGAACCCTGAGGTCGTGACCTGAGATGAAATCAAGACTGAGAGGCTTAACTGAGCTATCCAAGCACCCAAAAAAATAAGGAGCTTTAAAAAGAACTGTTCCACTCACCCTGCCCCTCCTAAAGAAAACCAAAAACAATTTAAAAAAATTCTGTAGGTAAGGAAAACATGTATTTAAGGAACCATTTGGTTTAATTCGTAATGCGTACAAGTGGGTTTTACCTACTTGGCAGGATGCCCAGATGGCTCAGTTGGTAGAAAATGCAACTCTTGACCTCAGGGTCATGAGTTGAAGCCACACCATGGGCATGGTCTTAGAGCTTACTTAATTAAAAAAGGGGGGTGGGTGGGGAAGAGTTGCTACAGACCTAACTTGAGGGCAGTCTTAAATTGTCGTCTTACCTAGTACTAGACTGTGGTCTGTGGCATCATCTGTTTTGAAGTGGTCTTTGTGAGCCATTTGATGGTTCCAGTTGTCTGGTGAAATCGGGAATTACCTCGTATCGTTCTAGTGGCTGTTTCCATTTTTACTTTTGTCGTCAGGTTAGAGATCCTTACAGAAAGGGAGACCGCAGTAAGGAGTTGCCGCTAAGATCCTAACCAGTATTTGGTATAATTGAGAGACCCGGTATGGTTCTGTGTCTTTGAAAACAGGAAAACATTAGTTTTTGTCTTTCTGTTTTGAATAGCCTTTCTTCAAGAGCTGGTAGATCGGGATAATTCCAAGTTTGAGGAGTGGTGCATTGAAATGGCCGAGATGCGTAAGCAAAGCGTGGATAAAGGAAAAGCAAAACACGAAGAGGTTAAGGAGCTGTACCAAAGGTTACCTGCTGGAGCTGGTCTGTAAGATATTCTGGGACAGCACTGCTGCCATAGTGTGCCTTGTTTCTGATTTCGTGTTCACAAATGTAGATGAACAGACTTTCCCTGCCCTTTCTCATAACCCACTAACGCCAGCTTAAGCACCATGAAATTACTGTGTAAACCAGCAATAATTCGACGCGTAGCATTCCATGTAGTTTTCATTACATTGTATTTTAAGAATGGGAAGCTCTTAACAAATTATAAGGTTGAGGTCAGCATTCTGCATATGTATGAGTCTCACAGGTACTTCTATTTTGTGAGATATTAATTTGTTCTTAAATAAAAATCTGACTGGGTTCTGGAAGCAACTCACCGCCCTGACAGTCTTCACAGGCAGTCTTTTCTATGCACTATTTTTTACGATACTGTTATACTAATTTGAAGTTTAATATCATCAAATAAAATGCTAAGAAGAGGAGAGCTTTCTGCTGACCCCTAATTTCTTAAGAATTATCCCACATAACCCAGCTCATTCCTTTACTGTGTATGTTTATTCAAGTTTACCTAGTGCCTTAGAAAGAAAATCTCAGCTTTTTAAGGCTACCGTGCCATTGGTAATGACGTGTCTGTCGTTCCGTAGAGACTTCTTCCCCAGGCCCAACTCCTACGGAAAGAAGAGAGGCAGTTTCATCCTAATTTTTGAAAATAAATACTCAAGTATAATTGTACTTGTGGTTTTGTCTTTTCGATACCTTATTTTTCCATTACAGGCACAACTTTAAACAAAAGATGAATATAAGTTGCTAAATCTGTAAGCGTAACTGAACAGTTCCTGCTAAACCACAGCATATTTGATTCTGACCTTTTTTTTTGTAATGCGTTTGTCTCACTGTGTCCCGAGGGTTGGGATTATTCTAAAGGATGAGACTGACCTTAATATCACTGGAAATGATTTGAACATGAATATGATTCAAATCCCTCAATTTATTCAGAGGAGTTGAGGCTACTAATCTGTTTTTTGAACCGTATTCCTAGTTTCCTGCTTTCACTGGACAAGAGAAAGGGACTTAACCGCATCTAACGTGAGATGCAGTTTTGAATCACTTATTTTAAAACTGCGTTGTCCAAAGGTGCGGTGTGTCTGGTTAACACATACTTGTGCTTTTCCTTGCTTTCAGTCTACAAGAAACTGTTCTTGTGTTCTTAGAATATCTCTCTGTTATCAATACTTTTACTAATTAGGAACTTTTTTCCTCCCACTTGCAGTAAACATACATAGTAGGAAATCTATGTCATGTTAAGTGTTGAAAACTCCAAAAACAGATGAACATGGTTTTGTGCTGCCAATTCTAGTCTTTGTTATGCATTTTCTAACTCTTACTTGTGTTCCTGAACATTTATATGAAAGAAGAGTCTCTTATCCTAAAATATGTGTCTCATTGGGGACACAAACACTTTGGCCCTTTTTATTGAAATTTAAATAAACTATCTCTAAATAATGATAAATTATCCCTAGATGAAGTGTTGCAAATATTTTTGATGCCACAGTCTTTGTAGACGTTTATAATTCCCTCAAGGAAATTTCCCTATGTTCAAAATTCTGGCATCCAAAAAAAAAAAAGTATGGTAACTTGAACCAAAATGTACATTTCCCTTTGGAAAATACTGTAACAAGCTTTCCTGTTTTGTGAAGTGGTGAGATACTATACCGTTCAGTATTTCCACCTTGGCGATTAGAGTGCTCATCCTTTTTTGGTGCTTGGTTACTCATGCCTTTGGTGCTGGACCACAAATCCACAGAGAACCTTTCCTGAGTCTTTCTAAAGGACAGAAACATCAGTAGTTTAAAAACCTTCCAGAAGCAGATCTGCCTTAACTCTTGAGACTTGAACTCGTCCCTGATTCTCTGGGAAACTCTTGACAGAGATTGATACAAGTCTTTTTGGTAGTCGAGATTGAAAATGGAAAGAAAGACAGACCCCCGTGAACCACAGCCCCTCTTCCTTCCGTGGGCCCTCCCGCCCACTAGTTGGATCTAGACAGTCAGTACAGTTAATAACCTGGAATTCCATCAGAACCCCAGACCCGCTCTCTGCTGTCTTCCTTCCTCCTCTTACTATGAAACTATGAAAAATATGATTTTTCTGTTCTTCATGTCTTAGTTTTATTTCATGTGTAACTGCTCAAAACCAAAATGATAACCTTCACTTGGAAGTTTTCTGTGGGATTCTGGTAGGGGATTGGAAAATGTTGTCTTAAGCAGATTGCCTTTGAGCCACATTGTTATCAAAGGGTCCCGGTTACAGCCACCCTGGGCTTTTAATTCCCGCAGTCCGCCCTTGGCCCGGAGTACTTTGTGTACTTCTGGACTCTTTTTCTTCTGAGGGTCAGGATCCTTACAGCTTCCATTTCCAGTTAGCAATGGTGGGTATGGTCTGCTCTTCCCTCCCCGGCACCTGGGGAGATGAGAACACCTGGAGAATGGTTCTTCAGTGTTGCTCTGTGTCACAGTTCAGTCTGCCCTCCTTTGATGGCCTTCAGATTAATAAAAATTTTAATCTATGTGACTATATTTGAGAAAACATTAGATGTGCTAAGACTTTCATTTTGCTTTCTTGGACAGAGATCATTTATCTTTGCTTTTTAAGATAACCTGGTGTACTCTGTCCCTGGCAGACTAAACTCGATAAAAGCCAAATAAAATTGGGAGGTATTTTGAATTTAATTAGCCATATCATTCTGTGTTGTAGAGTGCCACAACCCTGTTACCTATACTGAATCTTAGGGTCTCCTCTTTATATATTGTGTGAATGTATGATTAACTTTTCTATATCTCTTTTCTTCCAAAAAGCTCAAAATGCTTCACATATCTTATCTTTTACATTCAACAACATCCCCGTGAGGTAGGTAGAAGGCAGGTATTATTACCTTCATTTTACAAATAAAAGACCTGAAGCATAGAGAGTTTAAGTGACTTGCTCAAGTTCAGTTTCTTGGTGGCAGAACTTGGATTAGACCTCGGTCTCAACTTGGCAGTCATGAGCTCTTTCTCTGCAGCTGCATTAGGGCTGACCAGGCCTTCAGAAGGCTCTCAGTTGACGATGTATAGTCTTAGAACAAATACTGGATGTGATCACGCTGAATTTTGGTTTTATAAAAATTGAACTGTTCCACACTGAACATAAAATGGAAAGTCGTTTTCTAGACTTGTCACTAACGCTAAGAGAAGTATACAATTGGTCAAAATGGGCTTTGCGTTGAATTGTCTATCCCTCAGATCTCATCAGAAGTAGTACATAATACAACTACGTAAATTCAATCTCTGTATGTTTTCTTCTATGTTTTATGCTGGGACTCACTGGAGATCTTTGTAAGTAATCAAAGCTAGCCCTTTGTCTTTAATTTTGACTTTTAGGGAACTCTGGGGCTCTGTTTTCCCAAGTGAAAACTCACTTGAGGTGGTTCAGTTTTGTCTAAATTTTTGCAACATCACAGTCGGTATCATTTCTAGTGTAATTCATACTGGAGTTTGTAGAAAATAGCTTACTTTCTTGATATACATTATATAACAAATAGCTCATGATATGGATTGGGGTGGGCAAATCAAATACGTTTTAATTGACACCAGTATCCTCTTGGATGAAAAAAAGTTCAGTGATTAAAACTGGCTTATAAAAGTGTGGATATAGCTGATGAGGTTAATTTGTAAAAAAATTTTTGAGGTTAATTTCTAACTTCGAACTCAGTCAGCCCTTTTATTTTCATTTCCAGACGTATTTCACATATGGGTGAAAAGTGTTTATGAAAATCATTTATGAAATGAACATAGTAGGGAATGAGGTTATAGGATTTGCAAGCTGATGTGTGGAGCCCGGCTTACAGTCAGCAGCCATGGGTGTCCAGATCGGATCTCTGCTGTGCTATCAAGCAAGACACGTCTCTCTGTGGATGCCTCTTTTGTAGAATGTGGTTAATAATACCAGCCTCTCTCATAGGGCACTGTGCAGTCCCCTGTCGTGCACAGCTCCTTGACCTAGAAGAGGGTTAGTTAACTGGAGTTTTGTGTCCTGCTCTTCAAACATTTTCCCTGAATAATGATTCTTCTGATTCTGCTAACTTTGGACAGAGTTTGTATTGTCTTTTGAGAAAAATGTATCATTCAGTCAAAAAGCTGTAAAAATACATAGATGATTTCTTCTGCTTTCTTCCTCAGAGCCCTATGAGTTTGTCTCTCTCGAGTGGCTACAGAAATGGTTGGATGAATCGACACCCACCAAGCCTATCGATAATCATGCTTGCCTGTGTTCCCATGACAAGCTTCATCCTGATAAGATATCAATCATGAAGAGGATATCTGAGTATGCGGCTGACATTTTCTACAGTAGATACGGAGGAGGACCACGACTAACTGGTAATTCGCGGTGTTTTCTCTGCCGGAGGAGTAATGCGTTACGTCCTCATCTCGTGGTCTCTGATCATCTGACCCAAACTGTGACAGCCAGACCAGGTGTTCCTTACACTTTGCAGAAAGGGGTTGCTAACGAGAGAAGTTATGCGGCATTATGTTTGAGAGAGACCAAGCGTGCAAACGGGAGGGGCAGAGAGAGAATCCCAAACAGGCTCTGTGCTGGCACGAACCATGAGATCATGACTTGAGCCAAGACCGCGCGTTGCACGCTTAACCCACGGAGCCCTCTGGGTGCTCCTAGACCCCGTCTATTTATAATGTTAGAAAAGAAGCCGACACTTCTCTTTGAGTTCCGATGGTGGATTTTGCCTTCTCAAAGACAAACTTTTCCTTTTGAGGGAACTGTGTGGTAGTATTTTATTAGTTCGTACAGTATTCTTCAGAGTAGTTGAACCTTGGTCTGGTGGATTGCACACCTTCTACTCTCACTTTTGTAGATTGTTCGCTTAGTTTATGAACGGAAGCTACTTGATGTTACCTTGAATGCAGAGCTATATATAACCACATAGTATCCATAGTCTGTTTTTTTCTGGTTGTCTCTCCTCAAAACACTTACCTTTTTAATGAGCAATTGGCAACACAAGGCTTCCCTCAATCTATCTGTGGATCTAATAAACAAAATTGTGTGACCACCCTCCCCCTTTCTCCTAAATCAAACGCTGTTTTCTGAATGTGTACAACTTACCACATAAAAACTGGCATTTAACTGCAAGATTCAGACCTTCTCTTGTACACATCTGGAGTTTTGTTTCCCAGTGTGTTTTTGATTCACGATCAGTGAACCAAGCGGTGATTAGATCTTTCAAAGAATCACATTTCAGGGGTGCCTAGGTGGCTGTCGAGCCCCATGTTGGGCTCTGCGCCGACAGTGCAGAGCTTCTTGGGATTCTCTCTCCTCCTCTCTCTGCCTCTCTTTACCCCCTCAAGTAAATAAAGTTAAAAAAAAATCACATTTTATATGATTCCTACAGCCGGGAGTTTGAAATGGGCCCTTGGCGGTATTTTTCCCTGTTCTGTGCTTTGAAGTGTTCCAGTATTTCATACCTTCATGAAACTCTCATTTAACATTACACTTATAGTTGTCAGGTATGTTGACACTCCTCTGTGCCCCCCACCTGAGAGCTTCCATTATTTAACTATAGTGTTGGAAAATCTGCATCCAAATCTTGTAAAATACTAGATAGCGTAGGTAGTTGTAGTGTATGATGACATTTTATCTTGCGCTGTTTTTTACGTACAGAACAATATCGGCGTTTTGAAATCTGTGTCACCTAAGTAATGTAGGATATATACTCATGTGCTCTGCTATCCAAACATGTGACTTTGGTTTCGAATTCTGTGTTCCGTGAAGTCCTGACACTTACCTAACAGGAAATTAGTATGCGAATGAACCATTTCCTTTCATTCCCTCTAGTGAAAGCCCTGTGTAAGGAGTGTGTGGTAGAACGTTGTCGTGTGTTACGTCTGAAGAATCAACTAAATGAAGATTATAAAACCGTCAATAATCTGCTAAAAGCCACAGTAAAGGGGTATGTTACCCAGTGCATGCTGTTTATGACAAACTGAAATAGTTGTAAGAAGTAATAACGAAATGGCTTCTTAGTAATAGACAATAGGAGTTAGGATTTTTCGAGGAGAGGAGAGCGATGCGGTGGTTGACAACCAGATTAAATCTCGTAATGGTTCCCGCTGTGGCCGAGAGGAAAACGCCGGGTCACACAGCCTTCGTGACTGTACTTGCTCCGTTAGAAAAGTAGACGCAGCCGTGTGGATCTTCGGTCTGACCAGCCCAGCGCGTCAGTGTGTGTTCAGGGGTGGGACTATCTGTACCCCTGGCAGGCTTGGGGCCCCCCCTTTAGAGAGCATGACGTGTATTAACAAATGGTCCTCCACAGAGCACCCTTGTCAGAAATGCCCAAGGTACTTGGAGTATGTCGGGCATCACTCCATAGAATATCCTGCCTGCACCCAGGAACCAACAAAGTCAGGTGGCGTTTACTATGGCCCTTACTACGTCGGGGTTTAATTTAAGGTGTTTATTTTCCAAATAAAGATTATTCACTGTTTTTGATCATTCTGTAAACAGCCTAATGAGGCCTCAGATGTGTGTGTGTATATAGACGACGATGTGTCTGTGAGCACCTACAGGTGTCCTTGAAGGCACAGCTCTGTGTAGTTAGGAATAGTAGTCACGCAAAGGAGAATAGCCAGCCGAGTTGTGCTGGCCGTGAATGTAACTGAGGAAGCCGGCAAGATTTGGGATGGAGCCAGAATCTGAGATCGGTGCTATTCAGGAGAGAAGAGGAAAAATGGCCAGAACGCAGGAGTGGGTTAAAAAATATACAGGTTTTAAATGTTAGTAATTCATTCTACTTGTGGCCTTTACAAGTAAAGACAGGGATGGAGGTACAGGAAATACTGCTTGCGTGATGTCACATGGTCTCTGTTCCACAGCAGTGACGGATTTTGGGTAGGGAAATCTTCCTTGCGGAGTTGGCGCCAGCTTGCTCTGGAACAATTAGATGAACAAGATGGTGACGTCGACCAAAGCAATGGGAAAATGAATGGCAACACCTTAAATAAAGGTAATGTTTAAAACGGTTGTGTCGGTGGTCTTAAACTATACCACGACATGCCCATATATAATTGCCATGTTCTGACACACATTAGTAAATTTCCTCCAGAAAGTATATTGGGGGCTTGGTTTTCAATGCTTTTGGCAACACAAGGAGTATACCATTCACGTCAGTTTTTACTGGTCTGATCGATGAAAAATGATGTCAGGGCTAGGCCTTTCAGAATTATCATCGAGATTAACCATGGTCGTTTATTTGAGAAGTTCATTGTGTTTGTGTACGTGACAGAGTAAGGAGACATTTACCTGGTCAGTGTCCTTTCTTTTTCATTTTTTATTGATTTGAGAGAGAAATCACACTCTCAAGTGGGGGAGGGGAGCAGAGAGGGAGACAGAATCCCAAGCAGGCTCCATGCTTGATCACCCGACCTTAGGATCATGACCTGAGCTGAAACGAAGATGCCTGACCAGCTGAACCAACCAGGTCCCCCTCCACTTGACCGCTTTAATGATTAGTAAATATTCTTTACATATTATCTTAAGTGTATTAACAATGTATACTTAACATAAACTAAAACCCCTACACAGATATTCTAATCATCTCCTTATGGGTAAGATTTCCTTGATTGTGTTCCTGGTGTACACAACTACAAATTCATGGTGACACAGTGCAGAAACATTGGAAAAGCAGATAATGGAAGAGAAATGTTAACAGGAAAAGCAGTTCTGATCATATATTTTCGATATTAAAGGTTAAGTCCTTATTTCTCATTAGCCTGTTCTGAGGTTTTCTGTTCAATCCCTAAAAGAATAGGTAGGCGAAAATAACATGACATGTAGATGATTAACTTGGTTTAAGATCCCATATTCTGAGTAGCTTGACTAGAATTAATGGAGGGAGATGTAAAGTATTTTTCAATTTGGAAAAAAAGAACATTGGCTTGCATAATCTAAATCTTTAAAAAGTAAAACTGCCATTCATATTTTTTTCTTTCCTTTTAAGGGAAAGAAACAATGCTTTTTAGCATAACCACGTACGAATCATTTGGGTCTAATTTTTAGAATGTTTTAAGTTTTCTTTGCTAATAATTGTGCACAATGGTACTGCTTCTTTGACCTTCAAATATAACAGCTAGAATGATTATTATCTGTTTCTTTTGATTAGATGAATCAAAAGAAGAAAGGAAAGAAGAGGAGGAGGAATTAAATTTTAATGAAGATATTCTGTGCCCGCATGGTAAGCTAAACACATACATCTTTTTTCCCCCCCTTAATGTTTTATTTTCTTTTTGAGAGAGGGAGAGAGTGTGCAAGCAGGGGAGGGGCAGAGAAAGAGAGGGAGACTCAGAATCCAAAGCTGGCTCCACACTCTGCGCTGTCAGCACAGAGCCTGACGTGGGGTTTAAACTCATGAGCCTTGAGATCATGACCAAGCAGAAGTTAGAAGCTTAACCAGCTGAACCACCCAGGTGCCCCTAGAAGCATATATCCTGTGTTGTCAGTCCGACTTTATTGTATCACAGGTACTTTGTTAAGCATTTTCCCTCGGGTTTCTGAGGGAGGAGGCCCTGACATGGCTGTCATGGTAGAGAAACTGGCTTTCTAATCTGCTTCATTTTTAATATTCTGTTCTCCTATCCTTTTCCCAGTTAACTTTTTACTGCCTGCTTTTATGCCAGTGCCTCTCATATCTTCTTTCCT
This sequence comes from Paguma larvata, assembly GCA_030068075.1. NCBI lineage: Eukaryota > Metazoa > Chordata > Mammalia > Carnivora > Viverridae > Paguma > Paguma larvata. The sequence continues at coordinate 15,585,160 of CM057833.1, read as the reverse complement.
TGAAAAAAAATTTTAAAAATACTACAAAATAGGATTTTACCATATTTAGAAAAGAAACTGTCACTTGTCAAGTTGAAGGACTGTCTTGAGTTTGAAGGCAAGAATCTCCATTATGTCCCAAGACTGGGAGTTTTTGTTTGACTTGAATACTTTCAGAACAAAATTCATATATTTATTATTAAGGCTATTTCTGGTTTCGTTTCTTAGATATCCATTGACTAGCTACTGTGTGTTATGTTCTCTTAATAATTTCCGATTTTTGTCAGTCCTATGTATTTCTTACTTGGTCTTAGTGAGTGCTTACTTCTAATAAGTAACTTTTTGCAAGGGACTCATTTTATATGACACATAGTTTTCCATTCTGTTAGTTCTCTGGACATCAAAAAGGCATCAACTTCTCAAAGCCACTTACTGCATAAGTCCCCTTCCTGCCCTCTTATTTCTAACTGTTTCCAATTCTTTTTTTTTTTCTTTAATATTTTTATTCATTTATTGTGAGACAAGACAGAGCACAAGCCCGGGAGGGGCAGAGAGAGAGAGAGAAGGAGACAGAATCTGTTGCAGGCTGCGTGCTCTGAGGTGTGAGCACAGAGCCCGATGCAGGGCTTGAAGTCATGAACCGTGCAATCATGACCTGAGCCACCGTCGGCTGCTTAACCGACTGAGCCACCCAGGAGCCCCCTAACTATACCCAATTCTTCTTTCATTAGTTCATTGTGAAACCGCGCATGATAATCTCCTACTTACCCTCATGCACTCTAGTGCTTTTATATGAAGACTTCTTGAGGACACTAGTGACAGTAATTGTCCCGTGAGTCGTACTTGGCATGTTGATCTCGCTGACCGTCATCACACTGTGCTTTAGCTTACTTGCTGAGTGGCTGAGCTCCCTCGTTTGCTGGTCATTCAACCTGGAGGGGGTATTGTCATGGGGTGTGGAGTCGGGTGTTTACAGGTTATGGGTCACAAGCCATAGCACATTACCTGCCTCCCATCCCTGCCCCCCCCCCCCCCCCCACACACACACCAGGGACGCGCGGTTGGACTAGACATGCCCTCCGGAGCGCTCGACAGAACGAGTAGGTAAAGGTGAAGCGAATGCCCAGGAGTAGATCAGTTTCTCTCCTCCTGCTTTGATACCAGTTTTTGTTTTATTTATTTATTTTTTTTAACCATCGTAGCATGGGTGTGGACAGTGGGGTAATTGCCTCCCTTTTAAGAGTTGAGGATTCTAGGGCACAATGCTACTTTCCTGCTCGGCGGTGCCTGGCTGCTGGAAAACGTGTCGGAAGTAGGATGTCATCTTAATCCTTAGCTCACCGCCTTTTGCTCTGTCTTCCCACCTCTCGTCTCATCTTGTCATTTCAGTATTACGGTTCTGACAGAAAGCATGGCAGGTCTAAATGTGATTTCAGGACCTGGGCTGCGCCCCGCAGCAGAAATTGAGCACAATAACTAGTGGTATTTTTTTTTTTTTTTTTAAAGATCTTTAGCTTGATCTCAACTCCGTGGCATTTTGTTGCTGTACATTATCTAGTATTTTATTATTTATTTATTTAAAGCTTATTTATTTTGAGAGAGAGCATGAGTTAGGGGCAGAGAGAGAGAGAGAAGAATCCCAAGCAGCCTCCACTGCAGGGCCCGAACCCACAAATCGTGAGATGACCTGAACTGAAACCAAGAGTCGGACGCCTAACCAACCGAGACACCCAGGTGCCCCCCATTTTTTAAAATAAGCTCTACACTTGGGGATGGGGGCTTGAACCCACAACCCTGAGATCAAGGGTGAAGTGTTCCACTGACTAAGCCAACCAGCCACCCCTGTTTTACCCAGTATTTCAAAAGGATGGTTCTCATCGATTGTTTTTGTGGACCTCACTTGTCAGTGTATCGTATCCATTGCTTTGTAGGGGCAGCATCTTGTACCTTACTTAGAGACCCACCTCACTCAGTAGGTTCATGTTAAAACTCCTTCCTGAGCTGTGGCGGCAGCGGGGGTGGTAAGAGCAGTGAGATAATAGTGGACATTTATTGAACAGTCACCATGTGCCCCGTAGTTTTCTAAGTGTCTAGGTATTAAGTATTAACTCCTTTAATCTCTACAACAACCCTGAGAGGTCTGTGTTACTGTGACATACGTCATAGTGATGCATAAGTAATCTCAGGCACAGAGAGGGGAGAATCCTTTGCTCAGGGTCACCACACCAGAAGGGTAGTTTTGCAGAGCCCAGGAAGGAATTGCCCTTTCAGCAAACTGTTGTCCAAAGCCATTCTTTGTAGGTATTTTTCTCCTTCCATTTCTGGTAGCTTGTAAGATTTTTGTCCCCAGTGTTGTGACATTTCACCCTGGCCTGTCTTGGCACGGGCCCTACCTCACGTGCTGTGCAAGGCTCTCTGGATGCCGGGTGTGCGGCAGAGGCTAACGATGACGAGCTGCGCCGTTCGGTGTCGTCGCTGGGCCGCGGCGCTTGGGAGTTCTCCGTGTTGGTGTCTGTTCTTGGGTGCGGATTTCTCCATCAGCATTTTCCGTTTTCGTGCTCAGACAGTGCTGACTGGGCCGTCACTGCTCTGGGGCTGTAAGAGAGAAGAGTGCTTGGGAGTCTCTGCCTTCTGTGTGAAACTTGTACTTGTCCCCACCTCCGCTCTCGCCTTCATCTCTGCTCTTTCTGTCCCCCAGGGCAGGGCATGTCTTCAGGGAGCCTGTGGTCTTCTGTGGGTAGAGTGGCTGTTATCTGGAGGGCATGGAGGAAGGGGGCTGAGAATTTTAACTGCCTTCTATAAATAGAGACTTTTGGTCTCTTCTCCTGTTTTGTAACCTCATCCATACTTCTGTGTGCTTCTAATTCCTGGATCAGTAGGGGCCATTCTGCTGTGTAGTAAATCCAGTTACTTCCTGACCTTTGCCCCTTTAAAATTCATTTCTCTTCTGTCTCATCCATTTGCTCTTGGAAGTTTCAAACATTCTTGTTGGCATTGCTCCCTCCATGTTCTCTTTATCACCTTGATTTTATAAGTTTTTTTTTAAAAAAATTACTTTATTCTGGTTTAATGATATTTGAGGAGGCACTGAAAGTACAGTTATAAATGTCATTTTTATCTGGAAGTCCTTAATTTGAATTTGCATCTTTGTATAGTAAAATCCTGATATATTTCTAAAGCCCTGTGTATATTTAATACGTCAGATTTATGTGAATTAATCACCACATTGTACTCCATTAGGAGACTGACCACTACCATGGAGTTCAGTATTTATTGCAGGTATTTGCTGTGTATTAAGTGTTCTTTTCCAGTTAATTTTATATTCGTCTAACTGGATAACCTTCTTATAACTTAATCCTTTTTTATTTTACAGACTGGTTAGCAGCTGGGCAGCTGTTTGTTTTATGAGCTCTTCAGATGTTCTGTGCCCCAAGTTATTACAGTTTGAACTAGATTTTTTGGGTGAGGGCATTGATACGCAGTGTGTAAACTCATTGTTTACCACTAGATTTCTGTGCTTATCAGAAGAATCTCTGGGAATTAGGCCATCCAAGTGTGTTTTGTGAATTTAATCTTTCGTGAACTGGTTTGATCTTGTATTGGGAGACGTCGGTCAAGAATGAATTTAGTTGATAGGCTTTTTCTTTTCACATTTAGGAAACCGTTACTTACTGCAGGATACAAGTCTAAAAGAAGTTATGACCTCATAATGACTCATGTCCAGCCATATTAAATCATGGCAGTTATTAAGGTGATTTGTAACTAAGCGTAGAAGCATCATAGGGAGTACAGGGGACTGGTTAAAGGGCAGCAAAATCTATGATTCGAATACTCTTCTGACTTCAAAATAAACTTAGGTTGTGCTTTATACCCATTCGACATTAAAGTTCGTCATTAACTAAAAATAGCCTCTTATTAAAACAAGGGCAACACATCCATGGTTACATAAAATGTTAGCAAAATGTGCGTGTGTTTGTATTATTGTTTACTTTATTCACACTGCTTTTCTGAACCACACTGCTATACCACGTACATGAATACATACCACCTATGTCTTCTCTTGTCCTTTTTTGCGAAAAAGAAAAGAAACCACTTTAAAATTATAAGTGCGATGGAGTTTTTCCTAAATCAGTTGTGGAAATCTACCGTAATCTTTTTATGGCTGCATCATATTTCACCGAGATGCACTACGTTAACATCTGATAAACGATTGACCTTCAGAAACCTCCCTGGTTGTGTCTGAGGATAGACAGGTGGAGTGGGTCTCAGCCTCAGGAAATTTAACAGCCTACTCTGAAAGTTAATTTTTGCAGTGTGACCTATTTTCTCTGATAATGTTTTTTAATGCAAAGTACCTTTTCTTGAGAGTATTCAAAGTTCAGCAAGAGGTGTAAAGTAAGAAGATGCATTTTGAGGTGTTAGAAGTGGTGGGCTTTGGATGAGACCGACCTGGGGTCCTGTCCCGGCTCCATTATAAACAACCCACAGTGACTTTCTATACCAATTTCTCTCATTCTCGGTATGTTATGTAGAATAAGTAAAGCAAAAAATGATAACACAGTATTTAGAAAGGCCTCTGGCCTTAATTACTCTTATTTATGGGTGTAGAAACAAATGTATGGCTTTCAAAAGGTAAAGGGTTTTCGTTTTTTGTTTTTTTGTGTTTTTTTTTGGGGGGGGAGTAATGACTATACCTAGAAACATAAATGCGGTTTACGAATTTGTCAGCTGGGAGCAGCCAGATAATACAAATTGGAACCACCGGGGCATGTAAGTGGCGCAGTCAGTTAAGTTCTTGTTGATTTCAGCTCAGGTCATGATCTCGAGGTTCATGGGTTCAAGCCCCGCTTCAGGCTCTAGACTGACACTGGGAAACCTGTTTGGGATTCACTGTCTTCTTGTCTCTCTTCCCCTCCCTCTCTCTCTAAATAAACATTAGAAAGAAAAACCATGTAGGCAGGTGTGGCATTTGAGTCTGGGTGGAGACGCATTTCTCTTGAACGACCCCCTACCTTGTCACAGGGGCACCAGGATCCCTGCAGGCCCTTTTAGTGCTTTCTTCCCTGGCGGGAAGACAGGAAGTTCACGGGCCTAGTCTCATGTGATTTTATCCCCTGATTTCTCAACCATACAGAAAAGGCTACCACCTTTAGACTTCAATGACCTTAAAGATGAAATCTACATTTTTTTGAAACGAGGGACAGAGGGAGCAAATTACAGAAAACAAGGAAAAGAGTACATACAAATTTTTCTAAAGTTTAAGCAATAGGAGATAGATTTTTGAAGGGTATATGTCGACCTTTTAAGCTGTTTATTTATATATATATATATTATATATATATATATTTTTTTTTTTTTAATTTTAACTCAGGGGAGTTATGCATATCTGAAAATGAAAGACGACTTGTTTCTAAAGAGGCTTGGAGCAAACTGCAACAGTACTTCCCAAAGGCTCCTGAGTTTCCAAGTTACAGAGAATGCTGCTCACAGTGCAAGGTACTGAATATTGTGCTGGCATCTGTGGGGGTCGCATGCCGCCTCCCTGGATCGACTTTTCAGAACTGACATTGTACTTCTGATGGGGGAGTAGGGGGGAGGCGAGTCCTGTGCTGTCAGCAGGAGGTGGTTGATTGCTTCTTGCTTCATTCTCTTTTTCAGATTTTAGAAAGAGAAGGGGAAGAAAATGAAGCCTTACATAAGATGATTGCAAACGAGCAAAAGACTTCTCTTCCGAATTTGTTCCAGGACAAGAACAGACCATGTCTCAGTAACTGGCCAGAGGTATAATGATCCCCACAAAGGAGAGAACTCTTCTTCTCTTTTTAAGGCTCTTGACAAATTCCCAGTGAACTGTTTCAGAACAACCTAGATTCTCAGGGTTTAGTAGTCTAACCAGTGGGTCTATTGTAGCTTATGGTTCCTTGGCAGAGGGCTGTATTTACATTTTATTTTTAAAACTTGAAGGAGAACCACAGTATATGGAAAACCATTTTCCCTAACGGATTTCGATGAAGCACGCCCTGCGTTAACAGGCATTTTCGTGTGCGTCTCTGTTCCAGGGTACCGATGTCCTGTACATCGTGTCTCAGTTCTTTGTAGAAGAATGGCGGAAATTCGTCAGGTAGAACCCAACATTTTCTATTTCCTTTAGTTGTTCATTTTAATGATTTTTAAGAATTATGGATTCTAAGGGCTTCTGGGTGGCTCAAGTCAGTTAAGTGCCCGACTTTGGCTCAAGTCATGATCTCACAGTTCGTGGGTTCATGCCCTGCACTGGGCTCTGTCCTGACAGCTGAGAGCCTGCTTTAGGTTGTGTCTCCTTCTTTCTCTGCCCCTCCCCCCACTTTACTCTCTGTCTCTCAAAAATAAATGTCAAAATCCCAATGACATTAAAAAAAAAAAATTACGGATTCTAGGGGCACCCGGCTGCCTCGAATCGGTAGAGCATGTGAATCTTAATCTCTGGGCTGTGTGTTGAAGCCCCGTGTTGGGCCTTAATAAAAATTAAAATAAATAGTTTTGGATTCTGATCATGGTACCATTGATAGTTAACATTTTTTAAACATATATTAGAAGCTTTCTTTTAAGTTAAATAATCTTAAGAAAACATTTATTTAGCTAGTATCCTTTTAAATGTGTGTCTAATTTAAAAATAATTACGTTAAAAATCTGAAGTCCTTGCCATAGTGAAGCGTGTTGATCCACCTTGTCACATTCGAACAGAAAACCCACAAGATGTAGTCCCGTGTCGTCGGTTGGAAACAGTGCTCTTCTGTGCCCCCACGGGGGACTCATGTTTACATTTGCTTCCATGACCAAAGAAGATTCTAAACTGTGAGTTTCTTCCCTTCTGTGTGATTTTTCTAATGACTAATAAAGTATATTTAGGTGATTTTCTCTGTGACGTAAACCGTCTGTTTAAAGAATCTGGACCTTCCCTGAATTGTAGGGGGTGTCATTTCATAAACTCCACCAGAGTGCGCACTTAACTTTTTTTTTTTTTTTTTTTTTTAAGAAAGCAAGACTGCCTCTCCTCCAAAGACGAGAGGCACCCGTCCCCGCCCCTCCCCCCCAATCTACCTTGTCCTTTTTCTGTGCTGTGTCCTTTCCAAAGCCCTGCTTTCTCCTTCCATGCTGCTGGACCAGTACAGCCTTGCTAGCAGAGATCTTCCAGCATCCTGGAATCCCCAGGGGTCTCGATTCTAGTTGTTTTTCCTGCAGCCACCAGGCTTCAGAAAACAGGTGATGAGGAGGAAAGGCAGTGTGGCCCCAGAGCGGAGCCACCGAGCTGGTCCTCAGAAATTCTGCGGTCTTAACCTCACAATTTTTGTGCCTCCCTTCAAGTGCTTCCAAAAGGGCTCTTAATATGAAATTCACCCCTGATGTTGCCATTTTATCTTTTCGAATTATTTTTAACTGCATAAGACAAGGTAGAATGCCTCTGATACTCCTTATAAACGTGAAAAATGAAACACAAGTAACAATTTCTTTGGGACTAAGGTAGAGGTGGGGAGTATCATTATTCATGTTACTACTGGACATCATTTATGGAAGCTTAGAGTTAATCTCTTTCTTCTCCTAGGTTCTCCTCTAGCTAGAAGCTCTCTTTTTCCTTCCTTCCTCTGCGGGGTGGGGATGCTGTAAATGTTGGACATCTTGAAAATACCTATAATAGTCAGACCAACGTGTGTATCAGCCAGCTTGAAAGTTAAACAATTCAGGGGCGCCTGCGTGGCTCTGTTGGTTGAACATTGGACTCTTGATTTTGGCCCATGCCGTGTTCCCAGGGATGGAGCCCTGTTTTCGGCTCCGTGCTGATCATGGAGCCTGCTTAAGAATCTCTCTCTCTCCCTGTGCCCCACTTGTGCTGTCTCTTTTAAATTAAAAATAAATAAATAAAATCGATGTAAAAAACAGAGTTCAAATAAAATCTAAGGCTCCTCGGTACTTATCCCTTCTTCCATTCCTCCTTTTCTCTCTCTTTTCCTCCGTTGCAATAACCACTGGCCTGAAGTTGAGAGTTAATCATCCTCAGAAATACTACTTAAACACACACACAGAGTGATATTTTGCATATTTAAAAATGCTTTATATAAATGGGCATCTTATGATATCCATCTGCAACTAACTTGTGCATTCAGTTTCCTTTTTAACTTCTGTGTGTTAAATATTGCTTTTGATGTTTTGGTTTTGGGAGACTAATGGATTATGTTAGTTCTCTTATTTCCATGTGTCTTAGGCATGTTGGGTTCTTTTGCACAGTATAGCTCTCATATGGCCCAGCGAGTGGCAAATGGTTCAAAAGCTCTTTGTCGTGGATCATGTAATTAAAATCACAAGAACTGAAGTGGGAGATGTAAACCCTTCAGAAACACAGTATATTTCTGAGCCAAGTAAGTTTTCATATTCGTTAAATGGATTTCTTTATTAGCATTCAGTGGAATAAATTAATAAAAAATATGAGTAATAGTTTTTAATGAATGCTCCCTGGTAACTTTGATGTTTGTATATCTTTTGCTTTGACATTAATTCCTCAGCCACTCTGGTTTACTTTGTTTTTTTTGTTTTGTTTTGTTTTTTTTAGAACTCTGTCCAGAATGCAGAGAAGGCTTATTATGTCAACAGCAGAGGGACCTGCGTGAATACACTCAAGCCACCATCTACGTCCATAAAGTTGTAGATAATAAAAAGGTACCAGTCCCTCTTGTGGCCATGACCAGTAAAGATCAAGCTTGCTTTTTGATTTGTGGGTGGTTTCACTGAGGCCTGGCTAGGGTCACATTATTGTTTCCTCGGAGCTGTTTGGCATAAGAACTGAAATCGGATGAGGAGTGAAAATGAATAGTTATGTTGATTATATGTGGATTTAGTCAGTTATTAATTTGTTCCACAGATAATTATATTGGATGTCAGCTATGTGCCAGGAATGGTTTGGCATGGAAGGAATTCCATGGTGAAAAAGACAGACAAGGTGTCTGCCCTCAAGAATATTTGTATCTTTTGGGGTGCTTGGGTGGCTTAGTCAGTTAAGCATCTGACGCTTTTAACTTTTTTTTTTTAATGTTTATTTTTGAGAGAGAGAGATGAGGGGAGGGGCAGAGAAAGAGAGGGAGGGAGACCCAGAATCCGATGCAGGCTCCAGGCTCCGAGCTGTCAGCACGGAGCCCGATGCGGGGCTCGAACCCACAAACTGTGAGATCATGACCTGAGCCGAAGTCGGACGCTCAACTGACTGAGCCACCCAGGTGCCCCACAGCATCTGACTCTTGATCTCAAGTTTGGGAGTTCAAGTCCTGCCTTAGGCTCCGTGCTGGGGGTGAAGCCTACTTTAAAAAAAAAAAAAAAAAAATTTGTACCTCATGCAGATCAGGAGCAAACCGAGAAAGGGAGGAGGTTCAAGGTGGCTGAATCATGACCTGATAGAATATCCCAACAAACCAAAGTCCAGTGAAATTCTACCAAACAAAGATTTAATACCTATCCTCAAACTCTTCCAGAAAGTGGAAGATGAGGGAATGCTCCCAAACTCAGTTTTCAAGGCCAGCAAGGATACCACATAAAAAGAAAAATAAGAGGCAAATATCCCTTGTGAATATTGGTGTGGAAACCCTCAACAAAATATTAGCAAACCGAATATCACAATATGTTAACAGGAGCATACCCTGTGATCAGGTGGGTTTGTTCTAGCGAAGCCAGGATGATTCATCTGCAAATCCATCACCATGATGCACCTCATTAATAAAAGGAAGGATAAAAAAATATGATCATCCAAATAGATGCAGAAAAGCATTTGACAAAATGTATTATTCATTTACAAGAGAAACTCAACAAAGCAGGTAGAAATGGAATAGACCTCAACTCAAAAAGATCATGTATTACAGGCCCACAGCTGACATTCTAGTTGGTCGTAAAAAGGTGAAAGCTTTTCCCTTTAGATCAGGACCAAGGATGTCAATTGTCACCACTTTTATTCAACATAGTGTTAGAAATGCTAGCAAGAGCAGCTAGGAAAGAAAGAAAAACGCGTCCAAACCGGAAAGGAAGACTTGAACTATCGCTGTTTACAGAGGACATGATTTTATATGGAAAACCCTAAAGGCTTCACCGAGTAACTGTTAGAACATACAGATTTAGTTACATTGCAGGGTACAAAAGTCCATGTATAATAAAATCAGTTGCAAGGCGCCTGGCTGGCTCACTTGGTAGAGCGTGCGACTCTTGATTCCAGGGCTGTGAGTTCAAGCCTCACACTGGGCGTAGAGCTTAGTTTAAAAAAAAAAAAAATCAGTTGCATGTTGATACATCTAGCAACAAACTATCAGAGAAATCAAGGAAACAATCCCACTTAAACTTCCATGAAAAGAAAAAAATAGGAATAAATTTAACCAGTTGAGTAAATGATGTGTGCACTGATAACTATGAGATTGATGGAGTTGAAGAAGACACAAAATGAACAATATTCCTTGCTAATGAGTTGGAAGAATGTATATTGTAAAAAATAAGGAATTACCCAAAGCAATCTACAGATTGCGTGGAACCCCTATCAAAATTAAAATGGTATTTTTCACAGAAACTAAACACAAGCAATCCCAAAACTTGTATGGAACCACAGAACATTTTCAATAGCCAAAGCAATCGTGAGAAAATAAAAAAGCTGGCGGCAGCACTCTTCGTGATTTCAAAGTATTTTACAAAACTACAGACTACCTAGGGTCGCCCAGGTGGCTCAGTCAGTTAAGCATCTAAGATGCCTCTTGATTTCAGCTTAGGTCATGGTCTCTGGGTTCACAGATCAAGCCCTGCTTCAGGCTCCATGGTGACAGCATGGACCCTGCTTGGGATGTTCTCTCTGTCTCCCCCACCCCCTCACGCTCTCTCCCTTTCTTTCTTTCCTTCCCTCTCTCCCCCTTCTCCTCCTTCCCCCTCTCTCCCCGTTTCCCCCACTTTCGTTCTTTTTAATTTTTTTTAACGTTTATTCATTTTTGAGAGCAAAGAGACAGAGTGTGAGTGGGGGAGGGGCAGAGAGAGGGAGATTCAGAATCCGAAGCAGGCTCCAGACTCTGAGCTGTCAGCACAGAGCCCGACGCGGGGCTCGAACTCACAGACCGCGAGATCATGACCTGAGTCCAAGTCAGATGCTTAACCGAAGGAGCCACCCAGGCGCCCCCCACTTGCGTTCTTGCTCTCTTCTCTCAAAATCATAAATATGTAAATTTTTCTTTAAAAAATGGGTGAAGGGGCGCCTGGGTGGCTCATTCATTTAAACATCTAACTTCAGCTCAGGTCATGATTTCACGGTTTGTGAATTTGAACCCTGCATCAGGCTCTATGCTGACAGCTCAGAGCCTGGAGCCTGCTTCGGATTCTATGTCTCCTCCTCTCTCTGTCCCTCCCCCACTCACACTCTGTCTCTTAAAAATGAATACATGTTAAAAAAAATAAAAATAATTTAAAAAACAAAAACGGGAAAAGAATGAGTGAAGAGGGTGAAGGGAATCAAGAGATCCAAACTTCTGGTTATAAAGTAACGAAGTCATGGCTGTATAGAGTATGCAGTGTATGTAGTGGTAACTGTACTCAGTATTATATTGGAAATTGGAAATTTGCCCGAAAGTAAATCTCAAACATACGATGGCAGACAGTAACCAGTGTTATTGTGGTGAACATTTCCCAGTGTATATAAATGTCAAATCAATTGCTTTGTACACCTGAAAGCAATACAGTGTTGTATATCAGTCATCCTTCAATTTAAAAAAAGATCTGGAACCCACATATTAATAAGATAACTCAGGAGCCAGTGTTTTTGAAGGAAGTCTAGCAGGGTAATGTGGGAGACTGCTGGAGGTGGAGGTGGCAGTGTTAGATGGGAAGTGGACAGGAAACCCATCTTGGAGGAGCTGCACAGGTCCAGCCTCTGAAAGGCGCTTCAGGCAGAGGCGTGAGCCCAGTGTGCTGAAGCCATAGAGTGAATCGTGTCTAGAGCTCATTGCAGTCACAGAAGCGTTCTGTATCGATGCTGGATGTTTGATATGGTAGCCGCTATTCACACGTGACTGTGGAACACTAAAAATGTGGCTTGTGGAACTGAATTTTTAATACATTTATGTTTAAAGAGCCACCTGTAGCCAATGGCTACCATAGTGGACAGTGTGGGTCTAAACCGAGGTTTCTTCCATCGATGTATAGTGGTATGGGGTGGGGGACAAATCCCGTCACATTCTATACATCATACCAAGGATTTGGGATTTCATTCCAGGTATAGATGTAAACTACTGGAGAGTTGCAAGCAAGGTCATGGTCGATATGATTTATGCTTTAAAAAGGTTATCTCGGCCTTTATGTTTGTAATTCCAAGGGCAGAACAGGAATAAAGAGGGTCCGTTTAGAGCCCCTTGCATCAATCTCTAAGAGTAGGTGAAGTAGACAGATTGAGGTGTGTTTTGGGACCAGAAGTGTTAAAACTTGCTGTGCACTGGATTTGGGACATTTCTGCTATATTAGGGATGGCTCTTAGGTAGATCCTGCCCCAGATCTCTGTGCATGTCATTTATTTGATTCCAGGATTGCTGGAATTAAAGATGAAACTTCTTTTTATTTGATGATAGTTACCAAACACAGTGTTATAGGAGGATAATTTACAAATTACGCTCTTTAGTTCTTGGGTTCTCCTTTACAAGTTGAACTAAGGCCTTCATTTCCTCATTTTGCTGAGAAAATGAAGTTAACGAGTGTAAATGTCTCCGTGTTTACTCTAAAAGTTTCTTCAGTTTTTTTGTGCCTAGTAGTCCCTGTATACAATTTAATCTAAACTGGTATCCACTGGGGGTCCCCGGGGGGCTCAGGTTAAGTTCTGACTTAGGCTCAGGTCAAGATCTCTCGGTTCCTGAGTTTCAGCCTCACATCAGGCTTGGTGCTGTCAGGACATAATCTGCTTGGCATAATTATGTGGGGCGTAATCTCTGCTCCTCCCCATGCTTGGTCTCTCTCAAAAATAAAAACATTAAAAAAATTTTTATCCAATTTATCTAAAGCTTTATTGTTTGTTTGGAGTTTTCTAACAGTATCTCATAATATAAAAGAGCACTTGCTCCATCCTCCCTTTCTCAGTCGTAAAGAATACTTTGACCCCAGCTGTCTGAATGGTTTGACAGTCCCCGTGCTAGGTAGGGTACAGGGTAAACTTAGAGCCTCTTTGAACTTCTGCAAAATCACATCACGGTAAAAGCCTGATCAAAATAACTTCTCCAGATACCGCTCACTTGGATTTACGATGACCCTGTTACCCATAGAGGAAGTCCTGGGATGCAAACTAACATGGTGCAAGAGCACAGGAAACAAACGGCCCTTGAGTCCTGATCTTCTGCCTGGCCTCTTATCCCACTGCTGGTGAAGCCCCCACACCATCCCAGGCCTGCCCTGCAGGGTTCTGACCGTCTTCTCTCTGTCTCTCTCTCACTCTCTCCTCTCTCTCGCTCTCTGTGTTTGCATTCAGGTCATGAAGGATTCAGTTCCGGAGCTCAATGTGAGTAGTTCTGAAACAGAGGAGGATAAGGAAGAAGCTAAACCAGATGGAGAAAAAGATCCTGATTTTAATCAAGTACGTGTCGAAGCTGCTTTTCATTGTCCTACCTTCCGCTTTTCTGGAAGCAGCCACTCCCGGCCCCTGGACGTTTGTCGGTACCCCACGTGGGACATTGTTTTCTCGACTCCCTTGTTGGACCTCTTTTCCTCACTTTTGGTGGCGGGCAGTAGTGGCCCTGATTTCTTTTAAAATCCCAGAATTAGTATATTTGTTGCTATTAAGTAAGACAGGCTAAAATATAACATGATGATCAAATCATTAGCTGAAAAAGAAGACTAAAATGAGACGCACATCTCGGTGTGTTGATTAATCATGGAATCTTTAAGTATGAAAAAATTAACTCATTTTCCCGCATTACAAACAAAATCAACTATGGTCTTAGTAATTGAATTTGTAGAAGAGATTTCTGGGTTTCTAATTATGGTGTTACTAAAATGATCAGGTCAGCATCAGTGTTTCTTATTTCATTGGGACGAATTTAATGTTTTTCTCTTCAAGTTTTCTGTTTTGTGTGCATTCTGTTACGGTGTTCTGTCCCACTAATGTTCTGCAGGTTCAGAGTGATGTTGGAGAACAGGATATTAAGAACAGGAAATAACTTGGGAATATGGTTGATATGTGGTGTAGATAAGCTTTAGCTTCTCAGAAAGTAGACTGCTGAGTTCCAGGGTATTCCATAGACACCTCAAATTCATGGAATTTCTCCTTAATTACAGTTTCGTTGTATCAACTGAGATATTTATTTTCTTTTTTTGCTGCTAAAATGGAGTAGCCAAATTCCGTTTAACCTTCTCCCTAAAGGAAAACAAGTGTTAGACTCTCTATTCGCTACACCTGTTACAGAGCAAAGGTATCTGTGCACACTGATACTCTTACTTCATTTTCACCCTAAGAAAGCCGGAAAAGTCCCCTATGCTTGAATTTTGGTCTCTGTGTGGTGAATGTTACTTGTAGTTTTCCACCTGCTCCGGAGAGAGAGCCACATTTGTTTTCCCTCCCCCAGAATGCTAACCGTGAATACGTATCAAAGAACAGTACAGGGCACTTGTCGCACCACCCACAGTACCGGGCACTTGGCACTCCGCTGTGCTGACCACGGTCAGCCATTCTCGGCTCGGGCTCAGTTATGTTGCAGGCAGTCCGTGTTGCAGAGCCCCTGTGCTTCAGAAAAAGCCAACCCCATACATTTTACAGGAATGCCGACTTTTTTGTTTTGACAGGACATTGTAAATACTATGCTTACTCATATATCTTTGTCGACGTAGGTCTTCTGTTTCTTGGATGGTTTTTGAGATTATCTCTTGATTGGAGTTTGCAGACCTATCTTTGTGGTTAACTTCTAACCGTGTCTGTCATCAACTCTTCTCATGTCTTCCTAGCCTCCATCATACAATCCATCTTGCAAGTCAAAGACCCACAGACTAGTTTGTTTGCTCATTTTCGTTGATGCATTAAAATCACATGCTCGTGGAGGGCAGTGAACAGCTCCATCCAGACCTGGGACTCTCTTTTCTTTCATCGCTTGGCTGGCAGCACTGTATTGTTTTAATGATTGTCTCTTGGAAGTACGGTTTAATGATCAGTTGGAAATCTCTTTTTTTTTTCCTTCAAATCTGTTGTCACTGACCCATTTTCTGAATAAATAGATAACTTTGTCAGTTTGTAACGCTAGATATGTAAGTTCATAGTGTCCTCAGTTTCTGTTGTTTCAAGCTTTGCTCTTCGGCCTGAGTTAATTTAGAAATCTCTTCACATTTTCAAGTGATTGAGAATTTTGGGAAGCCATCGTTTCTGAATGTCTAGTTTTATTCATTGTGGTTATAACCACAGCAGTTTCTACAGAGTGGATGTGGAATTAGTCTGCTCAGTTGTGGATGACAGTGGATTTCATATTTACAAATATGACAGAGAATGCTGGGAAACATCACTTTCTATGCTATAATTTTTTTTATGTATACAGTATAATTTTCTCCTGTCTTCCCTCTCCTTGTCATACTCTAAAATTCTTTAAATATTTTTGACCCTCAAAAAAATGTAGCCTTCCTTTAAAAGAGGAGATGGTCCCAGAAGAATGGCATGCTTTTTCAGACTTCAGGGTCCTCAGACATTTTCCTTGTAATGTGTTACCGTTTCAGCACACAGATAGCTTCTGTAATTGCGGTTTTAAATCCCCGTGATAGGAAATGATGCCTCTCTACTTGTCCTTAATGGGGAGGAACAAATCCCCTTTTTTCCCCTCTAAGCTAGATCAACCCACTCCCTTTGACTTTGACCTTTTCTACAGTTCAGGTCAATAATGCACCCGGTGTCGGATCTCACTTAGGTAATTGAAAGCCACCTAAAACCGGGGGGCTGGTTTTTGTCAGATAG
Source organism: Paguma larvata (assembly GCA_030068075.1). Taxonomy (NCBI): domain Eukaryota; kingdom Metazoa; phylum Chordata; class Mammalia; order Carnivora; family Viverridae; genus Paguma; species Paguma larvata. Next base: position 15,569,229 of record CM057833.1, on the reverse strand, counting down.
TGGATTTAAATTCTATTTTTTTTTTTTAACAGTTCTCGGAAAAGCTTTTAGACCCATTGAAAATCAGAACCATTAAAAAAATATATCTTCCTTAATGCCTAGGGATTTATTTGGTTGTGTTTTGTATTTCTAAAGTAAAATTTGGTACATCGTAGATATTTTTATCCATCCTAGTTTTGGAAATTTAGGTCCACCTTCATATTTCCTTTCTGTGGTTGAGATAAGGAAAATGTTTCAGGTTTTAATTGATTATCTTTTGTAATATTTTTTATTTATTTTGAGAGAGAGCACGTGTACACATGAGCAGGGGAGGGCAGAGGGAGAGAGAATCCCAAGCATGCTCTGCACTGTCAGCACAGAGCCCCAGGCACGGGGCTCTATCTCAGCAGCCCTGAGATCATGACCTGAGCCAAAATCAAGACTCGGATGCTTTCCCAACTGAGACATCCGGGTGTCACTATTTTTCCCCCCACATTCCACATAACTTAAAAAAATTTTTTTAATGTTCATTTATTTTTGAGAGACACAGAGAGTGGGTGCAGGGGAGGGGCAGAGAGAGAAGGAGAGGCAGAATCTGAAGCAGGCTCCAGGCTCTGAGCTGTCAGCACACAGCCCAGCTAGGGGCTCAAACCCACAAACTGAGATCATGACCTGAGCTGGAAGTCAGACACTTAACCAACTGAGCCACCCAGCCCTCCCCGCCCCCACCCAATATAACTTTTTCTTAAGGAATGTTAGAACCACCTGTGTATCTCTGTAGACTCCGAGCTAGAGCTGAACCTAGCTCTGCGTGGAGCCTAGCCAGCAGGTGTCACCCTGAGCCAGTGCTCTTATCTGCTTGTGTCCTGATCCTCGTCTGCTCTGTAAATCTCTGCATCTCTGTTAGTAATGAGTATGTGGCATCTGTGTCCATAATGGCCCCTGAACCACTCTGCTCATGCACAGCTAACACTCTGTGACAACTGCAGAAACCAGAGCCAGGGCCTGGGGCTTACCTCATCCAGATTTAATTAAAGCAGGGGGAAAAATTGTTTAAGGAATCTTGTGTCTCTCATTCCTTGACCTGGTTAACAGAAGGCTCTTGACTGTTAGCCTCTTATGAGGCATTTATGGGAGTGTTGTAGAAAGACATTTGCTCCTTATCTAGAATTGTTTCCTTCAGACTGGTACATTAGGAAATCTGTATCCATACGTGTGCATGCCTGCATATTTTGCTGAACTATCTTTAGGTAAATCGTATCCATCATGACGCTTCACCCCTAAATACTTAAATCAGGGGTGCCTGGCTGGCTCAGTTTGTTGAGTATCTGACTCTTGATTTCAGCTCAGGTCATGATCCCAGGATTGTGTGATTGAGCCCTGAGTCAGGCTCCGTGCTCAGCATGGAGCCTGCTTGGGATATTCTCTCTCTCCCCTCCCCTCCTTGCCACTCTCCCCCACTCGCTTGGTCTCTCTAAAATTTAAAAAATACATACATGCTTAAAGCAGCATATAAAAGTAAGATAGTGTTCTAAATCTCAAATTTTTCCATGTATCCCAAATATGTAAAATGGTGTTTCCCCCTCAACCCAACATGCAGTCAAGGTATTCACCGTCTTCTATCCAGAAAGCTCATCCTGCCTCCTTACCCCGTCTTTTCCTCCGTGACCTTTGATGTCTTACAGATTGTCCCTCATCCTTGATCCAGCTGATTGCCCCCTTACATTATTGATTTCAGCTTGTTTCTCTGGTCTCTGTATTTTCTGTACATTGGGAATCGGCTCTCAGTGTTTGATTAGATTCAGGTCTAAACATTTTCGCAAAGATCTTTTCCAGACAGAGCTATTTCGCGATCCCATCAAGAGGCACAGTGTGTCCCAGTTTTAGTTAAACCAAGTTTGACGTCTTTATAATAATGTCTTTTCTTTTGAAAGTTCTCAGCTGTTACTACTTAGCTTCCTTGCCTTCTCAAAAAGAAAACGTGTAACACAAACATTACCATTCAGGTTGATTCTGGATTAAATTTAGTAATCTTAAAAGTGTTTTAGTTTATCACATCTGTGTTTTTCTTATTTAAGGTCAAACGCACCATTTTGCTTTTAAATGTCCTTTTTTACAGTAATTTTTTGAGAGAAACCTGGTGTTTACATGCAGCTACCGGTATATCTCACGCATCCTTTTCTTTTTCAATTTTTACGTGAGCCTGTAGGTAAGGATCTGGTGAGTTTCTAGTCTTTGTGGACACTGAATTTCAAATGGTTAAGGGACCAGTAAGTAAATTGCTTTTGTCTCTCTGAACTTTATGAGCGTGGGTCACAGAGTGGATCATCTCAGTGCTTTGTTTGTTCTGGATTTTTATTACAGAGCAATGGAGGGACAAAGCGGCAGAAGACAGCCCACCAGAATTACATAGCCTACCAAAAGCAAGTCATTCGGCGCAGTATGCGACATAGAAAAGTTCGTGGTGAGAAAGCACTTCTTGTTTCTGCTAATCAAACGTTAAAAGAATTGAAAATTCAGGTGAGGAAAATGCAACGTCTGTTTCAGTATGCCGTCAACTTAGAAGGGATGGCTTCCGGCTTTGCCCTGTGTTGATGTATGTCTCTGTTTTCTACCAGGGTCGACCCTCCTAGTATTAATCCCTCGAGACAAGTTTCTTTTGAGTTCGAATAATGCCTACAGGGCCCCAATTGAAATAACTTAGTTTTCAGAATAGCCCAGAATCGGTGTGCCTGGCTGGCTCAGTTGGCGGAACATGGCAACTCTTGATCTCAGGTTGTGAGTTCAAGCCCCATGTTGGGCGTAGAGATTACTTAAAAATAAATTTAAAAATTTTAAGAAGCCACACAAAATAGCCAAAGTCATTCTATGAAGGTGAAAGTGGTTTGGATTCTGAAAACTTGAGCAAGTTCTGAGTAGCTCTCCAATAATGAGAAACGTTGAGAACTCTTTAATGTGCTGCTCGCCGAGGTTGTTCAGGGATAAATGTTCCTCGCTTTATTGTGCCGTGTGTTTTCCTTTGACCACTTAATAAGTATGTGAGCCGGTTACCAGGATCTGCTGAGAAACTGAAAGGGAAATAGAAGGCAGCTACTTCATTGATTATTCACTTGGGTGAGTGTGGGATTTTTTTTATCACAGTATTGTTGGTATCAGATAAGTCTACTTGATAGAATTTTTAACTTTTCTTTATAGACTGTTTTCCAAATGGGTTTTTAAAGATTCGTGTTAGATTATTTTCCTCTCCATCCCACTCCCTCCCCACCCCCTCCCCACTCCCTCCCCACCCCCTCCCCACCACCTCCCCACCACCTCCCCACTCCCTCCCCACCACCTCCCCACTCCCTCCCCACCACCTCCCCACTCCCTCCCCACCACCTCCCCACTCCCTCCCCACCACCTCCCCACTCCCTCCCCACCACCTCCCCACCACCTCCCCACCACCTCCCCACTCCCTCCCCACCCCCTCCCCACCACCTCCCCACCACCTCCCCACCACCTCCCCACCCCCTCCCCACTCCCTCCCCACCCCCTCCCCACCACCTCCCCAACACCTCCCCACCCCCTCCCCACCCCCTCCCCAAAGCAAGCATTGTTTTGCACATCAACTGAGCGAGTGCAGTGTAGGCATTATGGAAACGCTAGAGGATAGTGTTATTTCTTGGTATCACTACTCAAGTGAGCGTGGCAGCGATATGTCCCAAAATCTAGGCAAGAGGGGCTGATAAGTTCAAGATGCCCATAAAAAAAAAAAAAAAAATTGGCCCCTAATCGGTTTCAGACACTGAGATATATCCAGAAAGTCGACCAGATTTCCCTCTTTGCTGCTTTCATGTGGCACAGTTTACTGGTTCTGCATTTTCTCTGGCTGCTGATATTTATCATTGTAATTGAGGCAAAAGTACAGGCTTCCTTTGAGGATGTTATATGTTCCAGATTGTCCTGGGAACAGTATTTCCCTCGGTTGAACCCACGGCTCTGCAAATAAACGTGTTGGCAGAATATCTTTACTCTGTTATTGTAGCTTTTACATCTGAGAAGGCTTGTTTCTGTCACCGGCTTTTTGCCTGTCAGTGGTAAACCTCGAACATTCAAGACCTTTAAATTACAGAAAGAGCCCCTGTGGAAGGAGACATGTAACAAGCCCGTGCCGCTTTTGTTATGGACTCCCGGTTTTGCAGAACAAATCAAAAGTCAGCAGAAATAACCTGTGTTTATGAACGTGTTACCTGCACAGAGGAGCTGTTAGAAGCCCGCAGCCGTTCAGATGAAACCCCCAGTGTGCTCTTGTCGGATGGGTCCTTTGCGGGGTCCTTCCTCCCACCCCCACCCAGACTTTGAAGCCGCCGTGATCCCAACTCAAAAGAAAGGGCAGTGAAATGTAATTTCCCCTTGCTGCTCAGTAGTGGCAGCTTTGGAAGCTTCTGCTGGATGTGACCTTTTGCCTGGCAGCCTGGCCAGCATTGGGGTTTGTGGTGGGCACGAGTGTGGCCCTCAGCTGGTGGTGGTGGGTGGTTTGTTTGTTTTTTTAAGTATGCTGTGCCCTTTTTTTATGTTTGATGGAGCCTTTCCTCTTGGAGAGAGCACATTTCACTTCCAAGTTAATAGGACGGCATCATTTGTAAAATTGCAAATATTTTATTCTAGACATACCCATTTACTGTTGCTTGAAACCTTAAGAAGTTTGCCTCGCCTGATGATTAATTCAGCCACCTCTGATACTGTAAAGTAAACGGAAGTACAGCTATTTCATTTTCCTGCATTTTGAGCAGGTCATGCTGCCTGCCTTAGTAGGGAGGAACCACTGGCACCAAGGTTAAATGGCTGCCAGCCGGAGCCATGGCCCCCGCGTTTCGTTTAAGCCACACACTCCTGCACTGTCGCGAGTAGTGCAGAGTGGCTTCCCTTTAGGAACAGGGTTTTTGTTGTTCCTCGTGTGCTCCGTAGATGACGGGTGCTGCACCTGTATACCACGTGTGTGTATTTTAAATGTTTATTCATTTTTGAGAGAGACAGAGACAGAGTGCAAATAAGGGGGGGGGAGTAGAGAGAGAAGGTGACACAGAATCCAAAGCAGGCTCCAGGCTCTGAGCTGTCAGCACACGGGGCCCAAGCTCACGAGCCGAGAGATCATGACCTGAGCCGAAGTGGGATGCTTGACGCATTGAACTACCCAGGTGCCCCTGCACCTACATACTATTAATTACACTCCGGCATTTTTATGGCTCGTGTATTACTGCGCCAAAGGCCTCCATGCTCTCGATTGGCCTGTTCCCTTCTTCTGAAGTAGCGTGTTCTCCTCACTTGTAAATACTTGTTCATCTTTCATCGTGCCTCTTCTACAAGCCTGTTGGCCTCTAGCTGTAGAATCGACTCTTTCCTCCGTGCTCCCCAGATCTGACTGGTACCTTCTGCCATCAGCCCCACCGTGTTGTTCTGCCCTCGCTCCCTGAACCCCTCCGGGGTGGGGCTCCTCACTCACCGTTTGTATTTCCCACACTGAACAAAGCGTTTGACTCATGGTGGATTCTTAATAAAGGCTTCATTGGTTGTTAAGTGAAGCTAAATGTCCTTGTCTGTGCTCAGTACATGAAGTCCTGAGCATCAGCCTCCCAGTGAGGCTGGAGGTGTTTGCTTTGTCCAACCTCACGGGGGTGGTTGCAAAGACACTTAGCATTCTGCGATGGCAACAAGTGTTCGTGCAGTCAAGCAGCTGTGCCGTTGCCCACACTGAGTTGGTCCTGGACACCTCCCTTGTAACCCTGCTTCCTTCCTCCCGAGTCCTCTTTGATAACCTGGTTACCTCTGCCTGATTCCTGTGTGCTGGGCTGGCTTTGGTAGAAGTGTCCTATTAGTACTTCTTACCAGAAACGGGCTTACTGGTTCAAAGGCAGTTTATTGATGATATCAGTGCATGTTAGCTACAGAACCATCTGTGTTCGTCTTTTTCTTTTTTTAATGTTTATTTATTTATCTTGAGAGAGAGAGGGAGCGAGAGAAAGAATCCCAAGCAGGCTCCACATTGGGAGTACAGAGCCCGACACGGGGCTCAAACTGACCAATCATGAGATCATGACCTGAGCCTAAGTCAAGAGTTGGATGCTTAACCGACTGAGCCACCCAGGAGCCCCGGCTCCATCTCTGTTTCTCAGGAGCTGGTGTCCTTTTGGGAAGTCCAGGGAAGATTCCGGCCCAAGATGGAGGAGGCCAGTGTTGTTATCCTTGTTCCTAATTTCTGTATGCCTTTTTTAAAATCACTTTTCTGGTCACGGTCTTCTTGTCTTGGAAAGCTCTTGGGCCCTATTATACACACAGTTGGCTCAGGGCTGCTTCATCTTTTCAGATTCAGGGAGGAGAGGAGTACCGTACACGTGAAGGTGGAACAGTGTCCCACAACCTCATTGATACCGCTAATAAACATACTTGTAATAAGACATTCACTTGAGTATGTAAGTTACGAAGCATAGTCAAATGAATACTCTTGAAGTCATCCTCTAAGTTACAAATTAGATCATATCATTGAAGGTACCCGTCCTTTGCTCCTGTCCGAGGACAACTCGTTGCCTGCCCACTGGTAACTACTACCTAGAAGTGCTAAAAAGAGACATTTTTGTGAATTTGAAAAAAATGTTTAAGTATTATGCATAGTAGCCTTTGCGAATGTATTTAATATTTTTAAATTATTATTTTTATTTTGGAGAGATCGTTGGGGAGACAGGTGAGGGGGGCAGGCTCCACACTCAGTTCAGAGCCTGATATGGGGCTTGCTCTCACAATCCCGGTATCATGACCTGAACTGAAATCAAGAGTCAGACGTTCAACCAATCGAGCCACTCAAGGGACCCTGAATGTACTTGATTTTTTTTAACAATTGACTAGAATTAGGAAGGGGTCACTCCCTTAAGAAATTTGTATTTTGGTTCCTAGAGGCAAGAATGTCTAAGAATATACAACAGTCCAAAGGGCTGAATTATGCAGTCCAGGCTTGCTAAAGAAATTAGGACAGAAGAATACAGATGGCCTGCTGGTTAATTTAAAGATGGTCTTAGGAATGAATTCTGACTTGATTATTAAGAGGACGTGGGACCTGGGCCTGAGCAGAGTGACGGTCGCGTCCTGGCCCAGGCCTTAAAACCAGAGGAGCTCTCAGCCTGGTCCACCTTCTCCTGTGATTTCCCTACACCCCCGCTGTCGGGAGGTGGCAAGGTGCAGAACAAAAGGGCCCGTGGCATAATTGTTCTCTACCAGGCCTCCTAAGGATGTTCCCAGATCAGCTGGGATTCTAGTCTCAGTAGGAGTGGAGCCAGTGGGCTGACTGCAAAGAATAGTATCTTTTGTACTCTGAAGACTTTTGTTTGTTTGTTTAAAGAATCCATGTATTCGTTTATTCCGGCAGGGTGTAAGTCTCAGCGTGTTTTGCCTCATACACACTTTCTTTTACATTGGCACAGATCATGCACGCGTTTTCAGTTGCTCCTTTTGACCAGAATCTGTCAATTGATGGAAAGATTTTAAGTGATGACTGTGCCACCCTCGGCACCCTTGGCGTCATTCCCGAATCTGTGATTTTGTTAAAGGTAGGTAACAGCTCCTTACCTAAGGAATTCTAGAAAACATGGATGACCTACACCCATAAGCAACAGCGGTTAAGATCGCTGTGGTCCTCGGCAGGCTGTGCCAGTACGCGACTGGCCTCCAGGTCCTCCCGCTCTGGCTCAGCTGCACGAGATGAAGTGGAGATCAGGGTATCGTTGGTTCCTGTGGAGTTTTCATCATTTTCGTCAGAAATAACAGATGTAGATTAGGCCTCCACCCAGACTTCTGGATCAGCGGAATTCCTTAACCATACTTCTATGAAACCGTCCTCTCATTTCCTCCTGGCTCGAAAGTACCAGCCACTCCAGCTAGGAAACCAATGTAAGACATGAGGCTCAGCCACGATAGTCAAAATGCTTTTTGTTGACTTCTTGGGGATTTTTGTCCAGGGCATGGAAATTGGCTTTGGGTACAGTAGATTTAGGAGAGTTGGAAAGTGTTTTGCAAAGGCGGGCTCCTGAGATGTTGTCAAGGAAAACAGTCCTTGAACCGCCTCATTAGCCCAGTCTTGCCCTCACCCTCCCCTAAGGGGTGGGCTTTGTCCCTTCCCTTCCCTTTGCCCCTTTGCTTTCATAGTGGCCAGAAGCATCCCCACTGTGCCAACACCACCACGTCACCCGGCATTGTGTTTGTTTTTGTTCTCAATTTTGAACTCTGAGATACATGTTTGTCATACTCTGGAGCCTCGATCCTGGTGAGAGAAAGTTGGGCCCTGGAGACGAGGGGGCAGGTGCATACCCACTCCTCCACACACTTCTCCCACCTGCCCCTTTCCCTCGCTTTCTTTTTTGCTTTTCTTCCAGCCGTAGATTCTGTGGTATTATTCTGAAAACCCAGAACTGCCCAGCCCTTAAGGCCCCTAGGTCAAAGCCCTTGAAATGGCCCATGTTATCAGAGGATTTGCACTTCAGACGGTCAGCTAGAGACCCCGCTGGTCTTCAGCCTCAGTGCTGGCTTCTGTCCCCAAAAGGGAATCGGTGATTTGTTCCTGGTGCTGAGGAGGAACAAAAATGCCTTTTTCAGCTAACTTCCTTTTTAGAGGACCAGTCCAATTTGGTTTCCACCTAACTCACTGTAACCGTCACCGCTGGGATCCAGCTCACATTCATTCCTTTCGTGCTTAGTAACCTCAGGGGAATTAATTTCCCCATCGAAAGGTTTTTAAGAGTGGGTAACCAGTATCACATATGATGTATGGTTTGGGGGCGATGAGTGTAGGCCCATCATTGTGGGCAGGGGCATCCTTTGTTAGTCCCGGACTGGCTGGCTGTCTGCCGGACCCTGCTTGTTCGCGTGTCCTGTCGCAGGACACTGGTCGCCGCGGGGGACCGCCTTCCCTGTGGTGCAGCCCTGCCCTGGTTCTCACTTGTCTTCATTGGTTTTTCTAGGCTGACGAACCAATTGCAGATTACGCGGCAATGGACGATGTTATGCAAGGTAAAGACATTTGTTTTAGGAATTTGTTAAGTTGCTAGAAGGAGAGGTCATTACAGTGGTGGAGCTTTCGTCTACAGTGTTTTTCCTTTTCGCCCTGAAAACGTCCTACGTGTTGTTAGGGTGGAATCCGACACTCTTCGTCCTGAAGATCTTAGAGAAGAGTGTGTGCAGAAATTGGGCAAATGGAAAGCTGAGGACAGAGTAGTAATGGTTTACCTGGGCTGAGGAAACTGAAATACAGGCAAGCCTGTTGCTAGAAGAGGTCAGCCCGAAGCAAAGTTCATTCTGCTTGCAGAGCCTCAGCCAGACGCCCAGCAGGCCCCAGGTACTCCCGACAGTGGGAGTGAGGTTGGAGCCTGAGAAGACGAAACCATGCAGGGAGCAGTGAGACAGCGCGCGGCCCCTCGCCTGGCGTCCTGTCGCTGCTCCTTCCCCTCCTGCACCTCACGGGGGCAACGGGGCTGTGTGTCTCGGCTCTTCGAAGGCGAGGATGAGGCTGCTGCTTCCCTGACAGTCTGCCTCTGGCTCTTCGTTCAGATGCTGGCAGCCGCCTCTACCTCCCACACGGGAGGGATGAGCTCCACTCGGGGGAGACTGGCCAATTCAAACAGTCACCTGCCGATCGGTATTTTTTAAGCACTTCATCTCCCTGGTACTCCTTCAGTGAAGCCCACCAGTATTCGCTGACCAGTCCTCACACTTCACTAGGGAGAAATGGGCAGCTTCAGACCACCAGACAGTAAGACCAAATAGCTAGGGACTGTATAAAAGGAACATTGAGAGGACAGGAGGGGTTTCATGAAAATGAGGATCGTACCAAGGGTCCAATGCAGTAAGCGAGATTCTAGGGACGTGTGAATTTACAAACTTCCAGAGATGCGGAAGGAAAACCTTCATAAGATGAAGAGTCAGAAAGACCAATGGATGGAGGATTCTGAGGAAAAGCGAGTTCCAATCTAGAATTCCACAACTAGACAGGTTTCGTTCTACCCTCACATTTGATGGCTCTTTGAACACCTGTGAGGCCTCAAGATATTTCTCGCAAGCACCATTTGCCGAGATACTATGGAAGGGTGTTCTCTTCTTAAACAAGGGTGCAAGTCAAGACAAGTCGGTGGTGGAACCAAATCCTAGGGATCCCACAAAGGAAAACTGCCCTAGAAGCTGGTGACAGGAAACCCCAGAAGAGAAGCTCTGGGGCCGGCAGTGAGCACCCCCAGTCCGGACTGGAGCGGGGAGCACAGCTCCGCAGAGCGCGTCCACAGGGAAGAGTGGAAGTGATGGATGACTGTCCTGAGGGTTACAGGTCCTCTGGAGTTTACACTTGAATCAGAGATGGCTCAGAACAAATGAAAGACCTGAGTGATGCAGCCGGTACCAACCCCGGAAAGATACGGTCCTGCCAGGCAGGGAAGTGTGACCAAGGTACCCCCAGGGGCTCGAGTGTGAGCACGTGTTAATGGAGTAAGGGAGCACATGAATCCTGAGACTGACCGGCTTCACAGCAGGAAATCCCACTGTAGGGAGGGGAGGTGGGCCTGGGGGCAGGCGGTAGACAAACTAAAATAGTTGTCATCGAGGAAGTCATTAGATACTATTTATCTAATGTTAGGAAAGTTGACCTTGAACTCCACGGGTCTGGACTGTGCTGGCTCCACTCCCACATGGGCTTTTTTAAAATACGTGCATGTACAGCACCATCAACGCATATCCTGCTTGGTGATTTGCTTAATAACGTTTCTCTAGCTCGCTTGATTGTAGGAATGCAGTCTACAATATACATAACGTACCAAATATGAGTTGAGTGACTGTTTTTGTGTGAAGCTGGCAGTCAGCAGTAGGCTGTTAGTAGTTCAGTTTTGTGGGGGAGTGCAGAGCTCTGTGGATTGTCGGCTGTGCTGCGGGTCAGTGTCCTAACCCCGAGTTCTTTAAGGGTCACCTGAATAAGCGCGTCATCTGGAAATGCAGACCAGGAGAAAAGGCTACACCAGTGGGAGTGGTTCCTTCTAAAGTGTGGGAATGGGGGGAAGGTGGACAGAGACCAAGCCCCAGCGGGCGTCTGGCCCTCGGTTGTCTCCAGGCCTCCCCTGGAGTCGTGCACAGGCTGGCTCCAGCCACGGCCATTGTTCTGCTGTCTTTGACTTGTGTGTCGCTTTGATAAAAATAAAAACAAAGAGAAAGATCATCATCTGATTATTCTCCCCCAAAACTTCAAAGGTAATCATTATGGGTGAGTAAGATAATTAAAAGTTATTTATAAACTTTTTTGTCTTTAGGCATTTCAATAATTTAGGCATTATTGTCTGTCATGACAGTCTTTTCATTTCGGAATTTCTTTCTCTCTCTCTCTCTCTCTCTCTCTCTCTAGTGTGTATGCCAGAAGAAGGGTTTAAAGGTAAGTTACATTTGTCATGTTTTGTTCATGAATGTCAGAGTCATACTGTAATTTTCTCTTAAAGCGAAGGCTGTAATTTGATTTTAAAATTTAATTCAATATAGTCTCATGACTGAAATTAATTTTAGTTAAATGCATTTTTTATTCAGGCTTCTTCATTACCGTTTTCAGCACTCGGCCCTCAGATAGAGCCTGTGTGTTCAAAGCCTCTATTGCCAGATGTCCATGTCGCTCTTCCTCACTCAGAAGGGCGGGGCGGGGCGGATGGGGGGCTGGGGAATTAGCTAGTGGCATTCATATTTACCTTTTCCCATTCCTCCTCTCAGTCCCACCTTGGAGCAAAACATTTCGTGTATAACTGATGAGAATTAGAGGAAAGGAATTTGCTGAATTATATCCAGTTCAGTGAAAAGTGAATAGATTTCATTCATCTATTTAGAATTCAGGCATTTCTTGGATTCTGACTTTGGATGGAGGCACAGTGGTGTGTTGTCATATCACGGCCACTCTTAGTTGTGTATGCCAGTAATGTTTATTAATGCATCAAGTACAGACCTTTGAATCGTTGCCATTGTGATTCCTCTTGGCCTGCTCCAGAGGTCCGTGATAGCTGTGATTTTTGCCACGGAGCGAGTTAAGTCAAATTCCAGGGGTCCTTTGCTTACACAAATGAGCGAGCAAAGCTACTGGCCTAAGTAAAGCCTTCCTCTCAATGCGGCTTTGTTGTCTACACATTACTACTACAAAGGAGTGGTCAGAACAAAAGAGAGCAAAAAATTTCTTTATGAAAAATGGCCATCAAACGAAAGCATCAATAAAATGCGAGTAACTTGTGTGAAGATACCGCGTAGGAAACACATGGCTTTCAACCGAAACGTGGTTTAGCCGAAAGCCTGGAGTCTGCTGCTCTGTTCTTGGCCTTCACCGTCCGGGGGCTTCGGTGCTTATTCGTTAAATCGGATATTCCCTGTCGTGATGCGTTCTTGGCAAACGGAATACCTGAACTCTCCATTTTCCGTTCACAGCTGTACCTCCACGTGTGTTTCTTTTCCCAGGTACTGGTCTACTTGGACATTAATCTTTTGGACACTTGCTGACTTCTATGAAATGACCAGAAGGGAAGAGAGGCGTTTGACATATGTTAGGGCATTAACGAAAAGATGGATTTAAGAATTAAACCATTCTGTGACTCTTCCAAAAGGCAGAATACTCTTCTGAAGTGACTGTCCCAAATGCCTTATGTCAAATAAAGCAGATTGCACTGACGGACATCAGACTTGAAGGAAATGTTTCAAATTTTATATTTAAGGGAGGGCGGCGGGCGGGCGGGGGGCGAGTAAAGACGGAACCGGTTTAGTAGCAGTAACAGTAAATCATGTTTACATATGAGATTTATAGTCACGGGAGGGAATAAAGTTCTGTTATATTTCCTTGCTCGCGTTTCATACCAGATGCATTGGTCCATAAAGGATTTGTATCACAGTAGATGGGACAACATTCTGCTCTGAACTAAAAAGTAATTCTTTAGAGACATAACCTGCTTACCAATACCTGTCTTTGATTCATATTTTACTTTCAATAAAGCATGAAAGTGAAGAAACTTGCCTTAACTGTGGAAAATTGTCTTCAGACTCCTCCTCTTCTCCGTGGCGGCTCCGGCACACCCACACCACCCGCGGCCCGGCGGTCCCCCCCTAGTGTCGGGTCAAGGAGGAGGCACCTGGGTGCACCCTGCAGTGAGCAAGGGGTTGGGTCTCAGATTTGACTTCAGTGCCCTGGCTGTCGCGCATTCGGAAGGGATGGCGAATGTTTTATTACCTGCGATAGCACCTTCCTCCAGTCTCGCTATTATTCAGAATTCGGGAGATCAAGTACATCTTGCACTTTTGAAAAATCTGACCACCCTATCAGAACAGTAAAGTGGACTGAAGTACCGTTTGGATAACACAAGACTTTCTTAGAGATGTGTTCTTCCCATTCTCCACGTTCTACCGTTTCTTGGATCTCGCTTCTCTTTTTGAAAGCATTCTTCCTGAAATGCCCAGAAACGAGTTTGTAGATATTTGGTTTAAACAAGACAAAGTGCATGGATGGGATGTCATTTCATCCATTTCCGGGTTACTGTTACTAGCACATAACCAGAGCAACATTCTTAGCAATATCGAGGGGTTTTAAAATGGGCCTTCCGACAAGTTGGTTTCACTGTTTTGTGATGAGTTGTGCTGACTCGAGCACGTCTCTCACGAACACTTTTTAAGCCTTCGGTTCGTGATAGGTACCTCCCCCTTTTTTTCTCCCCACAAAAATTTAAACTCAGATAATGGGTGGGGGGAGGCAGTTTTCACTTTGAGGACCAGTAACCTTGGCAGAGCCCTTTTGAATGGCTCTTTTTATCAGAATAATATGGCTGTTGGGTCAAATTATAACTTCTTGCTCGTTTTTCCCATTTGCTGTATCTCCAGTCTGTGCCCCCCGAGGAGGCGGGGGGTGTATAATGAGCCTGTGTGGGAGAGTGGGAGCTCCACACAGAACCCTTGAAAGCCATCCCAGGAACCAGCCTCTCCTGCGTTGAGGTCGCTCAGCACAGGGAAGGGACTCGGAGTGAGATCATGGATAGCTTACTGGGTTTTAGATCCCTGTCTTTTATTTCGCTCCCAAAAATGGAAGCTGGAGCATCAGTGTATTAATACACCAAGCAACTTCCTCTTCCCGGAGGTAAAGACTTGTTAACAAGTTCACCGAGTGCTCAATGGGGCAGTTCCCTTTCCCCACAAAGAATCCGTTTGGCCGGAAAAGGTTCTTTCTAGGGACTGACAAACATGTCTGCAGCCCCTAGAAATCAGATCTCTCTTTTCCCCGAATTGCTGTTAAAAACCATTTTAAAATGTGTTACTTTTCCCCTCATGCAATGGTAATAATAGCCTTTCGGAAATCTTTCGGTGTGACAACCCGGTCTCTGCAGTGGCTCTTCTAAGAACTCTGCCCAGAGTTGAGGGTGGGCTGGACCCCGCAGGAACCCGTGCTGCTGCACAGTGGCTATTCTCTTCCTCCTGCCCCGAACCATGCTCCTCAGTGTGGGCCGTGCACCCATCAGCAGCACTGGGAGGCTGTGTTAGAAATGCAGGAGCCGGGGGGCACCTGGGTGGCTCAGCGGTTAAGCATCTGACTTCGGCTCAGGTCATGATCTCACAGTGAGTTCAAGCCCCACGTCGGGCTCTGTGCTGGCAGCTCGGAGCCTGGAACCTGCTTCGGATTCTGTGTCCCTCTCTCTGCCCCTTCCACGCTTGTACTCTTGTCTCTCTCCCTCTCTCAAAAGTAAATAAAACATTAAAAAAAAAATTAAATGCAGTGGTGGGGGGGTACCTGGCTGGCCCAGTTAGAAGAGCATGAGACTCTTGATCTCAGGTTGTGGGTTCGAGCTCCACGTTGGGTGTAGAGATACTTAAATATAAAAAACGCAGGAGCCCAGGCCCCAGGCATGTGGGATCTGCATCCACAGGTCTCTCCAGTGCTTTTAGAGGTCGAGAAGCCTCAGGCTGGGACCTCTTTGCCACCCTCACTGCTTCACCTGGGGAAAACAGGTACACAGCATAAATTCAAACCCAATTCTTTGTCTCTGTTCACAAGTGTGTAGAGACCAATGGTCTTCGGGGCTGGGACCACATCGAAGCACAGAGACTCTCCATCAGGTTTTTTTTTTATACTGTGCATGTGTACTTTTCATCAGAGCAGTCCTCTGTAGAAGGTAACTAGGAAGCCTGAGATTTTCCCCCTGATATTTCTGACCAGTCCTTAATCCCAGACTAACGCCTGCTGCATCCGCGATGGTGCACATTGTTGGCGTTACCTAAAATACAGGTTGCCATTTGGCCATCTTCCTTCCCTGGGGAAATCTGTGTATTGATGAACTTGTTTTTTTTTTTAGAATTACTCTTAATTTTCTGCAAAATTAAAAAGAAATGAGTGTCCCTTGATTTCCATGAAGTCTTAATCCAGAGTGACTATATTTTGGTTACTTTAAATCTCCGGTTAGTGGTCTGCGTGGTCGTGGACTTATTGATCAGACCCTGGTTAATATTTGAAGCTGATGTTGGTATTGAATAACCTGTTTTAAATACCCGAGGCATGGTTTATCTCTGTCTAAACAAACTGCCGAAATGAAATGAACATTAAAGCCTGTCTTTCCTGTTACCGAGTCCTGGAGGAGTAGCCCATCCTTTCTCTTTGGCATTTTAATGTTTTGTTTGCTCAGTGTTACAGGGGACTGTGAACAGCATTCAGTCTGATGAGAAGCCAGCATTTTCATTTTAAGGAGATTCTCACCCCTGTGCCAGTGCCCTGTGTCCCACACCCACCTCCGAGGTGCTGGGCTTTGTCAGCAGCTACATTTGGGATTCTGAAGGCCAACCGTTCACTGCCCCCAAAGCTCAGACCTCGTGTGGACACCAGTATAGCTGGGGATTTGCTGATCCACGTTGCTGGAATCCTTTGTTCATGAAAATAAAAGTATAAACATTTATATGTGGTACCACTTTGATCGCTATTTCATGGAGCAACAGCTTCCATGCCAAAGTCCTGCGTGCCAGGGCAGGAGTAGAGCAGAGACACATAAAACCACCTCTCCTATATCCCAAACCTTTGTTGTTTTTTCCAGTCCGGCTGTTGAGTCCCCTGGGCTGAGGAGTCTCCTAGCTGTTCAGATCACACATACACGTGTAGATGAGTGTTGAGAAGTCGGGTCCCCTGTTCCAGATAATCCTACCATGTACCTTGTAAGTAAGCAAAGTTGCTTTGCTTCATTCAACTTGGTTTCCTTGTGTCTTAGAAGGGCACTATTGGCTGCCTTGTTTTCCCTCCCACACTGTGAAGATCAAGCAGTAATAAATATTGTTGCGGTAAATTGCTTTGTATTCTTTGTCATTAGAAAGACTCCAGCCTTTATGAGGGAATGCCATGGAGTCATTTCTGTAACTTTTCAAATAGGGGTCATGTAACCACAAAAAGCCAAGCTAACCGGAACCCCTTCTCTTTAGAGTGTACCTTATGCTGGAAGCCCGTAGAGCTAAAATCACGACTGGACAGGTGTTCAGTCATCCTGTTACATAAATCTTTCCTCTTGGCAGGTAGAGAAAATGAACCTAATGGCCAAATGGTAAGCTTCCTTGGTTGTGTTTATTTGCAGTGTTATGTTGAAAGGTATTTGAAACACGTTTAGAATGTGTGTTGAAGATTTATGTCTCTGTGATGGGCAGGTCCTGCCCTAGAGGGGAGCTTCCGATGTTTTGATTGTCATTGCCAAGATCATCAGAAACAGGTGCCGTGAGCTTCAGAGGCAGGGCTGTTCAGGCACCGGGGAGCACGGTGCGATGCAGAAGAGTCACATGTTTGTCATTTTTTATTTACCTCTTGAGACTTAGTGAATAATAATATTCAAGAGTAGTGTGCATGGAACAGGTATTTCTTGTACTTTCCCTTTCCCAACAAATAAACCACAGGACCAGTTTCATCAAATCAGTACAGCATACTGCTTACCAAAACAAATCCTATCACTTTAAGAAAAAATACATCTCAGATGAGTTGGTGACATTTCTTCATATGGTAAAATTTAAGTATCTTTTCTGAGCCTCATTAGATTTTGGGTAGAAGGAGGTTGCAGAATTCATCTCATGACTTGGCAGTTGAATGACCTCTTGTAGGTGACATTGGCCTGCATTTAGCGCTGGGACCCGCCACCAGCTCATTACTGCCCAGAGCCTTTGCTGTGTCCCACCCGGAGGCAAGATCGTGGTCCCTGAAGGAGCGGATCTTGCCAAATGGCCTCTGTCCCACAGGCATCAGTGACATGTTGGCTGGCTCTTCCCATACTGTGTTTTCACACTTTCTCATTCATGAGACTGTCTGCATTTCCCATGAAGTTAGTCCTAAGAACTTGTCCAACATAATTGCTGTGTTGATCCCAAATAGAGGGCATCATCTGTTCCCACCCCTCCCCACAACGTGCTTAAAGGAAAGAAGAACTCGCTTTCAAAGACTTGGCTAAAGACTGCATAGGCCAGGACCCATGGGGTGAAATCCTCCGAGCCAGAGCGAGAGGCGGCCTCACACCAGCAGCTGGACCGGCAGCTTGAGTTCCAGATCCGTGTTCATGCTGCCAGGGGAGGCAGGCCCTGGGCCACGGGAAGTGAGGGGCACCCCCCCAGGGAAGCCAGAAAGCCTAGCCAGCCACTGCCTGGGTTAAGTCATTGCTCGCTGGCACACTGGCCTCCGCACACTCGTGTCTTGGTCTCCCTCCATTATCCTGTGTTTTATTTGTGTTTGTAACCAAGGGAACACTAAACTGCTACCAGCTCTTTTCATGTTCCTGGAGAAGTGTGTTCCCCTTTGGGCCCAGGTCCTCTGTGAACGGAAGCCGGATGTGTAGACGTTGTCAAACATGAACTAGGCGGCAGGAAACGGTGGGGCCTCGTCTCTTAGTTTCCACTCTCTTGCGGAAGCCCTAGGGAGTGCTTTTGGAAAATCAGCCAACTGGACCGCCTCGAAGGACGTCTCTTGTCGTACCAGTCTGTGAGTCACCTCTTGCGGTGGCGTCTGCCTGCAGTTTTTGCTGCATCTTCTCCCATCTGTAGCATGCACTGCTGGTTCTCTGCATGAAGGAGGATCCAAGCAGTGCTAGACTGTCTAGAATCCTGGAAGCAGAGTGAATTGGTTATTTTTGTCTTAACTGGGAGCCAGAGTTAGGGGTGGGCTGGCTCTTACATCTGCACCAAAAACCACTTCGATCCCGGAAAAATGAATCAAGCTAATTGGTGATAGATGTTCTAGCTCCCTGCATGCAGGGGCTTTGACCATCTCATCCTTCACTGTGTCCACAGTAGCCACATGTAGCCACGTGATCTATTTTTTTTTTCCATATTTATTTTGAGAGAGAGAGAGCAGGAGACAGAGAATCTGTCTATATGGGGCTCGAACCCACGAATGGTAAGCTGAAACCAAGTTGGACACAACCCGCTGAGCCACCCAGGCGCCCCCACGTGATGTGTTCTCAGCAAGGAAGAATGAACACCTTGGGATCCACTAGAAGCTCTTTGTGACAGGAAGACTCCTGGGAGAGAGCCTTCTATGGTTTCGGTATGACCAGGGCTGCCCCCACCTTTGGGCTTGTCCCTTTTCATCCTCAAAATGGGGACTCCCCACCTATGTTCACATTCATGATCCAAAGGCTTCCGTAACCCAAGAGTGGGTCCCCTGGGGTGGCAGCCTCTCTGCCGAGTCTCCAGCAGCCACATGGCAGCTCCCCGTGCAGATGCTGAGGCCCGCTGAGGCCGACTCCCACCCATCGGGCTGGGGCGGAACTATCCTCCCAGCTGCCCCCGTGGCCCACCCTCTCTGGTCTCCCAGCCCTCAGCGCACCACGGTTAGCACACCTTGGGGACTCAACCACTTTTGAGTTTTTCCTCCCTGCTTTTCCTGCTGGACTGCCCCTATCTCCATTTGTCTCCCCTTTGAACTGGGTTGGGGGGAGAGCAGAGAGAGGAGTTGTTTCCTGGAGGCATTTCCCCATCTTAGGACCCCCTCGCACATTATTCTGAGTTTACTGTTGTGCCCACCCACATTTTCATGCTCCAGTCTTCTTAGATGTCAGATGGTTTGAAGCCAGCTTTCATTTTTCAGCAGTCGGGAGGGCAGGGGTGATGGCTAGGTTGCAATGTATTAAGTGTTTGGAAAAGAAAAGGCTTGTGCCCAGAGGCAGCCATGCGTGAGCGGTCAGTCCTGAGTGGTTTGGATTGAAATAGGCCAGGGAAAGCAGAGCTCTGGAGCCTTTGTCCAATCTTCCCCTTCTGTACCTAGGCTCCATGCCAGGCTGCGTGCCCAGCCCCCTACGGCACGTGTTGCCTTCTCTCCAGGGGCCCTGATAGTCTCAGAATGGTGCCCTCCCCCCTCCCCCGCACCCCAGGACACACTGGAGATTATAAGCCTCTTGCGTTGAGGTTTTCTGTAAAGGAAAATGCTGTAATCGAAAGCTCCTTGATTATAAAGAAGGAATAGAGAGGCTTGGCACAGAAGAGCCTTCGTTCTTTGGCTTACCCAGCCAGGGTCGGGCACATTCAGTCCCCCAGAGCCAGAAGGACCTTAGGCTTTTGGGGACCTTGGAGTCTGCCAGTCCAGACCATAAGAGGTCACAGCTGCAACTGCTCACTTAGTGCGTTTCTGCCAACTGCTGCCTCTGTCTGGCCCTCTTGCTCCGGCTCAGGTGGGGCACCTTTGTCTCCGTTCACGAGCCCGAATGGCACCATTAGCCCTTCGCTAATTACCATTAGCCAGAGTTGGGAGCCTGGGATCTCTTTGTCTCACAGCGTGGAGGGACAGAGGGCTCTTAAGGGGAGTAGCTGAAGCAGGAAAAGGCATTAGGACTGCGATCCAAATGGAATTTGAGGATCCCCCTGGCCCACTGTACAAAAAAGCGAGAGGATGGGAGGGGACGCCGTGTTCCAGGAGCTCTGGAATTCGTGAGTCGGTCCTGACATGTGTGAGCCCAGCTTTCAGCCAGCCTGTTGCAAATGGGATTTTATTTTCTCAAGCATCTCCTGGGACCAGTGCCCTGTTGAACATACCTGTCCGGGGCAGTTGGTCCACCACAAAATCCCTCTGCACCAGCCCCGGAAGCGCCTTGACCAACCACGTTTAACTGCTCTCTCATTCTAGCTTGGACCAACTACCTGGCCCTGGTGCATCCTGAGAAGGATCCGGGCCCTGGCCCCATGCTGGGCAGGAAGTCAAAGGGTCCCCAGGAGTGGGGTGGGTCCAGGGGAAGCAGACGAGATTCCAGGCATCTGTCCTCTGTCCCAGCAGTTGCCTCCCTCCTGTCCTGACCCCCTCGTTCTACCAGCACTGCCAGAAGTGTTGTCTGTGGCCCCGCAGCACCAGAACACTGCAGAGCTGTATTAGAAACACAGGAGCTTGGGCGCCTGGGTGGCTCTGTCAGTTAAGCATCCGACTTCGGCTCAGGTCATGATCTCACGATTGGTGAGTTTGAGCCCCACAATGGCTTCATGTCAATAGCATGGAGTTGGCTTGGGATTCTCTCTCTCCCTCTCTTTCTCTCTCTCTCTCTCTCTCTCAAATAAATTTAAAAAAAAAATAGAGGGACTCCTGGGTGGGTCAGTCGGTTAAGCGTCTGCTTCTGGCTCAGGTCATTATCTTGCAGTCTGTGAGTTCGAGCCCTGTGTCAGGCTCTGTGCTGACAGCTCAGAGCCTGGAGCCTGCTTCGATTTCTGTGTCTCCCTCTCTCTCTGCTCCTCCCCCACTCACACTCTGTCTCTCTGTCTCTCTCTCAAAAATAAACATGAAAAAAATTTTTAAAAACAATAGAAAAGAAACGCAAGAGCTAGAGCTCCAGACCCTGACATCAGGGTCAGGCCACTCCTGTGCTGTTCAAAGTTTGAGAAGCCCTGGGCAGGGGGGCCTCCTTCCCACCCACGGCTGGCGAGAGCGTTCCAGGAGGGAGAACTCGACACAAGGACCAGAGAGCTCTGGTGGCCGATCCTCACTTCCCCTCTGCCTTTTCGCATTTGCTCGTGGGGGTGAAATGAGGTTGAGGCTTCTCCTCCTACTCACCATTAATTCAGATCACCTCTTCCTGGTTGGGTGAGAGTCTTGGTGGAGAAACATGGCCCCGGTCCCAGCCCCCATGGGACTGAAAACTCAGGGCAAAGGCTGATGCAAGGGTTGCTAAGATGCCAGACCTTTTCCTTAATGGAATGCAGTCTCCGTGAGTGGAAAGATGGGGCAGGGGGGAGGGTTTGGGGGTGGGGGAAAGTGGGGATGTGAAACTGACAGCCACTGTTGTTGGGCACAGCAGGTGGTCACTAAATAAGTTGAATAAGTGGGGCTGCCCGTGGATTAGTTAGTTAAGTTCAGCTCAGGCTCAAGCATGATCTCATGGCTTTGTAAGATCGGGCCCTCCCTCTGTCAGGCTCTGCGCTGTCAGGCTCTGCTTGGGGTTCTCTCTCTCCCTCTTTCTCTCTGTCCCTCCCCCGCTCCTGCCCCGGGCCTCGCACTCTCAAAATAAATTAAAAAAATTTGTTTTGGGGCGCCTGGGTGGCTCAGTCGGTTGAGTGGCCGACTTCGGCTCAGGTCATGATCTCGAGGTCGGTGGGTTCGAGCCCCGAGTCGGGCTCTGTGCTGACAGCTCGGAGCCTGGAGCCTGCTTCAGATTCTGTGTCTCCCTCTCTCTCTGCCCTTCTCCTGCTCACGCTCTGTCTCTATGTCTCAAAAATAAATAAACGTTAAAAAAAATTTTTTTTAATTTGTTTTGCCCCCCCCTCCAATAAATAAAAATTTTTTGAAAAATAAGTCGAGGGGCACCTGGTTGACTCAGTCCACTAAGCATCTGACTCTTGATTTCGTCTCAGGCCATGAGCTCACAGCTTGCGAGTTTGAGCCCCACACTGGACTGTGCTTTCATGGTGCAGAGCCTGCTCGGGATTCTGTCTCCCTCTCTCTCTGTCCCTCCCCTGCTTTCTCTCTATCTCTCTCAAAATAATTAAGAATAAACTTCGAAAAAAAAAATAAGTTGAATAAATAAATACAAAACTTGAGTTCTCCCTACCCCGTCTGTGAAGTGGGCCTATTGGACTCTGACTTCCGAGGGTCCCCTTTGCTTGACCTACTAGATGGATGAGATGCACGCTTGTCTCTACCTCTTCTGCAGGCTCAGTTTCCCTGGTTATTAGAGCAAGGGAGTGAGGGGGCACCTGGGTGGCTCAGTGGGTTGAGCATCCAACTTCGGCTCAGGTCATGATCTGACGGTTCATGGGTTCGAGCCCAGCATCAGGCTCCGTGCTGACAGCTCAGAGCCTGGAGCCTGCTTCGGATTCTGTGTCTCCCTCGCTCTCTGCCCCTCCTCCACTCACACTGCAGTTCTCTCTCTCAAAAATAAGTAAACATTAAAAAAATTTAAAAAGAAGAAAAAAAAAGCCAAGGAAGTGAGATCCGGAGTCCTCAAAGGTGTCCTCTAAGGTTCATGTTGTATGTGACATGGGGCATGATCCCGGAGACCAAGCACGCCCTCACTCACTGTCCCCCAGGGCTCTGGCCTTGTGGACACACTGCCAGTTCGTTCATCTAGCGGTGACCCCCTGAAGAGGAGACCTGTGGAGAAAAGAGGGAGATGTGTGGCACCAATAGAGTCCCCTCCCTGAGGCCCAGAAGCTGCTGCTGACTCGCCTATCTCTTACCCTCTCTGGGCCTCGGCAGGCAGAATAAAGTGACCCATGTGGCCCTGTTCTGCCTGGGTGTTCAACTCCTGACCTGGCAGCCTCCTTAAGACGGCCCTCCACTTCTTGGGAGGCCAGGGGCTCACCTCCCTGCAACCCCTCACCCCCCCCTCCCCGTTCTGGGTTAGGCTGGGAGCAGGGAGCGAGCTCCTCAGTCCAGGGAGGATGTGCGAGACCAGCGAACCGGCTAAGCGTGGGATGGTCACCACGAGGCTCCTTCGAAGACTCACACCAAGCTCCTCTGTGCAGAGGACGTGCTGTCGGGGCACAGGCTCCTGGCCCACCTAACCCGGCGCTTTTTTCCTGCCTCTCCACACCCACAGACACGCGGAGCCCTCGGGGGCCTAGGACGTGTCCCGCGCCTTTCCCAAGTAGTCCCCGCTTGCCCCAGAAGCTGTCCCTCTCCCGTTGGAGCATGCATGGTCTATTGGCCAGAGCGTTGGGTTCTCGCCCGGGGTCAGTCCAACCCAGCCACGTAACCTCGAGCCAGTCTTTGCACTCACTGGGCCTCAGTTTCCCCACCTGCGAAATGGGGGCACAGAGTCCCCGCCGCCGGGACCCGCCGTGAGGGGCGACCGGCGCGCCGGGGCCGGCAGGGCGGGGGCCTCCGCCGCTCCCGCTCCCTCGCCCGCGGCTCGGGCTCCGCAGTGACTGGGGGAGCGGCGCCGGGGAAGGAGCGCTCCGCGGTCACGTGACGCCCCCCCTCCCCGAACTGCGGCGGCGGCGGCGGCGGCGGCGGCGGCGAACGCGAAGCCGCGTCCGAGCAGAGCTGCAGCGGCTGCCGCGGGCACCGGAGTGCCGAGCCCAGGACGCCCGGCCCAGGCCCGCGGGTGAGTCCGCCCCGCCCGGGTGCGGCCCGGGGACGCGGAAGGGACGGCCCCGGCTGCCCTCGGCCCGCCGCCAGGACCCCGCACGGGCGGGGACCCGGGGCCCGAGGGTCGGCGGGAGGGGGCGCGGGCCGGCTTGGCCGCGGCTGGAGGCGGGCGTGGGGGGCAGGCCTGGGCTGAGGCGGCTGAGCCCCCCCACCCCGCCGGCCCCGCCTGCCGGGCTCCGTCCGGGCCGCCGCCGAGGGGGCGCGGGTCCCACCCCCCTGCGTGGGAGGGAGTCCCGCCTGCCCTCTGCCTGGGGAGGGGGCGCCTAGGGTGCCGAGGAGGGAAGGCGGAGAAGTGGGCGCGTTCCCTCGATCCCTGGCCGGGGGCGCCGGGCCTCAACGCCCCCCGGGAGGAGGCGCTCCGGTCCTCAGTGAGGGAAGTGGGGGTCCTGAGGGGCCACGACCCCGAGCCGAGAGGGCGGTGGTGTCCTTACTTCCCCGGGGACAGAGCGCACTCCCTCCGCCCCTGTTCCCGACCCGCCGCGGAGCAGGGCACCCGCGTCACGCAGTCGGGCGCCCCCTCGCCGCCTCCCTCCCCTGGCTCCGCAGGATCCGAGGACTCGGTGGGAATCCACAGGGCGGTCCCCGCGCCCCGCAGACGCTTTGGTGCCCGCCTTGGGGCGCCTGGGCTTGGGCTTAGGCGCGCGCGGGCGCGCGCACACGCACACACACACGCGCGCGCGCGCACACACACACACACACACACACACACACCAGCTCAGGAGGCGAGCGCCCTCCTTCTGTGGTGGTTAGACCCCAACCTGTGCGTGACCCCTGAGTCCTTGCTGGGGTCATAGCACAGGCCTGGAGGTGGAAGCAAGAAGGACGCCCCATCCCTCACACATGGCACGTTGGCATCTGTCCCCCGTTCTTCATTCCCTCCCTTGCTGTAGTCGGAAGCCAGCAGGAAGGGCCGGGGAGAGAAGCTGGGTCAGGACCGAGCTGGAGAGAAAGGCACAGGATGAATGAAGTAGGAGGTGTCATTTCCTCCCCAAGGGGAGCTGGGTCCCAAGCTCTTAGCCCACCTTGCCAGAGGGCAGTGGTCCCTCCTTCCCTAGGGCGTCTGGGAGAAGAAGTGGGGGGGGGGGAGGATCTGTTTTGTCCTGATGGGAGGAAACGTCAGCCAAAGTTGACCCCGAATGGGGGGAGGGCAGCAGCTGAGTGGGGGTGGGGTGGTCCTGCCCAGCTGGTCCCAGAGATCCTCCGACTTCTCCACCAGGACTTCCGCCTCACTCTGAGCACCCCCACCCCTACAGCTGGGGAAGCGGAGGAGTGTCTTAATGGCCTCATAAAGGGTTCTAGGTAACAGTTAATCCCCAGGTGGCGTGAGCACCTTCCCCACGCACAGCAGTGTTTCAGGTCGGGGTGGGGGGTGTGTGTGTGCGCCTATGCATGTATGCTCACTGAGGTATCCATTGCACGGATGAGGAAACTGAGGCTTAGAGAGGCTAAATAAACTGCCCAAGGTCATGGAGCCACCTTCCGCCAGGGCTAGAATCAGCTCTCTGACTCCTGATCTAGGTGGGTTTGGTGGCAGGGGGGCGAGGGTCTGTGATGTGTGGAGTGGTCCGCAGGTGACCTGCTCCCTGTGCTGCTTGGGGAGGTGGGCTGTGCATCTGGATGGGGTGGCGAAGCTGGGTCAGGTTGAGGAGAACCCCTCCACCTTTCTTCAGGGTCCAGAACTCAGACCTTCTTCCTCTCCCAGAGCCCTGGTCTTGCTTTGCTGTCCCTTCCCACAGCCATGATGGTGTCTGCCCCCCCCCCCCGGGGCTCATAGCTTCCCTTGGGCAAAGCCCACTCCTCTTCCTCTCTCTTCCTCCTCTTCCCTCTGTGCCAGGTTGTCTGCCTGGCAGGGGTCTCAGGAGACCCCTCTCCTGGCTCTATTCAACCTCCACCCCCGTGAGACAAAAAGGATTCTTCCTTTGGCTTCTTGAAATGCAGAGGGTCTCTCCTTTTTGGCTCCAAGTCGGGGGGGGGGGTCCTCTACTGCTCAGGTCTCAGGACCCTCAGCGTCTGCACAGGGGGTCCTGAGGCCCTACTTTAGCCCCTTCTCACCCGGCCCCACCCCTGCCCGGCTGTCATGTTTCAGCGCCAGAGGCCCTTTGAAGACAGACTCCTGGGGCAGGTCTGGCTTCCACGACACCTGTCTGTCTATGGAGGCCTTTGTCCCGGCTGTCAGAGGCTGCTGAGCAGTCGCACGTGTCGCACAGACAGCCGAGACCTGTGCACAGCCAGACACAAACAAACACGTGGTTTGACTCACAAATACCCCGAGACCCAAACCCGGGAACACACAGGCACGCCCAGGCCGAGACCCCCACCTCCAGCTCTGACCGACACTACGGACGCTAAGAGACACAGCATCCAGCACATGGACACACAGAGATGGAGGTCATTGTCGGCGAGAAGAGCCTCCTTGGAAGCCCTCATCGGACTGATAGCTGCTTCTGTTACCCCTTGCTGGGCACACGCCTGGTCCACACACACACAGGAAAGAGCGCGAGAAAGCCCCACGCCCTTAAAAATTACCCTGGCAGATACACACAGGCACCCACCCACACCCCGGCCACCACGGGCACACACACGTGTGCATCACATCAGCTTCCTGCGCGTGGGACGTGAACTCCTCCTCACCCCGGGGAGGGGGTGGCAGAGACCTCTCTGACCTCCCCCCGAAAAGCCTCACCTTCCTTTTCTGCTTCACACGAACGCAGCTTGGCCGGCCCTAAGGGAGCGAGAGAGTGTCTGGTGTTTCCCCCTCCAGGTACTCCTCTCCTGCCCCTCCCCGCCCAACACCTGCAGGGCTGCCAAAGGAGCCTCTTTACCCTGCCGCCCCGGTGCTGTCCCTGAAGGTGCTGCTCCACAGGCCCCTCCTGAGACAGGACACACCCCAGCCCAGGCAGCCCCGGGGTGCCCTTTCCTTTGCCACTTCACCAGGAAAGTTGCCAGGTCCTTCCTGGTTTCTGCTTTGCCCTCCCAGCAAGGCCAGGGGCCAGCTGGTGTGAAGGGAGGGGAATCCTCTGGCGTCCTCTGCCAGGCTGGGCCCTGGCACCCTGGCTGTACCCCTGATCCCTGGAGAGCGGCTTTCTGCGAGGTGCTTCTGTGGGCTCCGATAAAGTCTCCGGGGCAGACCGATGCTAGGTGGGGGCAGCGAGGCGCTCTGGGCTTTGCCATTCTCGTCTGGGTACTCATTCTAGGCTTGCCAGAGTGCTGGTTCTGAGGCCAGGCCTGGCCATGCCTCTTGCTGGCTGTGCAGCCCAGGCAAATCATTGCCCTTCTCTGGGCCCTTCTCCAGCTCTGGGAGCCAGCTCAGCCTGGCCAGGGAGTGTGAGGTGTGAGGTGGCAGTCCGTATGCCAACGAGGAAAGGAAGTTTGGCTCTGCTGGACATCATGGGGCAAAGGGGTGTTGCTGGCTAAGGCCTTCTGGCAGATTGAAAACTAGGTCCATACTAGGTGAAGCAGGGGTCATCAGTCCTGGGACTCCCCGGGCTGGCCACACTGGGGTCAACAGAGCAGGACCTGAGGGCAGGGGGCTGAAGCTGTAGTTTACATCTGTAGGTATTTTTATGCCCCCAAATGTGCTCTATTTTTAGGGCTGAAGACAAGCAACTTGTAGGCGGTGACTCAGAGAGGAGGAAGGCAGAAGAGACACAGGGGTGCTAGTGGAGAGACACCCCAAAACAGGGAGGTCCCACTGGAAGAAAGGAGGCAAACCTGTAATGCTCCTGCCCGTGTGCTAGTACCATGGCAGGAACCTAGTTGGCACACTTGGTAAGCATTTATTGAGCATGTCGTGTGTCCTAGGGAACCGACAGGCACCAGGGACAACAGGGATGAGCTGCGTGTGGCATCATTTGGTCCCTTCCACAGCCTTGTGATATTACCGTGCCCACATTTCAGATGAGGAGGTAAGGCTCACGGAGTTAAAGTGCTGTGCCCACTCCACTAGTAAATACCTCTGCCAACACAAGCCTCCCGCCCCCAGGCAGCGTTTTGGAAGTAGAAGACCTGAGTTCAAATTCTGACTTTGCCACCAAATAGCTGTACAACTTAGGGCAAGTTACTCTGTCTCCCTGGGCCTCCATTTCTTTATCTGTAAAGTACAGATCGCCTACTCCATTTGCCTGAAGCGGTTGTTCCAAAAGTTAATAAGGAGACTAATATAGACAAATACCCAATACCAGCTCATGGTAGGTGTTTTTGCTGGGGACTGAGAGGAGATTGGCTGGGAGTTGTCAGGAATCCAAGTCCAGTCTCCGCTGTGTGACTTTGGACAAGTCACTTACTCTCTCTGTGCCTCCTTTCTTTCTCCGTGGAACAGGGATGATGAGCCCTTGTTTGCCTGCCTACCTGGGAGCATCGTTTGTGCAGATCGGACATGATGGGTGGGAGCTGCTTTGAAAAACAGAGCTGCACTCAGAGATAGGAATGCACAGAAGGAAAAGCAAACACCAGAAAAACATGAAGAAAGATCTATTTTAAAAACTTCAAATATTTTATTTATTACGGCAAGAAAAAACAAGCCTTTTCTTCAATGTTTTTGGGTAATGAGAATTTTTTCCAGAACTTCACATTGCCAAGGCAGTAGGCATTGCTATCACGTGAGATGGGTAGTCTCCCCGCCTTGGGGAGTCAGTGCCTGGCACACAGTAGGCAGTCAGCAAGTGGCAATGGCCGCTGTTAGTGGAATTAGGAGTTGCGTAGGGATAGGGGGTCGGGGTGCTTCTGGTGGCGTGACTGGCTACGGTGCGAGAGGCGCACATCGGGATACTGGATTGGCGTGAGTGGAAGGTGTGTGTAGGGACGAGCTGGAGTCAGCTTATTGAAGGCCTTGAATGCCAGACTGAGGGGTTTGCATTTCCCCGGAAGCCAATGGGGAAACCATCAGAGGGACTGGCCGAACCTTCCGTGGACAGGCTGTGGGTACCTGGCCACCAGTCAAGAAGGAGGGACTAGCCTGGCACAACTCTCTGCCCTGCCCCGCTGTGTCGGAGTGGCTCCATCGCCTGTTTCCCCCGAGTCTCGTTTTCCTCGTGCGTGCAAGGGAGCATCTTCCATCCTCGGGACAGGCGGGAGGACCAGGCCACCAACCGCTCGGGGGGCTAGGGGACTGCCATCCGCGCTGGAGGGCAGCAGACCCATGTGCCCCCTCTGACCCCACCTACAGCCGGGTGATCTCGGGCAAGTCACTGACCCCTTCAGGCCCCCTTTCCATCTGTAGAACGGGTGGGTGCAGTTTCTGCCTTTCTAATGTGACTCCAATGAGGCTTGAGCTGGTGACTGTGCTATAGGAGACTCAGGTGTGTTGTGTCTCTGGGGGAATCGTGCTGTTTCTTCTAACTACCTGTTCCCCGAGCTCCCCGGAGGATTCGGGGCAGCTGGGATTTGGGGTGTACAGTGGGTGAGGGGAGACTCTTGAGCCGCCAGAGAGGCAGTGACCTGCTCAAGGCCACAGGAGCCACCTCCCTGCTGGAGCCAGGCTCTTGTAGGGAATGGAAGGGGGAGACGTGTGTGTCCAGCCCTCTGCTGTGCTCTTGAGTTGTGGCCCCAAGTCCGTGAGGGAAAGATAGCCCGAACCCTCCTCTAAGGCCCTGCTCCTCTGAGTTAGGGCTTTCGGGGTGGGGTAGAGGTGACTGATGGAAGGTGACCTTGGGAACTTTTCTCTTGTGCTGCTTGCGTGCTCAGTGCCAGAACTGCTGAGGCGGCTCTGATTCATCTGTTCTCAAAACTAGGGTGTGGCATTTACCTGCAAGGGACTGCTAGGACAAGGCCCAAGCTGGCGGTGGGCAAGCCTCGCACCCTCCTGCCTCTTCCTGATCTTGGAGGTCCAAAGAGAGGCCGTCGCTCCTGGCAGACTGCTGCAGGGCCCTCATGCCAGCTCTGGCAGCAGGCGACAGATACCACAGGGCTGAAAGCTCCGGGTGTGTGGGCTCTAGCCTTGTCCTGTTCACCACCTCCTTCCACCTGAGGTATTGGAGCTTTTCTGGGTGCATACGGGGGCCCTCTCAGTCCCTCCTCCTGGGCTTCAAGCTCCCGGAAACAGGACTGGACAGAGCCCCTGGGGCAGGGCCTTCACCTCTCCTAGTCACCAGGCAGGCCTCCGGGCATCCCTAGCCCTCTGTGGTCCTCTGATGGGCAGAGAAACCTGGGACCTGTCCTCTACCCCTGCCCTCATGCTGCATCGTCGGGGCCTGCCCTGTGTCAGCCAGGGTGGGAACTAGCTAGCTAGCTCAGGGATTCCAGGACGGTTCTGGCCAGGGAGAAGCAGAACAGAGGCTGAGTGACAGAACACAGGTGGGGGGCATTCATTGAGTACTTACAGATGCGGGGACTCAATGCTAAGTATTTTTCATGGATCTCATTTAATCCTCAGAGTAACCGTTATTGGGCCCACTGAGGCTCGGAGAGGCTAGATAGCCTGCCCAGGGTCACCCAGCTGGTATGTGGCTGGAGCTGAGCTTTGAATTAAGGGCTGTCTGACTCCACTTTTAACCACTTTGGCCTACTGCCTGTAGAATTAGATGGGGTTAGGGGAAGGGTGCAGTAGAGAGGAGAAAGGATAGTTCGGGGCTAGTTCTGGACCAGGGCAGGGGTGGGGTACGCACTCCCCACACCTTGAGAACATGGCCCTGAACCTCCTAGCTCCTCCTCCCTCCTTTTCCCCTTCCCTGTGGCCCGCCCCTGGGGCTCAGCGCCCAGGCTGGGTTGGGAGAAGGGGATGAATGAAGGAGGAGGTTTGTTTGCAGAGGCTCCTGGGGACGTACGACCCCACAGACCCTGGCTTCTCCTGGCCGTGTCTGCATGAATTCCTGGCTTGGAAACCGAGAAATCCTCAGCATCAGAGCTGGAGAGGAGCCCGTGGGATCAGCTGGTCCAGCCCCCTTGTTTCACAGATAATAATTATTATGATTATGCCTGATGGTAGCAATTCACAAAGGGCTCTCACATCTGGGTTGCCTCTTACGCACGCCAGGGCCCTTGAGGCCTGAGGAACTCGGGCGGTGGCTGTTATCCGCCTCCCTGCTTAGCAGCTGAGGAAACCGAGGTTTAGAGCGGCCAGAAGATGGGCGCGAGAGCACACAGCCAGCTTTGGTACTGGACTCCAAACCCAGGTCTCTTCTCCCCCTGGGCCCATTGCACCATCCTGGGACCCCTGAGGCCCAGAGCCCGTGGTATGCCTCTAGAACTACTCCTCTGTTAGGGGCAGGGCACGGGGCCGTGTCTAGGGGGGCGCTGGTTCCATTCTGAGAAGTGTGGAGGTGGGAATAGGGCAGGTATCAGGCGAAGCTCTGGGTCTCCCAGTGATGCCCGTCTTTCACGCTGTCTTGGGAACACACTGTCCTTCTCATGCCAGGAGTGATAGACTGAGGGGCAGAGCTGTTCCCTGGAGGCCTCTCGCCCGACATGCCAGGCTGCCCCAGAAAATCAGACTGAGAAGGTGCCTTGGAGAGCCCTCATTATACAGAGAAGGAAACTGGGCCCAGAGGGGTGGGGACCCACCCATAGTCACAATGAGCCAGTGGCAGAGCTGGGCCTAGGATCCGGGTCTCATGACTCAGTGTATAGGCTATACTAGCACATGGCCAGTAACAGTACTAAAGACGATCCCTAATCATTGAATGTCTACTGTGTACCGGGGCTGAGCACTTGACACTGAATCCTAAGAACAACCCTATAAAGTAAGTACTATTACTATCATTACTATCCCTTTTGCAGGTGAAGAAACTGAGTTTTCAAGAGGTTATGAAAATGCCCAGAAGTCACAAACCAGAAAGTGACAGAGGTGAGGGTTCAAACGTAGGTCCGGACCATCTGACTCCAACCCCTGCTGGTGTCAACCCCTGTGTGTAGTATGATAGGAATTAAATCGATTTTATCTCTCTTTTTGTTCATAGCCAAGTTAGGGCATCATTCATTCATTGCGCATTTATGGAGTACCTACCATCCCGAGGAAATCAGCGAGTTGATCTGGAGCCCGAGGCAGGGAACTGAGAGTCAGATTAGGCAGTGAGGTTGTAGGTCTCCAGACATTCCTAAACTGCCCGCCTCCATGCAGTATGGCTGCCTCTCCCCCCTCCTTCTGCCCCCAATCCATCCACAGACTGTGCGTTTTTCAACCTCTTTCTTTGTCCTCCAGCTTGACTATGGTGTAGTTACAGCTTGGTTTACCCTGTGGAAATGGGGGCATGACTCAGCAGGGACTTCTGGATTTTGTACATCCCAAAGAAGACTCTGTCGACAATGGCATTAGTAACCACCACCGTGCAAACACTCTGTAGGCAAAAGGCGCTGTGCTAAGTTCACTCTCTGTGCCCCTTACCTCTTTTAAGGTTCACCATTGCTCTGTGAGCCACCAGCTAGTGTATCTCCATTTTTCGGATGTGGGAACAAGGCTTAGAGTTACACAGCTCAGGACTGAGCTGCTGTGTCCGGGTCTCATGCCTGAACCCTTACCCCATGGCTCATTCCGCCCTGCTTTGAGTCCAGGCTCTGTGCCCAGGCTGTGTGGTTTTGCATTTAGAAACCTGGTTCTTGGAACACAGGGCTTCAACCAAGCAGCAAGTATTTATTAAGTACCTACTATGTGCCTTGGGGAAGTACTTTGTGAGGCTACATTTTGTAAGGATGGGGAGATAGGAGTTCCTCTGTGAGGGGTCAGGAGTCTGGTGCCACCACCCCACCCAAGTCTGAAGACAGGAGGCTTTCAGGTCTCCAAGTCAGGGCAAGACAGCATGTGCTGTTTGAAGGGCTTCTTCTTGGCACAAGTGTCCCTGAGAGCAACTCACAGCAGTCAAGACCTCGGAGGGTCTTTACAGTCATTTCTACTTCTAGTAACCCTGGGACAAGCTGCTTAGCCCCTCAGGGCCTCAGTTTCCTGGTCTGTGAACAGGGGTTGATAATTGCATCTAATTTACAGAGTGATCATTAGGACTGAACCAACCAGAGTGCGTGGTACAGGGCCTGGGGAACTAGTCTTTGCTCTTTTTTTTTTTTTTAATGTTTATTTATTTTTGAGAGACATAGAGGCACAGTGTGAACAGGGGAAGGGCAGAGAGAGAGGGAGACACAGAATCGGAAGCAGGCTCCAGGCTCTGAGCCGTCAGCGCAGAGCCCAACGCGGGGCTCGAACTCGCAGACTGCGAGATCATGACCTGAGCTGAAGTCGGCCGCTTAACCAACTGAGCCACCCAGGCGCCCCTAGTCTTCGCTCTTACTGAAATGGGGCACATGCATGTGTGATGGTGGCTGAGGTCTTGGTGGGGCGTCAGAAGCTGGCTCTGCTCTGTTTACAAGCCTCAGTTTCCCCATCAGTCATGGTTGACATATAACTCTTGCATGATCTGCCTCATGGGGCTTTTGTGGGGATCAAAGAGGTCCCAGAGCGCGTAGGTGCGGCCCTGTGATCTGCACACGGAGAGAACAGGTCCCGGGGAGAGGGGGCGGCGGGAACATGGTGGGCGGTGGCGGCACAGGTGCCACCATTGTGGCGCGCAGGTGTGCCATTGTGAGTCGGGAGAGGCGCGGCAGTTCGCGCTAGGAAAGGAGAAGGTAGGATCTGGGGCCACCTCCGCACAAGAGGAGTGAGGAGTGCGGGGGGTTGGTGGTGGCAAATGCGCAGCCGAGGAAAGCAAGACCGGGCGCCCTCAGGGTCCCCACTCGCCCCAGGAGAGACGCCCAGAGCTCTGTCCCGGGGCGCTGTCCCTGGTGCTGGAGCCCGCCCGGCCCTCACCCTGCAGTTCCCGTCATGGCCAGCTGAGGGCGTCCGGGACCGTGGCGGACTCCTCAGGCCCGATTCAGAACACTATTTAAAAGCGCGTTCTTTATTTTCCTAATGGCATTCCTAGATAATAAGCCTACCTACACATCTATTTCAAAAGCCAAACAATATATTGCCATAAGAGAAGTAAAATCCCTCTACTTCCATAGTTAAATACCCTGGCATGATCACACTACAGGACCTACTGGAGTAACCAAATACTTGCACCTGTGTAATTTATATGTGTAACCTTTACATTTAAGGGCAGAAAAATACTATCGCTATACCTGATTTCTAGTTCAGAATGGATTCAGTAGTTGCATCTTTGGAAGACTCAGTATATATTAAACCCACGCTAAAAAGTACTCGCTTGTAAACCAGAATTAGGTTATAGGAGGGAATAAACAGGCTTTTCACCCACATGAATATCTAGAAGGATATTTGATGCATGACAGGTCTTCTTCAGGTGGGACTCTCCTGACAAAACTCTCCTGGCTCCTACCCACTGAATGACAGTGGTGATTCCTAGTTAATTGCTAAAGAGAAAAACAACCCTCATGTATTTCTCTAATGCCCTTTAGGGGGCACAACGACCCCTGTTGAGAACCACTGTCATGGTGGGGATCTTGGCCAGATGAGGAGGGGTTCACAGTATCCCAGACTGGCTGGGGAGGGGGGAAGGGCTGGCACTTTAGGGAATTGTCAGGGCATCCTGTCCCTCATCTTAAAGATGCACCAACAGAGGCTCCAAGTAGAAAGGGTTTTTGTGCTAGGAAACATGAGTGACCAACAGAGCTGGAGGGCCACAACCCAAGTCTCCTACCCCCTGTACTGTACCCAGCCCAGCTGCCCTGGTTGGAGCTCCGGGCATCAAGCTGTCTCCCTTCCAGTTCAGCCTACCAGCACCTGAAAATGGGCAGAGAGGGCCATGCTGTTTGCAGGGGGGGCAGGAGAGGGAGGCTGGCTGGATTCCAGCCTATAATGTGTGAGAGGGGCCTCAGCCTCCCCTCTCCTTGGGGATGCAGCAATTGCATACCTCTGGACCACCCCTGCTCCCCCCCAAAGCCATCCTCTCTCCAACCTCTATTTCTTCCAATAGTTAGCCGGCCACACCATGTGTGTGATATGTGTGAGCACATGTGTCTGCGTCTGTATATCGTGTGAGCATAATGTACTCTAAGTGCGTGGGCCTGTGATTTCTGTGCATGAACCTGTTGTCATTAGTGTGTGTTCACAAACACACAAATGTGTACACAAATGCAGCCACAGTCAATAGGTGAGTGCACACTGATTTGGGGCCGATGTGTAAGGTCGATTTGACCTTTGTGTTTGTGTATGGGGGTGCTTGGCAATGTAGGGACTGACATTTATGTAAGCATGTCTGCATGCATTTGATCTCTACAGGTGCACGTTAGACAGTACAAGGGCAAGTGCATGTGTGACCTGGTGAAGTTGTTGTGCAGATGTGCCTGCAGCCTTGCCACCAGCGTTGTCTGTCTTGTTCGTCCTCTATCACTGGTGCCTGCACAGCGTCAGTGACACAGTAGGTGCTCAGTATGTATTTGTTGAGTGACTGAAGGCAGAAAGAAGTGCCCTCATGGTCGTGTCTGTTTCCAGAAGGGCTTTGGTCTCAGGGACCCTCCAGGCACATGGTCCATATGGTGAGCAGAGATACATCCTCAATGGTGGGGGTCTAGTCATTTATTCTGGTCATTCTGGCCAGGCCAGATTGTCCTGGTCTCTGATGGGGACACTTTGAGTTCTCAGGAACCCACTGAATGAGACAGGGATCTCAGAGCCAGGACAGGGGACGGCTGGGTCAATAACCTCACTAGGAAGCTGCCCTCCAAGCAGCTTCCTCCCTTCACAGGGCCTTGGGACTCCCCCAAGAGACTCCTCTGGGAGTTCAGGGTTATAGCATCTTGGGACTGGGTGGGTGTGGCTTGGCTAGAAAAGCCATGAGCTAAGGATAACGATGCCTTGAGTCCCTGGAATTCTCTAAAGGCAAGTGCATTTTTCCATTATTATGTCTTTAACCCATCAAAGTGAGTGTGGGTGTTTTAACAGATGAGCAAACTGAGGCCCAGGGAGGAAAGCTGATCAGTGCAGTGCAGACACAGGAGGCTGCGCGGCTGGGCAGGAAGCCCAGGACCGCCCTGTCTCCTGCCCAGGAGGCTCCGGGCAGATATCCTGAATGGGAAACAAGAATCGACCCCACCAGCTCCATCTGGAGCCTGGGCTGGAGACCTTCCCGGGAGTCTGCCCCTCCCTACGCCCTTACATTTCCCTGCTGAGGGTTGAGAAGGGGGAGTTGGAAGCAGGTAGGTGGAACTCCCAGAGTTCAATCCGGGGTGAACTTGGAGAGGGAGCTCTGAACCCTTCCCCCCTCCTTCACACAGTCTGGCATCTGTTTAAACAACTTGGGTGCAAATCTAGGAGGCCCAGAAGAGGAAGCTTCCACCAAGGGAGGGCCTGAACCCTGTGGGGAAGCCTGGCTCTGGTTTCTAGGTGAGAGGCTGGAGAGAAAGGAAGACAGGGGCTCTGTCCAACCTCAGAGATGGCGAAGACTTCCCAGCGCCCGTCCGGGAGTACCGGGTCCGTGCTGACCTGACAGTGTTCAGTTCTCAATGGAGGCCAGATGCCTGGGGGGTGTTAAATAATGTGTTTGAGGTCACACAGGTAGGAAATGTCAGAGCCTAGTCCAGTGCCTCAGCGTCTGCGTCTTTACTGCACTGCTTCTGTGTGTGTCTGTGTGTCCGTGTGTCTATCTTGGAGGCTATTCCACTTGCCCACACGCAGATCTGCCCCCTTCTTTCCAACAGCTCCATGGTGTAAGTGGACCTTAATGTACTTATCCGGTTCCCTCTGGGTGGCCATTAGTTTGTTTTGGAACTCCTACTAATAAATCTTCGCCATCTCTACAAAAATGGTGACTTCCTGTAGTTCAGCCTAATGAAAAATGATGCAGCCAGTGTTTTATTTAACAAACACATGCTTTCCAAAGACTGTCTGCAGTGCTTTAGAACTATTAACATAGTTAATCCTTGGCAAAACCCTTTGAAATGGGTACTGTTATTTTTGTCATAAACCCCATTTGCAGATGAAGAAACTGAGGCACAGAAAGATTAAGTGGCTTGCCCAAGGTCACACAGCTGACAGGTGGGAGAGCTGGGATTTGAACCCTGGGAGAGTAGAAGGAAGAAGATCTAAGCACCTGCCTCCCTGTCCCTTTGTCCTTGGCCATTCCTCTTCAGGCTTACACGCTGTGATGTGGCAGAGGGTAAGTTCTCAGAAGTGGTCTTGCAGGTTAAAAAAGTGCATTTAAATGCCGCTGTTGCTGGAGGGACCAGAAGCTGGCCAAAGAGTGTCCTGTGCATCCCTGGCTGAGGGAACGTGACCCCCACCCCCACCCCACCCCCAGCTCTTGCCAACGACGCAGCTGCAGCTGGTCAGAACCCAAGAGCCTGGAGCCCACACTGGGCTCTTTGTCTTTGGTGGGAATCCTGCAGCCCCCACAACCCCTCTCAAGGGCCCACTGTCCCAGCACCAGCGGGGCCTCCTGGGGGCCAGGCCCGGCTGGGAAACTTGGCCCATTGGAGACTGCTTGGCTGCCCTGCCAAGTGGACACGCAGAGTCCGCTCAGGAATCATTCCCACTGAAAAGACAGACTGACGAGGCTGAGGGCCATGTCCAAGGGGGTACAGCAGCCTGGCCCCAGTCTTGGCATTGTGTCTACCCCATCATGGCCCAGGCCCAGCTCCTGGTCCCCCATCTCTCCCAGCTCTCTGGACACCCCTGCTCCCGCTCCTGCTTAGGAAGGGAAGACTTCCTTGTCTTTAGGCCAACCTCTGTGCTTCTAAGGCTTGCCCCTTGGGAGCCCTTCTGGACTGCCCTGTGAGGAGTGGGCTTCCTACACCGGCCTGGGCTGATCCCTCCTCCCAGGAATCCGTGGGCCTGCCCAGAGCAGAAGGGGCCCAGCCCCGGCTCCAGAGCACCCTGCCAAGAGCGAGCCAGACGCTCCTCTAAAAACCAAACCAAGGGGATAATTCTAGGCACAAGGAAATCTCCTTTGCCCTGCCTGGCCTCTGAACAAGGGGCTCTTGAGGGCCCCTCTGCCCGTCAGAGTGTGTAGAGAGAAGGGGCCCAGGGTGGGGGCAGGGAGGGGAGCTGGGGGCCAAGCCCCCAAGAGAGAAGTAATTACTGTGAACCAAGGTCTCGGTTTCTTCATGTCTGAGATGGGGAGACCCAGTGCACCACCTCCCTCTGCCTGAGTGAGGCTAACTGTGAAGGTCAATACCCAGACCAGACAGACATTTCCCAGAGGAAGCTGTGGCTAACTGAGCCCTGGCCCAGGGCCCAGGAGGAACCATTCCTGAAAGGCTTCTAAAGAACCCTTCCTACCCTAACTCCCTGCCCTATCGTTGTACCCTTGGTCTCCTTCCTCCCACCCTCCTTCCCCCACCACCTCTGTTCCATGCATTCCCTTGATCAGAAAACTCCACAGAAAACCTCAGGGCTCTGAGGGCCTCCCTGGGGCAATCCCTCCTTGGGGGACAGGGGTGGGTGAGTCCTCTGGGCAGGACCAGTGTCCAGTGCCTCCTGACACATCTTTGGTTGGGGGTGGGAGGGGCTGCTTCCTGCAGGGTGGAACACTGGACTGTGAGCTCTGGGCCAGCAGCAGGCAGAGGAGGGGCTCAGAGTGTTTGTCGAGTGAGTGAGCGACCCACTCTAGGACTCAGCACAGTTCCTCCTCGGAAGGTTGCTGAGGGAGGGAACCTAGTGGGGCATCTCCATTCCTGCCCCCCTGCCCCTCCTCCTCACCGGGCAGTGGGGGGCACCTAGGAGAGGGGGATGAGAGTGGGCAACAGAAGGGCATTCTGGAGACTGTTGCTTTCTCCACTCATCCATTTGTGGGACGAGCAGAGTTTTGACTTACAGTGCGGGACTCTCTTAGCAGCTTAATAAATTAAGCATTTCTTGTGTGCCAGGCCTGGGCTGAATTAACTCATTCCATCACCGCAGGGGCCTTTGTGTGTGTGTTGGGGCGTGGAGGGGGGGAGGATGGTTCCATTTTACTGATGAGAAATTCGAGGAGCAGGGAGGGCAGAGATGGCAGGGACTTGCCCACACTGAAGACCATTTGGACCCTGGATTCCTGGATTCCAAGTTCCTGACCCGGCCCACTGTGAGCTCCCCCCTCGTGACGGCGGAGAGGGGGGGGGTTCAGATCCGCCGGCACAGGGCAACGGCTCTAGGGAGATGAAAGTGTCGCCCCCAAAAGAGGGTCTGCAGCTCCGTGCGCCCCTGATCTGAGGGGGTGGAGCGTCCCTTCCCCACGGAGGTCCAGTCCGCCCCGCATCCCCCATCCCCCCTCCGAGGTCCCCGTCGGAAAGTCCCGCGAAGCCCCCGCCCCCGGCCCGCGGGCGGCGCAAACAAGCGGCCCTTTCTGCGCGCGGCGGCCCCCGGCAGCTGGCCCGCGGCCCGCGGGGGCGCGGACAATCCCGGGGCTTGTGGCCAGG
Organism: Paguma larvata; assembly: GCA_030068075.1. NCBI lineage: Eukaryota > Metazoa > Chordata > Mammalia > Carnivora > Viverridae > Paguma > Paguma larvata. Next base: position 15,530,399 of record CM057833.1, on the reverse strand, counting down.
GCGGGGCGGCCCGAGTTGCCAAGGTGACCCGGGCACCGGGAAGGCGGCCCCGGCGCGGCGCGGGCGGGCGGCGGCGGCACCATGAGCGGCCGGAAGCGCAGCTTCACCTTCGGGGCCTACGGAGGGTAGGTGCGCCGGGCGGGGGCGCCCGCGTACGCGCGGTGGGAGCCCGCCCGCGCCCGGCCTGGGGGTCGGGTGGCTCCGTACTCGTGAGTTTGGGTTTGCGCGTGAGGGGCGCGCTTTGGTGGTGAGTGCGTGTGTTTGCGCGTGTGCCTGTGGGTTCCGGCTGGCAGCCCCTGGGCACGCGTGGGCACGGCGGGCCGCTCAGTGCGTGACAGCGCTTATGCATATGACTGGTGTGCGGACCCGCCTGCCGGGCCTGTGTGTGTGCCTTCCTGGGTCAGGGGGATGCCCTGCAGGAACCCCCCACTTGGCCTCTGAAGTTGCTGGGCCGCCTCAGTAGGGCTTTGGAAGAAGAGACCCTAGAAGCCATTAGCAGGCCCATGGCCACCTCCACCCTGGGGCACCTGGGCTGCCCGTGTCTCCCTGGCTCGCAGAAATCTCCTCCTCTCACCGCTCCTGGCTATCTGGGCTTAGAGAGCTAGGGCTGGGGAGGCGGAGTGGTGGCTGGTCCAACTTTGGGGTCATTGTCTCTCCTGACCCCAAGTGGCCATGTCTGAGGAGGGCCGGGGGTGGGGGTGGGGGGATTCTTGCCCTAGGCAGAGATTTAGTAAATTGGAAGGAAGATGGGGTAGAGAAACTGGGGTGGGAACCCCTTCCCTGGGCCAAGTAGTTGCATAACCTTCCATCAGGCCCTGCCTCCTTGTGGTCAGAGAAACCCCCAGGACCCACCTTTGGGGTGCAGAGCAGTTGGAGCTCACACGTATACCGCTGCTAGTGCACAACAGGTGCGCCTGGAGTGGTGGGGGTTGTGTTCAAGGTGCCACCCTTTGCTGAACGCCCAGCCTCCAAAGGGACCCTGGCAGAGAGGCCGGGTGGGGTGGGAGACGCGAGGGCTGCCCTCCCTCTCTGGGGCTCTGCTAGCCACCAAGCAATGAGAGGAACCTGGGCCAACCCCAGAGTCCTGGTCAGCTGACGCCGAGGGGCAGCCCTGGTTGTGGAGCTGGGTTCTGTCGTGGGAGCTTGGGCAAGCCCTGGCCTCTCTCACCTCACTTTCCTTGCCTGCAGATCATGAGCTGATCCCTAAGGAGACCCCAGGCCTGCCTCCCCAGCTGGCAGAGCGTGGTTTGGGGCCCCTTCCCCATTCTCCTCTGGCCTCTGGGCAGGAGGCAAGAGTTGTTTGTTGTCCCAACAGCCACCCAGCCCCTTGGCCCCCAGCTGGGCAGGAGGGTGGAGTTCTCTCCAGCCCTCTCCAGCCCCAAGGTGCCCTCAGAGGGCGATGTCCACACCCTCTCTCTGAGGCTGGACTTGGAGGACTTTGGGGAAAACAAAGCCTGCGCTCCGGGTTTAAGGTCTTCCTCTGGCTCTGCTTGGAGGGGCAGTGTGTGTGTGTGTGTGTGTGTGTGTGTGTGTGTGTGTGTGTGTGTGTGTTGGGGGTGGGTGGGAGAGGAAGCTCCTGCTCTCAGTTCCCCAGGCGTTTGTCCCCTGGGTGGGTATGAGTGAGCGCCAGCTCCGGGATGGAGGCAGCCTGCCAGGAAAGTGTGTGTGTGTGTGTGGCGGGGGGTTCTTCCTACCCACCATAAACCGTAAACACACACACTCTTCCATCCTGTCCGGAAACACCCTAAGTTGGCCCCTGCTGTGCCGCTACGTCTCTGCTCTGACCCCAAACTGCTGTAGTCACTGTCTCACTCTACCTGTTCCAACCCCTCCCCACTGACCCCTGCCTCTGCTGCTACCCCACAGTCTGGTCCTGGGCCCCTGCTCCCTGACCCCGGGGCCCCCAATCCTGCCTTTATTCCGTACTCTCTCACCCCACACCTTCCCATGTCCCTAATCTGACCTTGGGGCCCCTGCAGACTATGCAGGATGGTGACAGTGCCTCAGGCACCCAAGAAACAATATCTCCTCCAGGCCCTTCTGGGAGGGTGGGGGGTGAGCTGGGATTGGCCTGATGTGCTAGGGCAAGACTGGGTGAGAAGGGGCTGCCCCCTCCTCTCCCTCATCCGCTCCCCTCTTGCTATGTATGTTTCAGGGTGGACAAGTCCTTCACCCCTCGCCGGAGTGTGTGGTGAGTACTGGGGGCTCGCAGAAGGGGCTGGGCTGCTTGGCTGAACCTTGGGAACACTCCCAAACCATTACCACCCCCTATAATGACGGACCAGACCCCACCGACCCTTCGGCCACCCTCTCCGGGTGATGGAGGGGCAGACCCTCTTATCTGTTCTTCCCCCACCGATCTTCTCCTACAGTTCTTTCTAGAGCTCCAACTTGGAGTCAGACAAATCAGGTTAAATTTCAGCTCTGCCCACTGTCTGGGTGACCTTAGCGATTCACTAACCTCTTTGAACCTCAGTGTTCTCATCTGTGAAATGGGGACTAAAATGCCTACTTTACAGAGTGTAAAATTGTAAAAAAAAAAACAAAACAAAAAAAACCCCACAAACCTAAAAAACAAAAAATAGGGCCTGGAGTACTGAAGGCCGTCACTGAAAGTGCTTCTTTCCTTCTCTTCTCTGCTCCTTCCACCTCATGGCTCCTCGGAGGGGGGGTGCCCTTAGCCTTCTCACTGATCCCCAAGTCCTCTGGTCACACTCCGTAACACAGCCTGCAGAACCCCCTCCTACAGCCCATTGCCTAAGTCCAAGGCCGCTCTCTCTTTGGAGGAAGAGGGGGCACTGCATCTGCAGCTTCCCCAACACGGAGAGCAGCGGTGGGGGTGCAGCCTCACCTCCGGATTCACAGCACCCCCGATGCCCGGCAGGGGGCGCCTCCCAGCTTCCCTGGCGCCAGCATCACAGGGGCCCAGCCGGCTGCTCCTGCTGCCACTTCAACTCCAGCGGGAAAGCTCGCGCTTCCTGCCCCTGCTGGGGGCTCCCTGGGGTCCCCAGGCTCTGCAGTGCCTCCCAGCTAATAGGCGACTCCTCTCTGGCACCACCGCCCCACCTGCTGCCAGAGCCCCCCTAGGGAGCCTCATCTGGGGAGGGAGGCACACAGGTGCCCAGGCTGAGCCCAGAGCCTGCTCTTTTATTTTCCTTTGATGCTGTCTGTGCAACCTTGGGCCAGCGACTCCCCCTCTCTGGGCTTTATCTCCTGCTGCTGGGCCCAGTTAATTTGAGCCCCTACTAGTGCAAGACCGTATAAGTCCAGAGCAGGGATAGGGTGAGGGGAGACCCAGATAAAGGTGAGAAAGATGCCGTCCTTTTCTTCAAGGACTTTGTTAATACTCTCCTAGCAACTGGGGCACCTGCATGGCTCAGTCAGTTCAGTGTTGGGCTCTTGATTTTAGCTCAGGTCATGATCTCACAGTTCATGGGTTCCAGCTCCGTGTTGGGCTCTGCGCTGACAGCATGGAGCCTGCTTGGGATTCTCTCTCTCTCTCTCTCTCTGCCTCTCTCTCTCTCTGTCTGTCTCTCAAAATAAATAAATAAGCATAAAAAAATAAGATCGTAACATTGCCACTTGTTAAGCACCTGCTGTGTTCCAGGTACTGTTAGCTGCTCGCACTCCATCTTCTCACATAATCTTTACCTCCTCCCCGAATCAGAAACTATAACCTCTAATTACAGATGTGAACAGTAATGCACAGAGGAGGGAAGTGACTGCCCAGGGTCACACAGCTATTTAGGGGCAGAGCTGGGATTTGAATCTTAACCTACCAGACTGCAGAGCCCAGAGTCTCATGCAATCTGTCCCAGGGCCTCCAGGCTACAGGGTGGGTCTGAGCACTTGGAAGACTTGAAGATGGAAGGGTGACTCAGAAAGTCCTCTCTAGGGAACCCTGAAGGAAGTGTCAGAGATGAGGGCCCAGGACTGAGAGTACCTAACCAGCTGTGTGACTTTTGGCAAGTTCCTTCCTCTCTCTGGGCCACAGTTGACACCACTCTAAAGTAGGATTTTGGAATCGCTAGGATTTGCCCGTTACCCACAATGCCTTGCCCCACACCCTCCTCGCTGGAGATGCTGTCCAAGGTGCTAACCCCTGAGGCCCTCTCTCCTAAGCCAGTAGCTCCCAGCCTGTGCCTGGCGTATAGTTACTACTCGGTAAATGGGGGTCATTTTGATTATTAATTATGATTTCCTGGTCTGTGATTCAAGGCCTTCAGCCACGTCCCCTTTCCAGTCTGGAACTCACATCTCTTGTGACCTATATTTCTTTAAAAAAATTGTTTTATTGTCGATTCATTTTTGAGAGAGAGAGAGAGAGAGAGAGAGACAGCGCAAGCGGGGGAGGGGCAGAGAGACGGGGAAACACAGAATCTGAAGCAGTCTCCAGGCTCTGCGAGGTCAGCACAGAGCCCGACGTGGGGCTCCAACTCACAAACTGCGAGACCATGACCTGAGCCAAAGTTGGATGCTTAACCGACTGAGCCCCCCAAAGCGCCCCTTTTGTGACCTACGTTTCTGATCACAGCAGTATGGGCCCTGAGAATACCGCCTCCATAGCTTGCTCACATTTTCCCATCCCCTTGGCACGTCCTGCCCTCCCATTTCCATAAGCCCTGGTCACGCCTACGGCCTACCTTTATCACTGTTTGCTGAGTGTTTTCTTTCCTGACCCCCAGGCCCCATCTTTCCCTCGTTAGAACCCTCCCTCTGTTCATCATGCCTCACTTTCGTCTCATTTCTGGGATAGTGGAAAGAGCACGGCCTTCGGAGCCTGACGGGCGTGGACTTGAATCGGCCTCTGCTGCATGTCTGTGGGGTGACTTTGGGCGGTCATGTCCCCTCTGAGCCACCTGATGCTCAATAAATGTTGAATTGGGTCTCTCAGTCCAGTTGAATGTGTTCACATAACGCGGTGGCACAAGGCAGGCTCTGAGATCCTCAAGAACAGGGGTCTCCCGGGTTACTTGTGACTTAGGCTCATTTTCCAGCGTGAGTCACCAAAAAGCTGAGCTGTATCCTTCCCATCTCTCTGTCCTCCACACAGTCTTGCACAGCTGCCTGAACTCAGTAAATACTTAATAAATGTTTGTGGAATTGAATTAAATGTGGCCAGAGAGTGAAACAGTTGAAACTTTGTCAAGTAGGCGGTGAGAGCTTCCTGGAGGAGATGTGGTTTCCTCTGCCCGCTTTTGAAAAAGGAGTAAGAGGGACATCTGGCTGGCTCAGTTGGTGGAGCACGAGACTCTTAATCTTGGGGTTGTGAGTTTGAGCCCCACGTTGGATGTAAAGAATGCTAATTTTTTTTTTTAATTTTTAAATGTTTAAAAAGGATTAAGAAGTTGGGCCTTAAATTGAGCAGTTAAGCCTGGTATAGGCCAGATGCAATTATGGCTGAACTCCTCTACCCCCCGCCGCTCTTCAGCAGGTTACCTGCAGTGAAGAAGCTCAGAACAAGTGTGGAAAAAGTTTGGGGCCCAGTGGGAGGACTAGGAGCCAGTGGGACAGTGGGTGACTCTGGGTCTGCAGCCTCTGGTTCTGCCCAGTGGGACTGGGCATTTATGGTGGACTCAGATGGTGAGGGGAGGAAGGAGGTAGAGTGATGTGGGGGTGGGGGAATGGCCAGGTGTGCAGGGGACGGGTTCTGGAAGTACCCTGGGAAGAGGACCTTAAGGTTGGGAGCCTGGGAGGAGGAGGCAGGACCCGGCAAGGATTAAGTGCCAGCGGTGTGCCCAGCATTTGTTTATGGTGGTCTCGGTTGTGATGACACTCTTGCAGGTTGGCCTTAGTGCCCCCATTTTGGAGGGCAAAACCAAGACTGAGAACTGGTGAGGGCTGGATTTGAATCCAGCCTTTTCTCCTGCCAAGGAAGGGACCTTGGCCCCTTGAGGAAGCCACAGGAGTGAGGGAAGCTCTGATCATGGGCTGAGCTGACCCTGGGCGCCTCCAAAACAGAGGCCACTGCCCAGCCCCGTGTATCCCACTGGGAGGGCCCATCTGGTGGCCCAGACAGCTCCAGGAAATGCTACCCTATATGAAGCATTTCCTGGGTCTCAGGCCCTGGAGGTCCTCATACCAGCTTTACAAAGTAGAGACTTTTACCATCCATTCCCCATTCTACAGATGAGGAAACTGAGGCTCAGAGAGGAGACGTGGCCGGCCCAGGGGCACACAGGGAGCGGTGAACCAAGACTGGTAGTGTGGTCAGCCTGAGGCCCCGAGCCCATATCTTTAGCCCTTGCTTTCTTGGATGCCGTGTGTGCTGAGTGCGGGGCTGCGGTGGGTGGCCCCTGTCCTCAGGTGGCTCCTCTCTGTAATCACTGCGCTGGAAGCCCTGGGGGCCTGCGTGCTGCAGGAAGCACGAGGCTGGCCTCATTAGCGGTTCTGAAATGCCAGGCAGGCACAGCCCGCTGGGCCTCCTCATCTATTATGCATCTGGTGGGCAGGCCCCCGGCGGGCAGCTGGCAGCACAGGATGGGGGAGCCAGCAGCTGCTTCCGGAGCCCACACCTGCCACCACACCTCTGGGCAGGGGCTCCCCCAGGGCATGCCACGGCAGCTCCTGCCTCGTTCCCCCTGGCCCAGCTGGGGCAAGGGGGTCCCACTGCAGTCAGAGGGTGCAGCCCCTCCTGAGAGAGGCTGGGACCTTGACTGAGCTGGGCTCACTTGGGGCTAGGGTGGGCAGAGGTCGGCTGGAACAGAATCTAGGTGCGCAGGTTCCTGACTGCACAGGTAAAGTGTGGTCACTTATTCGTCGTACATTTATTTATTTATTCAGCCACAAGTAACTACTGAGCAACTACGATATGCCAGGTACTTTTCTAGGGACTGCAGTTTCAGCAGAAAATGAGACAGACCCAGTCCAAATCTTCAGAGAGCTTAGCTGTTGCCAGTATTTCACCTCTTTGAGCCTCAATGACCTCATCCATAAAATGGGGGACAGAGGAGACAGTCTGTCAGTAGATAAGGAGAGAGTCTCAGTGGTTGTGCTGAATTTTAAAGATTTTATTTTTCAGTAATCTCTCCACCCAACATGGAGCTTGAACTCACAACCCCAGGATCAAGAGTCGCCCGCCCCACCAACTGAGCCATCCAGGTGCGCCAGTTGTGCTGAGTTTTAAAGCAAGGGTTCGTGCTACCTAGGTCTTACTGTGTGCAGGGCTGTGTTCCAAAGCACTTTCTATGTATTGATGGACATAATCCTCATAACCACCCCATGAGCAACTACTGTGCTTACTCCCAGTTTAGGGCTGAGGAAACTGAGGCATAGAGGGGTTACGGAGCCTGTAAGTTCTCTTGGCAAGACTGAGATTTGAACCTAAGTAGCCGGGCTCCAGTTTGCCAATCACCCTGTGCTGTAAGTCTGGAGGAGGAGGGAGGGAGTCGTGGAAGGCCGTTCTGAGGTGGCATCTGAACCAAAACCTGAACAATGAGAGGAGCTGGATGTGGGAAGAGCTAGTGGGGGGAAGGAGGCATTCTTGTCTGAGAGAACAGTGGGTGCAAAGGCCCTGAGGCAGGAACAAGCTTAGTGTGTCTTGGGAAAAGGAAGGAGGACAGTATGACTGGAGGGATGTGGGAAAATGAGATCGGGGTGCCTGGGTAGCTCAGTTCAGCGTCTGACTCTTGATTTCGGCTCAGGTCACGATCTTACAGTTCATGAGTTCAAGCCTCATGCTGGGCTCTGCACTGACAGTGCCAAGCCTGCTTGGGATTCTCTCTCTCTCTGCCCCTCCCCTGCTCACACTCTCTCACTCTCTCTCAAAATAAATTTTAAAAAATCTAAAAAAAAAATGAAATCAGGGGTGTGTTTGGAGAAAGAGGAGGAGCTAGATTGAGCAGGGGCTTGTAGGCAAGGTAGAAGTTTGGATGTAATGTCAGTAACTGACCTGCAGAATGACTGGGTCTCAGGCTCCTGGCTTTGTAAATCCTAGACTCAGAGAATTTGGGCCTTCTGGAATCTTGGGAGATAGAAACGACCTTTGAGATACCCTTCTACGACCTCCACTTAGCAAGGAACCCCTCTTTTGGTTCATGACCCCTTTGAGTATTGGAATGAGGCTCTGGGGGTCTCTTGAGAAACACGGACTTTTATTTTCAAGACCTCTTGAAGCCCACCATCCCTAGTTGAGACCATCTTAACTTCCGAGCAGGTCCTTGACTAGCCCTTCCTTGCTCACTCCTAGTGAGAGGAGGTTCACTACCCTCAAAGGAGCCCATTCCATTGCTGGATATCAGAAATTTTTCCATACTTGCAATCAGCCGCTTGAGCTTGGATTAGCCTCTGGGGCCTCCCATTGCCCACAGTGACCCTTTAACAAGATAAGGGCAGTGATCATATCTCCCCAAGTCTGTTGTTTCTACACTCGGCAGCTACTTGTCCCAGCCCTTTCTCCTTTTCATTCTCTCTTCAGCTCAGCTTTTGAAGTCCCTTATGCGCCCAAGGGATGCTTCCTTCTGAGAGAGGTTATTTCCTTGTGTGTTGTGGGGGAGGGGGGACTCCTGGGAGAGACCTCAGACCAGAGAGGCCCCCGTTCTTCCAAGAAAGAGCCCCTCTAGCTTAGGAGACAAGAGACGATCCCAGATGGATCCCAGATCCCCAGATGGCTTTGTTCCCGGGACTGCCGCTCTTATCCTGTGTGCTCTTGGGCAGCGAGTCCCGTCTCTGGCTGGCTTCCACATATGCCTACACTGGGCACGACGAAGAGACAGCGGAGGTCCTTGCGGGCTCTCGCTGCTCTCGAGTTCTCAGTCTGGTTGGCCCCGCTTGCTTCCACATCCCGATGACGTCAGACGCAGGTCCCTTCGTGGGTGGTGCATGGAAAGATTCGGGTTCTGTTTTTAGGCAGACGTGAGCTCAGAACCAACTTGGGTCTTTCTCACTCGCTGTACGGCCTTGCAGAAGGCAGTTTGCTCTCCGAATCTCAGATGGTCCGTAACAATGAGAAGCGTATTGCTTACCCCACAGGAGTCTTAGAATGAAATAAGTCCAGCGTGTGTACTCAGCGGAGGTTTTCCCTTTCTCTGAGCATTTGCATTTTGAGAGAAAACCAAAGAGAGACTCATTAAGATTCTAGCACTGGAATTTTAGGCACTATTGAGGTGGTTTGGTTGAGAAGCAGTGGTTAAAAAGGGGACTTTTCTAATATTCCCAAATCCCCTAAAGGCTTTCCTCGGTTCAGGGTCTTCCCCAAGACCATCCTCTGTTCATTCAGCAAATTAATTCAACAAATATTTAATGTGGGGACGCCCTCTGAGGGCCAGCCAGACACTGGGGACATGGCATTGGAGATGATAGACAAGGCCACGCCTCTGGAGTTCTCAGTCCAGAGCAGGAAATGAGGAAAGAGGTGGTTTTAATGGGGGTAATAAGCATCGGTTGGGAAGATATGGGGAGTTCTGAGAAGGACTCCTCTCCCATACTTAGGAATCAGGGGCGCCTTCCTGGAGGAGGCGACCCAGCAGCAAGGTGGAAGAGAAAGGCATGTGATGGCATGTGCTGAACGCAGGATGGAACTGGATCTGGCAGCTGAAGCAAAACCTGAACAATGAGAGGAGCTGGATGCGGGAAGAGTTAGCAGGGGGAAGGAGGCCTTCTTGTCCAAGGGAACAGCCAGTGCAAAGGCCCTGAGGCAGGAACAAGCTTAGTGTGTCTTGGGAAAAGGGAGGAGGCCAGTATGGAGGGGTAGCCATCGGGTCACGTCCCTGCAAGCCCCACCGGGACTTCCTGTGGGAAGGGTCTGAACCCCCAAGCCACCACTGGGTGGAGGCCTGCCGGGGCCCCCGTCACCCACTCTCCTCACCACTCCTGGAACCTCTCTGCCCTGTGCCGTCCGTCTAGTGCTATGTACAGCGTAGATTCACTCCTCTGGCTCTCGTCATTTTCACCTGGAAGACAAAGAACACAAAAGCACGTACTTCAAACATGGTTGTGGGGATCGAATGAGCTAATGTGTGCCAAGGTGGAAAACCAGGGCCTGGCCGAGCGATGCCGGAATTGGTTAGTGCCATGTCGTCTTACGTGCTGGCCCTGCAGGGGGCGGAATTGTGCGGATTCTGCCCTCTGGAGGCTCACCAGCTGCCTGCACACGAGCACGTTCCCCCGCCACGGGCACCAGCCTCGACGCCGGCCCTGGGAACGCGGGCTTATGACGCCGGATGGACCCGCGCTGAGTCCTGGCGGGGAGACCTTGTGCCGCGCCTCGCCTTGCTGACCCGTGGTTCCTTCCTCTGTCTGGTGGGGGTGTTCATGGTCCCCACCTCAGCGACAGTGAGAGAAACGACCAGGCACTCTGAGAGGGCTGGCCAGTGCACCAGCTTCGAGCCCGTGCTGCAAGAGGAACGAAACATTCTGAGTCCCTCCCTGGGGTCCTGGAGAAACATCGCCCTCACTCTCGGAGGCCCGTTTTCCTACCTGTGCGGCGGGAAGATGGGCTCCAAGACCCTCCGATGCGCTGGGTTCCTGGCAGAGACAGATAGTCCCTGCTCTCGACCTGGCCTGACGGCTGTGTGATCTTGGACTCGAGACACCATTTCTCAGTTTCCGATCCTCCGTTTCCTCCCCTGTAAATAGGGGCAGTCTCCACCTCCCAGGATCCGTTCATGGTTTCCATTAGCCGTTTGTCCCTTCAACAAATACGTATCGAGTCCCTACCGTGTGCCAGGCAGTGTCGACGAGTGTGGGATCCAGAGGCAGAGCTGCTGCGGGACGTGGCGTCTGGCCTCATGCAGGTACCCTCCAGTGCAGAAGACAGATGCAAAATGAGCTACAGACAAACTAGGTCATTTCAGGTGGGAGACGGGTAGTGAGGGACGGGGTAGGTGGGAAGGGGTCCCCTTTTTCTAAGAGTATCATGGAAGGCCTCTCAAGGCCTAAAGTGGGAAGGAGCTGGCCGCGGGAAAGGTAGTCCAGATAGAGGGCAGAGTGAGTGTAAAGGCTTTGAGGCAGGAAGAAGATTCTGGAACATTCCAGATCACCTCCTGGCAGCAGCCGGAAGGCAGCTGAGCAGGCAGGGGGTTCGGAGGCCTCCCTTCTCTCAGATCAGGAACTGCTGCTCGTCAGGCAGGTCTGGGGGAGGGAGTGGGCATTGTGGGCAGGCATGCAAGACCAGGCGTGGGCTGGGCCCCACGTGAGCAGAAGGTCCTCTGAGACGGCGGGCGTGGATGCCTCGTGTCTACCTGGCTGCCCTCCTCCGCAGAAGTATTCTGGGATCTCTCACAGAGCCCCCCGAGCCTGGCTACTTTAGGAGGCGTTGGGGCAGGGAACTTATGTTTGCTTTCTCTCTCCCTGCAACCAGCCTGGGTGTGGGCCCTGGCCACAGAGTACCTTGGCCTTTCCCATGTCCGACCCATCCACGGGGCCAGGGTCTCTTTGAGGCGACCCCCTCACGTGCACGTGCACAGAGTTTCCATACTTCTGCTCGTGGACTTGACTCTCGTCCCCGACAGCTTCGTCGTGATCATAGGGTTCTGTATGCACACGGTCACTCCTGGACTTCGACTGTGAGCCCGGCCCCCAGACAGACCCCGTCTTCACCCGAGGAAGCTCCATTTCTAGAAGAGAGATGGCTAGTGATCCGGGTCACCCTGGCACACGTGCAGACCAAACTGGTCTGTCTGTGATGTCAGGTCAGGCTTCTGGGGAGGCCGGTCAGGGTGGGGACAGCTGACCCAGTGTGAGGCGGGGCTCCGGAAAGACTGGCTGCGAGGGTAGTTTCTGTGGTGTGACAGGGGGTAGGGTGGGGGGGGAGAGGAACAGCTAGAGGGTGCGGGGTGCGCAGAGGCCCGGAGGTGGGACAGACATGCAGGGCCTCGTGGGCCACGTGCGGCCCGCGTGCGGCGAGAAGCCACCGAGGGCTTTTAGGCAGGCGGATGACGCCATAGACACAAACGCGCTCGCATACAAACCCCCGCACGGCCCAGACACGAATGCCTTCTCTCCCACCCACATTTCACGTTCCTGCCAGGCCTCCATCGACGTCCGCCCCCACAGAGACACGCAGCCGCTCGCACCACCAGGCAGAGCTGCAGAAAACCCTGAGCTGGCTCCCAGCGCAAGTGTCAGACACGCGGCCCGCCTGCTTGCTGACCGTGTGTGGCAGGGGCCCTCTGATCCAGCCAGGATCGGCCTTTGTTCATGCCACATGGGCGCGGATGTGTGCCTGCGCCCTGCACACACACACACACACACGTGCAGGGTCAGAACCCCCCCCACCCGCCCGCCCCGCACGTGGAAGGTGGCTCCTAGCTTAAGGAGTGGGCGGACAGGCATTAGCTCGTTGAATTCTCCCAGCAGCCCTGCAGGGAACCGTTCTCAGCACCATCTTACAGCTGAGGAAACAGGCTCCAGAGGGGCGGAGTGACTGGCCTTGGGCCACACAGCTAGAGCTTGACCTAGCCAGGATTTGAACTCCGGTCCATCTAACTTCCGGATGTGTTCACTGGCCCGTCCAAACTCAGGCCCATGTTTCCCAGGTTGTCACTGAAGAATGTGGCAAGCGACCTGCAATGACAGATTCTTCCCGAAACAGGCTGATCGACATGGAGAGTTATTTGGGGCCTGGGTGCACGCCCACCTGCCCGGTGACCCTGCAGCCTCCGGGGGTGAAGTCAGCGGTGGGGCTGGGCGCTCGCCAGCCTGGGGCAGCTCAGGGCATGGAGCAGAGCCCGCATTTGCATTTGCAAATGAGGCAGACAGCCCTGTCCCCAGCAGGCTAACCCCAGCTGGCCGGGCTCCCAGGACACGACAGCCGAGGTCCCCGGGGGCACAGCCCTGTGCCCAGCTGCCTGGGCTGCTTTTCTCCTGCTTTCTCTCTTCCCTGACCCTCGGAAAAGGTTGCCTAATGCTTAATGTAGGGGAAAGAGCGTGGGCTTCGGAGTCAGCCAGAACTGGGGATACAGCCCAGCTCTGTCACTCCTGGCCAGGGGACTTTGGCCATGGTATTTAACCTCCCTCCGAGTCAGTTTCTCCTCCTTGGACTAATGAGTGAAGATTTCCTTCTTAAGATGACTGAGAGAGGTACGAAACTTACACTTATAGTAAGTGCTCAGATTTTTTTTTAAAATCTTTCCCCCCCCATTACAAAAATAATAAGTGCTCAATGAAAAAAATCTCAACGATGCAGAAAAACATATCCTGCAGAAGGCAGGAGCTCCCGGTGGTCCCGCTTCCCAGAGACAACCCGTGTGAACTTTGACATTTAATTTTTACAGGTGAGATTTTTTATTGTGCAATTTGCTTTTTTTTTTTTTTTTTTTTTTTTTTATACTTAACAATATGCCTCAAACCGCTTTTTCCATCGGGACAGAGGCCTCCTTTGTGATTGCAGGTGCCTCGATGCATTTTTCCAGCCTCCTTTTAACAGACCGTTGAGGCGGCTCCCAGAGGTTGGCTGTTGCAAACACGGCTGCAGTGAACGTCCCCTGTTCATATATTTTTGTGCGTTTGTGGATAAAGGGAGTGGCTGGGCCAGAGAGTGTACACATTTTCATCCGTAACAGGAGACGCCAAAACCTCTACGGAGAAGTGGCAGCAATCCGTGTGCCCCGGTCCACTTCCTCAAAATAAGGGGAATTCGCCCCCCCCCCGCCGCTGTCCCTGACCACAGAGGTCCCAGAGCCATCAAGAGGCGGGGATTCCAAATGTGGGAGGTGCTGGGAGGTCCTGTCGCCCAGCTGCCCGCGCCCCTTTAATCCCATCCCCACACCTTGGAATCTCTCCACTACGTCCTAGGCTCTGCCTGCCTTCGCTCGGTACCTCACACACTGGGTGTTTTACTCTTGGGCAACCTCCACCTCGGAGTCCTGCCTTAGTCCTCAGCAGCCCACGGAGGAAGGGAAGGAGGAGAGAAGGGCAGGCCAGGAAGTGCTCGTGGTTAACGTTTGCATACTTTGCATGTACGGATTTATTCAGTCCTCATGACCAACCCTCGAAGGCAGGCACGGTTGTTATCCCCATTGCGCGGATAAGGAAATTGAGGCTCAGAGAGGTTAAGCAACATGCCCAACATCACACAGCTGTGAAGTGGCAGAGCTAGGATACAGACCCAGGCAGTCTCCACACCTGTGGCTCCAGAGCCCACACCTGTAGTGTTACACTGCCTCTCCCAGCAGGAGCCTGTGATTTATTGAACACTTACTGTATACTCAAGCTCTGGGCTACTCAGATTGTACATATAACCTCTAACTTATTCTGTACAACAACCCTGCGAAGTAGGTACTACTATCTCATTTCGGGGACGAGGGAACTGAGGCTCGGAGAAGAGAAGCAGCTCGGAGGAGCTGAAGGGCCCCTTCGGCCGGGCCGAGTGAGCCCTGCAGGGCTCTGGGTCACCCGGTCCTCAGCAGATCTGTCGCGTCTCACCTTCCCGTTCATCCTCCCGTAGGATGTCGAAGCTGCACCTTAGCACCGGCCAGTCTGAGTCTCGGGTCCCAGTGGAATCTGCTTCGAGACGTCGTGGTGCCTCAATTCTGTCCACGTGGTGGTTTAGAGACAGAGCTAAGGCTTCTCCTTGTCACCTTCAGTTAGGAGATGGTGACCATGTCCCCCTCTGAGGGGGTTTTGCCTTGGCCTGGCAGGGATGTCTGCTCACCAGCGTGGCCTGGGGCCCACGAAGTAGCAAGCCCACCAGCTAGGGAGGGAGAGGGATGGAGTCAACAAGACCTCAGCATGGAGGGTTCAGTGTCTGGGCGTTGAGGCCCAAGGAATGCGAACAGCTAGAGGACGGGCGGGCGGGCGTCACTGGGGCTTTGCGCTCAGGCGGGGGAGGCCTGGCTCGCCCGGCTCCGATGCCCAGCTGAACGAATGACCGAGTGCAGAAGTGAAGGGCAGGTGGGGGGGGGGGTGGATGACGGAGCGGAGTGTGTGAGCGAAGGAACGCATGGAGTTCAGAAAAGGGAGACGGACCTCCTGGGCTGCAGAGGCAGGGAAGGGCGATAAAGTTAACGAGGGAGGCGCGATGTGGGTGGCATGGGCCCCAGCTCATGGGTGCTGGGAAGGGCCTTGCTCACACCCTCTGGCTCATGCTCTCCCTGGGCACGGAGGGTGGCAGCCTGTGGCAGGCCCACCGGTGGGAGCCGTCCTGCCAAGGAGTGGAGCAGTGGGTTGGGGCTTCAGGTACCTTGGGCAAGTCACCACTGCCGTCTCGGCTTCAGGTTCTTTCCACGTGGAAGGGAGATACTGTTATCGCCTTGGGTTCTTTGTGAGGCCGTTGCAAGGGTCTAGAGAAAGGGCACACTGTAACTGTAAAGTACCAGGCTGGGGCGGCAGGTGTTGTTCTTACCCAAGCAGGAAGAGGCCGGTGGCTGGGTCACCTCAGCATGGCTCCTCCCCGTGCCCGAGTGCCGGGAGGAGTCAGGTGCAGGGAGGAGTCCGTCCTGGGGAGGCAGGGAGGGTCAGGCCCCGGCCACAGCCTGGCTCTGGCACCTGGGCAGGGGAGGCCCTGGCAGCAGCAGGTGGATGGGAGGCCCGGTCCTTAGGTGCTGCGCCCCCCGGGGGGGGGCGGTCCCATGACCATCTCTCGGGGCTGCCAACCTGTTGTTTGCTCAGGAGGCCACTACCTGGCCCAGCTCCGGCATCCGGGTGTTTTGGCGCTCAGCCAGCATGGAGTGAGGGTGGGGACCCCACGTGCTACCTTCCTGCTCACCCCCTCGGCGCAGTCTGGAGCCTGAGGCCTGCTCCCCACTCCCAGGGTGACCCTGCCAGCTCTACCATTTGGTGGTTGTGGGCCTCTCCCCCACCCCCGGCCCATCTTGCAACCTTGCTGAGCCTCTGCTTCCTTGTTTCTGAAACAGCGATCGGGGTTGTTGTGCGAAATACGTGACATCACAGCGCTTGGCTCCCCCCACCCCCACGCTCCCTCATGAGTCCTGGTTGGAGAAGTGGAAGGTGCCTGAGGAACGGACAGCCAGGAGTGGGCATGCCTGTGTCCCTCCCCTCCCTGTGGGCCTTGGGTGGAGGGGGCCAGCCTCCCTGGGCCTAGCTTCAGAAACTTGCTCACCGGGCTGTCCCTGGCCACCTTCCCTGGCACCTTGGCAAGGCAGGGGCAAGCAGGGGGCAGCAGGGGGGGCAGTGCCGGATGTCTGAACACTGGAGACAATGGGCCTCTGTGGCCCCCAGGGAAGGGGCAGTTCCAGCGCAGCCTCTAGTCTCTGGTTTCAGGAGATCAGAGTCCCCTCGGTCACGATACCACAGCTGGGAGACATAGGCAGCCCCCAAGCCCCATCTAGAGTGGCCTCTCTCGGGGGAGGGGGGGGTGAGGGCCCACGGGAGTAGGTAGGTGCTTCTCACCTTGAGGTCTGTACCCTCTGCTGTCCCCCACGTGAGTCACCAGGTTGGTAGAACCTGCTGGTTCCATGGAGACCAGGGAGACTCGAGAGACCCTGTCCTCTGGTGACCAGTGCTGGGCTGATCTGGACCCCTCAGGCCCCTAGCCTGGGCTAACCCCCCCCCCACAAGTCCTTCTCCTTATGTTCCTTCTCCTTATGCCCCCCCCCCACAAGTCCTGAGCACCTGCTCTGCCCTCCCAACCACCCACCCGAGTCTGGTTTCCCAACGTGTGTGTGTGCTGTCCTGCACCTGTCTGGCTCCCCTGCTTCCCGCCACAGGCTTCCTGCCTTGGTGGTCATATGTCACCTGCTCTGGCCACCAGAGTTTCACCTGTTTAAAATGAACTTTAAAGCATGAATAGTTCACCAGGCAGCCAAGCAGGAAAAGAGAGCCCCCAGCGGAGGAAAGAGCCTGTGCCAAGGCTCAGCAGTGTGAAACAGGGCGTCTTATTTGGAAAACTGCTTGCAGCCCAGCCAGGCTAGGACGAGGCGACTGGGGCAGATGGGAAGGGGGTGTGCGTAGAGAGGAGGCTCGGAGAGGCAGCAGGGGCCACACCCACCTGGGGACCTCCGTCCAGGGCAACTATCCGTGAGTAGCCAAAGAACCAAGTCATACCCACAGGACAGCCCAGCCACTGCTCTAGTGCCCTGAAAGGGTGGGGTTCCCAGGAGAGTGGCTAATATTAATAATAATAATAGTAATAATAAGCAAACGCTTCTATAGTGCTTACTCTACTCTGTGTTTCACAGAAGCCTTTGCAGCTCATTCTGCAGATAAAGGAAAAAGACGGGACCCTCCCGCCAACTCTCCAGCTGGTTAACAGTGGGGAAGCAACCCAGGAAGGCATCTGGCCAACTGTCCTCAGTCTTACCTGTCTCCCCCTACCGTGCCTGGATCTGACCTGTGGTTTGGCAGCGTGGGGAACCACCCTGAGATGCTCCCTACCCCAGTGTGATATCTGGAGCCCCGGGCTCATGAAAAGCCTGGGTTCTGGTCCCCAATCTACTTCTGCCTTCCTGGGTGACCTCGAGGTGGTGGTTTCACTTCTCTAAGCCTCAGTTTATCCTTCTGGGAACTGGAGATCCTAGAGACTGCCTTATCTCCCACTCCAGTTCCGGCGAGACTCCCAGGAGTGAGCAGATAAAGAGCGCTTTTGAAAAGTACAAAAAGCTCTACTCACGACAGTATGATTATTATTGTTACCTCGATGCGGAGATAAGGGATGGGAGGAGGTGCGGTGACAGTTGCCAAGAAACCCAGGAGCTGTCAGCAGTGGCTTCCGGCCTGGCCCCTCCCACTCAGGAGCTGGGCCTCTGGGTCCCTCCCCCACCCCCTTGCTGCGCCCTTTCCCTGGGAGAGATGGGTGCTCTGAGAGGGTGGGGTGCTGGGGCCAGCTGGCTGGCAGCCACGCACCTCCAGGGCCTGAAGGTGACCCTGGAATGTGCCTGGCCCAGGTGCCAGATTGGCTCAGGCTCTCTGTGTGACCTTGGGCAAGCTACCTCCTCTCTGGCTGCCACGTTTTTCTATGTCCAGGTGTTCTGTACTTGCAGGCAAGTGTCCAGGCAAGACAGGAGAGGACTGGAGCTGGACCTGGAAGATGCTTGGTGGTGGCTGCAGGAGCTGGGGAGGGCTGCCATGGGGCGGCCACTGGGGGCCAAGGCTAGGTGACAGGGCTGAGGTCCTGGGTTGAAAGCAGCCATGATGTGTGTAGTAGAAGAACCTTGAGCTGGAGTTAAACCTCTGTTCTGCCCTTTCCCTGGTGTGACGTGGACTTGTCACTTAACCTCTCCGAGCCTCAGTTTTCTTGTCTGGAAAAAAGGTTGCTTTGTGAGCAACCTCACAAAGCTCCTGTGGCGATCGGATGAGACACTAGACTGTAGATTGCTCTGCAGATACG
Source organism: Paguma larvata (assembly GCA_030068075.1). Lineage (NCBI taxonomy): Eukaryota > Metazoa > Chordata > Mammalia > Carnivora > Viverridae > Paguma > Paguma larvata. Next base: position 15,512,173 of record CM057833.1, on the reverse strand, counting down.
ACTTCGGTCATGGCAGGGGGAAAGGAGAAACGGAGAGCTCCCCGAGTCCCAGCATGCTCCAGGCACCTTCCAGCTACTGCACGTGCAGAGAGAATGCAAAGCATTTTTTAAAAATATTTTTTATTTTTAAGTCACCTCCACACCCAAAATGGGGCTTGAACTCACAACCTGGAGGTCAAGCGTCGCGTGCTCCACCGACTGAGCCAGCCGGGCGCCTCAGAGTGCCAAGCATTTCAAGCTGAGCCAGGCCATTGGGTCAGGAAGGTTTTCAGAGGAGCAGAGAGGGGCAGACCCCATGTGAACGGAATGGTGGAGACCAGAAGGAAGGAGGCAAGGGTGGGATAGAGAGGGGAGGAGAGACAGAGAGGTTCAAGTTCATGAAAGGGAGGAAAATGGCCAAGTTGGGGGAGCTCCACGGAGGGCAGAGGCAGAGGGGAATGGAGGGTGGCTAGAAAGGTGGGGATGAGATGGTGTGAGGTGAGGGAGGCTGAGAGGGGGAGGGGAGGCATGGGGAGGTAGGGAGGGAGGTGACAGGCTGAGTTTATTCATCCCTCCCAGATTATTTATTGAGCAGCTAGTATCTACTCAGAGTCAGTATAGTGTCGCGTTAGGGCACAGCACCGAGACCTGGATGGCTGAGGGTTCAAATCCTCTGTATTTCATTTACTGTCGGCGTGACCTTGGACAAGTTACTGAGCCTCTCTGTGTCTCAGTGCCCTCCTTTGAAAGAAGCGTGTTCAGTGAGTGAATCCAAGCAAAGCAGTTAGAGCAGAGCCCGCCCAGGGCACGTCCGGTATCAGCGTCGGCTGTCCTTGCTGTCGCTGTCTTCATTACCTCTCGTGTGGGACCTGCCAGGTCTGCCCGTGCTATGAAGTTCAGGTCTTGGGCGCTAGAGCAACAAACCTGGATTCCAGTGCTTGCTCTGCCTCATTCACTGTGTGACCTTGGGCAAGTTAACATACCTTTCTGAGCTTCAGTTTCCTCGTGTGTAAAGCAGGCATTTTTTGAGCACCTGCCTCACCGGGTTGCTGTGCCGATTAGGTGAAAGAAATCATTCAGGGCACAGGGAGGCTGTGGCTTTTGTTATTACTGTCCTTCTGTTTCTCTCAGGGCTGGATGGATGGGGACGGGCAGGGCCCAGAGCCTCCAATTCCTACTGGGTCCTCATTGTGGAGGCCCCTCCCTTCCCCTGCCCTTCGGCGCCTCAGCAATGACCTTGTAGGTGGAGGAGTTGCCTGGCAGGCGGTGGGGTGCTGGGCACTGCCGGTGAGGGGCCCACTCTAGCCAGCCAGGAACTAGAGAGTTGAGGGCCTTGTGGCAGGGTCCCTGATGGAAGCCAGACTAGACCCCTTGTCTTGAGAGACATGCTCCCTCGCCCTGCGCCAGCATGAGCGGCCCTGTGCAAGACAGGTAAATGGCCATGGGGAAGCTCAGACTGAGAGGGTTCTGGAAGGCGAGCGGGTCAGGGAGCTGTTGCCGGACTGATCTGCAGTGGCCACGGTCTGAGCTTGGGGGCCTGAGAGGGGCGGGCAGAACACTACCCAAATAGCTCGATCGTAGGGCCACACCAACACCACCATCCCCATGTCCCCACCACGAAGGGGACCCAGCTTCAGCTGGGCTGCAACCCCAAGCACTTCCTGGTCCCTGAGCAGCCTCTGCTTTCCACCCCGCTGGCACTGGCCTTACTCAGTCAAGGGCGTGGGCTTTAAATTCTGGCTCCGTCATCCACTTGCTAGGGGAAGTGGCTGCACCTCTCTGAGCTTCAGCTTCTCCATCTGTGAAAACGGGGATAAACGACGCCAATCTCCCAGCGCTGGAGTGAGGGCGTAAAATGCTTGATACAGTTCTAGGCGCAGGACCCAGGTCTTGACACAGAGTCCCCAGGGTAACCTCAGTGGAATTTGCCTGGACCCTTTCTGGGGGCCTCGCTCCACTCCCCAGCTCTAGTCTCTCCCCAGGTCAGCACACCTGGCCAACTACGGGGACCTAAGTACAGGTGATCCCCTTGCCCACACACCTCCAGCGGCTCCCTACTGCCAACCTTCATTCCGTCACCGATTCCTTCAATCACTTAGCCATTCAACAAATACCTAAAGAGACCTAACTTGGGGAGCCAGAGTTTACCGTGAATGAACGAATACCAAAGAATTCACTGAGTAAATACCTCCTAGCTACCCCGGGCTCTGTGATGAAATTTTTTGGAAGCAGAGGCCAGGAGGGGTGTGTCGCTGACTCAAGGTCACACAACAAGTAAGTGCCTGGGAAGAGCTTCTCCAGTGATGCCATGGCTTGGAATGCCACTGCCGCCATAGCTCTTTTTCTGGGTCAAGGGCACTGCTTAGTGCAGGCCCCGCTTTTAAGATACCAGCAGCCCCTGAGAGGCGGAGAGGCCGCTGATGCCTGCACCGGGCTGTGGATGTGGACGGCTCGGCTCCTCTCGGCTGTCTCTCCTAACCAGAGAGGCTGGGCTGAGGGGAGTGGGAAGGGGGTGGTCCTCAGGGTCTCCCTCGCCCGGCAGGCCTTCCCCCTTTCAGGGCGTGGCAGTCCCAGGCCGGCCTGACTCAAGCCCGCTGCTGGGGCCTGAATGACTCGCCCTCTCAGGAGCAGCCTCAGTTGATGGGACCGGGGCGGGGTTGCAGCCACGTCAGGGTGGCCCTGGGCGGCAGGCAGCCTGCTCGCCCGGCCCCAGGCTCCCTGGGTCCCGGGAGCCACTGGGCACTTCCTCTCCCTGACCCCAGAGGTGGCCTCCTCAGCAGGCTTTCTAGGGTGACAGCAGCTGTCAGGTCTCATCAGACCTGCTTCCTTTCCTCAGGGAGGGGTGTGGGTGTGGGCAAAGAGGCAGAGCTTGCAGTCAGGCCTCACTCCGAGGCTGGCTCTGCCCCTGACCAGCTGTCTGACCTCCGCGTGCCTCTGGGTCCTCGTCTGTTAAATGAGAATACCAGCGTGGTGAGAAGTCTGCGCCCTCAGGCCTGGAAAGAGGGGCTCGGCACAGGGCCTGGCGCACAGTAGGCCCAGTGGGTGTCACTACTACTACTGTCATTAAGAACAGCAGTCACCAGGGGTGCCTGGGTGGCTCAGTCGGTTAAGTGCCCAACTTCGGCTCAGGTCACGATCTCACCTGAGTTTGTGGGTTCAAGCCCTGAGTCAGGTGGCTCCATGCTGACAGCTCAGAGCCTGGAGCCTGCTTCTGATTCTGTGTCTCCCTCTCTTTCTGCCTCTCCCCCACTTATGCTTGTCTCTCTCTCAAAAATAAAAAAACATTTAAAAATTAAAAAAAAAAAAAAAAGAATAGCAGTCACCCAAGTGTCCTCTCAGCCCTAAGACTGTGTCTCTCTGAAGGCTCAGGAAGGGGTCTACAGAGGTTGAGCTCCCTGCTTCGTATGGAGGTCAGGACTCAGCCCTTTGCAGCAACCCTCACTGCCCCCTGCCTCAGTGTACCCATCTTTAGAATGGGCTGTGGACCTCCTCTTGACAGAAGTACGTGTTGGGCAGGCCTACAAGAACTTGGGGAGAGAGACCCGTCCACATCTCTGATCTCCAAGGAAGGAGAGCCTGTTGGGCAACCCTGCTCCAGATGCCCCTCCTCTCCCTCCTCCTGGGGAACCCATGACCTCCCCTCCATGAAATCTGTCCCCCAACTCTGAGAGCGATTCTTCCTCTCAAAGGCCACAAACCTCCCAGCCTGGAGTTCTCCCTGACCACAGGTGCGTTCTTTCTTCCAGGAGGAGTGATGGGCAGAACCAGCGCTTCCCTCAGGCACTAGACCTCCCACGAGTGGACTTCGTCCCCTCCCACCCTGCTTCGCGCCACCCCAAGGTAAGTGCCCCCTCCCCACTGCCCCTGGTCTGGAGACCCTGGGGCTGACAGATAATTAAGAATGACTGCCGGACAGCAGTGAAACGTCCAGGCAGATGCTGCTTGAGGCTCAGCTCCCCGAGGGGACACCACTCCTCACCCCTGAGTGCGCTGGACCAGAGTCTGGAGCACTGCTGGGGGAGGGGGCAGGACGGCTGGGAACAAACTGGCCAACTAGCTAGTCTTCATCACCTTCAGTGTCAGCGTCCCCATCAGCTTCCTTGTCTGTAAGCCCGGAATAATGATAGTGCCTGGCACGGAGCTGTTGCGAGGATGCAGGGAAAAGGTGCCAGTAAAACATTCCACGCGTGAGGTCTGGCACAGGGTAAGACCCCCGTGCTTGAGATCACCAAAGTCAAACGTGTTCGCCCCGCACTTGATTCGTGTCAGACTTTGTGCTGGGCGCGGAGGGGCCAGAACTCAATCGGACACAGATCCTGCCCTCGAGGAGCCACAGTCCGGGAAAGAGATAAATAACTGAACAACTCAGGCAGAACAGCAGTTAACAACTACTAGCATTTATTGGGAGTTATTGCGTGCCGGATGGGTACTCAGTGGTTTACAGGTAGTATTTCATTTCATCCTCAAATTGTACGTACTATGTGATAGCTACTGCTATTAGTCCCGTTTTAGAGATGGGAAAATCAAGGCTCAGAGAAGTTAAGTGACTTGCTCAAAGACACACAGGTAGGGTATGATGGGGCTGGGACCGGAACGCAGGCTGTGTGACCAGAGTGCCTGGCCTTGTGGCCTCCCTGGTGCAGAAGGAAATAAGCTCTCGCTTTTGCGGTGTACGTTATGGTTTCTAAAGCGTGTCCACAGATAGCGTCATGCCTCTTGGTCATTTCATCAAACCTGAGATGGCGGGCATTCTCCAGATGAGGTCCGGATGCTCAGAGAGGTTTTCCCAAGGTCACACAGGCAGGAAATAGCAAGCTCAGGGCCTGCCGAGCTCTTCTCCCACACTCTGGCCTGGAATAAGGGCCACGGATCTTTCCTCGGCCAGGAAGGCAGATGGCCAGGGACTGGATTCCTTGTGGGATTCCATCACTCCAAGGGGGCTCCTAGGGCAACATCGGGGAGCTCCAGAGACCATCTCCTGCTCCCCGTGCCTGGGCCAAAACCCAGGATGGGGCCATGTGGATCCTGGGGCTTGGCAGGAAGGGAGCAACTCAACAGCACCTGGGTTCATGAGTGAGGCCCCCTAGTCCCTCTCCCCCTAAGCATACAGGAAGAGGCCTTGATTCTCACCAAGGGCTGTGTGCCCTTAGACCATAGCTTCCCCTCCCTGGGCCTCAGTCTGTCTATCAGAAAAATGAGGGTTGGAACGACCCATATCCTTGAGTCCTGCCTGCTCAGACAGCCTGGGGCTGGCTTTCGTGGATTAGCTCTGAGCCACCTCCCCTCAGGCTTCCTGGCCTCCACCCAGCTGGCCAGAAGCCTCCATTTGTGCCAACGCAGCTCAGACGGCGGGCCCCAAACTGCTCCCATCCTGACAGCCCACCCCTACCACGGAATCAAGACCTAGTCTGTGGGTCATCCTCCTTTGATGGGGGCAGGGGTAGGGCGGGTGGAGAAATAGGATACAGAGAGATTGAGCAATCCCCCTGGATGCCCAGCGAAGCAGTGTTGGGGCTGAGGGGACTTAGGCCAATAACACAATCTTCATTCCCCCTCCTCTGACACCCCTGCGTCTGTGAACATTTATCATGTGGATGGAGCCAGTCTGAGGGGCAAGTGACCTCCTTGTGCCAAGGGTAAGACCCTGCCCCTCTCTGAGCCTCAGATTCCTCATCTGTAAAACAGAGGTGACAGTTCCTTCTCTACTCATCTTGCTAGCTTGCAGCTGGGTGATGACCATGAAAGTAACTTTGGAAAGTGGAAATCAGGAAGCTGAGCTGTATCAGCAATGTTACATTCCCAGGGCAGGACGGAACACCCAGAAGGGACATTCCCCTCTCATTAGAAAACCACATTTGTGCAGACACTGAGCCATCGGTGGTTTCTCCACTCAGGGATTTGGAAATCTGTGCACATACACGCGCACAGTCTACCCACACCTGTGTCTGTGGACAAATTCACACGTCTGCAAACGTATTCAGAGACTTGCACACGTACGCATGCATGTGTATACAGATGCACATGTACAGACACGAATACAGATACCCATGATGTCCGCACACACACAGCCACATCTGGTCTGAGAGTCACAAACACACACTCTCTCTCACACACACACACACACACACACACACTGCTGCGTGCCCACGTGTGTACATTCTCCACTCCGCCTGTCACACAGACATCTCCAGTGATGTGAGCAGGTCTCACCTCCTCCCAGTGTGGGAATGGACGTTTTCTCTGGCTGCATTTCGATGGGTGCCCGGAAGCGCTCAGGCCTGGAAGTGCCTGTGTAAATCAATATTTGCTGCTGTTAATTATTAAAAACAAAGCTACACCGTGTCTGGAACACACATCTCCAGAGTTCCCGCCGGCTCCCAGGGCTCCGGCCTGACCAAGGGCCAGGTCTGGAGGAAAGGAGCCCTTGCCTGGAGACAGAGGGTGGTGGGCAGCTGCTGGCAGCTCCTCCAGGAAGCTGGAGAGAGACTGTGCACGGAGCTGGTGGGCAGCCCTGCCCCTGCAGGGTCCAAACAGCAGCTGTTGACTCGGCCACAGCTCAGGAAGCAATTGCTGCTTTCCCAGTATGTCTGGGGAAGGGGTGCCGAGGCCCCGTGCCCCCACCGTACAGTGGCAGACTGATGCAGGGTCAGCCGGAAGGGCCTGCAGAGGTGGGAAGACTGAGGGCCTTCTATTTTACAGATGGGGAAACTGAAGCCTACCGAGGTGACAGGGACTCACTCAAGTCCACTTGGCAAGTTGTGGCAAGGCCAGTGTGAGAACCCTCATGTCCTGAAGTGCACTCCGTACTGTGGGGTCTTGGGAGTCCCTGTTCCTTCCCTCCCCTAGGATCAGGGGCAGTTGGGGTCCGGTGTGGGCACGGGACCAGAGGAAGAAAGGAAACAGGCCAACCACCGTCAGGCATTAGGGGGTGAGGGGAGACGGGGAGGGAGGGGAGAGCAGGTCATCCTCGCTAAGAGTCCAACATTAGGTAGGTGCTCAAGCAAAGCCTTCTGTCTATGAAGTAACATAGCCTGTCCCAAGAACCCTGTCCTTGAGGCCCTGAGGCGGGGTACCCAGAGTGTGGGAAGACAAAGAAGGCGGAGTAGGGGCGCACTGATCAGAGTCTAGGGTCTCCGTAGGGCCCCATGCGCCGACAGCTTACAGCGCGCCGGCGAGAGCGCGCAGGCGCAGTGTCCGGGAATCGCGGGCCGGGCCGCGGGGAGGGGGGTGCGGGGGGGGGGGGGTGCCTATGTCCCCGCCCCGGATCTCTGAAGCCCCGCCCCCGCGACGCCCGTACCTGGCGCCCCGCCCCCTCGGGGCCCGGCGGCCCCGCGAGCCCAGCTCAGGCAGCGCGCCGCCGGGATCCCGGAGCGGGGAGCGCGGAGCTCGGCGCTGCGGGGCCCGGGCCGGGGCGCGCGCGGGCGGGAGCCGGCCGGGCCAGCTGAAGCGCCGCCGGGGCGGGGGCCGGGCCGGGCCAGGCTCGGGATGGCGCAGCCGCGGCCCCTGGCGCCCCCCGGCCGTCCGCGGAGGGGCTCGCTGCCCGCTGGGGCCGGCTGGCAGGTGAGGATCAGAGCGAGGGCGGCCTGGCCGAGGGGGTCCGCGGAACCGGCTCAGCCCGACTTTCCCGGAGCCGGGCAGGCTCTGCCCCAACCGGGGCGGGTGTGCGAGGCTCCGTCATGGAGGGTGTGTTAGCTTCTGGGCTGACACCCGGCCGCAGCGGCCACAGGGCGCAGCGCTGCCCTGGGGTCCCGGGCCTTGGGCTCTTTCTGCAGCTGCCCCCGGATTAGAGCGCCCGTGGTGGCACCGTGGCTCTGGGCTAGAGTGGCACTGTGCGTGGGTGAGTCCGTGTGTCTGTTAGCCTCAGGGACCGCTTCATCGTCCCCTACCCCCTATAGGAGGGGTCTCAATGTCGCGGTGTAACTTTGCGTGGTGCTCTGGGCCACTTTGCTCAGTCTTCCATGTGTCAGGGAGTCTGCTGCGCCTGTGAAGCTGTAACTGTAGGTGTCACTTGTTGCTGTGTGCTCTCTGGGTGACAGTACCATGTGTCAATGTTTATGTGGCTGTGACTCCGGGTGCATTGTTCCTGGCCATCGTTCCCTCAGGTCACCCCGAGTGGGGTGCTCTGGGGGACATTAATGTGCCCACATCATTGTCATGCTGGGACTGTGCTGGGCTGAGGGTGTGTGACCCAGGCATAGATGCCGATGGTGCTGTTGTGCAGGGTGTTAACAGGCGAATTTGTCTACCTGGACTGCAGGTGTGCGACAGTGGTCTCTGCTGTAGCTGCCCGTGGAATTGGTTCTTCCAAGCTCCGAGTCTTGGGTGTGGCCATAGGTGACCGTAGGTCAGTGTCTCCTCTGGCCTCCCGTAGTGCATTTTACAGTGTGGGTTTCGCCTCTGTGGGCAGGTCTTCGAGTGTGCACATGGGGTGTTTGTGTCTCGGGATCTTCAAGCTGTGTCTCTGTGAGGGGTGGCGTGCACTCAGGTGGATGTCAGGGGGTGTGCGTGAAGATCAGACCCGTGCCCCTCATCCTTGCTGATTAACCTCTTCCACGGTTGCCGCGTGCTTGTTTTTTCTTTCTTCTTAAAACTCATTTAGTGTTGCGGGGTCAGGTCCGTCATGTCTGTTACCAGGCTGTGTGACTGATCGGGAAAGGTGAGCTTGTATGTGGGAGCGGGGCTCTGTGGCTAAGTTTCTGTGAACACAGCTGCCTCTGTCTGCGAGTGCGTGCTATTGTGTCTCTAGGCGCACAGATGTGAGCGTGGTGTTTGCGTAGCTTCGTGCTCAATTGCTGGTGTGCACATTTGCCCCAGGGGTGGGTTTGCGTCTGTGTGTGTGGCTTTGTGGGACATGGGTCTGTGTGTGTGTGCTGTTGTGTAATTTAGGACACAGACGTGTGTATTTGTTAGCGTATGGGTCTGAAGCTCAGAATTGGTGTGCACAGACCCCGTCGGTTTGTGGGGAGTGTTTATGCATGTTTGCTTTCTTTGGTACAGTGAGAGTGTGTTTAAATACTGGTGTACAAGGCTGTGTGTGTTCAAGCAAGAAAGAGAGAGAGAGAGAGAGAGAGAGAGAGAATGTGTTTCCTGGTGCACAACCCCATAGCACATGTGTGTGAGCTCAGGCGGTGCCCCCACCGGGCAGCAGGAGCCAAATGAGTTGAGGCCTTGGAAGTGTTGGGGGAGGGGCACTGTCCTGGAGACCCTGGGGGCTTCCCAGGCCCAACCCCCAGCCCCACCAACAGGCAAGGATGCCGCCTTCCAGGAAGGCTTGTAGGGAGCTGGCGCTGGAGAGGCTGAAGCTGCCAAGCACCGCTGGCTGATGCCCGGATTAACCCTGTGCGTGCCGTTGGCTGGCACTGGGAGAGGCGGGAGGGGGGAGGGTAAGGGGGTGACTGTGGACTCACACAGCTGTTGGGCCGGTCGGACATCCCAGCGCTGTCTCCCCCCCCAACCCCCCCAGCCCAGACTGCTTGCAGGGCCGGGGGGCCCTCTTCCGGGAGAGGTGGATGGAAGCACACAACATACTGAGGATCCCAGCTGTCTCTTCTCTGGGGCCGGGGCCTGGGATTCTCGGCCGATCCTGGCAGTGCCAAACTTGCAGGAACATGGGGGAGTTGTGTCTCTCCCCGAGGATCACATCCGTCTGGGTCTGAGGCAGCAGCCTCCTGACTCTGGGGACCGAGTCGGGTGGGCTGCCTGGGGAGGGCCCTGGGCTGACTTCACTGAGCAGTTGGTCGAGGCTTGCTGGTCAGCTGCACGGAGCGCCCCTCTGCGCTGCCCTTTCCACTCCCTCTTGCTGCTCGGATAGGCCCACGGTGGTTGGTCAGAGTTGGGGGAACCAGGAGGGCAGAGGTGGGTGGAGACTCCTCGGGGACTTAGCAGGGTCGGCTGGGCCACCTGAGGACTGACCTGCCCTTCCCTGTCTCTGTTGCAGAGCACAGATCTGTTTGACATGATTGAGAAGATGCAGGTGAGGTTGGCTCTGTCACCCGTTTCGGGGAGCCAGCGAGGGGGGTGGGCTGGGGTGAGGGGCCCTGGCTGTAACTCCAGCCCTACAACCTCTCTGAGGACGGGCCAGGAGCCCTAGGCAGACTGGCTGGGAGGAGATGGCGGCAGCGCGTTTCCCGAGCCCTCGGTCTGGGGGTCCGAGTAGAGGATGGGGACCGGCAGTGCTAGCCCCCCGTCTGACCCAAGGACCCCACTTGTGTTTCCCCTGCTCCCATTCCTGTGTAGGTGCCCAGCAGGGCTGGGCTCAGTGCTTCATCCCCCCCCCACGTGCACGCAGGCACATCCACAAACACACATACACCACCCACACACACATGCACACGTACCCACACGTACACACACACACACATTCACATACGCACACCCAAACACTCACCCCACCCACACCGCCACACACTCGCATACACGCACACACGCATTTCCCATCCCCCTGAGAGGCATCAGAGGCTCCACAGGGACCCCCTGTGTAGAATGGGAGGAGGGACAGATGCCAGGCCACAGGGTGACCAGAGGCTGTGCCACAGGCAGAGGGAGGTGCCCTGCCTTCTTAGCTTGACCCCTGCCCACCTTCCACGCCCGGCCCTGGTCTTCCTAGGCCTCTTTCTGGTGCATGGCTACATGTTGGGAGGTGGGCGGGGGGGGGCAACTTGAACAAACCTCAGGAGCCTCCCCCCCATGTCAGTTCACCATCTAAAGCCTCTCTTCTGCCCCTTCCTGTTTCTCTGCCTCTTGTAGTTTTTCTGTCTCCGCCTCTCACCTCCTCTCTCTCTCTCTCTGTCCTTTTTTTGTCCTTCTCTCTCTCAAAAACACACATCGATGTAAATATTTTTAAAAAACACACATCTGTGTAGATGCCGTGGCCTCTACCCCACACTCACACACTAGTGTGTGCCCCACCCCTGCGCCCACCCCCACCCCCAGCCCCAGCGGCACACACAGGGGCATAGAGTCCCCAGCCCTCCCTGGTTGCCAGGACAGCCATCCTTGCACAGGCCTGAGTAACGGAGCCGGCCAGCACCCTGCCCTGGGAGCACCCCCACACGGCCGGGCTTCCCCCTTCACAGGAAGGGGTATGAGCCTCTCATATAAGTGTGGGAGGGGTATAACGGGACGCGTTACCATCTCTTTGCAGGGAAGCAGGATGGATGAACAACGATGCTCCTTCCCACCACCCCTCAAAGTAGGTCGGAACCGTGGCCCCGCCCCACCCTTCTGTGGCCTTCGGCCTGTGCTGCTTCCGAGAGTAGCCTCTCTGAAGGCCTTGGGACCTGGAGGGGTTGGGGAGACTCTCTCGCCAGTCGTGATCAGCAGTTACAGGAAGACTCAAACCCAGGACCCAGGAGGCTTCTGCCTGGGAAGGCAGCCGGGGAGGGGAGGAGAGGAGGAGGTGGGAGGAGTGGCCTGGTCGCCCCCCCCCCCCCCCCCCCGGCCTACTTCAAGGAGACTGACAGGAGGCGGGGGATGGAAGGAGATGCAGGGAGGCTCTTGTTTAGAGTCAGAATTTTCTCGGGGTGGGAGTTGCACGTCCCCTCGAGATAGGCATATGGTTCTGCGGTGGATTTGGGACCTCAACAATCCAGGAAGACTGGCGGCTGGCCTGGGGGGAGGACGGGGGGCGGTGTGCGCGCAGGGCTTCAAGGTGAGGATTGAAGGGGGGCTCGGGAGCATATGCCTGATTCTTTGTCCAGAGCAGGGGTTCTCAAAGTGTGGTCCTCGGACCAGCAGCAACAGCATTACCCTGGAGCTGGTTAGAATGTAAATTCTTGGACCCCACCCAGACCCTGGGAGAGGGGATGGGGCACTGTAGTGTGTGTTTAAGGAGCCCTCAAGGCCATTCTGACGCACTGAGAACCACCGGTCCCCAGGTTTGTTCTGGGGCGGGCAGCGAGCGTCCTTTTCCCCAGGCAGACAGAGACCCAGAGGAGACTGCCAGCACTCAGTGAGCTGAGCTTCCTCGGCCCCTGCCTCATGGGGTCACCCCCGGGGAGCCCTGGGGAGGCTGGAGGTAAGTAAAGGGTGAGGAGCCCACCCCAGCTGGGTCTTTGCCCTGCTTGTGTTTTGTAGACGGAGGAGGATTACATCCCCTACCCGAGCGTCCACGAGGTAACTGGCTGGACCCCCTGAGCCCATCCTAACTCCGAGTCTGGACTCTCGGTCCTCCTCCCTGCCGGGAGCCTGACCACAGGCCTCGCCATGGGCACTGGGGCCTCAGTTTACTGGCCCAAGTCTTTAGAGGCCATGTGAACCCTTCAGGCCTTGAATCCAGACGTTTCAGCCTCTCGGCCAAGGTCATTGTCCCAGCTCTACCTTCCTGAACCAAGTCCCCATTCTTGGAGACTGGAACATGGGGTTCCATGTGGCCTGGGTCTGTGCCTGCAGTAGGGGGAAAAGGGCTGGCAGAGGCACGCCGGAGAGGGCGGATGCAAGCCCTGGGGTCCACATGGGCTCTGCGCTGTTCCCTGGAACTCCTTAGCCGTGGCAGAAGTGACCCTGGGTCTGAGCGGGGGTGGTTCTTGGGGCCCTGGTAGGGTGCAGTGTGGGTGGCTCTCAGCTGAGTCCTCTTTCAGGTCCTGGGGCGAGAAGGACCTTTCCCCCTCATCCTGCTGCCCCAGTTCGGGGGCTACTGGATTGAAGGCACCAACCACGATATCACCAGCATCCCGGAGACAGAGCCGCTGCAGTCCCCCACGACCAAGGTGAAACTCGAGTGCAACCCCACAGCCCGCATCTACCGGAAGCACTTTCTTGGCAAGGTGGGTGGCCCGCTGGTTTGGGAGGCTGGGCCCGGGAGGGAGCCAAAGCCACGGGCTGGGGCTGGGGAGTAATCCCTGAGTCCCGTGTCTCGGAACATTGGCGGTGGATTCACACTTTCATTCAACAAACATTTATCACAAAAGGCAGCATAATGGCGTAGTGGTTAACATCACAGACTCTACCGCAGCACGCTCCTGGCTCTGTCACTTGCTATGGGGGACATTGGGCAAGTCACTTACCCTCCCTTGTGCCTCTGTTTCCTCATCCGTAAAAATGGAGAGGGTGATGACACCTGCCTCATGAGGATGCTGCAAAGCTGTCATGAAAACGATGCTCGTGAGGTATTTAGAATGGCGTCCAGCATCAAGTGGGTGCTCAGTCAAGGTTAGAGAATAATGAGCGCCGGCTGTGTGCCCAGCCCCGTCCTAGGCACCAGGAGGGCAGCAGCAAACACAACAGACCTGGGCCCCGCCCCCGGGTAGCGCGAGGTCAGGGCTGGGCAGTCAGTGCAGCGTTATGGCCTGACCTGGCTTGGCGCAAACCCTGCCCATCTCCAGCCCTAGAGCGGGGATCCTACCCAGTAACAACAGGTCAGAGTGTCACCCTGCAGTGCTCCAGGCAAGGGTTCCTGAGTGAGATCGTGGTAGCCGCAGGGGAGGTCACATACTGGGATCCGGTGCGTGCCAGGCCCCAGGCCAGGCGCCGTGTCTCCGTCCGTTTCCAGCCGAGGTGGTGGAGTGGGGTGTGGGCTCTGGAGTCTCGTGGTTCGCGTGGGTGTCCTGGCTCTTCCATTTATTGATGGTGTGACCTTGGGCAAGTTATTTGACCTTCCTGAGCCCGTTTCCTCCACTGTAAAAGTGAGGAGAATGAAACACACATGTGAAGTGTGGAGAACCATGCCAGGCACATCCTAAGTACTTAACGTTAGCTGTCACTATATCTTCATAATTACTCTGTGAGATCAGGATTGCCCTCGTTTTTACAGAGGAGGAAACTGAGGCTCATAGAGGTAAAGCGTCTTGGTCAAGGTCACACAATTACTGAGCCAGGAATCGGACCTAGCTCCGGCTGACCTTCGATTAAGACCTGCTGGGAGGGTTCACACCCCTGGCTCAGAGGACTCGAGGGCGTCAGCGTAGCCCTCTTTGCCAAGCGCCTGCCGCTCCCTCTCTGCAGATGGTGCCAAGCATGTGGGGCTTTCCGCCACTCCGTCCCCAGGCAGGGCTGAGGGGGACTCTCGGCTCCAGGCCCACTCAGACTGTCCCCGAGCCGCGGATTTGTGGGGCACATCCCCTGCCCCTGCCTCCTTCTCCTCCTGCCCTCTGAGCACAGGTGTTCACGTTTCAACAGGACTGACTTCCAGGATGACTCCTAGGGTGTGGCTGGGAGCCAGCCCCACTGCCGGGGCCAGGGCCAGCAGGGGGAGCCCAGGGCCAGGCTGGGGGGGATATCTTGGCACTCCTGGCCTGCCCTTGACTTGAGGACCTCCCCCTCTGGAGGCGCCAGCCCTGGGCTCCTCTCTGGGGGTCCCATTCCTGCCACAGCTTCCCCTTGGGCCTTCTGCGATATTTCTTCCCAACCCTGTGTCTTCTCCAGGTGAGGCAGGAGGGTGGGAACCTGTCTGGTGAGCCGCCCAATGTGTTCATGAGATGTTTCACTTCCTGTTTCTCACGGGCCCTAGCTTCAGGGGCCAGAGAGCCACAAATGGAGCAATCGATCAGAATATTTTTATTGAGCACCTACTATGTGCCCACTCTGAGAAGGGCAGGGGCTGGGAGACAGAGATGCAGGTACAAATGTGGTCCTGACTTCGATGAGGACCCCGACACCCAAAGTAACTAACATTTGTTGACCACCTCCTCTACGCTAGACTGTTGATCTCTTTCCGTCCCTGCCACCATCCCACGAGGTAGCTGGCCTCCCGTTTTTACAGAGCGGGAAACTGAGGCACAGAGAGGTGAGGTGACCTTCTCAGGCTCCCCCGTTGGCAAGTGGCAGAGGTAGGATTTGAATGCAGGTTTGTCTAATGCAGAGTCTGCCATTGGCCATGACACCGGCTGCTTGGTGAAGGCCCCCCATCTGGGAGTGAGCCGGCTCTCTGGGCTGGTTTCTGGAAGCCCCGAGCTCAGCTCTGCCCTCTCTCCGGCCCCCACCTCCCCCTCAGGAGCATTTCAATTACTACTCACTGGACACTGCCCTGGGCCACCTTGTTTTCTCACTCAAGTACGAGGTCATCGGGGACCAGGAGCACCTGCGGCTGCTGCTCAGGTGAGGGTGGGGTGAGGGGCTCTGTGACCGCAGCGGGGGCTGAGGTCTTGTCATCTAAAAGCCCACTCTTCTAACCGAGGCCCAGAGAGGGCAGGGGATTGCCTGAGGCTGCTCAGCAAGTTAGCATCCCAACCAGGCCTGGCCCTGTCGTTGTTACCTCTGGTACTCCCCGGAGTGCGTCCCTTCTGCCCTTATTTTGTGTGGAGGGCCTTCCATCTCTCTTTCCCACTGCCTCGCCTCTCAGCGTGGGCTTTCTCCTCCCAGGACCAAGTGCCGGTCACACCATGATGTCATCCCCATCTCCTGCCTCACCGAGTTCCCCAACGTGGTCCAGATGGCAAAGGTGAGGCCTCTACGGGCACCCTAGGGGGGCACGCATCTGGCACGCTGTCATCTTTGGCCCCACGTCCCAGCCCCGCGTGCTGCAGCCCTGTCCACCAGGTCCCACCTCTCATGGGCCCCACGATGTTGGCACGCTGCCTTGTGTTCTGGGCTCCTGTCCCCTCCCCGGGTGCTTTTGGGTCCCTTTAGAGCACCTTCAGATACAGGGGACCCCATTCTGAGCAACAGCGAGCCTCCAGTCCTGCTGCAAACTCCGTCGTCCCCCTCTCCTTTCTGCTGCTGTCCTCTCCAGCCAGCGGCTGGTGGCCAGGGTGGCCCTGAGGCCCCACCCTCAGCCCCTCCCTCCTCTCCTCCCGCAGCTGGTGTGTGAAGATGTGAACGTAGATCGATTCTACCCTGTGCTCTACCCCAAGGTACGGCTGCCTCGGCCCGCTCACCGGGGGGTAGGCGGCTAGGGAACCGAGCGCCTCCCGGGCACCCGTTGTGCAACGCGTGTCTCCCCTAAGTTCTCTCATTTAACCCTCGCGACAACCCTGCAAAGCCTATAGTTTGCAGAAGAGGAAGCAGAGGCCCAGAACTGTTCTGTGTCTCGCCCGGCGCTGCACAGCAGATAAAGGAGGCCTGCCTTCACGCTTGGTATTGTCCGCCTCGGAGGCAAGCCTCACTCCCGGGGGCTCCCGGTGCCATCTGGGGACCCTCCCGAGGGCAGTCAGTGGTCCCGAGCCAGGGGACTCCACTGGCCTTGCCTTCTGACTCGAGGGGACCAGGGGAGGGGGAGGAACACAGGCACCTCTGTAAACGCGGCCCCACAGACAGCGGCCGCTCTGCCGGCTCTGGTGCTGGGTTCGAGGTGCTGCGCCCATGTGCTTCCTGGAAAAGGTGGCCCCGAAAGGCGTGTAAGCCCTGTGGCTCTGACTGAATTCTGGAGCGAGGTGAGGGGTGGTGCGGTCCAGGAAAGATCCCCCCAAAGGAAGGGGCCTCAGAAATCAAATGTTACCTCTTGGGTATAAAAGAGGAAACTGAGGCCCAAGGTGAGGGAAGGGGTTACTTCTCAAGGCTCCACGCAAGTTGCCGGGACTTGGCTCATTCTAGAATGATGCTGTGGGTTTACAGAGGAGCCAAGGAACGAGGCGGGTGTAACAGAGTGGAATCAGGCAGGGGGCCTGGGGGCAAGACTCAGGAGCAGCGAGCTCACGCTTCGGACGTGAGTTCAAGTCCCAGCACTGCCGCTTGTGAGCGGTTGACCTTAGGCAAGTTACAAGTTACGCAGGCCCTCTGAACCTCGGCTTCTTCATTTGGGAAATGGGGACAGCAGCACTGTCTGCCTCACGGGCTCGTCCTAAAGACTGAAGTGAGATGACACAGGTGGACTGCCCGGCACAGCGCTTGGCACGCAGTCAGAGCAATAAATGGCAACTAGAAACAGCGGCCTGTTTCCCCCTTCCCCTTCCCCCCAGGCTTCCCGCCTCATCGTCACCTTTGATGAGCATGTTATCAGCAATAACTTCAAGTTTGGAGTCATTTATCAGAAGCTTGGGCAGGTGCGTTCGCCGCCTCCTCCCTGCTCTCCGACCTGCCCGGCCGTGGATCTGTTGCCACCGAAAGCACCTGCCCAGGGACTCTGTTTCCCAGGACCTGGGGGGGTGGTGCGTGAGGCTCCCGGTCTTCTCTGGGTGTGAGTGGGGGGAGGAACAGCAGCTGCTCAGGAGCGCCGGCTGGGTGACCTCTGTCCTCCCTGTGTCCCCAGACCTCCGAGGAAGAGCTCTTCAGCACCAACGAGGAGAGCCCTGCCTTCGTGGAGTTTCTCGAATTTCTCGGCCAGAAGGTCAAACTGCAGGACTTTAAAGGGTGAGCGTTAGGTGGGACAAGCAGTGATTAACTGGGCCCGTCCCCTCGGGCAGGGAGGGAGCCCCTGTCCTGGCCCCATGGAGGCCTGGCTGGGGCTGGAGACTGAGCCGTGGCCTGGGGGGGGCCGGGGCAGGTTCCGAGGAGGCCTGGACGTGACCCACGGGCAGACGGGGACCGAGTCTGTGTACTGCAACTTCCGCAACAAGGAGATCATGTTTCACGTGTCCACCAAGCTGCCCTACACAGAAGGGGACGCCCAGCAGGTAGCCTGGGCACCCCCCTCCCCCACCTGCTTCCCACCTGTCCTCCTGTCCCTCCCATCTGCCTGTCTGTTCAGTGCTCACCACACCAGGTTCGGGGGGCTCTGGGATACAGAGATGGGAATGATCCATCCTCCCAACGCATGGGCTCTAGTTGGGGCAGGGTGACAAGCTGCCACAGAGTTGGGAGAGCCTCAGTTTCCACGTCCATGAAATGGGATGATAATGGCACCTACCTCAGAGGTGAGCCTAAGACGGGCTGCTTCTAGAGCGGCTAGGACCGTCTCTGGTACATAACAAGCTCTCCATATATGTGAATTAGTATCTTTACAGGGAGGGAGGGGCATTGTGGGGTGACATGGGGTCACTTAAACATGGCAGAGGTGGGCGTCAGGAAAAGCTTTCAAGATAAAGCGATTGTCAGGCCGCGAAGTTGCTGGGAGAAGGAGGGGGAAGGTTCCAGGGGAGGAAATGGCTTTCACTTTCTGCAAAGGCCTGGAGGCGAGGAAGTGTGGGGCAAGCCTGGGAGCCGAACTCAGAAATCTGTCACCTGTCCTTAGCTTCCTGCAGGGCTGTCTTCCTTCGTGCCCCAACCCCGGGGGGGGGGGGGGAGGTGAAAGGGTAATGGGAGAAAACTGGAAATGTTTGGTTTTAGGGTCTTTTAATTTTCTCCTAAGAAGATCCTCCATTCATTTCAGCAACGTGCATGTTGCCGAGCGGAACCTGTTTGCCCACGAGGGCCCACGCGTGGGGCATTTAGACCGGGGGAGGGCTGGGAGGTCGAGCCTGGGGATCAGGAGCCCTGAGTTCGTTCGCGGCCTCTAACTCACCGCAGGGCCTTGCAAGTCACTGCGCTCTGGGCCTCGGTTTCCTCATCTGTCACGGGATTCCAAGAAAACTGAAATAATTTTAAAACAAGTTCCTCAGGACCTTGTTTTGAGGGGCAGCAAATCCTCAGATGTGCCCCTCTGCCTACCCCAAGCCTTCCCTCGCTCCTGCGGGCGCCCTCCCCGACCCCGGCCCCGGCCCCGGCCCCGGCCGGGTGGTGAAGGCCTGCGGCCCTGTGCTCAGTTGCAGCGGAAACGGCACATCGGGAACGACATCGTCGCTGTAGTCTTCCAGGACGAGAACACGCCCTTTGTGCCCGACATGATCGCATCCAACTTCCTGCACGCCTATGTGGTGGTGCAGGCCGAGGGCGGGGGGCCCGACGGCCCGCTCTACAAGGTGGGTGACCGTGGGGCTCCCCTGGGGATGTCGGCCACAGCCCCTCCCCGAGTCACCCTGAGACCTCTCTGAGCCTCAGGCTTCCCACCCGTAAACAAGGGGACCGTCCCAAGGGCTCTGAGTGCACCCCCCGCCCCCGCATTCTGTGGATGGAGGGTCCCCATCCCACCCTCTCTGCTCCCCCGGTCCTCCGGCCTCGAAGGAGCTGGTTGCCTCCTCCACCCTGCAGCCTCCCAGGCCTTCACTATCCTCATGACCTCCGGGAGCCTCCGCCCCTTCTCACCGTCCAAATTCAGGACCAAGGATGGAGAGCTAAAATCCTGGGGTCCACTCACCTGGTCTGCAGTCACTGAACCTTCCCCAGCAGGGGGGGCAGGCCAGGGAGGAATTAGGGGCCTCTGGCTGGGGCGGGGACTCCACAGGGACTGCTGCTCTCCCTTCCAGGTCTCTGTCACCGCTAGAGACGACGTGCCCTTCTTCGGGCCCCCCCTCCCGGACCCTGCTGTGTTCAGGAAGGTGAGGGGCAGCCCCCAGCCCCAGGCATGGACAGAGCAGGACAAAATGGGTGGGCGCCGAGGGGGGCGCACAGGCCGCCATCAGAGGTCCTGAGGCCCCACTGTGTGCCAGGGCAGCTGGGCTCCCCTAGCCATGTGCCTGGGGCCTGGCTTCTCATTCACATTGATAGAAACTGCGATCTTTATTTACAAAGGCAGGGAACAACCCGCATCATTGTTTTCGGTTTCTCATAGAAGGCTCTGTGGCCTTTCCTAACTTCTGTTATCTTTTTGACAGTTACGGTCTTCTTTCTTCTAAAATGTTTGGGCAGGGGCACACATTTCTCTCACCTCTCAGAAGCCACACCCCGAGCCTTGGCTTCAGACCCCTCCCTTCTCCCCCAGACGGAGGCAGTAGGAGACCCCAGCCTGCCCCTCGTATCTTCTGTGAGGTCTGCTCTCCCAAGGGGTGGGCAACCATGAAGAGCCTAGGGGGCCCCCGCAGGTACCTGGGCTGGGGGGCTGAGGCCCAGGAGGTGCCCTTCTGAGAGAGAAGAGGACGGCCCCGGGGCCCCCGCAGGGCACGGCTCCTCCGGAACTCCAGCGGCTTGTCTCTGTGTTCATCTGAGCCCCTTCTCTCCTCTCCACACTGGGGGCTCCCAGGGGCCTGAGTTCCAGGAGTTTTTGCTGACAAAGCTGATCAATGCTGAATACGCCTGCTACAAGGCAGAGAAGTTTGCCAAACTGGAGGTGAGGATGGGCCGTTGGGCTGAAACCCCGCCTGCAACCTGGCATCTCAGCCCTGCCCCTGGGGAGGGAAATGCCAGGCTCAGACTTTGGCTTCAGGGAGAGCTGTCTGGGGTGGGGGTGGATTTGTGGGGCGCAGGGCTGTGGTCCGGGGAGAGGAATTAGGGCATTTCTAGGGGTATGTGAGGAATGTCCCAGGAGGTGCTTGCAGGTGGGCAGGCTGGCACAGAGGACACTGGGGGGGGGGGCGGCACACTGTGGGTGGAGATGAGCAGCCTGAGCGCTGCTGGAGCTTGGGGGGGGGGTGCCCAAGGAAGCCAGCGCGGGCTCCTGGGGCCCGGGGCCCAGGCCCACTCCCTACTGACTCAGGGAAGGTGCCCAGGGTGCGAATTGTAGAACCAAGGGTCGATCCCGGTTCTCTGCCGATGGCCTCGGCCTGGCCCGCAGGAGCGGACCCGGGCCGCCCTCCTGGAGACGCTCCACGAGGAGCTGCGCATCCACAGCCAGTCCATGATGGGCCTGGGCGGAGACGAGGACAAGATGGAGAACGGTGGCGGGGGCGGCGGGTTCTTCGAGTCGTTTAAGGTGAAGGGCCAGGGTCTACCTGGGGCGGAGAAACGCGGACCTGGCGGGGGCGGAGTCGGGGGTGGGGCTATGGACCAGGCTTGGAGGGGCGGCTAGAGCATTGGGGGGGTGCAGTCGGGTGGGGCGGAGCTCAGGGCGGAGTCTGGGGCTGGGGTTCTTAGACGTTAGAGGAGCTAGGAGCTAGGTGGCAAGTACCTGGGGGTAGAGGCTGGGTGACAGCGAGCCTCGGGAACCTAGGCTTTAGGGAGGGGCTCTGACTTGGGAGGAGTAAATGGTTGGAGGCGGGGCCTAAGCTTGGGGGTGGAGTCTACCTGGGAGCTCTGAGCCCTCTGGGCGGCAACCGAGTGCCTCTGTTGCCTCTGGTGGTGGCTACCAGGTCAGCAGGCAGAGAAGAGCCGAGGAGATCTCTGTTCCGCCCTGAGGCAGACAAACAGAAGTCTGAGGTGCCGTTTGTGAAGGACCTGGCCTGTATGACCTTAGGCCTGGGTGACCTTCCCTGGCTGTCTCTGGATTATCTTAGAGTTCAAAGCACAGACGGTCTGGGTTCACCTCTCAGCTTGAGCATCCTCTGAGGCTCGGTTTCTTTCTTTTCTTTCTTTCTTTTTTTAAGTTGTATTTGTTTAAGTAATCTCTATATTCAACATGGGGCTCGAACCCATGACCCCGAGATCAAGAGTCTCATGCTCTTCCGAGCCAGCCAGGTGCCCCTGAGCCTCAGTTTCTCTGCCTACTGGGTAAGGCAATGGCAATGTACCTCACACAGCTGCTGAGAATTGGTTGTAAAGCAGTTAGATTAGTGCGATGTAAGTTCAAAAGCAAAATGCAAAACCCTGCCCACCTGCCTGCGCAGCTGCTGTCCGGAGTGAGAGGCAGAGGAGGGAGCTCCTCCTTCCCCCATAGGGCCTCGACTCCCCCAAGCTGTGGGTCCCCGGGCTGTGGCTTCTTTGCCACCTTCTCCCCTCCCAGGAGGGGGGGTGCCTATCCTCCAGGTGCCCAGCCAGGCTGGTTGGGCCTCACGCCACCTCGGGGCAGGCAGCAAAGCCGGAGACGTGGGTTTGCGTCAGGGGGTTGGCCCAGCCGCCCGGGCCTGCCCTGGGCTGCTGCACTTGGGCGAACAGACTGTCTTTGAGGAGGGGGCCTGAGGAGAGCCCCACCTCTGCCCCCTGGAGCCAGGGAACATGGGTCTGGGGCCTCTTGAGGGAGGGCTCCAGTGGTCTCAAGTCTAGCAGGTGCTTGATTAGGTCAGAGAAGTTCTCGGGGCAGGAGAGCCCACGGTGAAGGCCGGGTGGTTTGGCATCTGGGCGCGTCTCATTTGCCAAATGGGCGTGGCGATAACGCCCACCTGTTAGGGTGCGCTGAGCAGGAGAGTGAAAGTCAGGTACTCGGCCCGTCGGAAACATTCGGTGTAGATTAGCTGAAAAAAGCAAGGAAGAAAAGGAGAGAAGGAAAGAAACGCAAGGAGAGAAAGCCCGAAAAGACCCTAGAAGCAAGAAACAGAGGTTTCTAGAGGGCTGTCTGTGTGCGCTGTGGCTCAGGCCCCGGATTCTTCAGCCACAGGAGAGTCCCAGGAGGCTCGGAGAGGCGAAGTGGCTTGCCCAACGTCCCCCAGCGGGCTGATGGCAAAGCCAACGCCCAGACTACCCTTAGGCACCAGGTGGACTCACCCCTCTTGGGGCCTCACAGGCAGGGACTTCCGGGGGTTACCTGGAGTGGCATCGGTGGGGAGGGACCCGATGCCAGGGCTCCTGGGTTTCCGTGGGTGGGTGGGACCTCACGAAGCCTGTGCCGCCTCCACTCCCGCCCCACCTTCACAGCGGGTCATCCGGAGCCGCAGCCAGTCCATGGATGCCATGGGACTGAGCAACAAGAAGCCCAACACCGTGTCCACCAGCCACAGCGGGAGCTTCGCCCCCAACAACCCCGACCTGGCCAAGGCAGCCGGAATAGTGAGTGCCGCCCCCAGCAGCCCTCGGCCCGCCCCCACCGGCCCCCCCCCCCCGCCTCCTCCCATTGCCCTGGCAATTGAGTGCCCGGCCTGAGTTCTAGACTCAGTCTAGCCACTGCTCTCCTTGGGGGTCCAATGTCCAGGCCACGACACTGGGGCGCTGAGGGCCTGCAGCCCCCTTCCCTCCTCCTGGCCCCTTATTCAGGTGACTTTCCACGGGTCCACTCTGGGGCCCTCTCTCTCTGACACTCCTTTTCAAGCACCTACTGTCTATCACGTGCTGGGAATCGGGCTGCTCTGTGGGCACCTAATGTCAAGCCTTGAGTTGCCGGGAGCACCTACTGTGTGTCGGGCTGTGGGCACGCGCTGTCTGTCGGGACCTGGATTTCTGTGTGAGCACCTGCTGTGTGCCTGGCTCTGAGATGCTGGTGGGTGCCTCTTGTGTGTCGGGACTTGGGCTGCTGTGTGAGCACCTACTGTGTCAGGACCTGGGTGGCTGTGTGGACGTGTACTGTGTGAGCATCTGCTGTGGGCCTGCCCTGAGTTTCCGTGAGCACCTACTGTGTGTCAGGTCCCGGGCTGCTGTGCGGGCATCAGCTCTGTAAGTGTCTACCGCATGCCCAGCCCTGGTTCTTCTGTGAGAACCCGCTGTATGTCAGGAGATAAAGTCCTGACTGAGCACACAATATGTGCCAAGCCCTGGATATCAGTGAGTCTTCACTCTGTGCCAGGAAGCGAGCTGTGGTGTGAGCGTTTATTCTATGAGCATCTACTTCTGTGTCCTGGCCCTAGGCTGCTGTGTGAGCCCCTGCTGTGTGTCAGGGCCTCCGTGGTTGTGGCTCCCTGTTGTGTGTCAGGAGCTGGGCTTCTGTGTGAGCACCTGCTGTGTGATTACTTCCTGTCTGCCAGCCTCTGTGGGATTCTGCTGCTAACACTGAGGGGGTGTGCTGGGCGCACAGGGTGGGTAAGGCCTTCAGCTGTGGGCTCATCGGCTTTCCGCCGCCTAGTGGCCACTCCTGGCATTGCACTCGCAACTCAGCTCCTCCCTGTCTATCTTTCTTCCATCCGTCTGTCTGTCCTTCCTTCTGTCTTTTATCGACTGTATGCTGCATGCCAAGCCCTGTGCTCAGTGCTGTAAGGCTGTGTCACATGGCAGGAGGTCCTCCCCCCCACCCCTCACTGCAGCCACCCTTGCCCCATGGTCTGGCCCGGCCCGGAGAACAAGGCGGGACCTCTGCCGTCCTGCAGTCACCAAGCCCACTGTCACTGGAGAAGCAGGCCCACCCCCTCCCTTCCCGCCGAGCGGCCTAGCCTCCTGTGGGTGCTGGAGAAGGGGCCCCGGGGCCGGGCCAGGCCAGCAGCACCCACCATGGCAGTAACCAGACCCATTTCTGTTTTTGTTTTTGTACAACTCTCTCCTCTCCTGCTGTTTCCTTTCCCTTCTGCCGTCTGCATTGTCCCTTCTCTTTCTTTGCCCTCTGCTCCCCCACTGACACCTTTGTCCACCTCCTCCTCCTCCTCTTCCCCCCCACTTTTCTCTCCCTGCTTTCTCCCTTCTGCCGCCCCGTTCTTTCCGTCTCTGTCTCTCTGTCTGTCTTTCACTCTGTGACCTCTGTGTGCTCCCCCACGTGTCCCTATCTGTATCTCTGTCTATTGGCCAATCTCTTTCCTCCGTCCACTGTGCCGCCCCTTCCTGGCTGTGTCTCTCTCTGTGTCAACCCCATGTCCATCTCTCTCTGTCTCTCTCCACGTCCGTCTGTCTGTCTCTCTCTCTCTCTCTCTGCCCCTGCCCTCTGCTGCTTGCCAGTCATTGCTTATTCCTGGGAAAAGTGCGAGTAGATTCGGACGCCGGGGCAGTGCCATAGGCATAGGAACGGTGGAAGAGGTTGTCGTCTGCGGGGCCGCCGGCTCTGGAGGCTGCCTGCACGTGCTGTTCTCTGCTCGCTCTCAGGACGAAGGCCATATTGGGGACGTTGCCCCCCCTTCCCCCCGGGCTGGGCCCGGGGGTGCGCGGGATGGAGTGCCGGCAGCTCCGATGGCACCCAGCACCTGCTTTGGGGCCTGGTACCTGCATCAGAGCCAGCGCCCCCCGCCAGGGGCTTCTGGCCCTGTCCAGGCCCTGGGAACCCTGACCCAGTCCCTGCCGGAGTCTGGTACCCAGAGACCCCATGCCCAGCCGCACGTCCCCCAATATCGCCAGTTCTGCATGGAACGCCACCCCTCTCCTCTGCCCCGATTCCCCCTCCGCACCATGAACCGGCCTGGGGTTTCCTGCCCCTCCATGCCTCCCTGGGGCCCTCCCTCCCGCCTCCCTGGAGAAGCTGGGGCATGCTTCTGGTGCCTGGGGCATCCCCCCCCCCCCACTGTGGTTAGAAACCGGGGGAGGGAAGGTATCTTTCCACTGCTGGGCCCGAATCTCCCCCAGCCGGTTTGGAGATTCCGAGCTGGGGCAGGGGCTTGTGTTGCTACAGCCACTCTCTCCCCGCTGCCCTGAGGCTTCAGGTCCCATGATACCCCTGAGGGGCAGAGAGCCGGTAGCCGTTCTGAGGACTCGGCCTGGGCTGAGGTTCCAGGCGCTGCCCTGCCGTGTGGTCTCGGGCGCCCTCGGCCTCCCCGGGCCTGCTTCCCTCTCTGTTAACTTGAAGGGCTGTCTCTGGAGATGGGCATTCCTCTCGTTCTTTCTCGTTCACTGCCTCTGCCTCGGGGCCTGGGGCAGCAGGGCCCAGGTGGCTTGTGGGGGATGGTGGCTCTCCCAGGGCAGGTGGGCACTGAGTTGGGGCCTTTCCCTGCAGTCGCTGATCGTCCCTGGGAAGAGCCCCACGAGGAAGAAGTCGGGCCCGTTTGGCTCTCGCCGCAGCAGCGCCATCGGTATCGAGAATATACAGGAGGTGCAGGAGAAAAGGTGGGTGGGATGGGTCCCTTGTCGCCCCCAGCCCCTTCCCTGACCCCCGTTCAGTGGCAGACGTACGCAGGCAGGAGGGAGCGCCCGCTCTTCTGCTCCCCGTCCCTTTCTGGGGACAGTCAGGTACCTGCTGTGTGCCAGGCACCAGGGCCAGCTGGTCACCTAAGGTGAGATCCCTCCATCCCTCCGGCGGTTCTGCTGGCTCCCCAGGGGGTCACGCCTTGCATGCCAAGATGCTGTAGGTGAGAGGGCTCAGGGGCCTGCCCGGGTCACGCAGCCAGGGAGAGGCGGGGCTGGGCCTTACAGCCCGGCCCGGTCTGCGGGGGGTCTGTGGATGCGTGTGTGGGCGGGGTGCGGGCGGCGCGCCACGCCCGTGGAGGAACAGCCCCCCGGGAGGCGGAGGATGGTTCCTGCATGCGAGTCCTTTCTCTGCCGCCCTGAGCCTCACTGTCCCAATCTGGAAAATGGGGATAAGCACATAACAACAGGGGGCTGCGGCAGAGGTACGGAACCGAGCCCGAGAAGCAGGGCAGGTGCGCCGGGGCCCCGGAGCGGGGGCGGTGCCGTCCTCACGGCCACGAGAGCCAGGATCCCGTGAGTCCAGGATTCAAGCCTCGGCTTTGCCGCGTCCTAGCTGCGCGCCCCTGGGCAGATCCCTTCCCGTCTCGGACTCCAGTTTCCTTATCCGGACCAGGGATGAGGAGGGGAGGACTCGAGGAATGTGCCGTCTCACGGAGGTGCTCCAGCACTGGCTGCTCCCCCCCGTGGGCCAGGCCAGCCAGGGAGCTGCAGGGGCTGCCCTGGGCTTGGCCCCCGAGGATCTAGGGTGTGGGGACGAGGCAGGAGGCGCCCGTGCCCTTCTCTCACCACCTGGGCCTCGTTCTACCCTCGATGCCAGGCCCGGTGCTGAATCCCCCCGCCGCCCCCGTGTGCCCCGCAGGGAGAGTCCCCCCGCCGGCCAGAAGACCCCAGACAGCGGGCACGTCTCACAAGAGCCCAAGTCGGAGAACTCATCCACTCAGAGCTCCCCAGAGATGCCCACGACCAAGAACAGGTTGGGGTTTGGGGCGCGCCGAGACAGGGGGCTTGGACTAACCCTTTCCAGTCCCTGCGTGGGCCCGGGGCTGCCCCGGAGCATTGGCGCCGCCACACCAGGGTGTCAGGAGCGCCTGGGGACTCTCGCGGGCCCTCCATTGACACATACCCGCTGAGAGCTTCGTTCATGCCAGGCCCCATGCCAAGCTCCAGATCCAGCAGTGAGCTGGGCATACACGACCCCTGCCTCACGGAGCTGACAGTCCAGCATAGCATGACCCGATGCGCTGTTTCTAGACGGTGCCACAAAAGAACAACAAAGCCGGGGACGTAATGGAGAATGATTGGGTGGGCAGGGGGTAGACAGTGCTGAGGGAAGACATCCAGATATGGGGGAGGCTTAGACTGAGAGCTCAGTAAAGAGCCAGCCCTGCCAGGACCGGCACGGCAGAGGGAAGAGGGCTCCAGGTGAGAAGCACAGCAAGTGCAAAGGCCCTGAGGCATGCTTGAAGGCTAGAAGGGTGGTGTGGTCGGAGCCGAGTGAGTGAGGAGCTGGGCCCAGGCAGACATTGTGCTGGGCGTTGTCGGGGATGAGGTCAGCGAGGTGGGCAGGGGCTAGGTCCAGGCTTTGGGAACCATATTGCCAACGTTGCATTTTACTCTAAGTGGGGCCAGGAAAGAGCCTTTGGGATTTTAGTTAAGAAGAGTGATACTTACTGCGGTTACCACGTGGAGAGGTGGAGTGGGGAAGAGCGGAAGCAGGAGGGGCCGCCCCTCCCCTCCCCTCCGCTCAGCGCTGTGGCTCAGCCCCCTCTGTGCTGGCTCTGGGGGCGTCCAGAGGACTGTGCTCTGCCCAGGAGTCAGGTGGGTGAGCGGAGAAGCGGGAGTGGATGGCAGGGACAGGGAGAGACAGGACTCGCAGACCCAGAGTGGGGAGGTCTGTTCCCACCTTGAGAGGAGGAATCGGGGAGGAGGCGACGCTTGGCTGAGTTTTGAAAGATGCGTTTGCTTTTTGGGATTTGAGGGAAGGAGTGAGGCTCCAGACGAGAGACACAAAGTCCTGAGCCCGGAGCAGAGCTGAGAGGGTGAGAGTAGACTGTGGAGGTGGAAGGCCTGGGTCCGAGCCCCTGCTCTCCCGCCTATGGCTGGTGGCCTTGGGCTGCGCACCCACCCTCTCTGAACCTCGGTGTCTCCTCATCCATGAAGTGGGCCCAATAATGATAGCAGTGAGAACTCAGGCAATAGCACTTGAGACGGCGCCTGGCACAGAGCAAACACGCACTAGATCGCGGTTTTATTGTTAATAGTTACTATTATCACCGATACCAAGCCAAGGAAAGTGGACTGTATCCGGGGCGGTGGGGAGCCACGGGAGGGCTTTCTACAGGGGAGGGGCTTGCTGGGATCCATGAATTAGGAAGGACAGTGGCGGGGGGAGCCTCAGAGGCCTAGGCGGCGGTCACAGGGTGGGGGTGGCTGCAGGCTGGGCCTCCCAGGGCGGGGAACCGGGGTCTGGCTCAGGAGGAGCCCGGAGCAGACGCGGGCTGACGGGGTGCTGTCTGTGGCAGAGCGGAGGCGGCGGCCCAGAGAGCGGAAGTGCTGAAGGACTTCTCCTGCTCCTCGTCCAGTGCCAGCAGCTTCGCCAGCGTGGTGGAGGAGACCGAGGGTGGGGACGCGGATGACACAGGCCTGGTGAGAGGCCCAGGGAGTGCCGGTGCTCTACGGGGGTCCGGAGTGGGGGGCGCTTTGGTCCCCGTAGATGCTCCAAGCAGAAACAGGAGCTTGGGAGTGGCTGAGATGAGATCAGGGGACCCGGCCGAAAAGAGCAACGCAGACTAACCCTCCCTTACTCTAAAGCCTTCCGTGGCTCCCCAGTGTTGCCCACCGAGCACCCGATCCCCGAGACCATTGAAGATGTGGTTCCCCCACCCCCGCCCCTGCATCTCCTACCACTTCAGCCATTCTGTGCTCCCTTGTGGTCCCCCCAGCCTGTCAGGCTCACCCCACTTCTGGGCCTTTGCACTTGCCATTTCCTCTGTCTGGAAGACTCTGCCTGCCTCCTCTTTCCCACTTTGTCCGACTGACTCCTACTCATCCTTCGTGACTCAGCCTCACGTCACCTCTGAAAGCCTTCTAGTCCTAGGGTAGGCTAGGAATCCCCCCTTTAGTGCTCCCACAGGCCCCCTGGGGCTTTGTTCTTAGCGCTCCTGTGTCTTTCTTCATTCGACTCACCTTTAGCGGCCACGTGTTCCTTGCCAGGCCCTGACCCAGGTGCCGCAGGTGCAGCAGGGAACAGGGCCGACCCGGGCCCCGCCCGATGGGCTGAGTCTAGGACCGTAATAGTCTCGTCACGGGCTGTCCTGCCTCCTAGACCTCACCGTCCGAGGGCAGGGACCCCGCCCGGTTTCTCCCGGTGGCTTGGCCCAGGAGCACGCCAGTGAGCGTTTGCTGAGTGAATGCATGGGAGAGCGTGGCGTGTGCCGGGACTGCGCCTGCTCCTCCAGTCCTGGTCTCCCTGGGGCAGACCTTGCTGGGCCCCAGCCTCTTTGCAGGGGCACAAGGGCGAGGGTTTTGTGGGTTGCAGCAGGCAGAGGCGGCTGGGAGAGGGGAGGGAAGCAAAGCCAGTGCCGTGGACGAGGGCTCACCTCCCTCCTTCTCTCTCCCCCCATCCCCAGGAGAGCGTCTCGTCCTCAGGGACGCCCCACAAGCGAGACTCCTTCATCTACAGCACATGGCTGGAAGACAGCGTCAGCACCACGAGTGGGGGCAGCTCCCCAGGTACCGGGCTGCGGGGGTCTTCCCCGGCTAAGCCATTCTTGTGGCAGGAGGGGGACAGGGATGGGCACAGAGGGCCGAGACCGCTTCTCGTGCCCCCGGTGGAAGGTGTGTGACAGGACTCCCCTGACATAGGGGACAGTGGGTGCGTCACTCTCTGGCCTAGGATGGTTAGGGGCTAGTGGCTTCTGGAAGGGTCTCGGAGGCCAATGGAGGGGCTGGTGAAGAAGGGAGTTGAGGGCGGGGCAGGGTTGCCGAACACCGGTGCCTACCGCCCATCCATGCGTCCATCTCCTCGGTGCCCCCCCGCGGCCAGTGAGGTGGCTCCCTCCTGCCCCCCTCCCCAGGGCCCTCCCGCTCACCCCATCCCGACGCCAGCAAGTCGGGGGACCCTGCGTGTCCCGAGATCAAGATCCAGTTGGAATCCTCTGAGCAGCACGCGCCCCAGCTGGTACGTGCAGCTGCCGGGGTTGGGGGGGGCGCCTCGTGGGGACGCTCACCCGGGAAGGCGTTAGCTGCCGGGGAAAGGGGACAGGTGTCCAAGGGGACCAGGGGCGGGTGCTGGACCGCCACGAGGTCCCCCTGAGGCCAGAGGGGTCGGGCTCATCTGGCCTGGGCGCAACCCGAGTCTTCCGCTTGCCTGTGTCTCCTGCCCCGTGTCTTCATCTGTCCTGTCGCCTGCCTCGCTGCCACTCTGTGCAGGGCTGTTAGCCAGGCTCCAGCTCTGAAGGTGAAACCGAGCAGGTTAGACCCAGTCCTCAGCTCTTGTTTGAGGGGCGGGGAGAGGGGGAGGGGGCGGGAGGGGGGGAGTGGGGAGGAGGGGGGTGACTCCTTCCTGTTCCTCTGTCACTTCCCTGGGCCGAGAGCTGTGATCCTGGGTTCAGATCCTCTGCCACTCAAATGCTGGGTGACTCGGGCGGGTCGTCGGCCCCTCTCTGGGCCCCCGTTTCCTCATCTGTGCAGCCGGGCTGATAGATGCTGCCTCACCTCTGCACAGGAGTCCCTGGGGGGATTTGGGGGGAGCCTGCAAGGGACTAGGCGGCTGCCGGGAGGGAGGGGCCTGGGGATCCCCAGTGGAGTGGAAAGACTCAAAGCCTGGACCTCCAGGGGCGAGCCCTTCCCGCTTCTGTCTCCCCGCATCGCATCACGGCGTGCTCCTCTGCCTCCACCCTGCAGACGAGGCCGCAGAAGCACAAGGCGAAGACGCTGTGTCAGCTGCAGGTGGATACGACCTCTGCCCCCACGGCCGCTGGCACCAGCCTGAGGGCTGTCCCCTGCCCCCGCCTGGGCCACCTGTCTGGGCTGTCTCTGCGGGGCGGAGCCATCCGGACCTGGGAGGGGGAAGCTGCTGGCATCGTGCCCACCCCCCAGGCTGGGACAGGCAGTGGTCGGCTGATGCAGAGCTCCGGGCCTGGCTTGCCCTCGCTCCAGGCCCTTCATCTCGCCTGGGTGCACCTCCAGACCCCTGGGGAGCAAGATGGGAGGGCAGGATCAGGGCATCTCAGTGTACACAGAGCCCGCTGCGGAGGCAGCGCGACGTGAAATGTGGTGGAATGGGCGCTGGGCCGGGAGTCCTGAGTCCTGGCTTCCAATCTGGGTTCTGCTGTGTGACTTTGGGCAAGTCTCTCTCCCTCTCTGGGTGCCTCTGCTCAAATGGACAAGATTATTCCAGAGGTCAGTGAAGACTGTGATTCCATGCACCTGCCCCAGAATGGGGGATTATCCTCCTTGGGGGCCCCCATTGCCCTCCCTTGCTTCTTGGGCTCCCTGGGACCCCAGGTGGGCCGAGGGGCTGGGAGCTGGCTCCGTGTGTTGCCCCTCCTGGACCCTCAAGCTCTCCCACAGATCTGCCAACGCCCTGGCCACTGCCTCCACGTGACAGACAAGTGACCCCCTTAGGGGGAAGGGAGACCTACCTGGCTTCTCAGCCAGCTCCCAGCTTAACCCCTGCCATCCCACGCTCTGGGCACTCCAGGTCGCGGGGCCTCAGCTGGCCTGGAGTTATGGGCCTCGCCTTTGTGCCCCCACCCAGCCAACTCCCACGGAGGGGGCAGCCAGGCACAGCTGCCGTGAGTCCACACCCTTGTGTGTGTCTGTCCACACTTTTTAGGCACCATGCCAAAGGCCAGCCTTCCAGCCCCGACACCCATTTTGGAAGCCCCCGTGGCTGTGTGTATGTCAGTAACAGTTGTACAAAATAAATTCTATTTATCGCTATTGTACCCTGAGTTGGGCCTGGCTTTGTGCGAACCCTGCCCAGACTGACCCCAGACAGATCTCCGTGGTGCCAGGGTACCAGCCTGTCTGCTCCTCCCACTCCACCCTTTGGAGCTGCTAGGCTCTGGGGGTACCCCCACCGTCAAACCGTGGGTTCTGTGACCACCCGCCATGCTTCCTTTCCAGCGTGCTGCCCTCCCCTCCACCCTGTTCCCCCTCTCCACGGGGTGGCGGGTGGGGCGGGGGAGGATACAGCTCTGAAGTCAGGCAGACCTAGGTTCAAGTCCTGGCACCATCTCTTACTAGCTGGGTGGCCTTGAGAAACTTGAGCCTCAGTTTCCACTTCTGTGAAATGGGAGCAGTCGTACCTCTCCCAAGGGTTTGTGATGGGGGTTCACTGAGCCGGTGCATACCAAATACCTGACACAGCTTCTGGTTGCAGTGGGTGCTCAGAGACAGGCTTCCCTCCTTTCTCCCGCTCAGTGAAGTCCAAGAATTTCTTCGATATGGCCACCAGGGGGCGCCAAGGGATCGCTTACCAGGACTGATGGGCGCAGGGGCAGGGGCTCGTGGTGCAGGGCAGTTACAGTAAAAGGTACTGAGTGACGGGGGGGTATGCACAAGGTGGGGGGGGGGTGGGGCCCGGGCTGGGTGAGGGACACGTGGAGAAGACTCCGCAGCAGCGGTGCCCAAACATCCCGGAGAGGCTTAGGAAAGTGTCCCAGAGGCAGGAAACTGCAGGTGCGGAGGCAGGGAGGAGAGTCTGGAATTGGGAAGGTAGCAAACGGTTCTGAGGGATGGGAAGGTGACAGGGCAGAGATGAAGCCAGGGGCCACATGGCCTTGAATGCCAGACCAAGAGGCCCAAGGTCTATGCTGAGGGCAGCAGGGAGCTATGGAGGATATGAAACTGGGAAGGCTTGCATAGAGAGAAGTTGGGGCTGCTGGTGGAGACCAGCTGGGCAGTGTCAGGCAGGGAGGGGAGGATCGAGGCGGCAGTTGTTGGGGACAGAGGGCAGGAGGACAGAGGGCAGGCCAGGCCGGGAAGGATGGGGGAGGGGGCGGCGTGAGCCTGATGGGCTGTGGGGCTGAGCGGGGAGTCCAGCCTGGACTGGGTGAGGGGGTCCCTTCTGAGGTAGGAGTGCAGCAGGAATAGCAGCCTGGACGGCCACACTCCCTGGCCTCCCTGACAGTTCTGCAGCCCCCCCACCCCCCCACCAGCCCTCACGCCCTCCCCAGGACGGTGGTAAGTGCACCCACTGCCACCCTCTTCCTGACAGTGCCCATCTGTGGCGCTAGGATGTCTGGGGCCACCCAGGGGCTGTGACTCACACCCAATGCCTAACCCCACCCACCCGGTTTGGCTCTAGGCTGGCCCTGGGCTCCGTGGGTCCCCTGCTGACCCCAGCCCTTCCCTGCACAACCTCACCGCAGTTCTCTAGCCATCACACCCCCTCCCCTTCTCCGTCTCTTGTTGGGTTTCCTCCGGTCCCACCACCGAACGGCCAGCAGCCATAGTTCAGCACCAAGGTCAAGAGCTTAGCTCTGAGTTCCTTTATCTCCTCTCTGTGTGAGTTGGGGCACATTTTGGCTCTCTGGGCCTCAGTTTCCTCATCTGCACAGTGGGAATGCTAATAGTTCTGACTTTGGCACCCCGACGTGAAGATGCAGAGGGGCAGCCCTAGCACACGGTGGGCTCTGAGAAATAGTGTGCGTGTTGGGAGCGGGAGCGGTGATTAGCCACAAATGGGGACCATACCCACAACCCACAGCAGAGCGTGTGGGGTCAGCTCTCTGTGTGGACGATGGAGTAGCTGGGGCTGGGCCTGACACAGGTGTCCGGACATGAGGCCTCGGGAACGTACAATTGCCGGTTGCTTCCTCGAGCCTCAGCTTCCCAGGCTTTCCTGGGATTGGTGGTCCTTTTACAAGAGTCTGGGCATCGCTCCTCGTGTCCCTCGCTCCATCGCGCAGCTCCGACCCACAGCCGGGCTGGAGCCCTGGGGCTGTCGTGGCCTGCCCTTGCCCCTCTGCCTGCTCGGTCTGTGCCCGCCCCCCGTCTGTGGCAAGGGCAGGCCTCTGGGCTGGCTTTCGGGCTGGGCCCCAACCCACTCCCACCTCTCCAGGCTCCAAGGTAGGGCCAGGGGAGGCTGAGGAGGACTCTGGCCACTGGGATCAAAGTGTCCAACGCTGTTTCTCTTGTGCCTGCGCCAGCTCCGTGCTCACTCTGAGGTGGGGACGGCGAGCCGGGACATTGACCCGAGGCTGGAATTAGAGCTTGGGTGGGGGGCACCGGGCTCCGGGAGGCACTGGACTCTACTTAGAAATAGCTCTGGTGGCAGAAATGGCAGCCAGAGGTTACTCCAGACACAGGAGGCAGGAGGCCTCCTGTGGAGGGACTTGGGCCCCTGGCTGACCTGCTGTCCCCTTCCCCTGCGCCTCAGAACGAGCACCTTTCTCTCCAGTCCTCGGGTTCGTTGCCTGTACACGGAGGACAAAGCCTCACCTATTGCTGTGAAGAGGCTGTCATGGCTTCTAGGGTGCCTGGCACGAAACCCACGCCTAATAGGAGGGGTCCTCCCCTGTCCCCTGGGGTGTCCCTGGACATTCAAGGCTAACCCTGAGGCGACTTTGCCAAACAGACGGCCGCAGGCCCAGGCCCGCCCAGTGCCAGGGGACGGGGACCTGGATGCTCCCAACTGCTCAGGCCACAGGGGGTACTTAGCCAGGGACCCTGGAATGTAGAGGTCCCTCCCTCCCCGTATCCGCCCAGCCAAGGGGACAGCCAGGGACGGAGCCTCCTGAAATAACCAGGTCTGGTTAGTGAGGCTAATTTTAAAAGCCACTCTGGCTGCTCCATAGGCCCTTCTGGGAAGCCATGAATGTCCCCATGTTGCCCCTGGGAAGCAGGATGAGGGGAGAGCGGCAGGGGCTGGGGATGGACCCCCGCCCCCGACCGTCGTGCAGGAGCCCTCGAGCTGCCTCCCAGGGCCTGCCCGTCCAGGACCCAGAGTCTCAGTTCCCATGTTGGGGCCCGGGGGGCCAGCCTCTGTCCCGATCCACTCAGGGCAAGCCCCGGTGGGCTCTCAGGACCCTCCAGCACCCGCGCCGGTCTCCCTACAGCAGTGCTGGGCTGGGGGACTAAGCTCTCTGGCTCCAGCTTGGCTCCGTCCCACTGTCTCCACTGCTCACACTCTATGTTCCTTTACCTCGGGATCTCAGGATCTCTGCCTCTCCCTGTCTCTGACACTTGAGGTCCCTCTTTGCAGTGGTGGCTCTGTCCCCCTCTCCCTGGGCCCATCATGAAGGAGGTCAGACAGTATTCCTGACGGTCCATAGGTCCTGCGCGTACCAGGTGGGAGTGGGTGTCCCCCTGGGAGCTGAGGGCCCCGTGGGGGAGGACGGCGGTCCTGGGGGCGGATAGGAGCTATAACTGGGCAGGCAGGGGGCCGTGTCCAGGCACGACATGGGCCATCTGGACAGGCCAGGCGCCAGCAGAAGGAACGAGCTCCAGGGGTAGGATCGCCGGATTTAGCAAGTAGAAACACAGAGCCCAGTTAAACTCGAATTTCAGATAAACAAGAAATAATTTTTAGTTTAAGTATACCTTATGCAATATTTGGGACAGACTTATACTAAAAAATCATTCCTTGTTTATTTGAAGTTCAAGTTTAACTGGTCATCCTATATTTTATCTGGCAACCCTATCCTGGGAGGGCCTTGGAGTGAGCAGAGAGGTTTCTCAGGAATGACAGGTTTTATAGGCAGACCGTGGGAGCCCCAGCCTGGTGGGGACAGCCCCACCATATCCCAGTCTCGCGGCGCGGGCACACCTCCTGCCAGAGAGATTTTAGTTTTCTGGGGATGGGGACAGTCCTTGGGAGGCCGTGACCCTGACATCGGTTACCCCCTCAGCAGAACCAAAGACATCAGAAGGGAGGGACTGCGTTGTTCCCTGCCGAGCCCAGTGCCTAACCCAGGGCCTGGCACATAGTAGGGGCTTCATAAACATTTGCCGAATCAATGAAGAACCCTCCCAACTCACCCCCATGGGGACGGGGGTGCTTGGCCAGCAGGGGGCTCCAGCAGCCTACCTCCCAAGCTCCATGAGGCTAACTGGGGAGTGCAGTGCGTCAGCCCTGGGGGCTTCCAAAGTGAGCTGCAGAAAGAGAGTGAAGAGGCCGACCGAGAGAGGAGGCCAGTTTTCCCCCATCGCAGCCCTGCCCCAGACCCCAGTCTCAACTGGGAGTTCGCCCTGGGCAAGAGTGCGGTGGGGGGTGGGGGCGAGGGCAGGGTGACCTTTGGGTTCTGGCTGCTTGGGACTCAGGTGGAGGGGCGGGCCACGGAGGTGGTGTCGTGAGGGCTCATTTGCAGGGAAGGGGACAGCCAGGGGGATTCCTGGGTCCCAGAGAGTTGGGAGTTCTTGTTTCTGGAGAGCTGAAGCAGGCCTCTTCCTGTGGACTGTCAATCTCAGGGGTCTCCCTGGAGGGGGTGACAATGCCCTCCCACACCTCCCCAAGAACAGAGTCCCTTAAGTAGCCTTTTCATTGACTCATTCATTCATTCATTCACTTGCCGACTCACCCACTATCGCCATCTGCTGAGAGGAACTCACTTCGGGTCTTGTGCTGAAGGACCGTACCAACTTGTTTCTGGGCTCAATAGAAGCACACCTGTCCCACGGCCTGCACTTGCCACCGGCTCCCTGTGGACCTTGGAAAAGAGACCGAGGACCTGGGTTTGGCCATCCCTGTGGTGGGGATGACGCCCGTAGCCCCCCCCCCCCCGGGGTAACTAAAGACAGGAGATGATGCCTGCCCACAGTAGGGGGAGTCCCGATCACTGTAATTATCATCAGTATCATTTCCAGGTCCCTCTGGGCTGGCAGGGAGCCGTCAGTGGCCCCGAGGCCCTGGCTTCACGGCCAGTGTCACACTGAGGCCCCACTTCCTCTCGGGGGTTTCAGCCGCCTCAGCCACCGTCCCTCCTTTTCAAGGAATCTTATCTCTTTCAAGGCGTCTCTGGCTTCTAGATGCAGCAATGAATCCTTCAGAGAAGAGCAAGAGATGGGGACGGAGCTTGGAGCGGCCATAGGAAGGCGGGGCTTGGGCCTGGCCCCCTCTACCCTGCAGCGTGAGCTGGAGCTTGTCCCTTCCTGCCCTGGGCCTCGGTTTCTCCGGTTGCACAGCGAGGGTATGGGGCTGGACATCCTCCACGGCCTGGACGGGGCCTTTCTGTGTGTCATCGTGTTAGTAACGGTTTAGCTCCGAGCCTATAATCACATCTGCCCTGGGAAGAACTAACACAGCGTTTCTTTAAATTGGGCTCTAATTGCGGCTTTTAGTGGAGTCAGATGCTCCCCTCCCCCAGCTGCTCTGAATCAGGGAGGTTGTCCCGGCCTGCCCTGCCGGGCCCAGGAATCCCCTGGGATTGCTCTAGCTGTCACGGAGTCAGGGACCGATGTCTCTCAAGGACCTACTGCGTGTCATGCCCTGACGACTCCGGGTCGTCTCACTACAGCTGTGGGCGGCAGGGGCCACTGAAACCACTTCTCAAAGAGGTGACTGAGGCCCAGAGGAGTGTAGTCACTTACCCAAGGCTGCTCAGCTAGGATGTGGCAGAGGCCGGATTTGAACCCAGATCCGTTGGATTCTGTTTGTTCTCAGCCTGGAGCTGAGGACAGGGACCCTACCCCAGCTCAGTCAAGCCTCCCTCTTGGGGGGCTCTGTGGGGGCAGCCGGCCATCGCCAGAGGCCCTGGTCACAGCCTTCCCTGTCCACATGTGACCACAGCCTTTCTGCATCTCTCCTACTGGTTGGGACTGGAGAACAGGGTGTTGGTGGACGTGGCCAGAGGCAGCCCCCCCCCCCCCTCGGGTGGGGCAGGGGCCTGCGGTTTCCCTGTTTGTTCTGGAGATCCCAGCCGCTTCCCTGAGGAGACAGCTAGCGGTTCCCAGGCCACAGCCTCTCGGGTGGAGCCAGACCGCGGCTGGCCAGCCTGGGAGCACTGCCCACCAGCCCCACTAGGCTCTGCCAGGCCCTGGCGCTGGGTGGTCTGGGCAGGGGCCAGGAGGGGCCTCAATCTGAGCAGCGGGACAGGAGCCAAGATTGGAGTCAGGCTTGAGGCTGCCCTGCTGGGGACTTGGAGGGGTCCCGAAGGCTGGGAATGGCTGGGCGAGGGGTAGAGAGGCAGGCAGGGGGCAAACATTGCCTGTGGGGAAGCCGGGAGGGAAGGCTCCAGGCCCCAGGTCCGTCTGAGGGCCCCAAGAGGAACGTTCATCCCCTTCAGGGTTGTCTCTGTCCAGTGGTTTCCACTCAATCGCTGAGTTGGTTGAGACAGGAGCCTACCTCAGAGGCCGGTGGAGAAGACAGGGTGGCAGACAGAAGACCTAGATCCCAGCTCTGCCCTCCTCTGGGCCTCAGTTTCTCCAGCTGTACAATGGGGAGAGGACAGGACCCCAGGTTTGACAAAAGCTCCTCTGGCTGGGTAGGCAGTAGTTGGGGGGTGGGTAGCCCAGACCGGAAGGATCTCAGTTGTTCCTGGATTCATTTGCAGAAGCTTCTGGCACCACCTCCCTTCCCCCGACCGCCCCCCCACCCCGGCTTGGAGGAGACCCAGAGGTGAACACCTGAAGGGCTCCTGTGGATTTTGGAGTCTGATGGACCCCAGCTCAAATCCTGCCCACTGGCCGGCTGTGATCTTGGGCCCATGACGTCTCTGTGTCCTGCGGCTTTAAATACCGTCGTGACCCTCTTCCTTCTGTCTCCTGAGCTTCTTCCCTGAACTCCAGGTTCATCCTTCCCAACTACCCATGGGCATGTCCACCCCCAAGTCCAACGGGTACGTCTCTAAGCCAACGTGATCCAAACCACTTCTCTGTTTCCATCCCCGTATCCATAAATCGTCTCCTCCCAGGCACCCCGGCCAGAAGCTCAGGGGGTATCCCTGGTTCCGCTATTTCCTCTGCTCCCCACATTCCGTCCCTCAGCAAGCCCTGCTGGCTTTAACTCCCAAACTTGTCGGGGATCCAGCTGCTTCCCGCCACCGCCACACTTAGCCGGTCCAAGCCACCACCACCTCCACCCCCGGCAACACCAAGGCCCCCAGACTGCCTCCAGCGTCTACTCCCAGTGTTCCCGGGCCTTCCTCTGCACAGCGGCCGGCGATCTTTCCAGAGCGTAAACTGGACCGTGTCTCCCTCTGTGTCTAAGTCATTTTACTGTGTGACTGCAACTTGGTGTCTGACCTTTTCTGGGCTGCCTTCCTCCCCGGCCTCTGGCCCTGAGCTTGGTCTGGGGGACTGTGGAAAGAGGCTGGTGCCCCGGGAGATCCCTCAGGAGCAGAAGGCAGACAAAGGGCACAGGAAGCACCCACACTTGCCATGGGAGTGGATGTCAGGACCATATCTGCTTGTGCCTGGGGAGCCGGCAGCCGCCGCTCAGGCCTCGGCCCAGGCTGTGGGAGGCAGAGGGGTGAACGGTCACGTCTCACGCTCCTCCAGATCCTGCCTCAGGACCCTCTTCCGCTCTGCCCTGGCCAATGGTCCCCAGGGCACAACCGTCCCCAGGGCACAGCCTCTCGGCCGCCATTGATTCCCAACCAGGTGACCTGAGTGGGCAGGAGCCTAATCACAAGGCCCTCGGCCAGGACGTGCAAGCCCAGGCTGCCCTCCGAGGCCCTGCAGCCAGCCGCCCCGGCGTGGGCAGGTGGGGGCAGGGGCTCTGCTGGCGGCCTATGGGCATTCCCCACCAGGACAAGGGCGTGGGATCTCTGCCCATGATGTCCCACCCCCGCCACCTTTGCAGTGACACTCCGGACCCCTCCTGGCTGCTCCTCGTTGTGCCTGAAGGAGGTCTCGGCACAATTCCATCCCGCACTCGGGCGCCACGGCGCTTAGCTGCACGTCCTCCATCCCTTGTCGGTGGTGTGACTTCGCAGGAAGTCACCAATTCCTCTCTGCTTCCATGTCCTCATCTGTAAACTGGGGACCGAAGCAGTCCTGCCTTCTGAGGGTGATGGGGAGGCT
Organism: Paguma larvata; assembly: GCA_030068075.1. Classification (NCBI taxonomy): domain Eukaryota; kingdom Metazoa; phylum Chordata; class Mammalia; order Carnivora; family Viverridae; genus Paguma; species Paguma larvata. The sequence goes on along the minus strand of CM057833.1, from coordinate 15,472,759 downwards.
AAATAGGCTAGGTGCGCCGTGAGGCGCCAGGAACCGTGCCTGGCACTCTGGGGACGCCATAGGAACGTCCGCCAGTACGCCCCCAGCTTGGGTTCCCACTGCCTCCATGATCGTAGGCCTCCGTTCCAGCAGGTGGGAGGGACAGGTGGCCCTGGCTGGTGGTGGACCCCAACCCGCCTGCCCCCTGCGTGGCTGGTGGGGCACACGTGTCCACCCCATACCGAGGCCGGTGCAGATACGGAGGAGACAATAGGGGGCCTGGAGCCATGATCATGGCAGCAACACAAGGAGGCCCCAGGGAGCCACCCAGAAACTCGAGAGGCCAAATCCTCTTCTGAGGACTTGATCTCCCCAGCCCACCCTCCCCACCCCCAGATCGGCTGGTGCTAGATCTTGGTGGGAGGTCTTGGGTTAGCCACCAAGGCTAATTATAAACTCTGCTGGTTTGGGGCTCTCGCTACCCCATCGAAGGGCTTCTGCGGCTGATGGGGCCTGGCTTGTTTTCCTTGGAGGGATTAGCACCCAGAGGCCAGGGAGGGGACGTGGGCTGGGAGCCAGGCGCACCTAGGTTCAACTTGTAGCTGTCACTTACAAGCCATGGGCCCTGAGCAGGTCACTGTGCTCTGCCTGGCCTCACCTTTCTCATCTGCAGAATGGGGATGATACTGCCCACCTCACAGGATGGTGGGGGGAGTGTACGTGACAGATGTGCCCTCGGGGTGGCAACTCCACTGCCAGGTCTTGGGCACTGAGATGGGCGTGTGGTGCAGAGTCGGCATGTCACCCCTTCTGGCCCTCAACATCAGAGCAGTCAGTGTGCTGACGACCTGTTCACTCACGTGCTGCTCCCGCTGCCTTCTGGATGCATAGGAGCTGGGACTCTCAGGCGCATGTTTGGGGTTCGTTCCCCCTCCCCGTCTCCATGGCCCCAGCTTCTCCTGCCTAGTCCACTGTGGCAGTTTCCTTTCAAAAATGATGCTCGCTCCCCGGCTCCAGAACCTTCCATGGCTCCCCAGGGTCTTCATCTTTCACCTGCAGCTTCTTGGAATGGCATTCGAGACCTGCCTGCCCATCTGTCCCTGAAAGGTCTCCTCTGGAATCCTCTCTGCACCCTCACGTTCTGCCTCAATGCTCTTCCTAAGAGGTCCCGGACCTAAGGGGCAAGGGCGGCCCTAAAGCACTTCCTGCTCCAAAAGACTAGGAAGTAGAAGATGAACAGACCAATCAGGTTCCACCCCACACCAGACCAGCTTGGACCAATCCTTAGAGCACCCTATCCCCCAAATAGAGACACCTGTTTCCCCGCCTTGGAAGCTAGAGACACCTGTTTCAGGCTTGGAATTCGCGCCTAAACGTGCTTAAAAGGAACCTGCGCGCTCCTCTCGTGGTCCCCGTTTTCCGGAGCGGTTGACCCCAGCATGCTGGAATCTCCATAAACGCTCTTGCCTTTGCATACGTGTCTCGTGGTCTTTGGGGGACGATCGAGGACCCCAACACTGGCCTGTCAAGCCGCAGCCCGCTTGCTGTCCTCTCCGCCTCAGGGCCCGCCCACCGTGCCCCCTGCTGGTGAGGTGCTCCCTCGCGGGCCCCCACAGCTCCTCGCTCCGCCTCTGCACTGGGATTGCTTCTGGCAATCTCCGCAGCGAGAGGAGACGAGAGCTTTCGGAGGGCGGAGCCACGGCTGCTCACAGGCGCGGTGCGAGTCCTGCAGGGGTCCCGAGCTCCGCCCCCGCCAGGACCGGAGGGGTAACGTCTGCCCAAAGGGGCTTCACGTGGAATGGTGGCGAACAGGAGAGCCACACGCGGGCGGGGCAGCCGTGTCTCGGCTCAGATGGGCCGCCGCCCCGCAGAAATGTGCGGCGGTGCCAGCTAGACCTTTCGATTTTTCGAAAAAGCCAGAAGTCCAAACCTCACGTGATGTGAAACCTCCCGATGTTCTAAAACACCGCGAGGGCGCCCGGCGAGGTCCGGGGAGCCGGGGAGCAGAAGCTCCGAGCGTCCATGATGCTGGGGTGGAAAGCCTGCTCGAAGCTGGAGACCTCATCGGCCTGTTTGGCATCGAGGTGGGGTCACGTGACCGGTTCTTACCAACGGACCGTGAGCGGAGGTGATGTGTGTCACCTCCAGGAGGAGGTGGTTAAAAAGAGGGCCCCCTCCTCCCCACCCCATGGAGGTGCTGCTCGCACAGAACCTCAGCAGCTCTGGCGAGATGGGCCATCTGGGACTCGGGGGAGGCAGAGCCACAAGGTGGAAAGAGCCTGGGTCCCAGCTGCCCGACTGGAGGCACCACCAGATGTTTGAGAGAGAAATAAACTCTTACTGCGTTAAGTTCTGGATTTATCTGGATGAACAGAAGTGGATTTGCCATCCTTTCTTTGTTCTGGAAACCCTTGTGCTGTGGGGACGATTATCATTCAGGTGTAAGGCTGGAATGGCAGCAAAGTGAAAGGACTCGCCCCAATGCATAGAAACGACAGCAGGAGGGAGCAGAGGCCTGCACCCCATCTCCCGAGTCACAGCCCGTGCTTTCCTCTTCCGTGTATCCCAAAGTGGAACAGACACTGTTGGTGCCCAGTTCCTATCCTCTGAGCCTTTAAGGATCCGGCCCGTGCCTGGGGGCTTTCTCTCTGCCCTTCGAGGCCAGGCTGTTATCTTCCTGGGAGCAGCCTTGGCCAATCAAGGGTGAGAGGTAGTGAGGAAGTGCCACAGCTCCCTCACCGGCCAGCAGGAGGAAGGAGGTGCATCTTCTGCTGGGCTTCTGGTGGCCCCCGGGTTGGTGGGGGCGGGGAGGGGGTACTCAAGCCCCGGCCGCCCCTGATGGCAAGCTGCTGCGAAAACTTACCTTTTATCAGCTTCCCTCCTTTTCCTGTCCCAGATCCCCACTCTCCGCCTGCTGCCTTCTGGGTTCCTCTTACAAACCACTGGTGCACCAATCCTTTGCTCAGGCTCTGCCTTTGGAAAACCCAACCCGAGACACAGAGTATCCCAGAGACACGTAAGCTGATCTCAGGTAGTACTGGTGAACTCGACTGCTCCCGCGTGAATTTAAACAATCACTCAGGAAGTAATAGTAGAGAAAACATAACAATTGTGAAGGTAGAAGGTGTCTTTTTGCCCTGGCAAGAATGTAGGCATGCCGTTTTAATTTTTTTTTTGACGTTTATGTATTTATTTTGAGAGAGAAAGAGGGAGGTAGAGAATCCCGAGCAGGCTCCACACTCAGCACAGAGCCTGACGTGGGGCTTGAACCCACGAACTGAGAGATCATGACCTGAGCTGAAAGAGTCAGATGCTTGGGGTGCCTGGGTGGCTCTGTCGGTTAAGCATCCAACTTCAGCTTGAATCATGATCTCGTAGTTCATGAGTCTGAGCCCCGCGTCGGGCTCTGTGCTGACGGCTCGGAGCCTGGAGCCTGCTTGGGATTCTGTGTCTCCCTTTCTCTCTGCCCCTCCCCTACTTGCGCTCCGTTCCTATCCCAAAAATAAATAAACATTAAAAAAAAAAAAAGTCACACGCTTAACTGAGCCATCCAAGCACCCCACAGTTGTTGTTTTTTTAAGTTTTTCTTTTTAAGTTTATTTATTTTGAGAGAGAGTGCAAGCGGAGTAGGGATAGAGAGAGAGAAGAGAGAGGATCCCAAACAGACTCCACACTGTCAGCGCAGAGCCCAATGTGGGGCTTGAACCCCTAGACTGTGAGATCGTGACCTGAGCTGAAATCAAGAGTCTGATGCTTAACTGACTTGAGTTGCTCAGGCGCCCCCAAGCGCCCCGTAGTTTGAATTTTCTCTCCCAGCATCGGCGTGGCTGGACTCCCCTTCCTGCCAGGGCTGCCAGAAAGTTCAGAGAGAAATCGGCCCGGCTGCATTTTGTCCCCTGAAGAATGGCGCACTCGTGACGTGGTTTCTCCGTCTTTCTGAGTTCACATCCGACTAGTGTGTGTTGAGTCACTAGTATTGGCCGCGTTAGAACGTTGTTGTCAGGAGGCTGGAAGTGTATTATAAACAAAGGATGTCATTAAGTAAAGGGGCTTTGGAGTCGGATGCACATGGATTTGAATCCCAGCTCCATGACCTGGGGGACCTTGAGCAATCACAGCACGTCCTGCACCCCCGGTTTCCTTAATCTATGAGTGTGGATGACCGGGGCCTACTTCCTAGTGAGGACTGAACGAACTGAGCCCATATAAAGCACCGAGCGTGGGGCTTGTCGGATGGTAAGTGCTCAATGTTAATTGTTACGATTATTACCATTATAGGGACTATCATCCCAACGAGGCAAGGAGCAGACTTGGGGAACCCCGTATACCCCAATATCAGGTACCATCCTGAGTCCGGTACTCAGGCCGGATCAGCAGGAACAAAAAAATCACCATTGCCAAGCTGGGCTGACGCTCTGTGCTGTCAAGGAGCGCGTCTGTGCTGTTGGCCACAAAATTTCTAAGAGCTGGTCTGGCGCCTAGCACCTACTCAACACGGCTAACCCTTGAACATAAGGGTTGGGGGTGCCAACCTCCTGCACGGTAAAAATTCCATGCATAATTTTTGACTCCCCCCCAGATTTAACAAATAGCCTCTTGACCGGAAGCCTTCCTGATAACATAAAACAGTCAATTAACTGTTAACACATTTATATTTATGTTAACATAAATATGTTCACAATTGACATATTTTTGATACTATATGCACTATATACTGTATTCTTACAATAAAGTGAGCTAGAGAAAAGGAAATGTTATTAGAAAATATATAAGGAGGGGCACCTGGGTGGCTCAATCAGTTGAGCATCAGCTCAGGGCATGATCTCACGGTTTGTGGGGTCAAGCCCTGCATTAGGCTCTGCGCTGACAGCGTGGAGCTGACTTGGGATTCTCTGTCTCTCTCTCTCTCTCTGTCTCTCTCAAATAAATAAACTTAAAAAAAAAAAAGTATCATCTTTATAAAAGCAACCCAGACTGGACTGTGTCCCATTTTATAGCTAAGGCAACCGAGACACAGAGACACAAAGCAGTTTGCCCAAAGTCACGCGGGTAACGAGTGATGAGGCCCCCAGGCCAGCAGGACGCCCCTTCCTCCCCTCCTGACTCCACCTGTGCTCCTGGGCCCGGGGTCCAGTTCTTCCCAGAGAAACCAGCTTGTTTCATTCTCTTCCTCACTGACTACAAAGACTCAGTCTTGTCCTCAGAAATATTTGGAAAGTTTTATTTAAATGTTTTGTGTTCCCTTTTAACCAACACCAAGAAGAGAAAAAAAAATTTTTTTTGCTGTTCCAAACAGGAGTGTCACTTCAGAGAGGAGTGGGCATGCGTGTTAACAGCTGGGAAGCGTCTGCCCATCCAGGCTGCTCTTCCCAGCCCCGGGCCACCCTGGGGTTGGATGGTTGGAAGTCTGCGTTCACTTCCCGGGAGCCCCCTGCGGTCTTGGAATGAGTGAGCAAACCCCCATCCTTCGGGGAAGGTCTCTGTCTCCCCTGCGGGTAGGGACATGAGCGCGATGGGACCTGGTGGTTCCAAGAGGGGAGGGGAGTGGGGAGGTCAGATCCGGAATGTTCCATGGAAGCTTTAGGCCCTGCGGGCCTGGAGAAACATGTTTGCTAGAAAAATAAGATACTTTGAGAATTTCGGCAGTCTGTGTTCTCCGCCTGCCCAAGAGAAACCTACTCTGTCGGCCAAGGGGCAGCAGGGACGGAGCAGAGGCCGGAGGCCAGGAACGGGTCTGGTGCCAACAGAGGGTTCCAGAGGGGAGCGAAGCGGGCAGCAGACTTTGGTTTCCTGGGTGCTCTTTCTGGGAGCTGCCGAGGCTGTGGTGGCCCCTGAGGTGCGGGCTCCCGGGCGGTGGGCCGCGCTGAGATGGGGAGGCTGGCCGTCTGTCAGAGGCTAGTGGGTGCCTGGGCCACGAGCCCTCAGAACAGGACGCCCAAAGAGGGCAGCGCCAGCAGGAGCAAGAGGGGACCCGGAGAGGGGCTGCCCGCCGCGCTGGCCGAGGCACAGTGATCGAGGTTGGCACCGATGCAGGCCGCGTAAGCCATCACGTGGGGGATGTAGTTCTGCTCGTGGACGCCGTGCAGCAGGTGTGCCATGGGGCCCTTGGCGAAGACCGCTACGTCCTCCCCGCCGTGGGTCTCGTAGCGCAGGGGCACAGCAGACTGCGCCTGGTAGTTGTTGTGAGCTGTGGGCCAGAAGAAACACTCGCTGAGAGCCTGCCAGGGGACTGACTGGCACTCTGCGGCCACTTCTCCCTGCCCTTCTGGGCTGGTTCAGATGCCCTCGTTCTATAGAGGAGGAAGCCGAGGCTCGGCGTGGAGGAGTCATTTTGGGCAAGGCCACAGGATTCAGGCCTGAGTCCGTTCTGACACAGAAGCCCGTACCCTCAACCCCCAGAAGAGAAAAATCAACCTCAGCTGGGAACAGTCAACCCAGGAGAGCCTCTTACCCTTGGCTGCACACTTAGACCCCCAAGGGCTCCCGGGGCCATTGTGAACAAATGAACATTCAACCCGAGTATGGAACCAGATGAACACACTGAGAAGGCTCAGATTTTGGAATATTATATAGCCAGTAAAAACGACACTGTACCACAGCGGGCACTTGCATGCGCACCATGCCCAGCTCTTGAAACCCAGCTAGTTAGTCCTTCAGATGACCTTGGGAGCTAGAATTCTTTTATGGAGGAGAGGGAAGCTGGGGGAGCCAACGTGGCATGTCCAAGGGCACAGAGCTGCTCAACTGTACAAGGGGGTTTGAACTGGGATTGTTCTGACTCAAGTCCTGGCTCTCAGGAGACCCCTGACCTTGGGGTCTCCTACAGAGAGCCCACAGGGTTCCCAGGCCCATCTCCGAGGGGCCCCGTGTCGCCTCCCAGCCCTGGACTTTGGCCATCTCACCGTAGTCCACCATGGAGACGTTCTCGCGCTCACCGCCTACCACCTTGTAGCCAGGCCCGTTGCCGTACAGGATGGACGTGAAGGGCTTCTTATCTGTGTCACTCACCATGGGGGCCAGACCTGCACGGGAAGCCATGGGCCCGGGAGTCATGTTGGAGTCCCCGGCCCCAGCCTGGCAACCTTCTATGAAGGCCACTTTCGAAACCTGACTGATTTCCAACCAACCACCCCTCAGTTTTCACTGTGCCCACATGCCCCTCATCTGTAGGTCCACCTGTCCATCTATCCATCCACCCACCCCTCACCAGTCCATCCATCCATCCATCCATCCTCTCTCTCGTTCTTCTATCCACCCATCATGCAGGCCGCCGCCCATCCACCTGCCCATGAAATTCACCCCGTATCCCCTGCCCATCAGTAACTTCTCTGTCCTACCCAATTCTCATGGATCCCACATGGGCCGGGCCCCGAGCTTGCTGGCTCTCCCCCGCTGCTCCTGCTCCCAGATGGGCAGCCCCCGGGTGTGCCCAGCGCCCACCCCAACAGAGGCCCACCTACCAAAGATAGAGTTGCCGCGGGGGGTATACCCGCCGAAGGTGAAGACGTGGGAGTGGTCTGCAGTGACGACGGTCAGTGTGTCTTCCAGGGACGTCATGGCGCCCGCTAGCCCGATCGCCCGGTCCATCTCCACCGCCTCATGCAGCGCCTGCTTGGCCTTGCCTTCGTGATGCCCGTGGTCAATCCTGCCCCCTTGAGACACGGAGGCAGAGGGCTTGGGGGAGGGGGAGGGGAGCCCGGCGCCCCCAGGCCCTGCGACGCTCCCGCCGGGTTAACCTCTCTCTTTGATGGGGAACTTCCATCTGCCAAGTACCACGCCGGGCATTTTATGCAGCATTCAACCTTTACCCTCAGAGAAGGTAGGTTGTAGACCAAGGGCTCACGCACGGAGAGAGCAAAGCCAGATCAACCCGACCGAAAAGTCTGTGCTCCGTCTGCGACCCCACGGGGCTCTCAGTGCAGCATCTCCAGCTGCTTGGAGGCGTCTGAGACCTCAGACAGAGAAGGGAACCGGCATGCCTGAGGTCCTACTGGGTGGTTCCCCGTAACAACAATCCTGGGCAGAAATGGGTGCCATCAGCCCCATTTACAGATGGAGCAACTGAGGCCTAGGGGGGACAGAAGCGACATGACCCAGGCGGGATGAGTGGGAGTTGAATTCAGGCAGGACTCTCATTCTCAGTGCTCACAGCAAGCCTGCACAAAGGCCTCTGAAACCTGAAGCCTGTGGCACCTCTCCTATACGAGCACACGCCGCCTGGCTCTGAGCCGGGCTTCAAGGTCACGGCTCAGGGCTCCATGACCCAAGAGACACGAGTCCTTCCTCGTCTCTAACAGGAGGATGCCTGAGCAGACACTCCCAACTCTGAGGGTCCTGAGCCGGGGCGCCTGGCTGCCCTCCCTCCCCACTGGCCTGAGCCTCGCCACTCTGGCCTGGCAGGCTGGCAGGGCGGGTCGTCCCTTTGTTGTGGCTCTGGGAGCAGTCACAAAGAGAAACGCTCCCAGGGGGGCCCTGCGCTCACCACCATTGGTTCCTGGCTGGGGCCTTGGCGTCAGAGGCCTGTTCGGGCCAGGCTGAGACCTGCCATGCTTGAGTGGGAACCCTGGGGTTTGGCGAGAAAGCAGCCAAGCCGGCTTGGCGGCCGCTGGCCTCTGGAAGGCAGAGGGGCCTGAGTGTGTGTGTGTGTGTGTGTGTGTGTGTGTGTGTGTTATGTGTGGTGAGAGTCCATTTACAAATGCGTGTGTGTGTGTGTGTGTGTGTGTGTGTGTGTGTGTACCTACCTATGGAGTTCAGTGAGGCAACATCAGGGACCACAGAAGACAATGGCTATCAGAACTTTGGAAGATTCTGGAAACTTTATCACTTCCTCAGACTTCCTATTGTTACTGACTTAGCTATTGTGTAATCATAATAATGGTAATAATAGAAACACGGAAGATTTATTCTCTGCTGGGCCCTGTTCCAAGTACTTTATGTCTCTGAACACGATGGGTGCTGATGATGCTGATAACCCTTCTAAGACTACTTTTGGCCTCATTTTGTAGAAATGTACAGGCAGAGGCCAGCAGCAGCAAGCGGCAAAGAACCGAGCCCGACTCCAACGCCTCCCAAGAGCGCTGGGGAGACCCTGTGAACGTTGGCACACAGCACTGCCAATCCCCATTCTGGCTCTTCCACTCTGGGGGGGCCACGACATCCCAGGGCCTGCCCTGGGCCTCCTTTCAGGCACAGGACTTGTGACTCAGGCCCCACGCATGCCTAGTAACAGCAGAGAGCTGGCGTGCAGCTGGGGCTCCCGCAGACTTATGGGCATCTGTGGACCTGTCGCTTGAGTCCGGCTGGGCAGCTGCTCAGATGGCACAGGCCCATCGGGGCCTGCTAATTTGTCTTTTGGGGGGGAGTGAGGCTCAGGGGCCTCAGGGAGGGACCCCCAAAAGGAAAGCCCCCGGGAAATCTTGCTGGACTAGCCAGCCTGATGGGCCGCCCTCCAGCCGGGAGGAGATTTGGCCGCGGGCTTCAACACCATCTGAACCCTATCTTCCCCCAAAGGAATCTCCGTCTCCGCACAAGTAGACAGCTGTCTTTGAGCGTCAGCCTCCCCCGTCCCCTGACCCCAGGGCTGCAACCTGGAAGCTCCCAGGCCGGGGGCCCTACCTTCCACCAGCAAGAAGAAGCCTTTGGGGTTCTTGCTCAAGATCTTGATGGCGATCTCCACCATCTCAGAGAGTGACGGGTCAGTCGTGCTGTTCCTGTTCAGCTCGTACTGCATGTCTATCGGCTCAAAGAGACCTGAGGAGGACACGGGACGGTGTGGACGGTGGGTTCTCACGACCCTGCAAGCAGGGCCCCCAAGGAGCCTGGGCTATCTCAGGGAACTGAGAGGGGGGGGGTTCCTGGGGGCCCAGATGTGCCCGGTGCTTTGAGGACACTGCCTCCTTTCACCTTCGCAGCCACACTATGGTGAGGGGTTCATCGAAGTCCATTTGACAGAGAAGGAGACTGAGGCACAGGTGCTCGTAGCTTGATATCTTCAGCTGCTAAGTGGGAGGTCTGGGACTTAAACCCATCAGCCCGGCCCCAAGCCTGAAGGGCTCCAGACATGGCACCGCGGCGCCCAGGCCGAGGGCATGGACTCCACGGGGCAGCTTGCGTGTGCACGTACATGTCATTTACAGCTCGGGCGTGGAGGGCATAGTGCCCTGCGTGGGGAACGGTAGAAGGTTTGGCTCACTGTCCTTTCTGTTCCCGGAGCTTGGTTTTCTCAGTTGTGAAATAAGACCGATCCATGCTTTGTCCACGTCACAAGATTCCACAGGTAGCGGGGTGATGTTTCTCGACCTGGATGTTCTTTTAGGATACCTTGCCTCTTCTGTGAGTGCGGGCATGGCCAAGCAAGAGCTCGAGTGAACGGAACGCTCGCCGTGTGCCATAGGCCCGTCCTATGCCCTTTGGAAGCATATAGGCACCGGCCTCCAAGATGGCACCCAATCAATGATCCCTGTCTTCTGAAATTCACGCCCTTGTGTGTCCCCTCCTACGCTCAGACTATCCTGTGTATCCAACAGAATACTGCAGAAATGATGGTATGTGACTTCCAGGCCAGGGTGTAAAATATTACAGCCTTAGCCTTGCAAACTCTTCTGAGGGAAGCCAGCTCCCACGTTGTAAGGACGCTTCAGCAACTCTATGGAGAGCTCCGTGTGGCGAGGAACCGGGGCTTCCTGACAACAGCCTGTGCCGACTTGCTAGCCATCAGAGTGAGCCATTCTGGAAGCCCAGCCCCAGTCAAGCCTTCGGATGACTGCAACCTCATGGGAGACCCAGTTAAGTTGCTCCCGAATTCCTGACCCCTAGAAACCGTGTGATGTAATAAATGTTAACTCTTATTTTAAACTGTTCAGTGGAGATCGTTTGTCATATGGTAACAAGTTATTTATTTAGAGAGGGAGAGAGAGAGTCAGCATGAGTGGAGGAGGGGCAGAGAGAGAGGGAGACACAGAATCCGAAGCAAGCTGTCAACACAGAGCCTGCCGTGGGGCTCGAATGCTGGAATGGCGAGATCATGACCTGAGCCAAAGTCGGACACTCAACCAACTGAGCCACTCAGACTCCCCAAAGAGTAACTTACACAAAGCACTGGCTCACATGTACGCATGGCGACCCTGAGCCAGGCCTTATCCTTAGCCTCATTTTACAGAACAGTCATTATTCCTACTTTACAGATGAGAAAACTGAGGCGCAGAAAGGAGAAACCGCTTGGTCAAGGTTGCAGAGCTTCTACGTGGTAAAGTGGGATTTGAACCCAGCACTTTGGCTGTAAGATCCAGGAGCGGGCCTGTGGTGCTACGGGAGAACACACATAACTCTTCACATCCTCTGTGTGTGCGTGTGTGTGTGTGTGCATGTGCGTGTGTTGTCTGGGGGGTCCTGCCAGGTGCCGAGCTTTGAGCCCATGACCTCCAATGATACACCCAGGACCTAGGGGTGTGCTTCTTGGAAAAAGGTTTGTAGGCAATTTTGCCGCCACTTCACTGGGCACGACAGCCAGGTGGGAAAGGGGACCCAGGTGTCAGCCTGGTGATACTCAGGGTGTCATTCCACCTTGCCAGGGCCCTGGCTCCCCACTCCCCGTAGGACAGCCCCCAGTCAAGACCAGCAGAGACAACCTGGCTGGCTTCTGCCCTGGCCACACAGCAGGGCTGGTTCCAGAACCCCCGCCCCAGCCAGGGTTTGGATTTACTTGGGCCCTGATGTTAATGGGCCGAGTGGCATGCCACAGGTCCCTTCCCCAACCCGAGTGTCACTTTCCCTTTGTGGTCAGTGGAACCATTCACTCTGCACAGCCAGCAGATTCCAGGCCCAATTCTATGAACCGGAACCCCTTCCTCACCTCTTCCAGGTCCCAGACCTGAGAGCAAAGGTCCCAAAGTAGAGGGAAGGCTGGGCCCTTGGCCCCTCAGGTGCTGCACTCACAGCCCCGGCCCCAGGGCACCCAGCCGGGTGTCCCCCACTCCATACCTTCCACTTACCCAAGAGGTAGTCCACGCTGTAGGGGTCAAGAGCCAGAAGTTCGGTGCGGTTCCACACATAGTGGGAGTGCTAGGAGGAAAGGCCAGTGTCAGCCACGTGGGAGCTGGGGGGTTCGGAGGCCTGACCCCAGCGGGTCTTGGGGACTGGGGCATGGATCTGTTTCCTTAAGTCATTCACTAACCCCTCCCTGCGGCCCTCCCCTCCCTGCCTTCAAGAAATGACATATAGGCAATTCTAATGCAAGGGAAGAGAATTCCAAGAGACCAGGGGCACTGTGGGCCCCGAGGCAGCATCAGGGAGGGCCTCCTGGTAGAGGAGCCATGTCCTAATGGGGCCCTGGAGGATAAGAAGCCATTATTAGCCTCGGGTCAGGAAGGATAGTTCAAGTAGCAGGGAGGGATCACGGAGCCAAGAAGAGGAAGGTACGGGTCACCAGGGGCCTTGAGCATCTGAGGGGTGTGGGCTGTTTATGTTCTAGAAGCTGTGGAGAGCTAAGGAGAAAGTGAAACCCTAGGTCTACCCTGGGGGCTCATCTGAGAGGCTGATAAAGGAAGTGTTGCTTCCCTAGGGCAGAGGCCACGGCAAGAGGCTGACCGGCAAGAGGCTGACCGACTAACTGGAAATGTCACCACTCAGCACCGGGGCTGGGGACTACAGTGCTGCCAGGAATCAGCTGTGCATCCTCAGGACGGCCCCTTGTCTTCTCTGGGCAATGGCTTTGGGATCGGTGGTTTTGGCGCCTCGGTAGCTGATGCGGAAGGAGGGCGGGAAGGCCGAGGAGGTGGGGTTCCCTACCCCTGCTTTGCTCAGCTGGTTACCTCATTCCACTCTCATGTCAGCCCTACAGGGAGATACTGTGATTCCCATTTTGCAGACGAGAATACTGAGACACAGATGACAGAGCCCCTCAGTGGTGAAGGGGGCTTCAGCATCCACTGTTAAGGCATGATTCGAGGTGTGTGTGGCCTGCCTGGGACCCCACAGGGACACCCTGTCCGTTGAGTGGTGTGGGTCCTCTCTCTCCCTCTTGGAGTCTAGACTGAGCTCCAGGATTAAGCACCTGCCCAGGCTAGAAGGATTAAACCTTAGCCCCATGTCCCACATAAAGAAACTGAGGCTGGGAGGGGCAGTGTCTCTCTGGCTTGGGCCAGGAAGGGGCGCCGGCCCGGCCAGAGCTGACTCAGAGGAATGGAAAAGGTTCAAAGCGGCTCAGTCCCACCCTTGTCTACCCTGTGGGGGCCATCCCCGGGCCCCTGCCCCCACCTCGCTCTTGGCCCAGCCTATCCCACAAGGCCTCCCTGGGGGCCAGTCCTGGAACCCTCAGAAACCCAACCCCAGAGTGACATCAAAGTGGCTCCCAGGCTGCTCCCCACTGTCTTCAGCCCTGACCACAGTCATTTCCAGACCCCAGCTTCCCCGGGCCCAGCGGCTGCCAGAGCCGCTCCAGGGAGCCAGCGCTCAAGCCTTTCCAGCGCTCGGGCCTCCCATCCCCAGCACGTGCCCTCGCCAGGGCCAAAGCCAACTCGACAGAGGGCTTCCACCTCCCACCATGGCTCGCACACCCTGCCGCCTCCTCTGCGTCCCCCTCAAGGCTTCTCAGCCCCTCCCTGTGGTCTGTCCCCTCTGGGTTCCCGTAGGTCCTGGGCTCCCAGCCATCCAAGCACACAGAGATCCACACTCCCTTGCCCATCTGATTCATCCCTTGGAATTCATGCCCAGAGAGGGGCCCCGCACACAGTAGGGGCTCAAGTGGCCTGAATGTCCATGCAGGGGACTCCATGGCCCCCCTCTTCACCGTCTAGCTCTCCCGGATGCCCTCCTCTGAAGGGAGGGATTAACTGAGCACCTATGATGTGCCATTCGTGTATCTGTTAGATCATCTGAGCCCGTCGAGGTAAGAATTATGGCCCCCACTTACAGAGATTCAGAGAGAGGTTCCCCAGAGCCCCGTCCCTGCAGCCAGCAGGCCCCCGAATGGGTTACCTTGTGTCTCGGTTTGAAGCTCTTCCAGATGTCAATGAGGTTCAGGCCGTCCAGCCTCGTGCCCCTGGCCTTCTCGTCCATCTCATACTCCACATCGGTTCTGTTCTTGGGGAACATGTACTTCCGGCCACCCCCCATGATCACCTAAAGGGGACAGCAAACATCAGTATCCCAGGGTTCCAAGCCACAAGAGCTGGGCTCCTGAGGTACCAGGAATAGGGTGGATGTTTCTCCAGCTTGGAAAGTCTTGGGTTTGGTCCACACTGCCTGCCCCGAGCCTCCACTTTGCCACGTGGGGAGACGAAATCACGAGTATATTGGGACCATGGTTTGGGGCTTCTGGGTGACATACTGGAGGTACTGGTAACTTCTCCTACCTGGCTTTTCAGAAACCTGACTTGGCTCCCACTTGTGTAAGATAGCATATCTACAGAGCACTCACCGCATGTTGGGCACTAAACATTCAGATACAGTATTTATTTATTTTTGAGAGAGTATTTATTTATTTGTGCGAGTGAGCGTGAACAGGAGAAGGGCAGAGAGAGACGGAGACACAGAATCCGAAGCAGGCTCCAGGCTCTGAGCTGCCAGCACAGAGCCTGACGCAGGGCTTGAACTCACGAACCGTGAGATCATGACCTGAGCCGAAGTCGGACACTTAACCGACTGAGCCACTCAGGCGCCCCTTCAGACACATTATGTTAATCCACTTCATACCAAGGCTGCAAGGGAACCTGTGTCTGCATTTTCTAACTAAAGAAATGGGAACAGAAATGTGCAATTTTTCCCCTAAGGCCACACAGTAAGGGGCACGACCGGGATTCGATCGTGAGGCTTCCCTGACCCCAGCACCAGGGCCCTGGTGCATCTGCAGAGAGGAGGACAGGGCCTCCGAGAGCCTCCTCTCCCCTGCGGGAGGCAGAATGCCACAGACGAGAGGCCTCTGCCAGGGAGGTCTCGGGACAGCCCAGCTGGAAGCCTGGGCAAACAGTGGCCAGTGCTCACGTCTGTGTAGTCCCCACCAGGCTAATTTTACTCAGCACGACCGGCGTGCGCGGGCGGACGGACGCGGGACTGTTTGTTTTCCTTGGGAGTCCATGTTTGAAGTCCTGACTATTTTTAAAATGGGGCCAAGAACATAACAGCCGCCGCCTGCGGTGACCGCCACACCGGTGTCCTCCTGTCACCGCGGGCGCCAGGCCAGGCCGCCGCCCCTCGGCACCTTGGGAGAGCAGAACCCAGCTATGGCTGGCCTCGGCTCCGCCGTCCCAGGCCTGGCATTTCCTACTACTGTTCTCTCCCTTCCGCCTCATTCCCTCCTCAGAACCGAGGGGTGCCGGCTCACGGGAGGTGGGGGGAGACGCCCATGGCCACCCTGGGTCATGGGGAGCTGGAAAAGGGAACAGGTTGGAAGTCCGACTTGGGTTTCACTCTGACTCTACTGCTTACTGACCAAGGGCCTGTCACTTAACCTCTCTGAATCTCAGTTTCCTTATCTGTAAAACAGAAGTAACGCCCACCCGCAGGATTGCTACAGAAGGAAAGGCAGAGGCACCCGGGGCCAGCCCAGGGGACAGCGTTCTCTCTACATGAGTACTTCCAGAGAGGCGCATTCCTCACTGCCAGCCAGGAGCTCTGGGGGTGGGGCAGGCTGCGAGGGGCAGGAGAGGGGACCCCGGGTCACCGGCCCCGGCTCCCCACCCCTGTTCCCACAGAACCTGACCCCTTGGCGTTTTCGGAGTGGAAAATGAAGCCCCCAATCTTCTTGCCTTGAGCCTCATCATTTCCAGCCCCAGCAGGGACTTCACACGCTCATTAAACTCCCAAATAACAGACTTGCTGTTTGGCTTTGGGGTTTGGGTTTGTGTCTTTCTTTCTTTCTTTCCTTTTTTTTTTTTTTTTTTTTTTTTTTAGCAAAAAGATATTTATTTTCAGGGCGGACACCAGGAGTTGTGTTTCATGTGCAGCCTGGGGGCTGGGGGGCTTTGGGGCAGTGGAGATGCAGGAGCAGACAGGAGAGGAAAGGGGGAGAGTAGAGGGGGGAGGGCAGTCTTCACCCTGGCCTGCCTCTTCGCTCATGCCCCAGCTCATCCCGCAGTGGCCCGAGGACCCCCGTCCAGCCTCAGCCCATGAAGGACCCTCCCCTAAGCTCCTGTCCCCCTCTCAGGCTGTTCCTGGCACATCTCCCCAAAGAGCAGCCCCGTAATTACAGCCTGCACTTGTACAACAAATGTTCTCACATCCATGACCTCATCTCGGCCTCCAGCGGCCCTGGGAGGGGGCAGGTGGGGCTCTCTATTCTCGTTGCACAGGTGGGGGAACTGGAGCTCGGGAGGGAGAAGCGACTTGCCCCGGGATGCGCGGCAGGTAGAGGCAAAATCAGGACAGAGGCTTTGCCTCAGATACACGCTCACTAGGAGGGATCAAGGGGACCGTTCGTCCTGAAATGCGGTGCTCGATTCTGCCGCCTGCACAAATGAAGTCATGGGTGGGGAGAAGGGCCTTGAAATTGGGGGGAGGCGTGGTGTGGGGGACAGAAGGCAGGTCAGCGAACCAGTGCAAACTGGCCGGTGTCTGGTGGTGGTAGAAACAGGTGAGGGGTAGGTGGGACCTGGGGGCTTTCTTTGAGCCTCGCTGAACCCCCATTTTAGGTTCAGGGAGCTAGAGTCCCCTCACCCCCTCACTGGCCCCCAGCAGTGGGTAACAAGAGCCTCAAACAGAAACCAGCTGGACGTACTCATGTCAGAACAGAGTAGGGACCCCTCCAGCACCAAGTGGCCAGTGTCTGGCTGCGTGTGTGCACCTGCTCAGCCTGCCGAAGCTGTGTTTCAGGGCAGGGGGGGTGGGGCTCGTGCATAAGGCTACCACTTCCTGAGCCCTCACTAGGGGTCAGGCCTTACTCAACTTTGAGGGATTATTTTATCTGGATCTCGCAATGGGCTTATGAGGTAGGCACGTTTCACAAACGGGTTGTAAAAGGAATGGCTACAGAGGTTAAGTCACTGACCCAAGGTCACACAGCTGGCAGGGATCTGAAGCCAGGGAGTTTAAAAATGAGAGCTTGTGCTAATCACTGCCCATGCCACCCTTTCTCTGGGCTCGCTGGGTGAATGCACGGGACACGGGCCTGTCAGTGCACGTGAGAACGTGCAGGGCAGGTACTCCCCTCAGACGGCCACTGTGTCACCCCTGCCTCCCCATGTGGGGGTTGGGGGGGGCTGGTGGTGCAGCGCCAGATCCCGATGTACAGAATAATCCCTGGGCGCCTGATTCTTGGGGTGTGGTGACAGCCACATCAGGGCTCATCCCTCAGCCGCACCGCCCCGACCGCAAATCCCCTAATGGGCTGGGAGCCTCCCAGGTGTGTGGGGAGCCAGGCCGAGCTGCTTTTCCTGAGCCAGCAGAGGCCCGAGGCCCACCGGAGGCCCCGCCTCACAAGCCCGCCCGGGCCCCACGGGGCTGCGAGCCCACTCACCTCGATGTCCCTGACATTGTACATGAGCTGGTAGGCAATGTCCTTGCAGCCCTGGCTCAGGGCCTCCGGCGGCATCTCGTTGTCTGAGTACCAGTCGCGGTCAGCAGAGTGGGCGTAGGCAGCACTGGGGGTGGCGTGGTTCACTCTCGTGGTGGTCACGATGCCCACAGATTTGCCTGGGGAGCGGGAGAGGACAGTTAGCTTCGTCTGGGGACGGGGGTGTCCCAGCAGCCTTCTCCCTCCCTCTCCTGACTAAAGATGGCCTCCCGTCAGTTCAGCTGACTGCCTGGGCCTCAGTCTCCCCACCAGTACTGAATAAAGGGGCTGGTAGTGGGAGCGGTGGCGTCCCGAATATCTGGGCAGCACAGCTGGGACGCTTGCCTCTGTGGCCCTCCCCTTCTTGAGGGCCCTTGAGCTGTGAGCACCTGGGCCGAATCCTCCCCTCTAATACACACACCCCGCGGAACCTCCTCCTGCAGGAAGGCCCCCAGGCCCCCTGCAAGAACACGGGGGCTCTGCTAGAGGCCCTCAGGTGGTATGGCTCTGTCACTTTCTCAGTCAACCTCACACTCTGACCCCAGAGTTCCTGGAACACAATCCAGGGCCTCCCCCAGTTTCACAGAGGAAGGGAGAGGTAGACACTGAACTCCCACGAGGCTACGTCCCTTCCCTTCCTCACACCAGGTGTATGAGGGGGCGATAATTTCAGGCCCATTTTATAGTCCGATAAATAGACTCAGGGAAATGAGCCGGGACGGGAACACACAGCCGAGAAGCCGCTAAGCCACTAGCCCACCCTGTTAGGGAAGGGTTCCCATGAGTATCTCGCAGACGCCCAGACACCAGAGCTGGAAGAGCCCTGGAGAGCATCTTGCCCTGCCCTCTCCCCATTATCCGGCGGGGCAGACTGAGGCCCATTCCCTGCCGCTACCCCCACTCACCAGCGTCCTTGGCCCAGCGCAGGATGGAGGTGACCTCGTTTCCCTGAGTTGTGTTGCACTGGGTTCGCTGGGTGGCTGCGCTCACCCCCACGGTGCCCTCGTTGGCTTTGACCCCACACAGGTAGGCGGTGGCGGTGCCTGCGCTGTCGGGGACCTGAGCGTTGGTGTTGTATGTCTGCAGGTGGGAAAGGGGGGTCAGGAGTCGGCCACACCTTGCCGGTGGCCTTCGTCTCACACCGTGGGAACCAGGGCATGATGGAGCCAGAGAGCCCTGCTACCTACGGAGGTTCCCCCAGAGCCACAGTGTCACCAAACTGCCTGCTTCCTGCCCCCGCTCCCCATGCCCTGGCAGCCAGGGCAGCAGGCAGGGGCGAATACAACCCTCCAACATGCAGAGGAGTGGGGGCTGGGTCACTCGGGCCTCCCTCTGGGTCAGGGGCTCTGGGAACCAGCATGGGGGAGGGGGAAGCAGGTAAGTTCCAGAAGGGGGGCAAAGCGGGGGGGCACAGGGGTGAGTTCTTGAAAAAGTGAGGTGGAGGAGGCCGGGGGAAAGAGAGGAAAAGGGAAGAGAAGCAGATCTAGAATGGGGAGGGTGGGGAAAAGCCCCCTCCCTCATTCAGAGGTCTCGCTGAGACCCTGAAACTATCTGCCTGTCTTCCTTCCCAGCAGCCTGAGAGCCACAGAAAACATTCCAGTCCCTGCCATTCCCCAGGCGGTGAGCCCTAGGCCTGACCCAGGGGCGCCAGACGACCTTCATCACAGAACACCACCAGCACCTCCAGCTACGACCCCGGCAGCGAGAGCCGGAGTCCGCAATCTAACTCACTTCCTGAGGCGCCGGGGACAGAATGAACACAACGGCTCCCGCACAGAAGCGAATAAACTGTGGGGTTCCGTCGACGGGAAGGACGAAAGCAGAGCAGCTCCTCGGTGGTGTTGGAAGTCAGTGGGAGTCAGGGGGGACAAGGGACCGGAGGAGAGCTGGGGGGGTTCTGGCTGCTGTCACGTTCAGTTTCTCAGCCCGGACGCCAGTCATACGACACACGCGGTTTGTACGCCGGCGCCCGCACACTTTCCTCCGTGCGCCTCAACAATCGATGTTTAAATCAATGACTAAACCCCCCAAAATAAAGTCTTGGGAAGCAGCTCTGATATCCCCACTCCACAGGGGGGACCACGGAGACCCCAGGAGGGCTGACCGCGTTGCCCGCAGGCTCGATGCCCCTGCCCTTCTGCGGTGCTGCGGGCTCCGGCCGGAGCTCACCTTGGAGAGCGCCACGAAGGGGAACTTGTCCATCTCCAGCCTGGTCTCCTCCCCGGGATTGTGGTGGAGCTGACCCTTGAGGATGCGGGCGGCCGTCACCGTGGAAACACCCATCCCTGCGGCAGGGGAAGGGGGTGCCTCAGTGTCTCAGGTCCCCCTGCCTCTCCCTCCCGGGCACCTGCAGTTCTGTAGTCTTGCCGGGGCTGGCTGGGCAGTGGGCACCGGAGCCCAGCTCTGGGAATGGGACCAAGAGACCCCCTTCTTCTTCCCTCCCCAGGCCCTCGGGGACCGTCTGGCAGAGCAGACTTCCTCATCCTGGACCCCCTCCTCTTAAACGTGCCTCCCAGGGGCCCAGCTTCTTCAACACAGCCCGGCTCCCCGGCCCTTCCCTAGGTGCCCCCACCGCCCTCTCCTCCGGGCCCCCAGACCTCACCATCTCCCAGGAACATGATGACATTCTTAGCCACGTTGGTGTTGAGCTTCTGAAGCTTTAGGGCATTTTTCAGGGTCTGTTGAGCTTGGTCCCTCCAGTATTTAGGGTCTTTCTCTTTCTCTGTATGGACAGAGAGGCAGAGTTATCTGGCAGGGATGGGGGGGCGGCTTCCCATCCCCAGACACTACAGATCCCCCAACTTCTCGAGCCTGAGGCCAGGGCTGCCGGGACTTGGGGGAGGAAGCAGCAACCGTCCGTCTCAGACAGCCACCATGGGACTTGTCGACATTTGCCTGTCCAACCCTCCAAACGAGCCTGTGGACCCTGGGTCTTCTCCCCATGTCTCAGACTGAAGAAACCGAGGCCCAGGGACGCCAACCAGCTTTTGCCCAAGGCCACACAGCTCTGGCTCCACTTCCCAAAACCCACGCTGCTTCCTTCCACCTAGTAGAGACATTCTGCTCAGCCAGCAAATGCATTGTGCAAGCACAATTAGGAAGCTAATGTTTAATCTGTCCGAGAGAACAAACGACTTTCACCTGAAGGAGCCATCAATTATCAACTCCACTTGGCTTATTCACTAAAGTCAGCAGAAATTGAGTAAGCAACACTGAGAGCAGTCCGGGACAAGCAGGCCTTGCCTTCTGTTTAATGAATCAAATTTAAAGTAATCACGCGCAGTCTCATTCCCGTTAGGATAAATTAGCAAAGAGGAGGTTCTGTGTCCCTAACCTTGAGAGAAACTGGGAACCAGGAACGCTCTTCTCCCCCCTGCTCCCCTATGTGTCCAGCAGTCAATTCTCCAGTGGAAAGAACACAACCATAGCCCCCAACAGACCGCCACTGAAGCCACAGCCATGCCAAGTACCCCCGTGCGGGCAAGCCACCTCCCTGAGACTCCGTTTCCTGCCCTGTCAGATGCGATTCTTTTGTCTTTTCCTCTCAGGGTCACTAGGAGGGCTGAATTCGAGAAACTGATTTCCCGATTCCCAGCAGACCAACATTCCCCACCCCCACCCCCAGGAATTCCATGCCAGAACTGGGAAACCCCCCTTTTTGTTCTAAGTTTATTTTTAGTTATTTTGAGAGAGAGAGAGAGAGAGCAAGCAGGGGAGGGCAGAGAGAGAGGGAGACAGAATCCCAAGCAGACTCCTGCTGTCAGCGCAGAACCCGACGCGGGGCTCAATCTCAGACACCGTGAGATCATGACCTGAGCCAAAGCCAAGAGTCAGATGCTTAACCGCCTAATCCTTAACCACCTAATCGACTGAGCAACCCAGGCACCCCTTGGGGTCCCGTTCTCTTGCGAGCAGAGGCCCAGAGCGGAGCCCACCTCCTCACCTTGGAGCCTCCAACGCTGCCGCTCTTCTGAAAGTGTCTGAGTGCACCGCTTTCAGCCCCAACAGGAGCCCCCAGCTGGAGTCTGGAGAGCCTCGGCCTTCTATCTAGCTGTATACCTTTAGGCAAATTCTCTCCCTTTGAGTTTCTGCCCCCCAGGAAAACACGAGAGCATAGGCAGTTTTAGGACTGAGATGAGGTCTCAACAAAGGCCGGAACCAGTGGTTTTGATCGGGGATCCCACCGGCTCGGGGCTGGTTCCCATCTCCTCCCTGCCTCGCTCCATGCACACCACAGTGGCGAGGCTTTGGTCAGGAGCTTCTGTGGCCATTGGGAGCCATCTGGGTGGTGATGAACTTCTTGCCGTCTCAATGTTCCTAGAACCGGGCCCTCCCTCCCCCTCCCCAACAGCTTGGCAGACCCCCCGGGGTTGGACTGGCACCTGCCTGCCCTGTGCCTATTCCTGCGTCTTGACTCCAGCTCTGACCCGAGTTTGCCAGTTTCTCCACTGTGGTTGGTCCCGGCGAGACTGAGAGACTTGCCACCCCAGGGCCTGACCTTGAGAAGGGCTTAGTGGCTGTCCAACCAACTTCATTGTCAGAGGGCTGGCTTAAGCAATCATGGCTTTGGACAAAACCAAGTATCAAAAGGGCATCGTTTTTGGAGAACATTAAATGACATGCACAAATGCTCAGAATATAAGGCCACAGGAAGAGGGTTTGTCAATGCGTACTGTAGAATTCCATTCGCATGAAGTTTAAAACGGGCAGAACTCATCTATGGTGGCAGGAATGAGCCTATGTCACTTCGTTTGGCTTGGGGGGTGGGGTTGGCTGGAGAGCGCACAGGAAAGCCCTTAGTGTCCCATGACTGGAAATGCTCTATCTTAAACTGGGTGGTGGTTACAAGGGTACAAGATATGTAAAAACTCATCAAGCTATACATTTGAAATCGGTGCACTTTAAGTTATACCTAATTTAAAAAAAGAGAGAGAGAGGACAATGCTACACCACCACCCGCCTATCGGAATGGCTAAAAAGGAACAAATACAAAAGATTGAATTGCTGAGTAGTTGAAGAGTTTTCATTTTGTCACTTTTTCACCTTTTTACTTTTCATCCATCTGTCTACCTTTCACCCAGGTGGGCTGTGAGTGTTAAGAAAGCAGCGACTTGGTCCCAGAGCCACCGCTGGTCCCCAAGGAGACACACTGAAAGGCATCATGGGATCGTAGAGGGGGCGACAGCCTGGGGACCCAGCAGGTCGGCTCCTATCCCTTGCCCTGACTCTCTCCCCGGGGAGGGCCAGTCCCTTCCCTGCACCCTCATTTCTGCATCTTTTGAAAATATTCTTGAGGCACCTGGGTGGCTCGGTCGGTTAAGCATCCAACTTCAGCTCAGGTCATGATCTCGTGGTTCATGGGTTGGAGCCCCGCGTCGGGCTCTGTGCTGACAGCTCAAAGCCTGGAGCCTGTTTCAGATTCTGTGTCTCCCTCTCTGTCTGCCCCTTCCCGCTCTCTCTTGCGCACACACACTCTTTCTCTCTCTCAAAAACAAATAAACATTAAAAAAGAAGAAGAAAAATATTCTTCCTAAGAGCACCCACTCCCTGTCTAACGCTGACTATACTGTGTGATTCTTACCACAGACCCAAGGAGGAGGAATTACTGTCTCCACTGGGCAGATGGAGAAACTAAGACTCTGGAAGCCAACCAGGGACTTCTACCCACATAATGGACTGAGCCAAGGTGGGCTCCCTTCTCCCCCTTGGGGCTCCTGGGGTGTCCGAACAGATACAGATCTAGGTTGGAAAGGTCCATGTGTTACCTTGGAGCTGCAGAAGAGATGAGGAAAGAAAGCCAGTCTTGAGAAACGTGGACACCGCTCTAGATCTGAGCCCGGTCTAAGTGGGGGTCCGAATTTTTAGTGTAAGAACTCAAAACTGAGGAATTAACACAAACACTTGTCGAGAATTAGCTGAAGAATCAAACACAACCCTGCACCATTGAAACACTTCCAGGCTAGTCTCCAATAACAAACAAAAAACAAAATTACCAAATTCACCAGCAAAAATTACAAACCACAAGGAAACATATCACCATGAGGGAGGGTTACACAGACAAAACCAACAGGTGACTTAGCACCCTAAGACTCGGAATAGTTTATGCCCCAATTAAGGAAGAGGATAGTATAAAGAGAAAAAGAGTGGCCTGTCCAACATGAGGACATGCAGTAGCAGCGATGGGGTTTCCTGCTCTGAGAACATTTGCCTGCAGCTGTTAATTAACCCGGATAGTTCTAGGACCCACAACACAGACATTGCCCTCACCCTATCCCACCTGTACTGGGTCTCTCCACCCTTCCGCCCGGGTCCTCCACCCTACCTGGCACTAAGGAGTTGGTAAGGCAGGTGCCGATGGCCAGCACCAAGAATGGAGAGATCATGGTGCACTCCAAGACCTGCTCTCTCTCTCGGGCCCAGAGGTATGACCAACGCAGGTGGGAGGGGATGGGCTGGCAGTGGTCAGATGTTAACCGATGTTCCGATCCTAGAAGTTAAAGGGGAAAAAAAAGACATGGATCCCAGCTTCAGAATTCATTTGTCCACCCACTCATACATTTGCTCATTCGTTCATTATTTGTTGAGCACTTACCACTGGCCAGGCGCAGGGCCAGGCACTAGGATATAAACCCCAGTGGTCCCTCCCCCAGGAAGCTTAATCGCATAGAGTTGTGTGAGTATAATACATGAGTCCCGTGCGGCGAAACGGTTCCTTCCCCGTTTTCCAGGTGAACTCCCACTTTTAGTCCATCTGGAGCCTGGAACTCACCAGAGTTCAGTCTTTCTGTGTAGTGTTTCCCAAAATGCAGCATGCCTTTTGGGCTCTTAGAGGGCTGGTTAAAATAGACCCAATATCCACCTGCCCTCGCTCAGACTCTAGTTCTAGTGTATTTCCAACAAGCCCCCAGGTGCTCCTGCTCCTGATTCTGAACCAGTCTTTAGTCTTCTAATTACCTATGTCCCAAGCACCTTGGAGACACAACAGAGTCCACCCTTTCTTACAGAGACAACCGTACCTGCCACATTCTCTTCTAGAGCTTGTCGTTGATGGTGAGAGGTATAAAAGGTATAGAACCGATGCACGGGAAGATTGGCTGCTAAGGGTGCCCATTTCAGATGGCTCTATCGCTTTTTTCATTGTCTTTACTGCGTTTTTCAAATAAAGATGTTACCTTTATAATTTTATTTTATTTTATTTATTTTAACGTTTATTTATTTTTTTAAACTTTTTTTTTTAATGTTTATTTTATTTTTGAGACAGAGAGAGACAGAGCATGAGTGGAGGAGGGGCAGAGAGAGAGGGAGACACAGAATCGGAAGCGGGCTCCAGGCTCTGAGCCAGCAGCACAGAGCCCGACGCGGGGCTTGAACTCACAGACCGTGAGATCATGACCTGAGCCGAAGTCGGCCTCTAAACCGACTGAGCCACCCAGGCGCCCCCGTTTATTTATTTTTGAGAGACAGAGCATGAGCAGGGAAAGGGCAGAGAGAGAGAGGCAGACACAGAATATGAAGCAGGCTCCAGGCTCCGAGCCGTCAGCACAGAGCCCGATGCGGGGCTCGAACTCATAGACCGCGAGATCATGACCTGAGCTGAAGTCGGCCGCTTAACCGACTGAGCCACCCAGGCGCCCCTGTTACCTTTATAATTTTAAAGACTGTTAAACACACATGCGCGCGCGCACACACACACGCACTAGAAGGAAATACATCAAGACATTAAGTGTGGTTTTCTCTGGGCAGTAAGACTATGAATGATTATTTCCTCTTCCCTTTATTATTATTTTCTTTTGACTTTTCCAAATTGCCTAAAATGAGCATGTATGAGATGGCAGAAGAAAGTTTTTAAATTGCGGTCGTCCTGTCAGGATCACAAGGGATTACCCCAACTGCAGCAGAGAAATGTACGAACCCCGCTGTGCACAGACGTTGCTGGAAGACGAGAGATTTTAAATGGCAGGAATTTCACAGGAAAATACTACTTCCACCGAAACCCAGATAAAAATGATCATTCCATTTGTCGTGGGAAACGGCAGCGATGCTCAACACCGTACCGATGAGGGTCGCAATAGATAAGAAACCACGCTGCTCCCAAAAGAGGGGATCTTGATTTGATCTTAAAAACGTGCATCCTGGGGCGCCTGGGTGGCTCAGTCAGTTAAGCGTCCGACTTCGGCCCAGGTCATGATCTCACGGTTCGTGAGTTCGAGCCCCGCGTCAGGCTCTGTGCTGAGAGCTCGAGGCCTGGAGCCTGCTTTAGATTCTGTGTCTCCCCCTCTCTCTGCTCCTCCCCCACTCATTCTGTCTCTCAAAAATAAATGTTTTAAAAAAACATTAAAAAAAAAAAAACACGTGCATCCTGCATTTCAGTGACCAGAGGTGAGGGCCTCCTGGTGCCCCACCCACAGCAGTCACCAAGTGTGCCGTTCAGTTGCACCCCTAGGCTTTCCCACCCCTCCTCCACATCCGTCTGGCTCCATTGAAACCCCAGCTTGATGGGGGAGCAGCGGGGCAGGAGGGAATTGAAACCAGCACTTAACTCCGAGGTAGGATTTCAGATGATTTCTGATTTCTCTTTTTTATGTTTAAATTTTTGAGAGACAGAGAGAGACAGAGTGTGAGCAGGGGAGGGGCAGAGAGAGAGGGAGACACAGAATCCGAAGCAGGCTCCAGGCCCCGAGCTGTCAGCACAGAGCCCGACTCGGGGCTTGAACTCATGAACTGTGAGATCACGACCTGAGCTGAAGTCAGATGCTTAACCGACTGAGCCAGCCAGGGGCCCCCTGATTTCTTCTGAGTCTACTTTTGTTTTCAAGTGTTTCTAGAGGAAACCCTGACATCAGAAAAAAATGTTATTAAATTGATATATACCATTGGGGCACCTGGGTGGCTCAGTAGATTAAGTGTCCGACTCTTGATTTTGCCTCAGGTCATGAGCTCATGGTTTGTGAGATGGAGCCTTGCGTTGGGCTCTGCACAGTCAGCGCGGAGCCTGCTTGGGATTCTCTCCCTCCCTCTCTCTCTCTCTCTCTCTCTCTCTCTGCCCCTCCCCCACTCACACATGCTCACTTTCTCTCTCAAAATAAATTAATCTTAAAAAATTATTGCACAATATCAATACATTACAAAATTATTCCAAATAGCTTAAAAACTGAAGTCCCCTTCTTTCAGGAAGTGGCCACTCATTCCAATGTGCCACTAATGAACGTCATACCATTTCAATCATTGTACGTAGGCACCTGTTTTGAAAGTAAT
The DNA here is from genome assembly GCA_030068075.1 of Paguma larvata. NCBI lineage: Eukaryota > Metazoa > Chordata > Mammalia > Carnivora > Viverridae > Paguma > Paguma larvata. The sequence goes on along the minus strand of CM057833.1, from coordinate 15,446,040 downwards.
TCTTCTCTGGTAATTCCTGGCAGTTTCTAAAGGCAGGGACTTTGCCTTGTTTGTGCGTACTCCTGTGCTTGACACCGTAAATATTGACGTCAGTTGAAAGCTAATGCTCTAGGGAGGGAGGCAGGCAGGGGGAAGGGAAGAATCACCCCCAAATCCTTCCTTTGAGTGTGCAGAAAATGCAAGTGTTGGCAAGGAGATGGTGTTACTAAAGCAGCCATTCACTGCTGGAGTGTAGACTGGTACAGCCACTTTGGGAAAACCGGCGGCATCAGGGCGCCTGGGAGGCTCAGTCGGTTTAGTGTCCGACTTCAGCCTGGGTCATCTCTTGCCATTCCCGAGTTAGAGCCCTGCATTGGGCTCTGTGCTGACAGCTCCGAGGCCGGAGCCTGTTTCAGATTCTATGTCTCCCTCTGTCTCTCTGCCCCTCCCCAACTTGTGCTCTGTCTCTCTTTCAAAAATAAACATGAAAAAAAAAAAAAAAAAAAACTGGCGGCATCTACCAAAGCTGCCACTGCACGTATGGGCTGCCGTCCAACCCATTTATCTCCAGAGATACACACGTGCTCACCGAAAGACATCTATGAGACACTCACAACAGCCCTGCTTGTACCGGCCTCAGAGCGGCTCCATTTTCAGCAGGACGGATAAATACGTTGTGTGGGTTCACAGGACGGAAAACCACACACAGCGAGTATGGACAAATCCACACAACGACATCCTGCAAACAAACGGAAGGCTGAATGAAGGAAGCCAATCCGAGAGTACCTAAGTGTGATTCCCACACTAAAGGCTACAGACAAAGCTAGGCGTCAGAAGACAAGATAAAGGTTAGCCTTGGGGGCGTGGAGACTGGACTGAAGGGGGGCACAGAGGATTTGTGATTGGTCTGTGAGCTCGTTACATGGGCTGGCAGTGTGTGATAAGGATGCTTTTCTGTGTGAATGTACATTCTACTTCGATAAGATAAGAACCCTACTCTCTGAGAGAGTGCATCAACGATCTGTAAATAATCTCTAAACACAGACAACATGAAAATGACCTGTGTGCTGCACTTCACTGTTTATAACGACTTTCACCATGACTTCTCACTAATAACCTATGTAGTGCACAGAGGGGGTCTATGATCTCCTTTGTGAAAAAACCCAGGTTCGTGATAAGGCACCGGGCACTGAGAAATGGGACTTCATTCTCTCTACGGCCAATACAAACAAGAAAATTAGGGAAAATAAAGGTGAAGGTGGCCCCAGGAGATGTAAAGGGCTCATCCAGCCTGCCCGATAATTCTTTTTTCTCTCGTCTGTTAGCCTCCCCATCTTCGAATCCCCAGCCCCGCGCACACCGCGGAAGCAGCTCTGTAAATGCTAACTTAATGAAAAGCCTCAGGATTCAGGCTGGAATGCTCTGGAATTTTGGCCCCAGGGATGAGGCCTTTAGACTCCCGTCCTAGAGACAGACAGGTGCCTTCTCTCACTGTCTCTGCCCGAAAAGGAGAGGGGGCTGGAATCTGGGAGGCCCTTCAGAAGCCAGAGTCTGCTCTGCTGGCTCCCCTTCTTGGCCCCTGCCCCCACCCAGAGTCTCCCAGTCTGCTCTCTTGCAGCCCTGGTGATGGACTCAGCGGGGCCCAGTCTGGGGCTGCAGAGGCCCTGGCTGCCCACCACCCGCTGCCAATGCTCCTTGAGCTGAGAATGCCGCCTCCGAGTGTGTGCCAGCCTCACTGCCCCCCCCCTCCCCCCGGCTGGGACCGTCTCTGCCAGGCTCCCAGCTACATGCCCTGATTATTCATGACAATTACGCAGAAGTCCTGACTGGGCTCTGGCCCCTGAGAAGGAGCAGCTACTCGGCAGGTGGGGAGAGGGAGCAGAGGGGCCGGGCCTGGTCCCTGAGCACTGACTCAGTTTCCTGGGGCAGAGGACAGGGAGCCCCACCGGAGTCAGGAAAAAGCCAGGCCTGGACGGCTAGGTCTCAAAAGGCCCAGGACAATTGACAGATAAAAATCACTACCATTCCTCAGGCACACATGTTGTCCCCAACAGCGTGCTAACTACTGGCATCTGTGATTTTACTCAATCCTCACGGCAAGTCTTGTTAGCCCACTTTACAGTTTAGGAGGCTGAGCAAAGGATCTCAGCCAGTCCGTGGCCAAGGGCAATTCAATCCCAGGCTGACTCCAGGGCCTCAGTTTCCCCACCACGGAGAAGGAGAGAGACCAATGCCCGCCCTTTATTCCACAAGAGCAAAGAGTAGACAAGTGAGTTTAGAGCAGGAGATCTGGCAGGGGAGGGAGTCGGGCCCAGGTGGGTTCTCCTACCTGAGGGGCCTGGCCAGGCGGCAGGTGAAAAAGAAGAGAAGGCTCAAGGTCAGCATCAGGAGGAGGAGGCTGAGGACCGCCGTGAGGACCATGTCCACAGTGGGCGACAGAAGGGTCATCTTGAGGCAAAGAGGGCCTCGCAGGGCAGCCTCCAAACACACCCAATCACACTAGCCTTGGATGCTCGCTCCAAAGCCCCGGGTCAGTGACTGTGACCTCGCTTTGTTCCCTGGGGTTAATCTTTGGGGATTAGCCCAGGAGGGATGAAAGAGGAGGGGGGAAGAGCCCACGGGAGGCTCCTCTCCCACAAGCCAGGCCTTCCCCACCTGATGCCCGTTCTACTCTGTTCATTCATTCTTCATTCCCAAACATATAGTGAGCACCTGCTGTGTACCTGGCTCTGTTCTAAGTACTAGGGACTCACTGGGGGAACAGGATAGATACGGTCTCTCTGTCACCTTGGAGATTCCCTTACCCAAGGCCAGGGTAGAAGAAGCACTTACCCTGTGCCGGCCACCCTGTGGGATAAAAGCACAGAAGGAAGGGATGCTTGGGCGGCCCAGGCCACAACTGGCTATTCCTCTGAAGTAGCGACAGTGGCTGTTCCGCCCCGTTTACGAGCCCAGGAATGAGATGCGCTGAATCAGCCAGAGGGGTGAACTTATGTCCAGATTAAGAGGAACTATTCTTATTGAGCACCAACTGTATGCCTCACCCGTAAGACAGACTTTAGCATCCCTGCTTACAAATGAAGGAAAACAGAAGCTCAGAGGTGTGACGTTACAGCTGGGATTTGAACCCAGCTCTGCCAGCCTCCATAGCCTGTAACCCCAACTCCTGTGCTGCCTCAGAACCGGGACGGCACCAGCCCTGCAGGAGAGCCGGGAGGCTTCAGTAAAATCACTGCCAGGCGCTGGCTCAACGCCACCTGTCACACACACAGGCTGGAGGTAGCTGAGATGCTGCCTGCCCGGAGGGTCCCTTTCTGCTTCCAAAGCCCCCGTCTCCATACCCATCTCCCTTTCTCCTGGGTTCCAACAACACCTCATCCAGTCAGGATGGTGGTTCTCGTTCCCATCTTACAGATTCAGAGACTGAGGCTCAGGGGTGCCTGGGGGTCCCAGTCAGTTGAGTGTTCACTCTTGCTACGGGCTCGGGCCGTATCTCGTGGCCAGCAAAGAGCCTGCTTGAGATTCTCTCTCTCCCTCTGCCCCTCCTCCATGTGTTCTCTCTCTCTCTCTCTCAAAAATAAACATAAAAAAAAAGAAACTGAGGCTCAGAGAAGTGAAACCACTAGACACACCCAGAGCCCAGATGCAACACCAGCCTGTGTGCCCGCGAGACACTTTTCTGATTACACTTCCTGCCACCTGGGACACCTCAGACCCCACGGTACAAACCGCCCACCGTCATTGCACAAACCACTCAAGGTCAGCACCCATGCCCTCTTTCCGGTCCCAGAAAGGCCACTAAGCTCACCATGAACACAGGGAATCCAGCGACGTCACCCCATGAAAGCCTTGTCTTTCTCAATAGGCCCTTAACTCAAATTGTGTCGGACCCTCACGACACCCCAGTGATACAGTCAGGGTCGGCTTGTTGGCCCCACTGACAGATAGGGAAACTGAGACTCATCAGTAAAGTCATTTGGTCGGCTGTCATATGGCCTGCACGTTTGGGCCTGCGCCCCCCCCAGCTGTGTGATGTTGGGTCAGTCTCTGTACCTTTGACCCTAACACCCATCGCCCACTCAAGAGAGCACCTGTAGTGTACCAGACACGGCGTGACATACGGGGCCTTAGTTTAGTCCTCATGAACAACCCTGAGCTAGATAATTTGTCCTCTTTCCCAAACAAGGGAAGAGTGGTCTGGAAAGTACTGGAGTGCTGGGGGGGTGGGGAGGGGAGCAGACAGTGGTGCAGAGGGTCCAGGCTCACGGAAGGTGAGGGCCACGCCAGGCATAGGACCCCTCCCGTGACCTGCCTGGAGGTCGCCCCTGCTGGGGGCACTCTCCACCACAGCTCATCCAGAGACCCTCCGAGCCCCACCCAGCTCCTAGGGCTGAGACGGCTCTAAGGTTCCCCCTCCTCCACCACACGAATCAATAGAAGGCTCAAGGAGTACCACCTTGTGCTCCCTAGCCTCACCCTGCAGGGCCTTAGGGAGCCTCCAGGCTAGAAGTCACTGACCTGGAAAGTGGCAGGTCCTTCGAGCACAGTTCCTGAAACCTACCGCCTGCGGGAATCACCTGGGGCAAATGCGGAAAAAGCCTTATTCCCAAGTGGTTTCCTGGGGTGGGGGTGCGGGGCAGGCTGGAGACAGACTGGGAAGAATGGGAGTGATGGAGGTGTCTTACAAGGACTGGGTGGTAGTTAAATACGCTCCTGTATATGCAAAACTCCACCCAGGAGCCAGGAGCCAGGAGCCCCCACCCCTGCCGGGATTGCTAAGGTGCGGAGGACCGGATGAGGTTTGAGCGAAGGGAGTGCACAGAAAGAAAAGGGGGCGACTTATTCAAATTTTAAAAAGGAGGTTAAAGATACATACCAACCCCCAAATCCCCATTCCCCCAACCCCTAGACCTACTCAGTCAGAATCTCCTAGGGCAGGACGTGCTGAGTCATTCTGGGAGCAGATTCGTTCGGGAAACACATGCTTTACACAGTGTCCCATTGCCCAGATGGCAAGGCTGAGGCCTAAAGAGAAAAGACTTACCCTGGTTGCCCAGCTCCTACTCCCCACACACAGGGAACAATGAGAACAGGCCAGAGTCAGTGCCCTCTGGGCTGCCAGCTGGGCCTTCCTGGCTCTGTGAAGGAGCTGTGGCTGCAGGGAGGGCTCCCTGAGCTCCCAGCAGGCCGGGGATTGGGATGGGGGTGGGGGCCGCCTACAATTCCAAACTGGGCTGAGGCAGCTGTCCAGGGAGGAACATTTCAGCTGCAGGGTCAGAGAGAGGGGACACGGAATCGTGCTCTCAGCCAAGTCCGGCGTCTCTGGCAAGGCTCGCTGGCCAGGACTTTATTCATTCACTGACGTAAGCTATTTATGGCCACCGCCATGAAGCAGCCTCTGGGTATAGGGCGCAGCAAGGAATGTGTGGTGGTCAGAGTGGGCTGCAGGTCAGACCCGAGGAGGGGCTTCCCCAGAGGGCGGAGGGCCAGACGCCAGGCACGGGGCAAGGCGCAGACCTCAGCTGCTCTCTCCCAGCAGAAGGCAGATGCGGGAGTGCCCAGGGAGGCACGGTGTCAACCCTGCTCGCTGCCAAGCCATTGCTGTCTTTAAGGCCCAGCTGAGACACCAGCTGTCCCCTGAGCACTTCCAGCCTCAGCAGCTCTGTACACAGCGTTCTCTGGTCTAGAATGTTCCCAGCTATCCACTCCACGCAGCCCTCCCGTCATCCTTCCACCTTGACCTCAGCCCCACGGAGCTGCCTTGCACCCGCGCCTCAGCCCATGGGGTAGTTTCGTCTCTTCCTGAAGCTGCCAGAACCGGGGGCCTCAAGACCTCAATCACTTCCATCAGAGCCTTAGAGAGCCATTGGTTGTCACTTCTTCCTGTGCCGTGAGCTCTGCCGATGGTGGCGGCCCCGTGGCCGGAAGAGCCCAGCACAGAGCCGGGCGGCCAGGGAACGTTGGTAGGTGGGTTGAAAGGGTGGCGGGGTCAGCGGGTGAGCGGCAGAAGACACAGCAGCAGTAAGAGCGAGCTGTGCAGCCAGGCCGCAGGGTTCAGATCCCGCCTCTGCCCCTCTCGAGCCGGGTAGAGTAGCTAAGGGCCACGGACCCCACGCCTGTGTCTGCAAAGTGGGAGGCTAATAGAAACCACGGGGTTGGTGTAAGGATCGTGTGAATTAATAGATGGACAGGATTCCAACAGGCCCTAGGGCATGGTAGGTGTCCGGTGAATGGGCGCGCAGCTAGGGTTAGAGGGTGGGGGGGATGGGTGAGAGGAGCCGCTGAGGGCCTTGAGCAGATGGACAGATGGACGGAACAGACCCTTCTCTGCTTGCACGGCTCAGCCAGGCAGCCAGTTGTCCCCAGGGCTTTCCCACAGACCTGCTTGTCTGGAAGGCCCCATAGGAGGTCGGCTGCGCACCTCCGCTTGGCAGGAGGGGGGTATTTAATTAAAGGGAAGGGGTAGAGGTTCCGGTTCTTGGGGGCTCCACGTTTCCACACGGGCCGAGGCAGCCCCCCAAAAGCAGTGCGGACATGTTTTCTTCTTGAAGGGGAGATAGAGGGAACACCCAGGATCAGCCAGGAAGGTTCCACGGACACAGCGGGAGGAAAGCCAGGCCGGAAGGCTGGTGGGGGTTTGAGGCGAACAGAGAGAGAGGGGGCCCCTGGCAGGAGGGCAGCGGGGTGGCCCAGACCAGCCACGAAGGGCTCTGCTGCTGGGCTCAGTGGGTCGAGAGCCCACCCCGAATGTCCCCTGCCCGCTTACATGCCAGCCATCTTACAGGTGAGGACGCTGAAGCTCAGACAGCCCGGCGCTTGCCCAAGGCCACACAGCAGAGCCGGAGTCAGAAGTCCCAGAGGCCAGGACTCTGTAGACGAAGCTTTTCTGGGGCTCCCTGGGATATCTGGATGGTCTTGGTGTCATAAACTGGCTCTGTGGGCAGAAGACTAAAGCCAGTCAAGGTTCAGCTGGTAGGAGGAGAGCTGGCAGGGGTGGGGAGTGGGGGGCGGGGAGGCGGGGCCCAGAAACCCATTCTTGGGACCTCGGATGGCTGGAGTACCTGGGCACAGGAGGGTCGGGGACAGCTGCTCTATGGGCACACAGGCTTCTACCATCCCACGGAGAGGGTATGTCCTGTCCCAGACCACCTTGTTCTGGGCTGAGCCCGGAAGCCGAGGGCAAGGGGAAGGGGGGGGCATGCGCTGTGCGTCTCTGAGGTGTCTGCCGCTCCCTGCACTTGGGCGTCTCCCTCAGCGCTCCTGCAGCAGGAGCCCCTCTGCTGCCAGGAGACAGGACTGTCCCATCCTTACTCTCACGATCGACAACACGAAAAGGAAGGCTCAGAGAGGGCCCACGACCTCCCCAGGGTCACACAGCACATCAACAACGGCAGGCACAAGTCTCCACAGTAACCGGCTACAGTTTGGGGGCTACGATTGGAAGCACAAAGCCGTCTGTGAGGCCTCGCGTGGGTGCCGATGTCTTGGAATTCCAGACATGAATGATTTGTGTCAATTGAAGAGAACAATTCGAACTGAGACTAATCTAAAAAAGCCCTTGTTTCACACTCTGTCATCTTATCCTTAAATAATAGCAAACCTTTCCACAGCCCTCGCTGCGTGCCAACCGTTGTTCCAAACGCTTTGCTTCTATTGCCTCATTTAATCCTTACGACAACCCACCACATAGGTGCTATCATTACCCCCATTTTACAGGTGACAGAGCAGAAACACGGAGAGGTTAAGTCCTTTGCCCAAGGTCACACAGTCAGTAAGTGACCGAGCCAGAATTCAACGTTCCCTGTGGATGTTTCTGTCTTCCGGGGCCAAGTGCAGAACCTCCCAAGCAGCTGGCGAGCCTGGAAATGAACCACGTTCGTTCCGGCTACGGCACGGACCACAAGCGGCTACTCTTGGATGCATTCGCTACGTCCCATGTCACCCCAGCCCCTGAGGGAGGGCTCCCCTTAACCCCACTTACAGAAGAGGGGTGAGGTGAAGTGACTTACCCTGGGTCACGTATCGTGAGTGACACTCTAGACACACGCCTCTTCCCCCCCCCCATCCCCCCTACTCCAGCTGGTCCTCAGGCAGGTCACCGGACCACCATGGCTCTCTCTCTGCTCCCCGCCCCTCGAGGCCCACGCACCCTGGCAGCCTTCCCCGAGGAGAGGAAGCCATCATTCCACTGGCCCCACATGGGCCCCAAAGAAGGCTGGGACAGCTCTGGATTGGGGAAATGGGCGGTGAACTTGTAACCTGCTGGATGGCAGCCAACACAAGCGGCATCCCTGGGTGGCACGTGCGGGGGGTGGGGGGGTGTCGCAAACACCTGCTCGCGTCAGAGCAGGGAGGACACGGCTGTCCCCGGAGATAGCTCTCTGCAGCTGGCCCTGCATAACTGCGCTCCTCACATTCCCAGAGAACCTTCGAGGCAGCGGGAGGAGGAGGCTCCCGCTGCTATTGCATTTGCCGGTGACCCCAGGAGGGTATCAGGGCAGGGACACCGCCCCTCCCGACAGGAAACCGGGGCCCGCGGAAGCAAGGGTCCCACCCGAGGGTGCGCGGCTTGGCAGAGTCCCCATGGCTTACTGGTTTCACGGCCTCGGGCGCGTCACTTCACCTTTCTGGGCCTCAGTTTCCTCACTTGTGCAAGGCAGATCATCACGGCGAGTGCCTATGTCACCGTGCAATTGTCAGCATGAGAATACGACCAAAAACCGGAAGACGAATGCCCAGGGCTTGGCCAAGAAGCACTCGATAAACGTTAGCTGGTAGTAACGGCACAGCGAGCGTGCCAGGCCCCATTCTAAGCACTCCACATGCGCCGACTCGCCTAACCCTCGCGGCAAGACTCCTGCATGTACTCTCGTTACTCCCGCTGCACAGAGAAGTTCAGTTACGTGGCCAAGGTCACACAGCCATTAACAGGACGCTATGGAGACGGAAAGGGAAAGACTCTTAACGGAGCACCTACTATGTGCCGGAGCTTTCGGTTCTGCCTTCCGAGGGTCCTGTGAGGTGGGAAGTACCAGCTCCGGGTCAGAGGACAAAACCGAGACTCAGGAAATGCGCGGGAGGAGCAGGGTCACACAGCAAGCGCGTGGGAGAGCTGGGATCCAGGCCAGGCCTGGCTGGCTCTACGTCCCGCTTTGCTACCGCTGTCCCAGTCATCTGCTAGGACAGCTCCCATGACTGACAGCACGGCGGAGACCTCAGCCACTCCTCGGTACGGGGAGCCCCGTGTCACTGTGCGGCGTGATCGCGTTCTGCCTGTGCCTGTGCGCGCACCGGAGTCTCCGCCGTGAGCGCCGCGGTACACCCGCACTGTGTGTGCCGGGCCACCGCCTCGCCACCCCACCGCAGGCCCTCCGCCCCCCGCCAAAGCCCCCTGGGCTGCCTCCACAAGGGGAGGGGCTCCGGCTGGTCACATTGGCTCCCCCCCACCCCAAGCCAGCCTTTCTAGGTTTATAACTCCTCAGAGAGGCTGAGATGGGCAGGGGCAGGCCAGGGGGCGACGAGTCGGTGTCCTGGCCAAACACTCAGGAGCTGTTTCCTCATCTGTGAAGCAGGGATAACAAATGCCATTCTGCCTCCAAGGTCAGCTTCTTGGGAGGGAGGAACGTGGCAGACCGTGAAGTTCTAAGCAGCTGTTCCTCCGGCTTTTCGCGTTCCTTCTGATGACGATAGTGGATATTTGCTGTAATCTTCGGCCACCCAGAATCCGTTCCCCCTTCCTGAAAACACCCCAGTTTCCTTGGACAGCAACCCTCCCCCTTTTGGCCGTGTGGTTTAGATGGGATCAATCTCACCCCCGGCAGCTCCAGACGGGTCCTGACTGGCTTAAAGTGGAAGACTCTCTCCACCTGGATGGTGTGTTGTAAGGACGAGGAGCCTGAAGATGAAGCAACTCCTCAGAAGGTGAAATAGAAAGACGCAGAGAAGCTGGACTCTTGGGTAACGTTGCTTGAGTCCCCGGATGCAACCGTGCCTGAAGCTCGCTTCTGAACATCCATGTTACGTGAGCCAATTAATACCCCTTAGCGTTTGCCTTGGATTTCCTGTTACTTGGAACACAGTCTGACCTCAGAACTCCAGTTTCTCTGAGCCCCTTATAATGTAAGCAGCTGCATCATGTCCTACTCAGCCAGCTGTTCTTACCAAAGGAAAAATCTTGCAAACAAGTTGAAGATGGGTCAGTAAATTTCAAGTGCATGGCTAAATAACAGCCCAACTGAATACAAGTCAGATTTTCTTTTTGGAATCTATAAACCCTTAGAATCACAGGACGGCCTTGGACAGGACCTAACAACCCTACTATGGGCAGGACTGAGACCCGCCCCTTCCAAACGTTGTTGTCAGCGGACTTTAGCTCTTGGATCACTACGATCCAGGTGTCTACTGTGTGCCACAGGAGGGGCTGTAGATTCAAGATCTGCCTTGTAGGCCCTTCGGTCTAGTGACGACTGGTCATGATACACATTTTTACTGGGTTTTACATAAAAGCCCTGGGAAGCGTGAGTCCAGGGGGGAAGCTGCTACACCCATTTCACAGAGCAAACACAGAGGCAAAGTGACCTCCCCGAGATCCTTCTGCCAAAGACGGGCAAGGCCAGGCCATGCTCTGGGATCTGCCCGGCTCCGAGCCTGGTGCTTTTTCTCCTAGGCCTTTGGGTGCAGGGTTGGCATTGGGGGTGTCATTTCTTTGAGGTAGTCAGTTCTGCTTAGGGGAAGTCAGAGTGGTTTAAAAAACTAAAGAAGTAGGGCACCTGGTTGGCTCAGTTGGTAGAACATGCAACTCTTTTTTCTTTTAATTTTTTTAAATGTTTATTTATTTTTGAGAGCGAGAGAGAGAGAGAGAGAGAGAGAGAGAGAGAGAGAGCAAGCAGGGGAGGGGCAGAGAGAGAGGGAGACACAGAATCCAAAGCAGGCTCCAGGCTCCGAGCTGTCAGCACAGAGCCCAATGAGGGGCTCGAACTCATGAACCGCGAGATCACAACCTGAGCTGAAGTCGGATGCTCAACTGACTGAGCCACCCAGGCGCCCCAGCAACTCTCTATCTCAGGGTTTGAGTTCAAGCCCCACGCTAGGTTTAGAGATTACTAAACAAAAAACAAAAAACACACAAAAAAAAACCACAACGAAAAAACTCCCCCATAGACACAAAGATTTTAAAATTCAATTAAAAAAAAAAAAAGCTAAAGAAGAAAGCCAAGAAGCATGGGCTTCCGGTTTGCCTGAGGCTCTTGGCTCCTCAAGAAGCCCCAGCGCTCAGGCCCCACACCTTTACTATCCTACAGGACACACCTGCAGCCGGCTGTGGCCAGAGAGGGACCAGGCCCCACCCTGAAATCTAGGCCCCAAGGCCCCACATGCTTTCCTAGGCAGCCCTGGGAAGCAAGCTGTCCCAGCCTCTACTCCACATTTCCAAGATCCAACTGATGCTGACCCATCCCCTACACACTAAGGCCCTTCCCTACTTGTTATCCAACCAACCATCAGTGGACAGTGGACCGCTATTTACTGAGCACCTACTATAGCCAGGGGCTGTTTTACATGCTGAACCAAACAACCCGAGTCCCGGCTGGTGGCGTGGGCTGGTGGCGTGGGCTGGTGGCGTGAGCAGACGGCAAAGAAGAAACGACAAAGTCAATAGGGTACCAGGCGGTGGTAAGTGTGCTGGAGGAAAAGGAGGCGGGAGGAGGAGGAAGAGGAGACGGTGTTTGCAGTTTTAAAGAGAGAGGTCAGAGAAAAGGCTCAGGCAGCACTCCTCGCCCTGTGGCTTTGCAATAATCCCACGCAGCCAAGCATGTGATTCCCAAACTGTGGATAAGAAAACTTCGGGAAGCTTCAGGATCGAATCTCGTGCCCACCCGCACATGCTCATCTCAGCAGGGGTTACCGGGCTCCCCTATGCCCTCTCCCGTAACTTTGCCGGATGGCGCTAGCAGCCCTTTGGCAGGTGATGCAACTGGGGCTCTCAGAGGTGAAGCCACATGCCCAGACCCGCAGGAGCACAGAGAGGCCAGAGCTCAACCCCAGTGCCACCCTCTGGAGCTGTTGGCAAGGCTCGCATCTGCCCCCACGGGCCTCGCCTTCCATCTTCAGCTCTGGGCTTGTCGAAACTCGGTCCTCCTCTTTGCCGATTCCCTGTCCTGCCAGAGTCCCCTTGCCTTTCCCAGAGCCCCTCTGGCTCTCTATCCCAGGTCATCTGAGTCCCTAATTGTCCAGCCCACCCTTGTTCTGCTTCCTCAGTTAACTTCTGGCCCATCACTAAACCCACAGTTGCATGCAACCTACAAAAGACGTCTTGTGTACGGCCAAGGGCAGGCAGACAGCTGGAATACATGGGTTGGGAGCGAGGGGAGCTTCTCACTGAGTTTCCCATCTGGATCTGTCCGGTAATCCCCAAAACCCCCATCTAATCTTTCTGAATTCTGGAGCATAGAGGAAAGACCTTGGCCATGGAGAAGGTGGACGAGGGTTAAGTCCTGTCAGTGCAGCTTTGAAAGTGACTTTGCCTCTGGGGTTGGAGGTTTCTTATCTGTCAAACAAGGTTAGTCATCCCCATCTTGCAAGGTTGTTGTAAAGATAAGCTGCAATGGAGAGTATCTGTTAAGAGAGAAAATTCAATAGAAAGTGTATTTAGAAAACATTTAGCAGGGCACAAACAATCAAGAATTTGTTGAACTGAATAGAGAAGTTTGCATAATAGTGAACCACCACCAAGAGCAGAAAAATAGCTTCATTCATTGTGCTTTCCCGCTTTGAGACAGGCACCCTTAGTATCAACCCCATTTTACAGAAGAGAAAAAGAAAAAAGCACAGAAAGGTTAAGTCACTTGCCGATGATCACACAGCAAGCAGTGGTAGGGCTGGGACTGGGAACCCAAAGTGTCCAATTCTGAAGTATGAACTTTTTAACCCTGATGCCAGGTTAGCAAACTGAGGCACTGAAGTACAGTCACTAAGCGCTAACCCAGGAAGGAATCATAGGCAGCCCCAGCTCCTTGTCAGAGCTGAAAGAGAGTCTAGTAACGCCTGGGGGGCTCAGTCGTTTGAGGTCCAACCAGCTCAGGTCATGGTCTCGCAGTTCATGAGTTCATGAGTTCAAGCTCTGAGTGGGCCTCTGTGCTGACAGCTCAGAGCCTGGAGCCTGCTTCAGATTCTATGTCTCCCTCTCTCTTCCCCTCTCCTGCTCACACTCTGTCTCTCTCTTCTCAAAAATAAATAAGAAGAAGAAAAAGAAAGAGTAAGATGCTTAACCGAAGGAGCCCCCAGGTGCCCTCCCCACACACACTGTCTTAAAACTTACAGTAAGGGAAGACATATGGTTCCTGGACCCTCTTCCTCAAATTAACACCTGAGTAACAAAACAGCGAAGGGTCACTAAACCTAGGAAATTATGAAGAAAACAATCTCCTGAGGAGATGGAATTGGGGGGGGGGGCGGTTTAAATTGGTGTGTGTAGGGGGCTGGTGCTACAGCCAGGAGAAGGAGCATGGCCTAATCTTTAGGGTGGTAGAAAATACTAGAAAAGAAAATCGGATTTGAGCACTGCTCTTGGCCTCTTTGCATCAAGCCTTCCCCAGTATACACTGGCTTCCCCAACACGCCCAGTGCCCCAGAACGACGGAAGCCGGCGCTCCCACTTGGACGTCAACGGCCCAGGCAGACGGCATGAGTGTCTCCTGGGGTCAAATCGCGGCAGTGCGGCGGGCAACGTGGGATCGCAGGAATCAAGAGGGAACTGACAGGCCTCCAGTCAAGTCGCTCTACCACCCGTTCCCTTCCGGACCTCACGGCTGGTGGGTTCTGACCTAACCAGACTGCCCCTTCCCCCGGCTGCTTCTTCCTGGGGTGCTGAAGTGAAGCCCGGTCTTGTGGAGTTGGTTCCCTGGGGAGGAGGAGGGGCAATGTCAAGCCGAGGGTCTCCACTCCAGGACTGTCACCTCCTTGGGTTCACTGGTGCTGACAGAGACTAGGGCCGGGCTTTGATTCTTAGCCCAGTGCACAGCACCAGGCAGAAGAGCTGAGCCTCCCTCCACTACCCCCCGAGAAATGAGCTCACAGGTTAAAGAACAGGAAATCCGAGGAACACGATGGCTTCAAAACAAACTGGTTAGAGATACCACCGGAATCAGCTATATTCAACAGATGGACTGAGAATCTTAAATAAGTATTAGAGGGGCGCCTGGGAGGCTCAGTTGGTTAAGTGTCCGACTTTGGCTCAGGTCATGATCTCACGGTTTGTGGGTGGGAGCCCCTAAGTAACTGCTCAAAAGAAATGAAAATATACCTACAGGAAGATTTATACAGACGTGTTCGTAGGAGCTTTATAGTAACCTCAAACTGGAAACGGTTTACATGTTCATTAACAGATGAATAAACAATGGTGGTATAGTAATAAAACAGAAAACCGCTCAGCCAAGAAGAGTGAACAAAGGACACAACAAACATAGATGCCACTCAGAAACACTCTGCCAAGTGAGAGGCAGAACGTAAAAGGGTACATAGATAGACATGCTATGCCATCTATCTATATGAAACTCCAGAAAAGACCAATCTGATCTGTGGTGAAAGAAATCAGAATAATGATTGCATTTTGGAGGCAAAATGGACTGGAAATGGGCATGAGGGAACTTACTGGAGAGATAGAAATGTTCTTTCTGAATCTTGGTTTGAGATCATGGTTACAAGGTAATGTATATTTGTTAAAGCACACTGAATTGTGCACTTAACATCGGTGCGTTTTATTGTATGAAATTATGCATCGACAAAAAGAAAGATGGAAGTCTAAGTGCCAACATCTAGGTAACGGAAGTCGCAGGAAAGGCAATAAATCAAGGGAGGAGATATTTCAAGAAATAATGACGATAACCTTGGAACTAAAGAAAGATGAAAGATATCCCTTTGAAAGGGCCTCAAATATACCCAACAGGACAGAGAAGGAAAAATGAACACTTAGAGATATTATAGTGAAGGGGCACCTGGGTGTCTCAGTCAGTTAAGGGTCTGACTTTGGCTCAGGTTATGATCTCATGGTTTGGGTTTGAGCTCTGTTTTGGGCTCCATGCTGACAGTATGGAGCCTGTTTGGGATATTCTCTCTCTCTCTCATTTTCTCTCTCTCTCTCTCCCTCCCTCCCTCCCTCCCTCTCTCTTTCTGCTCCTCCTCTGCTTGCTCTCTCTCTCTCTCTCAAAATAAATAAACTTAAAAAAAATTATAGTGAATATCAAAAGACAACAAAACCATTCTAAAGTCTAGAGAAAAACAGATTACTTACATAGCAATAGGTGTCAAATTAAATAGATCAAAGTATCAAAAGAGAAGAATTTGAATCAAGAATTTCATATCCAGCTAAACTGTCATTCAAATACTAAAGGCTAATGAAAATCACTACATGGCTCTGGTTTGTCCAAAAAGACACCCCGCCCCAATTTTTTTGGAAGTAACCACTTAATAGAAACAAAGTCAATAGACGATACTAAAGATATCTGAAGGCTGAGCAAATAACGAATAAAGTTTAGTGTTTAAAAACATTTTAATGTGATGTCACAGGGGCTAAAGGCAAAGTCAGTGAAGAATACGACAGCTTAAGAGGGAGATGGAGGGAGAAGAGAAAATGTTAATCTGGTCTTTGTAGGGAAAAACTACAGCTGACAATTTTTTTAAAGTACTAAAACATTAAGAAAGAAAAAGCAAGCTAAATTGAAATAAAAATGTAGGCAGGCAAATATAAAAGTACATAGACACATTCTTTTCAGAAACACTCAAACATTTTAAAAATTGATCCCATACCAGGCCATAAAGCAAGCCTCTCATTTTAAATGACAGGTTTTCACATAGCCCACATTCTGACAATGGTACAATTTAGAAGACATGTCTTTTTTGTTTTTTAGAAGTCATATTTTTAAAAGGGCAAACAATTCCCCATACACTCAGATTAAAAACATCTCTAAACTGGATCAAAGAAAAGTCATAGTAGAAATTTAAAATTACTTAGAACTGAATGATCACAAAAACATTTATACACCAAAAATTATAGAATGCAGCAAAGAAAGGGTAAAAATTAACGAGTTAAGTGTCCAACTTTGGAAGTTAGAAAACACAGAAACCCCAAGAAAATAAAGATATAAAGAACAGAAATCAACAAAACAGAAAACAAAGATTCAATTGAAAAGATCAAAGCCACAAGTATGTCCTTTAAAAAAGTCCATAAACTTGAGGCAAGATTAATTTAAAAAATACAAAATAAAAGAGATAAGACAATTATTATGGAAAAAGGTATATAATTTTTTAAAATGCTATAAGCAACCTAATGCTGGTAAATTTGAAAATGTACATTAAATACATATATTCCTAAAGATATAACTTACCAAAACTGACTCAAGAAGAAATAAAAAAACTAAATTTAAATATTGAAACAGGGACACCTGGATAGGTCAGTTGGGTGAGGGTCCGACTTTGGCTCAGGTCATGATCTCACGGTTTGTGGGTTCAGGCCCCACATCGGGCTCTGTGCTGACAGCTCAGAGCCTGGACCCTGCTTAGGATTCTGTGTCTCCCTCTCTCTCTGCCCCTCCTCTGCTCACGTTCTGTCTCTCTCTCTCAAAAATAAACATTAAAAAAAAATAAATAGATAAACAAATAAACTGAAGCAGTAATTAATAATCTTTCCATGAAGAAGACAACAGGCCAAGGAGATTTTACCAGTCAGTTCTAGGAGATCCAAGGAAACAAATTATCTCAAACTTACCCAAACTTCTTCCAGAGAAAAAACAAAAGAGAAAACATTACCATCTACTTCTATGGGGACACTATAATTGCAATACCAAAGCCAAAAAAGTACAATATAAAAATGAAAATTAGAGGTCTACTTTATTCATGAAAATTGATATAATAATTCCAAGCAAGAAATTATCACACCATAAGCAATATATACCTAATGAGTAAGTTGTATTTCTCTTAGGATGCAAGGGTAGGTTATTAGAAAGTCTATACATGTAATTAAACACATTAACAGATTACAGGAGAAAAACCATCTAATCATCTCAAGATACTTTTTGAATGCATTTAATACAATTCAACACTAATTATTATTTTCAAAAAGCCTTCAGTAAGTTGTGAATAGAAGAGAGCTCCCTTAACCTGAAAAAATCAGTTTACAAAAAATCTACCAGGGACTCAAGGTTGTGAGTTCAAGCCCTGCATTGGGCTCCATCTACTTAAAAAAAAAAAAAATCATAATTTGTACCTTAAAAATAAATAAATAAAATAAAATTGTCTGTTAAAAAAAAAAAAAGAGGGGCACCTGGGTGGCTCAGTGGGTTAAGCGTCTGACTTCGGCTCAGGTCGTGATCTCAGGGTTCATGAGTTCAAGCCCCAGGTCGGGCTCTGTGCTGACAGCTCAGAGCCTAGAGTCCATTTGGGATTCTGTGTCTCCCTCTCTCTGCCCCTCCTCTGCTCACTCTCTCTCTCTCTCTCTTAAAAATATATATTTAAAAAAAAAAAAAAGATTGCTAAATTGACCTTTGTTAAATTTCAGAATTTTTGTTTCCAAAATACGACTAGACTCAGGAATACAAAGAACTATGACAAATCACTAAGAAAAGGAGGAAAAAAAGGACAAAGAAAAATGGACAAAAGACAATACCAGAAAAGGACTCATACAGACTACACACTTACTCAACGTCGCTGGTAATCAAGTCCACAACGAGAAATTGTTATTCTTATTGGATTGGCAAAACCTGTGAGCCAGACACCACCATGTATTCCCGAAGACACAGAACAGTTCTTACGTTACTGGCAGGGGTGCAAACGGACCCAACGCATTTTGCTCTTATCTTATAATCGCGAACAAATTTTCACCTACCCTGTGACCCAACAACCCGTGGCTAGGCATACATCAAGAGAAAATTCCTACACGCATGCATTGGAAAATGAGTATGTGAATATCCATAGGTACTTTTGCCACACTAGCAAAAACCCGAAAATAACCCAATGCCACCAACAAGAAATCGAATAAATAAATGTAGCGAAATAACTATCTGGTATGTATCATAAATCCAACAATAAAAAAAAAAGAGAATTATAGCTATATGCAACAATTGGATCAGTTTCAGCTTTGTGATTCAGCGAGAAAACGAGTCCAAGGAGATTATATAAAGTATGAAACTTTTATAAAGTTAAATATATATGTTCCCATATGACTCACATGTATGAAACACATATATGATCTTACATAATGAAAAAAGGCAAAGGCTGGGGCATCTGGCTGGCTCTGTCAGTACAGCATGTGACTCTTGATCTCAGAGTGGTGACTTTGAGCCCCATGTTGGGCATAGAGATTACTTTGAAAAAAGAGGAGGGGGACTGAGAAACCCTAGATTCCGGAGAGTGGTTACCCCACATGGAGACAGATGACGGCAGAGGGTTGGAGGAGCCCAGAGGAAGATGTAAATTACTGCCAGCCTCTAGTCCTGGTAGTGTGGATGATGGTTCATACGGGGTTTTAATACATTTTTAATAACAAAATAGACAAAGGGCCATTGTGGACCAGTGATGAGGATCATGATTAATCCATTGAAAAAGACCCCAGGGTCCATACAGTAACTTACAATGAAAACAAAAGTGCTCCCCTGTATTTGTGCTGGGCCAAACACCACGGAAAGTGCCCTGACACCTATTCTCCCACTGTATCCTCAGCAGTCTGTGAGCTAGAAACCATTACTGTCCTCATTTTAAGAGTAAACTGAGGTGCAGTCACTTGGCCACGGCCAGTTATACGGAACCCAGCGCTGAGTGACCCTGAACCAGGTCCCTGTTCCTCTCTGAGCCTCGCCTTTCTGTCAGACTAGACAATATACGTAACTTCCTTGGCAACATTAATGTCCACCTTAATTCAGAGGGGCTGGATGGGCACGTTGGGGAAAAACTGGTTAATGGCTATCGGACCTAAATCTAGTCCCATCACCTCCCTTCGTGACCTCAGGAGGGTCACATTCCCTCTCTGGGCCTCAGCCGCCCCACCCCATGTGTACTTGGAGAGGGCTGGAATGGCAAGGCCCAAAGGCCGTTCCTCCTCACACTTTGCAAGGGGCCGTCCAGCAAACAGGAGGTCACCCAACCCCTTATTTCTCCTGGCAGGCCCCGCTCATTCTTCCACAGCCGGTCAGATGTCTGCAATCGCTGGGTCCCGCCCGCCTCTCTGATTGGTATCACCTCCTGACCCCTACCCTGCACCACTCACAACTTCTGTGCCCTGCTTTTCCCCCTCGGAGCTTTCGCCCTGGCCAATCCCCTGCCTGGAACACTCTTCCCCCAGGACTGTGTTTGGCTCACTCCTCCTCAGGTCAAAGACCACCTCTTGTGTCCCTTCCTTCCCTGCCCACGCGGGGTGAAGAGGCCTCCACTCCTCTCCAGTTCCTCACTATTTCACAACAGTGAAAATTCATCCTTCACAGCGCTCACCACCGTCTGAAATTAACTTAATTACTTTATGGTCTGTCTCTTCCAGCACAATGGAGCTCCAGCTGAACTTTGGTGGCATTCGCTGCTGTATCCTCAGCACCTAGAACCACACCTGCCTGTAGATGATGCCCAATGAATATTCGTTGGAGGGGGAAAAAAAAAATCTAACATTGCCTCCATCTCATCCAGAAATCCCTTGTGGTCATTCTGCCCAAGGCTTGGTGAGGTGGCCTCCTCCAGTCCCATGGCTCCTACGCTTTCCTTCATGGGTCTCTGTAGGGACTCCTTACATGACTATCTCCTCGCACACGGGATGCTTTCTGAAGGCAAAAACTAGGCCAGAGTCATCATGAATCTCAGCCCCCAGCCCTGGGCCTAGCAGGCAGTTGCGCTAAGAAAATGTTTGTCGAATAAATGAACAAATGAATGAATTTATCCTCCGGATTCATCTTTCCCCCTTCCTGACTCTGCTTCCTCCTTTCTCCACCCAGACAGGTGCTAAGAAGTTGACACCAGGTGAGTCGATGAGAGAGGCCACTCCAGCAGGAATATCCCAGAGCAGGGACAGCCCCTTCTTCCCTTCCCTCCACTCCCCGCCAGGGAGCCACTTCAGAACTCGAGGAGACACAGCCAGAGGCCAGCCCTGCCTCCCCCAGGAATCATCTGGGGCCTGGTCCGGCCAAACCAACAAGACAGGCACTCTCCCGACATTTCGCCCTCCGTGACTGGACGAGGAAGTTGGCGGGCCTGCCTCAGAGCCCCAGCTAGATGCCCTGCACAGCTGAGCTCTCCACGGCCAGGTGCCAGTTGGGAAACACTCAATTATTCAAATCACGTAGCTACCCAAGAGAGGAAAGGATCCACTTCCTCCAAAAGGGGGAAGTGGGACAGGCAGGCCAGCCCCGGGATTTGGTGTTGAAGGAGGAAATTTCGGAGCAAACTCCTCACGTAAGCCAGTGCTCTTGAGATTTCCTGCCCCAGGAAGACATTGGAAGGCTGAGACAGAAACCCAGCTGAGTCAGGCCTGAAGCCAGAGCCCTGGACTGAGGCTGGGGCCAATATCCCACTGAGGTCTCTGAGTTAAGGGGCTTCAGCCAGGCTAGTTGCCCTGGCCTCCGCCTGACCCTGGTCCCGGAGACACGAGGACTGTCCTACCGTGCCCCTCCACCCCCATGTCTCCCTTCGCCCAGGAATTACACAGGGGACAGATAAACTCTGCACTCCTCAGCTCCGGGGGCCGGGAAGTGTCCCGTAGTCTGTTCCTGCCTTGCACCTCCTCCCTGATTCTGGCTCCGGAAGAACCACGAGGTTCAACAGGAGTTTACACATCTGGCCTACAGAGATTTATCTAGTATTAAATGATTACGGGCCCATACTCTGGAGCCAGTCTGCTCGGGTTCAAATTCTGGCTTAACCACTGATGAGCTACATGACCTTCAGTCCCCTTTTGTGCTTCTATTCTCCACCTTTAAAAACAGGGATTCCAGGACCTACTCTGTGGGGAGGCTAGGAGGACCGAATGAAAAAGGACACGCCACCTGTAGGGGTCCCGTGAAAGACGATGCTTACTATTATTATTAAATAATGATTGTTCGAAGGCAGGCCTGGAACTCTGGACCAGACGTCCCAGACAGACATTATCTCCCTCACCAGAGCCAAAACCAATCTGCTCAGCAGACTGGGAAGCAAAGGGGAAAGACTCTAGGCTCTGGGTCCAAATCCCAGCTCCCCCACCTACCAGCTCTGCAGCCCTGAGCAAGTTACTTAACCACATCGAGCCCCATTTCTACCTCCGTATGCTACAGATCACAGCTCCTACAGGGAGCTCCTTTGGGGTGGTCATGGTCCTTCCTCACCTGGAGGGGCATGAGCCTCTGTTGCCATTGGCCACAGGCAGTGCCGGGCAACCAGGGAGCTGACACATGCCGGGACTGTCCCAGGCAGGGGTGAGGTGACAGCTTGGTTTCCCTTCCTGGAAACCTTTTTTTAAGCCCAGCCCTGGTGTATGCTGTGCAAGCACTCATTCACTCGCCAAGTATGTATTAAGTGTCTACTATGCACCAAGAAGCATAGTTCATATCAATGCAGGACACGATGGGCGTTACTGTTGTTATGAAAGAATTAAGGTTGTTTGGCACCAAGGGTTCATCTGTGAACAAAAGGGACAAAAAGACGGGGCAGAGGTAATCGTTGGGGGAACCCATACCCGACCAAGGGCCTGAGCTGCCAACAGGGAAACTGGCTTGCCCTGCTGCCTATCGCTACCGAACAACTTATGAGCTGGTGTCATCGTGGAGATATGAGGACACCAATGGAGATGTAGGAAGGGCAGCCGGGCTCTTCCCTGGGGTGGCCCCGGTGTTCAAACCCAGCGGGACAGCCTCCGTGGGTTTCCCCACAGTAAACCGAGTCCAGCTGAGCCGGGGAAAGCCCTCTCGTTAACCCAAGGACATCAACTATTTGCTGCACACAGACACCTTGTCAGATGCTGGATTTCATAAAGGATTCAAATGAGGTTCTTGCCCGCCAGGAACTCATACTCAGAGGGAGACGCTACACAGATGATCAGATTAGAAAGAGCTCATGATTTCTGAGCAAGATCTAGGAAAAACTAAACCATGCAACCAACAGGCAACAGGCAAAGAGGGCGCTGCAAGGAAGAGGACAGCAGGTGCAAAGGCCCAGAGGCAAGAGGCTGGGGAACACATCTAGGGAAAGCCCATTAGTCTGGGATCCTAATCCCAGTTTGAGTTTGAGGGCTGACATTGCTATTGGTTTGCCCTGAGCCTCAGCCTCCCCTTTTGGCATAGTAAGGTAATATTTTTTTCAGGCTGTTTTAAGGATTCAGTGAGTTCATGGATAAGAAAGAGCTTTAAGGGGGCATCTGGCTGGCTCAGTAGGTGGAGCATGCAACTTGTGATCTCGAGGTTGTGAGTTCAAGCCCCAACGTTGGGTGTAGAGCTTACTTAAAAACAAAGAAAAGAAAGGGCTTTAAAAATGGGAAAGTTTGATTTGAGCCTAGAAGCTGAGGTTGAGAGTATCAAAGTGACTCATCTAGGGTCATGTGACCGATTAGAACAGGAAGCTAAGGGGCACCTGGCTGGCTCAGTTGGTATAGAACGTTTGATCTTGGGGTTGTGAGTTCAAGCCCCACGTTGTTGAGCGTAGAAATTACTTAAAAATAAAATCAGGGGCACCTGGGTGGCTCAGTTGGTTAAGCATCCGACTTTGGCTCAGGTCATGATCTCATAGTTCGTGGGTTCGAGCCCCGCGTTGGGCTCTGTGCAGACAGCTCAGAGCCTGGAGGCTACTCCAGATTCTGTGTCTCCCTCTCTCTCTCTGTTCCTCCCCGACTCATGCTCTGTCTCTCAAAAACTAAATAAACATTTAAAAAAATAAATAAAATAAAATCTTCAGGGGTGCCTGGGTGGCTCAGTCGGTTAAGCTTCCTGACTCTTGACTTTGGCTCAGGTTATGATCTCATGGTTCGTGGGTTCAAGCCCTGCATGGGACTCTGCACTAGCGGTGCAGAGCCTGCTTGGGAGTCTCTCTCTCTCTGCTTCTCCTTGACTCGTGCTCGCTCTCTCTCAAAATAAATAAACTTTAAAATAAATAAAATCTTTAAAACAAACAAACAAAAAAAACCTTTAGGACTGGTACGTCCAGGGTGGGGGATCAAACCCCACCCCACCTCGGCTGTCCCACTCCTGAGTTCCCAGCCTCCTGCCCAGTCATCAGGTCAGCAAGTCCCAAGGAACGAGTAGAACAGCGGATCCAGGGCACCTGCGTGGCTCCGTCAGTGAAGCTTGATTTCCACTCAGGTCATGATCTCACAGTTCAGTCCGTGAGGTCAAGCCGCGTGTGTGTCAGACTCGTGCCGACGCCGCGGAGGCTGCTTGGGATTTGGATTCTCTCTCTCCCTCTCTCTCTGCCCCTCCCCTGCTCATGCTCGCTCGCTCTCTCTCTCTCAAAAGTAAATAAATAAGTGAACGAACAAACAGAAAGAACACGGAATCCCCTGGCGCAGCGATTACCATTTCCTCCCTTTGGACCCCAGACCCCATTTTCTAACCCGCCGCAGCGGAGACGCCGTTTGCTGTGCTGCCCCTGGGAGTATGTGGAGCGGAAGGTGTCGTGTGTGGACGAGCGTTCCGCGCAGGTAAAGCAGGGTCACAGTCGCAGATGAGAAATGACAGTGGGGAGCTGGGGAGGAGCCAGCGCGGAGGCCGGCAGTCCCCACGCGGAGCCGGCGAGGGAGCCAGCTGCAGGCTTGCCCGGCTGTGAATTAAAGTCTCGGCGGCTCCACCAGGCCACCAGCCTCCACTGGGTCACCGGTCCAGGCGACTCAGGCAAATTGCTTCACCTCTGAGTCATTTCCTTCCCTTGAAAACTGGGTTACTAGAAGGATTAAAAGTGTGAATAGATTTAAAGCAGTTAGCAGAATGGCTTGGTGCAAAATAAATACTCATCAAAATGTTAATTACTCTTATGACCATTATTACTACTACTGATACTAGTGTAGAGGGTGGGGGAGGAGCGAGCCTCACTCTGTGGGACAATCTGCAACCAGCCTCTTTCTTTCCACTCGTACTTGAAAGCTTGGGCTGTGACCAGCTCTAGAAGCCAGCACCGCCCTCTTGAGGACTAAAGAGGGGCACGACTGTGCGCCCCAGGAAAGGTCCTCGCCAAGCACCAGCGGTGAGTTCTGGCCCAATCTAGCTGAGTTCCTCCTGCTTTCCCATACAAAGGAGGAGCAGGGTGACAGTGACCTGGAGGCCACCCTGGGCCCCTCCCTTCTCCCCATCCTCAGTGACTAAATCTAATTTGGTTCTGGGACATCCTTCAGTCTTGTCTGCCAACTCAAATTAGTTGATAATGGCTGCCTGCAGGGCTGCATTTAGAAGGGACTTGAGGTTAGAAGGAAACAGAGCAGGGGTTGATTAGTGACGTCTGACATGGGTGCAAGGCAAGCAAGTAGCAGCATGAAGGGCAACTGCTCGCTGTACATGACCTAGAAAAGTCCTCAGGCTTTGTCTTACTCAATAGAAGCCACGGCTATCAGGTGGGATGACTGAAAGCCAAGAGAGAAAGGGACTTGCCTCAGGACACACAGCCTGAATGGCAGGGCTGGGATCCACACCTAAGGTCCTCTGGCTCTCTGAGGATGCTTCCTGCCAGGACTGTCATTTCCTTCCTCTTGGCTAGAAGAGGAGGGGCCCCAGGACCCATTGTCTGAGAGACTAAAAGCCCAAACAGGACCACCTAAGCTTGGTTCCCCTCTGCACCACCACCACCTCCCCCCCTCCCTCTCCCCACCCACCTCCAGCACATCCCGCAGGCAGATGGTTCAAGTGAAAATAAATGTAGTTAGCAAGGACCCCCCGAGGGCTTGAATCCCACCATAGAGATTTGAATTCAGATGGTTATCTGATTAGGCAGCACAGGCCCAGACTTGGGTTTGGTTATTCCACCTTCCAGCTGTGTGTCCTTGAAAAAGTTACTTAGCTTCTCTGAGCTTCAGGTTTTGTAAACAAAAATACAGTAAGATCAAAGTGATTAGCTCGATGCCTGACACAGAGTAAACCCTTAAATGCTAATTGCAAGGATTAGGTGGAAGGGGGAAAAAAAAACCCAGCAACACAGGATTTTCACACCAAAATATTCGGGTGATTCAGGCAAGGGTTTGGAGAGCAATCCTGTTCAGCTCTGATATCTGCCTAACTGAGTTACTATGTCTGAGGATTCCAAAATAAATAAGGAATCGATTCTTCTAGGAAAATGGATTGTGTCATTCATGTCGGAGAAGGAAGCAGCCTCAAGTGGGTGGATTGGCGATGGGAGGGGACAAATGGGTGTGCTTCCCACTTCCTAGCTGTGTGACTTCGTGCCTCAGTTTCCTGATTTGTAATAAGCGCTGGCCATACGGAGCTGTTTCAAGACCAAATGAGCAGTTCCTGGTAAGGCCACTGGGCCACCCCTGCCCTGGCAATGTTAGCACGTAGGTGGGGACCTCACTTAAGGAGGCAGAGAAAAGAGAGCAGCAATGGCATGCTAAGTATGAATGAGTGAGAAGAGGGAGACTCAGAATCCAGAGGCACTTTCTGCCCAGAAGGGGGGCGGATAGGTAAGATGGGTAACTCCTGGATGTTAAGAGGCCAGTAAGTCAACGTGGGGACAGGTGAGGGAGAAATTAACAAATAATACTCAGAAAGGCCAAGCCTGACAGTTTGGTGACAGCCAACAAGAGGCGGGGGGGATCACAGGACAGAGATTCCGGAAGCCTCAGCCTGGGATGGAGAGGGTCCCCACCCCTGCTGTTTCAGAGACAAAGTGAAAAGGTGGATCAAAGAAGGCAAGAGATTGACTTAACAAAAAGTCACAAGGTAGATCCTCTTTAAAGATTGGATTTATGCCTTTTCAAATAAAAGCCACCTAAACACTTTTTTTTTTAAAGAACACTGTTTACTGATCTTTGCCCAGCAGCTTGTGCACCTGACCTGGTGAAGCTCCTCCCCCTGAGTCAAACTGAGGTCTGGATGAAGATACTTCTATGGAACACGCTTGGGGGCAGGGCCTTACTACAGGGTGGGTGGAGGTCTTATTCCAGAAATAGCTTCCCAGCCTCCCCTCTCTTCTCCGCCCTTCGCTGGGTCAGAGGTACTTGGGAAGGGTTAGAACGGCACATACCTTCCTGCTGAGACTCCGTCTTAACTGCAAAACAGCGGGAGGTGGGGAGTAGGCGAGGATCAGAGAGAACGTTGGCAGGTACTGGCACCCAGCGGGCACTCACAAAATGCAAACCCACACCGGGCACGTTGCTGAGCTCCTCCACGAGTGCGAGGGCCCAGGGGGCCGTGGTTACTCTCAGGAACGAGGACCCCCGCTTATTCATCTTGTACCCCCAGGGCGCTTCTGGACACCTGGAATCTCACAGCTAGGCAGCCGCCTCCAGAGCCCCTGTATTTAACCGCAAGGGCTCACGGCCTCCCGCACTGCCCTCCAGCTCAGACACGCGGACTTGGAGATGTGTGATGCCACTGTGGTGCCTGCCTGTCATGGCCAGGCCTTGGCACCCAGGAAAGGGGACGCAACAGACTCATGGGTTCAGAGCACAAGATGGCGTTTCATGTCTGTGGCATGGCACAGCGCACCGGGCTGTTGGGAGCATGAGGTGAGCCGGTACTTATCCCGGGAGTCTCTTCCCTGGGGGAGCTGCATAATCTGTACCCTGGAGCCCCCAGGGCTGCCTGTCCCCAAGGAGATAGGCCCCGGGCCCAGCTATGAGTCCTGACAGGCTGATGGTGGCACCCCTAGACCTCTAGAGCCCTTAGATGGAACAGCAGCTAATCCACTCCAGCCACGGTGGCCAGGCAGGGACGCGGCCCGGTGTGGCCAACATCTTCTGATCTTTCAAGAGAAGTAAAATGAAATCATTTGGCTGAACAACAGCAACAACCAAATGAATGTTTTTAAATCACTGCAGGAGTCACAGCTGTCCCCTGTCACCTTTGGGGGGCAGTCTGTGCCAGACCTGCCATTACCTGCGCCATAAATATTTGAAGGCCAATTCATTGAATTAGACCCATTCCAAGTCTCGGAGAAGTCAGGCGTCTTGGCTTACAGATAAGGAAACTGAGGCTCAGAGACAGGAAGTGAGTTGCCCAAGGTCACACTGGTAGTGTATCAACTCCCCTCTCCCGAGTTGAGGAACTTTTTCTACTAATCCACACCCTCTGCATTCTGCCTCAACGGTTCTTTTCAAAATATAAGATATGCTACAGATGCACTGTGGAACTGAGACACACCAAATTCAAGACAGCAGTTACTTTTGGAGAAGCAGTGGACCAAGCGCAGAGAGACTGAATTCCCGTTCCAACTCTGCCCTAAGCAGCTGGGTGATTCTGGGCAAGCCTCTTCCCTTCTCTGGGCCTCGGTCTCCCTGGTCTGCAAAGCAGCCAGTTGACTGAGTCAGCTTCTAAACACCTTCCAGCTCTGAAATCCCAGGCATCTGTGAGGCATCTGTGAGGTATCGTCACTGGTCAGTACTTTGTGGCCTCAGACGAATATAAAATAATAATAATAATGGGGAGGGACAAGTCCACATTAGCTGGGAAGGAACACTACAATTTTTAGTGAAACCTGACTCCTGGTTACTGGAATTCAGAAAGAACAAGGGTAATACTCAGGCAGTTTAACCACCATCCGACAGTTAAACAAAAACACATCTGGTTTGACTTCATGTTCCTCTCCCCTCCCCCAACCCCCTACCCTCATCTCAAATTTTACCCCTTAATTTGAGAAGTCAAATTAAATGCAAACAATTGATTTCATGCCACAGCGAGGTTGAGAATTTCAGCATGGAAAACTTGAACTTGAAGCATGAATCTTTTCTGGGAGCAATTATGAAAGGCTGGGGGGCGGGATGGGGAGCTGGAGGTGGAAAATATAGAGACGACTCTTGAATGTTCTTTGGACACTGAACATTCTATAAAAGTCCTTTAGGGCCAACTGTGAACCCAACACTCAGAGAGGCCAAGTGACTTGCTCAGGTCACACAGCTAGGACTGGAAGCCAAACTGCCAGTCCCAAAGCCAGTATTGTCCCTGCCGTCCAGGCCCTTTCACCTAAACAGGGCCTTCCCTCTGGCCTTTACGGATTGACTGCTAGGGATGAAGGAAAATGACTTGGAAATACAACTTCTAAGCCACCAACACTTCTCAGCCTAATGTTGGAAAACCATTTACGATCTTGCTGGCCCCTCATAGCAGCTGCGAAGTACGTATTACCAACCCACATCGCAGACGATTTCCTCATCTGAGATTCAGAGAGGGAAAGTGATTAGTTCGGGGTCACAAGGAAGGGCTGAGACGAACCTCTTACCTACTGCCCCCAGCTGCCCTCCATATGTCAGGATACCTCTAGAAGGTGGCGAGGGGTGGGGGGGGAGAAACCATGCTGCCCAGCCTCGCTCCAGCCTGCCTGTGACTACGTCGCCCCGGGAAGCTTAGTCAGCATTCCTGTGGCCACGCAGGAGGATTCCTGAGCACTGGTTCTCAGCCCGGCTTGCTCGCTGTCCCCGCAAACTCCCTTGGAGCTCGGGGATTTGTATTAATAACTTCAGTGGGGGGGGGAGGGGCGCCTGGGTGGCTCAGTCGGTTAAGTGGCTGACTTCAGCTCAGGTCATGATCTCATGGTCTGTGAGTTCGAGCCCCGCGTCGGGCTCTGTGCTGATGGCTCAGAGCCTGGATCCCACTTGGGGTTCTGTGTCTCCCTCTCTCTCTGCCCTTCCCCTGCTCACGCTCTGTCTCTATGTCTCTCAAAAATAAAATTAAAATGTTAAAAAAAATTAAAAAAAAAAAACTTCAGGGGGACCCATTTCAAGGTGAGGACCCTGAACCATGCTGCTGGGTCCTGCTCCTGGATGAGGAGGGCCGCGTCCCCAGAGATGGGGACAACTCGGGAGACCAGCAGACTTGGAATTTTAACCACTTGGGCCCTCACCCCAGCTCCCCGGGTGGCATCTGTGTATCCTTGGGCCAATCCCTTCCCCTCTCTAAGCCCAGTGTCTTCATCTGTAAATCGAGGACAGCATCTAGCTGGCAGGCAATGCCAGATATGTAAGCCAAGGGACAGGCAGGACTTGAGCTTGGTTTCACCCCATTTCCAAGCTGGTACAAGAACAGGCAGAGGGCGGGGTGCACTGCAGAGATCACAGCCCCAAACCTGTGCCTGGCACAAAGCTCCCGGCTCCTGACCAAGGCTGTATCTCCGATGGTCGCAAGGGCATCATGCCATCCTATAGGGCAGCCCATCAGAGAATGGGTCGAGCCTAGGCAAAGGTGGGTGACTAGGCTGCAGGGGCAGTGACGTAACCTCACAGCCAGGGTCAGAGTTGCATTTTTTGCTGAGAGTAGAGCTGATTATAGCCAATATTTTCTTAAGTACGGGCACTAGCTAAACACCTTGCATGCCTTATGTGGAGACCTCACCGCCAGTAGGTACTGGTTTGTTTTGTTGTTTGGTTTTTAAATGTTTATTCATTTTTGAGACAGAGAGCACACAGGCACGAGCAGGGTAGGAGCAGAGAGAGAGGGGAGGACAGAGGATCCAAAGCAGACCCTGAGCTGACAGCAGAGAGCTCGATGTGGGGCTCAAACTCACAAACCGTGAGATCATGACGTGAGCCAAAGTGGGACCCTTAACTGACTGAGCCACTCAGACGCCTCAAACCACCAGTAGGTACTGTTTATTGATGTCCTCGGCTTAAAGGAGGACACTGAAGCACGAAGCACAACAGGGGACAGAACTTGTCTCAGGTCACACAGCTAGGTTGCCTTTTCTATTAGTGAGACTAAAATGTTGGTCAATCAATTAAAAAAATTTTAAGTTTATTTCTTTCGAGAAAGAGAGAGCACAAGGGAGGAGCAGAAGGAGAAAGAGAATTCCAAGCAGGCTCTGAGCTGTCAGTGCAGAGCCCTATACGGGGCTCGAACTCACTCGAACTCATGAACCGTGAGATAATAACCTGGGCGGAAGAGTTGGACACTTAACCGACTGAGGTACCCAGGTGCCCCTTGGCCACTCAATTTTATACATGTTATGTTATTGCATTAATTTTTTTAAATTTTTAGTTGAGAGAGAGAGCACGCAGGAGAGAGAGAGAGAGAGAGGGAGGTGGGGGGAGAGGGATGGGGAGGGAGATGGGGAGAGAGAGAGAGGGAGAGAATCCCAACCAGGCTCCGCCCTCAGCATAGAACCTGCCCCACCCCTGGGATCATGACCTGAGCTGAAATCAAGAGTCAGATGCTCAACTGACTGAGCCCCCCAGGGGCCCTCGTTATTGCATTTTCATCTCCTCTCCTGTGAATTCCTTGGTTTCGATTCTATGGGAATGTCAGAATATCAGCTCCACGAAGAGGCTTTTGTCCGTTCTCTTTCCTGCTCCATCGCCAGCACCTAGAACAGGGCTTGGCACAAAGCTTCGTAAGTATTTGTCGAATAAAGATAGCATTGTTTCTGGCCTCAGTTCAGTTTTATTCCTCACAAGAGTCTTACGAGAGACACGTACACACCCATTTTATAGGGGGTGCCGCGAACGCAGAGCCCGTCTCACTCCGGGGGCCGGGAAGTTGGGAAGCTGTGTCCAGGGGCCTCTTCTGCTTGGGGAATTCAGAGACACGAAGTTCGGGAAGGAAAAAAGGATGGGCAGGGGCAGGGCGTAGTAGAGTGGGTGGAGAGAGAACACCGGTGAGGAGGGCTGAACACATGGAGAAGGCAGGTCCGGAGGGTGGGAAGGGATGGGGCCTAGGAACTCTGGGCTCAGATCCTGGTCTCCTCACTTGCTGAATTTCTGTAAGCCTCAGTTTCCCCATTCGTAAACCAGGTGACGTATGTGAAGTGTTGGAGCAGGCCCGGCACACAGCAGGCCCTCAGTGAAGTCGCCGCCATCTTCACTAAGTGCAGGAGCCAACCCTTGCCTCCTTGGGAAACCTGCCCACCTATAGAAGTTTTCCCCAGGGCCCAAAGCCCTTTTTGGACTGAGAATCCTCCTCCCCTCCTTTTGATCTCCGGGAGCTTTCCTCCTCCACCCAGAGGTCTTTGTAAAGACCCCCTCCCCCAACCCCATTATGTGTTGGAAAAGGGTCAGAAGGGCCAATGATGGGCTTTTCTCAGCTTCCTCCCCCACCATTGTGACCGTGCTTTTAACCTAAACTGGGCATAGGAACCAGCCTGGGCAACTCACTTACCTGCACGCAGCCAGAGTGAGTGGCAGGCTCCCTCAGCTTCCCAGGGTCCAGTGCTTTGCTCCCCGCCCCGCCCCCCGGCTGCTGTGCCCACCCCAACTCTCAGCAAACACACGCCAGATGTCCCCTCTCCCCTCCCCCAACCACGCGGCTCTGGGACCCCAGCGCCTCTGCTCATCCCAGCTCTGCCCCAAACTACTTTGGACCCCCCCGCCCATGGACACACCAGCCTCCTCCCCCAGCCGCTGAGGAGTGATCTAGAGGTTCCTAGGTGGGAAGCACCGAAAGACACCAGGCAGGGTGCTGGGGTTGTCAGCCTGATCAGGGCAGCTCGGTCACGGGACACCCGGGAGAGGCGCGTAGACAGGTGTAGGTCTGTGGCAGAGACCTAGGAGGCGGGAGACCCTGGGACTGCAGCGGCGGCGGTCCCGAGCGCTGTCCCCTTAGCTCGCGGTCCCCGTGGGCGCCACGTCCAACCTCCAGCCTGGCCCAGCGCGCTGCCGAGAGCCTCGGATGCCCACGAGTTCGGGAGCGGGACAGGTGGCCGAGGGTCCGGAATGGGCTGCCCCGGGTGGTGTGCAGGCGCCCTGACATTTCTACCGATTCTCGCCGCCGACCCTGGACGAGGGCAAGATGTGGGAGGGGTCGGGCTCGACCACGTCCCCCGCGGCCCCGGAGAGCCGGGGGATGGCATCGGGTCCTTACCTGAGCACAGTTCGTGGGCGAAGGTCTGTCCTGGCACAAGCGACGTTGGGTCGGTGCGCTGGGACCGAGGG
The DNA here is from genome assembly GCA_030068075.1 of Paguma larvata. Lineage (NCBI taxonomy): Eukaryota > Metazoa > Chordata > Mammalia > Carnivora > Viverridae > Paguma > Paguma larvata. Next base: position 15,414,068 of record CM057833.1, on the reverse strand, counting down.
CTCGGAGTGGCGGGAGCGCGACGCTGCCGGGGCCACCTCCCCCGCGGGCTTATAAAGGCGGCCGCGGGGCCCGGAGTGAGGCCGGGGCAGCCCTCCCCCGCGCCCGCCCCCGTCCCCTCCCCCTCCCCCTTCCCGCCCCCTCCCCCCGCCGGGCCCCGGCCCTCCCCGCCCCCGCCCCGCCCCCGGCCGGAGCTGTGCAGGCTGACCCGGCCGCGCGGCCAGGGCGCCCCCTGCCGGGAATCGGGGCGCCCCACCTCCGTCGGGTTACTCCGCCGGCCGGGAGGGACGGACGGCGGGGGACCGCAGCTGCAGGCTGGTCCCACCACCCCCGTACCCCCCCACCCCCCCACCCCCCCCACCCCCCCCACCCCCCCCCCACCCCCCCCCCCCCCCCCCCCCCCCCCCGCTCTCTGGGTCGCTGTCCGCCTCCGCGCTTCCCGCCGGGGCCTTCACTGCCTCTCTCTCTGCGAGGTCTGGCGGATTCAGGTCTCCGTGCGCGCGTAGCCCCGTTGTCTTTATCTTTGGTTCTAACTGCGTTGTGTGTGTGTGTGTCTCTTCGTGGGTCTTTCTCCTGCCCTCTGCCTTTCTGACCCTCTCTGTGTCTGTCTGTGTCTGTCCACCTGTCTGTCTTCAGGTCTCTCCAAATCTCTATTATCCACGTGTCCTCCGTCTCTGTCCACCTGTCTGTCCAACTCTCCCTGCCCTCTCTCCTTTCCAATTCAGGCTGGACCGCCAGCACCCTTCCCTGCTAGCTCTCTTCCCTGCCTTGGGCTGTCTCCTTGGCTAGGGTCAAAGGAAGCAGAGGGTGACCTAAGAGGGGTGGTTTCCAGAAGGGAGTCAGGGGCTGTCACCTCCATTCTCCTGAGAGGGAAAGAGCCACCCAGGGTCCCATCCAGAGTCCCAGCCACTAGCCTCCTGGGTGACAGAGGAGTAAGCCACACTTCCCAGGCAAAGGATTCAGACATCCCAGTTTCAAGACTCCAGCCTGGTGAATTTGGATAAGTCACTGGGCCCCTGCGGATCCCCCTGCTCCTTGGCAGGCAGACACTGTCTCCCCTGGCTTCCCTCACCACGTGCTGGGAGAGTCACATGAGAGAGTGGTTGAAAAGGAAACTCTAAAATTCGAGATGAATGTGAGGGGGTGGACAGGAGTAGATCCTGAGCACTGTAGGCCTGTCCCTGCTCCGCAGGGACCAGCCCCCATGAGCAGGGGGATTCTCCTGCTTTCCCTGAGAACCAGACTGAGTTCGAATTCTCCTGACAATCTTCTGCCAAGTCTCCCAGCAATGTTTGAATGCCTTCAAGGACAAAGACCTCACGGCCTCCCAAGGAAAGGGTATTCTGAGTGGCCTTTAGGGCTGCCGGAAGCAATCTGTGCCTCTAACCCAGGAAAGCTAGTCAGAGATTTGAAGGCAGGGAACTCGGGTCCCCCAGATCTCTGCCATCTTCAATATCTAAGCCCCAATCTTCCTGCGGCCACCTTGGCCTAAAAGTGAGAAGGGGGTCAGGTCTAGAGCGGAGGGGAGATAGTGTCAGCCCCAGCAGAACCCAATACCGGCCCAGAACTCTCGGACCTGCTCCGCGGCAGCTCAGGGCCAGGCATCTTGTATATATTATTTCCCAACAATCCCATTTTAGAGAAGAGAAAACAGAGGCCTAGAAAGAGCCCATGACTTATCAGGAAGACTGGAGCCAGAACTGGGGCCTGGCACCAGAAACCAAGAATGTCTTTGTATTCATTTTTGCTTTCTGTATTTTTAGCAGTCGATATTGTTTCTTCATTCACAGGAGTAATACAAAGTTTCATTAGCAGGGGAGAGGGGCAGAGAGAGAGAGAGAAATAGAATGAATCCCAAGCAGGCTCCATGCTCAACTCAGAGCATGGGATCATGACTTGAGCCAAAATCAAGAGCCAGACTCTCAACTGACTGAGCCACCCAGGTGCCACCCCCTCCTTTTTTTTCCCCAAGAGAGCATTATTTATATATTTAATGGCTTAGGTTATTATAGCAAAAATCATAGATGTGGTAAGTGAATAAAGTTTAGGAAATACACGTTTGTAAAATTGTGGGTGAAAACATCCAGAACTGACCAGAATCTAAGAGGGACTCTGTCAGTGCTTAGAAACTCCAAGCAAGGGTTTAGGGATAGGAGGAGGCTTCAGATGGTGTCATTATGAGTGAGCCAGGGGAAACTCCCCCGGGCATGGTAAGTCTGCCCGTCACAGCATAGACAGCAGCCGGGAGGCTGAGCCAGCAGGAAGTTGGGGGAACCTCATTCCACCTAGCATGGGTCCCCAGCACCGGCCTCCGACTTCTAATCTCCCCAAAGCTATGAGGGATAGGATCTTCTGGTTGCACCCCATGGCCAGATCCGGCCCCTGTGTCTGGGTGACTTTTCCCAAGGTACCACCCCACCTTGGGAGTCCATTGAGAGGAACTGTTGCCTGGGCAGCCCCACCACCTTCCTGCCTTACCTCTCCTAGCCTGCTCCTGGGCTCTGTCCCACAAGGAAAATTCAGCTGAAGCAGAGGCAGGGGGCACCCAGCAGCCACTGCTGCCCATGCTCCCTGGGTACCTCCCTTCCTGGTGCAGTAGGCCTAGCAGGAAGGAGGGCTGGATGGGAAACCAAGAACCCCACCTTCCAGCTCTGCCCTCGCTTTCTGAGGGAGCTCAGAAAGTCACTTTCCCTGCTTAGGCTCGGATGCCCTCTGGCTGGATGGACTGACAATATCTAAATCCAGCTGAGATTCCAGGATTCCAGGACCACCCGGCTGATAGAAAGCAATTCATTACATTAGGTTTCTCTATATCTACACATCCCCTGTCTCTGGGGCTCTGTTTCCTTATTGGAAAAATAAGCAACTTGGACCGCTTGACCTCGAAACTCCCTTTGCCCAAAGGACTAATGATCTAATGAGCCTCACAACAGTTTTATATGGTGGACAGGGCAGGCATTTATAGTCCCCACAAGAGATGAGGAAACTGAAGGCTGAAGACGTTATTTACATAAAGGTCAGGATCGAGGTGCCCGCGTGGCTCAGTCGGTTAAGCGTCCAACTTTGGCTCAGGTCATGATCTCACGGTTCGTGAGTTCGAGCCCCACACTGGGCTCTCTGCTGTCGGCGCAGAGCCCACTTCAGATCCTCTATCCTCCTCTCTCTCTCTGCCCTCTCTGAAAAATATATAACCATGAAAAAAATTTAATTAAAAAACAAAGTTCGGGGTCAAAGTTGGGGCTTTTTCTACTTTTTTTCTACTCATCCATTCACTCCATCTTTATTAAGAGCAGGCTGTGAGCCCCCTGCTTTTAACAAGGCCTGAAGTTTACCAGATGAGAAGGCCAGGAGGTCAGAGTTTTAACTGTGACTTCCACTGCCCCCTGGGGAGCCTCCTTCACTGGGAAATGCTGGGACGGAGAGCACCGGTGGCTCATACCCTGGATGCAGAGAGAGGAAGGAGAAGGGACAGAGAGAAAAGAGACAAAACTCTGAGGTCTGTTTCTGGGGGGGAGGGGCAGTGAGGAGTGGGCTCTGACCTGGGGCTGGGTTAGGACTGCCTGAAATCTAGGTGGATATTTTAACTTTTTTTTTTTAAGTTTGTTTATTGATTTATTTAGAGAGCACACGAGCAGGGAAGGGGCAGAGAGAGAGGGAGAAAGAGAACCCCAACCAGGCTCCGTACCATCGGTGCAGAGCCCAACTCAGGGCTAGATCTCACAAACCACCAGATCATGACCTGAGCCAAAACCAAGACTCCGCACTTAACCGACTGAGCCACCCAGGGCTTCTCTATTTAAAGGCATTGGGATCTGGGAACCCTCTGTCTATTTCGACCCCTGATTTCAAAGGATCATTTTATCTCAAGCCCAGGCGTAACCAAGGTTTCAGCCACTTGTGTCCCAGGACCACTTCCAACCCCACCTTCAGCTCCATAGAACAATGAACTGAAACGCAGGCTCTGGAAGACCAAGAAGGAGGACATAGTTTCATTAGACCAACGTGCTGCCCAACATTACTGAACGCTGACTTCATGACAGGCCTTAGTCTAAGTGCTTTGCACCTATTAACCTATCTAATCCTGGCAACAACCCTACAGAGTAGGACTTTCATTCCCAATTTACAGGCGAGGAAACTCAGGCATACACAGGTTGTCATCTGCGGAAGTGCCCGCCAGCCCGGTGTAAAACGCTATCCCACTTGCTCCTGTCCGCAACACTGAGGCTGCATCATGAATGGCCTCCTCACCTGTCAAAGGAGGAAGCGCTCAGCTCAGAGAAGCTTGACAATTTTATTCACTCAACAGATGTATCGGATGCCTGCTCTGTGCCAGGCACTCTTCTAGGTAGTGGAGACACAAGTGAATAAAACAAAGATTTCTGTCCTGATGGAGCTGACATTCTAGTTAGGGAAGACAGATAATGAACAATAAACATTATAAATATGTTAGTCATATAGGACACTAGAAGTCGTTAAGTGGGGGGCGCCTGGGTAGCTCAGTTGGTTAAGCGACAGACTCTTGATCTTGGCTCAGGTCAAGATCTCATGTTTGTGAATTCAAGCTCTGCGTTGGGCTCCAAGCTGACGGTGCAGAGCTTGCTTGGGATTCTCCCTCTCCCCTGTCTCTGCCCTTCCCCTTCCCTCAAAATAAATAAACATTTAAAAAAAAGAGAGATGTTAAGGAAGTAGATAAAGAGCTATAAGGAAGAACAAGAGTGCCTCGGGGGCAGATTGTGACATTAAACAGGGTGTTCAAGAGCAAGAAGATAACACTGGAACAAGGATGAAGGGCAAGAGAGAGCCTGTCCGAGGCCAACCAGACATTAGGGGAGAAACTGATGTCTAATGCCTGGGCTTTTGAGCCGTGTGTAACATGCCCTCTCGGACCGCTTCTACCCTCCAAGCCTCACGTCAGCCCCAGTCCTAGGCTTCCTCCTAACCCTGCCCCAGCCCCTGTCTGAATCCCATCTGAAGCTGAGCGCTTGCTCCAGTCCCATCTTCTCTTGGTCCAATCTTTCGGGCAGTACTACCCCAAGGTGTCCCTTCCCAGGGACAGCTCCATCCCCAGTCCCTCCCAGCAGTCAGCTTTGCAGCTGGTGCTCAGTACCCTAAGAATTGGCCGGTCCCAGCTGCTCTTAAAGGGAGCCCTCCTCACAAAAGGGGAAGCCCGCTTGTGAGAAACCCCATTGTCCAGCGAACAATGTCCCCATTTTGTCCTTTACTTCTAAAAGGACTTGCGAGCAGGCTCTGAGCTCTGAGCTCCCGGCTCTGAAAGGGAGCATGTTGCTTCCTATTCTCAGCCTTCGAGAAGGCTGTAGGCCAAGAGGAAGGATGAAGGCCTTCTTCTGGGGGCTGGATTCCAGAGGCCAGAGCAGATTCAGGCAGGCCTGGCCTTCGCAGTCCCGGGGCATTTCCAGAATGGGAGCAGGAGAGAAGCCATCCCTAATAAGTAGAAGAAAAGCTGGCTGTGCCCAGGATGGCAGGGGAGAGACCTCTTCCACTCTCCATCCCTCCCTAACACACAAGGTCTTCATCATCTCTGGTAAAAATCTTCCTTGAAGATTTGTGCATCCTCCTGCCTGTGCCTCGGCCTATTTTTCCACCTCCCTCTCTTCCAACGGATGCACCTGAGATGGTTCTCAGGGATATACCTGCTGGAGGTTGTGCCACTTGGGCCCCTCACTTCCTGTTAGACACGCTCAGGGGCCCGAGGATGCTTTAGGGTGTGGACAGTGGCAGGCCGAGATCAGTAGATTGAGGTTTACTTTAGCAATATTCTTAAAGGCTTAGTGGGTGTCTGATCTATTTGCTTTTAGTCGAATACATGTGCCAGTGACCCAAGCCAGAGGTGACTGCCACATCTTTGTGTCCAGAACACGGCCCGAGGATAACCCGACGACTGGCCTTGGGTTCAGTGCAGCCCCCCTGCCCTTGCTTTCAGGGGTGGTCTTTACTTTGACATGTCAAAGCCACGGCAGGGGTGGAGAGGTACCACAAACTGGCCTCTTGTCTCCCAGCGAAAGCAAAAGAGTAGGAGTTGGGCATCTTTGTCAGACAAAGAATGCCTAACAGGATATGTTTCTGAGGGACCTGAGGGGTGTTCAGTTTTATCTCCTGCCAAGACTCCTACTTCCTGGCTCTGTTTACACTAAATACGGCTTGACGTAGAAAATTCTGCTTTTCAACAGGAATCCTGTACTCACCATCAACTTGGATTGCAGACCTTAGGTATAAAGGGCGTCTCTTAGCGAAGCCCTCAGACTTCCTTCCCTCCTTTTAAACAGGCCTATTTCCATGGAGTCCTGTCTCTTGCAGGAATTTACTAACGACTACAAAAAATGAATACCCGTCCCAAAATCCCGAGATTTTCCCACAAGTCCCCTTAAAGAGCAGCCCCATAGACACCTGGTTTGGATTCCAAGAGTCAACAGACTACAGCAAAACCAACTCCTTCACCTTCTATTTTAGAATTGCCAACTTCTCAGCCAGGAGCCTGGGGTCCACCTATGCCCCCCCCCCCGCATCTCCTGAGCCCCACAAGCTCTGGGTATGTTACTCGCAACATCCCGCTTCTGGTCCCAGTCTCTCTCTCTCTCAGCCAGGAAGTTGTAACTAACAGAAAATCCAACTTCTCGGACAGATTTTGAAAATAAAGGGAATTCCCTGGCACACGAAACCAAAAAGTCTACATTCAGAGAGGCTTTTCTCAGTGGCTCAGTGATGTAATCGGGACCTGGTTTTTCTCTCTCATTCCATTTCTCTGCTCCTTTTCTTCCTTCTTGGCCCCACTGTCACTCAGGCCAATGTTACCAGGTTACAGAAGTCACCTTTAAGATATTTTTAAAAAGTGGAAATCTGTTTCCCCAAACAAACATAAGTCTGAGGACTGACCCAACCTCCATCGTGGACTTGCTAACACAGTCACCACAATGATTGATTCCAGCCAATCCTCCGCGGGTGGAGGTGGGGTGGGATTCAGCTCACCCAATCTGCTCCGAAGGAAGAGGTGAGTGAGCGTGGGGGAGGCAGCTCACAAGTACCCCACACACAATGGCTTTAGGACTCAGGCAAGGCCTCAGACTCTTGCATTTATGGAGGATCTTGGACTTGCCAAAGCGCTTACAAGCAAATAATAATAAAAATATTTTATATGCGTAAAGTATATGTTTTAAAATATAGCAGCCTTTATGTTCATGCCAGAAAGTTTACATGCAAAAAGAAAAAGTACATGAAAATGCCCTATAATCTTGTCATACAGAAATATCCCATTTAACGCCTCGGTATTTACCTTTCCAGATTTAAAAATGAAACAGAACAAAACGAAAACTCTAAATGGATGGGAGCATAGGATACAGACTGTGGGTCCCTGCCTTTCTTATGTAATATGTACACGCTTTCCCAATCCCTCCCAGGTTTTTAAAACCTCTGGATGCATTATCTCATTTTCTCCTGTGGATGGGGGTTATTATGATCCCCTTCTACAGATAATGAAACAGAGGCTTGGAGAACAAGTCACGAGCAGGCAGCTGGCACACAATTCCTAGCCCCTGACCAGGGCGCTCCGCAGTCTCTGAGTAGGGGAAGAAGGGTGCGCGGCTGCTCATTTGCCAAGTCCGCAGCAAGTGCTCCTAGAAGGTGAGAGTCACCGCATGCCACACCTCCAGGACAGTTCAGCCTCCTTTCTGGCCTCCTCCCCGGTGGTTCCAGAGGGCTCAGGGCATTCAGAGGAAGGCCACCCCAAAGTGCAGTGTCATGGAAACTCGGGGACTCCTGACTCTTCCTCCTACCTCTAAGGCTGGGGGTGATGTTGGGGGTAGGGCAGAGGGCAAACACTTCACTTCAGCTGCCAACTCCCCCAGCTTGAGTTATGGGTGCAGGACTGGAGTAAAAGCATGTGATATGTGGCCTCAGAAAGCCTGAGTCCCTACCTCTTAGCAGCTTCTACTGAAAAGGCTGTAGCGATGGATCAGCCCAGACTCTGAATCAATCTGCCTGGATTCAGATCTGGCTTCACTGGCTATGTGACCTTGAGCAATGAGCTGTGTGACCTGAACTTTGTCTGCTGTGAAATGGGCATACTAATACGCACCACATGGCACTGTTGAGAAGTTTAAGACAAACTGTAGAAACACCTTGGAAGAGTGTATGACACATAATAAGAATTCAATAAACATCAGTTTTTACTGTTATTATTTTATTAGATGTCTGTAATGAGGACTGTAGTTGCAGGTAATAGAAAAACACTCCTGCAAGGAGCAATTTATTAAAAGGAGGTCTGTCCGTGACAGCCAAAGGCAGGGAGGCTGCCAAGCCTCCAGAAGAAATTAGAAGCAGGAATTTGATCAGTCCCCAAGCCAGACCACTACCTGTCTCTGAGTTTCTCTGCATCTGCTTCACTTCTCTTCCTGCAGACCCTCCTCCCCCTCTCCCCGGTCTCTGCATCACGACCTGGCCTCGCCAGGGCTGCCTACAAAAGCGCACATGCCCGTGCCGTGCAGGTGGCCAGGGGAGAGAATCGGATTGGCCCAGCTGGGTCACATGTCCGCTCCTGGGCCAATCAACTCTGGATGGGGGTGGAGTCACACAGTGCCAAGATGGCAGCTCGCGAGGAAGCAGGGACCGGTGTGTGAGTGGGACGGGACACCCAGATGATGAGATTTCCCTCCTCCCAGTTTCTTCCTGCAAGCAGCTTTTGCTGCTGGGTTCTCGCAGTGGGAGGCCGCACTCTCATCCGGACTCCACACTGACGTAGAGGGCCAGCTTGCAGTTTCCCTCATCCTGGGGAAGGCCCGACCGCCCCATCGATTGCTCCAAGTAGCCACTGCAGGACACCCGTGCGCACGCGCACTCTCACACGCACACACTCACCCCTCGGCACAGCAGACTGCAGGTTCAGCCCAAACCTAGACTGGTCTGCTAACTCCATGGCCATGTGAACTAAGAAACTGAGGGGAGGGCGGTCGTCGGTCACGAGAGAGGCAAAGTCAGACTTTCCTGCAGGGGGCGTGGAGAGCCGAGTGGAATCAGGACGCGGAGCAGGCCCCGGAGGGAGGAGGAGAGCGCAGTCACTCAGGGAGAAACCGAGGTAAGAGCCGCCTGCTGCCCAAGACACTGAGCGAGTCCTCCAGGCTCCGACTCTCCAGTCCCCACCTCCAGCGCAGGAGGCCTGGCAGAGTTTACTTTCCCGGGCTCGCGGAGATTCCTGGAATTTCCAGTTACAGCCTCACAATTCCCTCTTACCCCGATTTTTGTTTTGTGTTACCAAAAATGCCCTACCCAGGAAAATTCACTTCCCCATTTCTCCTTAAAATGAGCCACAAATCATCCAACTTCCGTGTTTCTTCAGGGAGAGAAGGCACAACCAACCCACGCCCTTATTTCTCCCGGGGAAAGCCGGTGGGGGGTGTGCAGGCCTGTGCCCGTGTGTGTGCCTAGAGCGCGCACCAGCATCACGGCCATGTAAGGACACTTCGATGCTGGTTCGCACCGCAATACTCTTCTTGTCCCAGTATCACCCGGTCTTCCCAGGAGGGAGGGGACAGAAAGCAATTTGCCCAAAATGGCCTGTAGAAATGAACAGTATGGCTTCCCACCCCCAGCGTGGGCACTGCATTCCTGAGGGCAGCAGGGGAGGGTCCTTCGGGTGGGGGGACCTTCTCCAGGTCTCAGAGTTGGGCCGGCCATGACACGTCAAAGCAGGGCCAGAGTAGGACTTTCAGGAAACTGTTTCCACCACTGTCGGTGCTCCCGCACGTATATGCAGAAGCTGATACGGAAGCCACCGTACACCAGGCAACCATTCACCGGGGGGGAGTGGGGGGGTCACAATGTGCCTGAGAGCGGCTCTATCTAGCTCTCTTCCTCCCCCACAATCTCCTCACCATGCCTACGAAGCTCAACCTAGACCCCATTCTTCCACCCTCTTCTTTCCTCCAGCAGATCTTCAATGAAGATTTATTCAGATTCAGTGAAGGGTTTTTTTTAGCACCTACCGTGTGCTAGGTAGGACCCATCCATAATTAAATTATATATGTACTTACTTAGTCCCTTTTTTTTTTTTTTTAAGTCGGCTCCAGAATCAATACAGGGCTTGAAACTCATGACCCCAAGATCAAGAGTCCTGTTGTGTTGCTATGCTGGCTGAGCCAGCCAGACGCCCCTAGTCCCTCCTTTTCAAGAGCCACCAGGAACACTGAAATCTTAATTCCCATATTTATAAAATGATAAGATTGAACAAGGCATGTTCGTAGGACCTGCCCTGCTCTGACAGACCAGGAATGAGGTGTCTCATCAGTTGTGAGATCTGCATTATGATAATGAATGGTAGACTCCCTTTCTTTCTTTCTTTCTTTCTTTCTTTCTCTTTCTTTTTTTTCTTTCTTCCTTCCTTTCTTCCTTTCTTTCCCCTTCCTTCCTTCCTTCCTTCCTTCCTTCCTTCCTTCCTTCCTTCCTTCTCAAGATTTTTAATTTTTAAGTAATCCCTACACCAACATGGGGCTCAAACTCATAACCCCGCGATCAAGAGTTGCATGTACTGGGGTGCCTGGGTGGCTCAGTCGGTTGAGCGTCCGACTTCGGCTCAGGTCATGATCTCTCGGTTTGTGAGTTCGAGCCCTGTGTCGGGCTCTGTGCTGACAGCTCAGAGCCTGGAGCCTGCTTCACATTCTGTGTCTCCCTCTCCCTCTGCCCCTCCCCCACTCATGTTCTGTCTCTCTCTGTCTCAAAAATAAACAAACATTAAAAAAAAAAATTAAGAGTTGCGTGTACTGACCAAGCCAGCCAGGTGCCCCGAAGACTATTTTATTTCGTATTCTTCACGATTCCCTTCACATGTGGTTCCTGATCTCTCCAGGTCCCCAACCCAGAGGGTGTGTACAGAGGAAACTCTGACTGCTGAGAATCCAGCTAATGCCAGGGAGAAAAGGCAGGTTCCTGACTAGCTAGCTAAAAGGCTGATGTCAGACTGACAGCAGTGACCCTGACAGGTGACACACCAACATTTTGATCCTGGGTGCAACAGCAGTCCCTGGGCGGGACCGTGTCATACTCCCATCCCGCCCCACCCTCCCTTAGCAAGCAGTGGTTAGACCCAGGACACCAGGAAAGTAAAAGAATCTCCCCAAATCCAAACAAAACCCAAGAACAAAAGTTCATTTTGACAATCTTATTCAGAACTTTGCAGTCAGTAAATTTAAAATACAGAAGCATAAACTAGTTTTAATTTTGACATAACTGTTAGGTATATATTTGTGGCTTAATGTCATTTATACTTCTAATCTTACAAGAAGAGTTTGGTAAGGGACACCACAGCGCCCAGACATCTAAAGGTCTAAAGTAGGGTCCTGGTGCTGGGAGTCAGGTGCCCAACCTTGGGACTGGTGGCCCCAAGTCATCACCTTTCTCTCTCAGATTGGAGGGACTTGTTTGTTTTCTTATCACTGTCTCTTAAAATATCTTAAGACCTTAGTTGCAAAACAAGGCAGTTTTGATTATATTATTTTTTTCCCAGGGGGAGGGGTGGGAGGGAGGAAAACAGTCCCCAAAGAAAACAATAAACGTTTTAATTATTTTTTTATCCCAAGCTGGTCCTTTGCCAGTTGATCCTAGACCAAAAGAAAAATCCTTTAATGTGAGGAAATAGGTTCTACTTACATAAATGGGTTAGAAAAAAAGCTTAGGGCAGAAAGCTGCCACCACAGAGTGAAAGCGTCCGAGGTTAGCTAGCGAGATATTATAATGGAACCACGAGTAACTTGTTATATCACCTGCAGGAAATTACTTTCCATCTGGTGCCAATGGACCTTCATCACAAACACCACTTGCCCCCCAGACCCTTTTCTTCTTACACAAGTTAATGATTGCTGTCTGATTGTTTTCTCCACGTTCACGTGTGTAAGATCTTGTTTTCTTCACGTTCACCACGTGGGTAATATCTTGTGAGCTCAATAAATACAAAGACGAAACCCCTGTTTGGGGCTCTTGTCTCCTCCCAGACATTAGCCTCTCTCATATTCAATTCTGCATCTACTCTCTTCCTGGACAAGAGAGAACTCCAGACTCCTAGTCTGCAACACTTTAATCTCTAGGGTATTTTGTAAATAGTTTGGACAGGGATTCCGCAGGATAGTTTTGAGTCTGTGGCACTGGCTGGAGACACTGTGTTTCCTTCTGCTTACCTCTAGATGATGACATGCCATGTCAGCACCTGGTATACTTCTTCAGTGGATGCACTTGTCCTTGTTTTAAATGCAGTTGATTTATTTTAGAATTAAATCTCTGTTGTAAATGGAAAACCAATCTCATTTTCCCTAAATAGAACGTAGCCAGGACCATAGATTCAGTAAGTGTTAGCTTGAATCTGTTGCCTTTGAGCAGCTGTTAGGGAGGTGTTGAAGATATCTTGATAGATTGAAACAAAATTGAAAACAACGTTTTTTCAATATGTGATTTGAGGTTACTTAAGACCACATCTGGGTATCACCCCAAATAGTTTCCTACTCTAGGTTCTATGAGCCTTTGAGTTCCCTGCGGGAGAGCAATGAACAGTTGTTCTTTATTACCATGGCAACCCCCAGGGCCAGCTCTTCCCTTGGGTGTCTAGTTCGGTGAAGAGTGGTGGAGCCTATGCAGAAGAATAGAGCAGAGTTTCACTGTCTTGAACTGCTACTGGGTCCTGGGATCTTAGGAGCGCGGGCGGGCCTGGGGATTTGAGTCAGGCTAGTCTGACTGGAGGGCAGGGTGAGGCAGCTGTCTTCTATGGGAGCCCAAGTCTCCAACACAATCCCTGAATTGGGGTGTTGATATTTATAATTCTAAATTTTGCTACTTCTCCCATGGCCCCTAGCCAGTGTGTGCTTTCTTCCAATTTCTGGCATTCCATGCTAATTAACTTTGGGGGCAAATTGCCAAGGGTTTGAATGGGATGTAATTATTTTCCCAGGTCAGGAATTTTATCCCCTCCCCACCCTTGGGTGGAGGGGTGCTTTGAAATCCAACTTTGACAATTATATCAGCATCAGTTTCACTTTTTCAAATCCCTGAAGCCTGAGAGGTTTCAGAACCAGCCTTGATCTCTGTGTCTGATACATAGTTTCTGTCTTGCCTGAGGGGTTGGACAGCCAAGTTGGAACCTCACCTTGGCCACTTGCAGGCTGTGTGTCCTTTTGAGCAAAAGTACCGCTCTCTCTGAGCTTCAAATGGGAGTTCATTTTCTCTCCAGGTCAATCTAGTTATCAAATCCTCACAATAGCTGTACAAGCCTAACACATCCCTGGCACGTAGCAGGTATTCAAAAAAGTTTGCTTTCTCTTTCCTTTTTGTCCTGGCGGGTAGGTTTTCCCAATGGAGGAAGGGACCACTATTCCCAGTTGGATCCCTGTGTCTGAGGTAGATGAGAGTGAGTGGGTAAAGCATCACTTCCATCGCCCCAGCCTTCAGGTGCCAGGCCAGCCTCAGTAGAAAGCCACTGGTTACTGAGCACCTACTGTATGCCAGGCACTGCATGCTGTCAGCAGGGTGGCTGCTGCCCAGAATAGTTTTGTGCTCTCAGGAAACAGTTTCTTGGCATCATTCATTCTGGCTGGCTCTGCCTTCCATATGAGGTATGAAATCCTTTCCACAATGCCCAGACATGGATGTTTCCAGATCTTAAGCAGTGGAGTGTTTCCAGCCCCCACCCCCACTCCCATTAATACATACACCAGCTGGAAGTTTCCTCAGGAGCAGCAGGTGCTCAGAACTGCATCACTGCCCCTCCCCACCGCATCCAGCTGTCTGGCCATAACCAGTCCCTCTACCCCCTAGAACCTCAGTTTCTTCAACTCAGTGGAGATAACGGTACCCAGCTTCTCCCCAACACCTCAGCCCTGGTCCCCTCTGGGAGCTCCTGTCTCACGGGCACTGCCTTTCATCCACGGCCTCACCAGAGACCTGACTGTCCTCCTCGTCTCCCTCCCTGTGTCCAGGCCATCTCCAGTTCCTGTTTCTTTTACATGATAAATGCCTAAATATTTCTAAATTCCGACCACTCCCCTCCATCACCCCACCCACCATCCTACTCAGGGCAACCAGTTCCTCTTCAGGACGACTGCAAGGCTCCCCATGGTCTCAGGAGGTAACACTGTCTCTTCTGAGGGCAGAGCTGATCACATACTGCCCCTACCTCCATCCCTGCTGAAAAGCCATCCATAGCTCCTTGCTCCTGTGCTAATGATCTGATTTCTTCCTTTGGCTGATTGGGCCTTGCAAAGCCTCACTCTCACCGCCTCAGCTACACTTGGCTCCTTGCTGCTCTAGCTATCTGAGCTTTCCTTTGGTTGCCCGCCACTGGGCATTTGCACATCCTGTCTTTTCTGCTGAAAAGCCCTCTTTACTCCCTAAAAGGCTTGCCTCATTCTCTCCTCTTTTCTCAGTTTTCAGCTAAAGAGTCACCTCCTCCCAAACGTCCGCCCTGATTAGCAGTCCTAAAAGAGTGCAGGCTCCCATTATACCCTTGAGAGAACTGGGTTTATCTTCCTGACTTTAGCATGGTTATTCGGCTGACGCTCCTCTTCCATCTTTCCCTCTTGATTGGAACCTTCATGCAGGCAGGGATGGTGGCTATTTCAATTCACGTTGTTTCCTCAGAGCTTAGCACCTAACACACAGAGGATAACTGATTGAATGAAGGTTGTTTTGAGAATTAAATAAGGAAAAAGAGGGTGAAATGGAGAGGGAATTAATGTTTGGTAGGTGACCACATGGTGCCAGGGGCTTTAGAGACATTGTTCAAACTAATTTTCGCTAATGATATATTTTTTATTTGAGAAAACTGAAATTCAGAGATTTTAGGTAACCAGCCCATAGTACACAGCTAATAAATGGTAGACTTAGGATGAAAGCAGGGCCTTTTTAGCATCAATGCGCATGATCTCACCCTTCCCATAATCTGCCTCCAAGTTAAAAAAGTGAAGGGAGGGTAGGGGCGCCTGGGTGGCTCAGTCGGTTAAGCATCCAACTCTTGGTTTCTGTTCAGGTCATGATCTCATGGTTTTGTGAGTTTGAGCCCTGCATCAGGCTCTGCGCTGACAGTGCTGAGTCTGCTCGGGAATCTCTCTCTCCCCCTCTCTCTCTGCCCCTCCCCCACTCATGCTGTCTCTGTCTCTCTCAAAATAAATAAGTAAAAACTTTTAAAAAATGTGAAGGGAGGGGCACCTGGCTGACTCTGTGGGTTGAGCATGTGCTCAATCTGAGGATTGTGAGTTCAAGCCCCATGCTGGGTGTAGAGATTACTTTAAAATAACAATCTTCAGGGGCACCTGGGTGGCTCAGTTGGTTGAACGTCCAGCTCTTGATTTTGACTCAGGTCGTGATCCCAGGGTCTTGGGATCGAGCCCTGCATTGTTCAGCATGGAGCCTGCTTAAGATTCTGTCTCCTTCTGCTCCTCTACCCGTCTTCCCCACTCATGCTCGTGCGCTGTCTCTCTTTCTCTAATATAATAAATGAATAAATAAATAAATAACAAAGTGAAGAGAATGTGTTTTGCAGATTCTGAAGTTGAAATAAATATTAGCCCTTTATTGACCATCTCCAGAGCTACCATCTCCATAGTAACCATAAATATGGAGGGAAGTGGCAGAGTAGCAGGGGCAAGAGATATGTTCTATATCTTTGCTTATGTTTGGGGTGGTGGTAGCACAGGTGTATATATTTATTGCAGTTCATTGAAATGTACACCTAAGACGTATGAATTCTACTATATGTAACTTTTACCTGTGTTTACAGCTATAAAAGCCATTATTGGTACAACTAGGGAAATTTGAATAATTCTGCGTTAGTGATATTGTATCAAAGTTAAACTCTTGAGTGTCAAAGGTTAACTATAGAGTTACTGTATGACCTAGCAATTCACCCCTAAGTATAAACCCCAAAGAACTGAAAACACATGTACACAAATACTTGTACATAAATGTTCACAGGGGCATATTCAGAATAACTAAAAAGTGGAAACAACACAAATATTCATCAACTGATGAACGAATGAATAAAATGTGGTTAAACATTTTTTTGAAAGAGTATGAATAAATAATCTTCAAAGACAGAGTCTCGGTCAGAAAAAAAATAAAATGTGGCATATCCATTAGGTAGAATATTATTTGGCAATAAAAAGAAATGAAGAGATGTAGCAACAGAGGGAAGTATATAGCTGTAAATCCCTACATTAAAAGAAGAAAGATCTCAAATCATTAAAAGAAAAAAGAAGAAAGATCTCAAATCAATAACCTAATATTCCACTTTAAAGAACTAGAAAAAAGGAGCAAACTAACTCCAAAACAAGTATAAGGAAGGTAATAATAACAATTAGATTGGAGAGATCCACATTAAAAAATTTTTTTTTAATTTTTTAAATTAAAAAAAAATTTTTTTTGCACATTCTCTGTTTTCTGCTGGAAAGCCCTCCTTACTCCCTAAAAGCCTTGCCTCTGCTGTCTGCATCCAACTCGAACTCACCAGCCTCGCTAACATCACGAGCTGCAAGATCATGACCTTAGCCGAGGTCGAATGCTCAACTGACTGAGCCACCCAGGTGCCCCAGGAAGATCCTTTTGTGACAAACCCTTAGCTAAACGAACCAAGGGGAAAAAAAGAGAAGACTCAAATTATTAAAGTCGGAAATTAAAGTGGGGAATGTTTTACAAAGATAAAAAAGATTGGGGCATCTGGGTGGCTGGGCCGACAGCTCTGAGCTCAGAGCCTGGAGCCTGCTTTGGATTCTTTGTCTCCTCCTCTCTTCGCCCCTCTCCCGCTCATGCTTTGTCTCTCTCAAAAATAAACATTAAAAAAACTTGGGGGGGGCACCTGGGTGGCTCAGTCGGTTGTGTCCGACTTCAGCTCAGGTCATGATCTCACGGTTTGTGTGTTCAAGCCCCACGTCGGGCAAATAAATAAACATAAAAAAATTTTTTTTAAAAAACCAAAAATTTAAATTTTTTAATTAAAAATTTTTTTAAAAACCAAAAAACTTTTTTTAATAAAAAGACTCAAACTGCCAAAACTGAATTTAAAAGAAAAAAAGAAAAGAAAAGAAAATCTGCATAGACATATGACAAGTAAAGAGAATAAACCAGTAGTCAAAAAATTTCCAACATAGAAAAGCCCAGGACTAGATGGTTTACTAGTGAATTACATCAGCTGCTTAAGGAAGAATGAACAGCAGTCTTTCTAAAACACTTGCAAAAAGTAGAGGAGGGAACACTTCTCAATTCATTCTATGAGACCAGTATAACCCTGAATCCAAAGCCAGACGAAGACATAAGAAAACTTCAGAGCCAATACCCCCTGTGAATGTACGTGCAAAAATCCCAAAAAAAGTAGCAAACCAAATACAAACTGAATATATTGTAACCAAGTGGGACTTATCCCAGGAATTCAAGATAGATTTAACATACAAAAATCAATCAATGCAATTTACCCTATTAGTACAAGGAAGGAACAAAACTGTAGGATCATCTCAATTGATGCAAAAAAAGAAAAAGCAGTCCAAAAGATCCAACATCTTTTCATGATAAAAATACTCAACAAACTAATAAGAGAACTTTCCTCAAACTGACAAAGGGCATCTCTGAAAAACTCCCAGCTAATATCATATTGGTGATGCTCTCCCCCCTAAGATCAGGAAAAAGACAAGGATGTCTTCTCTCACCATGTCTATTCAACACTGTACTGGGGGTTCTCGGCAGAGCCGTTGGGCAAGAAAAAGCAAGAAAAGGCATCCGGATTGGAAAGGAAGAAATAAAACTATCTCTCTTCTCAAATGTCATGATCTTGTATATAGAAAATCTTAAGGAACCCACTAACAAACTATCAGAACTAATAAAGCTTAGCATGATACAGTTTTGTAGGATACAAAATACAATAGAGAATACCAATATATAAACATAAATAGTATTTATATGCACTAAGAAATAAATACTCCAAAAGTGAAATTAATTAAATAATCCCATTTACATTATCATCAAAAAGAATAAAATACTTGGGATAAATTCAACCAAGGAAGTGCAAGATTTATACACTAAAAACTACAAAACAGGGGCACCTGGTTGGCTCAATGGGTGTAGCATGTGATTCTTGATCTCAGGGATGTGGGTTCAAGCCCCACGTTGGGCATAGAACTTGCTTGAGAAGGAAAAATAATGGGGTGCCTGGGTGGCTCAGTCAGTTGAGCATCCAGCTCTTGATTTCAGTTCAGGTCATGATCCCAGGTCATGAGATTGAGCCCAGTGTCAGGCTCCGTGCTGAGTGTGGAGCTTGCTTAGGATTCTCTTTCTCTTTCCCTTTGTCTCTCTCCCCTGTTCATTCTCTCTCTCTCTCTAAAATTTTTGAAAGAAAATGACATACATACATAAATACTACAGAACATTGTTGAAAGAAATTAACCCCTAAATAAATAGAAAAACATCTCATGTTCATAGTTTGGAAGACTTAATATTTATAAGATGGCAAAGCTTCCCAGATTGATCTAAAGATTCAGTGCATTTCTTATCAAAATTCCAACTACCATTTTTGCAGAAATCAATAGGCTGATCCTAAAATGTATATGGAAACTCAAGGGACCCAGAATAGCCGAAGCAATCTTGAAAAAGAACAAAATTGGAAGACTCGATTCTTGATTTCAAAACCTACCACAGAGCTGCATTGTTCAAGACCGTGTGGTATTGGCATAAGGATTGGCACAGATTGGTGAAGTAGAATGGAGAGTCCAGAAATAAATCCATAAGTTTATGGTTAACTGATTTTTTCCAAGAGTGCCAGGATCATTCAATGGGGAAAGAATAGTCTTTTCAACACACGGTGCTGGGAAAATTGGGTATCCACATGCAAAACAATAAAGTCGAATCCTTACCTCGTATCACATACAAAAGTCAACTGAAAATGGATCAAAGACTTAAATGTAAGAGCTAAAACTGTAAAATTTCTAGAAGAAAACATAGGGGCCAATCTTCATGACCTTGGATTTGGCCATAGATTCTTAGGTATGATAACAAAAGCATAAGGAACAAAAGAAAAAGTAGATAAATTGGACTTCATCAACATGAAAAACTTTTGTGCATCAAAGGACGCCATGAAGAAAGTGAAAAACAACCCACAGAATGGGAGAAAATCTTACATCTGATAGAGGTCTAGTATTCGAAACACTATATAAAGAATACTTAAAATGCAACAACAAAAAGGAAAAACATCCCAATTTAAGAAATGGGCAAAGGACTTAAATAAGTATTTCTTTCTTTTTTTTTTTAAGTTTATTTGTTTTGAGAGAGACAGAGATAGCATGAGTAGGGGAGGGGCGGAGAGAAAGAGAGAGAGAGAATCCAAAGCAGGCTCCATCCACACTGCCAGTGTCCACACCGCCAGCGCAGAGCCCAATGCAGGGCTTAAACCCACGAAGCTGTGAGATCATGACCTGATCTGAAACCAAGAGTTGGATGCTTAACTGACCGAGCCACCCAGGCCTCCATAAACAGACATTTCTCCAGAGAAGGTATACACATGGCCAATAAAGCACATAGAATGATGTTCGACACCATTAGTCGTTAGGGAATTTAAATCAAAACCACAATGAGGTACCACTTCATACCCACCAGGATGGCTGTCAAGAAAAAGACAGAAAATAACAAGTGTAAGGATGTAGAGAATTGGAACCCTGGCACATTGCTTGTGGGACGTATAAAATGGTGCAGCTGCTTGGAAACCAGTTGGGCAGTTAATCAAAAAGTTAAGCATAGAATTAGGATCTGATGAGTAATTCAAGAGGATTGATAACAGATGTTCAAACAAAAACTTACACACCCGTGTTTGTAGCACCATTATTCTCAATAGCCAAAGGGTGGAAACAGTGCAAATGTCCACCGGCTCATGAATGGATAAACAAAATGTGGTACATTTATGCAATGGAATATTACTCGGCTGTAACAGAACAATGCTACAAGCTGGCTGAACCTCGAAAACATTATGCTGAACATTGTAAGGAAAAGGAGGCAGGCGTAAAAAGCTATGTATTGCACGATACCATTTTTATGATCCACGGAGGTAAAAGGGCTCACAGAGACAGAAGGCAGATTATGGTTGCCTAGAGCTGGGGGGGGGGGGGAGTGGGGAGGGGGTGGGACAGCTTAATGATCTAGGGATTCGTTTGTGGTTTGCGAGTGATGAAATGTTCTGGAACTAGAAAGCAGGTATGGTTGCCCAGCATGGTGAGTTTACTGGAAGCCACTGGATTGTACAGTTTCGAGTGGTGAACTTCATGTTCTATGAATTTGACCTCACTAATGATAATAAAAAGGAATAAAGGGCTGAGGCTTGCTACAACATGGACGGACCTCAAGAATGTTCTGCGTTGTAAGAGAAGTCAGTCACAAGGGCTACATGCTGTACGATTCCGTTTATGGGTGTTCCAAACAGACAAATTCATAACAACTGAAAGTAGATCGGTAGTTGCCTAGGGCTGGGGTTGAGGGAGGGGCGGGATTGGGGATTCGAGCAGGAGATGGGGAGCTAATGAGTACAGGTTTCTTTTTTGGGTGATAAAAATGTTCTGAAATTGATTGTGGTGATAGTTTTGTCGGGGAGGAAGACTGCTCTCTGCCCTTTTGTCTTCCTAACTGGACTTAGAATCAAATTGACATGAGACAGATTAATAGAAGAAAATCAAATTTAACAGGCACAAGTACACAGAATAAGAAATCCACACAAGTAAGAAATTCCAAAGACAGTGAGGTAACATGAAGGTTATATGAGCTAAGGAGAGGGGTAGGGGGCTGTGGATACAAAGGGGAGGGAGATCATTAGCCAGAAGGTGAAGGGAGGTGTTTGGAAAGACAAGAGTTGCTCTATTATGCAGAAAAGTTTCTTAGGTAAAGGGAGTCTCTTTTTATAGCCCTCTCCCTGGTACAGGCTCTCCATTCCAACATAAATTTAGGCAGCTGAGGGGGAGGCAGAGAGCTTTTCCTGCATCTGCTGGGTTTTTATTACTTGGGGGGGGGTATTACTTTTATCTCAAAGTAATCTTTATGCCGAAGTGGGTCGTCTTGGGGCAGCCTGCCCTAGACCCCTCAATTTCACAACTGTGAATCCACTGAATTGTGAACTTGAAGTGAATGAATTGTATGGTTTGTGAATTATATCTCAATAAACTTGTTATAAAGAAATTCTCAGGTGTGAAATTGGTACCCTAGTTATATAGGAAAATGCCCTTGTTCTGAAGATACATAAACTTAAGTATTTAGGGGTGTCCTTGTCCTTAAGTATTTAAGTGTCATGATGTCTGCAACTTATTTTCTCTATTTTTTATTAAGCTTGTTTTTTAAGTTTATTTATATAATTCTGAGAGAGAGAACACATGAGCAAGGAAGGGACAGAGAGAGAGAAAGAATCTCAGGCAGGCTCTATGCTGTCAGTGCAGAGCCTACCTGACATGGGGCTCGATCTCATAAACTGTGAGATGACCTGAGCCAAAATCAAGGGTCAGCTGCTTAACCGACTGAGCCACCCGGGTGCCCCATTTTTTTAATTAAGTTTTTAATTTTTTAGTGGCACCTGGGTAACTCAGTCGGTTAAGCTTCCGACTTCAGCTCAGGTCATGATCTCACAGCTCGTGAGTTCAAGTCCTCTGCACTCCAGCTCAGAGCCTGGAGCCTGCTTCAGAGTCTGTGTCTCTCTCTCTGCCCCACCCCACTTGTGCTTTCTCTTTCTCAAAAATAAAGAAACATTAAAAAATGTTTTTTTATTTTAATTCCAGTATAATTAGCATGCAGTGTTATATTAGTTTCAGGTGTATAATCTAGTGATTTGCAACAAGGGGCGCCTGGGTGGCTTGGTCAGTTGAGCGTCCAATTGGAATTTGGCTCAGGTCATGATCCAGGGTGTGGGATCGAGCCCGGTGTCAGGCTTCACTCTCAGCATGGAGCCTGCTTAAGATTCTCTCTCTGCCTCTCCCCTACTTGTGCTCTCTTTAAAAAAAAAATCAAAACATGTGTTCACATAGAGCTGTGCCATCCAAAGCGGTAGCCACTAGCCACATATAGCTCTTTACACTTAATTAAATAACTCAGTTCCTCAGTTATACTAACCACATTTTAAGTGCTCAGTAACCACATGTGGCTAGAGGCTACCGTATCGGACAGTGCAGGAATAAAACATTTCCCTTGTCACAGAAATTCCTGCTGAGCAGTGCTGACATGTATAGAGATAAAGCAAATGCGGTAAAATGTTAGCAAATGGTGAAGCTTGGTGAAACACATATAGGGGTTTCTGTGGGGCAGCCAGATCAGGTGGAAGCCAGCAGTGTGGGTGGTGAAAGAATTCACCTGAGGCAGAATAAAGGCTATAGAAATTTATTGATTACACCACAAGAAGGCAGTGCAAGCAGGACAGCAAAGGAGAGACTATCTGCTGGGAGGCAGTGGTGAGGAGTATAGTCCAGGGGGGAGTGAGGAGGCATGGTGACATACGGAATTTTCCTTTTTGATAACTGTGCCTGATTTTCAGTAGCCTATTGGTCAGCTAGGGGCTATGAGTATCTTGAGGCGGGTCACCTAACAAGCCCATTTGCATTCAGCTCAGTGGTGACTGTGGGCCCTTTTACCTTACTTAGGAATCCATTGCTCAAGCCTGTTGCCTAAGAGCTGCCTCCACAGTTTCTTGTGTCATTCTTTCAACAGAGCGATAGTAATAACATGGCAAAGATTCCCAGTGTAGGGGCGCCTGGGTGGCTCGGTGGGTTAAGTGTTGGACTCTTGACTTCGGCTCAGGTCATGATCTTGTGGTTGGTTAGTTCAAGCCCTACATTGGGCAACTTCTAGATCCTTGTCCCAACAGTCTGTTCTGCTTGTTCAACACCTCGTTCCCAGGTTCCTCTCCCTCCAGTGAGGTGTGTGCATAGTATGCGATCCTCTGTGTACCCCTATTCATCCCTGTTTCCTGGAGAGGTGTTCCAGGGTTGCGGTTCGGGAGCAAGAAAGACTCACATTTAAATCCCTGCTGTCGCTTTTAAAATGAGGCTGAGGGTAGTGATTGCCTCTTGCCCTATGGGAGGCTCTTATCTATGGTCCCAACAGAAAACAAGCAATAATTATAGACAGCTAGGATTGTTCTAGAGTGAAGAAGAGATGGGCTGGCTGAGACTGCAGGTTAACCAGCCTAGCTTCTTACTTTGAGGAGTTTCCAGTGTAAAATGGTCAGCCATCTGCTGGGGGACCAGGATAGCCATCCTGGCAACTGTGGCTTCTTTGTGTCGGCAGCAACAACAGAAGAACAAAGAACAAGTGTTGTGACTCTTCAGTAAAGTGAGCCCCTATGCTGGTATTAAATGTCCCTAGTTCCTGGAAGGGTAGAGCTAGGTTGCCAGGAAGTGGGGTTTTTAATACCCTTAGTCACAAGTCTGTGTCCATCCCTGCTTCTTTTGCTAGCACGCAGGTTCGTGAAACCTCCAGTCTGGGAAGCACTGATTCGAAAGACACTGGAAATTGGGGATGGGGCTAGGGAATAGTGAAGGAGAAAGTGGCCAGAGAGAGCCAAGCCCAGGAGTCAATAAATTGAATTGCCCCAGACATTTGCATATTTGTAACCAGTTGGTCAGGGAAGCGTAGATGTTTGCTCTGATTGTTCCTGAGAAGGTATTTGCGTTATCTTTTGTTTGAGCAGTTGTGGGGTTGGGAGGGGTAGGAAGCTGGTATTTCCTTCCTGTGCCTGCCAAATCCTTGTTACCAGATTTGGGATGGAGTAGGGCAAAGGTGAGGTGAGGCTCTAGGTAGCAGGAGAGGAACAAGGTGGGGGGAGGGGAAGTGGGGAGTGGAAATGGGCTGGACTGGACCCCTACGGGCACTGGAGTGCTCTCTTTCAAAGGGAGACTGCGGGACAGTTCCGGATTCTGTCCTGTGACTTTTCTTGTTTTGTGACTCAGGGCAAATCAGTTCACCTCTCTGAGCCTCCCATTTTCTCATCCATTAAAGTAACATTTCTTGAGGCGCCTGGGTGGCTCAGTCCGTTGAATGTCTGACTTCGGCTCAGGTCATGATCTCGCGGATCATGAGTTCAAGCCCCGTGTCGGGCTCTGTGCAGACAGCTCAGAGCCTGGAGCCTGCTTCAGATTCTGTGTCTCCCTCTCTCTCTGCCCCTCCCCTACTCGTGCTCTGTCTCTCTCTCAAAAATAAATAACATTAAAATAAAATAAAATAGCATCTCTTCCCAATATCCAATAGTTTCTGCTCTTATGCTTGTTATGCCCAGAATTCGGGGACCCCAAGAACCACCAGGGAGCCGAGTCCGATGCAAGAACAAAGAGCCTTTAATCGAGCTAGCTCGAGCTCAATCTCCTACCGCACCGAGGCAGCAGTGGGTCGAGAGAGAGGGCCCAGTCCCAAAACACAATAGTTTTAAAGGGGTCTAGGGGCAGTGGGAGGGGTGATGGTCGTGACCCTAGCCGATTGGCTGAGGAAGGGTCAAAGGTCCTGTCCCACAGGTCAAGCTTCTGCGCAGGCGCTGGGGACTCAAGGTGGAGGACACAGAACACAATGGAGTCAGTCCCAGTTTGCCCTTAAGCAAAATGGAATCAGTCCCGTTTTGCCCTTACAATGCTGAAGTTTAAGACTCCGTTTCCTCAGCTCTAAATGGATATAAAAGTCACACCTACTTCATAGCATGGAGGTGAGGCTTGCCGGCACAACTCCTGGCACACAGTAGGTACTTAATAAATGCTAGCTAATACTGGCCATCAAGCTTTGTTAAAAAGAAGACCACAGACCCCAAATGGTTTCACTGGGGCCAGGCCCAAGCACCAAACCAGAGCCTAGTACCTAACCTAATTGCAGTTTCAACCTCCCCCCGAAAGTAAATCTTAACATGTCAATCAGGAATTTTCCAATAAGCACCCATGCAGTTATCTACCACCTGGGCCCTCCTCCCCCCGAAGGCAGAACAGGTAATCCGCACGAGAAGGGCTCGCTGCTCTTTTTCCTGAGGGAAGGTGATCTTGCTGGAATAAACCTTTCTTTTCTTTTGCTTACAACTTTCTTGCTCCTTTGCTTCCTGCCAAAGCCTTATATTTTGTAAAACTCCTTGGAGCGCCCCTCTCCGTGCTAGATGGGATGCTGCATGATTCATGAGTCATTCACTAAAGCAAATCAGATCTTTAAGTTTTCTTGGTAGAGTTTTGGTTTTTTAACATTTTTTTCCTACAGATCGACAATCCCTTATCTGCAATCTGAAATGTAGAAAGCTCTGAAAACTTCAAAGTGTTTTTGTAAGTTTGCCATCAAAACTCATTTGAGGGGCACCTGGGTGGCTCAGTTGATTGGGCGTCCGACTTCGGCTCAGGTCATGATCTCACACTCAGTGAGTTTGAGCCCTGCGTCGGGCTCTGCGCTGACAGCTTGGAGCTTGGAGCCTGCTTTGGAGTCTCTGTCTCTCTCTCTCTCCGCCCCTCCCCAACTCATGCTCTGTCTCTTTCTATCTCTCAAAAATGAATGTTAAAAAATTAAACAAAAAAAACCTCATTTGATAGCAAAACCTAATCTGAAACTGACACCAAGCTATTTATAATCTTACTAGGATAACCCATTTATGTTGAACATATTAATGTAGTTGATTACTGGATTTGGCCCCAGAATAAGCACCAAATCACCTTTCTAAAATCTGAAAGTTTTCGAATTCTGAATCCCCTCTGGCCCATCAAGTTTTGGACAGAAGACTTTGAGCTTATTGTAGGGGCATAGAGCGACATGGCTGTGGTCAAAGCCAGGGCTTCCTGGCGGCAGGGGTTGGGGAAACCCTCGGTGCCACAGGTGTCTTAGAGGTGAGACGAGGAGGAAGGAAGACCTATCAGAGGGGGTTTTAGTTATGACAGAAACTGACTCTGGTTGGTTTAAGCAGCAAGGGAACTTGTTGGAAGGGTATTGCCTTTGTTCCAGAGTATTAGTATGTGGGAGAACCAGGCTCACAGACCTCCAGGCCGAGAAGCCGCTGTCAGGAAGCAAGGATTCCTGTCCTCCTTCATGAGCTCTTCCAGCTGGACTAAGAATCAAATTAACGTGAGACAGATTAACAGGAGAAAATAAAATGGAAGAGAGTACATACCGGGAATCCACACGGACACGGAAAATCCAAAAACAGTCAGGCAAAATGAGAATTACGTGTCATTGTCAGCTAAGAAGGGAGTAGGGGTCTGGGAGTTTGGCTCAAAGTGGAATGCACTTTCCAGGGCAATAAGAAGAGTCGATGTTTGGTAATTAGATGTTTGCCGTGCCATACGGCTGGGTCACTGAGATACAGTCTATCTTTGTTAAAATCCTGACTCTAGGAAAGATCCCCCCCCCCCCCCCCCCAGTTTAGATTCTTCTAGGTGGCTATAGGAGGGATGAGTTTCTTTTCAGCCTGCGGGGTCTCAAGTGCCTTCAGCTCTAAATAATACACTGCCGAAGCGGCACACTGAAGAACAGAGGGGCTGTCTTGAACCCCTTCACCTCCAAAATCACCCACGGAAGTGGTCAGGTGAGTAAGAGCCCAGCCCCAAAGCCACAGCCAGCAGTGTAAACCCTGGTCCACCGACAGCAGACGCCAGAGGCCATTTCCTCCTAGCTGCTGCTGCACCCACAGGGCACTGTCTTTCTGTCTCTGCTTTGAACTCCAAGCAAGAATGTCTCTCTCGATTGGCAGAACCCGTGTCACATGACAGTGCCCAGTCTGCAAGGGAAGCTGAGAAAACACATGTAAAGATATTTTGCCTTTAAAATGAGAGGCATTTCTGTCTCCTGCCATGACTCCTAAGGAAGGGATTCCTCTAGAATAGGAACCAGAGGTTAGTTGCCAGACAGCCAAAACAAACAAGAGCAAGCAAAGGCTCAGTGGCAAAGGCTTCCCAGAGGAGGGATTGATTCTGCCAGGACCTTGAAGAGGGAGCAGGCCCCAGCTGTGAGGTGGAAGAGTTTAGAATCTGGGCAGGGACCTTTATGTCTGGCTGGAGGGTGTTTCCTAGATGATGTGCACTGAGCTAAACACTTCATTCGCTTTTCACTTCACACCTGCAGGCGGCAAGGGAGCTATTAGCTTTTTTCATACAATCTAAGAATCAAGGAGGTTAGGTCAATTTGCCCAAGATCATGCAGCCGGAAGGTGGAGGAGCCGGGATTTGAATAGAAGCATTGACGCCTTGCTGCCAATCCCTACACTACACAGCAGGAAGTAGGTTCCACGTGGAGTGCCTGTTCCTGATAGTGACTGCTTGGAGCCCTGCACCAGGAAGGATTCTGAAATCATCTCTGAGATAGAATGGAAGAAGGGCTATGATCAATTAGTGATGTCTCGTAAACAAACGTGGCCTGAGAACTCAAAATTCACACGTTTTCAAGTGGACATGCGACATTTATCCAAATTAACCACAAACTGGGCTAATAAAAGAGACAACGCATTTCAAAACATTGGAATTATTCAGACTATATTCTGTAGTCACGAAGGGAACAAAATTATAAATCAATAACAAAAGAAAAATAGAAAATCCCCAACTGCCTGGAGTTAAACATTATACTGGTCAAAGAAGAAATCAAAATGGAAATAATAAAAAAAACACAAACATTTGAACTAAGTGATATTGAAGATATGACATACCGAGGGCGTCTGGGCGGCCTAGTCAGTTAAGTGTCTGACTCTTGATTTTGGTTCAGGTCATGATCTCACGGTTCATGAGTTGGAGCCCCACGTTGGGCTCTGCGCTGACAGCATGAAGTCTGTTTGGGATTCTCTTTTTCTGTCTCTCTCTGCCCCTCCCCTGCTCAAACAAACCAAAACCAAAACCAAAAAGCCAAAAAACTTTAAAAGAAAAAAAAAACATTTGACATACCAAAACCTGTGGGATGCAGCTAACACAACTGTTAGGGGAAAATTTGTAGCCTTAAAATGTATATATTAGTAAAGGAGAAAGGCTTGAAAAATAATGTTTAAAGTATCCATCTCAAGACGCTGAAAAAGAACAGCAAATCAAACCCATGGGAAAAAAAGAAAATAATAGAAAAGAGCAGAAATGTAAATCAACAATGCTAATTGATTCTTTGAAAGAATTAAGAAAATTGAGTAAATCATATCTACCATGGGCTAGATCATGACAGAACATGTGCCAGGTAGAATCTTTTTTTTTTTTTAATTTTTATTTCTATTTATTTTTTTAAGTAATCTCCACACCCAACCTGGGGTTTGAACCCACAAACCCAAGATCAGGAGTTGCATGCTCCACTGACTGAGCCAGCCAGTTGTTCTTGGTAGTATCTGTTTCTAGAAACTTCTATCTTTGGAATGATATATACTCATAAAAGTATTAGTTACATTGAATTTGAGTGCGAGCAAAGAGACACTGAATATTTAAGGGATAATGAGTAATTCAGTTTGGTTGGAGTTAAAATACTGGACTCCGTTTAAGTGACAGAAGAGCCAAAATCACATTGCCTTAAGCAGAGACCTTTTGTTTGCATAACTGAAAATCCCAGAGCAAGTTCTGACTTTGTGCACAGTTTGACCTTACGTGTCCAAATGGAGTTGCAGCAATGGCTCTTCCTGTGTTTTCTCTTATATTCATTTAATTCTCAAGCACGTCTCCAGCCTAGGCTGGAAGGGCAGGGGGCTACTCCAGTGTTCCCATGGCGATGGTACAAGTGTAAAAGGACAGGCTCAAATGCACAAGTCTTTTTCATGCATCCACATGGTCTCACTTGCTAACACACTATTGGTCAAAGCAATTCACATGGTCAAGCCCAGCACCAAGGGCTGGGGAAATCCTCTGCCTGTCTGGAGGCTATGACAAGGACACAGGGTGAAAAATTGGGACCATTATTCAATCTACACAGATATCAACTCAGTATTGGCCCATAGGGGTACATGCATGCCTAATTTCACTCACATACTACCTGATTGTTCTCTAGTCCCACTTGCGATTCACAAGGGTGGGTGTTTCCGTAACTCTTCCCCAGTGCTCAGCATTGGCCAGCTCTCTTGTTTTTGCCAGCCTGATGGACATGAAATGGCATCTCACTGATGCTTTCCTTTGTGTGTCTCTGATTACGTATGCATCTAAACATCTCTTCACATCTCGTTAGTCCTTTGGATTTCCCTTCTGTGAGTTGCCTATTCATATCCTTTGCTCATTTTCTCTGATGTTTTAGTTCCCTTTCTTGTTGATATGCAGGCGTTCCGTGTACAGTCTAAGTATTAATCCCTTGTTGGCCTCAGACACAGCAAGATTTCTTACCAATTTTTCTGTCTGATAATTTTGTTTTTATGGTCCTTTGCTGAGCAAAAATCTTTGGTATAATCAAATTCGGTATTTCTTGTCTTATGGCTTGTGCTTTGGGTCTAATTTAAGAAATACTTTTCCCATCTCTAGACCACAAAGATATTCACATTTAGCGCTTTCATACGTCTGAAATCCATTTGTGGTGGGTAGGGATGTGAAGCCAGGTTTGTTTCGCTGTTTCCCATACAGTGAGCCAGTGTTCCCAATGCCATCTACTAAAAAGTGTGCTCCTTCCTTCTTCGATTTATGGTGCCCGCTTGTTTTATATCAGAGCTGTCTACCCACCTGCCTGCCTACCTTTCTGTCATCGATTATCTGTCTTCGTATCTACGATCTGCTTATCTTTCTATATTTATGTATCTGATGAGGTACAACCTCTCCCATTTAGTTCTTCTTTTACAGATGGACTCTTTCTGGACTTCATTCTTCTCTATATAATTTAGAATAATCTCATTTGTTTTCTCTTAAACAAAGACCATCTAGAATTTTGCTTAGGATTGTACTGGATGTGTAGATGAATTTGAGAAGAGCCAGTAATTTTATGTTGTTAAATCATCCTAAACACAAGTATGGAAATAGGTACCCATTTATGTCGGTTTTTTATGTCCTTTAATACAAGTTTCTTTTAAGATCTTTTTTTTTAATTTTTTTAATGTTTTTATTTATTTTTGAGACAGAGAGAGACAGAGCACGAGTGGGGGAGGGGCAGAGAGAGAGGGAGACACAGAATCTGAAGCAGGCTCCAGGCTCTGAGCTGTCAGCACAGAGCCCGACGCAGGGCTCGAACTCACAGACCGCGAGACCATGACCTGAGCCGAAGTCGGACACTCAACCAACTGAGCCACCCAGGTGCCCCTAGATCTTTTTTTTTTTTTTAAGTAATCTCTACACCCAATGTGGGGCTCAAACCCACAACCCCAAGGTTAGGAGTCACATGCTCGACCAACTGAGCCAGCCAGGCACCCTGGATTATTTTTTTTTAAGATTTTATTTTATTTTTCAAAAATGTTTATTTATTTATTTTGAGAGCAAGAGGTGGGGGGAGGGCAGAGAGAGAGGGGGAGAGAGAATCTCAAGCAGGCTTCCAACTCTCAGCGCAAAGCCTGCCGCAGGGCTCCATCTCATGAACTCTGAGATCATGACCTGAGCCAAAATCAAGAGTCAGAGACCCCAACCAACTGAGTGACCCAGGCACCCCAAGATTTTTTTTTAAAGTAATCTCTACACCCAATGTGTGGCTTGAACTTATGACCCCGAGATCAAGAGTTGCATGCTCTTCCAACTGAGCCACCCAGGTGCTCTCCCCTTTAATAAAATTTTTAAAATTTCACCTAGGAATCTTTTCCATTCCTTGAATTCATTTTTAGGTATTAAGTTTTGTGTGTGTTTTTTTTAAGTTTATTTATTTAGAGAGAGAGAGCACGTAGATGTCAGGGTGGGGCAGAGAGAGAGAGAGAGAGAGGATCCCAAGCGGGCTCTACATTGTCAGCACAGAGCCTGAAGCAGGGCTCGAATAGAAGAACCAAGAGATCATGACTTGAGCCAAAACAAGAGTAGGATACTTAACGGACTCAGCCAACTAGGTGCCCCAATTTTTAGATATTTTAATGTCAAGTTTTAGTTTTTAAAATTGTCGAAACAGTTTCAATCATACAGGAAAGTTACATGAACAATACAGAGAGTTTTTCTTTGTAAACTATTTGAGGTTGCCAATCTGAAGCCCCATCATTCCCACACACTTCATTGACTATTTATAAACAAGGACAGTCTCATGTAGCCACAATGTAACTATCAAAATCGCGAAATTGACATTGACACATTACTACCATCTCCATCTCATCCTCAGACCTTATTCAAGTTCCAACAATTATCTCAATAACATTTTTTTTAAAGTTTTATTTATTTATTTTGAGAGAGACAGAGACAGCGGAAGCATGGGGAGGGGCAGAAAGAGAGAGAGAATCCCAAGCACGCTTTGCTAGGCCAGGCAGAGCCAGATGTGGGACTCAAACCCACGAACCATGAGATCATGACCTGAGCTGAAACCAACAGTCAGATGCTCAACTGAGTCACACAGGCGCCTGAGAGAGAGAGAGAGAGAGAGAGAGAGAGTGTGCGGGGAAGTGGGGCAGAGGTAGAGAGTCTTTTTTTTTATGTTTTATTATTTATTTTTGAATCATTTTTTAATGTTTATTCATTTTTAAAATTTTGAGAGCGAGAAAGACAGAGCATGAGCAGGGGAGGGGCAGAGAGAGAGGGACACAGAATCTGAAGCAGGCTCCAGGCTCTGAGCTGTCAGCACAGATCCCAATGTGGGGCTCGAACTCATGAACCGTGAGATCATGACCAGAGCTGGAGTCAGATGCTTAACTGACCGAGCCACCCAGGCACCCCTGTTTTATTTGTTTTGAGTGAGAGAGCAAGAATAGGGGTGGGTCAGAGAGAGGGAGATATAGGATCTGAAGCTGCTGTTAGCTGTTACTGCTGAGCCATGTGCTGGGCTAGCACTCATGAACCATGAAATCATGACCTGAGCTGAAGTCAGACACTCAACTAACTGAGCTGCCTAGGTTCCCCTTCCTTCTTCCCTTCCCTTCCCTTCCCTTCCCTTCCGTACCCCCCTCCCTCCCTCTCCCCTTCGTTCCTTTCTTTCTTTTCTTTCTTTTTCCTTTTCTTTCTTTTCTTTTTCTTTCTTTCTTCCTTCCCTCCTTCCTTCCCTCCTTCCCTCCTTCCCTCCTTCCTTCCCTCCTTCCTTCCCCTCCTTCCTTCCTTCCTCCCTCCCTCCCTCCATCCTTCCCTCCCTCTCTTTCCTCTCTTTCCTTCTTTCTTTCTTTCTTTTCTCTCTTCCTTCCTTCCTCCCTCCCTCCCTCCCTCTCTCTCTCTCTCTCTCTCTCTCTTTCTTTCTTTCTTTCTTTCTTTCCTTCTTTCTTTTTCTTTCTTTCAGAGGATCTTAAGCAGGCTCCACGCTCAGGGTGCAGCCCAAAGCAAGGCCCCATCCCACGACCCTGGGATCATGAGCTGAAATCAAGGGTCGGATGCTCAACCAACGGAGCCACCCAAGTGCCCCCCTCAGTAACATTCTTTATGGCAGAAAGAATCACATGTTCAGACCACACCTTCATTTGGTTTTTATGTCTTTTTAATTTCCTTTGGTTTGGAACAGTTCCTCCGTCTTTCTTTGACTTACATGACCCTGATATTTTGGAGAGCACAGGCGAGTTATTTTACAGAATGTCCCTGAATTTAGGTTTGTCTGATATTTCCTCACGGTTAGATTCGGATTGTGCGTCTTTGGCAGGAACATCCCAGAAGCGAAGCTGTATCCTTCCCTGGGCATCCCGCAGATGGCACACAATTTCAGTTTGTCCATTGATTAAGGTGGGATCTGCCAGATTTTGCCATTGTCAAGTTATTCTTTTTCCCTTTGTAATTGACAGTGTTTTGTGGAGTGGTTCTTTAAAAGTATGTAAGTATTCTAGGGGCGCCCGGATAGTTGTCAGTTAAGGGTTCAACTTCAGCTCAGATCATGATCTCACTGTTTGTGGGTTCGAGCCCCACATTGGGCTCTGTGCTGACAGCTCAGACCCTGGAGCCGGCTTCGGATTCTGTCTCTCTCTCTGCCCTATCCCCACTTACACTCTGTCTCTCTCTCTCTTAAACATAAAAAATAAACATTAAAAATTTTTTTAAGTATATAAATAGCCTAGGGACACCTGGGTGGCTCAGTCAGTTAAACCTACAACTCTTGGTTTCAGCTCAGGAAACAATTTCACAGTTTAGTGAGTTCAATTTCCAAGTCTAGCTCTCCACTGGCAGCTTGGAGCCTGCTTGGAATCTTCTCTCTCTCTCTCTCTCTCTCTCTCTCTCTCTCTCTCTCTCTGCCTGCCCCTTCCCCACTCATGCTATCTCTGTCTCTCTCAAAATAAATAAATAAGCTTTAAAATAAATAAAAATATATTCTTTTTTTTTAAGTTTTTTTACTTTGAGAGAGAGAGACAGAGAGACAGAGCATGAGTAGGGGAGGGACAGGGAAAGAGGGAAAGAGAGAATCTCAAGCAGGCTGTGCACTGTCAATGGGCAGACTGATGCAGGGCTCGAACCCACAAAACCACGAGATCATGACCTGAGCCTAAATGGAGAGTCTGACGCCTAACCAACTGAGCCACCTAGGCGCCCATATAGATTGTATTTTTTTAACTTTTTTTTAAATTTTAATGTTTATTTATTTTTGAGACATAGAGACAGAGCGTGAGCAGGAGAAGGGTAGAGAGAGGGAGACACAGAATCTGAAGCAGGCTCCAGGCTCTGAGCCGTCAGCACAGAGCCTGATGCGGGGCTCGAGCTCACAGACTGCGAGATCATGACCTGAGCCAAAGTCGGCCGCTCAACCGACTGAGCCACCCAGGCACCCCTAGATTCTATTTTTATCAAACACTCAATTTATTCATGTATTTAGTTATAGCAATATGGAGTCATGGGTTTTCTATGCTATTCAATGTATTACTAATTTTTATTTTGCCTTCACATTGTCTGGTTTTTGTCTAGTGGGACCCTTTCCAAGTTGGACATGTCCATTTGACACGTCCCCATCATCCTCTGAGCACTTCCTTGCTTTTTCTTATAACAGCATGGCCTAAGCTTTTTCTACTTTCTTTGCTCCCATCCTGGAATCAGTCATTCATCCAAGGAGACCTGGTTCCTTTTAGAGGAGAATGATATTTATTTATTTATTTATTTATTTATTTATTTATTTATTTATGTTTAAATATATGTTTTTTTTTTAAGTTAAGTTTATTTATTTTGAGAGAGAGGGAGAGAGAAAGAGAGAATTCCAAGCAGGCTCCACACGGTCAGCACAGAGCCCGATGTGGGGCTCAAACTCATGAACCTGTGAGATCATGACTGATCTTGCCTAGGTGGCTCATGATTGAGCCACCCAGGCACTCCTGTGTTTAAATATTTTTTATGTTTATTTTTGGTGGAGAGAGAGAGAGTGTGTATGCGCACAAGTAGGGGAGGGGCAGAGAGAGACACACAGAATGTGAAGCAGGCTCCAAGCTCTGAGCTGTCCGCACAGAGCCCGACATGATGCTCCAAGTCTCAGACTGTGAGATCATGACCTGAACTGGAGTCGGACAGGTAACCCATGGAACTGCCCAGGTGCCCCTAGTGGAGAATGATATTTAGAAGCCAAGATCTGAGTACTAGGAATGCTCATTGCTGCTGGAACTGCCCCTAGACCCCCAGTGGACAGAGCAAGAGAATATATGTCATTCTCTTCACTCTGCTCAGGCTCTGACACCTCATGCCAGGCTTCCCCCATGCTGGATCCTTCTTGCCCCACGTGGGCCCCAAGAGCCCCATAGGCCACCCCTCTGCACAGATGTCACCTCGTGCCCCATCTAATGGCTTTAGGACTGAATTTTTTAGGAAAGAAAGGGAAAAGAAGAAAGAGGAAGAAGAAGCAAATTTCCTAGATACTTAGGTATTTTATTTTCCCTTATATTTTCTAGTTGGTTATTGCTGATATGGAAAAAATGCTGTGAATTCTTATAGGTAAGTCTTTTATTAGGTAATTACTACATTATTTTTTTCTGTAGGTGACCGTGTACTCTGACATAATGACAGTTTTACCTCTTATCTTCCAATCCTTAAACTTCTTTTCCTTTTCTTTGTAATGTCAGCTACAACCCCCAGGCTAAATTAATAGTACCTGCGATATCAAGTATCTGAGTTGTCTGTGACACTAGAGGCACTTAAAGTTTGTCTGTTAAGACTGTATTTGCCCTAGGAGCGCCCGGATGGTTCAGGGAGGGGCAGAGAGAGGTAGAGAGAGAATCCCAAGCAGGCTCCACACTGTCAGCTCAGAGTCCGTTGTGGGACTTGATCTCATGAACAAGAGATCATGACCTGAGCCGAAATCAAGAGCCACCCAGGTGCCCCTAATTGATGAATTTTCTGATTATTAATTCTCCTTTCCTATCTCTAATAAACTCCATTTGGCCATAATTTTTTTAAAAAATGTAGGATTCAGCCAGTATTTATTTAAGATTTGTATCTTCATGTTCATAGGTAAAATGAACCTGTAATTTTCTTTCCTTGTCTTATTCATTTTTCCAGTTTCGAAAGGAAGATTATACCACCTATAAAATGTGTTAGGCAGTTCTCCCCCACCTCTCTGCTGATCCTCCTACCTTAGAGTTGAGGCTCTGATACCCAGAGAGAGGGAAAGATCACACAGCGGGTAAGGGACCTGTTCTGTCCTGAAAAAGATCCCAGGCCGCACCTCTGTCAGGCGGGATTCTCCAGCCCCTGCGTGGCTGTCTGTCCTTACCTCCGCCGCTCCGGGTAAAGAACACCGGGATCTCGCGTTCGAGTCTTGGCTTTGCCACGAGACTGCGCCTCTGTGATCCCGTGCATCGGTTTCTTTCCCCCTAAAATGAGGACAAGGGATCAGGCGACCCCGAGGACGCTCGATCCCAAATGGCAGAGGCACCCGCCTCGGGTTTCAGGCCAGGCTTCAGCGGCGCAGGTGCAATCTGGTGAAGAAGAGGAGCAACGGGGTGGGAGCGCGGCCCACGCAGGCAGCCTCGGCCTTGCTTGTAATCCCAGCCCTGGCTGAGTTTGCCGCCCGGCATGGATGCCCACAGCTGGGAGAATAGGCCCTGGGTGATATGTCTGCTGAGACAACGGGCAGGGGAGCAAAGGGACTTGGGACCAGGACCAGGAAAAAGAAGAGGCCGCCTCACCACTTACTGGCAGGGGAGTCGAGCCTGGAGGGCAGCAGCCCCACCCAGGACCTGCCCGGCTCCTTGGAGGCTTCGTTAAGGCAGGGGAGGACTTGAGGCCCCGTGAGGGCCACTCGGCCTGGCTCTCTGGCTGCCGGGTCTGAGACTGCCAGAAGGTTGTGTGTCTGGGGCCCTGGGTGTCCTGGAGTCTGACTGGTTCTCTCTTCCCTTCTTCTCTCAGATTCCCCCCCTCCCCAAATCTGGCTTCTCTGCCCCACGTTCCCACTCTGCTTTCTAAGTCCTAGCCTGCAAGTCCCTAACTGCCATTTCACTCCCCAGCTCCCGGCCCAAATCCCAGCCTGAACTCTGCCCTCTTCAAGCCAGCATAGTTCCTTTCCCGTCCCCAGGCTCACCCAAACTCCTTTCCTCCTCCCCCTCCCTCCTCCTCTTCTCCTTCTTCTTCCTCTTCCTCCTTTCTCCTTCCTCCTTCCTCCTTCTTCTTTGATTTTATTTTTAAGTAATCTCTACACCCAGCGTGGGGTTTGAACCCACAACCTTGAGATCAAGTGTCACATGCTCCACCGACTGAGCCGGCCATGCACCCCAGCAAGACTACTTCTTAAACTAGACTGGGTTCTCCGTCCTTTTCTGCCCAGAACACCCCTGGTCACCCAGCATAGTCTGGCTTTGGAAACTGGGAAACAGCTAGTGTGAATTCGTCTCTTTTCCTTTTAGCTCATCAAGGCTGTTGCTCCTTCCTGCCCGAAAAGCTGATCTTACTCTTCCCAGAGACCCTCCATGAGCCCTCACTCTGCTTGCTCCCCACCCCGCCTGAGCTGGGGTGTCCCACCCTGCTCCTAACCTTCTTCCCCACCCAAATGGGGCTCCATGCTGGCCCGGGCGCCCGTCCAGCCTGCATCTTTGCTGGCTTAAGCGCCTTGACCTAAAGGCGCACCAAATGCTTTCCTGCGTGGACATGCTGCCCCTTGCTGGTCAGTCTGTTATAAAACCTGCTGGGTTTTCCAGGCCCAGGGATGCCGATGGGGTCACCCCTTGTGCTTTTCCAAGTTGTAAGAACTTAACGGGCTTTGTCTAATTGAATCTTCACAGCAAATTATGAGGTAGGTTCTGTTATAATCCCCATTTTACAGATTGGAAACTAAGACATCGAGATGGTAAGCCCCTCAGCCTAAGGGTAGAGCCAGTGTTGAACCCCACACAATGAATAACCAGGAGAGCAGCTCGTAACCGGCCCCTTCCTTAGGATCTAGAACTGCCTTGGGCTCTTTAAATATGTCTCCTTAAGCCCTCTCTCCCACTTTCTGCAACCTGATATCAAAGCCATCAGGGCTTTGCCCACACCTTCAACACTCCTTCCAAAAACACAGCCTGCAGCACCCCCCCTCAGCTGGGAACCCTCACATCGCCTACAAAATAGGCAAAACTCCCCACATCTGCTGCCTTTCCCAACCCCCCTCCACCACCCACCACTGGCCAGTCGGCCCCAGCCCCCTGGTCCCATTCCTTCCATTCCTTCCTGTCTAATGATGGCCTCTGTACAGTACGCTCCACCCTCTGAGCCAGACTGCCCCCAGATGTTTAACATACTTATCTTTCTCTTCGTAAAAGTACGTGCAAACAACCTCCACCTCCCCCACTCCCACCCCTCAACTCAAGTTACCCCCCTGTTTCTCCCCCCTATTTCTCCTCCTGGCAAAAATTCCGGAAGAGCTGTCTGCTCTCACTGTGCTCACTTCCCAGCTTCCTCCTCTACCTTCTGTGGTCTGGGCCATTTGGGTTTTGGGCCCTCCCCCAGCCCCACCAAACATCCTGAGGCCACCACACTGTCCAAGTCACCCAGCTCAGTGGATGTGGCTCAGGCTCAGGACCCTCGAGCTCCCTGGGCAGCACGTGATGCCGCTGGCTTCACGCTCCTTCTGGAAGCACTTCCTCACGCGAGTTCTTGGCTCCTGGTTCTCTTCCCACCTCTTGACCCGGCCTCCTGTGCTGTGCCTGGCCTTAGCTGCTGGCACTCCTCAGCACTGGGACCTGGACCCTCTTCTTCCGTCTCAGACTGGGCAATCCTGGCCACACTCCCGTAGGTGCTAATGACTCCCAGACATCTCTAGCCCAGGGCATCGCAACTGTGGGTGACTGGATGCTCCAAGGGACCTTCGGCAAAACGTCCAGAGACTCTTATGGTTGCCACAGCTAGGGTGGGTGCTACTGCCATCTAGTGGGCAGAGGCCAGGGATGCCGTTAAACATCCCGCAATGAACAGGACAGTGCCCGTGACAGTTACCCAGCCTCATTTGTCAGCAATGCCAAGATTGAGGACCCCATTCTGGCCTAGCTCCTCCTCTGAACCCCAGGTCAGTACGTCCAGCCACTGGTACCACATCTGCCCTTGAGTGTCTCAAGCATACCTCAAACCCAACCTGTCCAGTCCAACTCGCCGTCTCCCCCGACCTGATTCTCTAAGAATCTCCCCACCATCAACCTGGGAGTCATTCTGGAAACCGCTCTCTCGCTCACCTCAATATGTAGTCCCTCTCCGGGTACTGCCCATTCAATCAGCCTCTCTCTGACACTACTCCAGGTACCATCATCTCCGGCCTAGGCTTTTGTGAAAAAAACATAACATAACCATCCTGTCTGGTCTCCTGGCGTTGTCTCCGGGGCCCCCTCCAGACTTTTCCCCACACAGCAGTCAGAGCGGTTCAGTGCAGATCTGATTAGGACATCTCCTGTTTGAAACGCTGATGGCTTCCTGTTGCTCTTTGGATCAAGACCCCAAACCTTAACACAGCCTGCAACGCCCACATGGTGCTGGCCCTTGGTAATTCCCCGGCCTCTCTTAGGGCCCCTACTTACACATTTCTTTGTACTCTAGGCACCAGGGCCCTATTTTTCAGTTCTTCAAATCCACGGGACTCCCTCCTACCCCCGGGCCTTTGCATATGCTATTCCTGCTCTGTCTGGACTGCTCTCCTTCCCACCTCCACTCCTCCACCGAGTTAACTACTATTCACCCTTTAGATCTCACCTCAGAGATCACCTCCCCAGTGAGACCCTACATGACCCCGGAGTCTAGGTCAAGCTTTATAGTAAACCCTCTCAAAAAAGCCATGTTTCTTCCCTTCCAGAAACTTGGTTTAGGTTGTAATTCTGCCGATTGATGCAATAACTTGATTAACGTCTGTCTCCTGACTTGACTCTGTGCCCACTAGGGTGAGGCCGCATCTGTGCCCGCTCACAGCCCCTAACTCAGGCGGGGCGCATAGAGGGGGTCAATATAATTTCTGAAGGATAGAGTGAGTGCAGTCCCACCTCTCCACCTGGCCGCACAGCGAGCACCCCAAGAAGTATCCGGGTTATCACATTTCTGGCCCCGAAAGCCTTTGCTTCCATTCCTTCTTCTTCTTCTTCTTCTTTTTCATTCATTCCTTCTTATATTTCGTTGCCTCTTACCAAAGCAATCAGTTCTTGTTGTGGAAAACCAGAGAATACAAAAACAAAACAAGGAAGATATACTCCTGTACTATTTTGCAAACTACTTTTTATCCTAAGCAATAAAACATGACCCATAGGCTTCAGAAGGCATGTTTCTGTAATATTGTTTTTCCTGCAGAATATCCCATTATATGTAAAGAGCATAGGTTTTCTCTCACTGGGCCTGCTGCATTAGAACAGCTGGGGAGCATGTTAAGATAAAGATTTCAAACTCTACACTCTTTAGAGAGATAGAGATACACACACACACACACACACACACACACACACACACAGTGTGAGTGGAGTAGGGGCAGAGAGAGAGGGAGACACAGAATCCGAAGCAGGCTCCAGGCTCTGGGCTGTCGGCACAGAGCCCGACGTGGGGCTCGAACTCACGAACTGTGAAATCATGACCTGAGCCGAAGTTGGACGCTTAGCCGACTGAGCCACCCGGGCACCCCAAGGTATTGCTACTTTTACCTTTTCCCCTGGAGATTCTGAAAGGCACACCGGGGCTAGGAACCACTGATTGAACCAAATCCTCTATTTTTGTTGCCACAGAGGGAAGACCCAACCTTCTGTTATTTCTTTTGTGCAGCAGTTAGAATCCTATGCCTGCCCTAGCGAATGTTCCTGATTATTTTAGAAAGCTGATTCTCAGGGTGGCCTTGTACATGGATCAAGCTGATGGAGCCATACTGCCGAAGTTGAGTCAATGTTGAGTGGATCTGGGAGGGCGAGGCATTGGGTGGGGGAAACATAATTTTCATTTCTGCTTTTTTTTTAATGTTTATTTATTTTTGAGAGAGAGCAAGTGGGAGGGTGGACAGAGAGAGAGGGAGACAGAGAATCCGAAGCAGGCTCCCAGCTGTCAGCACAGAGCCCGATGTGGGGCTTGAACTCACAAACCATGAGATCATGACCTGAGCTGAAGTCAAGAGGCGGATGCTTAACCGACTGAGCCACCCGGGTGCCTCTGGATTTGCATTTCTTTACTTTATGCCCTTCTGTTGCACTTAGGATGAGATCCAAATCTTGAAGGTGGCCCCCCAGGCCCCATGTGATCTGGCCCCCTGCCGGCCTCTCCTGCCTTCCCTGTGTCTGGGCCAGGACAGCTCTGGCTTCCGTGTGACTCCCCATGACGGGGCCGCTTCCCTCCCAAGTACCTTCCCACACCTGCGACGACTTCTCACCAAGCCTCACCTTCCTTGGGTCTCGGTTGGAATGTCCTTCTCCAGAGGGGCTTCCTCTGACCTAATCTCGGGTGCCGTCTCCCTCTATCCTCTCCTACGGCTGTCTGTGCCTCATGGCCTGCGGGCCGCACCTGGAATGTGTTTAGGTGTGTGAATAGTGGCTGTGTGGCTTCATTCGCCGGAACACAGGCTCCCCGAGAGCAGAGACGGCTATGGCTCTTTGCTGTGAGCCCAGCACCAGCACGACGCCTGAGCTGCGGTCCTAGTGCATACGCAGTAGAGGGGTCAGAGGAGCAGAGGTCTTCAAACATTACCCTCCCAATTTTTAAAGGTGGCACAACAGAGGCCCGAAATGTCAAGGGCCTACCTGCTGTCACCCAGCAAGTCTGCGGAGCTCTGGGACCTCACCCCAGGTCTGTAGACCCCACAGCTGAGGTCAGGTGGCTTACCCAAAGTCACTGGTTAACAAGGTAGACCCTGGATTCACAGCCTGGCTTCTCCATCTGTTCTTTCCACTACAACAAACTACAGCCCACACATTTTTGTTGGTGCCTACCAAGTGCCAGGGACCGTGCTCAAGCTGCGGAAACAGCAGACACGTTCCCGCACTCCCGGTGCCCACATCACTTTGGGAGGAGGAGGAAACAAACAGAAAAGTCCGGTAATAATTATGAATCCTGATATCAGCCTCAGAAACTTAGCAACCCGTGCTAGGCGTCATCGTAGAATTCCCTGCCTCCAGGCATTTGGGAAGTGTCTTCCATCCCCAGCAGGTCCCGGAGGCCTCCCTAGCGCGCTAATGCTGGCCGCTTTCCCAAGGCGGTCCCCTCTGCCGCATTCCCAAGTGCTCACTCCAGGCCACCACCAGGGGGCAGCTGTGCTCCACCTCAGCCGGTTCCCTTGCCCACCCAGCATGGGCCTGTTTCCACCGGAACCTCAGACTTGGTGTGTGTGTGGGGGGGGGGGGGGTGCAGATGAGAAGCAGAAAGAGGGGAGAGAGGGCACTAACAGGTGCCCCGGGCTCCACAGTGAGGGCGGCTTAGGGAACCAGCTCTGTCCAGACGTAGGGAAGAGGCTCTCGGTTGATTTTCCTCCCTTATCTTCCACCTCTACTTTATCATTTGTTCATTTAATAAACTTAAAAAAATTTTTTTAATGTTTATTTATTTTTAAGAGAGAGAGACAGTGAGAGCCAGGGAGGGGCAGAGAGAGAGACACACACACAGAATCTGAAGCAGGCTCCAGGCTCTGAGCTGTCAGTGCAGAGTCCAGTGCAGGACTCAAACCCACAAACCATGAGATTGTGACCTGAGCTAAAGTGAGACACTTAACCGACTGAGCCACCCAGGTGCCCCTCAATAAACTTTTAAAAATTTTTAGTTAAAAAAATTTTTAAGTTTATTTACTTATTTTGAGAAAGAGAGGGAGAGTGCAGGCAGGGGAGGGGCAGAGAGGGGGGAAGAGAGAATCCCAAGCAGGCTCTGTGCTGTGAGCGCAGAGCCCAATGTGGGGCTCAATCCATGAACCATTAGATCATGACCCGAGCTGGAATCAAGAGTCAGATGCTCAACTGACTGAGCCACCCAGGTGACCCTAAACTTTTTTTGATGTTTATTTTTGAGAGAGAGAGAGAGAGAGGGAGAGCGTGTGAGTGGGAGAGGTACAGAGACAGGAGGACAGAGGATCTGAAGCAGGCTCCCCACTGACAGCACAGAGCGTGATGTGGTGTTCGGACTCACGGACTGTGAGATCGTGACCTGAGCTGAAGTCAGACAACCAACTGAGCCATCCAGGTGCTCCAAACTTGTTTTTATTTTATAATTTGAGAGAGAGAGAGGAGAATCTTCAGCAGGCTTCACACTCAACGTGGAGCCCGACATAGGGCTCCATCCCACGACTCTGAGATCAGAACCCGATTTGGAATCAAGAGTCTGACACTCACCTGACTGAGCCACCCAGGTGCCCCTCAATAAACTTTTAAAATAGCTTCATCGGGTAATGGACGTTTGGGGTTTTTCCCTACTTTTTGGCAATCATGAATAATGCTGCTATCAAAATTTGCGTACAGATTTGTTTTAAACGAGATATAATTCACATATTCTAAAGTTCACCTTTTTAAAGAATTCAATTCAGTGATTCTTAGTATATTTGCGAGGTTGTACAACCATCACCACTACCTAATTTCGGAGCACTTCATCATGCCACAAAAGACCACACACTCGTTAGCAGTCACACCCCATCACACCCCACCAGGCCCTAGAAACCGCTAATCTACTTTCTGTCTGTCTCTAAGTATTTTCCTGTTCTAGACATTTCATGTAAATGAGATCATGTAATATGTGACCTTTCCCGTCTGGTTCCCTGTGTTTAGTACTATGTATTTTTGAGGTTTGCACATGTTATAGCATGAATCATTACTTCATTTCTTTCTGTTGCTAAATAATATTGCATTGTAATGACAAACCACATTTTATTTATATGTTTGTCAGCTGGTAGACATTTGGGCTGTTTTCGCTTTTTGGCAATTTTGAGCAGCACTGCTATGAACATTCGTGAACAAGGGTTTATGAGGGCGTATGTTTTCATACCTCTCGCCCATGTACCTAGGAGTGGAATTGCTGGATCATATGGTAACTTCATGTTGGATTTTTTTGAGGAACTGACAAACTCTGTACCATTTTTCACGTTCCCACCAGCAACGTATAAAAGCTCTCATTTCTCTATGTCTTCACCTTTTTTATCATAGCCATTGCAGCAGTATGAAATGTTCCCTCCTTGTTCACTCAGTGTTTACTGAACACCTACTCTATGCCAGATCCTATTCCAGGTGAAGGGGACAGAGATGGCCCTGCCCTCACGGGGGCTCAAGATCTACCACAGATTCGGATATGAAAGAGTAATCAATACTTTGACAAGTTTAGGAAGCAGTAAGTGCTCTGAGCTCTTGAAACAGACTAATGGATGGCGAGGGGGGGCAGTGGTGATCCCTCCATCTCCTAGGGGATCAGGGAAGGGC
Source organism: Paguma larvata (assembly GCA_030068075.1). NCBI lineage: Eukaryota > Metazoa > Chordata > Mammalia > Carnivora > Viverridae > Paguma > Paguma larvata. Next base: position 15,370,329 of record CM057833.1, on the reverse strand, counting down.
CTCTCTGAGACAGTGACGTTGGGGTAGGGGGAGTCACCCCACTGAGCCCTGAGGGGGAGCATCCCAAGTGCAGGGACAGCAGGAGCAATCGTCCTGAAGCCTGATGAGTCTGACGTTTTCTGGGAAGATCCAGGACACTGTGGCTGGAGCTCAGTGAGCAGAAGGGAGAGGGGAGGAGAGGAGGTGGCGGAGGTGGGCGGAGGCAGGTCACGCAGGCCTTAGGAGGCTACCGTGAAGACTGAATCTGATTCTGAACTTGGCGAGAAGCCAGGAAAGCAGAGCATTTAGACTAAGAATCACCCTCTTTCTGCTGTGTGGAGAAGAGGCTCTCGGGAGACAAGGGCAGAGCAGGGGGCCCGGTGAGGACCCCCTGACCCAGTGCAGGGGAAGGATGCTAGGGGCTGGGAGGAGGGGCTGAGTCCCGATATGCTTTGGAGGCAGAGCAAAATGCCTGACTGGCGGATCAGATGCGAGGTCTGAAGAAAGGAGAAACCGCTTCCTCCTTCCGGCCCCGCCGAATTCAGCAAACAGGCAGGCCTCAGTGTACTGGTTTGACCCAGGGGACCCAGTGGGACCAGGACAGGTGTACTTTCTGCCATCAGCCTGGGACCCAGGACTCCCCGCCACAGGAAGTTTCAGGGTGGTGGCCAGTCTTTATCAAGCTCCTGGGGCTTTCTAGATCCTTGCCTCGGCACTGTGGCGGCTCGAAGAAGACGCTCGCCCTGCCTTCTGGTGTTCCAGCCTCCCGCCAGCTCTGTTCTCACTGCTGCCGGTCACCCAGTGCTGCCCCATTCATCTCCCTGAAGCCGGGCTCCCAGCCGGTGCCCTTGCCAATGTTTCCCAAACCGAGTGAGGTATCAACAGGCGTGGAGTGGAACCGTCTGCGTCACACTGTTCCTTCCAACATAAACCCACATACAGGCTCCTTGGGCTTCTATACAACCATGAAACCAAGTTACCAATGAATCGCAAACGCAACGGCAAACCCCGTGACATTCAGATGAACACCGTTTGTAACATATGCCAGACGACAACGTTCTGCGGAATCAAAATCACCCCCAGGAATCAGGAGGGTTTTACCGACTCTGCTAATGTGTTGGGCTTTTTGTTCACTTTTGTTTTTACTTTGGAGCTTCTATAAACTTAAAAAAATTTTTTTTTAATGTTTATTTTTGAGAGCGAGAGAGTGTGCGTACAAGTGGGAAAGGAGCAGAGAGAGAGGGAGACATAGACTCCAAAGCAGACTCCAGGCTTTGAGCTGTCAGCAAAGACCCTGACGCGGGGCTCGAACTCACAGACCGCGAGATCGTGACCTGAGCTGAAGTCGGACGCTTAACTGACTAAGTCACCCGGGTGCCCCAAAACTTCTTTTTAAGTAGGCTTCACACCCAGCACAGAGTCCAGTGTGGGGCTTGAACTCTCAACCCTGAGATCAAGCCTTGAGCTGAGATCAAGAATCAGATGCTTCGCCGACTGAGCCACCCAGGCTCCCTAACTTTGGAGCTTCTACAACAATGCCGTGTGGGCTGACTCAATTCTGCCACTTCCTTTGGGGGGCTGGGCGGGGCGCTCATGAAGTGAGCACGTGGGCTCATCACTGGCCTCCCTTGCTCTGGGCGTGCTGCCTTGTGTGTTTTAAGCTTGAACCAGGACTGTTTTAAGGATCTTCATGGGCCCCGGCATTCTTACCTTGGGAGGCTCCACCCCACACCCCTCGTCAGACATTAAAATGTACCCACGCTCCACAGCAAATATAATTTTTTTTTGTTTTAAAAAGGGATTTATTTTGGGGGCTCCTGGGGGGATCAGTCAGTTGGGTGTCCAAATCTTGATTTTGGGTCAGGGCATGATCTCACGGTTCGTGGGATGGAGCCCCACTTTGGGCACAGAGCCTGCTTGGGATTCTTTTGTGTGTGTTTTTTTTTAAAGTTTATTTATTTTGAGAGAGACAGAGAGAGAGAGCAGGTGGCAGAGGGGCAGAGAGAGAGGAGGACAGAGAATCTGAAGCAGGCTCTGTGCTGACAGCAAAGAGCCTAACATGGGGCCCAAACTCACGAACTGTGAGCTCATGATGTGAGCCGATGTCAGATGTTTAACTGACTGAACCGCCTGGGCACCCCACTGATTGGGATTCTCTCTCTCTCTCTCTCTCTCTCTCTGCCCCTCCCCCAAAATAAATAAGTAAACTTAAAAATAATAAAAAGGAATTTATTTTTAAATTTTTTTTTAATGTTTATTTATTTTTGAGAGACATAGAGGCACAGCGTGAACAGGGGAAGGGCAGAGAGAGAGGGAGACACAGAATCGGAAGCAGGCTCCAGGCTCCGAGCCGTCAGCACAGAGCCTGACTCGGGGCTCGAACTCACAGACCGTGAGATCGTGACCTGAGCCGAAGTCGGCCGCCCAACTGACTGAGCCACCCAGGCACCCCTGGAATTTATTTTTATAATTCTGCAATTGAAATTATTCAGTTAACAGGGTGTATGTGTTAGTGTGTGTGTGTGTGTGTGTGTGTGTGTGTGTGTGTGTGTGTTATTTTGGTTGTTTCTGTTGTTATTTTAGAGTCCATAAACTTTATTTTTCAGGTCTGAAACTCTCTTAGGGCTCCAGAATTGTCCCAGGCCCAAGGGCTGAGCTCATAATGCTGGAAAAATAAACCGGCCCGGCCGAGGCCCACATCTTTCTTTCCTCTTCAGCCTGAGACAATCAAAGTCGTGCTGCTGGCACGAACCGGACCTGGAGCGCAGCCCCACACGGGCTCTGGAGGAGGGCTGGCGGCCCCGGGCCACGAGGCCTGGGTCACGGGGAGGACTCGCACTTCGCTTCTCCTCGTTTTTACATTCTCTCTAAACCCCGAGTGGAGCCAGATCCCCGGGACTGCTCCCGGGCCTACCGGGGCCAGAGAGCCCGGCGTGAGTCCCGCGTGAGTCCGACTCCCGGGCGCCGTGCGGACGGTGCCTTCCAGAAGCTTTCCTTCCCATCCCTCCCCGCCTGCTACCCGAATGCGCTAGAAGCTTCTCCGCCGCCGGCCTCTGGCCCTATCTTGTCTCAGCCCAGAATGCCCTCCCTGCAGGTTTGTTTTGACTTATTTATTTAGGACTGTGAGAGTTTTATTTTTATTATGTTTATTATTTTATTATTTTAGTCTACACAGTAGTTTCCCTTCTTCCTTTTGTTACAATACCATCACCAGTTTTTTCTCATGGGAAAGCCGTTCGGAGACCCCAGTGATTCGTTCAGACGCGGGCACCTGAGGCAAGCCAAACCTTCGGTTCCACTTGAGGTGGTGATCACAGACGTGTGCGTATGTGTGTGAATTACACATCTACCTGTATTTTGCCCCCCGACCTTGGGTACTTAAGGCTTCGCGGAGCAACAAGCTGGGAAGGGCTGAGGCGGGCGGTCCGTGGAGAGCCGTGGGCGTTCTGTACGGCAGGCGCACACCGCGGGTGAGAAAGAGAGTCCTGGGGAGGCGATGAAGCAAGAGGACAGCATCATGTCTTTCTCACTGCGAGTCTTTGGAGCTTCCTGTCCATCACTTCTTGGTTCCGAGCTGAGAGTTGATGGGATCCAGGTGGCTTCCTGACTGAACTGAGAGTGGCATCTACAGCTGCCGGCAGGTTTTTAGACTCTTATTTTTTTTAAGGTTTTTTTTTTAATGTTTTATTTATTTTTGAGAGACAGAGAGACAGAGCATGAGCAGGGGAGGGGCAGAGAGAGAGGGAGACACAGAATCTGAAGCAGGCTCCAGGCTCTGAGCTGTCAGCACAGAGCCCAACCTGGGGCTCGAACCCACAGACTGTGAGATCATGACCTGAGCCGAAGTCGGATGCTCAACCGACTGACCCACCCAGGCGCCCCTCTTTAAGGTTTTAAACCATTGCTCAGGTAACACATGTTCACTATAGGAAAATCAGAAATACAGGTATAGGAGAATAAAAATAATCTGCGATCTTGTCACACAGAAATTCTTGTGAGTCACTGATTATTTGCTATATGTATATATACAATACTCTTTAAATTTTAGTTCTCCGTGTATTTTTTCATGTTTATTTATTTATTTTGAGAGAGAGAGAGGGAGAGAGAATCCCAGGCAGGCTCCATGCTGCCAGCACAGAGCCCGATGCAAGGCTTGAACTCATAAACTATGAGATCATGACCCAAGCCAAAACCCAGAGTCGGACACTTAACCGACTGAGCCACCTAGGTGCCGCTAAAAAGATTTTGTTTTCAAGCAATCTCTACACCCAACGTGGGGCTCAACTCACAACCCTCAGATCAAGAGTTGCAAACTCTATTGACCGAGCCAGCCAGGCGCCCTTACCCATGTATATATTTATATTAACTGAGTTTTGACAAATATTAACATTTTTAGCTGTTTGCTTCACCCCCCCCTTTAAAAAAAAAACACTTAACAGATACGGTTGAAGCCTCCTGGGGGCTCCTTTGCAGTTCCTCCTGGCACCCCCCGCGCCCCAAGTCAGCTCTCTCACACGTTTGGGGTCTATTCTCCTGCACACTTTGGATGTTGTTACTTCCGATGGATAGCAGAATTCTGCTTACATCCTTCTGCAGCTTGCTTCTGGCTTCCTAGCATTATGTTCTAGAGGTGTGCTCCCCGGCACCCTCCTTTGTTCAGTCATGTTGCCATCCCCGTTCTGGGGAATGAGCAGACCAGTGTCTCTACTTACTCCACTCATGATTACTTTTGCAAACCATGCTACAGAACATTCTGGCACAAGTCTTCTTGTGTATGGGAAGGAACGCAGGTCTCTCCGGGATAAGAAAGAATCACTGAGTTGCTGGGTGCGTGCAACGTCGTAACCTTCCTTTTGCTGAATTCAGCCACAAATCGTGAACAGTGTCCATTCCCCATACCCTGCGTCAATATATTTTTAATGGCTATAGAGATTCTGCCAAAAGCTTCTCAGCATAATTATGATAGGCATAATTAGTTTCTATTAAATCTCCTCTGCAAGGGACTGTCTCTATGACTGCATTTTTGTGCGTATCTGTAATTATTTCTGTAGGAGAAATTCCTGAAGGTAGAACTTCTGGATCAAAAGGGATATGTGTTTTCAAGACCAGCTTCCTTGAGAATTCTTTTCCTCTCTCTTTTTGCTTTTTGAGAATTCTTAAAATATTTTTTAATGTTTATTTATTTCTGAGAGGGGAGAGGGGCAGAGAGAGAGGGAGACACAGAATTCGAAGCAGGCTCCAGGCTCTGAACTGTCAGCACAGAGCCCAGTGTGGGACTTGAACTCACAAACCATAAGATCATGACCTGAGCTGAAGTCAGATGCTTAGCCGACTGAGCCACCCAGGTGCCCCTTCTTTTTGAGAATTCTTGAAGCAACCATTCTTTCCACCAACTTTCACCTCCTACAAGGGTAAGAGGGCCTGTTTCCTGGAAATCTAGCCTGCGTAGGGCCCTAAAAGCATTAGCCTCTGGAAATCTCACCTGACGTTAAACCCTAACATTTCCTGCCCCTTCCGCTGGTCCCTGAGCCAAACTCTGGCCAGTGCACTCCCACGACCCCTAATGACTCCCGTGTGCCCTCACTGCCCCTGCAGCCATGAGTGTGTGATTTATCTTTCCCTCCAGATGTAAACATCTTAATACCAAAAACTATTTTCTTCACTCTTACTCTTTCATAACTTATACGCCACCAACTCACGTTTACAGCATCGACAGTAAACTACACATACAGACTGTTAAAAAATATATATATATACGGACCACTGGGAATATTCGATAAACATTTTCTAAGTCAAGTTACTGCTTTTCCATTTCATTCAAACATTTGCTGAGAGAGCACCCTGGGAAAGACTGTGCTGGGCTCCAGGGAGCCAGGAGCAAGCAGGCCCTGCAACCTGCCATCCAGGAGTTCATGGTCAGCCGAATGCTGCTCTGAGCATCCTCTCTGCCAAGGCAGAAAAGAAAACATAATGGCGCCACGTGGACTTGTGTTTGGGGCGATCTCTTTAGCAGACTTCTACGGACAGGGCGGAGAAGCTCCGCTCTGGGTGGAGCTCATTCCTCCACCATCTTCCAGAGAGCCAAGGGCATTGTGTTAAGACATCTTTCTATCAGGGTCCTTCTTGGGGGTGAGGATGGGGCTTCCACCAGTCTGGCCTTGGTATCAAGCATTCTGCCGGTTTAATGTCTTTCCCAGGGGAGGACAGCCACCGGGTGCCTCACACAGCCTCCCAAGCGCTGTGAGTAACACAATGTCAGGCTCTTAGTAGGGCCCAACCGCATGCTGATTCAGGCAACGTTTCTTTTACTCATTCGTTTTATTGAGCATTTACTATGTGGCAGGTGTTCAGGACACATCTTGGGGATATTTCAGTAAATAGAAGACGTGGTGCCGCTTCATGCGTTGCTGGTGGGAAGGTAAAGTGATACGGCCCCTTTGGAAAACAGTTGGGTAGTCTCTGAAGAGGTTGAACATACCCTTAGCACGTAACCCAGCAAGCGCGCTCACAGGTGTAGGTACCTGTGTACATTTCACCCGCATGAAATGAAGTATCCACACGGAGACTTGTAGGCGGATGTTCGCAGGGGCACGATCTGCAGACAAAACCTGGAGGCAATCCGGAAATCAAAGAGGTGAATGAATGGATCACAAGCCCACATCCACACCGCGGGATACTAGCCAGCAATAAAAAGGAACAAACTGTCGACACGCAACGACAGGATAAAGCTCAGGGACTTCATGCGAAGAAGCCGGGCCCAGCTCGCACGTTGGACGATGTGCCGTTGCCAGAAAAGGCAGAACCCAGGGGGACCGAGAGCACATCGGCGATTTCCTGGGTTTGAGGGCGAGAGCAGGGATGGGCTGCAAGCAAAACGAGGGAACTTTGCGGGCGATAGACGTTCCAAAACTGGATCGTGGCGATGCTCACACAACTCTGTTAATTTACTAAAAATCGTTGAATTATAACCTTAAAATGGGTGAATTTCATGGCACGTAAGGGCTCCTCACGAAGAGACAGGACGAAACACAAAAGACAGTCATCCCTGCAATTCTAGGCTTTACAGTCCAACTGGAGAGAGACGAAAGGTAACTCATCAACAGCTAAGCATAGAGTGATACATTCTTTTTTAATTAAATTAAGTTTTTTATGTTTATTTTATTTTAGAGAGAGAGGGGGAGAGAGAGAGAGAATCCCAAGCAGGATCCATGCTGTCAGCACAGAGCCTGACGTGGGGCTTGAACTCATGAATCACGAGATCATGACCTGAGCCAAAGTCAGATGCTTAACCGAGTGAGCCACCCAGTTGCCCCTTTATTTTTTATTTTAGAGAAAGAGAGTGTGTGAACGGGGCAGAGGGAGAGAGAGAGAGAATACCTGCCACCTAGTAAGTGCTCAATAAAATCCAACATGGGGCTCGATCCCATGACCCTGGGATCATGACTTGAGCCAAAATCAAGAGTCAGACACTCAGCTGAACCGACTAAACCACCCAGGAGCCCCTAGAGTGATAAAGTCTGACAGATAGAAGGAAGACTGGGGGGTACAGTGATAGAGAATGAAGGGGGAGCCTCCTGAGAGAGGGTGGCCCCAGAAGGCCCATGCGAAGGTCGACAGGGGGACTCAGGCCTACGAGGAAGAGCGAGGGGAAGGTGCTCCAGGTGAGGACCGGCACGGTCACAGCTGGGAAGCCTGCGAGCTGTGCTTTTGCACACACGCCTTGCAGTGTTTCGCAAAGGCGCCCTGACCTGCTAAGACCACGTGCACGTGAGTGAGGGGCGGGTGTTTAAAACAAGGCCCGCTTGTGCCTTGGGTTGGGACCAGCCTCCCTGCCAGTGTGTTCTTGCGGTCGGTGCCAGCACCCCCCAGTCACACACCAGCCTCCCGGTCTGTCCACACCGGCCCGCCGCTGCCCTGGGTGTGGGGCACAGCGGGTACTGGAGGTGCCCGGGCACGTGCTAGGTGAGCAGATGGCTGCGGGATGGGTGACTTCATGCTGCCCCAACACCTGCTCCCCAAGCCGTGAGTCATGGGGCAGCGGTGGTTGTGGGACCCCCCCCCCCCCGCCCGGCCCCGCCCAGGCTCGGGCAGTCCAGGGTGCCAGAGGGGAGCCACAGGCTCTAAGTGGACCTGCCCGCACCCCCTCTGCTTGTCCAGGACCTAATGTTCCCAAGCCCCACGGTACCACTTCCTCGCCGTATGACTTTGGGCTTCACTGAGCCTTGCTCTCCTCATCTGCTGGGTGAGGATGGTGTCGGGAAAGAGAGGGTCTGGGATTAGAACCCACATCCGCTTGTTCCGGAGCCCTGCCAGACCGAGTGGCTGCTTGCGACAGGCCTCAGGGAGAGAGGCTGGTTCAGGGATCGCAGCCCGGACCGCGCGATCGAACCACGTGGGAGTTTTGTAAACGTTGGGACCCGCTCAGAGCTTCAGGTTGCACTGACCCGAGGGGAGGCCCGGGCACTGGTACATTTGAAACCTCCTCGGACGATTTGAATAGGCTGCCGGCGTTGAGAATCGCTGATCTAGCTCCCTCATTTTATAGATTAGACCGATGCCCAGAGATTCTGAGTGACTGTCCCCATCTGAGGGCCCTCTGGCCTCTGGCAGCTGCTGCTGGAGCCTCCGAATTCTGTCCCCCACATGGAACAACAGTGGTGAGGACTTATAAAGCCACAGTTAAGAGCAGGATCTTTGGGGCGCCTGGGTGGCTCAGTCGGTTGAGCATCCGACCTCAGCTTGGGTCATGATCTCACGTTTCGCAAGTTCGAGCCCCACATCGGGCTCTGTGCTGACAGCTCAGAGCCTGGAGCCTGCTTCGGATTCTGTGTGTCCCCCTCTCTCTGCCCTTCTGCTTGTTCTCTGTCTCTCTGCCTCTCAAAAATGAATAAACGTTAAAAAAAAAAAAAGAGCAGGATCTCTGAAATCAGATAGAGGTGGGTTCCATCCTTACAGGCCGTGTGATGTGGGGCGAGGCACTTCACCTCTCCGACCCTCAGGATCTTCATCTATGAAAATAGGGGTCATGTCAGGGCACCGGATGGCTCAGTCGGTTAAGCATCCGACTTCGGCTCAGGTCATGCTCTCACCGGTTCGTGAGTTCGAGCCCCGCGTCAGGCTCTGTGCTGAGAGCTCGAGGCCTGGAGCCTGCTTCAGATTCTGTGTCTCCCCCTCCCCCCCTGTTCTCTCTCTGTCTCTGCCTTTCCCTCTCAAAAATAATTAAACACCAAAAATTTTTTAAAAAAGAAAAGAAAATAGGGGTCACGTGAAGACTAAATAGACGGCGTAGCAGGCGTAGGAGGAAGGAGGGGGTGAACAGTAAACAGGTGCATCCCCTGAAGAGACGTTCAGTAGAGTTCGATAGACATTACTGCGCACCAACCCCAGTCAGTCCCACTTCTGGGGCCACAGAGCTGGGGTCAGACAGGGGAGACCAGCAGAGTCAATAGATGAGCAGACCGGGCAAGATGGGGCGGGGGTCCCGCATCGGCAGTAGCATGGTGGCTGCGGGAGCCCTAATCAGACTTGAGACACGGAAATCAGACTTGAGACACGGAAGGCGGCTGCGCGGTCCAGGGGTCCAGGGGCCAGGGAGTGGCCTGCATCAACGACCTCTTCCCTTCAAGAATGAACATATTCATTAACTACTTTATGCTAAATCTTTTACTTTTGTTAACTCAAACTTTTTTTTTAACATGACATGTATTTTTTTTTTTAATTTATTTTTGAGAGCAGGAGAGACAAAGCATGAGCAGGGGAGGGGCAGAGAGAGAGGGAGACACAGAATTGGAAGCAGGTTCCAGGCTCCGAGCTGTCAGCACAGAGCCCGACGCAGGGCTCGCCTCCATGAACTGTGAGATCATGACCTGAGCTGAAATCAAGACTCAGACACTCAACCGACTGTCGAGTGAGCCACACAGGTGCCCCCATCACTCCCTTTTTACAGATGAAGTTTAGAGCAGTAGGCGGTGTGGCCCAGGCTCACTCACAGGAGGCCAGAATCCATTCAGAGAGTTTGACTCTGGAGCGGAAGCTCATCCTAGTCAGATGGTCCTTTTGTGGGTCCCGGCCCACCCACCTGCCTGGTGGGAGCCCTGAGTTTTCCTCCATGGTTCTGATTGGCTGGGCAGCCCCTGGGGAGTTCCCAACTGAGTCAGCAGAGCTGAGCCGCCTGGTCTGCTTAAAGGGCACCTGGGCCAATGCCTCTCCTGCCCTCACCTGCACCCCTGGCTGAAGGTCTGGTCAAGACACCCAGGGGCGGGATATGGCTCCTGGCCTGGGGCTCCCAGACCCTGCCTTGCCTCTGAGGCCAGCTCCTGAGAACGTGACTATTCAGGCTTCAGGATGAAAGCACTTCACCAAAGGACAAGGCCTGGCCTGCTCAGCACTGCCCTCGCTGTTCTAGGTGCTTCCACCACGGAAACTTCTCCAGGTGCCCTGCTCTCTTTCCACGTCTGGGTCTCTGCACAGGCCCTTCCCACTGTCAGAACACCCTCCTTCCCTGCTCACCTGCACTCTCCTTCCTCCACTCAACTGCTCCCCCTTTAGCGCCCCGACCCCCCCACCATGTCACATGCTCCAGCGCCAAGCCCCTCTTCTCTATGGGACCAACGTTCTGCCATCTTCTCCCTCCTCCCTGACCCGCCTTCCCCCACCGTGGCCCAGTCCTATGTCCTGTCCTGTTTCCTCCCCCACCGTCCGGCTCTCGCCAGCAGTCGGCCGGCAGGCCACATTACAAAATGGTTTGTTTATAACCAAATCTCCTCCATTTACAAAAATGCAAAGAGGTAGCTGCTTGCTCAGTGTTAAAGCAAACATTATAAAAAAATCAATTTAAAAAGAGAGACAGAAAGCCATTAGAGATAGGGGGAAATTACCAGGTGCCTGGACTGAATTAGTTAACTAGGTAAATGTATAACTTACCCCAGAGCTTCCTAATAGCCAAGGCAGAAAGGAAAATGTGTTAGGTTATAGTAGTCTGGTTCTGGGGTGACTTGGTTCCTTAAAAAAAAAAATTCTTCCGTAAATGAGAGGGGCTGCTATTGGCAGGGAAGGCCTTTGAGGAAACGGCTTTCCACTGTCTCTGCACCCCCGTCCCCTCCGGCTGTCTCCCTGTGTTCTTCGCAGCTGATTCTCAGGCATTTCTTGTGCTACGCTGCTCCAGCCTGGCCTACTTTCTCAGCTGTTTGCCTCCGGGCTCTGCTAAAGTAGTGGGTCTGCCGTCCACGGAGGTGTTCAGACTTGGGCCAGGCGACCTCAGGGGGGCTGCGGGAGGACCTGCCGAGGAAATCCATAAACTCTGAAAGGGCTGGAATAGATCACTTTTCACGGCTGGTTCAGGTCCAGCCCTCGGGGGCTGTGAATTTGCGCCTGGGTAACTGAGACTCCAACACTGTTCAAATCCCAAGACACGACTTGAAAGCCGGGTTGGCCTGGACTGGTGACTGGGTCCCACTCAGCTTCGGGCGCTTAATGTAGGAAATGCTGGCGATACCACAAAGAATTGGGGGCGGGTCCGGTGACGGTGTCTGCCTGCCTTTGTTTGTGTATATCTCTACCTGATCCCAAGCAGAAAGGGATTTGAAGCTGCTTACAAAAAAATAGATAACAAACTGAAAAATAAAACAATGACATTTACCAGAAGATTAAAATGACCGCCAACCATCTCATCTCAGCATCCCCACCTGCTGGCTGGGTGACCCCAGGCCCGTTGCTTTACCACTCTGAGCCTCAAATTCCTCGTTGGTAAAATGGAATAATAGTAGTACCTAGCCCATTAGTTATTAGAGAATTAAATAAATTAATATGGGAGCGTCCTTAGCACAGTTCCTGGTGTATCGTAAGTAGGCAATACATTTTAGCAGTTATTATGTAATCTCATTTTTTGTTTATAAAAAGTAATCTGGGAAAAGCTGGACCACCTCGAGGCTAGTGTCAGCCTCCTATTGAATTAGAAACACCAGGTCCTCCTCCCAAAGAAACATTGAAAAGCGAATTTTTTTGGGGGGGGGAGAAGCAATCTAAACATGTATTCAGTTCATTTGAAAATGTTGAAGTAGGTCTCATTTATAGTCTCAATAAAGTGCGCTAAAGTTCGCTTTCCTCTCCCTCTTCTTCTAGCCTTCCCCCTCACCCTCTGTACGCAGGACAGCGGCCCCCACATCTGTGTTCTGATTCCCTCAAGTCCTCTCTCAAAGCCCAGTCCGCACTGCTTTTCCCTCTCTGGTCCCTTGTGCCAACTTCTCCCCATCTTTTTCCAACTCGGCAACCTCTGCCCTGGCTCCCCTAGCTTGTTTCTTTCCCCTCCCTCCACCTGTCGCCCCCTCCCCCATTCCCAGGATAAAGCCAGCCGGCAGCTGCCTGACCTACGGTTTCCTTCCTGGGAGGAGGGGAGGGAGGGGAGGCTGTGAACAGGTGGATAATGTTTTTCCTTCCACAGAACGACACACATCTGTGAACACAGCCCGAGGAGTTAGCAGTGGCTCACATCGGAGGAGGGGGGAATGGGGAGCTTTCCCTGCTGTATTCATTTCTGTGTCGTTTGCATTGTTTTACAATGACCACGCATTGATTAGGTCTGAATTCAGAGAAAACGCAGATTTTAGTGTATTTTATTTTTGAAGTTAAGTAAGGAAATCGGGGCAAAGGGAGAACATAGGAGGAAAAGTAAAGCAAAGGCAGAGTTAATAGGAATATCCAAAATGCATTCTGTTGGTCCTATATTTAAATCATGGAAAATCCCCAGTAAGAGGCCCGGCACACGCTTGATAAATAGTGGCCATTGTTGGTCATGTCTTAATGGACCTCCGGTTCCTCACAGAAACTCAAACTGCCCAACTAAATTAGAGGAGCCGGTGGCCCATAGGGAAGGGGTCAGGCTGGGACATCCTGGTCCCCAGGCGACCTCTCTGCAGAGTTAGATGAGTCGAGGAAGAGTCTAATCGGGTCCGACACGCTCTACCTGCCCCCTCCCCTGCCAGCACCCTAGCGGGTTCCTTCCAACATCTTCCTGACCCCGTCCTCTTTGACAGGCTGGTGTGAGTGTCGGGGAGTCTGTTTCCAGGGAGGTCGGTGTTCTCCCCCGGGAGCTCGACACTGTAGATTCTGCTCCGTTATGGAAGGAGAAATAAAATTAAGTTTTAAGAGCCCTGATAATGAGTCTCATTCTGCCCGCATGCCTGTGGGCTGTTCAGTTTGTCCAGACTCGGTCTGACTCAGTCCGCGGTATTAGTCTAAAAGAAAAACCACGAGAAATCAGTCAACCACTAAGGATTCTTTGGGCGCCAACTGTATACTAGACATTACTGGGCATCTATTCTGTACAAGATGATGGCACAGGCAAAGCAGAGAATAATACCGATAGTAATCATTACCCTTTATTGAAAGCCTGTGAAATGCAAGCCTCTCCACAAATCCTGGGGCCTTTTTCTTGGGCCCTGGTACATCCTGAGGTTGGGCCGGCTGGAAACCGGTCAGACTCAAATGCCAGGTACTTCTGGGGCCCTCACTGTCTGTGGTCTGGCGAGTCAGAACCCTCGGCCACAGTGATCGGCCGAGGAACAGACAGACGTCTCGATAAGAGCTAATGAGACTCAGTTTGGGGAATTTTGTTAAGAAAAGAGACTCCTTGTTTCTTTTCATTTTATTTATTTAATAACCACCTGGTGTATTTTTTTTCAATGTTTATTTAATTTTGAGAGAGAGAGAGAGAGGGAGAAAGAGAGAGTGCTTAGTGTGGGCAGAGGAGGGGCAGGGAGAGGGAGACAGAATTCCAAGCAGCGTCCAAGCTGTCAGCCCAGAGCCTGATGCAGGGGCTCGAACTCACGAACCGTGAGAGCATAACTGAGATGAAATCAAGAGTCAGACGCTTGACCGACTGAGCCGTCCAGGTGCTCCTATTTTAAAAAAATTTTTTTTTGGGGGGGCGCCTGGGTGGCTCAGTCGGTTGGGCGGCCGACTTCAGCTCAGGTCATGATCTCGCGGTCTGTGAGTTCAAGCCCCGCGTCGGGCTCTGTGCTGACGGCTCAGAGCCTGGAGCCTGCTTCCGATTCTGTGTCTCCTTCTCTCTCTGCCCTTCCCCTATTCATGCTGTGCCTCTATGTCTCTCAAAAATAAATAAACATTAAAAAAAATTTAAAAAAATTTTTCTTAATGTATCTTTAAGTAATCTCTACACCCAGCATGGGGCTCGAACTCGCCATCTGTCAATCAACAGTCGTGTGCTCCACCGGCTGAGCCAGCCAGCCGCCCCGAGAATCTTATTTCTGTTGGCGTTGCTGAGAGACTAGGATGCCTGCCTGGTGCTGCGGGCAGCCTTCTTGTGATCACGAGGAAAGAAAATGAACCCAGCCGAGAGGAAAACGGTCCTGAGAGATGGGTAGTGGCATCGAATCCTGACCCCCTCACCTGTGTTCCTCCGTGCGACTGTGTCTAAATCTAGCTGTGCCTCTGTATTTTCCGGTTTAAGTTGGGTTTTCTGCCAGGGTTGTGAGCCCTGACGCTCTGACCAAGCAATCACGGTGCCCCGAGACCTGAATACCGGGAGGAAGCAGCCCTCGCCACTCATTCTGTAGGAATCGGACAAGGGACACATGTTCTCCTGCCGTGCAAGCACCCGTGTCTCTGCCAGAGAGCACAGCGAGCCCGCGGAGGCCGACAGAAGCATCGGAAGGCCAGCCGAGGAGCAAATCCTCTCAGACTAACTGTGCCTTCCTGGGGGAGCTCCTTTCCCTCTCTGAACGTTAATTTTTCTCACTCGCAATATGGGGAAGTGGGGTGGGAATCATAGCATCTACTGCATAGAATTGTTTCCAGAAGGCTCTTTAGAGGAGGTGAGCTCTGAGGACCCCTAAGGAGCTGGGGGTTAGAGTCAAAGTTGGCAGCAAACCTTTCTTCTTGTCCTCTCCTGAGCAACATAAGACTAGAGACGGCCTTTCTTGGGAGAATGGAAAGGGCTCAGCCAGGGGCACCTGGGTGGCTCAGCCCGTTAAGCCTCTGACTCAGCTCAGGTCATGATCTCACCGTTTGTGGGTTCGAGCCCGGCATCGGGTTCTGTGCTGACAGCTCAGAGCCTGGAGCCTGCTTCAGATTCTGTGTCTCCCTCTCTCTCTCTGCCCCTCCCCCACTTGTGCTCTGTTTCTCTCTCAAAAATAAATAAAACGTTTAAAAGAAATTTTTAAAAAATTAAAAAAGAAAGGACTCAGCTACGACATCAGAGAAGTTTCTAGTCCTGGTTCTGCCCGGAGGGTGACTCGGGGCGAAGGTCCTCCCTGCTGCCAACGCGTTCCTTTCAGAAGTGAGGAAGCCATGCCCGCTCTCCTCTGTTTCTTTCCAGAGCCAGGATCGCATCTCGTTCGCTGCTGTTTCCCCGCCGCTCAGCCCGGTTCCTGCTTCTCTGAGAGAGAGCATTTCAGAATGTCCGTTGCCAAGTGAAGAAAATGTGGTCAGGATATGTGACCTTTCTTTTTTGTTTTTGGAACATGTTGGAATATAATATACAAGCATACTTCATTTTATTAGCTTTGGGTTTTTTTTTTAATAGCTTAAAATTTTTCTTAATGTTTCTTTTCGAGAGAGAGAGAGACCGAGCATGAGGGGGGGAGGGACAGAAAGAGAGGGAGACACAGAATCCCATGCAGGCTCCAGGCTCCGAGCTGTCAGCACAGAGCCCGACGCGGGACTCGAACGCACAAACCGTGAGATCGTGACCTGAGCCGGAGTCGGACACTGAACCGACTGAGCCACCCAGGCACCCCTATTGTGCTTTGAAGAGATTGTTTTTTACAAACTGGAGGTCTGTGGCAACCGTGTGTCGAGTAAGTCTATGGGCGCCATTTTCCAACAGTATTGGTTCACTTTGTGCCCCATTTTAGTGACTTTTTCATTATCACTTTTAAAGTTGTATTTATTTCAGTAATCTCTACACCCCACGTGGGGCTCGAAACCACGTCCCAAGATCAAGAGTCACATGCTCTTCTGACTGAGCCGGCCAGCACCCCAAACTTTTTCATTATTATATCCGTTATGGTGCGATCATTGATCTTTGATGTTTATTGTAATTGCTTTGGGGCACCACGAACCGTGTCCACGTGTGACAGCGAACTTCATCAGTAAACGTCGCGTGTGTTCTGGCCGCTTCACTTCTCTGCCACCCCCCTGCCTCTCTCCCTGTCCCTGGGTCTCCCTGTTCCCTGAGGCACAACAATATTGAAATTAGGCCAATTAATAACCCAACAATGGTCTCTGAGTGTTCACATGAAAGGAAGAGTCACAGGTCTCTTACTTTAAATCAGAAGCTAGAAAGGACTCGGCTCAGGGAGGAAGCCATGTTGCAAACTGAGATAGGCTGAAAGCGAGGCTTCCTGCACCGGTTAGCCAAGTCGGGAACGCGAGGGGAAAATTCTTGAAGGAAATTAAAAGTGCTACTCCAGTGAACACACAAGGGATAAGAAAGTGAAACAGTCTCACTGCTGATAAGGAGAAAGTTCGAGTGGCCTGGACAGACGATCAAAGCAGCCACAACAATCCCTGAAGCTCCAGCCTCGTCCAGAGACAGGCCCTCATTCTCTTCTGTTCTGTGAAGGCTGAATGAGAGGGGAGGAAGCTGCGGGAGAAAAGTCCAAAGCGGACAGAGGTTGCTTCATGAGATTTAAGGAAAGAAGCCGTCTCCGTAGCCTAAAACTGCGAAATGAAGCAGCAAGTGCTGATGTGGGAGCCGCAGCAAGTTTCTGGAAGATCTAGCTGAGATATTGATAAAGGTGACTCTACTGAACTTCAGTTCAGTCTACAGACTTTAATGTAGATAAAACAGGCTCATATTAGAAGATGCCAGGGGGGCCTTTCATAGCTGGAGGGGGGAAGTCAGTGCCTGGTTTCAGAGCTTCGAAGGCCAGGCTGACTCTCCTGTCAGGGGTGAATGCGGCTGGTGGCTTGAGGTTGAAGCCATTGCTCATTTACCACTTTGAAAATCCTAGGTCCCTCAAGAGTTGTGCTAAATCTCCTCTGCCTGGAACAACAAAGACCGGACGACAACACATCTGTTTATGACACGGTTTGCTGAATATTTTAAGCCCACCGTTGATTCCTATTGCTCAGAAAGAAAAAGGGATTCATTTCAAGATATTATTGCTCACTGACAACGCAGCTGGTCACCCAGGAGCTCCGACGGAGACGCACGACGAGATTGAGGTTGTTTTCATGCCCGCTAACGTATCATCCATTCAGCAGCCCGTGGATCTAGGAGCAATTTTGACTTCAAGTCTTAGTATTTAAGACTATTTAATACTGTTTAATATACTTATTTAATATGTAAGATTCTTTGATAATATCCAAATTATTTGGATCTGGGCAAGGTAAGTTGAAAACCGTCTGGAAAGGATTCATTATTCTAGATGCCACTAAGAACATTCATGATTCATGGGAAGAAGTCAAAATATCAGTGTTCACAGGAGTTTGGAAGACGTCGATTCCCACCCTCAGGGATGACTGTGAGCAGTTCAAAGCTTTCAGCGGAGGAACCAGCCGCAGATGGGGTGCAAACGGCAAGAGAACTAGAATTAGAAGTGGCGCCCGAAGACGAGACTGGAAGACTGCCGTCTCGTGATCTGACTTGAACGGATGAGGAACTGCTTCTGACGGGAGAGCAAAGAACACGGTTTCCCGAGTGGGACTCACCTCCTGGTGAAGATGCCGTGCAGATTGTTGGGAAGACCACCGGGCGTTTAGAATAGAACACAAATATTACTTGGTCGATAAAACAGTGGTAGGTTCGAGAGGACTGACTTCAATTTTGAAAGAAGTTCTACTGTGGGTAAAATGCTATCAAACAGCGTCGCATGTTACAGAGAAATTGTTCAAAAAGGAAGAGTCCATCAAGGAGGCAAAGTTCACTGACGTCTTATTTCAAGAAATTGCCACCAAAAAAAGAAGAAGAAGAAGAAAAAAGGAAATCGCCACAGCCACCCCAGCCTTCAGCATGCACCACCCTGATCGGTCACTAGCCATCAACGTGGAGGCAAAACCCTCCGCCAGCAAAAGATTATGACTCGTTGAAAGCTCAGATAATGTTTAGCATCTTCCAGAATAAAAGTATCTTTTAATTAAGATATGTACATTGGGTTCTTTTTTAAGATATAATGCCTTTTGCACACTTAGTGGACTACAGTATAGTGTAAACATAACTTTTATATGTGCTAGGAAACCAACAAATTCATCTGATTCACTTTACTGTGGGATTTGTTTCATCGTGGTGGGTTTTTTTTTAATGTTAATTTATTTGTGAGACAGAGAGAGACAGAGCGTGAGCAGGGTGGGGCAGAGAGAGAGGGAGACACAGAATCTGAAGCAGGCTCCAGGCTCTGAGCTGTCAGCACAGAGCCCGACTCGGGGCTCGAACTCATGGATCTCGAGATCATGACCTGAGCCGAAGTTGGACGCTCAACCGACAGAGCCACCCAGGTGCCCCTTTCGTGGTGGTTTCGAACCAAACCTGCAATGTCTCCAAGGCATGCCTGTACAAAGAAAAATACACTGACTCCAAGGAGGCTTCACAAACCGAGCACATCCCGGTACCCAGCTCCTCTTTCCTGAGATGACCTTGCCAGCACTCAGAAGTGTCCCTGGTTTCCCCTTTCCAGTGATTCCCTCCCCCAAGGTGGCCTGACTTCCCCACAGCCCAGTTTCATTTTGCTTATTTCTGAACTTTGTGTAAATGGAACAATGCTTAACATTTTCCAGCGGTTTGTAGTTCACGAGGGACCTGCATGTACATTAACCTGTTAAATCCTCACATAGCACAGGGTGGTGGGCAGGAACGAGAGGAGAAAAACGAGGCTCAGAGAAGACAAGGGAATCCCCCACAGTCACATTGCTGGATAACCCAGGATGACCGGGTTCCAATTTTGTGTTTTCCCGGATCTCAAAATGTCCTTCCAGGCATCAGGCTACAGCTCCCAGGAAGATACTAGAGGAATGGCCAGGAATCTGAAGCTAGCCCAGGCCCGGGCAGCTGATGGTATGTTACCCAACCTCCGGGATGGAGGGAGTGTCTGGGACAGAGAAGATCTGGGCAAGGCCCACCCCGCTCCCCTCTCTACCATGCTTCCTGTCTGCTGCGCTCAACATGCTTTGTGAGTTTTGACAGGTGCCCCTACTCCCTACGCCCTCCCCTCCACCTTAGAGGATTCGCAGTGCTGTTGAGTGGGAGGCGGAGATCTACGCCTCCAGAGCCCCTCCTGCCCTCTAGGTTGCCACCCACACTGCCCAGGAACAGATGGTCCCCTAGGGATCCCGGCACCCTGTGCCTAGACCTTCCCTCTTCTGCATGCCTAGAGTCACTCCGAGCCAGCTCCAGAGCAGGGGTTGCTGTCCCCCGTTGCTACCCATCCTCCTGGCAGTAGGTGTCTTGTCTCCCAGAGTCCACCTGTTCCCAGCCAATTCAGCTCCCTTACCCCCAGTCTCATGACCGGTGAGCAAGATTCCCCGTGTCTTTCCTTCTTGCCTTATGAACATCTTACAGCCCCTTCAAAGCCCAAACCTCATCTCCTCCAGGAGGGCTTTGTCTCTCCTGAACGCAACACGCGCTATGCCTCTTACGCCTTGGTTTCTCTTTCTCAACACAACATAAATACAACACAACATAAATCACAAAGTCACGCAAACAAAACACTTTCGACACACACAAAAGTTTTTTTTTTTTTTTTTTTATCTCTCTTTCCACAAACTAGGCTACAGCCACAGTGTACCAAATCACGGCCAGTCACAGCCACGAGTACACATGCCCCCACAACACCACAAAACCACAGGGATTTGGTCTCTGTAACAGGGACACAAAGTCTCTTTTTACCATACCACATGCATGTACAACAGGCCCAGAGGGCACAGGTCACACATCATACAGACACACAGACACACCTCGCCGCTTCTTCCTCCTTCACTCACTCTCTTATACAACACACATGTAGAGACAGTCTCTCCCCCGGACGCACAAAACGCACAGGCATGGAGAGCCATCGGTCCTCCTCTCTGCTTGCCTCCCACCTCCTTCTCTCGCCCCGCTCTCTTAAGCAAGCGCGCGCGCGCACACACACACACACACACACACACGCGCACACACACACACACACACACACACACACACACACACACACACGGAAGCTTGAAGTAGCAAACCCCAAATATAGTCAGTCTCTGCCTTTCCATCGCAAATAAACACACAGGCACGCAGATCCATGCCTCCCCCGCTTTTTCTCTGTCCTTCTCTCCCCTTCCTCCCTTCTTGCGCGCACACACACACACACACACACACACACACACACAGAAACACACGCGCAGCTGCAGCGCCCTGGGTCACACTCCCGAGCAGGCGCCAGGCAGGAGACAAAGGTCGCCGAGGCTCCTGGCGCCCCGCACCCGCCGCAGCGGAGCCGCTCCCCCGGCTCTACCTGCCCCCAAGCCGGGCTCAGCGAGGTCTCACCCCGGACCCGGCAGCCCGAGGACCCGCCCGCACCGCCCTCGGGGTCCCCGCGCAGCCGCGCTCCCTGCCCGGCGCGCCTGGGGTTAAGGAGGTAGCAGGGGGCGGGGGGCGGGGCCGAGGGCAGGCTCGGGGCGTGATTGGCTGCGCGGCCCGGCCCCCGCGCCCTGCCATTGGCCGCTCGGCGGGCCCGCCTCCCCGAGTCTGGGCGCCGGAGCCGCGCTCGCCCGCGGGGAGCCGAGCGCGCGGCCGGGGCCAGCAAGCGGCGCCGTCCGAGGAGCGCCGCCGGGAGCGAGAGCCGGGATCGGCCCCGGGGAGCTGCGCGGTACGGGAGCGGAGCGCTCGAGCTATGGTGAGTGCCGCGCCCGGCCCCGCCTGGACGGCCCCGGCGGCGGCGCCGCGGTGGGACTCGGCCGGGCTCGCGGGGGGCTGGGCGCCGGCTGCGGCTCCCGCTCGGGAGGCGAGGAGTCGGGGGGCGCGCGGGCCGGGCTCGGCTGGCCGGGCGGCGCCGCCTCGGTTCCGTCGGGGGCGGCCGCGCCGAGCTTGCTTCTGGGCGGCTGGCCCCAGCCGGGTCTGGAGGGCTCGGGGTGGCCGACTCGGTTCGGGGACAGTTGGTGCAGCTGTGGTCTGGGGCGTCCGGAAGTCCTGGCTGGGCGCGGAGACCCTGGGCATTCGGGCTGGGTCCGCTACGGGGGTCGGGATGGTAAAGAAGCCGGTGGATCCAGTTGGACCTGAGTGTCCCGGGACGCTGAGGTCGGTCTGGTGCTGAGGCTCCGCTTGGGGCATCGTGGGTGGCCGAGCCCAGCGCAATCGGAGGGTTCGGTCGAGGGCACTCGGGGACTGTCTGTCCCACTATGGCCTAAGGGAGCGGAGAATGGAGGCAGCTGGATTGGCGGCTGTCAGAGACCAGGGGACGCTTGAGGACCCTGCATTCAGTGATCCGGTCTCCCCAGCGGCTCCCAGTAACGGGTCCTCAGAGGAGGGGGTTGCTGACGGAGTTAGTCAGCGACAGCAAGGAGAAGGGACTTGGCAGGGAGATTTCATGGAGGTTTCTGAAGCCCCAGAGAGAAACTCATTTGGTTGAGGCTGGGCCTGTTGGAGCTGATTTAGGGAGGGGTGTTTTCAGTGGGAGGAAAGCTTGGACCTTTCAGTTACCTCCCTAGAGAGGTGACCTCCCTAGATCACTTCTGCATCTTGGGGGCGGAGGCCACCTACTTCTCGTTGCTTTCTTTCCCCTGGGCAAGCCCTTCTGATTCTCTCTCCTAGTCCTGTTCTGTGTCCTGTGAAGTGAGTACAAGTCACCACACGGGGCCTGAGGAGGACATGTGCCAGTGATGATGGCTGCCAGTCCCAGGGGTACAGCCACCTCCATTTCTCCGTGATGATGCTGCTGAGCCTGAAGGGGCCCAGGTGGGGGCAAGACGGGACCCCTGTAGACATGAAGAGTCCCCCAGTGATTCCCCAGGGCCTGCCTCTGCTCTGCCCAGAGCTGGGGTCCCCTCCCAACAGCCCTTTCCACTCCGCTCTCTCCTCTCCCTACCGACGTCTGCCTCTCCCTCTGCCATCGCTTGCCTGTTCAGAGTCAGAAGTAATGAAATGATGTCTTAGCGACCATCTTGGATCCAGCCTACCTCCTTGGGCAGGGATCTCTCCCCCGGAATGCTCGACTTGGATGGTTCCAGTGGCAGAGACCTCACGCCCCATGGCCTGGCCCTCGATTTCAAGTCTTGGCTTATGAGCAACGAAAGGGGGTGAGACACGGAGGTCAGATCATTTACTCTGCCTGCAAACCCACCCCGACCTATGTTACTCAGAGAGAATCTGTTCCTCCTTAGAAGCCACCAAAGAAAGGGAAGGCACCTTGCCTTGGAGACACTTTTCCGAGCCCTGCAACCTGAGCAACTTCTCAGGTTTTAGCATCAAACGGATACAGGTTCACAGCCCGGCTCTCCCACTTCCCCACAGGGACTTGGATGGAGTCGAGCCCTCACCTTTGAGTATCAGTTTCCTCATCTGTGAGAAGAGGTGGAAGGCCTTGCTTGCAGGGGTGGTGTGGGGATCTGGTGAGATGACACACAGCGCTTGCTCAAATACAGCTTCGTTTCCTTTCTTGTACAATCTTAAACTCAAATTGGGAAGTTCTGTGTGACACCTATTTGCTGGTCTGGAAGAAGAATTACAGTGTATCCTGTTGTGGGGAGAAGAAAGGGAAAGCGAAACTTAGAGAATCATTCCTTTGTTCATCCTTCAGGGAAGATTTATTGAACACTTACTATATGCCCTGTGCTGAGGAGGAGTTACTGTCACAAATGCGAGTTAGGGGAGCTTCTGCCAGTGTATAAATGTCTGAAGGATCCTCACGCTAGATGGCATGTCTTTGGGAGAGGCAGAGGCATCATGCCAGGCGAGGGCCCCCTCCTGGCTGGAGAGATGAGAGGAAGCGTCGCTGAGCAAGTGGCGTCTGAATCGGAAGGAACCCCCAGCCAGAGAAACCTGTGTGAACAGAGGACCAGGGCGTGAGAGCCCGGGAAATGCCCTCCGAAAGGCCAGAAGGGGGCTCGCCTGGAACCTGGGCATGAGAGAGCCAGGAAGGAGGGGAGAGAGTGGTTCAGGGACGTTGCGGGGGCTAGATGGCCGAAGGCTTAGGCCGAGGAGTGGATTGTAGACCCGCTGTGTGTGTGTGTGTGTGTGTGTGTGTGTGTGTGTGTGTGGCGGTGGGGGGAGGGGAGACGGGGTGGAGGCTGACGTCAGGCCTCTTTGGCCCCTGTCATTTGGTTTCCCCTAAACAGGAGTCCCTGCGCTCATTCCTGAGGTGGGGGTGATTCAGGGCAGCTGAAGAGTTTATTCCCTGGGTCTCCTGCTCCATGAGTTTTAAACAAACCCCACGTTCCCTCCCCTCCAGTGTAGCCAAGTTTCCCCTGACCCCCCAGGTTCCAAATGGGGCTCCCTTGGAGAGTGGGTGGGCTATTTCCTCTTGTCCTGGCTGAATCTCCCCGACGGTGCCCAGCTCCCCGCCTAGGGCAGTTCTTAAAGGCCTCAAGTGGATCCCTCAGTGCAGGCTTGGCACGAGGTTCTGAGGAGGCTTTTTATATATATGTCCAGTTATCCGGTCTTCAGTTGTCTCATACCACCCGGCAGCAGGCACAGAGAGGTGAAGGAGGTTGCCTAGAGTCACACAGCAAGATAGGGTCAAACAAATCTCCTATATGTTCAGAGGGTTACCAAGGAGACAGGTTGGGGGAAAAGAGACCCAACCCGGTGTTCCCAGTCTGCCGTTGTGGCTCCTCGAGAATGTTCCTTCACATTGCAGCTCAGGGGCTGAGCCTAAAGCCACAGCTGCTTTACTGTGGGGTCGTCTTTACTGTAAGCAGCTGAGCTGAGGATAGGGTCCAGTGCCTAGGTTGGAACACTGGACGTACCGCCAGCTTGCTGCGTGACCTTGGATGAACCGTTCCCCCTCTCTGCACCTCCTTTCCTGCCAAGTGGGGCAGATTTGCTTTCTTAGCAGGATTATCATGAAGATACAATTTAGGATACAATGTAGGAACGTTTAAGAACTTAAGGGAAAGTGTTACTATTTGGAGGTGCTAGGCGGGCCACGTGCCCCTGAACCAGTCTCTGCGGGCTTCCCCGAGCCCAGTGGTCCCCTTCCCTGCGCAGCTAGCATCCATGCTCATAACCGGATTACTCAGTTTCCTGACATTGCTGAGGTTTTTGGTAAACAGGCGTGTCATTCGTTTTCGCTAAGGAATAAATAGATGGTTTCCTAGACAGAATTGGAGAGGCCAGACCCCGTCAGGGGAGCGACGAGATTTGGGGAGTGAGAGGACTATAGGGTGGGTTCGACAGAACGTTTCAGCCATGAGCCGAGACTCACCCCGCTTGGCTAAAGTCCACACTTGGATGTCTATGGCCAGGGAGGAACCATCAGCAAGTGTTTACGACTTTTTGTGTTTCTGCTCCATTTTTTTTTTTCTTTTTTAGTTCACTAGGTAAGCACCCCCTGCACGGTCAGAGGGCCGCATTCATTCATTCGTTCATTCACTAAGTAAGTCCACCTGGCACGATACCAGGCATCGGGGGTGCAGTCAGGGTGAAAGAGACTGATAGGTCTCTCTTCCACAGTCGGGCAGACGGGCGGGCAGATAAGGAGCAGGAAATTCGAAGTGCAATCGCTGTTGCCAAGGAGACGCAGGGGTCCTGTAGAGCAGATAGGGGAACCTCACCCGGGGATCAGACAAGGCTCCTCGAGGACGTGGCATTAAAGTTGCGGCCCGAAGAATGAATGGGACCCGGCGGAGCCTTCCAGGCAGAGGGAGCCGTATGTGCAAGGTGGGACAAAACACGGTGTGTTCAAGAGTTAATAATTCGTCTGGGGGCTCAGAAGAGGATGCTTGGGAGGTGGCTGGGGCAGGTGCGTGCAGATAGGGTCTTGTTAAAGGTTTGGGACTCCATCCTAAGGACAGTGGGGAGCCACTCTGGAGTTCGGAGTGAGGCGAGTGCTGTGGTCAGAGTTATGTTTTAAGATGGTCACACAAGCCGCTTCGGGGTAGGAGCGGTGAGGCTGGGAGCCGGAGAACCAGTGACGAGGCAGCCGGAGTGGCCCTAGGAGAGACGGTGGTGGTCTAGACACTAGTTACTGCCCCTTCCACCCCACCCACACCCCCAGCATGCCGCCCAGAATGGGCAGTGAAGAGAGGAGGAAGCTATGGCCCCGGAGGTCAGAGGGCACACAAAGCCCCTTTCCCTTGGTCATTGACCCTCCTCTCCCCGCTCCTTTCCTGCAGATAACCTGTGGGGCTCCTGGCCTCAAGGGACTTTGATCTAACAGAGAAGGACGAAGTTCCCAAATGGCTCTAACCTACGATCTTACCAACCTGGGGATACAGCTCCAGAGTCACCCCGGCCACGGGCCGTGAGTACGTATCAGGGAAAGCTTCCCAGAAGAGGTGGCATTTGTGCTTCCTCTGGCAGCAGTTAGTGGAATGGAGTGCTTCCTAGGAGCCAAGTTTTAGCGGAATGAACATGAGGAGACGCTGTTCTGTCCTTGAGGGGTTAGAGTCTGGGCCGGGTTTAATGAACAACCAGTGTTGACTGAATCCTCTGTCCATAGGGGTCCAGCGCCTGGGGATTCTGCCCTTTCCCCAGGTGCCCCAAGGGCAGGGGTGGCAGAAATGTCCACAGGCCTGTCTTGGCTCACGGACAAGCCTGGGAATGACTCCCTCCTCCCCACGGAGCTCTCAGGGGGATGCCTTGGGGGAGGTGTAAACAGAGGAACGAGTTTCTGGAGAACATTCAGGAAATTAGCTGAGGGAGGGAGGATCTAACTTCAGGGCTCAGAGGCGGAGAGGGGGCCCTGCCTGCTAGATCTTGCGACTGTAGAGTGCTCGGCGGTAACCATCTGATTCAGCGTCCCCATGTTACAGGTGGGAAGATCGAGGGGCAAAATGAGGATCTCCCTCCCGCGTGCCTGGCACTTAAATATAAACCTCTTCGACCTTCCCATGAACCCCAGGAAGTAGGTTTATCTCCGTTACAGAGCTGTTGCAAGTTGACACTCAAAGATCACTCAGGGAATTAGGGACTGGAACCAGGCAGCGGCCTCCCGATTCCTTAAGGTTCTGGCTTCGGTCCCAAGCTGCCACCCACTTCAGCAGACACTCTGCCCTCCTAGGAATGTCCCCCCTGGGGACAGGAATGGGGCAGTCGGGCAGTGGCCAGAGGCCATGGGAGCTGATTGGGGCTGGACCACGGCCAGGCTAGAATGTTGATACTTATCTTTCACCTTTGCACGGCACTTGACAGTTACTGAAGCCCTTTCCTCCCCTTTCATGGACTGTTCTCGGGTCTCACTGCCAGTCTGTGGCAGAGCTAGGACCGAAACCCAGACCCGTGACTCCCAGCTCCCCAGCCCCTGGCACTGCCCCGCGGGCCACAGCCCCGGTCTGCAGCAGCCCCCGACTGAAGACGTCCTGGGCTTCCTGCCCCCTGGCCCCCAGGAGCAGGAGCAGCAGCCCCTGGCCCATAAGCCTCCTCCCCTGCTGGGCGAGACAGGACAGGACGGGACAGGACGAGTGTGGGGTGGGTGTGGGGCGGCCGCCAGGCGGAGTAGGGTTACAGTGTAAACACCGTCATGTCAATATTTACTTCTGCCTGGAACCAGGCCTCCCTGCCTCCCACACGCTGCCCATCCAGGTGCACGTGGCCTGCTCCGAGGCTCTGGTCACTGAAAGCCAGGCCCAGGGTGGACATGTGGCTTCCAGGCCAGGCCCTGCCACCAGCTTTTTGTGTGGCCCCGAGCCAGAGACTCTCCCTTCCTGGGCCTTGGTTTTTCCATCTGTAATGCGATGCGGCCGGAATGGACCTACTCGGGGGCGGGGGGTGGGGCATTTTCCGTGATAAACGGGCAGGATTACAAGCACGATGCTCTGGTTCAGAGCCCGGGCTCGAGGCTGGGCAGACCTGGGTCTGAATCCCAGTGTCGTCACTTCCTCCCCGTGAGACCGCGGGGAGTCACCGAACCCCGCCGAGCTCTAGTGTGTGTGTAAGGTGAGATCCTGACCGTACCTGTTTCGGAGGGGCGTTGGCGAGGATTCACGAGACAGGCCCCAGCTCTTGGCACGGACGCGGCCACGAACTGAGTAAGCGGTGGCGCTGGTGGTGGTGGCGGCTGTTATTCCAAACAAACATTTTATGATTCTGTGAGTCCAGACACTGGGTTACGTCACTTGTGGACTGGAGCCAAGGGTGGGGTCTCTGACCGCAAGCCCTCCTGGCACCCTGGGGCCACAGGCCAGGTCAGGGGAGCCTAGGAGTGGAGAAAGCCCCTTGGTCAACACCGCCACCCACCCCTCGCCCCCAACACACAGCTGCCCAGCCTCCGGGGCTCCTTCTCAATGGGCAGAAGTCCAGGGCTGAAATGACCTCAGAGGTACGTGGCAGTGAGGGCGTGAGGGCGGGCGGAGGAGGCAGAAGGCGGAGGAAGAACGCATTTCCTAAGCAGCTATTTCACAGAAGTTCGGTGCTCACGCAGTGTCCCCTTTAGCAGGAGAGGAGTGGGGGGGGGCTGGGACCAGGGACCTCGAGGTGTGGGGAAGGGAGGGCAGGGCTGTGGGGACCGCTTCCTCACTTTTTGCTGGGTCCCTTCAGACACTCCGTCGCCTCTCCGAGATTCCTTTTCCTCACCTCCGATCTGGAGATAGCGGGACCTCTCCTGCACGGTGGTTGGAAGTGTTAATTACCTGCTGTTTCAGAAGCCAGCTGAGCGCCGGCACAGCCTCTCGTGTGATCGTGGTCGTGAGGACGCTACGCCAGTCCTGTCCTGCGGGTCTGTGCGCTTCCTGAGGGCAAGACTGTGCATTTCTTAAAATCGTGGTATGATTTCCTTGAGTAAGATGCACACATCTTGTGCCTCTCAGTCTTTGCAAATGTAGACGCCCGCGGGGCGCCTGGGCGGCTCAGCTGGTTAAGCATCCGACTCTTGGTTTCCACTCAGGTCCTGATCTCGAAGTTCGAGAGTTCCAGCCCCACATGGGCCTTGTGCTGGCAGCGTGGAGCCCGCTTCGGATTCTGTCTCCCCACCCCCTCTCTCTGCTCCTCCCCTGCTCACGCTGTCTCTGTCTCTCTTTCAAAAAAAAAAAAAATATATATATATATGTATATACACACACCTGCAGAACCAGGACCTAGATCAAAACATAGAACGTTTCCTCCTCCCCAGAAAGGTCCCACGTGCCCCCTTCCATCCCTGTCTGTGACAGGTGGCCGCTGATCTGCCTTCTGTCACCCTGGTTCTGCCTGGTTTTGCACTTCATCTGCATGAATTCATAATATGTGCTCTTGGGTCTGGTTTCCTTCAGCTTCAGGCAGCGGCGAATGGTGTTCACTTTGCCCACGTGGTTGCACGTGCCGGAATGTGCTCCTTTTCAGGCCGCGTGGCGACCCGCTGGGCAGAGGCACACAGGTGTGCGTGGATGACACTCCTGCCTGGGCAGCTGTGACATTCCTGTGTTTCTCTCGGTGGACCTACACACTCATGTCTCGGGGATGGGTACTGGGATGGCCCTGCAGGTTCCGAGAGTCTGTGTGTATTTCATGGTCGTAGACTCTACCACGTGGTTCTCCAGGGAGGTGTCTGTTTTCCGAGTGTCCTGTTCACCTCTGCCGACAGGCCCGAGATCGAGCCTAGAGTAGACTCTTGATGAATGTTTTTTTGAAAGAAGGAAGGAATTTGAGGCCTCTCTTTGTCTCAGCGGTTCAGATCCGCTGTGCCGCCCCCCCACCCCTGCCCTCGGGGCCTGGCGGCACCGCACAGGCTCTCTTCCTGGAACCTGGGCTTTGGGTTTCACCTGTCATTCCTCGGGGCAAGGAGGGGGTTCCTGGCTCTGGAGACCCCAGGCCATGAGGCTCTGCTAGGCTGTGTGGCCTTAGGCAAGTCAGTCCACCTCTCTGAACCCCAGCGTCCTCACCTGCACAGTTGTAAGGATGAAAGGAGGTCCCACCTCACTGCAGGGACCAGAGTGGATGGGGCAGTAAAACCGCTGCCCTTGAGGAGATGTATTCTCGGTGAGGGAGCCAGAGACTCACAAGCAAACCCCCGACCGCAAAGATCACTTCAGAGAAAAGAAAGGAAACAGAGTGATATGGTGGAGAGTTAGCTGCAAGGCGGGGAGGGGGCTACTCAGATGGGTGGGCGAGGAAGGAGGTGACATCCAGCCGAGTCCGGAAGGATGAGGAGAGGGCAGCTGGGCCAAGACGTGGGAGAGGAGGGTTGTGAGCAGACGGGCAGCAGAGGGCCTGAAACAGGGACGTGGGGTGTGATGTATCGGGTGGTAAGAAGGCTGACGTGGCTGGCGGAGGGGGGGGGAGAGGGGGAGGAAAAGGTGGGGATGGAGGGGCCAGGCCATGGAGGGCCTTGTCAGGCGTGGGGACGGGGTCTGGAGGAGTTGGCATTTCATTCTAAGAGTGATGGGAAGCCACTGCTGGGCTTCAGGCTGGCGGGGCGGGGGGGTTGGAGAGGTGTGTGTGTGCGTGTGCGTGCGTGCGTGCGTGCGTGCGTGCGTGTGTGTGTGTGTGTGTGTGTGGCTGGTTTGGCAAGGTTCTGGCTGCTGTGTGGAGGATGACCTGCAGGGGGCAGGAGTGAGGCCAGGAGGCGGGCGGCAGGAAAACGGGGGAGTGGGACCTTAGTTCTTTGACCTGTCCTGAAGGGGAGACTTCTCTTACTCTAGGATCTGAGATTTTAGCAACTGCTTCAAAGGATGGGAGAGAGGGAGACAGGGCGGCATCTCAGATGCCATGAGACCTTCTGGCTGCAGAGCGTCATGGGCAAAAATCGCCTTTGGAACCCAACAGAGGTTTTCGTCTTAAAACCTCCACCTGAACTTGGCCCTCCAGAGCGAGAGCTCGGGATTCTCCCAAAGTGTCCGCATTCCTACCACGCCAGGCCACGGGGACCCAGAGAAATGAGCCGGAAGGGCGCAGAGCCAGAGCCTGACTCCCCCACTTCCGCACACCCTGCGAGAAGTGAGGGCAGAGGAAGTGGTGGCTGCCCCGGGGATGCCCGGCCCCTCTGCCCTCTGGGCTCTCGCTCCCATGGCCTGGCTCGAGGGAATCTTGTGGCTTTGTGGTTCTGGGTGGTTCCGGTGGGTTCTGATCATAAGGCGGCCATGAGAAGGCACTACTTCCTTCATCTTTTTCTGCATGGCTCCTCCACATCCTGCCGGGCTTCCCAGAGTGGTGGGCAGAGAGACAGAGAGGGCGTGGCAGTTCTCAGAGTCACAGAAGGACATCATCGGGACCAACTTCATGGGGCAGACAAAGGCTCAGAGAGGGAAGGAGATTTGCCTGAGACCACCCAGGGAGTCTGAAGCAGGACTTAGATCTTCATCTCCTGGACTCCTAATTCAGTGCTCTTTCTGCTTAAGCTGTGGGTTTTGGAGCCAGACAGACATGGTTTCTAGTCCCAGCTGGGTGACGTTGGGACAGTGACTCTCTCTGAGCCTCGGTTTTCTGCCCTGTGGAATGGGATAATGGTACCCCCTTTCTTATGGTGGTGTCATGAAGATTGGTTGAAATGATTTCTGTAAAGCTCCTGGGATGGTGCACATAGTAGGTCCTCAGTAAGGGGGAGCCGTTCTTGCTGCTGTGGCTCTGTCGTTCTAAGCCTCAGGATGCGCTGGGAAGAACGGGCGCCTGCTGGCCTTCTCTCGTGCCGATTTCTGGCTCTGCCGAAGGCACTTGAGCAGGGCAGGGGAGGACATTCCCACCGTCAGCCCACCCCACCGCTGCTTACTTATTTTACTTCCCCGTATAGTTGGGAGACCCTTTGACAAGGTTCTTCATTACCAACACTACCCCAACACGTGTGCGCGCACGCGCGCGCACACACACACACACACACACACACACACATGGCTTCAGCAGGCCGGAGCTGTTGCGCCTGCCTCCGGTGTGCACAGGGAGCGGACAGAGACTAAATGCAGGCCTAGGATGGAACGTCGCGTGGCCTCCCACCTTCTGCATCAGGTCCCTACTACACACTCACCGATTCCTGTTTGTGCGGCTGGGGCTAAGGGTTAAGAGCAGGGAGTGCCTTGGACTTGAACCATGGATCCACCAGTTAGTCGTTGTAAAGGGCCCGTTAGCAGGTTGCGTTTTCCTCTCTGAGTCTTGGGCTTCCCATCTGTGAAGTGGGGGTCACAGCTTCCTTCCCGGGTGATGGCAGACGCGAAATGAGAGATGATGTGGTCGGAGCACGTGTGGTGCGTGTCCAGTGCTCGACCCAAAGAGGCGGGTGTCTGTCGCTCGGAGCAACATTGGCACATGTCCAAACCCATCGGGCCTGTTGCTCTTTCCACAGCTGTCCTTAGACGTTTTCCTGCCCCCGCCACCTGTCATGCATTCCTGCAGCCCTGTCACTCCCCCCTGCCCCCCCCCCCCGCGTCAGTCACCTTGGATGCAATTTTCCGCCCTGCCACGTCTCCTGCATCAACACAGATCAAGAGCCTGATCTCTGGGCCCAGCCGGCGTAGGTGTGAATCCCGGCTCTGCTGTTTACCCAAGGGTCCTCAAGCAGAGTCCTTAATTCTTAGCCTTTGTCTCTGTCTAGTGGGAATCGTAATAGCACGAAACTCCTGGAGTTGTCGAAACAAGCAGTGTAATTCTCGTACAGTGCAGGATCCGTGCTTACCATGCGGGAAGGGCCGGTGTATGTTAACTGGTTTTATTCCTGGATGGAGTGCCAGCAGCGCCCCTGCCTTTTCCTCTCTGTATTCCTGGCACCTGACAAGGGCGGGATTGGGAGGGGTTTGGGGGCGTCTCTAGGGATGTGCGCTACGGGCAATGGGGAGTCGCCTTACCAGTGAACTAGGCCTCCCTGGAGGGACCGTGCTCGCGGCCTCGGTCAAGGACTCAGGTTACATCGCGAGCTTGTTTGTTGGGCAGACATTTCCCACCACCCTGCTCCGTGCCGCCCTGTGCTGGGAGGTCGCGCAGCCAGCGCTCTGCTCGGCGAGCCCCAGTCCATGGGCGAGCCCAGGCAACGTGGCTCTGACGCCACCAGAACGTGGTCAGCACGGGGCTGGGCACGCCGCTTCAGGGAAGACTTTCTGGGGCCGGCGGCTCCTGACGACTCCTCGGGGACACGATGTAATATGAACTTCTGCCTGCATTAGGGTTTTCTTCAATAATCATTGGTCGTTTCCTGCCAGCAGTGTTTACTTAATAGCTCAGCTATTACGTGATGATAATGGTGTTTATTGAGTTACTTGCCATGTGCCAGGCCCAGTGCTAAATGTTTTATGCAACAAATTCACTTAGTCCTCATAGCAACCCTGTGTGGTATAAATATCCCCATTTTATAGGCAGCGAGACAAGGGCCAGAGAGGCAACGTATCTCTCTGAGTCGGTCTGTAGCAGAGCAAGATTTGAACCCCAGACGGTTCGGTCACAGAGCCCATTCTTAATCGCTATGCCAGAGTGCTCCATCTATAACCGACTGCCCCACCGCCCTTTTGACCAGGCAGTGTCATGGACTCTGAGCACTTCACCTTCCGTGGGAGTCCTTGGCAGTCCGCACGGGTGGAGAAGTTAGCACTAGGTCTTTCTGCACAGCCTTCCGTAAGCGTCAGCTCTGGGACGAGCAGATTCAGACCTGCAGGAGAAAGGGATCTAGAAGCCAACACCCTAAAAAACAGAAGGGCTCGTATCAGGGAGAGGAACAGGGAGTCAAGTAGGAGGCATTTGGGGGGAAAGAAAGGGAGCTCAGAAGGCCGAGAAAGTTGGAATTCAAGCGGAACCAACGTTGGCTGAGCGCATCTTCCATGCCAGGTGTGGCGGTGCCCTCAAGGCACTCCCAGGCCTGGGGGAAAGATGGACAAGTCAACAGGTAAGTTCCTGAATAGTTTCTGAGTGCGTGGGCAGGAGCCTTTGAGGGCCCGGAGAAGCGGATGACTAAGTTGGCCCTGGGAGGTGATACTTACTTGAGTTGGGTCTTGAAGGATGAGTAGGAGTATGCTAGCCAGACAGAGCCAGTGGTGGCAGAGCGAGAGTTTAAACCCAAACAGCCTGTCTTCAGAGTCTGTGTTCCCGCCTTCCCTGGCATGCTTGGCCCCACTCCCTTGCAAGTCTTGACCTTGGGAGATGTGGTGCTTCCGGTCCCAGGTCCCTCAGTACGGGCCCCGGGCCATTCTCCATACAACCCTTGCTTCTGTTCCTTGGAAACCTGGCCGACTGCCCCTTCTGCCAGGGAACTGGATGGTTGACCAGGCTTTTCTAGGCGGCCAGGAATTGGGGGGTCGGAGAAGGACACAGATCCCACCACCAGGGCGCTTCCGGCAGCCCAGGAGGCTTGGGGAGGTAGTGAGGCACTTCCTGTTTCGTTTTCACACTCCCCCCCTCCTCCCCCTGAGCACCTGAAATGTACTTTGCATAAGGCACTTCCTCAGCTTATCCCAACAACCTTGGCAGGTCGAGGTTGTTTAGCACCATTTTAAACCTGAGGAAGGCGGCCCAGAGAGGTCGAGTCACATATCCGAGGTCCCACAGCTAAGCAAATAGAAAGACCAGAATGTATACTTTGATCTGTCTAAGCCCAAGACCTGTGCTCGTGTTGTTAGCCGTTGGGAAGCGTACCAGGTTCTGAGAGAGCAGGTGCCTTTCTGGCGACAGATGCTCTAACCCTGTCGCAGATAACCTCTGGGCTTAGAAGCAGGGCCCCCCGGAGTCGCCGGTTCGTGAGAACAGCAGTACGATCGCATCGGTTGCCGCGCTTCTCAGACTCGAGGGTGTGCCTGAAAATCGTCAGAGTTTCTGGTCACAAATGCAAATTTCATTGCCCTTGTCCCAGACATTCTGAATGTAAGGTTCGGAGTATATGAACCTATTTTTCTGAGAGACTTCTAGATTCTGATGCTGGTGGGCCATCGATCACACTTCGGAAATCTTGATTTATTACATGTCTGCTCTGGGCTCAGTGTTGTCCGGGCGTCTTATTTTGTCTCTCAGCCATCAGAACATTGCTTGGTGGCAGAAATCGAAGCGAAAGGAGGCAGGGAGTCCTGAAAGAGTCTAGTTGTTTCTGCTAGTCATAATGAAGACTTTTTTTAAAATATTTATTTTTGAGAGAGAGTGTGTGAGTGGGGGCGGGGCAGAGAGAGAGGGAGACAAGAGAATCCAAAGCGGGCTCTGCGCTGTCAGCACAGAGCCCGACGCGGGGCTCGAACTCCTTAACGGTGAGATCATGACCTGAGCCAAAGTTGGACGCTCAACCGACTGAGCCCCCCAGGTGCCGCTTAATGAAGACATTTATAACCAGAGGGTTCGAAGTTTTAATTTAATCCTCAGATTAACAGGATCAGGGGGCGCCTGGCTGGCTCAGTTGGCAGAGTGTGCGACTCTTGATCTTGGGGTTGTGAGTTTGAGCCTGCTGTTGGGTGGAGAGATTACTTAAACATAGGATCTTAAAAAAAAAAAAAAACAGGATTAGGAAACTGAGGCTCAGAGAAGTTTGTAGTAGCAGAGCTGGGAGTATAGCCCAGATTCCAGATCCCTCAGCTGCCAAGGCTGACGCTCTTCCCAGTAACACCCACACTACTCTCACCGACAGATTCTTGGAGGCACAGAATCTAGCTCTACCAACCAGGTAAATATGGGAAGATTAATGGTGACAATAGCTACCATTTATCGAGCACCCACTGTGTGCATGCCAGCACAGGGTAGAGAATGGTGAGCACACGGATGTGGTCTTAGGTAATCTCACGGCTCTCTAATTATGAGCGGGATGCTATGTGAACTTATGTCAGAGGGTCCCATCCCAGGCAGAGGCTCAGGGGAGACCAGCGTCAGGGAAGACATCTGTGAGGAAGAAACATTTGAGAAGAGATCTGAAAGATGGGTTAAGTTACCAGGTTAGAAGACGGAGAAGAAAGGTTCTAGGCCAAGGGCACAGCATGTGCAAAGGCCCTGAGGTGGGTGACCTTTAGAGCATGTTCATTGTAGCTGGAGTAGAAATCAAGGGCAGGTGCGACTCAAGGTAAGCTGAGAGGTAGTCAGGGACTGGGTCTCATAGGCAGTGTAGACCAGGGAAGAGACCTAGACCTCATCCCCAGAGCAGTGGAAAGCTCTGTGTGTGTGTGTGTGTGTGTGTGTTTCAAATGAATAAATTTTAGGCTTTTGTTTTCTTTTACACCAAAAGACCCCATTTGAGCTGGCAAAAGAAGAGGCAAACATTTGTAACCAGCAGGGTGGAGGGTTTGGCGGGGCCTGTATGGGGTGCCAGCAGGGAGGCAACAGGATCCGACTTGCCTTTTATTAAATTCATTCTGGCTGTCGGCTGGGGATGAGGGGGCACCAGTGGGGGCGGGAGGTGGTTCAGCCAGGCCGGCGGTAGTGGCAAGAGAGAGGCAGACAGAGACGTCGAGGGGTAGTTGACAGGGCTCGGTGATTGATTGGGGCGCGGTCAGGGATCCAGCCCACCGCTTTGACAGGTAAGAACAGAGCCTACGAAGGTGTGTGAGCTGCTGTGGGGCCAGGGTGACCTACTAGCTCAGCATCAAAACTCCCGACCCGGGGCCTTCTAGCAACACTCTGCCTCAGGGCCCGATTCCTGGCAGCTACTTCTGCAAAGTTCTTCCAGGCCTTCTGGTGGCTGTGCCCCCTCCCGGTGAATCCCCTCCCACAAAGACTGGTGGCTTCTAGGGAGAGGGATGCTTTGTGTGCACAGATTCTGTCTTTGAAGCATCCGTTGGGGGGGGGAGGGGTGGTGCTCTGACCTCCAGATTCTTTCCCTGTGACCTCTGCACCGAGGCCCTCCCCAGGCTTTTGAAGGAGTCCACAGAAGCCGGGCGGGGCGGGCTGGAGCCACTGTGTGCAGACAGCCCCTCGCTGGGCGGGGTGGGGTGTTCCGAGGCTCGGAGGAGATGCTCTGCCGTGGAGAGAAAGGAGCCGCAGAGCCAAAGCCTGGGCCTGCCTTGTTGCCCAGTGGGGTCTCCCCAGAGGCCAGGAGGTTCCCCTTCATCCAAACCTCTGCAAGTGGAAAATGCTGGCTGCCATTCTAAGATCCCTGTTTTCTGCCCCTAGTTGACCTCGTCTGGCAGAGGAGAGCACAGAGATGCTCAGTTAAATCACTCTCTAGCTCTGCAGGCCCCCTGCCGCCTCCCGCCCTGGTCTAAACCCTGCCCCTCCACGGGTCCAAGATACCGTAACTCCCTTGTCCTGAAACTCATCCCCTCTGTATCTGAGCCCCCATTTTTCTTAGGATTTGGAATCCCTTTGGGATTCAGCCTCCTGTATTCTCGTCAGGGTCCGGAGCCCACTCACCTCTCCCTAATCCCTGGGCATTGCCCTGTACCTCGGACCTGGGCCTGCTCTCTCTCTGGGCACTGGGCGTGCTGCTGTCCTGGAGACCCAACCCCACAGTCTCCTGGGTTCCCGTATCTCCCCAGGGACTGGGCCTTTCTCACCCAGACACACAGTAGGCACTCAAGAAATGCCCTCTCTTCCTCCTGCCACCCCACCCTCCAGGCCCCTGCTTTGTGGCCCCTCCTTAGGCTCCTCCCCCTCCCTTGCGTGAGTGTTTTTGCTCCGGGAATAGTGCGCCGTGTGGCAACTGAGCCCGGGAAGTAGCTCCTGTTGGCTCGGAGCTTTGGGTGGAAGAAGGCTGAAGGCTGAGAAGGGGCAGGAAAAACAGATCTCCCCGCTCAGGCCCCTGGGCCTGCTGGGTCAGGGCGGGGCAGGTGTAGGACGAGTCTAAGAAAGTTCCCTTCCCACATGAGGGAGCTGCCGTCCGGAAATCACGGCCCTGGTGTGAAATGGGCAGCGGGTTTGGAAATGAAGTCGGGGAGTTGCCGGCGGCCTCACGGAGAAGCCAGGATCTCCTGGAACCTCTAGCCGACACCACGAGGACGGTACTGGGGCCCCTTTGTAGCTCGTTGTAACACCCGTTCTCGCCGTTCTCTGCCCCATCTGCTTCATGGAGGAGGACACAGGAACCACGGTTCCGTGAGCGTGAGCTTCGAGGGCAGCACGTGCACCGACTCATTTCATGAGAATGACTCTCAAAAGAGATGGGTCCTCCTGTGTCCCCATGTGACAGATGAGGAAGCCGAGGCTTGGCGAGGCAAGGGCACTCCACAAGGCCATGCTGCTTAGGAGCGGCAGAGCCAGTATTCTGGCTGACTCCGGAGCCAGAACTTCTTGTCGGGGCCTGTGGGTATCCAGTATCGGGGTGGAGGCTGCGTGTGCGGATGGCTCAGAAAGGCCATTGGGAGGGCCGAGACGAGGCCCGCAAAGGAGGGCGGGCAGAAGGTTGCTCCAGAGCCCCATCGGGGGTCTCCCTGGAGGGGAGCAGTTGGTACCCTTTGGGGAGGCAGGCAGCCGGCAGCGCGTTTGGAGCTGTCTTCCAGGCACTCACACCCTTTCATTTCGACTCTCACTTGTCGCTCCCGGAGGGGAAGTCCCTGAGGGCAGCGACCCTGGCTGTCTTGGCACTCCTCCTCCCGGCAGACAGCAGGAACCCGGCAAAGGATGAGTGGAGGAAGGCGCAGCCTCACGGGGCCGAAGCAGGGACGGGCTCAGGAGGAGGACAAGCCTTCCTGTAGCCACTCTGTCGTTCATACCGTCACCGGGGACGCGTCTCTAGGTGTTTAATGCCAGCCAATGGAGAAGGAGAATTTAATATATAAAATTACCCTTTGCAACCGGTTCCGCCCCTCAGCTGTTGGGCATTGTGCTGCTTTAAAGAACAAAACTCAGAACGGAATGTAAGTGAGGATTTGTGCTGGTGGTCTCCGAACCATCCGCCAAAGAGGTTTCTTAACGGAAGCCGTTTTTCCCTCCTTCGGTGGTTTGCGAGTTTGCTTGCTGTCCCCAGGTGGCGGTGAGTCAGCCGTAAAGCCCATTCAGGAGAGTCCAGAGGACTTTTTCTTCTGCATCAGGGTCATCTGAGCAGTGCAGTGACACCCAGTGACACGCTTCGGGGTGGGTTGCCGCCTCCATTTGTCCCCGGCCTTCCTGGGGCCCCGAGCCACTCAGCCAGTGCGGGCAGGCCGATTGGTGACCTTCGGGTTCCTCCAGCCTGACTCGGCCCAGGCCCAGCCGTCTCTGGGGAGACGTGAGTCATTGCTTCAACCCTGAACTGTTTCTCTTTACGTGCAGAGAAGGGGGAAGGGTTCGGGGCTGGGGAGACCTCCTCTCGGTCTCCTCCAGATTTGTTTCTCAGCCAGGAAGAGCACCGTAGCCGCGGATGGAGGGGTCCCAGGGCAACTGTTGGAAGGGGCAGCCGGACGCAGTTAGGTCAGTAAACCGCATCTCGGGCGGCCATCGAAGTTATCCTGGAGGGAACCGCGCTGGGCCGAGCAGGTGAAGGGTCCCTCCTGCTGACCGATACCGGCCCCTCTCCCCTTCCTCTGCCCATCCAGTGCCCTCAGGGGGGCATGGGGCCCGGTCCGCCCCTTAACCTCTGGAACCCGATCAGGGTAAGAAGTCACAGGGAGGGGAGGTACGGCAAACCCGTACTGATTAGTAGCGGCTGTTGGAAGGGTTCGGAAATCTGGCTTCAGCGAGGGAGTGAGCCTCGGTGGGTTCCACCAGTTAGCAACCTCTGCCAGGGCCTGGGGGGGGAGTGGCGGGGGGGGGCTAACCACCCTCCCCAGAGGGGAACGGAGGGGCCCGTGTCCAGTCGTAGGTCTTCCCCAGAGCCTCCATTCTTTTCTAGGTGACCGTAAGTCCATTGTTTTAACCTTTGGGGCTCACTTTCTCATCCATAAAACAGGGCAGATAAATACCACCCACAGTTGTGAGAAATAACTGAGAAGCCGCCCGCAAAGTGTTTCCTTTGAGTACTTACTTAGATGTCCCCTTAGGGTGACACTAGGGTCACCCTAGTGAAAAATGCCCACCCTTCCTGTTTTCCGTCCCCTCTGCCCTGCCCCCCACTTGATTTTTCTCCTTAGCACTTACCACAGTCTAGTGTGCCTCCTACCTTACTTGTTTATTTTACTTACTTGGTCTCCTTCCACTGCCAGAGAAGGATTTTGGTCTGTCTTGTCCCCTGCTGTGTCCACCGGGGCAACACGGGCATATAAGTATCTGTCAGAAGAGTGAATGGATAGGAGTCCCAGGCACAGAGTCTCACTGGCTGTAAGGCCATAGTTATTTTGGTCCCCCTGCCTCTGCCTTCTCTCCAAGTTAGCTTACCCACTCTTGAGACTTCGTGCTTAACTTTTCTTTATTTAATTACTATTTTTTAAATGTTTATTTTTGAGAGAGAGAGACAGAGACAGGTGCGAGCAGGAGAGGAGCAGAGACAGAGAGGGAGACACAGAATCTGAAGCAGGCTCCAGGCTCCGAGCTGTCAGCACAGAGCTCGATGCGGGGCTTGAACTCACGAGCCGTGAGATCATGACCTGAGCCGAAGTTGGACACACAGCCGACTGAGCCACCCAGGCGCCCCTTGAAATAATTTTAGATGCACAGATAAGTTGCAAAATGGTAAGAATTCTTGCATGCCCCTCACCCGGTTTCCCCTAACGGGAACGTGTCCTTGACCACGGTGCGTCTGTCAGCGCCAGGCAGCCAACACGGGTACATCACAGTTCCCCAAACCACACACTCTCTCTGCTCGGATTTCCCCAGCTCTTACAGCGAGGTCCTTCCTCTCTTCCAGAATCCCACCTACGGTACCACATTAATGACCGAGCGCTTTCAACATCAGGCTTCCCTTCCCCTTCCTCCCACTCCTCGCCCTTGCTGGCGTCTGTTGGCCACCTCAGGTCAGAGCCTCCGTTTTGGCCTCCCTGCCTCCAGCCTTGCCCTCCAAGCTTTCCTCCTCACTGCAGCCTCGGCCATCTGTCTGAAACTCATGGCTAGCCCGGTCACTGTCCTGCTTCAAACCCCATGGCTCTGGGAGCAAGTCAGACTCCTTCACGGGAACTCTGGGGCGTTCGACGCCTGTTTCCTTGCCTGGTCCTTGCGTGTTTCTCCAGCCTCGCCTCTGGCCTTCCCCCAGCCTGTCCTCCCTGCTTCGGGCGAGTAGACTCCCTTCTCCCATGCCGCCTACTCAGCACTCCCGTCTCGGCCCCTCGGCATATTCGGCTTCCTCTTTGTCAGTTTCCTGCCATTAGAATATGAGCCCCGTGAGCTTGGGGGCCTCGTCTGGCACCTTGGACAGTGTCTGGCACGTAGTAGGTACTTGACAAATACCTGTGAGCTCCTTATCACACCATCTCAGACGAGCATGGAATTGCACCTGTGACAAATGCCATGAAGTCCTGGGCTTGGCGGCGGTGGGGGATTTGACCTCATAAGCGCCAGAGGGGGCTTCTCTGCAGACTTGACCCTCACTGTGGTCTGAAGGAGAGGTGATGTTGATTGGGTGGGAGGGGAAGAGCATTCCAGGCACAGGGAACAGTGTGTGCGAGGGCCCTGGGGCTTAAGGGATTAGAAAGGACTAAAGAAAAGCCGAGTTGCTGGGGCCTGGGGTGGGGAGGCCGCAGATGTTGGGAGGTGAGGTACAGCAGGGTGGCAGGGCCAGAGCCTGGGGTGCTCGTAGTTTTATCTTTAATTTCGCAGCAATAGGGGGCCATTGAATGGGGCTAGAGAGCGAGAGAGTGGAGAGAGAGAGAGAGAGAGAGAGAGAGAGAGAGAGAGATGGTGGGAAATAGAGGCAGAAGACAGGAAGAGAGAAAGACTTTGTCCCTGTGTCTGAGCTGCATGACTCCGCACACATCCCCGTAGTCTGCCTGAGCTTCGGCTCCGGGTCCGTACGGTGGGGGCAGAACCACCTTCTCTGCAGGGTCGTTGGGTGGATGAAACGCAGCACACGAAGAGCACTTTAACCCGTTAGGGTGCACGGTCCGGTGCCTGATAAACACCAGGTTTCCGCCCTCCCACTGTCACGCCTCCCCTTTACAAGCAAGCAGTGACGGTCATTAGTAGGTCCTGTTCACAGCCCAACTGTCCTCTTTGCTCGGGGCTCCTCCCGACCCTTCCCTTCTCCCCTCCTGTCTCAGGAGCCCAGGGCTCTTCCTGCAGGCCACCAGCGGCCTCTGCCCTGGAGGGAGGGCACCGCGCAATCGTCCCTCCCAAACCACACCCGCCTCGTACTCTAACCACCAAGACCCTGGGATCCCAGCG
This sequence comes from Paguma larvata, assembly GCA_030068075.1. NCBI lineage: Eukaryota > Metazoa > Chordata > Mammalia > Carnivora > Viverridae > Paguma > Paguma larvata. The sequence continues at coordinate 15,329,249 of CM057833.1, read as the reverse complement.
GCCTCCTGCTCCCGGAGGCCTGCAGGGACCAGTGAGCTACGGGAAGGGCAGCTGGTGTGGAAAGGTGGCTCTGATAAGTCACGCGGCCGCCCCAGCCCGGCCGCCTGTCCCCTTGCTCTGTGGTGGCAATGACCGCGTGTCCCCAGGACCCTGCTATAGATGCTCTGTAACCGTTAGTTACCCTGTTTAAGTCGCAGGCCATCATACAAGGCCCAAATCGGTGTCTGCCTTTCACAGACGAGGAAGCTGAGGCCCAAGGAGATGACGGGACAGCTCCAGGTTCCCGCGGCTTGTCGGTGGCAGAAAGGGACTGAAAACAGGTCTCCGTAACTCAGAGAGCCACCCCTGCACCGCCTCCTGGTTGGACCTGGAGATCGCTGGGGGTCAAGGACACTGGGAGGTCCAATCTTTGAGACTAGCAGCCAGTGTTTCTTTCTTTAAAAACTGTTTTTTAATGTTTACTTATTTTGGAGAGAAGGGAGCGTGAGTCGGGGAGGGACAGAGAGAGAGACAGAGAGACAGAGGATCTGAAGCAGGCTCTGTGCTGATCGCAGTGAGCCCGATGTGGGGCTCGAACTCATGAACCGGGAGATCGTGACCTGAACTGAAGTTGGATGCCTACCTGACTGAGCCCCCGGGCGCCCTAGCAGCCAGTGTTTCGTAAAGCAGGTGCTGTTGGCATTTGGAGAGAGGCGATTTGTGTTCTTCTACAAGACTGTTGCATACACTGTGGGAATTTAACAACTGTAGCCCCTGGAATTAAATGCTAGTACTCCCCCGTCATCTAACCACCCAAAAAGCTCCCATGTATATGCGGAAACTCCTTAGAGGGGCAGAACTGCCTCAGATTGAGGCCCACTGATAATCCAGTAAAAGGTGTGGTAACCTTAATACCAGCTAATATTGGGGTCTTGTATGGGCTAAGTGCTTAACCTAACATACTTTCATTTAGTCTTGTCAGATATAGGTACCATTAATAGACCCCATTTTTACAGACGAGGAAATTGAGGGTCAGAGAGAGGGTAAGTGACTTGCCCAAGATCGCATATCTCGTTAGAAGTAAGATTCGAACTTGGGCTTTTGTCTTAAAGAAAAGGCCCAGAGAAGGCAGGTGGTTTGCTTAAGGTCACACAGCAAGTGAGCTTCAGGGATGGGATTTGAACTCGGGACTCGTGGAGCAGTGTTCTTTGCATTCTACACGATACTTGGAAGGACAGAGAGGAGCCGTGCTGGCTGGCTGCCAGCAAGAGAAGCCACTGGCCCGTGGATGAGGGAGGACTTCCGCCACCCTCGGCCTGGGCCTGGGCCCCGGGGACCTTGAAGTCTTGGGTCCACCACTGTCCCGTCCGCCTAGACAGCTTTGTTGTATTTGCTTGCACCCCCTTTCCCTCGTTCTTCTCTGTCCCTGTCTCACCCCTAACCTTGTTCCCTGCCTGAGCCCATCACGCCCCAGCTCTGACCTCAATTTCTCCCCTCCGTCTCGGGAGCCATCCTTATCTTTTGTGGGGTGGGACAGTGTGGAGGCTCAGGTGACAAAGCCAGTGCGAAGAAGGTGCTGGCTTGATGCCGGCCGCGTCCCGCAGGCTCAGGAAGTGTTTGCTGACTCTGAACCCCCTTGTCCTTCTAGACTCTGTTCTCTGGCTGTCCCTCTGTCTGTCCTTCCTCTGATTCTCCTCACCATCTCTGGGTTTTTCCATGCTTGCCTGCCTAGCTGTTTAGGCCAGCTTCACTCCCGGGGCCCAACGGCACTGCCTCCCGGTCTCCTATGCCAACAGTTGGCACTGCCATTTTTGTCACAAGGTCTGGGGCCTTGGGATGGGGCGCATGGGAGGAGGGGCCCTGGCATAGTCCCACCATGTGCCTGTGGCCTGCCCTCTGCGCTGGCCAGGTGAGAGAGGCCGACTGGTCTTCTGCCCTCGGAGCAGCCTCCGGTGTTGCCATGGCATCCGGGCAGAGGGCCCCCAAGTTCCCCCACAGGGTGCCCCCGGTCGTAGAAAGGGAGCGTCCGTTAGGAGGCCAGGAGCGGGCAGCACCGACCTGTCCCTGGCCCTTCGAGGGGAGCGGTTCTCAGCTCAGCGAGGGGGTGGGGTCTCGTGGTTTCGCCCCCACACACCCCGGCCCCCAGCCCATCTCCCGCGAAACCACCCCGCGACTTCGCCCTGAGCCTGGGTTTCCTCACCTGCAGACGGCGTCACGCTGCTGATCTCAGAAGTTGTCCAGCTACCCGTGGGAGCCGCGTGGGGGCAGCGGTCAGCGAGCCCGGGGGAGCCTCCTGGGAGCCTCAGGGAGGAGGGGGCGCGGGTCCAGACCCCGGGGAGCCAGCCGGGGACACAACTCTGTTCCCTTAGGACTCAGGAATCAGGTGGGTCTGCCCCTTCCGAGCAGAACGGTCTTGAGGAAGCGCCCTCCCCTCTTAGCCTCAGTTTCCCTTTCTCTAAAATGAAGATAATGCCTCCCGTGTGACAGGATTTCTAGAAAAGAGAATGAGACAAGCCCGGTGCCTGGCCCAGTGTACAGTAGGTGCTCATTAAGTGTTGGTTACCATCGAAGGCGCTGAGCGGCCGCGGCTGCACAGGGAAGCGTGTTGCCTGTGGTCAGCCCTGTCTGATCCTTAACAGACCCCCTCGGTGGGCATGGCCGCCGGGCGCCCCCAGCACTCGCGGCCCCCAGGAGGAATTCCTCCTGTGTCAGTCACACAAAGAC